>OX387364.1:16031945-17330284 GCA_947563465.1 Archips xylosteana
GCACGACAATCGTTTATGGAGGAACTATTCCGAAGCTGCCTGGAATATAATACATAGATGCTCATCCAGCGGAGTTGCGCCAGGAAGCGGAACAAGCTGCGAGAAATATCAACCAATAGGATTACTCACTCAGAGGGCAATGGAAAGGGCTATGCTCGGAGTATCTCTGCGGGATCGCATTAGAAATGATGAAAAGAACTAAAGTTTTTCATTTCATTTGCTATAATTTCACTTGTCATAATAACGTTTGCCATAAAATATAATTATAGAAGCGTGCATTTTTCAGGATTTTTTGGAATGTCATCTTATAGAATATACAGTTAGGTTAGGTTAGATTTACTTATTTACTTATTTTATATAAAAAAATCTAAAAAAGTCATCATCATCATCCCAGCCTATATAAGTCCCACTGCAAGGCACAGGACTCCTCTCAGAATGAAAGGCGTTGGGCCGTAGTTCCCACGCGGGCACAGTGCGGATTGGGAACTTGAAGTGTACGGAGGTACAAGGAAAGGAAACAAGCTAATGCAACGACAGGCCGTTTATTACTGAAGTGACAGTCGACAGGTATTAAGAATGCATGTGACGTCACACGCGTACATAAGTATCACTTTTTCGCCAACTTAATCAACTAACTAATTTTATTTGTTTTAACTTACTTACTTTCGCTGGCTCAGCGACCCGAAGTGGATCTTGGCCTCCGACATTAAAGTGCGCCATTCCTTCCTGCTCTGTGCCAAGTCTGACCAATCGGACACGTCCAGCTCCTTCAGATCTTTAGCAACTTCATCTTTCCACCGGTATCTTGGTCGACCCACCGGACGCCTTCCGGATGGTCGCCCAAGATACGCTCTTTTGGCAGCTCGATCCTCTCCCATTCTTTCCACATGCCCCAGCCACCGAAGTCGGGCAGCCTTTACTTCCCCGATGATATTCGGCTCAGACACTAGTTCCTCTATTTCCTGGTTGAACCTTCGCCTCCAATTTCCGTCATTGTCCCTTGTTGGACCCAGAATCTTTCGCAAAATCTTACGTTCCGCAACCAAGAGTTTGTTTTCCTCCTTCAACGTTAGAGTCCAAGTTTCACACCCGTACAATAGAATCGGCCTAATAACTGTATTGTAAACGCGGATCTTTGTAGTCTTCCTTATCAACTTGGACACCAGTACCTTGTGAAGGGCTGCCGTACATCTTAGCGCATTGACTATACGGATGTCGATTTCGTCCTCCCTTTGGTTAGTGTCGGTGACCGTACATCCGAGATACTTAAACTTACTGACACCTCTATATGTTGCACCTTTTACAACAAGGTCTTTCCTCTTAGCCCTGCAGTCCTTGTATCTCTTCATGTAGAGGTATTCAGTCTTCTCTCGACTGATTCTGAGACCCACCTGTTTCCCTACCTCCTCCAGTACACCCGCCATGTCTATCACCTCCCTCTCACACTGCCCCAGTATTGCAAGGTCGTCAGCGTACCCAATTAGTTTATGCCTCCATTCAGCTCCACCCCCCCATCTATCAATAGGACTTTACGGATGATGTATTCGAGGGCCAAGTTGAACAGTATAGGCGACAGGGCGTCTCCCTGCTTGAGTCCGGTCAGAACTTCGAACTCTTCGGTCAATTCACCTCCCACCCTAACTCGCATTTTGCTGGTGCTCGTAGCGACTTTGGTCATTCTGACGAGTTTTGCCGGTACCTGGAAAGATGTCATGATCCGGTAAAGCGTCTCACGGTCGATGCTATCGTACGCCTTGGTGAAGTCAACGAAGAGGCAGTGGACACTTTGGGCAAACTCCCACCGTTTCTCCATAATTTGTTTTAAAAGAAACATTTGGTCCACCGTACTCCGGTTCCTGCGAAATCCGCACTGATAATCACCAAGTATTTGCTCTGCGTAAGGTTCCAAGCGGGCAAGAAGAACGTACGAGAGTACCTTATATGCCGTCGGAAGTAATGCAATCCCTCTGTAGTTACTACACTTCCTCCTACACCCCTTCTTATGTATTGGGCAAATGATACCCACATTCCATTCTGTAGGCTGTCGCTCTTCCACCCAGACTCTACAAATTATTTCGTACAGTTGGGATTGCAGTACTGCCCCCCCATATTTCCAGAGTTCTCCAGGTATATTATCTATTCCCGGGGACTTGTGGTTCTTAAGCCGCCTTATGGCCCTTTGCACCTCTTCGAAGGCTGGTGGTTCCTGATGGTCATCTTCCAGGCCAATGCTCAGGTTCGCCAGTGTCTGGTTGGTCACTGGTGGGCAGTTGAGGAGTTGTTGAAAATACCGGCGCCACAGCACTCTCTGGTCCTCCGGAGCTGTTACAAAGTTTCCACCTTCATCCTCCAGGATCTGAGTAACGGGCTGGTAAGCTTTCTTAACCGTCCTTATTTCCTGGTAAAACTTTCGTGACTCGTTAGCCCTTATTAACGTTTCCATGTCTCTCAGGATTCCTGTCAGATGGTCCCTCTTTGCTGTTCTTACCAGTCTCCTGAATGCTTTCCGTGCTTCCTTGTGTCTGCCCTCCCAGTCATTGTTTTCCTCGGCCAGTATTCTAAGTTCTCTCTTACTGTCCATTGCCTCCTCACACTCAGCAGTCCACCACTTTCTTCTCCTTTGCCGTTTCCTCTTGCCCAGTACTCGGATTCCCACGTCTTTAACTATCTGCTCTGTTTTTTCCCAAACATTATCTATGTCATCTGAGTTATCCAGTTCCGCGAATCTATTATTTAGCTCCAAGTTGAATGCGCGTAAATTTTCTTCGTCTTTAAGAGCGTCGATGTCTATGGAAGGCTCCCTATGAATGTGTTTGTTGTGTGTCATCTTAATCCTTGCCCTAATTTTTACGCCTACTAAATAATGATCACTGTCGCAATCGGCCCCACGATATGTCTTTATATCCTGGATCAAGCTCTTGTGCCTTTCATCTATGAGCACGTGGTCAATTTGGTTCACCGTTCTGCCATCGTGCGATTTCCAAGTACCTTTATGGATGTCTTTATGCGGGAACATTGTGCTTTTAATCACTAAGAGCTTGGAGGTTGCAAACGATATTAGTCTTATCCCATTGTCGTTCGATTTTTGGTGTTTGCTGTGTCGGCCAATCGTTGGGAAATATGATTCCTCACGTCCAACTTTGGCATTAAAATCTCCAAAGATGATTCTTGTGTCGTAGTTAGGGATCTGATCGTATGCCGTCTCAAGGTCCTCGTAGAAGCGATCTTTAATATCATCGTCGGCCTGTTCTGTAGGAGCGTAGGCATTTAATATTGAGATGTTATTAAATTTACTTTTAATCCGCAACAGACATATTCTTTCTGATACTGGGATAAATTTGAGAACGCTGCCTACTGCCTTTCCAGCTACCAGGAATCCAGTACCGTATTCGTGCCTTTCGTAGTCAGACCCACTATATAGAAGTAGCGATCCATTTTCTACAGTACACTCTCCTTGGCCCGGCCACCTGACTTCCTGTAAAGCTGCGATTTGGATGTTGTATCGCTGCAGTTCTCTGTTTACTTGGTACAGCGCTCCCGGCCTATATAAACTTAGTACATTCCATGTTGCTAATCGGAGGTCCAGATTTCCAAGCTTTAAGTCGTCGTTGAAAGGATCGGATCGTATATTCTTCTTTGTCGGTTTCGTAACAATGGTCTTTTTCCGTGGGAGGGCTGTTACCCCGCCGCACAACCCCCGAAATGCTGGAGGACCACACCCTACGTTGGTCAGCGAGCCCATCGGACTTAGCCGGATAGCGTAGCTATATGCTGTACTACCGACCATCCCCCCATCCGCCACCTGGGGGACGCTCCTCTACGCCGTGTGGGCCAGCGCGAGGAGCTTTATTTGTTTTAAAGCAACAATAAATCTAATTTTGCAGTTAATCGAAAATTTATCTGGTTTTCAGGGCTAAAATAAAGCGTATTTCTACTGGAGTCGTGTCTTCGAATTATTTTGCCCACCAAATATACCCAATATTACCCAATTATATAGTTTGCCCACCAAATTTAAATAAGAAACACCCTTTCTCCTCCAGATTTCATGCATTCCTGGCACCATTCCTTTATAACAGGTTAAACGCCAAAGTTGAGTTTTATGCGCTTAATTACATTCAAACTAAGAAAATTCTTCAAGAAGCACTTCAACACATGTCCTATGAAGATACAGAACTATTATTAGTTGTTCTAAAATAAACATAGTATAGTTCAGTTAGTTAGATAATTCTATTAGTTAGTTGGTTACTTAAATTACTTAAAACAATTTAAATTGTCCTAAATGATTTTGTTTCTTTTGCATGTAATTTAATATTTAAGTTAAGTTTTGTTAGCTCTTTTACACCTGAAACACAGGAATTTTCCTAGTTCAGGTATACATAACTGTTTTTGTTCTAATTTAAAATATTTTAGTGTATAAGTTATCTAATTGTACCTAAATGTAAAATTTAATAAAGATTTATTATTATTATTATTATTATTATTATTTTTGAAAGGCGTCAACATCCCTATTAATATATTTTAATTTTCTTTAGCTTCTCGCGACGAATCAGCGAGGGCGGCGGCTGCCATTCGCTGGGTGCTCCGCCAATCCTGGCGCGGCGGCTGTCCCGGATCCCAGCTCACTCGTGATCTCCTGGTACTCGGCTTGCCGAGAGCTCACGCCACTGCTTTAGCGGAAGCAACTGACAACGGCAAGGAGGCATATGAAGCCAAAGTCCAAGCTAGCGGGTTCATGGGTGAGTTGAGAATCCTCTATTTACTCGTATTCTCCTGGTACTAGAGTCACTCAAAGCTCTCTTTACTGGTTTAGCTGAAGCAGCTGACAAAGGCAGGGAGACATATGAACCCAAAGTCCAAGATTGCAGGTTCATGGGTGAGTTGAGAATCCACTATTTACTCGTATTCTCCTGGTACAGGAGTCACTCAGAGCTCGCTTTACTGGATTAGCTGAAACAGCTGAAAACGGCAGGAGCCTATATGCGGCCAAAACCAAGCTAGGGGTTCATGGGTGAGTTGAGTAACCACTATTGACTGACTCGTATTCTCCTGATACTAGAGTCACACAAAGCTCTCTTTAGCTACCTACTAGTTTAGCTGAAGCAGCTGAACGGCAAGGTGGCACATGAGGCCAAATTCTAAGCTAGGGTTTCATGGGTGAGTTGAGTAACTAAGTACTATTGACTCGTATTATCTTGGTACTGGAGTCACTCAAAGTTCTCTTTGCTGGCTTAGCTGAAGCAAGCTGACAAAGGCAGGGAGGCATAGGCGGCCAAATTTCAAGCTGGGGCATTTATGTTCTTCTGGTACTGAAGTCGCTAAGAGCTTCTAACTCAAGCCCTCCATTAGGAGAGAGGGTCTGTGGTCAGCAATAGGTTGTATATTGGAAGGTGACGACGAATAGTAGATAGTGGTTTATTGATGAGAAACATCTTTTTTATACCTTCCTAAAATACTTCTTTTACTTGTTTCAGTGAACAAACTGACTGATGTGACCTCCTCTCCCGGTCCGGAAGGTAGCTTTGACACGATTAAGCTGTGTCTACACTCAGAAGACATCACCGGCGAACGAGCGCAGAGGACAGTGCTGCTGCATAAGTCGCAAGTGGACACCCTGCTTAAGGAGCTCAAAGAAGCATACAAAAAGATGGAAGAGTTAGAAAATATTGAGTAGTTTTGCATCTAATTTTTACTTGTATGCGTTATGCTTGTGTCTATCTGTGTTAAATAACTAAATTAACTAAATTAAACTCTGTAATTTAAACATGTTGATGGTGGAAACTGTAAAAAACACTATTAATAAACATTCCAAATAAACCTGTGTTTGACTAGTATAACCTAGTACCTATCTCTTAGTAGTCTGAATGCCAATGCATACAATAAATTGGCAGCAGTACTGTAAGCAAAGTCCTGCATGCAGGGTTTTATGTGGACCCCTTTTAAGGCGTCTTTCATTGCTCATAATAATGTGTCACTGTATATTTGCACGCTCCGTCGCCGTCGCGCGCACGCCCGCGCTGTGGTCTGTGGAGTGGAGGGCATACTTTGCTTTTATTTTTAATCATCCCTCTAGGAATAGACAAAGAAAATGTCATCCATACAGCGAAGACCACAGATATATAGTTGCTACATGAAAAACACCTTTGCGATTTGACAACCAGTTTGTTGACATTTCTTTCATTTGACAACTGACTGGTACTGTCGTGTTATTGCACCTATCGCTTCCAAATTATTTATAAAAACTTCATTTGTCTATTAATAAACCTACTCATTACTTTTAGAACAGTTTCGACATTACAGAGGCGCTTAAAGGTGCAGTGTTTATACTATACTGTCGCGTAATATCTATCTTGAATGCGTGCGATACCAAAATATTTTCACTCGAATTAACATTGTTTTACCCCCAAATGTGAGGTAAACAAGTGACTATTTCTGTTTAATGCGCTTAAATATTAGTGCCGCTTCAGTATTACACGATAAAGACGCAGTTATCTTTGAGATCTGGCCGCAATCTGTCTACACTATGCGGTGATAAGATATTGAATCCTATATTTGTGTTCGAAATTTACGTATAGGCATGTGCTAATCTATTGAATGAGGAGGTGATAATGGGAGTGAATATGTTATTATGAACATTATTTGAACAATTTTTTAGTGGATAGGTAATACAAAAAGTAAAAATGCCTGGGAAGATTAAAGTAAAAGTGCTGGCGGGTAGGAACTTGCCCGTAATGGATCGGGCTAGTGATACAACTGATGCATTTGTGGAGATCAAGTTTGGGAGTGTCACACATAAGACTGATGTGTGTCGGAAGTCTTTGAATCCTCATTGGAGCAGCACGGAATGGTATAGGTTTGAGGTAAGTTGCAGTTTTTCTCTAAATTATTTAGCCACATAAAATTTAATGTAAATTACATTTTTAACGTGTAAATAACAACATGTAATAGACGGCCAGATAGCCTAGTCGTTAGAGAACCTGACTACGAAGTTTGAGGTCCCGGGTTTGATTCCCAGTTGGGGCAGATATTTGTGTGAAAAATACAAATGTTTGTGCTCGAGTCTTGGATGTTTAATAATATAAGTATTTAAGTATGTATTTATCTATATAAGTATGTTTATCCGTTGTCTAGTACCCATAGTACAAGCTTTGCTTAGTTTAGGACTAGGTCAATTGGTGTGAATTGTCCCGTGATATTTATTTTATTTTATTTATTTTAAATAAAATTATTGCTCTGCATTCAGTAGAAATGTAGTAATTACCAATTTGAATGCATACCAATTTTTTTCTTTCTTTGGTTTGACAACCAGATAGCAGAGTGGTTAGTGAACCAGACTATGAAGCATGAGGGTCCTGGGTTCAATCACCAATTGGGGCAAATATTAATAATAATAATAATTTTGAAGTTTAAAGTCCAGGGACACCTCTCCATCCTTAGCCGTTCACACCAATGTTGCCGCCTCGTTGCCCCGAGCGGGCAATAGTTTGAGGGGCCCATTTAGTGAATGGCGAGTCACCTCCTACCAAAAGTTCAGTTTATGAGATATTGAAATGGTAGGTGTCTGTTATCTCACTCCATAGCCCGGTAGTCCTGTCCACAACATCCCAACCCCATAGCCAATTCCATGTCGCTTCCTACCTGGCAATAGATTGGCAACTGTGGAGGACTGTCCGCTAGCACATCCTCATGGTGTATTGGGGGATAGACCTCCATAGTTGCGCCCATCTCATTTATATTATATGGTACCAAAGGCCTCTTCATGTTGGCTTCGGCCCCATGAATGCCTTTCAAATGACCGGGTCCCCATGGGCCCGTGATCGGATTTCCATAATAATAGTAATAAAGCCCTTTATTCTGAAATTAATTTAGCATTCTCAATGCAGGTACTAACTAAAAAGATTGTTTAGGTAAATAATATCCCTAATTGGGTCAATCAGCTTTTTTACCCACACTAGTCTGTCTGCAACATTTTTCCAAACTATTGCAGATGTTTGTAAGTAAAAATGGTTTTTCTCTAATTTAATTGATGCTGTACATTTATACCCGCCATCCTACACACATAAGTTATGCCTATTAAGCCGTGAAATATCTTATTGGAAATATGATTTTTTTGGTAACGCCAGAGACAATTTTGGTAACGCCGGAGACACCCAAAGTGTGGGTAAAATAGTTGATTGACCCAATTTCAGTATGCCATTTGGCATAGGCCTCCTCTTGGGTCTGCTCTCCACTTTTCATAGGGTGACATAGGGGTCAATCACGCATGAGTCAGTAAACAAAAAACTACAGTAATATTTTACCATTATCACTGCAACATCAGTTACGGTGAAAGAAAACATTGTAAGGAAACCTGCATACACCTGCAAATAAATTCAATGGTGTGTGTGAAATTCCCAATCCGCACTGGGCCCGCATGGGAACTACGGCCTGAGCCCTCTAATTCTGAGAGGAGGCCTGTGCCCTGCAGTGGGACGTATATAGGCTTGCAACTTCGCAATGTATGTGACTTTTATTATAAAACATAAAAGAAACAAATCGTCACTACTTTGAAAAAATCTCGTATTTCAAATCAATATGTAAACCAAACTGAACTTTATTGCACACTCAGTAAAGTGTAATTTGCCAGATTATCGATTTTGAGATACAAGCTTTATTCAAAGTAGTGACAAAATGGTTCAACTACATAAATAACAAAGTAAAGTACACTTATAGTTCTGCAAATGTGTCTCAACTGGCAATGTGTTTATATTTATGTCAAACTATTAAAGCTTGCAGTTTCTCAACCAACTTTATTGTCATTTGTTCAAATATTGGCATTGGTGTTGTTTGTCAACGTTTTTCATCAAGTTTTATAAATATAGCTTGCCACGCAAATAATCCTACTTCCTACTAATATTATAAACGCGAAAGTTTGTAAGTATGGATGGATGTTTGTTAATCTTTCACGCTAAAACGGTGTGACGGATTCTGATGAAATTTGGCACACAGATAGTTTATAATCCGGATTAACATATAGGATACTTTTTATCCCGGAAAATTGCATAGTTCCCGCGGGATAGCGATAAACGAATTCTTCGCAGACGGAGTCGCGGGCAGCAGCTCGTATTACATACTTTTCCCAAAAATCATAAATAAATTCTCTATGAAAGTTGTTGATAAGTACTTTTAAGATTTTGGTTCTCTTTACTTTTCTTTGCATATTATTATGTCTACTCTTATTTCTGATGTCCTGTCAATTATTCAAAGGTTAACTGGAAGAGATCCCTTTAAGGGATAAGTTTTCCCTGGTACATCTGTTTCTCTTATTATTTGTTTTATATACAATAAAGAGTTTTGCATATACATTACATAAATGCTAGGCACAGAAGTACTAAATTATTATGACCTAAATATTGCAAGTGACTAACACAATATAATAATATGCTGAACCAATGTTACTTTGGCAGATTTATATATATCATATCAAAAATTGCACTACTAGTGTTCGGGTTGATATAGAATCAAGGGAAATGATAAAGTTAACTTGATATGAAATAGTAAAATGAGAACGCGTGCTTTCCTTGATCGCTAGTCGCAAACTAACTGATTGAGTGCAATTATAATGAGGTCAAAGTATGATTTTGATGAATTAGCTATAATAATGAACGTGCGTAGCCCGTACAACTAGGGAGACATTTTTCATAATAATAAGTGTCATAAGGGGTTCAAATTGATCGAAATTGGTGTGAAATATATATTTGCTTAATGAAATCTAAGATTTTTAAATAGGAAACTTGCCCAACTTTTGCCATGGTATGAAGCTTGTATACCATGCATCATAATGAAGTGGGTAGAACTCTCTTGCTTTTTATAATAAAAAGTAATTGATGTAGGTACACACATATGTATATTCCTACATGCATGCAGGCACAGCTCCGTAGCTTAATAAAGTCTTATACAAGTACAGTACCCGGCTACAAAGATTGCACATTGGCCTTTGGAACAAGACTCGGCAAAATGTTGGCTTCGTAGAGTGTTGTCACACATTACTTTTTTTTTTTTTTTCCTCTTTTTTTTTGAGTCTTAAGTGCACCTGTGTGACTATGCCAGCCTCATTGGGAGACTCAATGGCTAAATTCATCAAACACTTCTCCCGCTATGTCCAGATTCTCTGGCTGCAAAGGAATGTTTGATGAACCTGTATACTCGTACTGCATCCTCCGACACAGGACAACTCAAAACAATATTTACTGCCGCATTAAAAAGGTCCAAAACAGTCAAATATGTCTCACGGTTATCCTTGGTGTGTATACATTCCACCAAAAAATGTATCAAGTCCTCAATCCTATTACAATCCATGCACATTGGGGATTGGACAACTTTCATCATATTTAAAAATTTGTTTAACGGTACATGACCTGACCGCACTCGAAACGCCCACACAAGTAAATCCCTGGAGAGGCTGGCATTATCAAACCAGGGCACCCGGAAAATTTTGTTCTCAATTGTGTTGTACCAGATACCTTTTGTTTTTGATACGAAATTGAATGTCTCTTGCCACATATCCAAGCACTTATTCTTTGCACACATTACTTACAACGCTCTATGAAGCCGACATGTGCCGAGTCTTTTTCCAAAGACCGATGTGCAATCTTTATGGCCGGGTGTAAATAGAAGTGTGTTGCTGTACCTAGTATGTATAACATACATACTGAAATTCATAATATTTCGTTCCAAAACTTGGCTCAGCTGCAAACACCATATGTTTGGTCTATTTTCGCCTGCGTCTGGCGGGCGTCTGCTACTTACTGTTTATTTATGTGTTAATGTACATGTTTTTGGCTAAAATTCCATTTATATTTTACTGACGCTGTTCGCCAATTTGTGGCCTTCATCATCATCATTTCAGCCGAAAGACGTCCACTGTTGAACATAGGCTTCCCTCAAGGCTCGCCAAACGGATCGGTCCCGTGCCATCCGCTTCTAACGCGATCCCGCAACCTTAACCAGCTTGTCGCTCCATCTTGTTGGAGGCCTACCTACAAATCGTTTTGTTGGTGACCTTGTACAAGGCAAGATAAAGAATGCTAGCTTTTACATGCGCTTCTTCTGTTTTTTTTTTTGTCAGAGAGGCCAGACAAACGAACTAGTGGGTCACCTGATGTTAAATGATCACCACTGTCTATAGACACCCGCAGCGCTTTATGCGATGCCAGTGCGTTGTCGGCCCTAAAAGGGAGAGGAGAAAGCAAAAGGGAATAGAGGAGGGGGAGGGTTACCTATCATATTCTCGAAAAGCACATTTCCGAATATTAAAATTCCGAAAACGAAACTCCTTTTTTTCATTTTCCTAATTATTGTTTGTCCGAAATTTTATATACCATAATTTCTTTTGAATGATTCAAAATCCAACTTTATTAAATTCCGTAGGATAATTTGCCATTTATTTATTTACTCCGCAAAATCATTATCCCGCAAAGGTCAGGGGTACAAAAGGCGACCATACAATTATGTTCGAAGAGTAATATTCATTTTGTTGTTTAATGTTTCCCAAATATTTTATTGAATTTGATATGTAGGTAGGGGTTTTCTAGGTGATTATAAAAAAAATAACTAACAGCAGTTTATTGAATTAGGCGTTACTTTGCGGAGGTCCATATTAATAATAATAATAATAATTTAATAATAATTTTAATAATTTATTGAATAATAAGCCATAGATAAACAAACAACAAACAATGCAAGTCTTATGATTAGTTAGCATCTTAAAAACACTCGTAACAACTAAAAATATAATGCAATAAGTAGGCTTGTAAAAGACATTAATATAGATCCTCTGACCTTCATACTAGGATAACCTGTGTTATGAAGATCAGCGGTTTGGTATTAGAATACTAAGGTAACAATTTCACTTCAATCCTGCGCAACGATGCATTTCAGTTTTATTAATCTTATATTCACTGACAATAAAGAATACATATACAAGTTTATAAAAAGTAATAAATTCCGTGTGTTTTTATGCGTGTATGTGTGTGTTTGTGTGTGTGTGTGTGTGTGTGTTTGTGTGTGTGTACATCTGCGTATGCGTGTGTGTTAGAAATTATGTGTAGACAGCTGACCATTATACACAACTAAAGTAAAATACAATGTCGTACCTAGTGTTATAAATACCAACAAGTGTTTGTCACACCAATAACATATTTTCTGTTTCTTCGTAATCTAGTTTTTTGAGCCAGCACTTGAGTTTCTTTTTACACTCAAATTTGTTTAAATTATCTATACGAATATCCTTATTAATTTTATTATATAATCTACGGCCTGTTGCGGTGAGCTGTCTTCGTGCAAATGTCGTATTACAGCGTAAGGTTTCAAAAGTAGGTTTCCGTCTTCTTCTTGGAGGAGACGGTTGACGAGGGGTGAGCTTATCTTGCTGCCGCACTACAGTTCTTAGAATGAAAAGTTGCCTAACTGTTAGCACTCCCACCTCAGCAAACAGGTTTCTAGTGGGATACCTAAACGGTTTCCGATACATTACCTTGAGCACTGCCCTCTGTGCCCTTTCAATATTTATGAATTTAGATTTACAAGAGCCTCCCCAGATAGGAATACAGTAAATAAGTAAAGATTCACAGAGGGAAGTGTACACGGTGTGTAATATATCAGAGTCAGCAGAGTTACGGAGACATTTGAAAATAAAAATAAGTTTACGTATACGACCAACAAACAGTCTGATGAATATGATCATACCAGCTGAGACATTTGTCTAATAAGACACCTAAGTATCTTGTATTATCAGTTCTATAGATATGCAAACAGTTGCAAGCAAGGTCATCATTAGAGCAGGTATGAGCTTTAATATTGATAAGGTCTTGCGGTGGCTGCGCGGATGGTCTGGATGAGAACGCAATAAATTTAGTTTTATCAATATTCAAGGTAAGACGATTATCATTTAACCATTTCATTATAACTCTAAGAGAATTTTCTGCTAATTTAATAGTGTCAGACCAGCTTTGGCCTGATATGACAAGAGCTGTATCATCAGCATAGCCAAAGATACGACAGTGTTTTAATGATGTATTACATAGCTCGTTAATATAAATATTAAACAGAGTCGGCGCAAGAATACTGCCTTGAGGCACCCCGTATGCTAAAAATAACTGATTACTTATATAAGTATCTATCTTAGTACTTTGAGTCCGATTTAATAAGTAATCTTTAAATATCGCCAATACATGCCCTCTAACCCCGATGTTTTCGAGCTTATTCAATAATAGTGGGATTGACACCGTGTCGAAAGCTTTTGAAAGGTCGAGGAATATTCCTAGACACTTTTTCTTAAAGTCAACCTCCGCAGAAACATGATCAACCAAAGCGCCCACAGCATCCTCAGTGGATCTGTTTTTTCTGAAACCGAACTGACTATCTGAAATTATATTATTTACTTCAAGAAAACTAGTTAGGGCTCGATTTAGAATTGTTTCAAGAATTTTAGAGAGTACTGGAAGGACGGAAATAGGTCGAAAATTGGAGACTCTGTCTCTTGCCCCACTTTTATATACTGGATGAACTATAGCCTTTTTTAATGAATTAGGAAATTTCCCTGTAGATATAGCAAGGTTACAAATATAGGTTAAAATTGGAGACAGAGTAGAGCATGTTAATTTTATTAATTTGGCTGGAATTCCATCCCAACCCACCGCGCAGTCACCCCGAAGGTTTCTAATAATAATGGTAACATCTTCCTCAGTAACTTCCAACAGAACCATTGAATTTACGCATGAAGAGGCATCACAGGGAGGCATAGTAGGTAAGCTTGTGCTAATTTTGTTAGCTAGTTCTTTGCCAATATTTGCAAAGTAAGTATTAACAATATTTACCGCCATTAAAGGATTTTCAGATATCTTTAACAGTTCAGATGGAGGGGTTATTCGTTTTTCAGATAGGGCTACTTTTTTGATAACTTCCCAAGTTTTTTTCGGGTTATTCCTAACTTTAGCAAACTCTGCCCTTTCGTACTCTCTTTTCAGTTTTTTTAGCAGGTCATTGCAGAAATTGCGATATCGTTTGTATGTTATGGTTAGTATGGCATTATTTGGTTCGAGCTTGGCTTTTTTATGCATAAAATCGCGATTACGAATGCACCTAATAAGACCTGGTGTCATCCAAGGCTTAACAGTCCTCAACCTGCAGGGAATTGTAACGGTTATAGTATGGGATTTTACGAGTGACATCAAAATTTCTAGAAAGTGATCGGTTGCTAGATTTGGGTCTTGAAGAGAAAATACACTAGAGAAGTTATAATTATTGACTTCTGTAACTAAGTGTGAGTAGTCTATTCTATTGCATACTCTATTAGATTTTGAAATGTGTTTTAATGACTCCATGTTCAGACTCAATAGTATCGGGAGGTGGTCAGTTAAATCAGATTCAATGACTATGGCGGAAGTCTGTAGATGAACTGAACCTTAAAGTTGCAAAGTAATTGTTTCAGTTCATGCATAGCATTTTCTTGGCAGAAAGTGTAGAACTCTCATTCCCTATTTTTTAAATATTAGGGCTCCATACCAAAAAAAAAAATTTGAGCTCAGAATCATGAATACAGTAACCTCTATTGTGGATTATCATCATCATCATCCCAGCCTATATAATTCCCACTGCAGGGCACAGGCCTCCTCTCAGAATGAGAGGGCTTGGGCCGTAGTTCCCACGCGGGCCAGTGCGGATTGGGAACTTCACATACACCATTGAATTTCTTTTCAGGTGTATGCAGGTTTCATCAAGATGTTTTCCTTCACCGTAAAGCTCATGGTAAATTACAAATGTAATTTCGCACATAAATTCCGAAAAACTCAGAGGTGCGAGTTCGGACTCGAACCCACAACCCTTTGCTTGAGAAACCATAGGTCGAACCACTAGGCCACCACGGCTTTTTTAATATTAGCTATTGTGGATGTTGCTGACCAAAAAAACAACCTGTTACATTGATTAGAAGGGAAAATGCCAAACATAAGTTTTTAAGCGCAGTTCCCAAGACGCCTAGATACCTCAATACTCTGGGATATGCTCGATTGGGATCCATCGCACCTCCGTGCACAAGACCTAAACGAGGACATGCTGCGCCGACTCCGCATAATGCATATCGAAGATCTAGACACCCCTGGTGATGCATACCTTAGTTTCGGACATCACAATCCCCTCGTAACTAACACTAGATTAGGTGAAATTGATTATGTACCAAAAAAGACAGGAGCCGGCAGCTCAGCAAGCCAACGACCGCTCCACGTCCCCATAGACTGTAATTAGATGTAAATAGGATAAGACAATATGAAACGACATTTTGAATTTATATAAATCTATTTTGTACACACATACCACTAATGAAATTACACCACTTAGTCACTTAAATAGATCTTTGAGACAAACATAAGTAGAATGTAAGTAGCTGACACACTCACAGGCGGAACACACACTGACCTGTGAATATAATGTAACACTTGAACTAGGGAAATAAACATCTTTCTATTCTATTCTAATACAAATCAATGAACTGGATAATTAAGACATTGATGCTTTGATCAATTATAACTGTAGATACACATTGCCGAACAAAATCCCCTTCAAAGAATGTCCGAACTTTTTTATTTGGTTGCGTAACAAATATAATCATCACCTACACAGAAATTTGAACCTAGTCTTTACTTCATTACAGTCGAATTTCGGTAGCGGCAAAACTCCACTTGACAGCTAAACTCTTTGATCAATTATAACTGTAGATCCACAGTCGCGCGCCCGAAAATGTCCGAACCAAATGAGCGCCAATGGCCTTCTTTTTTCTCAGTACGTTGCGTGAAATTGTCAAGTTTAGCTGTCAAGTGTCAACCGAAATTCGACTGTAATGAAGTAACGACTAGGTTCAAATTTCTGTGTAGGTGATGATTTTAATTGTTATGCAAACAAATAAAAAAGTTCGGACATTTTTTGAAGGGGATTTTGTTCGGCAATGTGGATCTTCAGTTGTAATTGATCAAAGGCTAAACTTGATAATTTCACGCAACGTTCTGAGAAAAAAGAAGGCCACTTTTATCAAAGTGGCGCTCATTTGGCTCGGACATTTTCGGGCGCGCGATTGTGGATCTACAGTTATAATTGATCAAAGCATTGATGTTAATTATTCCGGCCTCCCCGCAGGTAGACGAATCGGAGCTGCAAGACGAGCCTCTCCAGCTCCGCCTGATGGACCACGACACGTATTCAGCCAACGACGCCATCGGCAAAGTGGTCATCAGCCTCGCCCCCCTCCTGGCAAGGGTCGCCAACAACGCCAAAGGAGGGACCGCGGCGCCACACGGCGGTAAGACACATTGATGTCTCTTCCCACAACACCGTATCATCTTATCTTACTAGTAGGGGTCCTAGCGGATACACTTCGACCCGTAGGGATCTTTTGTGTAATTACCCCTCCTAAACACACCGTATCATAGTTATAGGTATCGCCACGAGATTTGAGGTCACGCACACAACAACATCTCGTGTAATGAATGCTGGATTTTGATATTTATTCGTACCAATAGCAAGTTCAACATACTCAACAGTGAATTACAAGATTGACTAAAAAATCCTTCAATCTATTTCGTTAAGAATTATTTAAGAAAAAACATCTGTAATAGTAATATATTATTGGGGAGGCGAAATAGAAGGAATTTTTAGGGAGTCTAACCTGGTTCGATATTCTTTCCCTCGCGTGCTGGATCTTGTTGGACGCTTGATTCTCTTCTTGGCTTTTTCCACCCCAGGGTGATTTATAATGATATTCGCAACTTATTCGCGGGGAATCGTCGAAGGGAGCAGGAGCTCGACCCAACGCGCCGCCGTGATGAAACGAAGATGAAGGAATGTTTTTCTACCCCCGGTTAGACCGTAGAAAGTTGGATTGGATTGGTAAGGAAAGGGAGGGTAGAAATAGTGTTTAGTGATGGGATGAATCGGTATTCGCCAATTATAGTTCAAACAAAACAGAAAAATAGAATATTTTGATCTATTTTATTTAAATCAGATAAGCATATTTTTCGCTATTTATAAAACACCGATTTTTTTGTTGCGAATATTTCTTATCAGTTTCAAATTGTTTTATTTCAAAAATAGGTTATAAGAAAAAATAAAAATTATAATATGCATAGTATTGCGTAGCTATTTCATCACAAGACCATATAACTCACATTTTCATTTACTCACTCATTTCATTCATTCTCTACTTTTTTGCAATCAGCACTTTATGTAGCTGTGTTTGTAATCATTCGCCTGAACTCTCTTGGTGTTACCTATACCATGACTGTGTTAGTAACGTATCAGACACGAAAAGTAGCACGATACCAGGGGGGGCACACTTACATATATCACACTTTTCATGCGACTGCAGCGACCTTTGGTGTTAGGTGTTTGACGAAGAACTAAATTAGCGGCCATCTTGGTTGACTTGTCAAACTTGTCAGTTGTCATTCATCGGCCATGGCCATGGCGTACCAAATTGTACGGTCAAGGACTTTAATTGATAGGCGACTTGCCAATGTTCGTATTTTAGCTGTATAATGTAAATCGGGTTTAGCCGCTTATACTTCGTATATGCTGATTTGAATTAGACGGCTAAAATACGAATAGTGGCAATTAGCCTATCAATTAAAATTACGCGTATCTATAGCTGTACATCACTACCAACATATACATATAGATAGGTATATATCTATAGATACGTCACATTAGTTCTTGAGTAGCCAGCCGTAGGGCGGCAGCACCTTCCATACATGCATATTTGACCATAGAGTTGCCACTCTTGTTCATATAATATTACAATACTCTTTGCACGATACGCTCTTCTATGCTCACTGAAACGGATCGACGGTACCGGTGGCGTGTCAGTACCGGCAAAATAAATTGAACCAAAAATTGGTATAGATCACAAACAATAGTGAACTCTCTTCAGACAGATGTTACGCGACGGTGTTCTTCGGTGCGGACCGGTCTCATACTTTTCAATTCAAAGAATATTTTTTTGCCCGACACGTTCCTAGTACGGTCACGGTATGATACAGTCTTGTGGGTAGAGACCTTTAGACTTACCGGCTACGGGATGTAGACCGCGATTGCCTTTAATGAGACAGTGGACTGAGTGGACGAGGAGTGTTGTCCTTTTAAGTACACTTCTCCTCGGGCATTCACATTTTAAATTGCGCATTTTTTTTTTGATTATTATTATTGATTGTTATTTATTTATCTTCGCCATAATGTTGATGATGACCTCGTTCCAGGAGCCATGATGTCAGGCTGGATCCCAGTGTTCGACACTATGCACGGCATACGCGGCGAACTGAATGTCATCGTCAAGGTGGAACTGTTCTCGGACTTCAACAAGTACAAGACGTCCAGCTGCGGCGTGCAGTTCTTCCACTGTGAGTTATTACAACTATAGAATTATTCATTAGCCTGGAGAAATGTCCCAAAGGCCTCCCCCCATGTTCTCCGTTCATCTCCAACTCCATCTTGAGCGGTGTTCTTCCATTCCCAAAGCTACACATCTAGGTCGTCCTGCCAACGCCTCCTGGGTCTACCTCGCCGCTGCCGTCTTGTGGTATGTGGGTGCCAGGGCTGCCAGTGGGACTGGGCAGACCACGCCAGCCGCATGGGTCCAAATCGGTGGACTAAAATAGACTACTATGGAGTATTTGAAAAAAAAACTGTAGTTGCCTAGCAGTTTTGCAGACTCTCAATCAGATAGATTACATTTGAAATTTGCCATGCGCTGTTGCGTTTAGGAAAACACCGTGAATCATGTATACACCTGCAAAGCATTTCAACAGTGTGATTTTATGTTCCCTATCGGCACTGGCCGCAATGGGCCGCGTGGGAACTACAGCTCAAGCCCTCTCATTCTGAGTGAACATACATAAGGACAAACGGCCGGAAGCGTCTTTTGCTGTATACTATGTAGAGATTTAATTCCAGTTCCTATGATCCCTGATCTATGTAGAGATTTACTTCCAGTTCCTATGATCCCTGATCTATGTAGAGATTTACTTCCAGTTCCTTTGATCCCTGATCTATGTAGAAATTTACTCCCAGTTCCTATGATCCCTGATCTATGTAGACATTTACTTCCAGTTCCTATGATCCCTGATCTATGTAGAGATTTACTTCCAGTTCCTATGACCCTTGATCTATGTAGATATTTACTTCTAGTTCCTACGATCCCTAATCTATGTAGAGATTTACTCCCAGTTCCTATAATCCCTGATCTATGTAGAGATTTATCTCCAGGCCCAATGATCCCGCCGGGCTACAAAGTGCAGGCAATCCACGGCTTCGTAGAAGAGTTGGTGGTCAACGACGATCCGGAGTACCAGTGGATCGACAAGATACGGACGCCGCGTGCTTCTAACGAGGCGAGGCAGGTCGCCTTCATCAAGCTTAGTAACCAGGTAGTATACCAGTCTCTAGGTTTAACTATTTATGTTTATGATGTTTTTATGGCTTGAATAAATAAATACATTCATGTCTGTCCTATACGCTGTTCAAGTTAACGAGCTAGGACCAAGGACCGGAACCGGTTACCATTAAAGAGGTATTGGATTGGATAGGGTATTTTATAGATTTTTTTTCATTAAGTCTGACCTTAATAACATATATTTCACTCTAAATACAAACTGAAACATAGATGCACAGGAAAAACCCCAGAAAAAAGACATGCTGGGAATCGAACCCAGGTCCTCAGCATTCCGTGCCCTGTGCTATACTCCTACACCACCACTGGTCTAGAGGTTAGACACGAATTTTTCCCATACGTCGTACATTTCAATCTGTTAAATAAAATCTTATGTAGTGTTAATAACATAGTTAATTCTGGTAAGAGCGTACCAAAACTAAAAACCCCTAATTGGGTTACCGTATTCCGTGATTTTAAAACGCAATCAAGCTATTTTAAACTTTAAGTGCAAAGCATTCGGTTCGATTCGGACCCGACTCGATCTTCAATGTAAATAGGTAAAATGCCGCCATGAGATAGCAATCGTCTGCCTTAGTGCGTGAAAAAGAGACGAGAAAGGGGTAACTCTATTAAATGGTAAGTAGTTAAATAATCAAGTTATCTACACCCTATTCGACTCTGAAACCATATAGAAAACGGTTAACCTTATTCAAAACGGTTTCCGTAATGATCGGCTTAGCACAACGATAAGCTTACCATATCATAGGGTGACAGTTTAATAGGGTTACCCTATGAAAAGGCTTAAGTAAATGAAGGGGTTTTCCGGCCCTTGGCTAGGACTAAGAACACACAGCTGCACGTGATTGGCTAGAAGCTAATGGTACTAGGCTTTATGTGGTTTTACTCGTAGCGGCGTATCTCTACTCTAATCAATCATGGGCGTCTTCTCTCAGTACTAGCTCGTTAATTTGAACAGATTATAGTTAATAATATTATAAATGTGAAAGTTTGTGAGCGTGCGTGCGTGTGTGAGTGTGCGAGCGTGAGTGAGTGTATGTCTTACTCTTTCACGCTAAAACAGCTGGACGGATTCGTTATGTAGATAGCTGGATGTCTGGAATAACACAATCTACTTTTATCCGGATTATTATATTTTACTTCACAATTATCTTTGCGTTATTTTGTTAAAGGTTCAACGTCTAGTGGGTTTGAAGGCGGCAGAGTTGGGCGCCAATGCGGTGGTCGGATACCAACAAGACTTCGACTTGGAAGGCGAGGCAGGAGTCGTGGCCAGAGCTATTGGTTTGTAGCAATGTTTTACTACTCTAAAATATCATCATCCTAGCCTATTTACGTAACGTCCCACTGCAGGGCACAGGCCTCCTCTCAGAACGAGAGGGCTTGGGCTGTAGTTCCCACGCGGTGCGTGTAGGTTTTCTTACGATATTTTCCTTCATCATAAATAAATAATAATCTTCCTTTTTCTTAATCCGTGTCCAGTTTAACAATGCGTTCCGGGTGCTGGTGGGGCTGCCCCGCTTCTGTAGCGCATCAGGGATGTTCGCAGAAGCGCGAGTAGACTGCTTTTATACAACTATCCGCAAGCGGTGCACATCCCTGGTGCGCCGGGTGCGCGCCAGCGCCAACCCTATCCTGCGTTCTATAGCGGAAAGGCTTGACTGTCCGTATATGAGACACTGTTGCGAGATGCATGTCTCGAACAGTCCTTATTTTGTTTAGTATTCTAACATTAGTAATAAATAATAATAATAATAATTAACTAACAATTTATATTCATATTGCATGAGTTGTGTTACTTGAAATAAATGTTTCTATTCTATTCTATTCTATAAAGCTCATGGTAAATTAGTGCAGCCCAGACTCGAACCTACGACCGTCTGCTTGAAAGGCCGTTGGTCAAACCACTAGGTCACCTCAGACACACCTGAGAAGAAACTCGATGGGGAATCTGCACTGGGCCTGCATAGGAACTATGGCCCAAGACCTCTCAGTCTGAGATGAGGCCTGAACCTTGCGGTGGGACTTATATACGCTGATCATGATGATGATTCTGCGTAGGCAAATGGCTGACAGTCTGGTCTCGATTGTTAGTTCGTGCAGGGTAAATATATCGATCGT
Source organism: Archips xylosteana (assembly GCA_947563465.1). Taxonomy (NCBI): domain Eukaryota; kingdom Metazoa; phylum Arthropoda; class Insecta; order Lepidoptera; family Tortricidae; genus Archips; species Archips xylosteana. Next base: position 16,053,535 of record OX387364.1, read on the forward strand.
CAAATTGATCTCCTCTTCAATTACTGCAGGTACTGCAGTCAGCATAACTCCTCAACCAATGGCCAGCCAGCCACAAACGATACCACCTTGCTCGCAGCAGTGAGTATAATATATAAATACATAAAAGATGGAACTATTTAACTTTAAGATTACAACAGTAGTATGGAATTGGGCATTTTAAACCAGCTTACTTCGGGGTAGCTTTAGCTACCCCTTAGTCGCGTTGTTTTAAAACACCCAATTTCGAATTACTGCTCATTTTTAAAAATTTGAATCAATACCTTATTAATATCGGATATCGACGTATCAAACGGTACTCCGTTCAGCGTTCCGTTCAAAACCACTTCGATTGCGTTCGCGTTACGTATCGGGCGGTACTCCGTTCAGCGTTCCGTTCAAAACCACTTCGATTGCGTTCGCGTTACGTATCGGGTGGTACTCCGTTCAGCGTTCCGTTCCAAACCACTTCGATTGCGTTCGCGTTAAGTGTACCTATGAGACATCCCGTTCAGCGTTCCGTTCAGTCTTCGGTTTAAAACCACTTCGATTGCGTTCTTTGGAATCAATCATTCATTTTCATCATGGAAGCGTTCCGTTTAAAACCTTTCGATTGCAGTTGCATCAAGTTCAACACACCACGCGTTCGGTCTGACGGATTGACTAATCGGGCGTTGCGTTTATCATTCCGTTCAGCTTCCCCGAACGTAAACTAGTGTGGAGTAGAGTGCGCAATTATATTTTACTGAACCGTTACTACCAAACTCGATGAGGTTACTTTACTTTAAATCTACGATTCGATTCGATTAACGATCTTGAGTTTTAAGTATCGACGCCTACCAAGTTCGATGCGAGCTAAAATTTGCCCGCAAACCATGATCAGGCGCGCATTGCTAACGGAGTTGGGTTGTCAACGCGTTTTGCGTTGCGTTCAGGTTGTTTCGCGCAATCGCTTATCGCGTTGCGTTCAAGTTGATAAGAGTTTTCCGTTTGAGGTACTTGCCCATTTCAGTTGTCTGTATCGAATCTGATTCTATCGAGGAATCGATAAACAACACGACTTCATCACATTACTTCAATGCGATGTTTTTCGTTCGACGCAAAGTGTAGTTACCATTTTCAATTGCATCAAACATGATTGCATCGCTACGTTGACGCGCTGGACTGATATAAAATAGTCTGTTAACTACAACGATACTCCGAGTTAGTTTGACTGACTCATTTAACGATAAATTCCAAATTAGTGGAATTTTTATGTTTCAAAAACAAAAGTACACACCACACACACCGGGTTGATCAGGTCCGTTGTGTATGAGGCTTAAGCCACTGAGCGCATCACGGTCTGCTCGCAAGCTGACGTTAGATTTGCTCAGGTGTTTGCACAACTTGACTGCGAAGCTGATCAGACTCCACAACCAAGATTGAAGGCCACCCAGGATGCTGAGTTCCCGGTGCTCTTTTTGAGCATGTCGATATGACCCCGCTTTTGGCGTGCATGGTGGTTTTGACGCCTCCCACCGAGGCTTTACACAACTCGTCCGCAAAGCTGATCAGACTTCGCAGTCAAGCTTGAGCCACCCGGGACGATAACATTCCCGGCGTCCTCTGTGGACGTTTCTATATGGCTGCTTTTTACGTGTACAATGATGAGGATGTCGGGTTTATTTATACCGAACAATCTAAAAACATCGTTAGCGTGAGTTAGGTTTAAACTAATTTACGCCGAAATTAACCGTGAAGTATAAATTATTTAAATTACGAAAGTATACAAATGTGTATCACACTACAATAGTGACTACCAAAATATGTTTTAAAATCGGTATTGCGAAAAACTTAGTGAAATTGTGATTTTATTGGTGTTTAAAGCACCGTTGCTCCATCTATGTATTGTCAGTATTTTATTACACTTTTTAAATGTCGTATCTCACTTTATCGCGTAGACGTAAAAATTGTCTTGCTGGCTTACAACATAAGGTTTAATCAAAAAGGCGTTGTAAAGTGATATACATGTTTATGTTCTTCAGTCATTTAAACTCGAAGACATGTGGGTGTCAGATTACATAGCATGCTACAGTTAAAGGATTACGTATATTGTCATACGTGGTGATGACCTCTATCGAAATTGTTCGGAACCATTGATGTTCTATACGAAACCAGTAGTCTAACAAAGGTACTTATTAGTTAGTTCAGCGTTTAACCAACAGACAGCGTGTGCACTATAATATACAATATTATTATATGATTGTAAAATTGGGTGCCTGCAATGAAAGGAATGAAATATGAATTATCGCAGCACCAAATGGAATAATATACTTAAAAGTCAATAGAAGAAAAATTTCCACCAGCATTTAAGCTGTGCATTTAAATATTCCGTATTGTTTATAATTTTAGTGATATTTTAATTACATAATACATTTTTACAAGACAATACCTTGGTCTACAGAATCCATGCTGCAAATTTGATAACAAGTATAGTTAAGCACTGTATCGAACAGTGATGGACATTCATCTTTATCGAGGGAGCTCTGTACTGGACTATGCCACATGGAGAGAAAGTACCTTGAATATTGTAGATTGAACATTTTATTGAAAGAAGACATTATTTTAATTAAAAACAATTTAAACTGTATTCATAGATTTTTAAATAATTACATGGTTGAACCGGGAATCGAACCCGCTACACGAGAAAAAAATTGTCCTGTAGCTTTGTCATACCGATCGAAAGACTTTATAATAAGGATTATTTTTTGCTAAATAACATAGTGTCAGAAATAAAAGTAAGACCAAGACATTTTAATATTTTTATACTAACATGGATACACAGAAAAAAAAACCAGAAAAAGAGACCAGCGCTGGGAATCGAACCCAGATCCTCAGCATTCCGTGCTGCATGCTTTTACCCCTACACCACCACTGGTCTAGAGTTTAGACACGAATTTTCCTTATATATCAACATTTTTCAGTTTGTCTTTCAATAGCCTCTTAATGCAGAGACACCTAGCAAGATCTAATACCATGTTTTTATGCAAATAAAAGATTATGATTATGATTATGTTTTATGTTCTCAAACGAGAAATGACAACACTCCTTCGGAACTATCACCCTTTAAACAATCTTATCAAGATTGGTTTTTGGAGTCTTTTTGTGTAGATAATCATTTTCATTATAAAGTACTAAGTTTTTTATTTAACACTCGCTAGTCTTAACCAAAATTTGTTTTTAAGTCGAAATGCAAAAAAAATACACAAAAATGTATTTTTCTTAACATATTGTACTACAGTAACGCCGTCTGTGTTTGAGCAATCCTTCATTGTGCTTTCTATAAGTATATCTCACATTAACTTATTGATGTAAAAACAAATTTGTTAACTCAAATATAAAGCATACTTTAAAACCTGATAAGAAGTGATATACAGTATATGGTAATAACAACTCGAAGGCATGCATTGCGATCATATGACATAGCTGTGGGACGCTCTGTGTATTGTTTATTGTATCGACAATAGATCGTACAACTGTGTACGTTTAAAAAAATCTTGCGCGTTAAAAAACGTTATTGTTTAAAAATACATTTCGACAACTTACTTATTTATCAATGTAATAAATGTCATACCTGTTTACCAAAAATAAATATTTACGTTTAATTCAGTTTTTTATTACTTAGTCAAAATAAGTCTCCATTTATAAAAAAAATATTTTTTTTATATTAATCTATTTATAAATGATTTGTTTGTTAAAAAAATACAAAATAAATAGTAAAAATTCATACCTGTAGCTAAAAATAGTATACGCATCGCTTAATCAAAGGAATAAAACAACAAAATAATTGACTATATTATTAGTTATTACATATCAAAATTATACATAAAACAATTATAAAGTTAATAACTTATACTATATCCGCACAACTTCTTTGAAATGTTATTTATTACTCTTTCTGTACTCATCATATCCGACACTTGCAACATACTGGGTGCTAAGCATCCTGCTGCTGCTGCTGCTGGGTGGACACTTCTCACTTTTTTATATAGTTCACTAACTTCTTCTTCTTGAAATCCTAATGTATCCTGCGCATATTGAGAAAATATTATTTGAGTCTCTTGTGTTCCTTTCATTATTCTGAAAAAAAAGAAATCAAATTAAACGTAAACATGCTTACACTGTTTTCTGGCAACACGTTTGATCGTTTTTATACTTTTAAAAACAATAATAACAATATTAACAACAAAAAATAATCACGAACACTCTATTCGATGTAATACAGTTTTACTTACCAATAGCAAATCAGCTCGTGTTAATTTTCAGCACTTTGAAACGAATTAATACAGTTATAAGATAAGATAAGATAATTTATTCAATAATTTGTAGTACAAGTTTAACAATAAATACAATTTCTTACAAAAAGGCTATATAACACGTGTGCCTGCACTAGGGTTACTATAGAACTCTGTATCGCAGGCAGTTATGAATGGATGTTGAGTGCAGAATCCGTCAGAAAATTACCATACCACACGCTGCACACGCACTTAATGCTGACAAATCACAACGTCAAGTAAGAACATGCTAAAATTAGTACCAAATGCAATAGATGTGAATAGGCAGCATATTTCATGCGTTAGCAGATTCCCTTGAAGAGGATACGATGCGCACCATTTCTCCATACAAACGTAGACCCCTGTTTCCTCCCTGGATAATAGCCAAAAGCTGGAGCCAAATTTTTTTACTGTGTAATCTGTATCTACCACAGCTATGCCCCTAGGTTTCGTTTTTTTTTCCATATTTCAATTAACATAAGAAATATGAGCTTTCAAAACTGAAAAAATTGCCCAATTTCAACGACATTTTAAGACACTCATCAGAAAAGAATCCCTCATATAAACAAAAAAAGGAAAACATAGGAGCATAGCTAAATCTGTCCTCTAATTATTTTTGAATAAAAATAATTTTATTGGTCCAGTTTTCGAGAAGAAAACAGGGTACTACGAAATGCTGTTTTGATCAATTTTACGCGCCTATATTAATAGGCACCACCATTAGGTCTGAGCTGCAGTTGTCCCGCTCTCGCTGTACTGACGCGGAGGGGTTCGGACGAGAGAGCGACATTTCATTAAAAAACCTATTTCTCAAAAGTCTCTCAGCCATCGTATCCTCTTAACGCGCTGCATACCTCTGCTCCACTCAAGATACGTATAGTATAAATCTTCCCAGGTGAATTTTTCGCTTCGAGCTCTAATCTTTCAAACAAAGGCCATTGTCTCTATTATCGCAAAGCCGCTAGCTACCGAGTTAGCACGTGTCACTACAACATTCATATAGAAAAACAATATGAGTGCTGTATTGTCTCGAAGCGGTCTATCGTCCTACACTACCAAAACGTAATATCTAGAATATCAGTGACATTGAATTTGAACCTTAATACTATGACGATACCGTTTATTTTTCAATATGAATGTTGACAATCGTCAGCGAATTTTAACTAAGTATGTCTAGATATTAAGTAACATGCGTTTATTTTTTTCCTGCCACCTCGGAGGGAAATGGACTTAGGATGAGGGGTAGTATGGCAATTGGACATTTTTAATGTTAGTAATCACACATTAGTGTACTGCTTGTATCAGTGACAACCCATATGTACATATATAATCTAAAGTTGGGATAATAGACACGCTCTTGACATATAACCATCAAGTAGTTATCCCAACTCCAATCCATCACATAATATTACAATTTCTAATTCGGATATTAATTCTAACTTGTCTCCAGTTTTTAGGGTTCTGTACCCAAAGGATAAAAACGAGACCCTATTACTGACACTAAATAATTATCATAGTATACGTAATATTATTATAGTATACGCATCGCTAAATCAAAGGAATAAAACAACAAAATAATTGACTATATTTATTACATAACAAAATTATAAATAAACAATTATAAAGTTAATAACTTGCACTATATCCTCACAACTTCTTTGAAATTTTATTTATTACACTTTCTGTATTGTCTATTATCTCATCCATCATATCCGTCACTCGTCACATATTGTGCACTAAGCAGAACGTTTTCACTGGTTTCATCATTTTGTTTCAAACTCACTATTCATACGTCTCTGTCTTACATCAATAAAATCACGCATTTTGTCTCTTTCGCACCCTGACGTTCCTATTAAATATCACCTTACAAAGGAATAAAAAAGCCTGCAGTTCAAGAGTTAACATTAAATGACTATCAGGACGTGCTGTTTAATGATAAAATAATCCGGAAAAAAAACATATTATTTAAATCTATTAAGCACGAGATCTTCACTCAAACTGTCAATAAAGTTGCTTTATCTAACAAAGACCATAAACGACATATATTATCAGACAAAATATCAACAAAAGCCTGGGGGCACAGGTCTATTTTTTAGTGCAGTACTTAGTTATGCAAGCGATCTTACCTTGAGCTGTAATTTTATTTAGTATTTAGAGCGCGCGCAGACAGAGAGCGGTCTGGAGTTCCGAGTTCCACGTTCAGAGTTCTGTGTATTGACCGCTCGAGAGTTCCGACCGCCTGCTGTGTGCGTTATCGTAAGGGACTCAGTACATTCAAAAGAACGCAGAACTCTGAACGCGGAACGTGGAACGCCAGACCGCTCTCTGTCTGCGTGCTCTTATGTACAGTCGCTGCATTCTTTTGACGCTATAACACATTTATTTTTTTAGTGACAAGGTACAAAAGTAGACAGCGACTTTAGACATTGACTGTACCAAGAAATTAATTTGGCATAGATTCTAAAATGTTATTTGTGTACATCCGTATTTGTCGAATAAAATGTATAATTTAATTTTTTATAAATAAATACATTTATAAGGTCATTATTATTTGGTTTTCTTTTTTCACCTGTGTACCTATACCAGACCCCTAAAGTTCACATATGCAGAAATTATTGTTTCTTTGACGTGACCCAGATTATAGTTTGTTTTAGTTAAAATGACGTAACCAACTCCAACATCTATTGTTTAATTGTTATCTTCAAGTAAGGTTGTAAAAGAATTACGCAGGTGTGTCGGTAGGTCCAAAGTATACTGTGAACAAAAAATTGAGCCACTCCAGGACACGTGCCAGACTTCAGTCAGTTTTATTGTGTCTTTGTTATCTTTCCCTTTAATATTAAGCAACAAAAGAAGTTGTAAAATCCCACTTTAAGTGCATTTTCGTCATTTTACTAAAACAAACTATACATGAACATTGTCTTGCAATGTCAACTACAAAATATTAGCTGCTCTACGTAAACGACTAATTGATCTAAATGCTAACGTCGCATTGTTTACATTATTAAGTAGGATTAAAACATGTTGCTACGTGTTCTTCACAACCTTAGGTCAATCAACTCACCTACAATACCGAGTCAGCAATGACCGCGGAACGATTTGTCATCATTAACTATGTGCGGCGCGTAGTATGATTTTCTTACACATGAAATTACTATAATTATAAATAGCAGCTGTTATAGCGAGTTACCATTCTCAATTCTGCATCCATTCATAACTTAATATTCTATAAATTCGTTCCAAAGTTTTGAAAATTAACACGAGCTGAACCGGTCACGATTTGGTAAGTAAATTTGTATTATATCGAATAGAGTGTATTTAGATAACCAGATGGCCTAGTGGTTAGAGAACCTGACTATGAAGCTTGAGGTCCCGGGTTCGATTCCTGAGTCGGGCAGATATTTGTATGAAAAATACGAATGTTTACTCTCGGGTCTTGGGTGTTGTGTTAAGTATGTATCTTCTATATAAGTATGTTTATCCGTTGTCTTAGTACCCATAACACAAGCTTTGCTTAGCTTACTTTGGGACTAGGTCAATTGGTGTGAATTGTCCTGTGATATTTATTTATTAAGTCGTAAATCGAAAACATCGTTGATGATATTTTTAGTCGTTATTATTGTTTATAAGCGTATAAAAACGGTATAATGTGTTGTCAAATGCAAAACAGTGCAAGCATGATTACGTTTAATTTGATTTTGTTTTGTTTTAGAATATGGAAGGAACACAAGACACGGAAATAATATTTTCTCAATATGCACAGGATCCATTAGGATTCCCAGAAGAAGAACAAGACGAATTATTTAAAAAAAATTACAAGTGTAATAAACAAAACAAAAACGAAGTCTAATAAACAAAAATTAAGGCTAAATAAAGTAGTAAAGCGGACTGTACGAGGACATCCACCGTCGTTTGTTATAAATAATGATGCAGCTAAGGGGAATAGACTTATTAAAATCCAAATAATTAACATAAGTGACTGCGTGCCCGATCAAGATGATGAAACCAGTGAAAACGTTCTGCTTAGTGCACAATATGTGGCGAGTGACGGATATGATGAGATAATAGACAGTACAGAAAGTGTAATAAATAAAATTTCAAAGAAGTTGTGCGGATATAGTGTGAGTTATTAACTTTATAATTGTTTATGTATAATTGTGATATGTAATAAATATAGTCAATTATTTTGTTGTTTTGTTCCCTTTGATTTAGCGATGCGTGTACTATTTTTAGCTACAGGTATGAATCTTTACCATTTATTATGGATTTAAAATGGATTAATTATTTATTAATATAAAAAATCTTTATTTGAAATAAATGGTAACTAATTTTGACTGGGTAATAAAAAACTGAATTAAACGTAAATATTTATTTTTGTACAGTAGGTATATTATTTATTACATTGGTAAATAAGTATGCAAAATATCGAAATAACATTTTTTCAGACATATAACGTTTTTTAACGCGCAAGATTTTTTATGATGTGCACAGTTGTACGATTTATTGTCGATACAATATATAGTATACAAAGATTGAAAATTTGGACAACCTTCTTCACCCATGTCTATTACAGTGCAATCAGCACACACATTTTTAACCCATTCAATTTTTTCTAAACCTTTTACAAGTATAATCTTACGTGTCAAGTAACTATGAATAACTCTTTTAAATTCTCTGTAATCAACATATCCCTCGCGCCACAAAATGCCAAGGTTTTTCTGTATCCATTTCACATGTCTTTTTTCATTTTCGGATAAAGTAGAAAATGAATACGGAGGTTTTATTAAAAACGTTTGTGTGTATTCAATGGCACTGAACGCAAATTCTTTAATAATAAACTCATTTTTAGACGTTTTAAACCCCTGAACATCTACGAACAGATGATCTAGATTCATGTTACCTTCTTTGTTAAATTGGTTAACGGTTTATACTCTATAATACTATCATTCAGAATAAGACAATAAGCCGCTGTATTATCAGGTATATCTGTTTCACACTCTAATTCTAACTCAATTTGAAAAATCAGTAACTGACATCTGGGTTCATTCTTTAAGGGATAAAAGTAATTACCGCTTATAACTTGGAAAATTAAGTTTTTCGTTTCGATTTAGCAATTAGAGCTTATACCGCTCGTAACTTAAAATCTTAATCTATTCAACTAAGTAATCGTTGACTGCGATTATAATCAAATTAATGATTTTGTTTACAATGACATCATCGTCTGAATTATCAACTCCTGTAAAATACTTAGATGGTAATTGCTTAATTAAAATAATCCATTTTTCAAAATTTACATTCATATCTCCATAAGGTTCTTCCAATAACATAGTAAAATTATTCCACATATCTTTTAAAAGGTGAGTGTTAGACAGCTCAAATATTTCATTAGCTTCTTGCTCGTTATGATACACACGAAAAAGTAGTTCAGTCACTCTGTTATTAAATAATTTTAAAGGTAATGGTGTACGCCACCTTTTTAAAATCTCATTCGATTCTATATAAATTAAAAATAACCTTTTAGGCATCTTAATAAGACTCGTTTTGGTAAACTTTGAGCTGTTGTTGGTGCTGTTCCATCCGACGTTGTTGTAACGACGAATGTTCTTGTTATTGTTGTGACTGCTGTTGTTGAGGCTGTTCCGTATGTTGTTGTGGTTCTAAAGTTTGAGTTTGTTTATCGAAGATCGTAGTAAAGATTCTGATATTTTTTAGTGTTTATATACTCTTTAGTCTGAACAATTGTTTAAAATGATAGCAGAGAAAGAGATTTTATTTAATTATTAATTATCAATTCAATACCAATTAGTATGATGTAACTTCTCTTGCGATTAAATTCAAGTGCGATAGGCATAATTCATCAACTCGCTTTTATGTAATTTGGTTATTTAATAAATATAATTTAAAGTTTTAATTTTTTTTTTCACCCACCTAGTTTTATTATCAGAATATACCTCTCCGTCCAAGATTAATGTCAACTATACAAAATCAGTGAAAATACATTTTACTTAAATTGAATGTCTGTAAAATGACGAACTTACAATGTGTTATATAAATCAAATACAGTTCGAAGTTAATCAATTTAATTTATCAAAAGCTTAAAATGAGTGGCGACCATCTTATTCCTCATGTCACGGATTTCATTGAGATCTAATGACATAATATGTTAAAAACCATCAAGCCGTTTACAGAACTTGCTAATAGACAAACATACATACATACATACATACTAATAACGGTTCCGATAACATTAATTAAAGATTATAGTTTTTTACTGATTACAGCGCCACCTGTTAGCAAAGTCGAGAACTCATTACAATACTATCAACATCAATCAATTAGTTTAGCCACCTAGTTCCTAACATCAATGGTTCTGAACAATTTCGATAGAGGTCGTCCCATCTATGAATATAGCATGCTAAGTAATCTGACACCCACATGTCTTCGAGTTTAAATGACTGAAGAACATAAACATGTATATCACTTTACAACGCCTTTTTGATTAAACCTTATGTTGTAAGCCAGCAAGACAATTTTTACGTCTACGCGATAAAGTGAGATACGACATTTAAAAAGTGTAATAAAATACTGACAATACATAGATGGAGCAACGGTGCTTTAAACACCAATAAAATCACAATTTCACTAAGTTTTTCGCAATACCGATTTTAAAACATATTTTGGTAGTCACTATTGTAGTGTGATACACATTTGTATACTTTCGTAATTTAAATAATTTATACTTCACGGTTAATTTCGGCGTAAATTAGTTTAAACCTAACTCACGCTAACGATGTTTTTAGATTGTTCGGTATAAATAAACCCGACATCCTCATCATTGTACACGTAAAAAGCAGCCATATAGAAACGTCCACAGAGGACGCCGGGAATGTTATCGTCCCGGGTGGCTCAAGCTTGACTGCGAAGTCTGATCAGCTTTGCGGACGAGTTGTGTAAAGCCTCGGTGGGAGGCGTCAAAACCACCATGCACGCCAAAAGCGGGGTCATATCGACATGCTCAAAAAGAGCACCGGGAACTCAGCATCCTGGGTGGCCTTCAATCTTGGTTGTGGAGTCTGATCAGCTTCGCAGTCAAGTTGTGCAAACACCTGAGCAAATCTAACGTCAGCTTGCGAGCAGACCGTGATGCGCTCAGTGGCTTAAGCCTCATACACAACGGACCTGATCAACCCGGTGTGTGTGGTGTGTACTTTTGTTTTTGAAACATAAAAATTCCACTAATTTGGAATTTATCGTTAAATGAGTCAGTCAAACTAACTCGGAGTATCGTTGTAGTTAACAGACTATTTTATATCAGTCCAGCGCGTCAACGTAGCGATGCAATCATGTTTGATGCAATTGAAAATGGTAACTGCACTTTGCGTCGAACGAAAAACATCGCATTGAAGTAATGCGATGAAGTCGTGTTGTTTATCGATTCCTCGATAGAATCAGATTCGATACAGACAACTGAAATGGGCAAGTACCTCAAACGGAAAACTCTTATCAACTTGAACGCAACGCGATAAGCGATTGCGCGAAACAACCTGAACGCAACGCAAAACGCGTTGACAACCCAACTCCGTTAGCAATGCGCGCCTGATCATGGTTTGCGGGCAAATTTTAGCTCGCATCGAACTTGGTAGGCGTCGATACTTAAAACTCAAGATCGTTAATCGAATCGAATAGTAGATTTAAAGTAAAGTAACCTCATCGAGTTTGGTAGTAACGGTTCAGTAAAATATAATTGCGCACTCTACTCCACACTAGTTTACGTTCGGGGAAGCTGAACGGAATGATAAACGCAACGCCCGATTAGTCAATCCGTCAGACCGAACGCGTGGTGTGTTGAACTTGATGCAACTGCAATCAAAAGGTTTTAAACGGAACGCTTCCATGATGAAAATGAATGATTGATTCCAAAGAACGCAATCGAAGTGGTTTTAAGCCGAAGACTGAACGGAACGCTGAACGGGATGCCTCATAGGTACACTTAACGCGAACGCAATCGAAGTGGTTTGGAACGGAACGCTGAACGGAGTACCACCCGATACGTAACGCGAACGCAATCGAAGTGGTTTTGAACGGAACGCTGAACGGAGTACCGCCCGATACGTAACGCGAAAGCAATCGAAGTGGTTTTGAACAGAACGCTGAACGGAGTACCGCCCGATACGTAACGCGAACGCAATCGAAGTGGTTTTGAACGGAACGCTGAACGGAGTACCGCCCGATACGTCGATATCCAATATTAATAAGGTATTGATTCAAATTTTTAAAAATGAACAGTAATTCAAAATTTGGGTGTTTTGGAACAAATTATCCGAGGATAGCGAAGCTATCCGAAGTAATTTGGTCTAAAATGCCCAATTTTATACTACTTACAACTCATATCAAATTCCCTTGCTAGGCGTATTTGTGATTATTTATTTATTTATCGTATGGCGGTTACACACTGGTTAGTTAAATACATATTAGATTTAAACTTAAAACAATTAAATTATTGTTAAAATTTACAACCATGCAGATAAACACTCGCATCCTTTGTCAGATGCTTTAAGTCCTCAGCCGGTCCGTTGTATCTGGTGATGGGGCACTCGAAATGAAATATACTCGTGATGATAATTGAGAGAAAATATTTGCATAATCCCTTTTAAATCTATTATTTAAGGCCACCACAAACCGGGAGTGCGTGGCGCCGACGGAGCGTGCCCAGCGCGCTCTATAACACTGAATCAAATATACGGTGACACTCCGGCAGCGCGGCACCCCGTATTTGATTCAGTGTTATTGACCGCGCTGGGCACGCTCCGTCGGCGCCCTGCGCTCCCGGTTTGTTGTGACTTGTGGCCCTGATTATGCATTATTATATTTACTCTAATGAGGGTTTTGTGACGGCCTAGTTGGCGGTAGTATTGTGAGGTCGGTTTGAAATTTGATATTTGTATCACGCTCTTTATTGGTTTATATTATAACCAGTGATTGGAATTAGGTGAGCTATGAAAATACCTATTCTTTGCAAGAGGGAATAGGAGGTTGTAACCACTCTATAATATGTCCTCTTGCGAAAAGTAGGTATTTTTGTTCACCTAACTCCAATCACTATTTATAATTCAATGAGCCAATCATAATCAAGACAGTAACGTCAAACGGACCTGGCAATACTAACACCGTCTATCGATATTCCTATCAGAAACCCTCATTTAAATAATAAAATATGAGCCCTTAAAAGCAACGCTTTGTCTGCATTTAGATGTCGTTACAACTAAAACAACTATAAATATGATATATAAATATAAAATTACTCATGATTATATGTTTGCATGGTGTGTCGCTTTGTAACATAGACAACTTAACAAGTACTTGGACATTTTAGCGACTGACAACGAAAGTATCACAGATCTGAATCAATATTTCCAAACGCACCAGGAAGAACTACAAAAGCTACTCTACATTCTTAATCCTAAAACGTCGTCCATGCTTGACGAGTCTGAAAACGTAGATGACGATGAAAAACCATACGAGCTGACCAGACAATCCAGCACTAAAAGTTACACTGGAAATATGTCTATTTATCACGCCGATTATGCCACCCATAACAGCATGAGGCACATATCTGAAGATCAGACTGATCTTAATAAGCTTTTAAACCGTAATGATGATGATAATGATTCGATGGGACCTCTAAAAGCTATCAAGAAACTTAAAACAGGCCTGTTCAGGCTGAGCAGCATTAAATCGCGTAAATCTGATCAGGGTGATGATACTGTTTCTATAAAGTCTAATTCTTCGGATACTTCGCGTATATCGCTGACTGATATCACAAAAGAGTTTAAAAAGTTTAAACGGTTGAAGAAGACCAAGTTTCGGAAGACGTTTGCTAATAAAAGTGATGAGGGCGTCGGGATGGCCTCGATTCTCGCTCGGTCTGTTCTACACGCTCAGACAAGTCTCGCTTGTATCGCGGAGACCCAAGATTCCGAACAGTCGCCATGCTCGACTTTAAGACGGACCAGCGAGTCAGAACCCAACATCACGGTATCTGATGAAGACAGAGCCAGAAACGTAGAACATGATAATAAATCTATCGGTAGTACCAAGACGCCAGGTATACTTTTCTCGTCATTGAAAAATATCTCCACTGAAGAAAATTCCGAGGAAAAGCCAGAACGCCAAAGGAAGTTATCTGAATCATGCCCGTCTACCCCAGTGCCTGAAAGGCAGACTTTTCTTAAATTACCTCAAGATGAATACTTTGGCTCTGTGTCTTCTGCACTGTCTGGTGAAAGTTCTGAAATGTACTCCAGTTCTGAAGATGATGACGAAAGCTCGGAACTTAGAACTGACACTGAAAGGTCATATGACACTACTAGCTCGGTCGTTAAATCTGTGCTCAATAACGATGTCAATCCAGCAATCGTGGAGCAAATGGATAGGAAACTTAGTATACTTGAATGTATGACTCCTGAGGTTAATGAAGTAAAGAATCAACGAGCTTCTGAAGAAGAAAAGCGTCAAAAAGAATCCATTCAAGAAGATTCAGAATCAACAGATGAGCAAGATGTTGATTCGCCGGAACAGCATTCACCCAGACCTTCGACCAGTGAAGCGAAAACTGTTCACACGTTCGTAGCTCCAAAGTCTCATAGCCTTCATTTCAAGTTCCACAATCCATTTAGCCATAAGAAAGTATCTAAAAGCATCAGCGCACCGTCCTCACCTGTAGAAAAGAAAGGCTTTGTGTATCGTTCATCGCATAAGATCAAGCGTCAGCTTTCAAAGATATCTCATAGCAACATGATCCAAAGCTTGTCCCATTATTCCTTGCTGCCGAAACGTAAGCATAGTGACCCTCGACCTGCATTAAGCCAGCCTAGTTCGGCTTCTGATGTCCCTTCTAAAGCCCCAAGCGAGACAGTTTTGGGCTCAGCTTTCCTCTCTTACACTGACTTGCTAAGCCTTGACAAAGACGGTATAGATACCAACAAACGACTACACAAAAGTGATGAGTTTTCCCATTCTAAAGTCTCTATGTACATTGGTTCTGAACCGGCCTCTAGAGCTTCGGTTAGCGGCCCGTCATCGCCATACCATGGCAAAGACGACTACCATCTACATGAGCACTCCAAACAAAAAAGACCGAGCATTAATCCTACAGGCTTAATCCATACCGCAATGGAGACTATTTTGATGGATAAAGTTCAGAATCTGCTCGTGGCAACATCGCCTAATCCGACGCAGAAGAATGAACGGAAATTCTTCGATGATGTCAACGAGAAATTAGAAAAAGTAGAAGAGGATAGGAACAGAAAAGAATCTGAAAACAAGAAACAAAAAACATTAGACGCTGAAACTCAAAATAAAGTAAGTGAAACAGAGACGGAAAGACATGTAACATCCGAAAAGGATACGCATGATGAAATAAAAGACGATAAGGATAAGAATACGTCAGAAACAAAAGACGAAAGTAAAGACAAGAAGGAAAAGAAACTAGTAAGGCAGGATAGCGTTCATTCGACGAGCGAGTCGCGTAAAATGTCCAACGAAATCGAACCTAATACAATTTCACCCAGAGTTCCTCATGCTCCTATGTTGCAACACTTTCATCCCTTGCTCAGTGGTCCTAAGTTAGAAACCATACCCTCATTGCCAGAGACTAGCTTAGACCATACTCAGAGCATAGACACAGACGGTACTTGTGATAACGACAAGTGTAAGCGTAGCGACACTAACCAGGCTAGTGTGTGTGATAACTCGCATGCAGCGTGCGGTGTTGACAGGGAGCGGGAGAGAGACAGGGAGAGGGAGAAAGACAAGGGATCCCCGAGGCACGCTCGGCACGAGTCGTACGGCAATCGGGATGTCATCGGGGCAGGGACCGCGCACGCGCCTAATTCTTCGCTGGAGGCCGCTTCGGCTCCGCTCGGGATTCATCGGCGTTCGTCGGACTCTGATCTAAGTGTCACGCCTAAAGGTGAGTTCCTAATTTTCTTGATTACTTGCGTTTTTTTCTAGTTAGCCAAAACACTACTCCAACAAAACAAAATTATCTTACTCTAGTTATAAGAGAAAAACCTAGAGATTTGACCTATGGCCTCTCAAGCAGAAGATCGAGGGTTCGAGCCCGGCCTCGCGCCTCTGAATTTTTCGAAATGAATGTGCTAAATGCAATTTTACCACGAACTTTTCGGTCAAGGAAATCATCGTGAGAAATCCTACGTACACCTAAGAAACAATTCTATGGTGTGTGTGAAGTTCCCAATCCGTAATGCGCCAACGTAGAAACTACAGCCTAAGCCTAAGGTTGAGTGGCTGGTGCTCAGCAATGGAACATAATATATTGGCCAGGGATGGTGATATGAATTTGACACTTTGCAATCCCAATTCCAGGAGGTTCCCTGAACGCATCAGTAGGCAACAGCGGCAGTGGCGGCGGCGCCATTCTACGACCCTCCATGAACAGCAATAACTTGGAAATGTTGGAGTACCCTTTCCTGACCATGGCAGAATATCCTCCTGGCTTTATTGTCCACCTTGGTGAGTCTTATTGCTTGTTTCATGCACTAATGTTTGTTAGTTTTTTTTTAAATATATTATGGCTCCATTCATTGTAGGACAATTTTGTGCTAGACGAACACACGTTATCTTAGTTAAAAATCCCAGCAAGCGAAAATCAGCCCTATCAATTGATCTGAATCCTTACTATCGTCCTCTCTGTTTGTCGACCTACCGAAAATTCAAGAAGGCGTGTGCCTGCTCAGTTGCAGTTTTATTACTTAAACACGATGCCAAATTATGCGTGTCTGTTCGTCACAGTGCACGTCCAACTAGCCTTGGTATTGATTGACATCTCGAGTGAAGTCCAGTTCCGCGACCATTTGGAGGGTAAGGCTAAATTAGCCTCGATGAAGCTCGGCGTGCTCAACAGATCGAGACAATATTTCACTCCGGCCCACCGCCTCCAGCTTTTAAGTATAAGGCGCAGGTTCGCCCACATATAGAATACTGCTCTCATCTATGGGCAGGGGCTCCCCAGTACCAGCTTCTCCCTCTGGAGCGCATACAACGGAGAGCGACTCGAATAGTCGGCTGCCAACGAATTTCTGATCGACTTGACTCCTTGGCGCTGCGTAGAGATGTAGCTTCACTGTGCATCTTCAATCTATCGCATGTACAACGGAGAGTGCTCCGAGGAGTTATCCTGCCTCGCACAGCAAAGCTCTGAAATGAAGTATCTGCTGCGGTATTCCCGGACCGATTTGACCTTTAAGCTTTCAAAAAAAGAGCGTACTCCTACCTAAAAGGCCGGCAACGCACTTGTGACTCTTCTGGTGTCGCAGGTGTCCATGGGCGACAGCAATCGTTTACCATCAGGCGATCCGTTTGCTCGTTTGCCCCCTATACCATAAAAAAGTGGACGTCTTTCGGCTGCTATGATGATATGATGACGTGGCTGTTCCTAATTACACAAGTTTGTTACTAGGGGGCACAGTATGCGCGCGGTCAGTGAAGCTGATGGACGGCGGCGGCGAGAGCAGTTCGCGCGCGGCGTGGTGGGCCGAACTGCGAACCGAACTGCGAGCGCACGCGCGCGCGCTGCGCTGCAACGCCGTCATAGCTTACACGGAAACTGCTGCCATATGGTGAGACACTCATTTTAAATAATAATGAAGTTTTATTTACAGATTTTTTCGGTACAGGATTAGCTAACAATAACCAATATCAAATCAGCCGTGAAATCTTCGGTTAAGTAAATTACTGCTGCCAAAAATTTATAGGTGAAAAACTTAAGAAGATGACTTGTTGTATGTAGTAGTGCACAAAATTGATATGGAGCTTAAGTCATTTTTGTAATTTAGAACGTCAATTGGTTTATACGGACACGTTACTACAGGTATCTCCTTAAGTTTTTTACCTATACTAAACTGGAGATTTGCTGGCTGGTATGACGTTATTTATCGTTATAGTAACTTAGTGAACTTTGGCCAGTGGGAATATTCAATTTAAACTGTCCCATATTCACATTTTTTTTAATTAGAAAATTTTGTGGTTTTCTTCTTCAAAATCACGAGTATTCATTTTTATACAGAAAAATGTGATAATAATATGTTTTGAGTCACTTTTGTGACTTCTTTCACATATTTTCTATAGCTCGTCACAAAGCTGACACAAAAAAAAATATGGAAAATTAGGGTCATTTTTTAAGTAACAATAGCGCTCTTAATTCTAAGTAAGGAAACCTCCGAAACTACATTATTCTAAAAAAAGAAGCAGATACATTTTAAATTGAAAATGCCCGTATATTATGTTGTTAGTGAGGATATCTGCGTGCTATCAGCTTCGGGAACGGCAGCCGTCATCAACCTGGACAGCGGCGGCGAGGCCCTGCCCGAGGCGTGTGCGCTGGCGCATGTGCCGTACTCGCCCGGCGCGGGGCCCTACCGCGCTGAGCTGTCGGTATGCGCGGGCTGCAGGTAAGAGGTTCCCCACACAAATACAACTCTCACAAAGATGTTATAGGATAAAGATTTCAGACGGATACTACAGATTGCCAAGCATACACTACGCTGTGTGCCTCCAGAGAGGCAAATCTTAACAATATTAAGCAAATAGCCGTGACAAAATTAAACACTCTTGGGGTGCCATTTCGCGGTGGAATATGGGAAGCTAAAATAAACGTTGTAGAATACTGTTTCTAAGGCCTCCCGCGCATTAGGCGACCAGGTCGCGCGCGGCCAGGTCGCGCGACTGGCCGCGGTAGCTGCGATTCATCTGCGCCCACGTAGCGACCACATTTTGTCAGCGAGTTCACATCGTGTTCCAAAATGGACGTCGAAGAATGAATTATTGGTGCGCTGACTTTATTATTACAAAAGCGAAAGAATAAAAGAGAAAAAAAAATTTTGGATTCACCCATTCTTACGGAATAGGCTTACAAAAGGAATATAATCATACGTAGACGTATGCAATTGCAATATGAAGATAAATTTTTTAACTATATGAGAATGTC
Source organism: Archips xylosteana (assembly GCA_947563465.1). Taxonomy (NCBI): domain Eukaryota; kingdom Metazoa; phylum Arthropoda; class Insecta; order Lepidoptera; family Tortricidae; genus Archips; species Archips xylosteana. The sequence goes on from OX387364.1 coordinate 16,072,852, forward strand.
TAAAAATACTTTTTACGAGATCTTGAATATATGCACTAAAACCACATATTACTGGATTCAGCCAATTTCGGGAGTGCATCAAGTATATCAGTCAGTCTTATTCGAATAATCATCCGACAACTGATTCCATAGAGCTTCTCTGTTTTGAATTTCGATAATGAATCGCTCCGTATCGAACGCCATCACCCTGTATGAACAAAACGCGTGTGGCCGCTGCGACCAGTGCGCGCACACTGATCAAATTGAACGAAATTGGCGGATCTCGTTGGTCGCGGCGGCCAACTGGCCGCGTGTCGAGTCGCGATGTTTCCGCTGGCCGCGCGGCCAATTCGTGGTCGCTGGCCGCTGGTCGCCCAATGCGCGCGCTTCCATATGTCACGGAAGAATTAGTTGGCCGCAGCGACCTGGCCGCCTAATGCGCGGGGGCTCTAAAATAAACGATTTAATACGGCGCGTTAGACAATATATACGGTATCTGGTCTTTTGTCACTATCACTGAAATTTGATCAGTGTATCTTCGCTGTGGTCAGTTTGGTTGCTTCTCCGACCCTTTCGTCGTCCATTGGAATCTCTTGAAGACTTCCAGAGAGGCAAATGTTGACAAAATTATTCAGTGTTTGAAAAACACCCTTTGGTGCCATTTTGCGGTGGGATGTGGGAAGCTAAAATAAAAGGTGTAAAATATGGTTTCAAAAGAAAAACGAAAAGTTCGGTTGTGATCAACCTGGATAGTGGCGGCAAGGCTCTGCCCGAGGCGTGTGCTCTGGCGCATGTGCCGTACTCGCCCGGCGCGGAGCCCTACCGCGCCGAGCTGTCGGTATACGCGGGCTGCAGGTAAGGATTTCACGCGTCTAAACGAACGTGATACATTAAATATATAATTTCAGAAATAAATAGTTTCGTGATTAAGTTCCGATAAATATACATACATACATAAAATCACCCTTGTATTCCCTAGTGGGTAGGCAGGGCACTTATAACATAACTTTTCGAGGCCACTTTTAGCAATTTTAGGTTTAAAAGTAAAAGTGGTATAATAGTGACAGGTTGCTAGCCTGTCGCCTGCAATATACCTTCCGATATCCACGGAGGAAATGGAGAATTCTAAACCCGATATCACAAGAAAATAATCATCATCATCAGCCTCTGTTCGTCCACTGCTGGACATAGGCCTCTCCCATGGCACGCCACTGAGCACGATCCTCGGCCACTCTCATCCAGCTCTTGCCAGCCGCCTTGCGAAGATCATCGCTCCATCGAGTCTTAGGACGTCCTACGCTACAAAGTCAAAATTCTTTATTCAATTTAGGCATCAATTGATGCTCCTATGAACGTCGAAGAATCTACCACCGGTTCGGAAAAACCCTGTTGAGAAGAAACCGACAAGAAACTCAACAAGGTATATTTTTTTTTCAAAAAGATCTACATTTTTATTAAATTACATATTGTTATATCTAAAGTAAATAAGTAAGTATCTTAAGTATTTGAGACTAGGGATCGCCAATGCGGATCGGAACTATTTCTAAACATCCGTGTCCATGATATAGGTACAAGCTTACTTGTAATGACTGCAATGGGATATACGTAGGACAGACAGGCCGAAGTTTTAATACTAGATTTAAAGAGCATGTTTCGGCATATAGGAATGAGCATCCAGATAGATCGAATTTTGCAAAACATTTGTTGGAATCAAATCATTCATTGTTAGATTCAGATTCTTATGAAGTGTTACATTATTGCGGCAAGGGGTTGCGTCTGGATGCTCTGGAATGCATGGAAATAATTAGGTACAACACTATGGGGTCTATTATTAATGAACAGGTAAATTTAGTATCTTCTCCTTTACTGCGGCTTGGGTCTAATTTGAACAGTTAGTATTAATAAAATATGCCTTATAAATAAATAAACAAAAATTCAAGGTAGTTTTATAATATGTCAATAAAAGTAAATTTTTGTGGGGTAGTTTGAGAATAAGAAAAATAAAGTGGGTACTTGTGAAGTTACAGTGACAAGTTAAAACATTTGTTTTGGTTTGTTAGTTTAACATTTGGTAGCATAGCATACGGTTGTGGTAACTCCGAAGATGAGCTCTGGTTGAGTTCGAAACGCGTCAGTGTAGCTTGGTGGTGGTGATAGTTGTGTTTATGTGATTTGTGTGTGTTCGTACAGTGTGGAGGTGGAGGAACTGCATGAACACACATTTCTTGCATAAACGTAACTATTGTAAGGTCGCGGGTGAGCAAAGTAATTGTTTTAGTTCATTCATGATATAGGTAGTCATTAATTTAATAGTACGCCTTAGATATTAATGTTTTCTTCACAAAATGTTTTTTTTCTACGTTTGCCGATCCGTGGTCTCCACTCAAGAACTCTTCTACCCCAACGGTTATCGGTTCTATTATATGGCCGGCCCAAGAAAAAAATAGTTACTGTTTATTGTAATGTTCATAAAAGTGTGTACAATACGTTTACTTTTAGTTTACCACTGACAGATGGCTTGCTTTCATTTCATTTCCAACTTTAACACCATACAAATAAAGTAGCTATTACAAAATCTGCAAACGTGGGTAACAGTATTCTAAAATTGGCTTTATTTGTCGTTAACGTTGAATATGAAATGAAGGCAAACCATCTGTCAGTGGTAAACTTTATGTAATTTTACTGTACTGTGTAGACGTTCGCGAGTGCCAGCGGTGGTGCTGGCGACGTGCGCGCTCCCCGCGGCGCTGCGCGCGTACAGCGCCGCCGTGCCGCTCACGGCCGTCGCGGCCCGCGCGCGCCGCGCCCCGCCGCAGGCCGAGCCCGGCGCCCGAGACATCTCCGACCAGCTGCCGTTCCTCGAGTACGAGCTGCACAAGTTGTTGCTGGCCAAGCTGAGGATGCAGGTCGGTTGGTAGTGTAGCTCGAGCGTGAACAAGTAACCGTAGGGTAGTAGATGGTACAGCCCTGCCGCAGGCCGAACCCGGCGCACGAGACATCTCCGACCAGCTGCCGTTCCTCGAGTACGAGCTGCACAAGTTGTTGCTGGCCAAGCTGAGGATGCAGGTCGGTTGGTAGTGTAGCTCGAGCGTGAACAAGTAACCGTAGGGTAGTAGATGGTACAGCCCTGCCGCAGGCCGAACCCGGCGCACGAGACATCTCCGACCAGCTGCCGTTCCTCGAGTACGAGCTGCACAAGTTGTTGCTGGCCAAGCTGAGGATGCAGGTCGGTTGGTAGTGTAGCTCGAGCGTAAACAAGTAACCGTAGGGTAGTAGATGGTACAGCCCCGCCGCAGGCCGAACCCGGGGCACGAGACATCTCCGACCAGCTGCCGTTCCTCGAGTACGAGCTGCACAAGTTGTTGCTGGCCAAGCTGAGGATGCAGGTCGGTTGGTAGTGTAGCTCGAGCGTGAACAAGTAACCGTAGGGTAGTAGATGGTACAGCCCTGCCGCAGGCCGAACCCGGCGCACGAGACATCTCCGACCAGCTGCCGTTCCTCGAGTACGAGCTGCACAAGTTGTTGCTGGCCAAGCTGAGGATGCAGGTCGGTTGGTAGTGTAGCTCGAGCGTGAACAAGTAACCGTAGGGTAGTAGATGGTACAGCCCTGCCGCAGGCCGAACCCGGCGCACGAGACATCTCCGACCAGCTGCCGTTCCTCGAGTACGAGCTGCACAAGTTGTTGCTGGCCAAGCTGAGGATGCAGGTCGGTTGGTAGTGTAGCTCGAGCGTGAACAAGTAACCGTAGGGTAGTAGATGGTACAGCCCCGCCGCAGGCCGAACCCGGCGCACGAGACATCTCCGACCAGCTGCCGTTCCTCGAGTACGAGCTGCACAAGTTGTTGCTGGCCAAGCTGAGGATGCAGGTCGGTTGGTAGTGTAGCTCGAGCGTAAACAAGTAACCGTAGGGTAGTAGATGGTACAGCCCCGCCGCAGGCCGAACCCGGGGCACGAGACATCTCCGACCAGCTGCCGTTCCTCGAGTACGAGCTGCACAAGTTGTTGCTGGCCAAGCTGAGGATGCAGGTCGGTTGGTAGTGTAGCTCGAGCGTGAACAAGTAACCGTAGGGTAGTAGATGGTACAGCCCTGCCGCAGGCCGAACCCGGCGCACGAGACATCTCCGACCAGCTGCCGTTCCTCGAGTACGAGCTGCACAAGTTGTTGCTGGCCAAGCTGAGGATGCAGGTCGGTTGGTAGTGTAGCTCGAGCGTGAACAAGTAACCGTAGGGTAGTAGATGGTACAGCCCTGCCGCAGGCCGAACCCGGCGCACGAGACATCTCCGACCAGCTGCCGTTCCTCGAGTACGAGCTGCACAAGTTGTTGCTGGCCAAGCTGAGGATGCAGGTCGGTTGGTAGTGTAGCTCGAGCGTGAACAAGTAACCGTAGGGTAGTAGATGGTACAGCCCCGCCGCAGGCCGAACCCGGCGCACGAGACATCTCCGACCAGCTGCCGTTCCTCGAGTACGAGCTGCACAAGTTGTTGCTGGCTAAGCTCAGGATGCAGGTCGGTTGGTAGTGTGGTTGGTAGTGTAGCTAGAGCCCGCGATCCTCCTCCTAGATATGGTAGATAGTGATTATATTATAGTGTACCCTTTTTTTTCAAATTAGGAAATTTCGGGGTTTTCTTAATCAAACGCGTGCATTTTATCCTCATACACCGCTTGCGCGCCGTTCGCGCGCACGTTACGCGCCGTAGGAGCGCGGCTCGCGAGCTGCGCGCTTTGTAATAAAATGGTGTCTGTCTATACGAACGGAACTGTAACGTCCCGAACTGTTGGCACGCAGCCACGCGCGCTCACTGCGCAAGCCTTTCAAGCGTTGCTCTTAAGAGGTGCACCGAACAGTTGCTGTAACGGCTCGCGAGCTGCGCATTCGCCAAACGGACGCACCCTAAGGCATCGTCCTAAGAAGACCAAAATTTCCTCATTAAAAAAAGTGAAGAGTACACTGTTTATTTCCGATCAGCTGTCGTTCCTTGAGTATGAGCTGCACAAGTTGTTGCTGGCCAAGCTGAGGATGCAGGTCGGTAGGTAGTAGCTCGAGCGTGGATAAGTATAGCGGGAGTTCTAGCGGTGACGATGGCAACGTACAGCCCCGCCGCAGGCCGAGCACGGCGCAAGAGACATCTCCGACCAGCTGCCGTTCCTCGAGTACGAGCTGCACAAGTTGTTGCTGGCCAAGCTGAGGATGCAGGTCGGTTGGTAGTGTAGCTCGAGCGTGAACAAGTAACCGTAGGGTAGTAGATGGTACAGCCCCGCCGCAGGCCGAACCCGGCGCACGAGACATCTCCGACCAGCTGCCGTTCCTCGAGTACGAGCTGCACAAGTTGTTGCTGGCCAAGCTGAGGATGCAGGTCGGTTGGTAGTGTAGCTCGAGCGTAAACAAGTAACCGTAGGGTAGTAGATGGTACAGCCCCGCCGCAGGCCGAACCCGGGGCACGAGACATCTCCGACCAGCTGCCGTTCCTCGAGTACGAGCTGCACAAGTTGTTGCTGGCCAAGCTGAGGATGCAGGTCGGTTGGTAGTGTAGCTCGAGCGTGAACAAGTAACCGTAGGGTAGTAGATGGTACAGCCCTGCCGCAGGCCGAACCCGGCGCACGAGACATCTCCGACCAGCTGCCGTTCCTCGAGTACGAGCTGCACAAGTTGTTGCTGGCCAAGCTGAGGATGCAGGTCGGTTGGTAGTGTAGCTCGAGCGTGAACAAGTAACCGTAGGGTAGTAGATGGTACAGCCCTGCCGCAGGCCGAACCCGGCGCACGAGACATCTCCGACCAGCTGCCGTTCCTCGAGTACGAGCTGCACAAGTTGTTGCTGGCCAAGCTGAGGATGCAGGTCGGTTGGTAGTGTAGCTCGAGCGTGAACAAGTAACCGTAGGGTAGTAGATGGTACAGCCCCGCCGCAGGCCGAACCCGGCGCACGAGACATCTCCGACCAGCTGCCGTTCCTCGAGTACGAGCTGCACAAGTTGTTGCTGGCTAAGCTCAGGATGCAGGTCGGTTGGTAGTGTGGTTGGTAGTGTAGCTAGAGCCCGCGATCCTCCTCCTAGATATGGTAGATAGTGATTATATTATAGTGTACCCTTTTTTTTCAAATTAGGAAATTTCGGGGTTTTCTTAATCAAACGCGTGCATTTTATCCTCATACACCGCTTGCGCGCCGTTCGCGCGCACGTTACGCGCCGTAGGAGCGCGGCTCGCGAGCTGCGCGCTTTGTAATAAAATGGTGTCTGTCTATACGAACGGAACTGTAACGTCCCGAACTGTTGGCACGCAGCCACGCGCGCTCACTGCGCAAGCCTTTCAAGCGTTGCTCTTAAGAGGTGCACCGAACAGTTGCTGTAACGGCTCGCGAGCTGCGCATTCGCCAAACGGACGCACCCTAAGGCATCGTCCTAAGAAGACCAAAATTTCCTCATTAAAAAAAGTGAAGAGTACACTGTTTATTTCCGATCAGCTGTCGTTCCTTGAGTATGAGCTGCACAAGTTGTTGCTGGCCAAGCTGAGGATGCAGGTCGGTAGGTAGTAGCTCGAGCGTGGATAAGTATAGCGGGAGTTCTAGCGGTGACGATGGCAACGTACAGCCCCGCCGCAGGCCGAGCACGGCGCAAGAGACATCTCCGACCAGCTGCCGTTCCTCGAGTACGAGCTGCACAAGTTGTTGCTGGCTAAGCTCAGGATGCAGGTTGGTTGTTAGAGTAGTTCGAGCTTGAACAAGTACAGCGGAAGTTCAAGCGGTAATATTAGACACAGACAGTACCGCGATGCCGCTGACTGCTGTCGCGTTATTAATGTACCCTCTTTTTTAAATGAGGAAATTTTGGGGTTCAGTTAATCATAATCACGAGTAACTACCCGTATGCGCTCTGTGATAAAATTGCTGTCGTTGCAAACGGGACTGTAGCCGCGCGAACTGTACGCGCGTAGATCGCAGCTCACTATGCATGACTTTCGTGAGTTGCTCATAAGAGGCGCCCCGAACAGTTGCAGTAACGGCTCGCGAGCAGCGCATTCGCCAGAAATGTATAGTGTAACTTGTTGCAGGGAGCCAACGCACTGTTCTCTCTGCAAACACAAATCGCCGTGGGCGAGCGTTGCGTGATGGCGATCGCGAGCGGCACCGCCGTCAGACTGTGCGCGCTACCGCCGCCAATGCCGCCGCGGATCAAGGTGACAGCAAAATCTTTATTATTGTCTTATACCCTTAACAAATTTTTATTTTTCATTTTTTTATTAGCCTGTTATAGTGTCCCACTGCTGGCCAAAGGCCTCCCCTCTTGACCTCCACAACTCCCGGTCCGGCGCAATGTCAGGCCAGCCCTTAGCTAAAATATTTGACTGATTCATACTAAATGCTTACATGTAACTCGTCTAGGATTAATATTGTGTAAAATTTATTGTATTTAATTTAACTTTTAATTGCATACCTTATTGTATTTATATTAGGCCAAAGATTTTGTAAATAATAATAAATAATAATAAATATTAGGGGACAATCTTACACAAATCGACCTAGTCCCAAACTAAGCAAAGCTTGTACTATGGGTACTAGACGACGATAAACGTACTTATATAGATTAAATACTTAAATACATAGAAAACATCCATTACTCAGGAACAAATATTCGTGCTCATCACACAAATAAATGCCCTTACCGGGGTTCGAACCCAGGACCTCTTGCTTCGTAGGCAGGGTCACTACCAACTAGGCTAAAGCGGTCGTTAAAATTATAATTAATATTTTTTGAAACTTTGCATTAATGTAATTCTCTGAGCTGAATTGAACTATAATGTATTGCATGAAATTTTTTAAAGCAATAAATGACTGAATACTGAATACCCTACCCTATACCCTAGCGCCACCTAGTCGTCGAATAGATAAACTACTACGTCTCCTTGTTGCAGGCAACCGAAAATGAAAAAGAAGCGCTTGAAATACAGAAAGCGCTGTGGGACGCGTTCACAGCCAACAAGGCAGCCAACGGATACGACGTTGGTAAGGAACTAGGGCTCTTGATATTGTGTGCTAAGGGTACGCTTGTGTGGGAGCAGAGCTGTGCAGAATCGACCAATCACGCTAAATGGAAATTGACGTCACATCATTTCAGGGAAGCGTGGCGAGACGTGGACTGAAATTCAACTAGATATGTGTTTGATCGGATTCTAAACGAGTCGAGACCGAAGGCGTTTTTTATGGAAGACTAGCTTTTAACCGCTACTTCATCCGCGCATGATGATCATCATCATCAGCGGTATTAGTTAGTGAATATAATAGATGAAGAAGCTTTACCACGTTGAATTCTGCCCGGAAGAAGTAGCGGTCAAAAGCTAGTCTTCCATAAAAACCGAGGAGACTCTATATATATGTTATTTTTTGCAGTTTTGCCAGAACTGAGCACGAACGGCGCGTTGGCTGAGACGGAGGGAGAAAGAGGGGACGAAGCGCCCGCGCTCGACTTGTGCGCTGACAAAGATGCTTGCGTCTTAGAATTGGATGAAGCTGAGGATGTTAGTATAACACAGACATTACTCGTATCTTTGTAACTACATACATATCAGTATGCGAAGCACGTTGTTGACGGTCAATTTAAAAACAAGCGCTAAACTCCAGCAATTTTGTGTGGTACAATATTATTTAAAAGAAATTTAGTACAAGTCAATAGACCCCTCAAACGCTGTGAATTAAAAAAACCTTCGTTCTAGTCCTTTTGTCTCAAACAATACCAATTTTACAGATTAAAAAATACAATAAGATGGCTTTAAATCTGGAGGTTAACTTAGCCATCTAAAATTTAAATATGAATAAATTATCTTATATCATCTAACGCCTGATTGAACTGGGGATATCTATTCTTTTGTAATGCATAATAAATCGAAAATAATTTCGAGATAATTGCTTTTTAAATCGTTTTCTGTAGTTTTTAATTTTTTTTTAATAATTAGAAGACATAGAAATTGGTCGACATAGCCCATGTGATTGCTAGCAGAAAATGGAAGTGGGCGGGCCATATATGCCGTAGACAGGACAACAGGTGGAGTAGTCGGGTGCTTGAGTGGAGGCCTAGAGTAGGGCATAGAAATGTGGGCAGGCAACCGATGCGTTGGACCGACGACCTTGTTAGAGTAGCCGGAAAGGACTGGATGCGAAGGGCGCAAAGCCGGGAAGAATGGCGTGCATTAGAAGAGACCTACACTCAGCATTGGGTGGTGAAAGGTTGAAAAAGAGAGAAAGAGAATTAGAAGACACGACTCCAGTAAAAAAACGCTTTATTTTCCTCCTGAAAACCATAATAATTTTCGATTAACTGCAAAATTAGATTTTTTATTGCTTTAAAACAAATAGTTAGTTCATTGAGTTGGCGAACAAGTGACATCATAAGTTGCTATTGCCATTCAATCAAACTATAGCGGGGTTTACACGGGTGACTAAAGCCGCACGGCTAAAATCGACCGTCTAAATGGCAAATTTTCCGTCCGAATAGGGATGTTTCCTAGGTAAAAAAATAATAATTCTTATTAGTCCGTATTTTACATTATCAAAAAATATTAGACACGTAATTTTTCTTTTGACAATTAAACAAAAAATGACGAAGATATGGCGCGTTGAAGTTCCGCGTGACGTCACTTGTTCCTAAAACGCTCATACAAAGTGTAGGAACAAGTGACGTCACGCGAAACTTCAACGCGCCATATCTTCGTAATTTTTTGTTTAATTGACAAAATAAAAAATACGTGTCCAATATTTTTTGATAATCTAAAAGACTGACTAGTTAGGAAAGTAGCCAATTGCCATTTAGACGGTTGATTTTAGGTCGATTTTAGCCGCGCGGCAAAAATCGTGCGGCTTTAGTCACCCGTGTAAACCCCGCTTATGGGAGGATAGTGTTTTGACAGCTCATAAAAAGTACGTCAGTTGATTGGTGGTATCAACATTCCTATTGCCCTATTGTCACCAGGTGGAGACAGCCCGCGTGTTGGCGGCGCGGCGGCCGCACATGCAAGTGTTGACGAGCTCGTGCCGCGCGATGCCAGGCGAGCCTCCGCATGCTTTCGCGCAGGTAAGCACGTTTTCTCAAACATGCTATGAAATGTTAAGAGCGTTTATACCTGCTGAGCTGGCAACGTTGCATTTTTGTTAGTTTTTCTCGATTATTCCATAAAAATTGAATGAAAATTAAAAATGTGGTGTATACGAATTGTTCTAATATATAAGTTAATGTGTCTACTACAATAATTATTCGTGATAAGACTTTTATTTTGTTTTCTTTAAAAACCGCGGGTGAGCAAAGTAATTGTTTCAGTTCATTAAATAAATTAAATCAAAAAGTATGTATGTGGTAATATAGAATTATCGATATTTTATATATCCTCATCTAAAAAAATATAATTATCAAACGATTATGTATTTTTTTTTAGTTAAAACCACAAAAACTTTTAACATTTATTTTCTCGACTTTAACTAAATGTTAGATGTGCCCCTTTACGTTCTGCGGCAGTATTGTTGTTTACATTAGTCTTCCAAATCTGATAACTGGGCGAACTTCTTGTCCCAAATAATGTAGCAGCACGCGGCAGCAGCGTTGACAGCATGCCACCTTTTCAACTCGGCACTCAGTTATGTATCTAGAGTGAACGACTCTAACACAAAAATTTTATTTTAGAAAAATTAAGAATACATTCATACATTTTTCCTTTAATTTATTTTGGTTCGCCAACAGCAAGCTTTTATCTCTTTTTTCTATCGGCAACTAGACAGTTTTTGAGAATCCTGTAAAACATATTCTTTAACTACTAAACTAAACCCCGCCCGCGCCGCGGTTTATTATTACTAATAAACGCAAGCAAAGGGTCTTTTTCAAAACTAGGAGTCTGTCAAGAGGCTGACAACACCTAATTTTGTGGAAATTGATGTCATTTAAACAGTTTTTTAAGAAAAACGGTTTGTTCTAGCACATCAAAAATTATATGTTAATAATTCATCATATTTCAAAGACCGTGGACGGACTCGATACATAATTGGACGAAATCGGCTCGATAGAAAATAATTGCAAAGATAGGTCTTAAAATCATCATTAAACGGTTCTATGTCTTTATTTTTTTGGCGTATGCGTCTGCAATTAAAAACATGAAGTGAACATATTCATACCTAAACCGCTAACGAGTCATATTTCACAAATAATCCACAGTTTTTTTTTAATTCAATATTTGCCCGATAAATTTCAATATACCCGGCTGCCCAGTAATAGCGGCATCTCGTTTACTCCGATACAAATAGACAGTGTACGCCGACGTTGGTGTTGACAGCGTCTTAAGGTATTTTAAAATGCTTCCTGCACTTGGTGAACTTATTTCGAGCTTACATTTGAATTTTTTTTCATCGCGTGAGAACCTAATTATGAAAGGCTTATTTTCTAGTCATTTAAGCAAGCCTGTTTTTCTTTAGTTTGTTTGACTTTAAAAATATAGAATTTTAAGATTCTTTACACAAAATTAAAACACTGTTGTCAGCCTTTGTAAATAATAACAACGTTTTTAAAAATGGAAAAAGAAAATCATACGTGACAATGAGATTCGAACTTGGTTTCTCACGATACACTCATTTGAATCGTTACCATCGAGCCACACTAGGTGGTCACGTGACTGCTCGAAATAGTCAATATCTTTTTACAATTCGTTTTATTTGACATTAGCTACACACACTATTGTAAAATGCATCGAAATTTACTGCATTTTACTGCAATTTAGGTATGATAGATCCTCTTCATTTTGTAATTTGCGTGTCCAATACGTCCACAACTAACTATCCTCAAAAAATCGCATTGAAATCAAGTCTGTGGAAGCAATGCTCAGATACAGATGGTTTGTATGGAACTCGAACCACCTTAATACTGAGTGTATTATAGATATGAAGCCTTATTATATAGATACATAATGGGAGAGTGTGTGTGTGGCGCAACTCACACCACATCGCCACATTCCCGAGCAGTGGCGTGAAATAATTATTTGTATAGGTGTGGCGAGCTCGACTGGCGCTAACGGGCCAGGGAGGCGGGGCCAGCACGGCGGGGGAGCGGCACGTAGCGCGCGCGCTGGACGGCGTCGCCTACAAGCTGCGCCGGCTGCGGCCCTGCGCGCTGCTGGCGCCGCGCATACAGCTGGAGCTGCCCGAGGTGTGTGTGTGCGCAGAGACACGCGGCGCGCGCGCTGGACGGCGTCGCCTACAAGCTGCGCCGGCTGCGGCCCTGCGCGCTGCTGGCGCCGCGCATACAGCTGGAGCTGCCCGAGGTGTGTGTGTGCGCAGAGACACGCGGCGCGCGCGCTGGACGGCGTCGCCTACAAGCTGCGCCGGCTGCGGCCCTGCGCGCTGCTGGCGCCGCGCATACAGCTGGAGCTGCCCGAGGTGTGTGTGTGCGCAGAGACACGCGGCGCGCGCGCTGGACGGCGTCGCCTACAAGCTGCGCCGGCTGCGGCCCTGCGCGCTGCTGGCGCCGCGCATACAGCTGGAGCTGCCCGAGGTGTGTGTGTGCGCAGAGACACGCGGCGCGCGCGCTGGACGGCGTCGCCTACAAGCTGCGCCGGCTGCGGCCCTGCGCGCTGCTGGCGCCGCGCATACAGCTGGAGCTGCCCGAGGTGTGTGTGTGCGCAGAGACACGCGGCGCGCGCGCTGGACGGCGTCGCCACAAGCTGCGCCGGCTGCGGCCCTGCGCGCTGCTGGCGCCGCGCATACAGCTGGAGCTGCCCGAGGTGTGTGTGTGCGCAGAGACACGCGGCGCGCGCGCTGGACGGCGTCGCCTACAAGCTGCGCCGGCTGCGGCCCTGCGCGCTGCTGGCGCCGCGCATACAGCTGGAGCTGCCCGAGGTGTGTGTGTGCGCAGAGACACGCGGCGCGCGCGCTGGACGGCGTCGCCTACAAGCTGCGCCGGCTGCGGCCCTGCGCGCTGCTGGCGCCGCGCATACAGCTGGAGCTGCCCGAGGTGTGTGTGTGCGCAGAGACACGCGGCGCGCGCGCTGGACGGCGTCGCCACAAGCTGCGGTTAGGTGACATCGCGCTTACGGCTGGGCGACAGCGCGCTTAAAGAGAGGCGGCGGCTAGAACTGAAACTGCGAGTGAGACAAGCGGTAGGGCGTCGGCGGAGTGGCCGCGGGGGGAACGGTAGCGGTCTGCGCGCCTTTCGCGTTCCGGCGGCGAGACGCAAGCGCGGCGGCGGCCCGACGTAAGCTCGATGACTGCGAGTTGCTCGCGCGCCGTTTGCGGATCACTAGCTTGTGCCGAGGCGGGGCGATGCTGTTCCGATGCCGATATGTGTGCGTTACAATATGGAATTTCTTACAATGAATACTGGACGGCTCGAATTGACGCGGCGCCGATCCGGTGCCGAGCGGTTACGTGTGCGACAACCTTTAACCCCAACAACTCCTGGTCTATTCATTTAACGAATATTAATTAAATGCTCATCCTTTTATACAGGACGAAATCCAGCTAGTAGTTTCCGGTGCAGCCATCCGCCTGGTCGACCCGAGCAAACCCGAGCAGAACGGCGAGACTAACCATGGCAACGGCGCGGGTGACGATGACGACATCTTCGCGCTGGACGAGGAACAGCTGGTCAAGAATCAGGAGGAGGAAAAGCCGGCTGCGGCTGCTAGTGTACCGGTAAGCGTCACCGTCAGCCGAAAGTCTGCTACTACTTATCGTCACTGCTACGAAAAAGCTCATATCTCAAATCAATGTGCAAACTGAACTGAACCTTATAACGCATAGAGTATAGTTCACTTAGTAAGATTTTCAACATATTAAATACGACGTTTTTTAAAAGTAGCGACGATATAGGCCTCCCCCAAAGGACGCTACGAAGACTGGGCTCGCACCGCCCGAATCTGTCGGAATACTGGATACTTCCAGTTCTTCAGTCCATGTTGTGGAAAGCCTACCTGTGCTACGCTGTATCTTATATGGCTGCCATTTTAAAACACATTGGCTCCAACGACCATCAGTTCTTAGACCAATGTGCCCCGCCCCTGCCACGATAGACTAGATTAGACTTTGACTTCTTAAACAATAGGTCATCAATGTGATGTGATTATGTGCAGGCTTTAAACCATGCACACGCACCGGTTGTGGTGAGTGGAGCTGTGGGCCCAGAACCCTCCCATTAGATGCGTCCACATGGTGTGCCATCTTTCTTACATTGTCATTAATTACAACTGGTGCGTTACAGCACGCGCATCTGGTCCGCGCCAGCCTTAAAAGGATTCTGTCGCGTATGGACCCGTTCGCAATTCGTCCCGTTAGCAAGTCGTCCCACTCTTTATATCCGTCCCTTTTGCAAGCTACACATTTGTGAAAACCACATCTGAATCGGTTTGTTTGTCTGGCTGTCGACTGTTGACCGATTCAGGTGTGGTTTTCACTAATGTGTAGCTTGCAAAAGGGACGGATAGAAAGAGTGGGACGAGTTGCTAAGGCTGCGATTCCACCAGAGATGTGCGAGGATGCTTTGCGAGGGATGTGTTTGTCATGAACCAATAGAAACACTTCATTCACTTAGGACCTTTTAAATGAAGTGTTTCTATTGGTTCATGACAGACACATCCCTCGCAACGCATCCTCGCACAGCTCCGGTGGATACGCAGCCTAAATGGACAAGTTGCGAAAGGGACGAGGTGCGAATGCGGGACGACTTGCTAACGGGTCGAATTGCGAACGGGTCCATACGCGACAGAACCTTTTAAACTGTGTCTGCTCCCCCCAGAGCGGGTCAGCGGTGTCGCTGACGTCGCAGTGCACGTGCGCGGGCGCGGGCGGCGCGCGGCGCGTGTGCGCGTTGCGGCTGCTGTTCGTGCGCGAGACGACCGCCGTGCGGGAAGGAGGCGGCCTCAGCGGCTTCCTCCACACCTTCACGTGCGAGGTATGCAAGAGTGTCTCTCGAAATCAAAAAATAAAAACCGGCCAAGAGCGTGTCGGACACGCCCAAGATAGGGTTCCGTAGCAGGTACGAAAAAATCTTTTCACGACACTGCTCGAAAATGTGGCCATAGATAACCTAAATCCAGTACCCAAAACTGCCTATATATGTACATTTAACAGCTGACTCATTTATGGAGCGCAAAACACGACAACAATGTAACACATTACGAAAACAGGACGTATCAATATATGTATTTCATAATACGATACGACTTTTTGAAAGATAATTTCTGAATTTCTTTCCCGGCGTGCTGAAACGACAATTGGTCCAATCAAAAGTAATCGTCTGCTGCATGTGAAATTAAATTGACCAATGAGAATGCGTCATTCGTGACTTTAATGAGGTGTTTTTTTCCTTAAACGCATAATATGCACAAAGTCACAAAAGAAAAAGTAAAATCGACGGGAGCATCGCAGTGTTTCGATTATTTAATTGTTATTTCCTCGCATTAGTCGTGAAAAGCACAATGTTTAGTCTCGGCCAAAAGTGCAATAGATGGACTCGTACTTTCGAGGGCCAACGCGTAGCGGAGGCCCTCAAACTAACTCGTCCATCTATTGCTTACTTTCTAGCCTCTACAACAATGTACTATTGCATACTTTATTAATGTGGTTGTTTTGGTCCCAACTCCCACCGCGCGCTAGGTTTAACAGCAGCGCGATGTAGAATTTCAACGTCGGCGGTACAGCGCCATCTACCAATATCAAGTAGGACGAATTTAATTAAGGATATAGGTTTTTAGGTTCAGATTAAGTTAATTTTTAAGTTTTTTTATCTTTGTCTTTTAAAATATGTTTCTGTAAATATGTATTATTTTGTGGAAATAAAATTGATTTAGGATTCTTGCTACCGGTACAGGTCCGAAGACTACTCCCTGTTCCTAGAGTAAGACCACAATACCGGTTCCGGAAGATACCGGTATTTCAATTCTTTGTGCTAGACCAACGTCTTCCGCGAGGGGTTCGGCTTGAGTCTTCATGAACTAAGAACTAAAAGAACTAATAACAATGGTGTTGCCAGGTCCTGGCGATAGTCCGCGCGTACACGGCCGCTCTGGGAGGCAACGCGCTCACGTCCTTCTATATTACGCAACTTATGCTGCAAGACAACGCGCACAAAAACCAGGTAAACGCGCTTATTACACTACTTATAAATAATCATCATCATCATCATCCCACTGCTGGGCACAGGACTCTTCTCAGAATGAGAGGTTTTGGGCCGCAGTTCCCACGCGGGCCCGGTGAATTAATCACGAACTATCAAAAAATAAAAAAAAGGTGAATTAATCACGACCTATCAAAAAATAAAAAAAAAGTTGAATTAATCACGACCTATCAAAAAATAAAAAAAGGTGAATTAATCACGACCTATCAAAAATAAAAAAAAAGGTGAATTAATCACGAACTATCAAAAAATAAAAAAAAAAGGTGAATTAATCACGAACTATCAAAAAATAAAAATCAAGAAATATCTCGACGTGGTCTCAAGACGGGTGGAAGAAACGTAGGGTAGCCAAGTCATTACGTGTACTAAAAGAATAAAGATATCTAATATTAATTTAACGGTTTTAAAATAATTAAGTCGATGGAAAACGAGTTCTATGGACACCCCTCGGTACTTGGTAACCGATAACCCACTTGGTTTAATATTGCATCTCAAAACTTTTGCAGTACATATAAGAAGTTTTTTTTTTTTTTAGTCTAGGATAGTTGTACATATGTAATATATATTTAGTTATTAATGGATTAAATAGTTATGAGTATAAGAACTGCCTAGCGAGACTTGCATCTTTTTACATATAATGTTTTTGATGGGATACTATTTGCTTGTATTTTGTTATGCAATTGTGCTCTGGTTATTATTATAAACATTACCTATTAAAATATTACAATCCACTAGTGTTTAATGTGTTTTTCCTTTACAGGGCCAATGTCTCCTGTCAGTGGGCGGCGACGTAGTACACATGACATATTAGATAGCAAATTTGAAGCTTAATCATGACATATCCGTATTTTGTGTATTTGTTCTGGGTGCATTTGTATCTTTTTCAAATGAAACGACGAGATATTTGGGTCAACCAACTTTTTTACCCACACTAGTCTGTCCGCGACATTTTTCCAAACAATTGCAGATGTTTGTAAGTAAAAATGGTTTTTCTCTAATTTACTTGATGGTGTACATTTATACCCGCCATCCTACATGAGTTAAGCCTATTAAGCCGTGAAATATCTTATTGGAAATACGATTTTTCGGTAACGCCAGAGACAATTTTGGTAACGCCGGAGACACCCAAAGTGTGGTTAATATAGTTGATTGACCCATTTGCCCTAACTCACCTGATTCACACACTGCCTAGTCACTCTTGCCTTGAAGAGCTCTGAGTTATATCAGTTTGAAAATGCAGACAGTGGGAATCCCTTTTCGCGTGAAGTAGACGTCAAAAACAATATTTAATCTTTGTTAAATTTAGGTTAACCTTCGATCATCTTATACGTATGTATACCCTGTCTATTTAACAGAGTTAGCAAAGCGTTCTCTCTGTTGCACTTTTGTATGCAAATGAAAGGGACAAGAAACTGTCAGTGGGCCGTCAACAATCGCACGTCGATGGCGGGCTTGGCTTACATGCCGTTTGTTGGAATTTTTTCATCTGTCTCTCGTACTGTCTGACATTGAATTTTCTCAAGTAACAAAAGTTAAACGAGACAGGGAACTGGAAGCTTCAAACTTATTGTCGTAAACCTTTGACAGAATTAAATAAGTTCTACTTACTAACAGTAAAGAGTATTTGCATTGTAATTGCCTATTTGAACAAAAATTAGTAACCAAAGATAAGCACTTGAAAACGTCCGCACCTACGAGAGACAGATGTTGACTAAATTTTGACAGGTATGTAAACCTAT
The DNA here is from genome assembly GCA_947563465.1 of Archips xylosteana. Classification (NCBI taxonomy): domain Eukaryota; kingdom Metazoa; phylum Arthropoda; class Insecta; order Lepidoptera; family Tortricidae; genus Archips; species Archips xylosteana. The sequence goes on from OX387364.1 coordinate 16,090,702, forward strand.
CTTGTGCCGGTCCATCGTCCTTATCGCTGACCAATTACGTGCATTCTCTGTTTTCTAGTACTAACACTGTTAAATAGACAGAGTATAGATGCACGATCGCCGCTCGAAAAATGGAGCCATCAAAACAAGGCATAAATCATCAATTGCCTTCTTTCGCTCTCATTCATACAAAAATAACGAAACTCGCATATTTTAGTGTCATAATTGTACCTTTTTACTTCAGAGTCGCGGAACGATAACGTCCGTCAGTTTTTAAATACTTGAATTTAATACTTTGCAAGCTCATTTTATCTTTCTAAACTATTTAACTTACGAGACCGTTGCGTAGAAAATTAAATAAATAAATAAATATCACGGGACAATTCACACCAATTGACCTAGTCCCAAAGTAAGCTTAGCAAAGCTTGTGTTATGGGTACTAGGTAACGGATAAACATACTTATATATAGATAGATACATACTTAAATACATATTAAACACCCAAGACCCGAGAACAAACATTCGTATTTTCATACAAATATCTGCCCCGACACGGGAATCGAACCCGGGACCTCAAGCTTCATAGTCAGGGTCTCTAACCACTAGGCCATCTGGTCGTCAAATTATCCCTAACTATTTGACAACAGGGTTAAAATTTAGTCGTTGCTTGACTATGAATATTGGTGATGTGATTTTCCCACTAACGTCGGTAAGCCAAAGGCTACTAGATACACAGGGGAGCTTAAAGTTCCATCTTACAGACTGGCTAAAACCAAAAAGTCGTTTTTGGGAAGTTGCATACGTTTTTATAATAAAATTCCGAAAACAATAACCGAACAAACTGATACAAAATTCAAAGCCATTGTGAAGAAGACATTAGTATCTAAGTAGTACTATAAAATTAATGACTACATCATGAGCTGTTTGGGAATAATCCGATCCGCATTGGCGATTACTAGTCTCAAATAGCGTATCTACTGCGTTAAAAAAAAATTGTATTAAATACTTTCGTTGTAATTTAATAACAATATAAATCTATTTGAAAAATATATACCTTGTTGAGTTTCTTGCCGGTTTCTTCTCAACAGGTTTTTTCCGAACCGGTGGTAGATTCTTCGACGTTCATAGGAGCATCAATTGACGCCTAAATTGAATAAAGAACTTTGACTTTGAATAGATGAGCTAAAACCTTTTTATGACTGGCCTACTCTGATAAACGAAGTGATAAAACCATTTCGCTTACGATGGTTAAAACTAAACAGCTTCTGTCAATATCATCAGTTAGGCAAAATGGCCTCAGCAGGCTTATTGTCTAACGCTTCTGACGCTTGCCTTCGCAATCACTATTTCTTTCTGTCAAACGGTATAAAATGATGACAGAAAGAGATGGTGAAAGCGGAGGCGAGCGTCAGAAACGTCAGACAATACGGCCTCAGATCTTTAGTGTATATTTTTTTTTATTAATGAAAGACGATTTCGTATGTTTTAAATGCACCCAGAACAATTTTGATGTTGGTCGGAATACAGTCAATTAGGGAATTATGATTTAATGTGTGATCGGGACTTTAGTAGCTCGATTATTTAATAAAAATAGAGACTGTTTCTTTTTTTGTTTTGTGTCTTTTGTAATTGTTGAAAAATACAATGTGTTCTAATAAATTGCTACATTTTTAAGATTACTATGGAATGTTGATTTTTAAGTATTATTTTCCAAATAATCCAAGTCGTATGTTATTATGACGTTTTAAGAAAGTAAGTTTTTTTTTAAGCTTTTTTTAATCATGTTCACTCTGAAAAAGTTAGAAAATTTTAATATAACCAATAGCTGGGTCCCCACTGTGCGAGCTACCTTGCGAGGCTAGCGCATGAGGCATAATTTTGTTTGACACAAGGTTCTAAGTCGCCCCGAAAATGGCTGCCTCGCGAGGCAGTTCGTTCAGTCAGTGGAGACCCGGCTAATCAACATGTCCCATGATATATATCTCAATGTTTTTATTCTTTGGATGGTGAGAAGTAATAGCGTGTCAACCCACAAACACTCGAAAATTGATACCTATTCTAATACGAAATTGTACCCTGTCGTCTCCTCTGCACTGTATAAAAACAAGTCATGTGAGTTAACATATTCACAATTTTGAAAAAACTACAAAAATAGTTGACATATACTACAAAGGTTTAGGTACTTTACTAAAAGTAAACAAACATCAGCTGCCAACGCACCAAACCAAATGCAATATTTGTAATTGACTTTCACGCGTCACATTTTCGAAGTACTCTTACTCTTTAGTTAGTTTAGTCGCATAATATGGATTTTTTTACATTTAGTAAAGTACCTAAACCTTTTTAGTATAGATTCATCCTTAATAAAAATCTTTAGTGGCCATTTTCTCGAATTGTTGTTTGTGTTTGTTGACGTGTTATTGCTTATCATGTGAATTTAAAATTTAGTATGTCTTGCCATAGATTTTTTTATTAATCGACCAGTTCCTAAGCCCTCTTCATATTAAAATTTCTTATCTTAATGATGGTGGCGACTATTTCTTTTATATTTTAAGGCTTTTACTATCGTAATATGTACCTGTCACAAAAAATTGGCCTAAACGAAAAGTTAAAGGATTAAAATTAACTTAACTTCTTCGAGTTAGCTTTTGGGATGATATAAATAAATAATGACCTAAAATTATATGTAACCTTGTAAATCCTCGCATAGGTACTTTATATAGTGGGTATTTTCAAATTTTGCGCAGAACACTTACTATTTGCATGGAGCTAACACTCTATTACCATGCATTATTACAAATATTACATAAAAACTAAGCATCTTTTTTCGATTCCGATAGTCAATAGTTATCTGCGATATGGGTATGTATTACAATACCGAAGTACGAAAGACCGAATGTATTGAAACATCGAATGGGTCAAAAGACCGACACGATTTTTTTCTGAAACCGTTAACTTTTTAAGATTGTTATAAAACAAACCTAACCTAACCTAATGGGTTCTGTATGATGCCGATTTAATAAATTCTGAAAAGTTTACGGTTTCAGAAAAAAATCGTGTCTGTCTTTTGACCCATTCGATGTTTTAATACAATCGGTCTTTCGTACTTCGGTATTGTAAAACACACCCCTGCGATATACAGCTGATTGCAAATCATCAATCATTGCACTTTAATAACCGCAGAAAATAGGCAGTGTAAACGGATTTTTTTTATGTCGGGACAAGTTGACTCGCGCAAAATTCGAAAATGACCCAAGTAAAGCCTGGCCAGAAATATATGACTATTCGCCATGTTGCGGAATTTCATTGGAACTAATTTCTTACACTGGCAATAATTTTAATGATTGTCAGTGTCACTGTGGCGGTTTCTTTGAACAATAACAAAAATGCCCAAAACGATTTGTAGTCAACAACGGATCATTGTAAATAATGTTTATAATAAACTACTGGGAAAAAAACGCTTGGGGAATGAAACTATTTCGCTACAAAACCTTTCCAAATTAACATCAGAGCTAACAGGTAGGTAAACATTGTATAATCGCTGTCAATTGAAATTACGAACAATGTAAATAAACCATTTAATAAAAAATCTATATTCTAGCACTTGTTTATTGTATTAATGGTTTAGGATAGTGTTGTGGTAAGTATTGATTAAATAACACACGGATTTAGCAGTACTTGATGAGGGAAAATGGAAATTAAAGACATTTTAAATACAAGGTTTGTTTACATTGTTTGCAATTTCAATTGACTGACAGTTTAGACAAGTCAAGATGTCATTGTTCCGACTATACTGAACTATTGCCATATAAATAAGAATAACAGCACCCTCTTGACAATAGTCATATATTTTTGGTTTACCTTTACAAATCCATCGCAAGAATAACTGACGAATGTACTTTGTTTATGCCTAAAGTGTCACTTATTTGACACGACGTTATCACGACTAGTATTATTACTAAAAGATTGTAAATAATTCTGATATATTTTATAAAACATTGTACCTATTATGTATGTGTAAAATTATGTATCACACAGTCAGCTAATTGGACGTGATAATTATTATCTACTGCATTGCAACCTTTCAAGAAATTACAATAGGGATGATGTCACTATAAAACAATTAGTTCTTAGACACGTAGGGCATCTAAAACCGGTTTTTTTGTATGGAAAAAATCGTAAAACAAAAACCGGTTCCTCCATACAACTTAAACCGGTATAGATGCCCTAAAGTTTATATTTTAAATTTAATATGGGTTCTGGTCTGAAATATTTTTTTATTTTATTTTATTTATTTAAAGACGTGATTCTAGTAAAAAACACTATTTTAAAACCTATGGGATGTTCGTGTATTTTTTTACATAAAACTGACTCGTGATTGACCTCACTGATAAAAATCTCTCTGGTTACATAACAGTAATAGCTTAGCCCGAGATTGTGTGTATCTGGAGCGAATTCCATTTTTTAGCAGTTCGCATTAGGAAAGATAAAATGAACCGCTTCGTGCGTTTTGACAGCTCATAAAATGTAAGTCTGTTAATTGATGATGGCATTGTCCCTATTGTTTGCCAAATTTCCTGTTCAATTCGATATATTCTATACTATTTTTGTAATATATATTTTAGCTGACTGTACCTTCAATAATAAATGTCTCTCTATACCTACTGCGTTGATATATGGTTAGTGTATTTTGGTGCTATGTACTGTATTTTAGCAAGATTAAGGTACCAACTCCATACAAATCGAAATAAATAGCTACTACCTACACGTATATTATTGACTTATTTAATTTATTGTCTATAGTTTGTCCGAATTTCATATGCTATAATGTATCGTTTTTCATAATTTTAAATTTTTCATAAAGTAAACTATTTCTGAAACAATATTTTCTTCAGAATTGCTAATTTCACTGACAATTAAACAGGTGTGTAATTATTAGTCAATCGTTCATCAATATATTTGACAACTCTTAAACGCCTGTTAGGTTGAAGCCAGACGAGCGTAATTTTGTGAGTCGTTAGCGCCAGAATTTCGGTCGTGCCATACAATATGCAGGTCATCACGTGACACAATGTATGGCGCAACCGAAATTCAAGTGCTCACGACTCACAAAATTACGCTCGTCTGGCTTCACTCTTAAACGGTTCTTGAACTCTGGTTTAAATGTATTGATTTGACTATGGTATTTATTACGGTGTTGTAGAAAATATACACAAATGAAATGATGTAAACAATTTTTTATTTCGTTTCCTTCTCTAATGGTTGTAGTCGAAATTAAATGTCTTGTGTTCAATTGAAATCCTTAAGTGACCCATCTGGAATATTTTGTTAAAATTTAGGAATAATTGTTTAATTTTTAACTTGCAACTTCTGGTTCGAAGGACCATGTTACGAAGTGTGTCAAAGTTATGACGGGACATTTTTATAATCACTTAAATAAAGTGATCGTGATTCTGAGTCAGAAAAGCCCAAAATTTCGTCATTAAAAAAAATTCAATTCAAATTTTGTCATTTAAAAAGTCATTTTTTAGTGGCTGGATTAGTAAATGAACGTAATCTGTATACAAATAAAACTCTCTAACCTTGTCAAATCTTATCAAAAATGATATCAAAGGTTTTTTTTTTCATTTTCTCCAAAAAATCTTATTGTTTTAACTGTATTTGTAACGCCCCCTGGCGGCCTGCGCCGTCAAACCTTCATTTTCTCGCACTGTGATTAGATGGCGTTGTAAGTGAACACAAACATATAGATTAGGGAATAGACACTTTAGATATAAATAAAATTCTCTAAGCTTGTCATAAATATGTATTTATTTAAAACATCATAATAATCAATAGTCTTACCTACAACGAAGTGCGACAAAAATGTTGACAACAACTTACTTTAATAATACTCAGCGCTAACATTTACGGAGAGAGAGGTCGCTAGGTCGGATACCAGACATAAATATTAGTTATAATTTATAAATTATTTATAAATGTTTTGGACGAGTCGTTGGGGGCTTAGCGGGCGCGGGGGGCGCGGCGGGCGCGTCAGCGGCGGCGCCCGAAGCGCAGGAACGAATGCACCACGTCCTGGCGCTTCATGCCCGAGTCCAACAGCTGCGGGTAGTCGCGGACCAGGGCTGAGGAAGAAAAGCACAAGTTACATAAGAGTTGCTACATCATCATAATTACAGCCGAAAGACGTCTGTTGCTGAACATAGGCCTCCCCCAAGGCTCGCCAAACAGATCGGTCCCGCGCCATCTGCATCCAACGCGTTCCGGCAACCTGAACCAGGTCGTTGGTCCATCTTGTTGGAGGCCTGCCTACACTGCGTCTTTCGGTCTGCGGACGCCACTCGAGAACCTTTCGGCCCCATCGGCCATGAATTCTACGAGCGATGTGCCTCATAAGAAAGCTCAAAGTCACTCAGAGGGCGATGGAGAGGGCTGTGCTTGGAGTTTCTCTGCGGGATCGCATTAGAAATGATGAAATATGCGCAAGAACTAAAGTCACGGGCATAGTTCAAAGAATCGCCAGACTTATTTGGCAGTAGGCAGGGCACGTCGCTCGTAGAATAGTTACTACGAAAAGGAAAAAAAATGAAGAATCTGAAAGGGATCCATTTAAGGGATTAGGTCCGTCTCTGTACAGTCGAACCGGGCCGTGGCCCACTGTAGAACATTTTCGTGGTGTGTTTATGCGCTTTTTGTTTTCATTAGATATTGCTATCGTTGCTATCACACAGTTACCGTGGTACTCGGGTACTTGTCTGCCCTGCCGCTGCAGCGTACACCTCCAGGAAGGTATTAGCGCCTGACAGAATTGCGCGGCGCGCGGTTTGTGTTTGTTTCACTAGATGGCGCTATTGCTGCTGCGACGCAGTTGCTAAGAACGTGCTAGCAGGGCGGAACTAACCGCATCATTTGTTTCCGCTAGATGTAGCTAGTGTTGCTGCCACACTGTTTAGTTGCTTTATAACCTTGATACTCTGGCACTTGTTCCCCTGCCGCCTCAGCATACAGCTCCAGGAAGGTATTCAGTGCCTGACAGCAACGCGTAGCTAGCTCCGTCTATATGCACCTTTTTGCCACTAGATGTCGCTAGTATGGCTTTGTTACCTTGGTACTCAGGCACTTGTTTCCTTGCCGCCTCAGCGTACAGCTCCAGGAAGGTATCGAGTGACTGACAGCAACGCATAGCTAGCTCCGTCTATATGCACCTTTTTGCCACTAGATGTCGCTAATGTGGCTTTATTACCTTGGTACTCGAGCACCTGTTCCGTTGCCACTTCACCGTACAGCTTCAGGATGGTATTTGAGCTCGTGACAACCGCACGTAGCTAGCTACGTATTCATGTCACAAGATGTCGCTAGTGGTGCTTTGTTACCTTGGTACTCGGGCACTTGTTCCCCTGCCGCCTCAGCTTACAGCTTCAGGAAGATATTGAGCGCGTGACAACAGCGCGTAGCTAGCTACGTATTTATGCCATAAGATGTCCCTAGCTACATATTTATGTCACAAGATGTCGCTAATGTGGCTTTGTTACCTTGGTACTCGGGCACTTGTTCCCCTGCCGCCTCAGCGTACAGCTCCAGGAAGGTATTGAGTGCCTGGCAGAAGCGCGCGGCGCGCGGGTCATCTTCCACCGCGCCGGCGCAGAGCTGCGCGGGCGCACCCGCCGCGGCTGCCACCGCCAGCGCCGCCACCGCGCACAGCGCCCACACACGACACGCGTCACCACTGGAACAAGACAAGCATTGTAATGCACCCAGACTTTGCACAGGACTCATTTTGAACAAAAAATAAGGGCCAACTGGGCCCACAGTAGAGCCAGTGCTCTACTCAGTGGGCTCAGTAGCCCACGGGCACGGTTGACCTATTTTTTTTTTGTGGTTGACTTGACCCCACTGATCCCTATAGTGGTGGACTGAGCCCGCGGGCCGTATTGCCTGATTAAGTAGGTCGAGTTGCTCGTAAAGAAATCAAAGGTGGTCAACTGAGCGCGTGGGCTCAGTGCTCTGTGGGCTCAGTTGACCCCGAAGGGATCCTTTAGCCTACGTAAGATATGAAAAAATATTTTTGGCAAGATTAATAATGAGAAAGGAGATGATGAGTTACGGGTTGAGACAGTTTTATCTTTTGGAAACAATATTCTATTCTCCTTTTCGAACAAAACACATTTTTAAGATCAATAAGAACGATGTAAAGTATTATTTGTTTTCACTCCCGTAAAAAAACTTTAACGGCTATACGTCTGGACCTCACTCGACAGTGAAGCCGACTGGTGGAGTACAAAAAAAAACCGTTAGCCTTCATTTTGCTGTGCCGAAATCTCACCACCTTTAAATGATATAACAACATGCCGCAGGACGGCCGCACATGGCGGTAGTTTTTTGCGCCAGTCTTTCAAAGAGACAGCATAGTTTACTTCGCGAAATTCTAAAATCCGACTTCAAAAATTGACGTGTAAAACCACGTAGCGGTACTTAGATAGCGGTAGCAGTTAGTTGTAGCGAAGTAACAAGGTGTAGCGACCTCTAGCGCCACGTAGTAATCAATTAGAGAAACTCCTATATTGTACATCGCACTATTGAAACTTCTCAAATCCGATGCTACCTGCTCCAATGATTGATTACCCTATCCAGAGTGAGTAGTAAAAGCATCGACGCTCGCTACCGACGCTCTGAGCGACTGGCCCTTGCAACTTGCAAGCCTCACGTAATTCACAATAGGTGTTCGTCGCATCAATGTTCATGTAAAATAATCATAGTCTACAAAACATGTCTAAAAAAAACCTTTTCTTTTGAAGTCAGTTAACAAGGACGATTAGTGACAGAGTAAAAGTATCGGCATTGGTAAAGTGACCAAGCTTCATTAGTATAAGTTATTCGACGCGACAAACATCTCGAACGCGGCCGCGAGTATAAATACTTTGTTATAAATGCTATAGGGAACATGCAGAAACTATAGGCGGCAGCACTAATGCGACAAAAGGGACAATATGCGTATGCGGCTTTGCTATGCGGACAGTAAAATAAACTTATCAGGTTAAAACAGTCAAACTGATGGCACCGTTGGCAGCACCGTATATGTAGGTACACGTTCCCTGGTAGGGAACGTGCAGAAACTATAGGTGGCAGCACTAATGCGACAGAAGAGACACTACGCGGACAGGAAAATAAACTTATCAGGTTAAAACAGTCAAATTGAAGGCACCAGTGGGCAGCACCGTCTATGTGCACGTTCCCTATAAGAACCTTGCAGTTGCCGCAGAGGTGCTACTAATTTTTGACTTTGCTGCGCTTTTTCTAGTGCAAATTTAGTTTTAAATTTAGTCTCATTGCGTAACTAGAGTTGAAGCCAGCTTCGAAATGATCAAAAATCATTCCCGTTTCTCAACTGGCTACAATACGGAAGGCCCATTTCACATATAATAATATAAGCTAAGCAATTAGCGGACTTATCGCTTATGTGCCGTACCTAACTATTATTCTATTTCATTCATTTTCAATTTATATCTGTACAGCTCTTATTAGCGAATCTGTTGTCGCCTTGTTTGAATTTGGACGGTGTTTTAACTGGGTGCCCCTTTTCTCCCATAATCTTTTTTATCCGAATTTTGAAAGTCATAAATTGATGTCCATAATATTCTTGCTCATAAATATCGATAGTCATAATTTTTGTAAAGCTTATCGCTTAATAGTTCTAACTGCAATGAGCCATAATCCCATTGATCATAACTTTAAAAAGTCATAATATTGATATCAATAATGTTTAAGGGAATATCGTTGATTATTCAGAAACGTTATAGGGCATATATCTTAAAGTAATAATTGTTTTTAGTCATAATTTTTCATTACCTAAAATGCACTAACCATCTACATTGAATTCTATAACATCCAAAGGAACATTGATAATTATTCAGAAACATTGTAAGACATATCGCTGGCAGCGAGCGAGCGAAGCGAGCGAGCAAGACTTTCAGGGCAGAAGCGACTCGGACAGGTTAGGTTCAGAAGGCTAAGGCGGGAGCGAAGCGTAAGCGTAGCTCCCGCCTTAGCCTTCGATGTTAGGTATTTTTTTTATGACAGCACAGAAAAGGATTATTACCTTTAATATTATGAAATGTCATACAACCATGACATTGAATGTTATTACAAAGTAATATTGTGCCTTAAAATAATTATGACCTGCGAAAAAAGACCTTGCAATAATTATTATGAGTGACTTTAGTACCTTTAATATTATGAAGTGTGATGCTTCTTGACACTGAAAGATATGAGTTTACTTATTAGTCTTTACAATAATTATGACTTGAGAAAATCGTAGCTCCAATTTATGTTGTTTAATATTATGACTTCCGATAATATGACAAAGAAAAATTATGACAGAAAACGTTATGGTCTTAAAAATTCGGAACAAAAATTTTATGGGAGTCATTATAGACCCGTTTTAACTACATACAATAGTCTCGTTCCCACCCTTGTGTAGGTAGACGTAATTGCAGTGTATTTTAACTATATTCTAAGGTGTGTTCTATCCAGCAGAGTGGAACATGGACGGCCGCCTTTATTAACATTCTTTATCCCCCGCACGCCAAATGTAATTAACCTTTTAATCACGAGGTTTCTGTATGTAAGGACATTATTGTAATAAAAGTTTTTACCTAGATACTTGTTTAACAACCCAGTAATGGAAGGAACGCTAAATACTTTAGATGAGGTAAGATGTTTTTGTCAAAAATAGGAGATTGTTCAACGAGGGAGGAAAACCAGGCAAGGGCGCCTAACTTAATTCGAGTGTGTGTTTTTCCTGAGCTAAACACTCTGCTTTTCATTTAGACTACATAGAAAGTTTAAGCTTTTATGAGAAAAAGATATTTACCTATGTACTACTTACTACTATTAAATTATAAAAAATGTGCAATTCATAAAAAACAACATCACTTTTTTCCTGAACTGCTCAAGTTGGTAATCTTAATATATAAAATTCTAAACTGACTGACTGACTGACTGACTGACTGTTGATATATCAACGCACAGCCCAAACCACTGGACCTAGAGACTTGAAATTTTGCACATAGATTCCTTATACAATGTAGGCATCCACTAAGGAAGGATTTTCGGGAATTCCCACGGGAACGGGAAAAAACGGGATTTATAGATTCGATTCCGAGTGACCGTATCTCAGTAACTATAATAACTAGACTCTTCAAATTTGATACACAAGTAGGTATTACAATAATGAAAACATCGATTTCAGGATTTTTCAAAATTCTCACGGGATAAGGAATAAACGGGATTTATATATTCAGTTCAACGGAATCCTATGAACTATAATTACTAGACTCTTCAAATTTGGCATAGAAGTAGGTAATTGTAATAGTAAAAAACAGTTTTAAGGATTTTTGGAAATTCCCACGGGATAAAGAAATAACGGGATATTTCGTTTTACTGGTCGTAGAAAGCTGAAATTCGGCATGAAGGTTGCTTGGGGAGTGTAGAGGAGCATTGAGAGAGGAATTTCCAAAATTCCCACGGGAACGGGAAAAAACGGGATTTATATATTCGATTCCGAGTGACCCTATCTCAGTAACTATAATAACTAGACTCTTCAAATTTGATATACAAATAGGTATTACATTAGTTAAAATATTACAATCAGGATTTTTCAAAATTCCCACGGGATAAGAAAAAAACCGGATTTATATATTCAGTTCAACGGAATCCTATGAACCATAATTACTAGACTCTTCAAATTTGGCATGGAAGTAGGTAATTATAATAGTGAAAAACTGTTTCAAGGATTTTCGGAAATTCCAACGGGATAAGGAAAAAACGAGATTTTTCGTTTTCTGGTCGTAGAAAGCTGAAATTCGGCATGTAGGTTGCTTGGGGAGTGTAGAGGAGCCTTGAGAGAAGACTTTCCAAAATTCCCACGGGAACGGGAAAAAACGGGATTTTTCGTTCTACTGGTCGTAGAAAGTTGAAATTCGGCATGTAGGTTGCTTGGGGAGTGTAGAGGAGCATTGAGAGAGGACTTTTCAAAATTTCCACGGGAACGGGAAAAAACGGGATTTTTCGTCTTACTGGTCGTAGAAAGTTGAAATTCGGCATGTAGGTTGCTCGGGGAGTTTAGAGGAGCATTAAGAGAGGACTTTCCAAAATTCCCACGGGAACGGAAAAACGGGATTTTTCGTTTAACTGGTCGTAGAAAGTTGAAATTCGGCATGTAGGTTGCGGGAGTGTAGAGGAGCATTGAGAGAGGACTTTCCAAAATTCCCACGGGAACGGGAAAAAACGGGACTTTTCGTTTTACTGGTCATAGAAAGCTGAAATTTGGCATGTAGGTTGCATGGAGAGTGTAGAGGAGAATTAAGAGAGGGTTTTCCAAAATTCCCACGGGTACGGGAAAAAACGGGATTTTTCGTTTTACTGGTTGTAGAAAGCTAAAATTCGGCATGTAGGTTGCTTAGGGAGTGTAGAGGAGGATTGAGAGAGGGCTTTCCAAAATTCCCACGGAAACGGGAAAAAACGGGACTTTTTGTTTTACTGGTCGTAGAAAGCTGAAACTCGGCATGTAGGTTTTTTGGGGAGTGTAGAGGAGCATTGAGAGAGGACTTTTCAAAGTTCCCACGGGAAAGGGAAAAACGGGATTTTTCGTTTTACTGGTCATAGAAAGCTGAAATTTGGCAAGTGGGTTCCTTGGGGAGTGTTGAGGAGGATTAAGAGAGGCATTCCCAAAATTCCCACTGGAACGGGAAAAAACGGGACTTTATGTTTTACTGGCCGTAGAAAGCTGAAATTCAGCATGTAGGTTGTTTGGGGAGTGTAGAGTAGCACTGAGAGAGGACTTTCCAAAATTCCCACGGGAACGGGAAAAACGGGATCTTTCGTTTTACTGGTCATAGAAAGCTGAAATTTGGCTGGTGAGTTCCTTGGGGAGTGTAGGGGAGCATTAAGAAAACATTTCCCGAAATTCTTACGGGAACGGGAAAAAACGGGGTTTTGCGTTTTACTGGTTGTAAAAAGCTAAAATAAGTAGTAAGTATAAGTATTGTAAGTTTATACTGTAAATAGGCCGCAAAGGGCTCTTTAACCGACTTCTAAAAAAGGAGGAGGTTATGCATTCCACCTTATGTATTTTTTTATGTAGGTATGTTCACCGATTTCTTGGTCAATTGTGGACCTGCTTGCTTGCTTGCCTGTATGCTTGCTTGCTTGATATCTTGGTTCTTTGGAATACTCATGGTATACGCGAGCGAAGCCGCGGGCAAAAGCTAGTCGCTTATAAAACTCAGCCCGTAATTTCATAAATACTTCATAATATTTTTTCGATATATTAACAAGTTAGGTATGAAGTATCTTTTTTAGGGTTCCGTAGTCAACTAGGAACTCTTTTAGTTTCGCCATGTCTGTCCGTCTGTCTGTCTGTCTGTCTGTCTGTCCGCGGCTAAGCTCAGAGACTGTTAGTACTAGAAAACTGTAATTTGGCATGAATATATATATTAGTCACGCCGACAAAGTGGTTAAATAAAAAAAACTAAAAAATTTTTTTTTGGGTACCTCATATAGACGTAAAGTGGGGGTGATTTTTTTTTTCTTGACTAACCCTATAGTGTGGGGTATCGTTGGATAGGTCTTTTAAAACTATTGCGGGGTTTGTTACATGATTTTTGTATTCAGTGATTTGTTTGCGAAATATTCAACTTTAAAGTGATAATTTTCATTAAAATCGACCGTCCCCCCCCCCCCCCTCTAAAATCTAAACTGTTGGGTGGAAAAATTAAAAAAAATTCAAAATGGTAGTAAATATATTAAATTTACAAGGAAAATTATAGCGGCTAAGATTGCTTGGGAATTATTTGTAGTTTAAGAGTAAATAGTAGCCTAAGGTATTAAACATACCGTCACTACTTTGAAAAACTCGTATCTCAAATCAGCATGTAAACAAAACTGAACCTTGATACGCGCGTAATAAAGTTCACTTTGCCAGATTAACGATTTTGAGATACGAGCTTTTTTCAAAGTATTGACGATACCTAACTTGGAAGATTCCGTACACATACGAAATCCTTAGAAAAATATTACTTGATTTTTTCGTAATGGCTACGGAACCCTATCTTGGGCGTGTCCGACACGCTCTTGGCCGGTTTTTTGTATTTATTTTTCAACTTCATTTTTTATTACTTTTACGGTCATCCCGTGAAACCATATATTTCAAACTAAATACAAACTGAAATATAGATGCACAGAAAAAACCCCAGAAAAAAGACAAATGCTGGGAATCGAGCCCAGGATGTATGGGAAAGATTCGTAGCTAACCTCTAGACCAGTGGTGGTGTAGGGGTATGGCACACGGCACGGAATGCTGAGGACCTGGGTTCGATTCCCAGCATTGGTCTTTTTTCTGTGCATCTATATTTCAGTTTGTATTCAGTTTGAAATATCGATATATTAAGTAAAATACGCCCTTTTTAATGGCTACGTTTCTATTGCACCTCAAGCTTCGTAGTCAGTTTTTCTAACCACTAGCCATCGGGTCGCTTCAAATAACACAAACACAATTCCCCAGATTTAAGAGCCATTAAAAGAAGCCGTTCTCTAACCACTGCAATGGGCTATCCGGTCGTCATAGTCCCTGATTAACATAAGCTACTTTTATCCCGAGCGAAGAAACTTACGGGACTGACGAAATTTGCGGACATCAGACGTTAATATTTTTACACGCATCATCACTATTTACGCGAGACGTGAAATAACTCGCGAGTTACGAGTAGGTATTTCTTCAAAGAGTATTCTCAGTGAAACTATATAAGAAATAACGACGCCATGGTAGAAACAAAGTGCAAAGGGCATCCGCATTTCTTTGTGGGGGAAATACTCGGGTTACAATGGAACATCTAACAAGCAGATTGTCTCCAACGGAACACAATTTTAATGTCGCGAATATTATTTAGTACCTATGCGTACCTTCGTAATATACTATTGTCTATTGTAATAAAATATTGTGGTTATTTTAATGAACATTTCTCAAAACTTTGTATATTTAATTTTAAGAGCTTTTTATTAACTTGCAATGTACCTATGTATCTATATGAACAGGTCAAATCGTGGAAGTCGAATTTGATATCCACTTCCAGTGGTCGGATTCACTTGAAATTTGGTATAGGTACTTATGTAAGTTGGATGACAATGCAAGTACAGTCAAAAAAAAGTACAGTCAGCTTTAAAAGCTTGCTCTTAAAATGAATTTTTAAACAGAAACTTATTAAACTCCGACTTAAGTTTACAGGTGATTGCGATTGAGTCTAACTAACACAGCCTCCCAAAATGTCCTAATTCATATAAATAAAAATAAATAAATATCACGGGAAAATTCACACCACTTGACTTGACCTAGTCCCAAACTAAGCAAAGCTTGTACTATGGGTACTTGACAACGGATAAACTTACTTATATAGATAAATACATACTTAAATACATATTAAACATCGAAGATTCGAGCACAAACATTCGTGTTTTTCACACAAATATCTGCCCCAACCGAATCGAACCCGGGACCTCAAGCTTCGTAGTCAGGTTCTCTAACAACTAGGCTATTCGGTCGTCAAAATGAATGGAAATTTCCTTTTTTGTTACCCACCACGAACCAAATATTTATTATGTAAGTATGGTTCATGGTGCAGCGTTTTCAAAGCGCAATTTTTGTTCAATGACCTTTTTACCATTCGCACTTTTATCGAGTACGTAATAAATTCGCATTCGAACACGTTCCCACATTTCGTTATATCGGCGAACCCGACCCGAAGAATTTGGCGTAAATCGTTTATAACTCCAAACCGGAATGCCTATGGGTTGTAACACAAAACTTATTGCTTTCCTAGCCTCTTTTGCATTTAATTTATAAAGCCTTTGGCCCACGCGATACATGGATATTATACTCGGTTATTAAAACTGCAGATATTCGAGGGCGTGGAGAGCGACTCCATCAAATGTTCATCAATTTCATCATCATTTCAGCCTCACAGCCTATTTAGTCGACCAGATGGCCTAGTGGTTAGAGAATCTGACTACGAAGCTTGAGGTCCCGGGCTCCCGGGTTCGATTCCCGTGTCGGGGCAGATATTTGTATGAAAAATACGAATGTTTGTTCTCGGGTCTTGGGTGTTTAATATGTATTTAAGTGTGTATCTATCATCTATCTATACAAGTATGTTTATCCGTTGCTTAGTACCCATAACACAAGCTTTGCTTAGCTTACTTTGGGACTGGGTCAATTGGTGTGAATTGTCCCATAATATTTATTTATTTACGTTCCACTACATGGCGCAGGCCTCCTCTCAGAATGAGAGGGCTTGGGCCGTAGTTTACAAGACATAAACTTCACATTGGATGTTTTAGCTGGCGTGTACAGTTTTTCTCACCTTAAGCGCAAAGGTCATGGTAAATTTCAAATGTGGGTCTCTATGGTTTTACATTAATTCATCAAGTCATAATGTATCATTCTTCATAATCAACGTTAGTGATAAAGTAATTTATTTCTGAAACAGTTTTTTTTTTCGGTACCGTTATATTATAAAACAAACCTAACCTAACCTACTGCAGTCTATAAGAAGGCATTTAAAAAAATCCGAAAAGAAAAAATGTTTCACAAATAAATCACTGTATGACTAATGTTGATTATGAAGAATGATATATTATAAGTAATTTCCAAAAGATGCTCGTTTCCCCCTATCAATATTAAAAAAGTATCTCCTTACAAATGTGAGGAAGATGCTATGTAATTTGCCAAAAAACCTCAAAGACAAGTTCTTAGAGCAATATTAGCGTAAAATCCAATTCGAATACGCGGGATTGGAACTGAGTCACTTTGAGAATTATACGCAAATATGATTATCCTTAGGTATATATGATTTCTAGTTAACTGCATTAATCTCACGATATTATATCAGTATCACAAATATGTATATCGAGTAGGAAAACCAGATTTATGATTTTAATAATTTTCATTAATTTGAAGCCGTGGTGGCCTATTGGTTTGATCTATGGCCTATCAAGCAGAGGGTCGTGGGTTCAAATCGCGGCTCGCACCTCTGAGGTTTTCGGAATTTATGTGGTTCTGTTATCAAATTGGTGGACTGTACATTAAAAACTTATCCCACAATTGTACGAAGCACCCACACTACCCTCCGTTCTCGGATAAAAAGCGAAGTTAAGATAAGCCAGGCTCAGCTTGTTGACTAAAGCTTTGCGGCATTATGGGCCGGCGTTATCCCTAATACGCCTTCTAAGGCCCAATACGCATCTCATAAACATATACTATATTATATAAGACAGTAAATAAGCTACGTAATAAACTAAACAAACAGGCTAACCGGAATCTGCTACTTTTTGAGACAAATAATAATAATATAATATCACGGGACAATTCACACCAATTGACCTAGCCAAAAAGTAAGCAAAGCTTGTGTTATGGGTACAAGGCAACGGATAAACATTCAATATCCAAGACTCGAACACACAAACATTCGTATTTTCACACAAATATCTGCCCCGACCGGGAATCAAACCCGGGACCTCAAGCTTCGTAGTCAGGTTCTCTAACCGGTCGTTTCAATAACACAAACACAATTCCCAAGATTTAAGAGCCATTAAAAGAAGCCGTGGTTGCCTAGTGGTTTGCCTCTCAAGCAGAGGGTCGTGGGTTCGAATCCGGGCTTTTTCGGAATTCATCTGCGAAATTTACCATATGAACTGTACGTTGAAGGAAAATATCGTGAGGAAACCTGCACTCACCTGAGAAGAAATTGAATGGTGTGTGTGAAGTTTCCAACCCCGCGTGTTCCCATTGGACCCCCGTGGGAACTACGGCCCAAACTCTTCAGTCAAAGTCTGAGAGGAGGCCTGTGCCCTGCAGTTGGACGTATAAAGGCTAGGATGATGATGATGAAGAGCCACTAAAAAAGTCATGGAAGCCTAGTGTGCCGAAATGAGATGAGATTTAAAATTAATGAGGGATTAAGTAGTAATAAACTAAGTAGGGATGATCACTCGAAGATCGATAGCTCGATTTTTAAGAATAAATAATTTAGCTATTTTTTGCGTATGGAATTGGTGAGCTAAGGGCTTAAGCACACGGCGTTTTTTAAACGCGCCGTCGACGCGCGTTTGTATCGATACAAACGCGCGTCGACGGCGCGTTAAAAATACGCCGTGTGCTTACAGTGCTTAGGCCCTAAAATGCGCGTCGACGGCGCGTTTAAAAAACGCCGTGTGCTAGGGGCCTAAGTAATAGAAGTCGCTCAATCGCGCGACCCTGCCGCCGCCCGCAAGTGACGCCTACGCCACCAACGGCGTTTGGAGCCATTCATTAAACACGCAAGAGCCCCGAGAGGGGGATTCTCAAAATCTTTACATGGCCTTATCACAGGGGGAAGAATAAAAGCCAATCTAAAGTAAGATTTTATTATCTTAATGTAATTCTTATGAAGTTGCCGTAGAGCCTCCTTATTTGCCTTGGTCTGACTCTGCTAGGCTCTCGACTCACTCACTTATATGGAGTGTGCAAGGACTTGAGTAAAGAATACGTTCTGTAGAGTTTGGGACCTCACAGCTGGTTTGGCGGTCTGTGTCAGGGGCTTCGGCGGTGTGATTTGGGGGACGTGTTATATCCCTCTTGGCTTGAGTCATATTTTTAATTGTATGGTTGGTAGTTTTTTTTTATAGATAAGGCCTATTGGAACTGACATGTTCAATTTATTTGATCAAAGTTTCATAAAAAATACAGTTTAAAAAAAAGTAGGGCAGCCGTAGTGCCCCTAGTGGTTCAAAATAATATTAGTAGGACATGGAGAGAATGTTATAGCTTATGGCAGATACGGGAGTCATTGAATGTCGATGCTTCTAGGCAAATACATAAATACAATACAGAGTGAGTCAAACGGATCCCGCCTCAGGGAATGTGCCGTAAATATTTGATTTTATGGTTTATTTTCTCAATATACTTGACGGTTGTGAGAGAGAATAGTCAAGAGCTACAAAATATATATACATAAAAAGATACAGTCGAGGCCAAAAATATCTTTGCATTTTAGTATCTTGTAACTGTATGCCTTCTGACAATATTATACGATAGTTTAAACACGAAATAATAGTGACAAGGTAGTTGGGCATCAACATATTTATAACCTCTACTATACAAGCAAAAGTGTAAGTGACCAAATGGTTTTGCAGGACAAGCTTTATGCCAGATAATGTTCCATCGAAATAAAGAATGTTTTTTTGTTCTTCAAATCAAATAACAATTGGCTGTGCGTCTCGAAAGGACCAGTTAAGTATGATTAGGATAATTGGTGGGTGCTTTTTTCCAATTCGAGCGATAGCACGAGATTCGCATACTTTTCCCACAGTATAAATCCAGTAAGTAATCTATAGGGGTGAAGTTCAAGTAGTTGGACACCTTAACGAAAGTTAACAATACAATTATATGGATATTTTTTGTGTTTGAGCGGATCTTTTTCCAATTGGCCGTTTTGTATTATGTACATACGATTTAACTTGGTCCAGTTTTTTGTTCTTCGCCCACAGACAGTTAAGAAAAAGAAAGACAGTGGGGTTGCATTATACGTCGCATTATTATTTTGTATTATACTTTTATGTTCTTGTGTTTTATCTATATAAGTATGTTTATCCGTCGTTGTCTAGTATACATACTTAGTACAAGCTTTGCTTAATTTGGTACTAGGTCAATTGGTGTGAAATGTCCCATGATATTTATTTTTTTATTCAGAAGTGGAACATATTATTTTAAAGGCAAATGGCATATGATCTCATGAAAGCTAAATAAAATGTTGATTGCCTTTCCCGTGGGAATTTCGTAGTGCACAAAAATAATATATCTATCAAATTTGAACTTTCTGGCTACAATGGTTTAGTTTAGATTGTGCGTTGACCTGTCAATTAAAAGTTATAAAATTAATTTTTGAAACTAATAGTACACCCCGCGAGATATTTTATGCTGTATTTATAGAGAATGTGTCTGAACAGGGCAAGCTTGGGCGACTGCAAACCTGGCAATTGGCATAATGTTTGTAAATTACTTACTATTTTACACTATGTGAAAGGGCTCGCTCGTTGGTCATTTTTAACCGGTTTTATACGAAAGAGACACCCTGATTGAATGAAAGGTTAGGATTCAATCAGGTATGGCGTAATTTGAGGTCTTTGAACCCGTGGCCTTAGAATTACTTGAAAATTAGCTGACCATTATTTGAATTTGGGGGCACGTTGTCCACTATCAAAATGTCCACTGTATCAAAACGTCTACTGCACTACTGACTATCAGAGCTCTGACTTTATCGAAATCTCAACTATACTGAAATGTCCAATCTATCATATCTACTACCTACATCAGGCTTCTTACCTGCATCAGGTGAAGTCTGTCGCACATGTCTGAAATTCTCGATGGATGGAAGTGGATTATTACCTTTTTCATAAACGTATAATTTTTTTTTAGATTTTAAATTGTTTTTTTTTGTGAATTGACTTACATTACAGCTGTATAGGTGAAACACCTAAGTAAATTACCTGTTGTATGTAGTAGTAACGTGTCCTTATATAGAAAATGACGTTCCTAATTAGAAAAATGACATAAGCTCTACTACATTACAGTTCATTTGCTTAAGTTTTTTACCTATAGAATAATATGTTGGTAAATTTTGTTTTACTTTATAAATAAATCAGAACGTATGTATCAGTACGCTTATTGTTATCGAAATGCCCACTGAATCAGAAAAAAGTCTTCGGAATGTAGGTATTATTAGAGTGGACTATTTGGCAGTATGGACCTTTTGATTGGGTGGGCATAGTGACAGAAGAGACGTTTCAGTAGAGTGGATTTTTTGACAGAGTAGAAATTTCGTTAGAGTAGACGTTTCAGTAAGGTGAACCTTTTGATAGAGTGAATGTTTAGGTAGAGTGAACATTTCGTTAGAGTGGATATTTCAGTAGGGTGGACCTTTTGTAGAGTGAATGTTTAGGTAGAGTGGACATTTAGTTAGAGTGAATGTCAGTAGGGTGGACCTTTTGTAGAGTGAATGTTTAGGTAGAGTGGACATTTCGGTAAAGTGGATGTTTCAGTAGGGTGACTGTTTAGGTAAAGTCATCTTAAAGTGGACGTTATGATACAGTGGACAAAAAGCACTTAAAGGACCAAGAGCATTACAAGATACGCCATAACTTAACGCATGTGGAAGAAATGGCTGAACGCTTATATTATTTATACACTAGATAGAGTTCATAGAGTGTCAGTAGCAAACACTGCGATACAAAACGTCCAAAATTTCATTTGACAGCTTCATACGTCCCCGTGCTGTCACAATGCAGACTGAAAGGGTGGCAAATGACATATAAGCCAACAGTTGGCTTATATTTTTCGGGACGTTTTCATGCCGCCTAAGCTCTATCTAAAGGCTGAACGTAATAAAGTATGCAGAAAGTGTTCAGGATCCCCGAGGTTTAATAAGAAGCCGATGAAGTACCCTCGAATCAGTAATAATCACACTTTTACATGCGGATCACGCACTTATTACACTGGGCTTCGTCATAGCATGACTTAAATGTTTATTCCATAACTTTCTCAAGCTTCAGTATTATAATACAATCTGGTGCTGCGACTCCGTCTGCGAATTCGTTTATCGCTATCCCGCGAGAACTATGTTATTTTCTGGGATAAAAAGAGTAATAAACATCCATACATCGGTATATAGGTACTTTCATATTCATATAGTAAGATTACGGATTGGAAATTTCACACACACCATTGACTTTTTTTCGCAGATGCGTTCTGGTTTCTTCATCGCACACCTCATTGTAAATTTGAAATGTA
Organism: Archips xylosteana; assembly: GCA_947563465.1. Taxonomy (NCBI): domain Eukaryota; kingdom Metazoa; phylum Arthropoda; class Insecta; order Lepidoptera; family Tortricidae; genus Archips; species Archips xylosteana. Next base: position 16,112,555 of record OX387364.1, read on the forward strand.
ATTTCGCAGTAAATTCCGGAATACTCAGGCGTGTGAGTCCGGGCTTGAACTCATGACCCTCTGCTTGAGAGGCCATTGGTCAAACCATCGGTGTAATAAATGAAAAAAAAAACCTGTTAAAAATGTAGTTGTGTAAGGTACTTTAGATGTACAGTAAAATTACATAAAGTTTACCACTGACAGATGGTTTGCCTTCATTTCATATTCAACTTTAACAACCTACAAATAAAGCCAATTTTAGAATACTGTTACCCACGTTTGCAGATTTTGTAATAGCTACTTTATTTGTATGGTGTTAAAGTTGGAAATGAAATGAAGACAAGCCATCTGTCAGTGGTAAACTAAAAGTAAACGTATTGTAGATTCTTTGATATTCATAAATGTTTGTTATAGTTATGAATAAAAATTTGACTTTGACTTTGAAGGAATGAATAATCAACAAGAACAAATTTTGCTTGTTTTCATACCAATCCAATATTTTAAAATTTCGTAGCAAAAAAGAACATTTTAAAAACGAAATGTTTAGGTTAAGATGGTTCTTAAAATTCCAAGTTAACGGATACCGGAGCTACTTATTCTTGTTAAAAACATCCTTTTATATTTCCTCGAGAACACATCACGCTATAACAACAGATTATGCAAATGCGTTTCGCCGGTGTATGTTTGTTATTATACGGCAGCGAACCGATGACCGGAGGCTGTTGCCTAGCGCGCTCACAATCAAAATCCCATTCAGCGTCTCTTTCCAACATCATCTTAAACCGATTGATACCTAGATAGAATTATTTCTTAGAAACGGGTCGTCAGACCCTGTGCAAAGTACATTTGTATCGCTGCCACCATCTTACTTACTAGCGAATTCTGAGGCCGTATTTTCTAACGCGCGGGCGCTTGCCTTCGCTTTAACCATCTCCTTCTCTCACCATCTTATACCGTTTGACAGAAAGAAATAGTGAATGCCAAAGCAAGCGCGCGTTAGACAATACGGCCCCTGGCCTTACACAACGGAATTCGATTTTCGAACTTCGTATTGTGCTATTCCGGTCACGCTAATAGCATTAAACAAAAGAGTGAAAGAGATGGCACGATACGAACTTCGAATTTTAAATTTTGTAGTAGCCAAGCAGCAGTGTTTGGGGTGCGGCGTGAGAGTAGGTCTGCGGTTGAATTAACCCTGTAGGGTCAGAATAATTTGACCTTACGGCATCTATTTAAAGTAAAAAGATATTTTTCTAAATTTGTCACGCAAATAACACAATTAGTTTTATTCACTCATCCTTGCCAGTTTATTATCCAACACCTGTACACACAAAACATACAACCTCGTAACTGATTCACGACAGAATTTACTTAGGTATTTCATAATAATAACAACTTAGATACATTAGATAGATGTAATGTATAAATACCTATAAAAGAGCAACGTGACTGACTATCTCAGAGACAACGCACATCTGCGTAAGTTCAAACAAACCAACGTCATTTTTTGAGCTGAGCATTTTCAGTTGCGTAATTTTGGTTTCATAAAAAGTCCAATTTGTTTAACCACTTTTTGCGTCGCCATGTGACACAAACTGGACTTTTGTATAGAACCAAACTCAGAAATAATTACGCGACTCTCAACTAAAAAAAAATTGCGGTCGTTTGGCCTCATGATGAACCATGATCATAGAGGCGCACTAAGGAGATATCTTTCAAAATTCGCCAGGAGATAGCTGGATAGAGTTCTAGTCAATTGAAGGGTTGTTTACAAAAACAAAATAACTGACTAGACTGGTTGACACTCGTAGAGAAACGATTTTACTGACAACAGGTATCAACGAGTCTAGTCAGTTATGTTGTTTTTGTAAACATCCCTCAAATTTTTATTCATCCACGGAATCGAAGCCGCAGCATCCCAGCCTATGTACCTACGTCTGAATGCAAGGCACAGGCCTCCTCTCGGAATGAGAGAGCTTAGGCAGTAGTTCCCACGCGGGCCCAGTGCGGATTAGTGACTTCACACAAGCCATTGAATTTCTTGTCAGATGTGTGCAGATTCCCTCAGGATGTTTTCCTTCACCGCAAAAGCCCAGGTTTCAAATGTTTCGTCAGATTCCATGTAAGCAAGCATAAAGCTAGTTTCAGTTATTCGAAACTTACTTAGAAATCAGCATGTATCATCACTGTCAAAAGTGCATCCAACAAACAAAACAATCAATCTATTTTAACGCACTTCTATTTTCAATATCGTCAGTTGAACGGCATCGATGTTATCGGCACGATGCGCGCGCGCAGCGATCGCGGTACGACTGGAATAGTGTGAAAAAGGATCCGAGAATGATAATCAATTTGGAGTCGTAATTATTATTTATACTAAACGGGACTTTTCACGCAAACATTATTTACCTCGACGTTTCGGACACATTGCATTTCATTAAAATATTATTGTCTAATATGAAGGGTCCACAGAAAGAACATGTCTAGTCACTTTTTTGAAAATTGATATTGTAATCTCTAAATGTAGAGCTCGCAAAGCACTATAACTTACCATTATATTAAATAATAATAATAAAATAATTTAGGGGACAATCTCACACAAATCGACCTAGTCCCAAACTAAGCAAAGCTTGTAATATGGGTACTAGACGACGATAGACATACTTATATAGATAAATACATACTTAAATACATAGAAAACATCCATAACTCACGAACAAATATTCGTGCTCATCACACAAATAAATGCCCTTACCGGGATTTGAACCCAGGACCTCTTGCTTCGTAGGCAGGGTCACTACCAACTAGGCTAAAGCGGTCGTCATAATAATAATAATAATTAGACTTTTATTTCAGGTTCTAGTCCCATATTATGTTAGTTACATATTTTTTAAATTATATTAGTCATAAGTAATCACCTGTGTTGCATTTAAAAAAAAATTACACACACACATATTGTAGTAAAAATAAGAAAACAATTAAAATACAAAATTATAAAAAAAAATCTATTAAATCATTAGAAGTCATGTCAATTAGTAAAAACATCAAAATTAAATTCATAAAACAATTAAAATCAGCATAATTTTCACAGAAATAGAATAAGACAAAACAGCAAGTAAAACAATATTAATATCATTTCATAACAAAAAGGATATTATTTTCATCTCTCTAATCCATCACATCTTTCTTATGTAATTAGCATTAGTTTGAATAGCATAAGAATAAGCATAGAATTCTAATAAGGATATCTGAAAGTAATATATATATTTTTCACTTTTAAAGAAATGGTTACCATAGTAATTGTTCGTGATGACTAACTTTGAAACCGCTATAACTCAAAAAGTTGTTAAGGTGACTAGACATGTTCTTTCTGTGGACCCTTCATATATAAAAATCTCGTGTCACGGTGTTTGTTATCGAACCCCTTCGAAACGGCTCGACAGATTTTTATGAAATTATTTGTCCATATTTGGTAGGTCTGAAAATAGGTCGTAGGCTACTTTTTATACCCCTATTCTTCGCAGACGGAGTCGCGGGCAACAGCTAGTCTAATATAGAAAATCTCGTGTCACTGTGTTTGTTATTGAAGTCCTCAGCTTGACCGATTTTTATGGAATTTTTCTTCTATATTTGGTAGGTCTGAGAATACGTCGTAGGCTATAATTTACATGGCAAAACAACTTTTGCTGGGTCAGCAAGTCTAATATTTAAAAATCTCGTGTCACGGTGTTTGTTATCGAACTCCTCCGAAACGTCTGTATACCCCTATTCATCGCAGACGAGGTCGCGGGCAGTAGTATCACTATAGATTTAGACTAAATTATCGCGCTAGGCAATTTAGCGGCAAATCTAAAACAGCATAATTTGAAATCATACACACGACACACGATACGACACGATATCACGACACTGTAAATCTTAACGGCGATAAACCCGACCCGTTAAGGGCTGCGGTGGCCTAATTGACCCCACTCATTAGGCTAGCTTGTGTTCTGTTTCTATTAGCTGCCAGTGGGAGGTAGTGTTTACTGTTTTGTTCAAAGCGCTCTCTTATTAGGTACGGAGGCAGCGGTTTTCTCAATTTGTTTGTATATTCGGGCAAATTATTGTGATTAAGTATGAAGTGGTGAACTAATTTCATGTTCAAGTTCGAAAAATCATTTTCAGCGTATATACTTAAGTCGCAGTAATTTGCATAGGTCTCTTCTTCGAATGAGATGGCTTGGGCTGTTGATTCCCACGTCAGCCCAATTCAGATTGTGTACTTTAATTGTTTCGCAAGTGTATGCAGGTTTTGCCTTTGCCAAAAAGCTCATGATAATTTTAAAACGTAATTAACTTTCGCATATAAATTTCTTAAAAAGTGTGAGTCCGGACTCCAACTCAACACTTAAATCTCATTCCTCTATCGAAAAATGTAATCGAAACATATATAAAATACAGGTTTTCCTGACTAAAGAAGCAATTGAAGGATTTTTTAATTATATAGGTATGTGAAAGCCTGATATTAGGTATGTTAAGTAAATTATGCAGTTAGAATTTAAATCCTTAAAATAGTAGATTGTTCAACAAGGGACTAAAACAAGCCATAATGACACAAGATATTTAGCCACCCGAGCAGAGCGAGGGTGGCTATAATTCGCGTGTCATTATGGCAGTTTAGTCTCGCGTTAAACACTCTACTTTTCACTTTGAATGCGAGGAAAAAAACGATGTTTTAGGTATACTAATCTACAATATTACTTTTATACAACGTACGCTCAATACGAGCAATGGACGTCTGTTCAGAATTCAAATAGCAATTTAAATTTGTTCCGCGGTTTTTTTGTTGAGTGACGCTTTAAATGTTTGCATATTTAGCCAACAGATTCAAACTTGAAAATTATTTCATAGCTAATTGGACTAAGTATGCATAATAAAATGAATTCATCTTTAATATAATTAAATAGATTAATATTCGTAATTATTCATGGTCTTTCACGAAATTATTATTTTTTTAAATATTTTTATACAGTTGTCATTTTGAGGTTAGGTATTTCCACGCACTAAAGGCTTCCACAGACCGAAGCGCAGGGCGCTGCGGAGCGCTACGGAGCGGGCGCTACGGAACGCTTCGGAGCGTCCGCAGCGCGCTGCGGTCTGTGGAAAGCTTTAAAATTTTCTATGCCCAGTCACTGAAAATGGCAATAATCCTCCATCCACAAACACCGTGATTGGCAGTTTAGGGGTTTCCAAAATAAATTTAAAAAAAATTACTTTAATCCCTAGAGATCAAAAAGAGCTTTAGTCCCGATATACAGAGACTAAAGTAGCATTATAAGATCATGAGAAGTGAAAAATATCAAAGATGTCTCTTAAACACACTGTAAAAAAACACCCAAATTTTCTTTGAAATGTTAATGTCTTCATGAACTTATGAAATTGGGGTCTATGCCAATTATAACGCAAAGTGACCCGTACATGAATAATGATGAGCTATTAGCATGTAAATAAACTGTCCATGTACTTTTGAAGAAGTCGCAAGTCGGGTCAAAAAGGCCCCTTGAAGGGTTTTGGGTTAATTTGCATGCAGTGACTTTGACTTAGAAACAAGATTATCTTGTTACCTATATGACTATCATGATGAAATTGTAGCTAGCAATGTATGTGGGAGTATTTGGGCAAAAGACAAAATTCATACACTCAGCGTAAAAAACAAAAATTGTCTCACCTGTGGACATAAAATTAGCGACTCCTAGTCAGCACATATTATTATAAGTTTATTTAAATGCCGAAAGTTGGGCAGGTCGATGTAGACATGACTAAAAAATGTTGGCTGTAGACCCTTAGTTTTACTAGAAGACGTGAGTGGATGAAGGGGCACATGTACATTTTTGCTGTCATAATTTATAACTTAGTACCTTCATTTAGGGCGTAAAACCGACAATCGAAAAAATGTACATACCCCCTTCATCCACTCACGTATTATTAAACAAGATTAAGAATAATTGTGGTCGTCCAAATCAAAAGGGACCTTATGGCGGTAACTGGTTTCCGAGATATTAATAAATTTGTAAAATACCTCAAATAAATCCTTTTTTATTAACTGTATTTTTAAAAAGATGATTGTATTCACTACATGTAGATTGTAGATGTGTTCAACTTTTCGAAACGTCAATTTAAAAAAGTTTTGTATCCATCTAAAGTTTGGTAAAAAAGGAACCTTATCGCGGCAAGACCTAACAAATCGTTTTTCTTGTAATTCAAACCATATTTATCGACATTTTAATAAATTGCAAAGTGGGTATAAACTAAACTATTCATCGTATAGCCGCCATTAGATAGTGCCGCACGCCGCCGCATGCGGCATTCAACGGACCGCCTTAAGGGCCCTTTTTTTACGTATATACTTGTTACGAAAATTTATATCTAAATTTGTTAACTAAGTAACATTTTCATACCTTGTTGTGATAATAAAAAAAGAAAATTTAAGTTATCTTAAATGTTGCACTAAAATATTGATTTTGCATGCTAAAAATAAAAAAAATTGTTTAGTGCCTACCATTAGGGCCCTTTTTTAATTTGTTTGAAGAAATTGCTCAGTTCTCTATGTAACTTTACAAGATCATAACTAACAGTTATCATTGATCTCTTAGCTTTATTAGCATCTAAACCAATTATGTATAACCTATTTAGTGATTAAGTGTTGATTTTGTTACTGTCAGATCTCAAAGTTTATAAAAAATAAGAATTCTTGCTAGTAAATAAAAACTATTTTTTTTTTAAATTATGTGTTGTTTTTATTTACATCTAAGGCCTTTCGCAAATCTATGTAATTAGTAGCAATATAAAAACGATAAAAGTTTAGTGAGAAACAGGCGGTTTACTTATTTTTAATACTATTATCGATACTTTGCATCTCATTGATAATGCATTAGCATTATGTTGGCGGGTCTAGTTCCCACAACAGACAAGTTTATGCAAGGATTGTAAGAATTTCCATTAGAAATAATCATAGTCAATCAAAGTATACCATCAGTTACATAACTTCACACTAAAACATAACTTTTTTGTACGGCATACCTACTTAAATTGCGATTTTCTCGAAACTTATAATTTCGATCAGTGAACTTCAAAAATTCGTAAAAAATAACGGTAGTGGCTAGAAGGTTGGTTCTTGGGTCTATAGTTCGGTACGTTTATATAGTTTTCAGTTCTGTAGATAACTCATTTCCGCCATAAGGTCCCTTTTGATTTGGACGACCACAATTAATCATGAAATTTTTTTACATGTTGTGCAGGCCGAACATAGTAATATTAAGGACGAGCTATTATGGATACATAAGCGAGTTAATTATATAAGTTTTAATTAGTCAGTCTCTCTTAACTCAACTTTATTTATGCAGAGTCGCCTTAAGATATTCTGTGTGTACTGCATTTAGAATTGACTTCAAAACTCTAGTACACAATAAGAACTAAAGGCACCTACACACCGTTAAGTTATTCCACGGCTGTCCACCGGATTTGCCCACGACACCTTTAATACGAACTAAATCAGCCAGTCTGTCACGGAGCGACTTTATTTGCTCCATGATGCCCGGGATATTGTCCAAATACATCCTTATTTGCCTCTTCGAGACTGTTTACGGTCACTTGTCTGAATTAGTTTTATTAATGTCGCTGTCTGAAAATGTTTCAACGGCTTCTGTCAATGTTGATGGTGAAATTAGAAGGGGGAATATTGCTTCGAGGTGTATTTTTAACACAAGAAAGTTTGTTTTAAATGTCATAGCACATTTTCATTATCTCAGCCTATTATATACATCCAAATGCAGCGTAGTTCCCACACACGTAGTAGTTCGCGATTTTCGCTCGCTGTTTATAAAATATGTATACTTAATGTTCTTTTTTCTTGAATAAATTAAAAAAAAAACACACTCAAACACACACACACATACACACACAATTACAGTGTGTGTAGGTTACGTAAGGATGTTTTCCTTCACAAAAAGCTCAAGGTAAATTTCAACCCACGACTCTCTGGTTGAGAGCGCATGGTCAAACCTTGCAGCCACGACTTTTCATTTCTACTTATTTATGTAAATACTAAATTACGCATATTTTCGTATTTATAATTCCATCCATTCCTGTTTAACTTAATAAACGCCTTAATTAATTCAAGATTTGATACCAACTTTAACAACTAATATTTCGAACTAAACTTGGACTTCATTACACAGTCGGTGCGCGCCAAAAAGTGACAGTTGACGAGCGGCCATGATGGATTAGACTGCGTCCACATTATGCGGCGCCACGAGCGAACAGTTAATTACATCTGTAGGACTAATTGCCTCTCGACACCATAAATATGCCGGTCACAACCCTAGCCTCAACTTTTGTCCTGAATTCAAAAATATGAATAATTTCCTGTTTTTTCGCGGTTGGAGGATTGCGGTTTCACGACAGCTAGGTATTTAAATGGAGACAATTTTTGTGTTGAAACTGTGTAAACAATCGTTGAATACGGTGTTTGACCTCTTGTATGCTGCAACAGAGTTGAGTAAAATTTAAGCTTAATCTTTTCCCATTTTTTATTTATTCGTTAATTTTCTGTGACTAGATTGGAGGTTTTTTTACGAGAAGTCAAACATGTTTGTTTTATTTAGCAGAATTCTAGAGAACTGTTTAGTTTCGTATTTTTTTTTGTCGTAAAACCCCTCTTTGTGGAAAGATTAAAATGTTTTTGACAGATCTGCTCTTAAAACTGTTTGAACAACAATTTCGTTTTTTAATTGTACCTTTTGTCATGATAGAAATGCAATTGTATTTTAAGTAAAAGTGATATTAACTTTTGTGAATTTAATAAATAGTTTTTTCATTGAGAGCAAATTCTATCGCTGTATGAGGATTTAAAAGTTTACTAGTAACTTTATCATAAGGAGCCAAAATTTATTAGAAAAAGCTTTATTTTGTAGGTTATTATTTCCTTGCCGTACGAAATAAGTACCCAGATGTTAAATACACTTTTATGAAGCGTTCAACAAAGACAACAAACAAAACCCTTCTAAGATCTATAATAATGATTGTCTAAGCTCTTATGGCGGGGCAAAAATAACATGTCGGATATTTGGAAAGCGGCAAGGAAGCACCGTATTATACGGGTCAATTATTCTAGAATTTGTTTCGAACCACTCTCGTGGACACATTTTTTTAGAAATGTTCGAAGAGTTTGATATGCAAATCGTCTAATGAATAACCTAAAACATAGAAAAGGGTCTCTATGGTGTCACATAATTTTACTAGGCAAGCGTGCTCCATCGTAGGCGTCATCTTCGCTTTCCATCAGGCGTGATTGTGGTCAAACCCAAGCCTAAATTGTATAAAAAAGTTATAATGTATCATTCTTCATAATCAGCGTTAGTCATAAAGTGATTTATTTCTGAAACGGTTTTTTTTAATTGTTATTAAAAAAACCTACTGCATTCTATAAGATGACATTTAAAAAATCCTGAAAAAATACTGTTTCAGAAATTAATCACTGTATGAATGATACGAGAGGCTCGAATAATGACATACAGATTGAACTTTACTGTCCATACTTAACGAAATATAATGTTTTTTACACGAGCTTGCGTTTCTGCCATTTTGGCTCCTGAACCCTAACGTTGTCAAGTAAGTACCCATAGTGCAAGCTTTGCTTAGTTTGGGACTAGGTCAATTGGGGTCAATCATCTCATGATTTATTTAATATTTTTTTTTAGGTAGGTACAGTAGAATTGCTTAACCGTAATAGTAATATTTCAAACAAGCTTCAAATTGTTCATATTCCTTACAAATGCCCCGATTGCCGATGCTGCGAGAAAGTTCTCTGTTATTTTGACTCAATTCAAGCTAAACTTTATGAAGGGAAAATGTAAATTTTCAATTATAAAGTCGCTAGATACGGCGTTAGAAATCTAAGCCAAAGTCTGAGACGCACTTATGCGTTAGAGTGAGAATCTCGTAAACTTCATGGGGCAACAGTTGGAAAGACCGTGGGCTATTTTAATCGGTAAATGTGTAAACAATTTTCTGTTGACTTGTACGTCAATTTTGATTTGTTATGTTTAAGCTTTGCTTGCTTGAAATTCACAAATTATCCTCTTAATTCAAATTACTGAACGCAATCAAGTAAAAATTAATCAGACGTTGATTTTATTAAATAAAGACGCCTGCCTAGAAACACTTGGCAACGTAGGGAGAGTGTACAAAAATAGAACACATTAGGTTAGGTAGGTTAGGTTATTAACTCTAACAATATTGAAAAGTTTAAGAAAAAAAAAAACACGGGACAATTCACACCAATTGACCTAGTCCCAAACTAAGCAAAGCTTGTACTATGGGTACTAGACAACGGATAAACTTACTTATGTAGATAAATACGTAGGTACTTTAATACATATTAAACACCCAAGACTCGAGAACAAACATTCGTATTTTTCACACAAATATCTGCTCCGACCGGGAATCGAACCCGGGACCTCAAGCTTCGTAGTCAGGTTCTCTAATAACTAGGCTATCCGATCGTCTACGTTTCGGTCTTTTGACCCATTCGATATCTTGATACATTCCATCTTTCGTACTTCGGTATTATGATACGTAACTAAATTATCAACCAGTTACCAACATATTCTACTATTCACCCAAAACCATCCCACCGCTTCGTGAAACTGAACAAGCACACACTCAAAAACCTTCGCATTTATAATATCAGTAGAAAAAACAAGAATGATCGAATCCAATACAATGTAATTTCCTTGGGGAGAGCGGCGATTATTTAACGACAAACACCGCCATGTTTGACATTTGATATAGTTTTAATTTTTGAAATGGACCAAGGTTCTCCTTTTGCAGCCGGAGCATGTTCAAACCAAAACTACTTACTTATTGGTGACGTTGACCGATCCATGTGTATTAAAAATCCTACTTAATATTATAAATGTGAAAGTATGTGAAGATGTTTGGATGTTTGCTACTCAATAAAGCAATAACAGTTGAACGGATTTACATGAAATTAGAGGATTTACATGAGATAGTTTGAGACCTTAGAAATAACAGAGGATAGTTTTTATCCTGGAAAATTGCATAGTTCCCGCGGGATAGCGATAAACGAATTCTTCGCAGACGGAGTCGCGGGCAACAGCTAGTATTATATATTCCATAAACTAAACTCAGATTCCTGTGAGTTAAAAAATCATGACATTGGTTCATCTTTTGTACAGATATAGATCATAGACAAAACATACACTCACTCACATGTTAAGCTGGCCTTATACTACGAAAATCGATTTTCGGACTTCTCATCCTGCCGTTCCCTTCACGATAAAAGTATTAAGCAGAAGAGTGAAAGGGACGCACGACACAAACTTCGAAAATTGAATTTTGTAGTGTAAACGCCACCGCCGTCGGAGCGTGCCCAGCGCGGTCAATAACACTGAATTATATACGCTGTGCCGTGCTGCCGGTGTGTCACCGTATATGTGATTCAGTGTTATTGACCGCGCTGGGCACGCTCAGTCTGCGCCCCGCGCTCCCGGTTTGTGGTGGCCTAAAGGCCTGTGTTGCTTGTGTCTAACAGCTTAAAAAAAAAAGAAAGCAAAAGGGACGGCACGTCTGCAGTTTCACGTGTTTCTTTTTAACCCCCGACGCAAAAAGAGGGGTGTTATTATTTTTGACGTCCTAGCCCTATAGACACGACATAGTGACAGCGCGCTTTACCTTAACAAGTTCGTGCGCGACTCTCGGTAGAACGCTGTCGCAGTCAGCATTTGCCGCACTTATCAAAAATAATCTTGATAAAGACAGTAGAGGTGCCCTGCGACAGGGTTCTACCGAGTGTCACAAAATCGTTACACATTCACGGCGAAATCGTTGCGCGCTCGTGGAGAACTCGCTTTTTCAAATCGCCAGTGTGAAAAGGCTTTTTCTCAAACATGCTTTGAAATGTATGCGTTAATGTCACGAAATGAAGCCATGAAGTTTGTTGTTTATGGCTCCCTACATTACTTCTTGGCCTAGGCCATAAAAGTAAGTATGAAAAACCATTATTGTCCGCTGCTGTAACTTTTTAAATTTGCTTACTAACACTAAACTGACAAAGGAAAAATTACATACAGTCAACTTACGACATTAAAAAAAAATCTATCTTCTTTTATTTATATAAAACCGCCTAAACTACTGGTGATGGATGGATGTATGGATGGATGTATGGATATATGGATGTATGGATGTACGGATGGATGTACGGATGGATGTATGGATGTATGGATGGATGTATGGATGGATGGATGGATGGATGTATGGATGGATGGATGTATGGATGTATGGATGGATGTATGGATGTATGGATGTGTGGATGGATGTATGGATGGATGGATGTATGGATGTATGGATAGATGGATGGATGTATGGATGGATGTATGGATGGATGTATGGATGGATGTATGGGTGGATGTATGGATGGATGTATGGATGGATGTATGGATGGATGTATGGATGGATGGATGGATGGATGGATGTATGTATGGATGTATGGATGGATGTATGGATGGATGTATGGATGGATGTATGGATGGATGGATGGATGGATGGATGGATGTATGGGTGGATGTATGGATGGATGTATGGATGGATGTATGGATGGATGTATGGATGGATGGATGGATGGATGGATGTATGTATGGATGTATGGATGGATGTATGGGTGGATGTATGGATGGATGTATGGATGGATGGATGGATGGATGGATGGATGTATGGATGGATGGATGGATGGATGGATGAATGGATGTATGGATGGATGTATGGATGGATGTATGGATGGATGTATGGATGGATGTATGGATGGATGGATGGATGGATGAATGAATGGATGTATGGATGGATGTATGGATGGATGTATGGATGGATGTATGGATGGATGTATGGGTGGATGTATGGATGGATGTATGGATGGATGTATGGATGTATGGATGGATGGATGGATGGACGGATGGATGGATGGTTGGATGGATGGATGATGATGATGATGATGATGATGATGATGATGATACATGTTTGAGAAAAGCTCTATACAATCCTCGGCCGGAAGAGGGATTGCTGGACTCGTTTTATCCGGCCTCGTCTACGACTCGGCCGTATACCCCAAATCTCGTCCATCAATCCCTTACTTCACGGCCTCTGCAGTAATGTACTATATATATTCGGTTATGGTTTAACTGGTGTTCAAAATCAATCGTTATTATCAACCTCTAACAATACTTTAAGGGAACTCTGTACCAATCAATCAAACTTTTCCAATATCGAACCGAAGGAAATAAACCTTGACTTCCGGATGATTTCATCCAATTACCTTGTAATTATGTGCAACTCAAGTTTGTTTTGAGGAAATCGTTTTTGATTACACCTGGCGGGGGTGAATTTCCCATGAGTCATATTTTAGGAGTCGTATTATTGGAAAACTCTTTTTGATACTTTATCTCCGGTCTTTGTGCCTCCCACTGTTGGGCCACGACTTCTCTCGGAATAGCATGCGCTGTAGTTTCCACGTGGGAACAGTGTGGAATGGAATGCTTCGCTAGTGAGTGCAGATTCCTCACAATGTTGTCCGTCTCCTTAAAGCTCGTAGTAAATTGTTATTTGGAGAACGGATTTGAACCTTCGATCGCCTGCTTGAAACGCCAGACAGATGATCTGGTAAAGGCAGCAGGTTCACGGTTAATCAAGCCGCTTCCACCGTAATGATTGGGTATCAATGAGGGAGACCTATGTCTCAACAGTGTGTAATATAACTACCGATCTATGAATTATAATTACCGTGAAACAGAGATGTAATAACTAAAATAAGTAACTACGTGAGTGACTCGTGTCTCTTATTTTAGTCATCATCAACATTTCAGTCGGAAGACGACCACTGCTGAACATAAGCCTCCCCCAAGGATCGCCAAACAGACTACCTAGTCCTGTGCCCTCAGCATCCAACGCGTGCCCGCTACCTTCATCAGGTCATCACTCTATCTTGTTAGAGGCCTACCTAAGCTGCGCACTTTAGTTTACTTTACTTATTTAGTTTAGGTAGCTATTTTAGTATTATGATATCGAAATAAAAAAAAATCGAAAAAGTAAGGCAGGCAGGTATATTTCATTCTGCATAGGCAATACGTCCGCTTGTGTTTTTATAGGAAGATTTAATTAGCACGCTTTGTTTTAACGACGGTTGTCCTTATTATTCCATCCTGTTTCCAGAAGTTTTTATTTTTTCAAAATGTTCAGCATTTCCCAGTACGTACATTGAAGTGAGCCGTTCGTAAATTACTTAGAGTATTCCTAATATTGTACTTAACAGATTATCAGATTTCCTGTCCCGAAGCAATGTGATGCGTTCTTTCGACACGTCCCCATAGTAACAATGACATTAAACGCTCATAGAGTTACGAGGCACATGTGCCTCATGGACGTACCAGTAAAGTCACACATAGGGCGCATGTGCCTCATAGGACAGGGAACCTGATAAATAAGAACGTTGCGAATGCGGGCGTTACTGTGTTTACTTCTTTACTCTAAAACACCCGGAAGGATTTGGCTGAAATTTGATAGTTAGAAAGCTGGATGTACTTTTTATCCCGATATTTTCACGGAATTCACAAAAAATCCCAAAACCTTAAACGAAGACCACGATGTACTTTTTGATAATTCTCACGGGATTTTTCGCGTAATCCCGGGGTTTCGATCCAAATGCCAGATCGTTAATTGCCAGATCGTCCGCAGCTATGGATAAAAGCTGGTATAGAATAAACCAGGAAACTTATAAGTTCGTGTCTGTTGTTGAAGCTAATATTATTACTCTCAAAGAGGAATGTACTATCATGTTTTGTTAATCCGTCCTTCAGCAGATAAATGCATTCCCGCTTCAAAATGTTCCTACGTCATACATGAATATTAATTTCCTTGATGTATCCTATGATTCTGCACGCGTTAAAAACATATTTAATAGTGCTACAAGTCTTTGTACTAACTTAGATAAAGTTTTATAAACTGGTCTTTACCCGCTGATTCGCTCGAAAAAATCATTAGATCTGACAAATTAATTGAAACTCCGGGACTTCGCAAATTTTCCCGCGGGAATTCTTAAACGTTACATCATGGTATGGTCTTCGTTTACGTTTTTCATTTTTCATTCCTTTAAACTAAGCGGTTAAGATTTTAGAATTAAGCATAGATCCTGTCATTTTTAAAACTCAACGTAAAGATTTTTAGGAAGTCGTGGTTTAACCTCTGAGTTTTTCGAAATTTGAGTGCTAAATTACATTTGAAATTTACCATGAGCTTTACGGACAAAGCAAACTTCGCGAGGAAACCTCAAAAACCAGCGAAAAAATTTAATGGCGTATGTGAAGTTCCAAAGCACTGGGCCCGCATGGGAACTATAGCCCAAGCCCTTTCATTGAGAGGGTCCTGTGCCCAGCAGTGGGACGTATAATAAAAACTAGGATGATGATAATGATTTTGAAAATACCTAGTACATACCATGATCATACCCCGTTATCAAGCGGGCAGTTTGGTGGCTACCTAACTTAGTAATGAGCAATGTCAATAAAAAACTTTTTTAAAATTGCGTTTCAGATAAATTTTGGACTTCCCATATTATTTATATAGCTACAACGTCGAGTCTTGGATAGTTTGTATTGCATACCACTAATGTTAAGTAGCCACCAAACTGCCCGCTTGATAACGGGGTATAACCATGATTCTGCAAATTTTCCTCAATCCAAATCATACGTTTCGTACATTTTCTTTGCCTGATAAACGCAACGCTGCGTGTGAACATGACAAACGCAAATAAGATACAGTTAAAATATGTATAAAGAGAATGCTTTCTATTATCATCGGAGCGAATGGAGATAAACAATTCTAACAAAGGTATGAAACGTTACACATATTTTGAAGAAAGGATACCTAAGTGGTCTGTTTTTCTGATTATAAAGCTAGGGAATCTCCATTCGAGTAATTACTAGCTGTTGCCCGCGACTCCGTCTGTGAAGAATAGGGGTATAAAAAATAGTCTACGACGTAAGTACTCGTATTCTCAAACCTAACGAATACAGAGAAAAAAAATCATAAAAATCTGCCAAGCCGTTTCGGAGGAGTTCGATAACAAACACGAGATTTTTATATATTAGATTGTGGTTTATTGAATCAGGCGTTACTTTGCGGAGGTCCTTTTTAATGTTTATATGTGTAATATTAATGTTAAAGGTCGCCGGTGAGCAAAGCAATTGTTTCAGCATTAGATTGTGGTGTTAAAAAGCCAAAAATTGCATTATTATTTGGACTATACATACAATATGTAGATAATTGATCAATTCAAATGCCTGGTCTAATGATTAACGCAAACAAAACCGTGAGTAAAAGCTAGTCTATAACATGACATCCTTGATTATTTAATTAAATGCACAGGAAACGTACATGCAACTTCTGTTCATTGTCGACAGCGTACCAATTACCTACCTACATTCGTGAAACTTATAGTTTTAATTGTACAGCTCATAACCGATCACTGCAATTTACAAGTGAATTGTTCAGCAATTTGATGTCATGGACCGTTAACAAATACGCCTGAGGATTACAGGAAATTAAATGAACTCTTCGATATCTCCCTAATTTCGGTGGGTTTTCGGAAGCAGGCGTAAAATTAATTAAGATTAAAATTAATGACGCGGAAAAATCTAATACATAAAAATCTCGTGTCACGGTGTTTGTTATCGAGCTCCTCCGTAACGGCTTGCCCAATTTTTATGACTTTTTTTCTCTATATTTGGTAGGTTTGAGAATAGGTCGTAGGCTATTTTTATGCCCCTATTCGCAGACGGAGTGATATATACTTACGTGATTTTACGCATTATATGTTTTTTTGACTTATGCTTATGAACATTACGAGGACTTCACCCAGTGCTTTGAACACTACTGTGAGTTCATAATAAATGCTAATTATCATTATTTCAGCCGAAAGACGTCCAATGCTGAACATTGGCGTCCCCCAAGGTGCGTCAAACAGGTCATAGCTCCATCTTGTTGGGGGCCTACCTACACTACGTCTTCCGATCCGTGAACGCAATTCGAGAACCTTTAAATGTATAGAGCTTTTGTATTAAAATCAAATTTAAACCTCCCTAACTACGTCAACTGCGTCACATTATTTCAATACCTTTTATTTCACTTCTTCTTTGATAATATACTATTTTTGAAGTTCATTACGACCCTCTAGTTCCGATATCAACCCACAATGCGGTTTAATAAAACATATTTTGTTTGTCTGCCCAACGACATAGTAATAACACAAAGTAGTCCTTTGAACGGAACATTATGATACGAACTATGTAATGTTTCGTGTAAGCCAATTTGTTTAGGATGTAAAAAATACTCTTTTGCCCATGGAAATGTGGGTTTGATGTATAATGCCATCCAATAAACCTGCAACTTTGATCATTTATACTTTTGTATGAATTGAAAATTGCTAACGATGGGCCTCATAAGGAAGCTCAAAGTCACTCAGAAGACGATGGAGAGGGCTATGCTCGGAGTATCTCTGCGGGATCGCATTAGAAATGATGAAATCCGCGAAAGAACTATAGTCACCGACATAGCCCGAAGAATCGCAACAATTATTTAAGGGGACTACCATACAACAGACATGTTTTTTCGCTGTTTTTATAGATAATGGTACGGAACCCTTCGTGCGCGAGTCCGACTCGCTTTTGGCCGATTTTTTTCTATTCCTTGAGTGTCACCTAAACATCCTACTTCAATACGCGGGGTCGTCAACTCTACCCGCATAAAGTATTTGATTTGTTCGTGTGTGGGAGCTCATAAAGGTTACGCACACAACTATGGACGGGATAAACTATTTCTTAGTAGAGCATAGAAACGGTCCCTTTGTGAAGTTGTTAAACTATGATAATAGAGTATGTTCTTACGGAGCAATACTGAAGACGTAATCAAGGAGGCTACTACAAAAATCGAAGTTCGTATCGTGCCGTCCTTTTCACGTTTCTGTTTTATACTGTAAGCGTGAAAGGGACAGCATGATACAAAGTTCGAAAATCGAATTTTATAGTATAAGGCCACGAGCGTCCCTAGGAAACTCAGTCCATTATAGGCCCGCAGTACCAGTAATTAGTGAGCTTAAAGATCTTTTGTTTTTAATATTTAGGGTACCGTACCCAAAGGTTGCCAACGGGACCCTGTTACTGAGACTTCGCCGTCTGTCCGTTCGTTCGTCTGCCACAGGGCCGTATCTTTTGAGCCGTAATAGCTAGACGCTTGAAATTTTCACCGATTATGTAAAGGATTTTCCACACTGGATGTATTCTGCGGTCGCGGTCAGGTCAAATTGAACGCAGCCGCATTATATTATCGATCCAACCGCACGGTTAGATCGCATATCTATACAAAATATATAGAGACCGACAATGTGTTGTTCATACATAATGCGGGCTGCTTTCAATTTGACCTGACCGCGACCGCAGAACGCATCCAGTGTGGCCAATCCTTACAGGTAGCAGGAATCACTTGACATCTAGCTAGAGTGATTTTGGTAAAGCGCAAGCTTATTTTGTATAAAGATATTTTAAACCTCTTCGTACACAAACTGATCAGTTACCATGTCTACCAGTGGCGAAGCGTGAAATTTTTTTCAGGTAAAGCCGTAGCGAAAACCAGTGGCGGCGCAGGACCTAAATTTGGTGTAGGCAAGACAAGACACATTTTGTGAGGCCCTGTGATGGCGCGCCACACATTAGATTGCGGATGTAATGAGCAAAAAACGGGAAACTTTCGAGGCGCGAGGACCCTCAGACCGCGAGGCCGAGGACGGGTGCCCACGTCGCCCTTACCCAGCGCCGCCTCTGGCGAAAACTACTAACCTTTATCTTACCCTTTTTATTTATTCTCTTCTTGAAAATTAGGACATAACTTCTAAAATCGTCACTCAACAAATTCGCATCCACAATCAGTTTTAATTAAAGGAGCCTTTTCTACTTTTATTAAGCCTAGTAAATACAAAATAATTTATCTAGCGAGTCCGACCGAAGATAAAATATAAATTAAACTGATCACTTGACACTATAAGTTTGCACAATCCGATATTACGAAATTTCACTGGTTTCGAGCATCAACACTAATCTGGCTATGTATTTTTTTATTAAATTAAAACAATATAATGTACTACCTAAAAAACAATAATAATACTTTAATTAATTTCGCCAGTTTATAAACCTTAATAATAAAAGCAAATAAAATATAATTGTTTTTGTTTTACACTAAATCATCGATATTTTACGTTCCATTTCGCTGCAGTAATTTTGTATAAGTAGGCGATCGTAGCGCCAAAAATGTTCCAAGAAGCCGCTCACGGCTCGCGGCTCGCGGCTTCGGCAGGCAAAGTGAAAGTGAGCCTTACACACAACACACAAAGTCTTTTTTTAAATGTAATAAGCCGCTTAATCCCGGGTTATCTAAGTAGCATACACACGCGATGTTTCCTGGAGTGGTGTGGGTGTTTGTCAATGAATTATTTAAATGTCTGAGTGTACAATTTCTAATATTTCCGACCGGCATTTACTATTAGAGATCGTGAATGAATCGTTTTTGTGAGAGTATTACGTTGCATTTTGATTCTGCATCGTGTTGAAAAAAAGTTAAGTTTATTAGGGAAGATTATGCCTTTATTACAAACAACGGGTTATTAATAGAAGCGTTTGATTACTTCAAAATTTTAGGCAACCCGGAAGGAATCGGGTTGTTAGCACCCTTCGCCACTGATGTCTACATACTTCTTCTACTATGTAAATTTGTTTACTACGTCTTATCATTAAACTTGAACGCAACAAATGTCAGTGTTGCCCGCGTAACTCGAAAACTGCCGTAATGAGCAATTTGCCATTCAATGCTTTGCAAATTTAAACACCTTTGACAAGTAAATTGTTGCCAGCAGGTGATAATGGGGTAATTTCCCCTTATTTCGGGTAAAATATTAAGGTATCAAATGTTTTAAACGTAAAATGTTTTTTAGCGTTTGCCTCGAGTCAAGTGAAATTGTTTTGTTTAGTTTAAAGTAGCTCAGAATTATTTTTAACCGACTTCGAAAGAAGAAGGAAGTTATGAATTCTGTTGTTTTTTTTGTGTGTTACTTCAGAACTCTGTCATTTATAAAACGGTTTGAAAAAAATTTTTTTTTTGTTCGGCGGGGAATGCTTTCTATTAGGTCCCATTGTCACCAAAGTTCGGATCTGATGGGTGAATCTTGAGGAAATCGAGGGAACTCATCAGCATTTCTATCGTTCGCAAAATTTTGCCTAATTGGATCAAAACGGTTCTAAGCATCCCACCATCTCCGTTTCGGCATGCCCTTGCTCCGGTGCCCGTCGCTTGGAACCCAATTGGTGACGATTTTTGCCGCGATCCGGATGCATTCGGCAGACATGTCTAGCCCAGTCCTACTCGAGTTTCGCGGTCTTTCTTCCCACATCGGCAATTCAAATTCTAGAGCGCAGAACTCAGATGCAGACCCAGAGATATGATAGTGAAAATTGAATAATATTATTTATGGTGCGTAAAACTCTACGTTAATACTACGTAATTTAATGTAAAGATCTAAGGATGCGGACACAATAGCCACCTGCTTCATAAAGCGCCAATAAAGGGCTGTGTACACAGGCTTATCCCCCTCCTACCTCAAACACTGGTAAGGCTGTGTTCATGCCAGAGGATGGCTTTGAATTTAAGAAAAATTAAACCGGCCAGCTATACAACATGGTCTAAAAGACGGAGAATTTAGCGGTTTTACTTATCGCCGCCATGTTTTTTTACCCTTTGGGTACGGAACCCTATTACTGAGACTATACATCCCACCGCAGGCGTAGGCCTCTCAGAACCCAACAAAAACTCATTTAAAATAAAATTAGATAAAGTCCAATCGCGGAGTAGCAGTCATGTAATAAAGTGTCATAAGTATCGTATAATTACAAAACGATAAAGATATTACGACGACTTAACGATTTTCCGATCGGGTTGGCGCGGAACGTTCGCTTGACGATTTTACAACCTACTTACAGCTTTTATGCGTGTTCCTAACATAATGGGATAACATACTTGTTCCCAGTTAGAAGCTAGTGACGTTTCCAAGGAAGTAAAAATAAGGAAAATAGAAATATCATCAGCATCTTTTCAGCCTTAAGCTTCCGCTGCTGAATAATTGATACCCAATCATTACGCTTTAGATTGTTCGTCCATCTCGTTGTTGGAAGTCCCACGCTGCGCTTGCCAGTCCCTAATCTCCATTCGAGAACTTTCGGTCCCAAATAATCCAATAGATTAATAACTATTTTGACGCAATTTGGTCACATATATTTTGAAAATTAAGGCCTATCATGCAGCTAGCAAAAGAGCTGATAACTTTGAAACGGCTAAGCCAATTTTGATGAAACATGTCTAAGAACCATCGCCAAGAAACCACGTTTCAAATAAAAAAATCGCATCCGAATCGGTCGACCCGTTTAAGAGCTATGATGCCACAGACAGACAGATAGACACACTCATGCATAGCGGTCAAACTTAGAACACCACTCTTATTGCGTCGGGGGTTAAAAGTATGTCGTATTGCATTTGGGCCATACCTACATTTTTTTTGCGTCTATGTGTTGACATGGCAAAAGTTGACCGCCTATATAGCCAATATTAAGGGGCTGTTTAACAGAGACGGCATCACATTTATTTTATCCGTCAAATAAATTTGATCAATGGATGGTGAAACAGGGGGTAAATGTATTGTTATGTTTTTGAGTATTTTGCAGTGTGTGTGTGTGCATGTGTCATCGTCAAGAAGCATTTTTGCTTGGATGAAAATGTTTTTACAAGATTTTGTTTAACTTACGATGTATTATGAACGTACACACACATTATATGATATTTGAGTATCTAAATTTTCTTCAAATTTGCATGTCGAATTTCTCCCACTCTTTGTGATCGGTCTGACTTGAAATTTAATATGGATATAGGACAGAACGACAATGCAAGTAAAGTCAGCAGAAAGTCGGCAAGACGCTTGTATTATTTTTATATTTTACTAGCTGATACCCGCGGCTTCACCCCCGCTGAAGTAGATTAAAACGTGCTTTCCCGTGGGAATGAGATATTTTCCCGTGGTAAAAAGTAGCCTATGTCACTCTCCAGCCCTTCAACTATGTCCATACAAAAAATCACAGCCTTATTAATATTTCGGGGTTACAGTTTTACTAACCCACGGTAGCCTAGTGGTTTGACCTATTGCCGCTCAAGCAGAGGGTCGTGGGTTCAAATCCGGGCTCGCATGTCTAAGTTTTTCGGAATTTATTTGCGAAATTATATTTGAAATTTACCATGGTCTTTGCGCTGAAGGAAAACATCGTGAGGAAACCTATACACACCTGAGAAAAAATTAAATGGTGTGTGTGAAGTTGCCAACCCGCACTGGGTCCGCGTGGGAACTACGGCCTACTAGAGGAGATTTGTGCCCTGAACTGAAACCAAAATAATGTAAATGACCATAATGTCCTTGCTAATTGTTACATATTTGCTGTGACTTATTTTTAAAAGTGTTTCGTTTGTTCTATGGGAGCCCCCCTTAAATATTTGTTTTATTTAAATTTAATTATTTATTTTTTAAGTGAATATCATCATCGTCTACCTGTTGCCGTTATCAATATCGAGCAAAAACGAGCAAAAAAAATCGTTTGTTGTATGGGAGCCACGTTCAATATTTATTTAATTCTGTTTTTTAGTATTTGTTGTTCTAGCGGCAACCAATACATCATCTGTGAAAATTTCAACTGTCTAGCTATCACGGTTTCTGAGATACAGCCTGGTGACAGACGGACAGACGGAGGGCGAAGTCTCTGTAATAGGGTCCCGTTTACTCATTGGGTACGGAACCCTAAAAAAAAAACAAAGTATAGGCTAGGATGATGACAATTGGGCCATTCTACTTTTCGTTGACCAGTAATTTTTTGTACTGTGCTCTTCAAATATTTTTTTTACAAAAACGGTAATGCACGGTTTATCATTTAAGATTTAAATAGGCACATAATTAAGCTTACATCTAAAATTATCACTACGTATAAAAAGTAAACAATATTATCTATAAAGTAGGTAACGCAGTGGACATGCATGTCCCCGCCATTGGTATGGAAATTGATGTACTTTCCGCTGAGTTACCAATTTTTTCCACAAAATTTCTTTGAATTTAAAGTTTTATTGCTTTAAAACATTAAATTTAGGTGTTTCAGTTTGTATATAAGTTATTTACACTTGAAAAAAATCACCAGGTATGCCTTATATTTCACAAAAGATTAATGGTTACTTAAATGTAGAATGGCCCAATTAACCTTACAAAGAATGTAACTTGTTAAATACAAGTAACATGAATCACCTAATCTGTCAGTTGGTCCTGTAGCCTTAATTAAACGTGCAATCTGGAGCGTTTCCGCCGGACAGACTGACAGATGGCACGAACTCAAGGAAATGGGCCAATTTTTTATGCGAACGGTCCCTTGAAAATTCCAGGTTGGGAACACACGGTTGGTATTTGCGTTAAAAAAAATTTTTCTAAGTTAGTTGTTTTTTTTTTATATTTTTCATGTGCAATGCGAAATTGTTTCTTTCTGTCTGTCATGCTTAAACCGCTGAACCGATTAAGATGAAATTTGGTATGGAGATAGTTTAAGACCCTGGAAAGGACACAGGATAGATTATTCCCGGAAAATTTCATGGTTCCCGCGGGATATCGATAAACGTATTCTTGGCAGACGGAACCGCGGGCAACGGCTAGTATCTGTATAAATCTTCTCTCTCGCTCCCTCTCTTTCTCTCTCTCTAGTACAATAAATTACAAAAAATATGTAAATGTGTGTATGAATAATATTGATTTATGTAGAAGTGAGGGGCGGATTTTAATAACACATGTCACATAGATGTAGCTTTCTACAGCTTTCGGGCCCAGTGCAGATTGGTAATTTCAAACACACCACTGAATTTCTTTATAGGTATGTAGGTACACGCTCCTTCATGATGTAAAGCTCGTGGTAAATTTTAGATGTAATTTCGTAGATGTACTTTTAGACCTTTTTAGGGTTCCGTAGTTTCGCCATGTCTGTCCGTCTGCCTGTCTGTCTGTCCGCGGCTAAGCTCAGACTGTTAGTACTAAAAAGCTGTAATTTGGCATGAATATACATATCAGTTACGCCAACAAAGTGGTAAAATAAAAAAATAAAAAATATTTTTTTTTAGTGTACCTCCCATAGACGTAAAGTGGGAGTGATTTTTTTTTTCTCGACTAACCCTATAGTGCGGGGTATCGTTGGATAGGTCTTTTAAAACCATTAGGGGTTGCTAAAATGATTATTCTATTCAGTGATCTGTTTGCGAAATATTCAACTTTAAAGTGAAAATTTTCATTAAAATCGAGTGTCCCCCCCCCCCCCCCCTCTAAAATCTAAACTGTTGGGTGGAAACATTTTTAAATTTACAAGGAAAATTATAGCGGCTAAGATTGCTTGGGAATTATTTGTAGTTTAAGAGTAAATAGTAGCCTTAGGTATAAAACATACCTAAACTTGGAAGATTCCGTACACATACGAAATCCTTAGAAAAATATTACTTGATTTTTTCGTAATGGCTACGGAACCCTATCTTGAGCGTGTCCGACACGCTCTTGGCCGGTTTTTTTATAGTAAATACAATGGGTTTCAGTGTACAGGATGTTCTTTACTCAATGAACAATTTGTGCTTTATAAAGTACCTTCGGCAGTTATTCTCACTGTTAATTTGTTATTTGTAAAGTAAGAAAAATTCCGTAAAACTAAAGAGATGCGAGCCCGGACTTGAACCTTAGATTGATTGATTGATAAGAGCTAAAAAATTATTAAAAATTTCAAATTCCCGTAAACGATGAAATAAATGTTTGCGCAATAATACACCGTGTGATCCCAAAGTTACTCGCAACAAATTGTGTGAACAGTTCGAAGCAACAGGTGCGCCGGCGCCACAGGTTAAACTGTTGCTTGCAACGCATGGACAGACTCAATCTTCAGACATAACATCTGTCTGGAAAGATCTATAGACCAATAGTGGTTATGATCTATACCAATAGTTATTATTTTTTAGGTGGCATAAAATTGTTAGTTCTAATGTTTTGTCGCATATTGTTGTTTATATGGTGGTTTGTCCTAAAAAATATTTCCTGGGAATCGAACTGGCTAAAATCTGAAAAAATCCTGAATAGCATCCTGTATTTTTATTTCATTGATCGATAGGGTCAATCATAAGGATCTCTCTAACAATCTTAGTAAATTATGAAGGAAAAACCGTGATATCTGGACTCATAAATTTGTGTAAAAGGAGCCCAATTAAAATAAGCTGTGATTTCATAGTTTTCCTTTCTTTTAATATACTAAGTTTGTGAGAGAGATTTGATCCTTATGGTTGACTCTATCGATCAAAATACAGGATGCTATTTTTTTCAGATTTTAGCTTAATTCCGGGTGAGACAAGCGAATTTTCGAAAATCTATAAATGCAGTTTTCGTTCTTTTCGAAAATAAAGGAATGTTTCCTTCGAGTAGATTTTTCTATTTACAGTATTTAGAGTAGTTTCCCTGGAGGTGGCATTACAAAATTCCACCCCATAAATGTGAAAACACAAAAATAATACAAAACAACAAAACAAAAAGAGTACAAAGGTGAACTTATCTCTAAAAGGGATATTTTCAAGCTAACCTAAGTGTGTTTGTTTGTCCTTCTTTCACGTCCAAACTGACCGACGGATTGCCGTGATTTTTTTTATGGACATAGTTCCATCGGCTGGAGAGCGACATAGGCTAATTTTTACCACGGGAAAATATCACATTCCCACGGGAAAACACGTTTTAGTCTACTTCAGCGGGGGCGAAGCTGCGGGCATCAGCTCGTGTGTTATAAAAGTGATAACAATGTGGTTGTGGAGCCAAGGGTATCTTAAATAGGTTGTACGTGAAAAGTTTATCTGAGTAAGAATATAAACCATCGGATGAGGCACAGACCGTTGAATTATAGACCATTTAAACCGACTTTATAGAGGAAAAAAAGGTTAAAGATTGTCTGTGTGTAATTTTATTCCCATTCACCGATTAACATCTAGTTGGTTACAAATAGTAATATTTTTTTTCTTGTTCCTATATTATAAACACGCTTTATCCTGCTGCCTCGCCCGTGCTCGAAATCCATGAAAAAAGTTACTCTAACATTTTTAAAGTACAAAGATAACTTGGTCGACGCCAAGTTTTCAAGGATTACAGACGAAGTTAACAACTTACTTGGTACTTCAACGTCCTTAGACAACGTCCGTTAATCTTTGTTTAAAGTAAAAATATTATCCCACAGGAATTCACTACCCACCTAGATATCTCATGTCTCAATTCACATTTTAATCCATCTGTTCGGCAAGCTTAATCTAAATCCGTTCAACCTTTATTGTGTATTTGATTATCAAACATTCAAACACCCCAACAACTTTAAAAACTTTCTCATAATATTAAGTAGTAGGATTTACTAACGCATTAGTATATTACACATTATGAATAAGGCCAACGTATGGAAGTAATCCCGAATTCTTATAGGTAATCAAATTCGTTAGAACTTCTTAAAGGTAATTCTATGGTTTCCGTGATTTAGATACGGGTGGAAGTAATTTCGTGCATTTTAATGTGTAAGTAGGGTATGAGTTATCAAAAAGACTTTATTTACTAGCTGTTCCTTAGAACTTCGTCTTCGAACTTTGCAATTTTCTGGGATAAAAAATAACATATCCTATTTGGTGCAGGCCTAGGTTGGTGTAGCTTTCTTTTATTTTTAATAAATTTTCTTAGAGTACCTAAGAAAAAGGTTTTTCGTCC
This sequence comes from Archips xylosteana, assembly GCA_947563465.1. Taxonomy (NCBI): domain Eukaryota; kingdom Metazoa; phylum Arthropoda; class Insecta; order Lepidoptera; family Tortricidae; genus Archips; species Archips xylosteana. The sequence goes on from OX387364.1 coordinate 16,139,511, forward strand.
AAAACTATAATCTTCTTCTAATCTTCTAATATGTAAAAATCTCGTGTCACGGTGTTAGTTATCGAACTCCTCCGAAACGGTTTGACCGATTTTTATGAAACTTTTTTTCTCTGTTTTCGGTAGGTCTGAGAATAGGTCGTAGGCTATTTTATATACCCCTACTCTTCGCAGATGGTGTCGCGGGCAACAGCTATTAATATTAATAAATCTCTATTAACTCTCATTTTGGCTTATAATCTATTACAAGATTTGTTAATCTTGGTGGAATTGAACAGGTCGTCGAGAGAGCTTGGTGTCCGTACTAGGGACCCGTATGATATATCACCAAGCCCCTGCCATTATAGAGCATTAATAAGCAAACTGTACGTACATAATTTGTTCGAGTATAGATCGTTTAAAACATAATATAGGTTTCCTAAAATTATATTTCGATCTAGGGATTCGTTTGCAAAATATTGGGCGCGAACTGTGCAATATTCTAGGGTAAAAAGTATCTTAAATCCAAAATGCGTTAGAAAAATCTAAAATGCAAACGTTTATCTTGTAAGAAGGCCGCAAAGATCTCTTTTTACGTGTCTCTTTTTTATATGTACTACCAGTGTTTTCGGAAATAACATCTTTGCCAAGCATAACAGCTTAACAGCTTTGCAGTGGGATGTACATAAACTGGGATGAAGAACGAAAAATAAAAATTGTACGGGTACGGAAACGTTCATCAATATTTTTACGTAAAACATCGAAATACATCATCACAGACTTTCTCGTTTACAAGTATAGTAGAAATGTGTCTTAACTGTGCCAACACAGTTAACTTAACCACAGGGTATGAACTTGCCAACATCCCTCTAAGCTCGGAGTCTCAAGCTCTCACAAAAGCTATTGAAAATTTATCACAATGTTGCCATCATAAACACTGATTACGGGGAAGCCGCGAAATTCGGGGTAATTTATGATTTGTGGATTTTCACCCCAAAGCTTCTTGTGGCCTAGTTTTTCTTCAATCGTTTTTGCGTCAATTAGAATGGATTTTGTGATGAGAGCTTTTTTATTCAGTTGAAATAATCGACTTCGTTGAGTGGATTATATGATAAATATTAAGAAGTAGAATTGCTTGGAAAAATAAGGTAAAAATGATAATGTAAAAATTTGCAGTTGTCTTAAATACTAGATGTATTTAATTAAACTAAATAACGTTGAATACACTCGTAAATGTGTTTGAAAAAAAAATTGTTGAATTTCTTGCTGGATTCTTTTCAACTGGGTTTTTCCGAACTTGTGGTAGATGTTTCAACATTCAAGTGCTTGTTACAGCCTAAACTAAATACTTAATATGTTTTGACTTTGACATTGATAGAATAGTTTAACTGCTTATTAATTTTTCACGATTATTGTTTTATTTTCTAAACAGATTATTGTCTATATTTATTTATATTTGTTACCTCAAAATTCATCAAATTTGGAAAATAAAAATCATCACTAAATAAGTTCGTCGGGGTGGTTATTATTGTTAAAATAATTTTGCCATATTAAAAAATAAAATATTATTATAATGATAATTTAATTTTTGAGTTTTGTTGGAGATACTTTATTTGGCAATAAATACATGAATGCCATTGCGCTTCCGTAAATTTTATCCGTCTTATATCAAATATTTTTTAGTAAAACTTTAAATAACAATAATTCCAAAAAATCGGAAATGGGTTATAATTCTTAAATTTTGTTGAAATTTCCCCTATAAATTATTTTACTCGTAAATACGTAACCGATTTTTAATACGTTTTATTACGATTAGTAATAGAATAATCGCTCCTGAAAATACACAACACTTCAACGGAATAAAAAAAATAACAATGGAAAAAACTTACCCCATTGCCATTTTGCTACGAAGGTCTACGAAAGTGCTACGAGCTACGAACCGCGGTTCGACGTGAATGCCGTATAGACCCTCGTAACGGCGTTTATATAGAGCGCTGCGAGGACGCCTCCTCCCGCTCGTATGCAACGCCATAACACCACCATCAGACGACCAGACGTGCTAGTGGTTAGACGACCAGATGGCCTAATGTTTAGAGAACCTGACTACGAAGCTTGAGGTCCCGGGTTCAATTCCCGTGTCGGGGCAGATATTTGTATGAAAAATACGAATGTTTGTTCTCGGGTCTTGGGTGTTTAATATGTATTTAAGTATGTATCTATCTATATAAGTATGTTTATCCGTTGCCTAGTACCCATAACACAAGCTTTGCTGAGCTTACTTTGGGACTGGGTCAATTGGTGTGAATTGTCCCGTGATATTATTATTATTATTATTATAACACTCCTTTATGTTGTGACAATTTTAGTAGTTCGGAAAATTAACCACTAGCGGTTTTACATGCGGTTTTGTTCGCCTAAACCCTCAAGTTTGATGGCTGAATGGAATTTAGGTGTAGATACTTTTCTGAAGGAGTAGCCGAAATCCAACATTTTATGTCTTTAGATTACTGGATAACGTGCTGTGCATCATTATTTCAGCTGAAAGACGTCCACTGCTGAACATAAGCTTCCCCCAAGGTTCACCAAACAGAACGGTCCTGCGCCATCCGCATCCAAGTCGTTCCTGCAACCTTATTAAAAGTATTCTAGGTTTTGAACTACCTGTGTACCAAATTTCATCCGAATCGTTCAAAATCGAAATGCGTGATAGCAAACATCCGAATTTCACATTTATAATATTACTAGCTGTTGCCCGCGACTCCGTCTGCAAAGAATTCGTTTATCGCTATCCCGCGGGAACTATACAATTTTCCGGGATAAAAACTAGCCTATGTCTTTACCAGGTTCTAAAACTATCTAAATACCAAATTTCATCTTAATCGGTTCAGCGGTTTAATCGTGAAGTGGTAACAGACAGACAGACACACTTTCACATCTATACTTTACTAGCTGATCCCGTAAACGTTGTTTTGCCATACACCACCTAGGGGTATAAAAAATAGCCTACGTATTCTCAGACCTACCTACCACCTACCTTTCGAAGGAGTTCGGTAACAAACACCGTGACACGAGATTTTTATATATTAGATTAGAGTAATATTATAAAGCTGAAGAGTTTGTTTGTTTTCTTGAACGCGCTAATCTCAGGAACTACTGCTCCGATTTGAAAAATTCTTTCAGTGTTAGATAGCCCATTTATCGAGGAAGGTTATAGACTATATAGCATCACGCTACGACCAATAGGAGCGGAGCATCAATGATTAACGCGGACGAAATCGCGAGCACCAGCTAGTTTATAAATTATAATATGTATAAGTATGGAAGTATGGATTAGTAGGAAGGATGCCATTTATATGATTCTACTAGTTGGATCATACACATTTTCTTGTACGCGTCTCTGCTGTGGACATTGCAAAAGTTAAGGGTCTAAATCCAATATTTTTTAGTCAACTCTACATCGGCATCTGGGACACCTGGCCGACTTTCGGCCCATTAAATTAAATAAATAAATAAAAATAAATAAATATTAGGGGACAATCTTACACAAATCGACCTAGTCCCAAACTAAGCAAAGCTTGTACTAAGGGTACTAGACGACGATATTCATTTATATAGATAAATAAATACTTAAATACATAGAAAACATCCATAACTCAAGAACAAATATTCGTGCTCATCACACAAATAAATGCCCTTACCGGGATTCGAACCCAGGACCTCTTGCGTCGTAGGCAGGGTCACTACCAACTAGGCTAAAGCGGTCGTTAAAAAAATCTTAAGCTTGCTGACTCGGAGTCACTAATTTTATGTCCACACGAGATACAACTTTAGTTTCTTACACTGTGTATAACCCAGTTGGTTCTGAAGTTGTGGTAGCCTTGTGGTTCGAACTATGCTCTACCAAGGAGAGGAGCATGGGCTTGAGTTTTTTGGAATTTATTTGCGGAATTACATTACTAAATTACCATAAGCCTTACGGCGAAGGAAAACATCATGATAAATTCAATAGTGTGTGGTGTGTGTGTGGCAGAGCTCGGAGGGGTGAGCCATTTTTACGACAATAATGTCAAGTGTAGATATTAATATAGAAACACCTTGAAAATAAATACTAAAATTAAACTTTATTAATTACAATTAAACTAAAATGACAATGCATTATGTACAGTCAAGTGTAAAAATATGGGTGCACACAACTTGCTTATAAATATGTCCCATAGCTCTTATATGTCGTCGATGGGAGGATTAAATCGATACTTATTTTTGCACTTGACCGTACAAAATGAGTAGGTACTACGTTTTTTTGTATATTTTAAATTTTCTTTGCTATTTTAATAAAAAACTATATTAATTTTTCTATATTTTCAATTTTCAACGCCTTTTTTCTTGAGTTTAATATCCACTTATAGATAGAAAAAGATCTTTCTACATCCACTGAAGTGAGTGGAGTGAAATTTTACATTAAAATACTGTCCACATCTGTTAGGTTTGATATCATATCACTTGATTAACTCTCTTTAGCATAATATGCTGTGGATATACAATTATTTGAAGAGGTTTCTAAAAAAAAAGCTTGCTATAAAATTCATTTGTTTTGATGGCGACTTAAAGATCGTAGCAGATAGGCAGCCTAAATAAAATAATTTCAATAGTTATTAAATTACACCACATCTACCATTAAATTACAAGTTATGTCCATGCTATGCAAACTCTGAAAATAGCCCTGCCGAGCTCTGGTGTGAAGTTCCCAATCCGCACTGGGACCGCTTGGAAACTATGGCCCGAGCTCTTTCATTCTGAGAGGAAGCCTGTGCCAGCTGTCGTATGACATTATAAGCAAAAACGATGACTATAGCTAAACCGTTTAAATGAGTCGTCGCCCGCACGGTACAGGGGCTGGGGGGTATGACGACAAAGGGGCCGAGAGAAGTATGGGCGGCGAGCGCGCCTCGTGTGCCTGCCTCTCCCGGCCCCCTTTGTCGTCTACCCCCCAGCTCCGATACCGCACGGGCAAGGACTTTATTTTAGGTTTAGCTATAATTAGTAACTTTATAGTTCCATGTCCCTCTTATTCTTGCATGTATAAACTTGACCTTACAAATATTCCCTAATAGCTTTTGCCCGCGACTCCGTCCGCGTGGAATTAGTAATTTGGGCAGCTTATTTTTTTGATCCAATTTGCTTTTTCATCAATTATGGTTCTCCTTAGTTCCTCGATATAAAAAATACCCCCCCCCCCCACCGACCCCCCCCCCCCCCCGCACACCCGCGTTCACATTCACCACCGTACTTCCAGCATGATGATATTATAGCCTATTATAGCCTATTAGCCTTCCTCGATAAATAGGCTATCTAACACTGAAAGTATCGTATCTTTCTTATTTGTCAACCGATTCAAATGAAACAAACACTAAATGTTAATCCAAGAAAATACCAACATATCAGTGAAAACCGCATCCTTCTAGGTTAAGCCGTTTCTGAGATTAGCGCGCACAAACGCACAGACAAACAGACAATAATTCTAAAAATCATTGTTTTGGGTTCTATTGCGCAAATAAATAGCCCTAGTGACAGTTTTTCTCAAATATCTTCAATATACAGACACCGACTTGTTATAGATTTATTATATGTATGTATAGATAGATTACAAATAAATTCTGGCAATCGTTTAGTGACAGAGCCATCGGCACAGCAAGACGCCATCAAATTCATATCACACATCGCCATTAACATAGTCTGGTTTTATTTAATTGACATTTTATCCTACTCCCGCAGTTTTGTCTGTCTCTACCACTGGTGTTAAAGATTAGTATATTTATCCAGCGCCTGAGAGATAAGATAGATTTCTTTAAGATAGATTTTTGACGACCAGATGGCCTAGTGGTTAGAGAACCTGACTACGAAGCTTGAGGTCTCGGGTTCAATTCCCGTGTAGGAGCAGATATTTGTATGAAAAATACGAATTTTTGTTCCGGGGTCAAGACCCCAAGGGTGTTTAAAATGTATTTAAGTGTGTATCTATCTATATAAGTATGTTTATCCGTTGCCTAGTACACACAATACAAGCTTTGCTTACTTTGGGACTAGGTCAAGTGGTTGTGATATTTATTTATTACTAGCTGTTGCCCGCGACTCCGTCTGCGAAGAGTAGGGGTATAAATAAAAACTTTTTAACAAAAAAATTAAACCGCCGAAAAAACTGAAAAGCAAACAATAATACCTTTTTTGTTTGACCTTAATCTAGGTACCAGTTTGAAGTCGGTGCCTCAGCACGAGCCAAGAGGAGTGATAGTTAGAAGCCAATCAGGTAGACGATTATAGGTCCACTCCTCCTGGCTCGTGCTGAGGCACCGACTTCAAACGGGTACCTAGATTAAGGTCAAACAAAAAAGGTATTATTGTTTGCTTTTCACTTTTCTCGGCGGTTTAATTTTTTTGTTAAAAAGTTTTTATTTTATACTTTTTTCCCATCCTTGGGGTAAATTTTTTTTAAATTTATGTAATACCAACTTCACGGTATACTCTATCCAATAAAAAAGAATTATGAAAATCAGACAACTCTGTAAAAAGTTAGTCAATCATTCTCTGTTTTCCTACCCTTAGGGTAGGAATATTATTTCCAAATTTAAATGGGACCACCCTTGGGGTATACGCTTTCCAATAAAAAAAGAATCATCAAAATCCGATTACTCTGTAATAAGTTATGCGTGGTCATATAGTACAATCAGTGACTGAACAATCAATCATCCCCTGTTTTCTTCCTACCCCTAAGGTAGGAATATTATTTCCAAATTTAAATGGGACCACCCTCGGGGTATACGCTTTCTAATAAAAAAGAATCATCAAAATCGGACTACTCTGTAAAAAGTTATGCGTGATCATACACACATAACTCGACTTGAGAACCTCCTCCTTTTGTTTTCGTCGGTTGAAAATACCCTACGACCTATTCTCAGACCTATCGAATATAGAGAAAAACTTTGATAAAAATCAGTCAAGCCGTTTCAGAGAAGTTCAATAACAAACACCGTGATACGAGATTTTTATATATTAGATATTATTATTTATTTATTTCTGTGCCCCTCATTAGTAAAAAACGTTCGAATGAACCTGAGGCGTACTCGGTAGTTTGTGAAGAAAACATTAATATCTAAGCGTACCTACTGTAAAATTAATGATAATGACAATATCACAGACAGGGATGTTTGGAAATAAATTCCGATCCGCAGTGGCGATCCCTAGTCTCAAATAGCGTATCTAACAATTTAGTTGTATTAAATACCTTAGATGTAGCTCTGTCTTTTTGTAGATCTGTTTGAAAAAAATATTGTAACTCTCGGAACTGAGACGAATCTAATGACACCTCACGCATCAAAATCCATTGAACCGTTTAGGTTGCAGGGCGTGCCAAAAAATAATACATACATATATACATACATAAATACATAAGCTCGAAAAACATAACCCTCCTTCGACATTCGGGTGAAAACGTACAGGTTAACGTTCTAAGATTGAACAGTTCGTGACAGTATTCAATCCAGTAATGAAGAGTAACGCGTCGCGCCAGACCAACCAATGTTTACCTGTCCTTACTTGTGGAAAATAACCAGCAAACCTGCTTTACAGTAAATAAAATATACGGTTGTCTTTAAATAAATGTTATAGCGGTCCTTAACTAATATATCGAATAAAAGAGATTATTTTGAACTGAAACAATTACTTCACTCGCCCGCGCGACCTTATGATAGTTACGTACCTATATGCAAGAACTGTGTGTTCATGCAGTTCCTCCACCTCCACACTTTACGAACACACAAATCATACAAACCCAACTATCACCACCACCAAACTACACTGACGCGTTTAGCACTCAACCAGAGGTCATCCTCGGAGTACCAGTACCAGACTACCAGTTGATGACGTTAAAGTCTGACATCTGATAGCATAGTGAACGGTACTCTGTGTGCCTAGGGAAATAGGGATAGCTTTGAACATTTCAATATACTGTTGAATCTAAACATCAAATTTGTTTAGGGATAATGGGTCCAAGACTTTTTTGATTAGATTTTCTGTCTCGGTTGTTAAATATTTTTATTTCATTTTTCTTTTTAGTCCGCGCACGGTTGTATACCTACTTGGCAAGTGAGTTGTAGTAATTATGTTTAAGTAATTTTGCTATTGTTATTCGTTCCCATAGTCTGTATATTATCTAAATATTCTGTAGTCTCATGTAGGTATTAGTATCTAGTATATGTAGGGATGCCTTGGGGGAGGCCCATGTTCAGCAATGGACGTCTTTTGGCTGAAATGATGATGATGAAGTGTAGGTGTAAGTGACACCAACGGTGCTGGCTGAAAATCAGCGCTGGGGTGTCCAATTACAATCGCAACGACACAATATCTTTATTCTTCATGCTGTCTATTTGTAATAATATTGATGTGTCTTGTGGTGTCGTAAATAAATGTATTTTCTTTTTTTCTTCGATTTGTGTAGTTTAGGAGTTACAGTGTCCAGCCGTCATTCGGCCGCGTAATACACACGGTGCGCCCTTCATCAAATATGCCAAAAAGCTTAGCTGTTTTTCTGAGTAATTAGTTACGGCAGTTCACACGAAATATGACTGTGATTAACTAATTATTTTTTCTTTTAATACTGACCGCAGGTTTTCAGTAAGTAGGCCAACTTTCGAGCAAATCTTTCTCTTCTAATTGGGGCTGTCATATATTTTTGTAATATAGTAAATCAAAAACAGATAAATGCTTTTTAATCGTTTACTGTGGTTTTTAATTTTTAATATAATTTAATGCATTTATACTAATATATAAAAATATCGTGTCACGGTGTTTGTTATCGAACTCCTCCGAAACGGCTTGACCGATTTCTATGAAACTTTTTACTCTATATTCGGTAGGTCTGAGAATAGGTCGTAGGCTATTTTTATCTTCGCAGATGGAGTCGCGGGCAACAGCTAGTTACATATAAAATAAGCAATGACCTTCATTTGACATTGAAATATTATGTCGTGAAATATTAATAGTTTTATTGTATTCTGTGTGGAATAGAATTATTTAGAATGCAAACCGCTTCCAACCGTATGCATGCAAATCTATTTCCGGACTCGCACCTCTGAAATTAATTAGCTACATTCGAAAATTACCGTGATCTTTACGGTGAACGAAACGATCGTGAATGAAGTTCCCAACACGCACTGCGCCCGCTTGGGAACTACGGTCCAAGCCCCTTCATTATGAAGGGCCTGTACCCTCCAGTGAGACTTTTATAGGCTGAAATGGTGGTGTAATGGTTTACGCAAACAAACCCGCGAGTCAAGGCTAGTCTAGTATAACTTCGATAGAATTTCAAGAAACTTTTTCAAGTTCTAAGTTAATATGCGTTGGTCCGTCTAGCTGACGAACAAATTATAAAACTACAAGTTGAGTTCAATGTCTATGCATATTAATTAGGAATAAGTAATTCTAACATTGCGATCTTTAGTCTCAGTATATTCTAGGCACACCAAGTTTTAAATAAAATTTCGTCTGCGAATAATTTGTTTTACTTTTATAAATAAAATATGTTTTATGTGTTAAGCTATGTTATGAACTGTCCAATCCATCGTCAAGAAATAATTATCTAACGCGTAATATAAAATTAATGATTATTATCATGGGCCAGTGAAGTTCCCTGCAGTGGGACGTATATAGGCTGGAATGATGATGATGATGATGATGGATGATGGGGGCCATCCATAAATTACGTCACACCAATTTCGATCAATTTAGACCCCTCCCCCCCCCCCTTGTCACACTTATTACTATGAAAATCGCCATTATTTTGTTCTTGTGTCACAAATCCGTTGACCCCCCCCCCCCTCCCCCTAAATGTGTGACGAAATTTATGGATGGCCCCTGGTGATCATGGGTCAATTTTTATTTTGTAGTATACTGTTTTAACTTTTTTAATTTGGAAAATTTTATGTGATTTATGCTCAGCATAACGTGCTTTTTCGATCACGCTAGGCGAACAAAAGTGTCCCAAGTTTTTTTTCCGTTACCTACCATTTTTCATAGACTTTATATGACCGACTAAATGGAAGAATCGAAAACTATATAGAAGTTTTAGGACACTTTTTTCACCTAGTACGATCGAAAAAGCTCGTGATTCTGAGCACAAATCACATACAATTTTCCAAATGAAATAGTCAAAACGTACCTACAACAAAATAAAATTTAGCCCCCATGGACATCGATTTTATAAGTATATTAATAGCGTATCTACTGTATTAAAAATTTTAGTTGTGTTAAATACCTATTAGATGTGTGTATTTTAATAACTTTGTACCTACTTAGATCGTACCCTGTTGAGTGTCTTCCCGGATTCTTCTAAACAAGGTTTTTCTGAACCGGAAAAAAGATTTTTCGACTAAATGGAATAACGCTTTGACTTTAATAAAAAAAAATAGTTTAAAAAACTGAAACCCGACTACGGAAAAAAGCGCGTAACGAATGTACCTAGTGTTACCGCTCAATTGAAATTCATATCAGATAACTTTGTGACTGTATCTGTATACAATTTTTACCTTATTCGGATTTAACTAATACTCGTAGCTCCTCAACACTTATCTTAATCCAAAACCTACTAAGAAGCCTCAATAAGTATAATTTTTTAAGATCTCACGTGTACGCTAAATTTTTTTTAGTCTCTCATTTTTTTTATGTAAAATCCGACCGTTACTTTTTTAGATACAATATCTTATAGCACCCGTAGCGTTATAACGAATCGATTGATACATTGTTTATTAAAATCGGATAAGTAGTCTCGACGCTACGGTGGAACATCCGTAAATACAAACATAGACTACTAAAATCATTACACTTCCTTTTGGCTTTGCCGTAGTCGTGTAATCATTACACTTCCATTTGGCTTTGCCGTAGTCGTGTAATAAAATCATTAGGTACACTTCCTTTTGGATTTGCCGTAGTCGTGTATAGTATAAATCTTCCCAGGTGAATTTTTCGCTTCGAGCCATTACATTAAATTTGAACCTTAATACTATGACGATACCGTTTGTTTTGAAAGATAAGGGCACGAAGCGAAAAATTCACCTGGGAAGATTTATACTATAATAAGCATGCTCGAAATACAGCGGCAAGTCACTTTATGAAAGGCATACATTCGGAAAGCCATTCTTCGTTGTCACGTGGAATCAGAGACTGCAATTGCCGCCTGTTTACGCGTCATTATCGGTGCGCTAATAACATAATCTACCTCTTATAATACACACGTCGCCTACAAGCTAATCAGCAAATTATATTTAACTCCATTATCATTACTTTATTAACTCACTGTCAAAGTGAGCGTCACCGGCTAATTGATAAAACTCTGTTAATGGTCAGTTAACGTATCAGCTAGATATCACGGCGACACTATCTCGACGTTCTTCCGACGTTTAACACGTGTTCGACGTGTTCTAGGATCCACATCAACCGGAGCGAAGAAGAATCACATTTTATAAAACGCATGTTTAACTAGCTCCATCTAAGTCCAAAAGATACAAAGCTGCCTGAGGCCAGTCGTCGAGAAATATGTCCATGTGAAATGGAGGACATGGGGGGAGGCCTTTGCCCAGCAGTGAGACATCAATCCAGGCTATAATTCATTTAATTTAGAAATGAAAACCACAACATCATTATATTGCAGCTCGTCAACTATTTCTTACCTGGCAATAGTACAGTACAATAGTCTCGGAGCCGCAAAATAAAATTGTTTTAATGTCACTTTATTTGCGTGTCGTCAATTGTTACTCTAGTACAAATTGTAAAGAGATTACAGTTCACGAGCCGCAATATAATGTTGTTGTGGTTTATAATTCTAAATTAAATGGAGTATATAGATAATAATAAACATGACTAGCTTTTGCCCGCGGCTTCGCTCGCGTCATCATCATCATAATTTCAGCCGAAAGACGTCCACTGCTGAACGTAGACCTCCCCCAAGGCTCGCCAAACAGATCGGCCCTGCGCCATCCGCATCCAACGCGATCCCACAACCTTAACTATACTTCGTTTTTTAGCATTAGAAATAAGGTAAACAACCTTGACGAGTCTTTTTATTGAAAAACGCTTATAAAAAAATAGCAACTACCTATTACTTATGAAACCAAAAGGGTGTTAAGTTAATGACCACATTTCCTTTCAAATTGCTACATATCAGCTGTATCTTATTTTTCAAAAGTGATTACTATTTTTTTTTATAATAACTATTGGCTTTATTTACAACACAATACTTATATATTACATATGTACAACTATCCTAGACTAAAAAAAAAATGTATGTACAATAAGAAAAAAGAAAACAAAAATATAAAATATAACTAAAACATATTCTGAAAGCTAGTCCCCTTAGGCAAGGTGCCGAAGATGCTGGCAGCGTTTCCTCTTAGAATAGCTAAGCTAATTCTTTGTCCGAGGAAGCTGCCAGCTCTTCGGTCACCTGTGACGTCGACTAACCTCTTAGAAATTTCCTTAAAGAGCTTTAAGGCGCTAGGACCCCACGGACCAAGGGTCTCGACACCGAATGGGACAAAATCGTATTCGCTGCCTAGACCCCTGTATTTCAGTCTTTTCGCCTTTTCAGCCGCTTCTGAAGCTGCACCAGGTCTGTTGCAAGTACCATGGAGATGGGAAGGGGCCAGCGTGTCTGAACAAGTGGCATCCCATACCAGCACCCGACCCATCTTCCATGGAATCAGACTCATACCATCCGGTCTCATGCCATCGTCTCTTGCAAAGTGATTTGCAATAAAAGACACGTCAAGATCGCATATCTTCTTTTGCTAAAAATAACGAACCATCTTGTTGGAGGCCCACCTAAATGCGTCTTCCGGTCCGTGGACGCCACTCGAGAAACTTTTTGCCCCATCGGCCATCAGTTCTACTAGCGATATGCCCTGCCCACTGCCACTTGAGTCTGGCGATTCTTCGAGCTGTGTCGGTGACTTTAGTTCATGCTTGGTGATGACTTATGGCACTGAGACGTGGTCGCTAACGATGAGCCTCATAAGAAAGCTCAAAGTAACTCGGAGGGCGACGGAGAGGGCTATGCTCGGAGTTCCTCTGCGGGATCGGATTAGAAATGATAAAATCCGCGCAAGAACTAAAGTTCCAATGTCATTTAATTAATTTTTCATCACACTTGCTCGTCAATGGTGTTATTCCATGCCTGTATACTAAAATGACAATGGCCTAAATTGTTCTTAAGGATTTACGTACAGTTTTTCCTCTCAAGGGAGTTCTAACTTTAGTTTTAAAATTTGCAAACAAGTTAAGTAGTTGGTACCTATGTCATTGCAGACTAAGGAGGTTTCAAGTCAGCCAACGTTTTATTTATAATGTTTACAACTTAGCTATAACCCACACACAAATAGATAAGTTTTGTGTAGTAAAATTGGGTTATAGCTAAGTTCATAAAACTTCGTTACTTTTATATTTTAAATTTAAGTATATCAAATAGTTTCGCAATAATTTTAGTAAGTATTTTTTTAACATGTTGGCAGAATCTGGCCGTATGACCATTCGAATTCTAAACACAGTTTACATTATCTATGGTAGATGATTTGAAAAAAGTGACAATCTGTATTGGCGGGTAGCCATTATTTATTCAATTTTTAAGTGTTTAGAGACAAAATAACTTTATTTTTGGATTTTTTTTCCTCGCAGTGTGATGAAAATCATTGTATGTATCACGGGCAGTAAGGCGATTACAAACACGAGTCATTAAAAACCCTCCGCCTTCGGCGTCGGGCTTCTAATAGACTCTCGTTAGTAATCCCCTACTTACGGCCCTTGATGCACAATGTACTATTTATTTCTATGTGTGTGTTGTAATAAATAACAATATTAACCTCTTTGTAAGAATACTTGGTTCCTGTATAAAAATAGGTATTCACCCTGCATTTATGACGCAAAAAATGCAAATAACAAATTCCTGAGAATCACATTGATTTGTAAATCAAATACTTTTTAGGTGTGAGGGTTTGGAATGTTTAATATAAGTCTATCGCTTTCACACGTTCCGTAAATGCCAACCTGTGCCGTGTCAAATGTTCGAAAAAAAATATAGATTCGATAACTTTGATATCTGTTCGATATCTTGCTCAACAGGTTTTCAGCTTTTTTAGGGTTCCGTAGTCAACTAGGGATCCTTATAGTTTCGCCATGTCTGTCCGTCTGTCTGTCTGTCTGTCTGTCTGTCCGTGGCTAAGCTCATTGCAGAGACTGTTAGTACTAGAAAACTGTAATTTGGCATGAATTAGTACTATAAGTATTAGTCACGCCGACAAAGTGGTTAAATAAAAAAAACTAAAAAAATTTTTTTTAGGGTACTTCCCATAGACGTAAAGTGGGGTGATTTTTTTTTCTCGACTAACCCTATTGTGTGGGGTATCGTTAGATAGGTCTTTTAAAACTATTGGGGGTTGCTTACATGATTTTTGTATTCAGTGATTTGTTTGCGAAATATTCAACTTTAAAGTGAAAATTTTCATTAAAATCAACCGTCCCCCCCCCCATTACATTTAGCCGGTAAAGTGGCCGTATGCCCTAGTGACTTACCGGCACGTCTTAACATACAAGCTACATTTTGTGGCATCCGCCACATGGCTCCGCCCTTTAAAAAACAAGCGGCTGGCTCCGTGTGTCGCTCCTGTAGACCTGGTCCCTGGCCGTATTGCAGCCCAAAGCTTGCACATGTTACGAGTCCCGGGTCACCACCAAGTTCGGCGGTGACCCGAAAAGAAAAACTCACTTGGCTTGGCTTCCTCGGTGCGAAACGTTCAGTCGGGGTCACCACTTTACCGGCTAAATGTAATTCCACTGGCAGACTACATCTTGTCGGATATTGGAGGGAGCAGAGGGTAAAGAAACTACTATGTGACTGTTCTACATATATGAGACTGCCATGACTGACATGTCTACTTGTACTGCACTGAAGAACTGAAGAACTAGTACCTACCCCGTTAAATCATTACATATGCCAACTTATATATACAATCTATTCCTTATGCTATAGGCTAGGCGTGCAGATATCAGAGTTGACTATCGTCACGCCAGCATCAATATAATCTACTTATCTTAGGTTCGTGCCGTATGCCCTAGTGACTTACCGGCACGTCTTAACATACAAGCTACATTTTGTGGCTTCCGCCACAATAGCGGCTAAGATTGCTTGGGAATTATTTGTAGTTTAAGAGTAAATAGTAGCCCAAGGTATTAAACATACCGTCACTACTTTGAAAAACTCGTATCTCAAATCAGCATGTAAACAAAACTGAACCTTGATACGCGCGTAATAAAGTTCACTTTGCCAGATTAACGATTTTGAGATACGAGCTTTTTAGGGTTCCGTATTTCAAAGTATTGACGATACCTAACTTTGAAGATTCCGTACACATACGAAATCCTTAGAAAAATTATACTTGATTTTTTCGTAATGGCTACGGAACCCTATCTTGGGCGTGTCCGACACGCTCTTGGCCGGTTTTTATATAAGAGGGTGCAAACGAGCAGACGAGTCACCTGATGGGGAGCGATCACCGTCGCCCATGGACACCCGCACACGAGGGGAATGAAAGGTGCGTTTCCGACCCTTTTAGGAATTGGTAGGCTCGTTTTTTAAAGATCCCAAGTTGTAACGCTCCAGAAATGTTGGCGCAGTAAGCTGATTCCAGATCTTCGTCATGCGAGGAAAGAAGTTTCTCTTAAAACGCACGGTACTAGACTGCCCTGCCAATCATCAAGATAGTGAGGATGGAAAGACAGGCGGTAGTGGAATTTAGCCACAGGCAGCAATTCGAACGGTTCGTCACTCGTATACTTAATATGCACCGTTCCTCCATCTCCATTTTACCAATGGTCATCCGGGCGAGGGGAACGTCATCCATCATCATCATTTCAGCCGAAAGACGTCCACTGCTGAACATAGGCCTCCCCCAAATCTCGCCAAACAGATCGACCCTGTGCCATCCGCATCCAATGCGTTCCCGCCACCTTCACCAGGTCGTCGCTCCATCCATAAACGACATAGTAACAGTCTCTTGCGTCCTTTGAGACTTAGCGTAATTAATTTCCTACAGCCGAATAAAGCTCCCACATAGCTATTTGTGCCCACACAATTAACTCCGCCCGCAATATCCGTAAATATTTGTTGTTAGGAAATTAACACATTAGTCGTATTTGTTTTGAAGAGATCACCATGGCTTGCTTGACCTTATTTACTATATTCGCCGTGTGAAATGCCACAGTCTTGAAGTGCTATATTATAGGTTACGCCACGAGAGTTGAGGAGACACACATAGCTACAGATACCGGCAAACTTCTTAACACACGGGCGATTTTTCTTCTCTCCATATCTTATTAAACATTGAGCCTAGTGAAAAAAGTACGTACATTTTTGTAGGTAATTTCATGTAGATTACTTATGTAGAAGAACAAATTTTAGTATGAGCCATCGTTTACGAGTTATTTACAAAAAACTAAAAAAAGTGTTCCAAGTTATTTGCCGCTAACTATACATAAAGTACTGATTGCAAAAAAGGTAGTGAATGAATGAAATGAGTGAGTGAATGAAAATGTGAGTTATATGATCTTATGTTGAAATACTTACGCAATACCACAGATTACTTTATAGTTAGTTCGGCAATACTATGCATATTATAATTTTTAGGGTCCGTGCCTCAAAAGGAAAAAAACGGAACCCTTATAGGATCACTTTGTTGTAAGTCCGTCCGTCCGTCCGTCCGTCTGTCTGTCAAGACCCTTTTTCTCAGGAACGCGTGGAGGTATCAAGCTGAAATTTATATCAAATACTCAGGTCTACTGTCCCTTGGAGCTGTGAAAAAATCAAACTTCTAAGCTAACGCAATCAAAAGATACAGCCGTTTATGACGCAAAGTTCCGCATATTTTCGAAGCTCGCAAAGGAATCAAAACCTACAGGGTACTTCCCGTGAACTCAGAATCTTGAAATCAGGTACGAAGCAAGGTCCTATAGCACAGATAAAGGAATAATTGCGAAAAGCATAATTTTCTTTGTCTGTCTGTCCAACGCAAATTTTCGACAATCGCAAGGGAATCAAAACCTACAGGGTACTTCCCGTGAACTCAGAATCTTGAAATTTGGTACGAAGCAAGGTCCTATAGCACAGATAAAGGAATAATTGCGAAAAGCATAATTTTCTTTGTCTGTCTGTCTATATCAGTAACCAACGCAAATTTTCGACAATCGCAAGGGAATTAAAACCTACAGGGTACTTCCCGTGAACTCAGAATCTTGAAATTTGGTACGAAGCAAGGTCCTATAGCACAGATAAAGGAATAATTGCGAAAAGCATAATTTTCTTTGTCTGTCTGTCTATATCAGTAACCAACGCAAATTTTCGACAATCGCAAGGGAATCAAAACCTACAGGGTACTTCCCGTGAACTCAGAATCTTGAAATTTGGTACGAAGCAAGGTCTTATAGCACAGATAAAGGAAAAATTGCGAAAAGCATATTTTTTTTGTCTGTCTATAACCAAAAGTCTTGTCTTGTCTGGTAGTAACCAATCTACAATGATCCCACACTGGGCACATTTTGCTTAGGAGCAGGGATCTGCTAAGACTGGATATTCATAGATACATATAAATTTGTACGGAACCCTCGGTGCGCGAGTCCGACTCGCACTTGGCCGGTTTTTTTCATATAACCTATTTTTGAAAGAAAAACAATTTGAAACCGATAAGAAATATTCGCAACAAAAAATCGGTATTTTATAAATAGCGAAAAATATGCTTATCTGATTGAAATAAAATAGATCAAAATATTTTATTTTCTGTTTTGTTTGAACTAGATGTATTTAACGAAATAGGTTGAAGAAATTTTTAGTCAATCTTGTAAACTAAGTAATTCTATGTCGAGTCTGTTGAACTTGCTATCGGTACGAATAAATGTCAAAATCCCGCTGTCATTACATGACGTGTTGTTGTGTGCGTGACCTCAACTCTGGTGGCGATACCTATACAGAGCCTAGAACACCGTCGGTCGAGGAGCATGTCTGTCTGTTTGTTTATCGGATAAATATGGGTGTGTAATACGAGATATAACAACTTATTATCTAATATTCATAATATATACGCTCACTTCATATAAACTCGTTTAGTATAACGTTCACTGGACATAATGAACGAAAAGTATAATTATAAAATATCTAATTTTGTAATGTATAACGTTGTTTATATATAATATCAATTGATATAACGATCAAAGCGTATAATGTTCATAACACCTAAGATTTAAAACGTATAAATTCATTAAAAACTTTAATGCAAGCAAACAATCAAGCAATCCATACATTTCTTCCGCTCTGTTACAAAAAAAAAAACCTAACATCGAAGGCTAAGGCGGGAGCTACGCTACGCTTCGCTCCCGCCTTAGCCTTCTGAACCTAACCTATCCAAGTCGCTTCTGCCCCGAAAAGTCTTGCTCGCTCGCTTCGCTCGCTCGCGCCACTTAATTTTACATTTACACATATTATTATATATCATGACTGTTATACCTAATGTTTGTTATGTTAAAAGAAATTAGTCCATATTAATCTTATACAAACTGAAGTTATATAAAAATAACGTTATACATATAATTTAAGCGTTATAGGTTTAAAAATTATACTTTTTGTTGTTATAGCTAACGTTCATTATATCTTCTGAACGTTATTAAAATGAAAATAGATATTTTGTAGTTATATCTCGTGGGACGCACCCGATAAATATTGATGAGTATGTCACACAATAATAAATTATGGGATGATTGACATTAATTGATATAATCTCAAATTAAGCAAAGCTTGTATAACGGATAAACATACTTAAAGGCGCTACCGAACTTTTGGCGCATTTATTGCATTCATTTAATCCCTTGCCGTATCATTACTAGCAAAGCTTTAGTTCTGAAATTTTCATGGGTAAGATATTTGAGGATTCACTCTAGTGGTCAGTGTTTTTCGAAACAGGACTACTCATATCTTGCTCGATAGAAAAAAAATCCAAATTCGTCTCAAAAAAATAAAATAGGTAAATCCTTAGTACGGTATGTCATGACATGACTTTTTGAATGTTAATAAAACAAATTAATTTTTGTAGTGGTAGAGCCATGTTGTAGCTAGCCGCTGCATCACGAATGGGCCGGCTCGTCCGGGGCAGTACCACCCTCTCACAGAACACCGGCGTGAAGCAGCAGTAATCCTGCTTGCGTTTCGTACGGTCAGTGAGAGTGCCGGGGGCCCAATACCTCACCCCTTCCCTCTCCCCCTCCCTCTCCCCCTTCCCCTATTCCCTCTCCTTTAGGGCCGACAACGCACTGGCATCGTGTAAAGCGCTGCGGGTGTCTATGGACAGTGGTGTTCATTTAACATCAGGTGACCCACTAGTTCGTTTGTCTGGCCTATCTAACATAAAAAAAAAAAAAAAAACAAGATGTTTTCTAGGGCCTATTGTTGCTACATTTTAAAATATGTATTTGTTTTAGTAACACGATAAAAATACCTAAATACACGCGCGGTCTGACCATTATCTTGAGCCGTCGTGCTTCCCCCTTGTTCGTATAATTAGTTGCGTTAGTTCTCCTTCGGCCATCGGACGGGGAACTTGTGTCGCTTACGCACGGCTTTGATCCTAGCCGCTCTCACGCACACATACACGAGTACATAGAATACCTAAAATCGATTACCCCAAGAATCTCGGTATCATCGGTATCGGTATTAAAAATGATGAAATCCGCGCAAGAACTAAAGTCACGGACATAGCTCGAAGAATCGCTAGACTTAAGTGGCAGTGGGCAGGGCACATCGCTCGAAGAGCTGACGGCCGATGGGGCCGAAAGGTTCTCGAGTGGCGTCCGCGGACTGGAAGACGCAGTGTAGGTAAGTCTCCAACAAGATGGAGCGACGACCTGGTGAAGGTAGCGGGAACGCATTGGATGCGGATGGCGCAGGGCCGATCTGTTTGGCGAGCCTTGGGGGAGGCCTATGTTCAGCAGTGGACGTCTTTCGGCTGAAATGATGATGAAGAAGCTCGGTAGGGCCGTAAACATCCAAGACTCGAATGCAAACATTCGTATCATTCAAAAATAAATCTGCCATGCATGACCGGAGATCGATCCCAGGACCTTAGGCTTCGTCGTCAGGGTCTCTAACCACTAGGCCACCCGCTCGGGAATGCTGCTTGCACTCTTAATAAAAGTTATTTGATTTACACATCAAATGAGGAATATTACCGCGTAATATCATGCTTATAGAATTCTTGACGCATCGCATTAACATTTGAACATATTTCTACAACTACTTAAATTACCATCTATTTCTATCTCTATGTTCATGCGACACATTCTTCTTGGCAATGATGATGGTTTTTACGAAAGCGCTGTAACTTAGGTCACTAAAAAAAAGACATAAACCACAAAAATATCGATTTATTTACGCTTAGTTTAGTATTGTCAAATGTATAGATCTATTCAGCTAGCAAGGTTAACAACTAAAGCAAGATTTATTTTGCTTTATTTAGACATGGTAACTATTGTTTTTTTTTATAAATATGTAGTATAGTATGTTCAAGTTAAAATGACGAAAATGCACTTAACATGGGATTTTACAACTTCCTTTGTTGCTGAATATGAAAGGAAAAGATAACAAAGAGTCGTATTAAAACAGACCGAAGAAGTATGGCCTACCGATCGATACACCTGCATAATTGTTTTACAACCCCACTTGAAGATAACAATTAAACAAAATATGTTGGTTTTAAGTACTTTTCGTCATTTTAACTGGAACATACTATACTAATGTGCACTGACACTTCTAACCTACTGGATGTCCCTAATATTAGTATACCATATCTTAATGGACCTCAAGAGCTATGTTTCTCATAATGTTTTCATTCAACAAGCTCGTGGCCTTCAACAAGCTAAAAAGATAAAATTTTACCTTTACCAAGTTAATGGTAACTGGCATTAAACTTTAACACAACATTATCCGGAATATCCCTAAGCATTGATAAAACAAAATAGTCAGGTCAATATAGGTGTTTTTTATGGATATGCCGGCTATAGTTCACTCTGTAACTTTAAAGGTGTGTAATTGTATTAGGCACTGTTGTGACCAGCATGTCAGTACAATGGACGTTTGTTTTTAATAATTTTATTTATTTATTTCCCGTGACTATTCTACTATTACAGATTTTTTAACCTAATGCGATAGAATATTAAAAAAACTTAAGTAACTAATTATTTTATCAATCCTACTAATACTCTAAATGAAAAGTTTGTGAGTAGATGTGTGGTGTGAGCACTTGCATGTATGTGTGTGTGTGTGTGTGTGTGAGTGTGTGTGTATGTGTGTGTGTGTGTGTGTGTGTATTTGTCACTCTTTCACGCTTTCATTTGGTGGCAAGTTAAATAGCTGGGAAATTCAAAGTAGTTTAATTTTAACATCCTAAGAAGACAACGCATCTGTAATCCCTATACAATGTAGTAGGCATAGTATAGTAGTACTAGTAGTGTACCGTAAAATGGGGTGAATAGAGATTTCGAGGGCAGTTGGGCCATGAATAGAGAGGGTAGGATTGATAGACGGGTGAGTTGTAATTTAAAACCAGGATTGTCATATTGCTACGTAAATACAATACTATCACGATATGTCGAGCTATTGTAATTTTCATAGTCCGAAAGTGTCAATTCTAGCAATTTTCCCAACTCACCCAATTGCTATCCCTGCTAATCCCAACTATGTCCGTAGGGTAAGGTGGGATGAAATGAAACGACAGATAACCATTAAAGAACTGTAATTCATACAACCGGAACACTTTTAATGTAAAAGAATCAACCTGCCACATATAAAGATAAACTTTTATAGAGCTTTGAAGTTTGTTTTTGTCCCTACTCACCCCATTTTACGCTAGTGTAGTAGTGTAGTGGTGTATATTGAATGTATTCCGAAGTCTAGTTGAGGCTATAATGGTGATGGTTTGCCCCATTACCCTACCGAATTATTAACACGGTTCACCCCTCCGTTGATCGGACTATAAGATCTGAAAATATCTAAATATCTCATACATGCTTAATATACTAGGCGTATATTATGCTGGGGTATCGTACATAGCGCCATGCGCGATATTCATGGTTTTAATAAAATGTTAACGCCCGAAGACTACGTATTACCATACAATCAACCCTGATATATTTGCGGGTAAGGGCGTTTGCCTATACATACATAGTACATAAATAGAGTCTTTTTTCCCTAGCGTATATAGACATACATAAACTATCATCATCATCCCATCCTATACACGTCCCACTACAGGGCACAGGCCTCCTCTCAGAATGAGAATGCTTAAGCCGTAGTTTCTACGCGGTTTGGTGACATCACACACACCGTTGAAAACGAAAACGTCGTGAGGAAAACTGCACACACCTGTGAAGAAATTCAATGGCGTGTACGAAGTTCCCAATCCGCTCTGGGTCCACGTGGGAACTATGGCCCAAACTCTCTCATTCTAAGAGGAAACCTGTGCCACAACACACGGACAACGTAATGATAAAACCATTTCTTTAGCTGGTTAAGTATTAATTACTCTGTCTGTTTTACAAAATTTCGGTCCGCTTGTCACCACGCCCGCTTCAATATGGTCGAAACGTCGATGTAAACTTAGCAACACATCGTCGTGATGCTCGGAATAATTGAGTGACATTCGCGAAAATCCACCTCATTTATTGTTCCTAAAACCTCCCCCAAAAGCCTTAAATTACTCGCCGATAAATCGCCAAGTCATTAAGAACGTGGTCTCCCTAATCAAGCACTTTTGTCGAAGTGTGAGCCTCAATTCAGATTGTGATTCAGACTTAATGCTGTCGCCTTTGTAATTTGTCTCGCAAATTGGTTTTCTTAAACAAAATCAGCGCTCCTCGCAACCGAAACAACTACAGCGGAAATTTGTTAAGGCTAGTCTGAACTTCATCATAGAAATACAACAACTTGTTTGCTGTATGATTATTTAAATACTAGCTTTTGCCCGCGACTCCGTCCGCGTGGAATTAGTAATTTGGGCAGCTTATTTTTTTATCCAATTTGCTTTTTCGTCAATTATGGCTCTCCTTAGTTCCTCAATATAAAAAAAATTGCCTGTAAGTGTAAAAAGTGGCTATAGAAGTTTTACTTCAAAAACCCCCGATTTTGAAACATTCTTCCGCTCCTATTGGTGTTAGCGTGATAATATAAGTATAGCCTATAGCCTTCCTCGATAAATCGGCTATCTAACACTGAAAGAATTTTTTAAATCGGAACAGTAGTTCCTGATCGTAGCGCGTTCAAACAAACAAACAAACTCTTCAGCTTTATAATATTATTATAAGAATATAAGAATAGGTAGATATAGCTGTGCCCGCGACTCCCGTCCGCGTGGACTGCGAGATCATGCCCTCCAGATGGGACCGCGGTCGGGGAAGTCGCGAGCGATCGTCAGTCAATTCTTCTAAAAACTGTTCGATAAATTCTTAAAAAAGACGTATCTTTCTTCACACAAATGTGAACCGATTCAAATGAAATAAACACTAAATGTTAATCCAAGAAAATACCAACATATCAGTTAAAACCGCATCCTTCTAGGTTAAGCCGTTTCTGAGATTATCGCGCACAAACGCACAGACAAACAGATAAACAGACAATAATTCTAAAAATCATTGTTTTGGGTTCTATTGCGCTAATAAATAGCCCTAGTGACAGTTTTTCTCAAATATCTTCAATGTACAGACACCGACCTGTCGTTGTTTATTATAAGTAGTACCTGGGCGACCGAGCTCTGCTCGGGCAGAAACTCGGTACCAAGCGTTTTCCCAGAGATAAGACCAAGCTAGATCAATTTTTCATCCCCGAAAACCCCCAAATACCAAATTTCATCGAAATCGTTGGAGCCGTTTCCGAGATCTAAACACCGGAGGGGTGGGGGGGTGAGAGGGGGAGGGAATGCGGGGGAGGGAGCGCGGGGGTATTAAAGGGGGGATGAAAATTTCATTGATTTTGCCGCAGGGTGCACCGTTTTCAAGATATTTGACAAAAACACCGGAGGGGGTGGGGGGGGGTTGGGGTGAGTCACGTTAAACGATAGTCCGTAAACCGACTTTACAGACAACCGGCTTTTCCTGTTCTGTGCTCCCAATAGGGAACGTGCACATAGACGGTGCTGCCAACTGGTGCCATAAGGGTGCCATCAATTTGAATGTTTTACCTTGATAAGTTTGTTTTACTGTCCGCATAGTGTCTCTTCTGTCGCATTAGTGCTGCCGCCTATAGTTACTGCACGTTCCCTATAATACTTTTTCTAACAAAAAAGTAACTTTTTCTCACAAAAAAGTAACTTTTTCTCACAAAAGAAGAAACTTGACGTTTTCTCAAGAAAAATAAACTTAAAAAAAAACTAAAAATCTTGAAAAAAAACGTGGAATCGAACCGAGGTCGGCTGGATCCGCGAACACCCGATTTCTAATGCGCCATTGTGATGTATGTGCTCGAAGTCGGCGAAATTTAGCTTTATATTCTAATGCAAACAAAAATAGCCGGAAAACACGAGTAAAAGCGATTTTCTGAAAATGAAACATAGCTAGATCAGTTTTTCATCCCCGAAAACCCCCACATACCAAATTTCATCGAAATCGTTGGAGCCGTTTCCGAGATCCTGATTATATATATACATATATATATATATATATATATATTTACATGAATTGCTCGTTTAAAGGTATTAGATAAAATAATAATAATAATAGAGAATAGAATAGATGTATAGAATAGATAGATATAGAAGATATAGAAGATATAGATAGAATAGAATAGATAGATAGATAAACAGATAAACAGTGTTTGCGTTAAGTGTAATTGACGACCAAAATGGCCTAGTGGTTAGAGAACCTGCCTGCGAAGCTTGAGGTCCCGGATTCGATTCCCGCGTCGGGGCAGATATTTGTATGAAAAATACGAATGCTTGTTCTCGAGTCATGGGTATTTTATATTTATTTATGTATGTATCTATCTATAATAGTTAATGTTTATCCTTTATTGCTAGTACCCATAACACAAACTTTAAATTGCTTACTTTGGGACTAGGTCAACTGGTGTGAATTGTCTCGTGATATTTATTTATTTTATTTCTGCTGAACATTGGCGTCCCTAAGATTCGTCAACCAAACCATCGCCCCATCTTGTTGGAGGGCCACCCACACTGCGTCTTCCGGTTCGTGGACGCCATTCTAGAACATTGTGCCCCATCGGCCATCACATCTACGAGCGAGCACTTTTATACTACTCATTAATTGTAAAAAAACTTCGTTAAAAATTATTTCCCTCGGTTGAGTATAGGCCTCCTCCCAAAATGAGAGGGCTTGGGGTAGTTCCCACGCGGGCCCAGTGCCGATTCTCACACACCATTTCAAATTTCAAATGAAATTTCACTCATGAATTCTGATAAAGTCAGAGGTGCGAGCCCAGATTTGAACCCACGATCCTCTGCTTGAGAGGCCATAGGTCAATCCACTAGGCCAACACGACTGTAAAAATAACAAACAATCTGAAAATTAAATTACCGAAATGCCCACACTTACTTACCTAATCAACAAAACATACCGTCGCGCGTCCCAGGGACTACGTTAGTCACTAACTTTTTTTTGCGGGAAATGTCCTACAGACTACTACTGATGTCTCTAGGACATATCCCGCACAAAAATTAATTTTACTAATTTTATTGAATCAGGCGTTACTTTGCGGAGGTCCATATTAATGAACTAAAACAATTACTTTGCTCACCCGCGACCTTACAATAGTTACGTTTATGCAAGAAATGTGTGTTCATGCAGTTCCTCCACCTCCACACTGTACGAACACATACAAATCACATAAACACAACCATCACCACCACCAAGCTACACTGACGCGTTTCGAACACAGTTTAACATTTGGTAGCATAGCATACGGTTGTGGTTACTCTGAAGATGAGCTCTGGTTGAGTTCGAAACGCGTCAGTGTAGCTTGGTGGTGGTGATGGTTGTGTTTATGTGATTTGTGTGTGTTCGTACAGTGTGGAGGTGGAGGAACTGCATGAACACACATTTCTTGCATAAACGTAACTATTGTAAGGTCGCGGGTGAGCAAAGTAATTGTTTTAGTTCTTTACTAATTTTAGTATGGTGGCCGCGTGACGCGTTAACTAACAGTGTCTAGAGACAAGTATTATTTTATTTAACCTCTGTGACGCCTGTAACGTTATTTTTTCTATTTTGTGCCTGAGACCAATGTCAATCCCACTAAAGAAATGATGGCTCGTGGCTGTATGGTTTTAAACCAATGCATTTTCCCTAGCAGAAATAAATTAAAAATATCAACAATCAAAATAAATGACATATAGTCACGCTGCCATCGCTCATCCACCGTCACCTCTCTATTTCGTTTTCTATATTTTTTGAACTGAACAACGACAAAACAAATTAGACACATTAGAAGGACAGAGCCATATTTTCTTAAAAACTAACCTAAATGACAGACCGTTTCGAACACAAATATGTTAAGTAATCAGCTAATTCACCGCGAAATTCATGTTGAATGAACTCTTCTTTTTCTTACTAACCCAAACGTTCGTTAGCTCAGCTATCAACGACCGAATCATAACAACATTAAAATATGCAAAGGTTCGTGTGAAACCCGTAATAGTGAACGGGATACCAGCAGCCGAAGGTCAGATACCTTACCTGGTGTCCCTAAAAACTCGTGAGAAGAAAACTGTAGTATCCTCTGTGTTTCTATGGGAGAATCTTTGCGGCGGGAGTATTATAAGCCCAAAAAGAGTCCTTACAGCCGCACATTGTTTCGACGACAACGACTTCTTCTACGCAAAACACCCACAGCTCGTTAGCGTAGTTGCTGGAACTCTACTAAATACCTTAGCTCACACAGGCAGGAGCGAAACAACAGACGAACTACAATGGAGGAAAATCAAAAAGCTGACGTTGCATAAAGGCTTTCATTATCCACTCCATGACATAGCTTTAGTGATCGTGGATATTGAGTTCAATTTCAATAATGGTGTTAAGGCGATTCCTCTTGCTAGGAGCGGAATGGATTATCCCAGAGACACTTGTAAAGCGGCTGGGTTCGGCACGATGGATCACGCGAGTGGTCGCCAGTTGCCTGTGTTGTTTACGGCGATGATCATACCAATGACACGGTACCAGTGTTCGTCTTTATGGGATATGGAGATGGATACGTTTGTGTGCACCCATTCTGCTGTTTCGGATGTCGCCAGCGGCGATTCTGGAGGGCCGTTGGCTTGCACGGGGCTTAAAGAAGCGTCTAATGAAGAAGTGCTGGTCGGAGTCGTCAGTGGGAAGAATTTCGACTTAACGACTCTCTTCACACGTGTTTCGGCGTACAG
Organism: Archips xylosteana; assembly: GCA_947563465.1. NCBI lineage: Eukaryota > Metazoa > Arthropoda > Insecta > Lepidoptera > Tortricidae > Archips > Archips xylosteana. Next base: position 16,166,984 of record OX387364.1, read on the forward strand.
TGATTGGATAGACAGTAACGATGCTTCTAAATTGGAGAGCTTGTCTGTATTTGTTGTTATTATACACGTGATTTTAATATGTACCCATGTTTTGTTTATGATACCTACCTATACTGTTCGCAAAAATGGATTTTTAGTGAGACCGCTACTGTCTTCGTCCTTTAGTCCCATCTCGAACCGAGATTTCGTATCTAGCTTTGAAATCGGAAAAAATATTCCCGAGATAAACGAATGTGAGTATCTCAATGGAAGAGGGCACGAGCCGTTAAGACCAAATTATACACCGTTGCATACAATATTTTATCTACGACTCGATTCGTTGTCGTTTTGTGTAGTCACGTGACTCGACGTGACTCGAAGCAACTCGGCACAACTCGACGCAACGCAACTCGACGCAACTCAACTCGACTCGAATCGACTCGAACAACCTCGAATCGACTCGAACCGACTCAAATCGACTCGAACCGACTGGAACTGACAAGAACCGACTCGAATCGACTCGGCTAAACTCAACAGGTACAGTTTAACCTACACTTAATAATCTGTGGCAGCTAGGTGTACAGTAATAACGACACAAGTGCTGTTATGGGGAAGTATAGACTTTCTGAAGTCAATATCTATGTTCTTATTTATTTGTTCGCGACCATGTAAAAAACTGATAAAAGTACAGGAGTAGGAAAAAGTTATTTCAATAACTAATTAGTATCGCGATAGTGAAAAAAATGCAAGTTGATCAAATGGCAATTAAAAGCTATCTTCAATAAAGGAAGATCGTTCCGTAAAACAATTACCTACAAGTCTTTGCGAGTCAGTGTTTTTACATCTCACTGCGTTTTTTTAACAAGGGACCGTCTTTCATACTATTAATAAACTAGCTTTTACCCGTGGCTTGGCGCGTGCGAAGTTCGCACTGCGAACCATTGGGTCAGACAGTTAAATTCATGCCAGCCTATATACTTCCCACTGCAGGGCACAGAACTCCTCTCACATTAAGAGGGCTTAGGCTCTAGTTCCCACACGGGCTCGGTGCGGATTTGGAACTTCAAACATACTATTGAATTTCTTCTCAGGTGTGTAAAGGTTTCCTCGCGATATTTTCCTACACTGTAAGCTCATGGTAAATTTCAAATATAATTTCGCACATAAATTTCGAAAAACTGAGAGGTGCGAGTCCGGGCTCGAACCCACGACCCTCTGGTTGAGAGGCAATAGGTCAAACCAGTACTGTAGGCCACCACAGTGGCGTACCAACTAATTTGTCCAACCCGGAAAACATGCTGCCATTAGGGACCCTAGTGAAAAAGGAGTAAAGTCTGCAGAAATTAAACTGCTATTTTCTATTTTATGTGTAAACGGGGTTAAGTCGAAATCAGCTCATCAACTTCTGCAGAATTAACCCCTTTTTCACTAGGGCCTTTGATCAATTATAACTGTAGATCCACAGTCGCGCGCCCGAAAATGTCCGAGCCAAATGAGCGCCACTTTGATAAAAGTGGCCTTCTTTTTTCTCAGAACGTTGCGTGAAATTGTCAAGTTTAGCTGTCATGTGGAGTTTTGCCGCTACCGAAATTCGACTGTAATGAAGTAAAGACTAGGTTCAAATTTCTGTGTAGGTGATGATTTTATTTGTTACGCAACTAAATAAAAAAGTTCGGACATTCTTTGAAGGGGATTTTGTTCGGCAATGTGTATCTTCAGTTATAATTGATCAAAGACTAGGGCCCCAGTATTTTGAATCGCTCAATAATATTTTAATACAAAAATAGGTAGGTTAGGTTCGTTAGGTACTTTCAGTTGCCCGAAGGGCAAAATAGCCAGAAAAAGGAAGGACGGCAGACAGTTGGACCACGGGTACGGAACCACGGCTTTCTTACTATTTACAAACTAGCTTTCACCCGTGGCTTCTAATTTGTTGTTATATCGGCAACCGAAATACATCATCTGTGAAAATTTCAGCTGTCTAGCTATCACGGTTCCCGAGCATTGACGTACAATAAAACAACTAGACTCCCAATCGCTTAACAAAAGTTCCTCAAAAAACGTCCGAGCGGAATATTTATACAGATAACATTAACAGCATTCATTCAAATTAACACCTTATTTCGTAGCAGTAATGTTTAGGTTCGTTAGGTACTTTCAGTTGCCCGAAGGGCAAAATAGCCAGAAAAAGGAAGGAAGACAGACAGTTGGACCACGGGTACGGAACCACGGCTTTCTTACTATTTACAAACTAGCTTTTACCCGTGGCTTCTAATTTGTTGTTATATCGGCAACCGAAATACATCATCTGTGAAAATTTCAGCTGTCTAGCTATCACGGTTCCCGAGCATTGACGTACAATAAAACAACTAGACTCCCAATCGCTTAACAAAAGTTCCTCAAAAAACGTCCGAGCGGAGAATTTATACAGATAACATTAACAGCATTCATTCAAATTAATACCTTATTTCGTAGCAGTAATGTTTAATGTCAATAGAATACGATCGTAAGAAGTAGTGACATGACGTCACGCGCTGGAAACCGCCTAAAGAGTAAAGAATGCAGTGGAGTGGTCATGCGAAGCGGAAGCTAGACTGTCTGTCTCTTTTTTTCTCGTGAGTTTGATTACGGTGCGAAAGAGACATATACGAATACGGGGCGAGAAGTGACGTTGTAATCAACGCGCGGTCGAAACACAACTGAACCAAAACTCTGCACAATAGACGCGTGTGCAGATTTTTGCTTCGGACAATTTTTGAGCGTGATTGGGAGTCTAGTTGTTTTATTGTACGTCGATGTTCCTGAGATACAGCCTGTTGACAGACGGACGGACAGCGAAGTCTTAGTAATAGGGTCCGGTTTGGACCCTTTGGGTACGGAACACTAAAAAGTAGCCTTTGTTTGTGCGTGAAACCTTAATCAGTCTAACAATAATCTTGTCATTTCGTTCTTCTCTTTTGTGCTATCACTTGCTCGCTCTCACATTTTTATGAGGTATAGTTAAAACCTTACGACTGAACTTAGAGACACCAATTAATTACTATTTAATTTTATTGTAATCTTTTAAAGTTACGTCTCAACGTGTTGCACTTTTACAAAGCGTTCAAATAAAACAAATAAATCGATATAAAATAAAATTATTTATTTACTTTTTTAAACAATAAACTGTCTTTTATAAAATACAGCTCGGCATTATATACCAACTATCCTCCTGAGGCCCACGAAAATATTGTTTCAATGAACTTTATACTTTGTCACTTACGAGTGAGTTCGATGTCACATTAGAATTAGTCCTTTATGCTTAGTATAAGTTTTTACTTCACGAAATACTTCTCGATCGCGTTTTCGTAAAAAAATCAATTACTAGGGAAACATGGACAGCGCCTCCGCGCGCGCGCGTCCATGTTTCCATAAAATTGAAATTTTTACGTAAACGCGATCGAGAAGTATTTTGGTGAAGTAAAACTTATACTAGGCGTACTTTATATAGGAATTACTTCTAATGTGATATCGAACTCGCTCAAAAGTGATATAAAGCATAAAGTTCATTGAAACAAAATTTTCGTGGGCCTCAGGAGGCTATACATAATTAGATTAGTAACACGTGTATGATGCTTGCAAACCGCGGCCAAGAAACCAGGGGGCCTACTACGAAATTAAGTTCATATCGTGCCATCCCTTTCACTCTGTGTGTCTATTAGTGTGGAACGAGGCCATACGAAGTTCGAAAATCAAATTTCGTAGTATAATGCCAGGCGACATAAAATGGCACACGCCTTAGTACTGATAAACATGCTCAATAGTAGGGGAACCCCAGAGGCGATTTGGGGAGTCACTCGAACGCGGCAGATTAATACAGGGTAACATTTTTTTGACCGTTTTGATTTTTTTGCCATATTGTTTGGTGGAATGATCACGAGGTAACGAAAATATTTTGGAACATAAATTAGGTATTTTACGATTTACCTTCAATTATGCTTGACGTGGCAACCAAAATCGCCCAATAAAGTTTCAGTGTCAACCAATAAATTCCATTTAAAATTCCATCAATTCAAATCTGTCAGTAAAAAGAACCGTTAGTAGTTGAATTTCAGTTTTGTGGTCGCTTTCAATGGGCCTCATAAAAAAGCTCAGTCACTCAAAGAGCGATGGAGCGAGTTCTCAAATATCTTAGGACTATAGCTTTGCTAGTAATGATACAGCAGGAGATTAAATGCGTCAAAAACTCAGTAGGGCCTTTGAACTCAAAAGTTTTGTAAGGTCCCAATGGGATCATGAGAGTGGGAGCGTAATGGATTAAGCCCTGAGCAAATTGCTCGTAGAACTGACGGCCGATGGGACAGGAAGGTTCTAGAGCGACCGCGTACCAGAAGTCGTGTGGCCTCGGAGACCAACAAGATGGACCGACGATCTGGAAAGTCTCGCTGGAACCAGGATGCGGGCAGCGCAGGAACAGTCGTCGTAGAACATTTTGGAGAAGGCCTTTGTCCAGCAATGGACGTATTTTGGCTATGATGTTGATAACGGTTCTTTTCTACGACAGACCACCAAATCTATAAATCTAAATAGTATTATATTTCTCCTTATATTACATAATAAATGATATCATAAGATGATCTCAATAGTATTCTAACTTATGATTATAGCCGTTAGTATGATGCGGCAATTAATTTGACGTAATATTAAAGCTGACTTGCAGAGACCCGAGTTAAGTGCTAACCCAGGGTTAAGAAGTGTCAAAATGTATGGAACTGTCATCCTCAACCCAGTGTTAACCACTTAAATTTTTAACCCTAGTCTGTGCAAGTGGCCCTAAGTGTTTTATAATACTTCCATCGAATTTAGTTTGCCCGAAGTGCCAGTTGTCAGACACTAATTCGCTCAATGAATTTATCGAGTACAAAGGTTTTTAAGCCATATTTTGCATTTTTCATTTTACAACGAATCAAAATACAAAGAACAACATTCAAAACTTAAAAAATATTGAAAAATAATTAAACATGTTCTTTCACGCCAGGCTTTTCAAGCGTTTCAACCTCCGTATCCCGTGATAAGTTCCTTTGATACATAAGTTCCTTTAAAATGTAAAAGTTCTATTAAAATTTGTTTTTGATCGTAATTACTGCACCATACCAACGGAGTGCAATGAAACAGCTACTCTACGTTAACATTTGCTTAAAAAATTGTTATAATACATTGGAAACGTTAACTCTGTGCCATCTCATTTTATCCTGTCAAATTACGGTGTAAAGAAAAGGAAAAATCGAGCCTTACTGCAACTGATTCGTCTAGATTTATAATTATTATAACAATGGTATGGTCAAGTTCAAAAATATATACAGGAAATTTTCTTAATCAGTGCACAAATTTTGATCGTTGATAGATCACGATTATCTGTTCAAGATTTTTTTTACATTTTAAAATTTGGGTTGTTCATATTAATTCATCCAATAATTGGTCGAGTTACTATGAAAAACAAAAAAATAAGTGATAGATAATATAACGAAAAATACTGAAATTTGTTATTTTAACGTCACTGAATCACATACTAAAATTTGTGCACTTATTAAAAGATTACCCTGTATACTTCAAAAATGTCTTTACAACTCTGTCATTAACCATAAGGTTGAAGGTTTTGCCGCACGTGCGGTTCGCACGGTCAGATCGCTATCTAAACAAAATATATAGAGACCGACAATGTTGTTCATACATAATGCGGGCTGCGTTCAATTTGACCTGACCGCAACCGCAGAACGCATCCAGTGTGGCAAATCCTTTATGTTTACATATTTTGACGCGACTGTACAGACGGCCAAAAATATGGTTTCGACAGTAAAGACGGCCAAAAATATGGTCTACCACCCTACCGTTGAAGTACATTTGCGCGTCGTGAAACAATGAGGTCGATTTTCCCTTGCAATAATACGATGACAGTGACTAATGGCTTCACTCAGAAAAGTCAACCTTAGCGATATTTAGATCTCACAGAAACTTTTGTCAAAACTAGTAGACCACTTTTTTGGCTGACCGTACCTATTGTGGGGAGAGGTTGCTATAGCGAGATCTCTCTCCAAGCAGATGTTACACCCGGGGACCGAATTCCAAAGGCAAAGAGTTGGCAATTGTATTAATACAACAGAGGTGAGAAACTTAGCGCTTTCTCTAATTAACGAATAGATGGCGCTGGAAGTCGCCACAGTATAAAAAAGATGGCACAGAGACCACGTATATATCCTAAAATCCCTATCGTGTTTAGGGTTACCATATGACAGGCGTTTGCCGCATTTGACAGGCATTTTAGGGTTTAGACAGGCGTGCGGCCGGCATTGGTCTAAGACAGGCATTTTTGTTCTCTGACAAATATCAGTAATAAACATTATTCTTCATTATTATCTGTTGGCTTTTACTTATTACTTTCAGCGTATTGCTTTAGACAGGCATTTTTCTGAAAAATCAGGCATTTTAGGTACCATAGTCAGGCATCCCTCTATTTCAATATGGTAACCCTAATCGTGTTTCATTTATACAAAAATAAAATGGATAATATTAAAATAAATGCCTTACATAGTCGCGTCATGAAGTTATAATACATGAAATCAGTCAAAACAATTTGTTATAATTTTAAAAGCTACAATTTGGTTAGTTTGTTCTTAAAAAAACATGAAGTAGTGAAAGACAATTCATAATACAGGGGGCCTTACGCGTTTTTCTCAATAACATGTGAACTGACAAGGATAAAAAACTACTTGTAAAAACACAAGTTTTGTAAGAAGTTAAAAATATACATTTTATAATTACAGTTTTTATAATATTGCTTGAGGCCACGTAGACAGCTGAGCTGATACCATTTTTTGTTTTCTTCACAAAAATAAGAACGCGTTCTCTATGGATGCATCTCATAAACATTACACTGTCGAGTGTACGACAGCACAGATATTGATACGGTTAAAATTACTAAAATATGTGTAAACGATCTTAATGTTATAGTTGATGAACAAATGTCTATTTTTTTCTAGGCGAATGATTTGTTCAAAACTGTATTTTTTGGCCTTTTCCCTACGACATAATTATAATGATGATGATTGATGGCAAAGTGGAGTATGATGGAATGGTATACTTTTTATTAATAATAATATAATAATAATATTAGGGGACAATCTTACACAAATCGACCCAGTCCCAAACTAAGCAAAGCTTGTACTATGGGTACTAGACGACGATAAACATACTTATATAGATAAATAAATACTTAAATACATAGAAAACATCCATAATTCAGGAACAAATATTCGTGCTCATCACACAAATAAATGCCCTTACCGGGATTCGAACCCAGGACCTCTTGCTTCGTAGGCAGGGTCACTACCAACTAGGCTAAAGCGGTCGTTAAATTAACTTTTAGAGGTATAGTCGGGGCAAGAAAAGGTTCGTCACTTTTCGACCTTAACTCGTTGACATAGAGTCGAAAAGTGACGAACCTTTTCTTACCCCGACTATACCTACTTCTTTTTCGTTTGGTCAACTTAAAATTAAATTAAATATTAAATAACTTACTTGTTTTCGTACCTACTTTTACTGTTTAATAATAAATTGTATAAAGATTGAAAAAAAAAAAAAAAACTTTATATGGACCAAACGAAAAAAACATGACATTCCGTCAGACTCCTCTTGGCCATCCACCAGAGGCCGTATAGTCTAACGCTTCTGACGCTTGCCTTCGCTTTTACCATCTCTTTCTGTGATCATCTTATGCCGTTTGACAGAAAGAAATAATGATTGCGAAGGCAAGCGTTAGAAGCGTTAGACAATAAGCCTGCTGGTGTCGGCATTGTTTTACGTTCAGTTACACGCTGTATATTAAAGATACCGGGATCATTTTACGGGGGGTCAGGAACCAAACAAATGGTCAGACTATTATAAAAAACGCTAAACACGCTTCTGTCTATGCGGATACTAAAGATCATATACAAAATACTACAGTGTTCAACTTTGATCAATTATAACTGAAGATACACATTGCCGAACAAAATCCCCTTCAAAGAATGTCCGAACTTTTTTATTTGTTTGCATAATAATTAAAAACATCACCTACACAGAAATTTGAACCTAGCCTTTACTTCATTACAGTCGAATTTCGGTTGACACTTGACAGCTAAACTTGACAATTTCACGCAACGTACTGAGAAAAAGAAGGCCACTTTTATCAAAGTGGCGCTCATTTGGCTCGGACATTTTCGGGCGCGCGACTGTGGATCTACAGTTATAATTGATCAAAAGTGTTCGATTTGTAATTCCATAGTGAGGTTATCATGTCTTCGATATCATAAGTACAGTATTACCACTTATATAAGTTACATCGGTAATAATCGTTTGCGCTTCTAACACCGAACACCTAACACCGACTGAAACCGAACGTGAATACCAATGACATTAACACATTATTTTACCTTATGGCTCCAAATACAAGAACAACACGGACTCATGCTATCTCGCTCTTAATATAAGTACATGTGAGGTTTTTCTAACGTGAGACATCGAATTTATTGTATAAAATAGCACAATAAAATATCAATGGAATCTTTACCGAATTTACTCAATCTTTGTTATGACAGCATAAACAAGCTTGGTTGCTAACCACTAGAAAACCATAGATGACAGGGCAAATATGGCGCGTACGAAACAACCAATAGTGGACAGTCACGTGACGCACGTACTATGTATATACACACCGTGGTGTGCTATGATTGGCTGAAAATTTTTCGCTCCACATCAAAATAAGTTTTCTGCGCAGGTACATCGGCGTAACTTATAAACGTGGTACTACTGTACGCAATTAGAGTTAGTTAATTTGTATGAACAAGCTCATTGGGTCACACGAAGGACATGATCCATTACAGAACCCTATTATCGCTACACTGTCCGTCCGGCAAAGAGCTGTATCTCAAGAACCGAATTAGACAGGTGAAGTTTATACATAATGCGTATTTTATATCGCCATTGCGGTAGGGTTCATCATGAAAACATATTCTTCGGCTTACCATTTTTCCAATCCAATTTCCTTTAATCTCATCTCATGGCCTGGTCTGGTAGCCAGTTTCGAAATGGAAATCTTTTACTTCTATCTCTCAGCCAGAGTTAGTAGTACGAGATGGAAATCATTCCCATTTCATATCTGGTTACGAAACGGGAAGCTTAATTTCCCATTTCGAAGCTAGCTACGAGATTGTGCTAAAGGTCCAATTTTGCTACCTTTAGCCCTGTTTGGTAACCAAAATTTCGTAACCACCCTGTAACGCCAGCTGTGGCTGTCAGTTACGAAATTTTGGTTAAGAAACGGGATTAAAGATTTTAAATTATTCTTTATATAGCTATTCTTCATTTAATTTAGAATTGAAAACCACAACATCATTATATTGCGGCTCGTCAACTATTTCTTACCTAGCAAATAGTACAGTACAATAGTCTGGGAACCGCAAAATAAAATTGTTTTAATGTCACTTTATTTGCGTGTCGTCAACTGTTACGCTAGTACAAATTGTAAAGAGATTACAGTTCACGAGCCGCAATATAATGTTGTTGTGGTTTATAATTCTAAATTAAATGGAGTATAGACCGTTTAAAAGAGTCCTCGCACGCGCGGTACAGGGGCAGGGGGGTATGGCGCCTCGTGTGCCTGCCGCCCGCACCTCCCCCGTTCCCCTTTGTCGTCACACCCCCCAGCTCCTGTACCGCGCGAGCGAGTACTCACTTTAACGGTTTAGCTATAGTTGAAATGCCCAAGTGATATGATAAAAAATACTGTGTATGACCTCAATAAGCTCATTACTTTTCAAACCATACAATTATGATTACTAAAATGAGAAACATGGGTCACTCACGTATTAGTAGGCGAGGTAGACCCGACATGTTTCGAATTAATCCATGGTTTTTTTCTCAAGGTTGGTTCGAGCGGAAAACCTACCGTGAACTAACCCGATACTTTTTTATTTTAGTAATAACATCTGTCTCTCACGGTAGTTTTAATTCAAAGATTATTATTACTTATACATTAACATTATTTATTATACTTATTATAAACTTCGAGCCTGAGCAATATACCTTTTTATTAAAAAACTATAACACTATCAAAAGAGCTGGTTACTACGTTGTCCTATCTAACTTCTAACATACTCAAAATGTAATCTTTTAATAATAAAGTACATTTCTGAATACGCTAAAAATTGGACATTAAGGACCTAAGCACACGGCGTTTTTTGAACGCGCCGTCGACGCGCGTTTGCATCGATACAAACGCGATACGCACGCGGGTTATATGGGTGTTCTATGAAATGAAAAACGCGCTGTAAACGCGCGTTCCTAAAACGCGCGTCGACGGCGCGTTTAAAAAACGCCGTGTGCTTACTTTGGAATAAACAAAGTGAAAATGAAAACATTGTTGCGTTTGATGTCTTCCCGAGTCGTCCAACTATACAAATTACGGACAAACAATAACATTGACATTCATACCTTTTCAGAGGAACTAATGTTAATCTCTTTAAAGCAGTAGGTCCTTGTTAGGGTTTCTTAAATCATGCCGCTATTTCATTGATACGTTATGTATGGAAACAAGAGCGTAATTATTAAGAGTAAATAACGGTACGCTGTTGGAGAAAACCATTACTAATAATAGTGACAAATAAGCTGTTTTGTGAACGTTATTTTAATATTTTTTTTTAATTTTTGTGGCGTCGCATTTTGTAGGTGTTGGATACCTTTTTTAACTTTATGTATACATTTCCAACAATGGCATGATAAAGATTTGACATACACCTGTCTTATTTTTAATAGACACACCCACGGAATAGAAAAAAAACAAAAGAAAATGACACGTTGATCATAAACAAGTGCAACTGACCATAGTTACGTCAATTTCGTTGTCAAATTTAATAACTCAAGTAACATCAGGTAGTTCTGTAGCCATATATTCATCATTATAGAATCTGAATGCTTTATCATAGAGTTCATTCTACGCTACGTTAATTTAGAGACATCTATCGGGTGATGGCTACATTTTTTCATAAACAGCTGTCGATTATCTCTCCGCTATTCCACGCTAGGTGGCAGCACATTGAATGCATGAGTTTGTGTAAAATAAAAAGAAGTTATAGCTAAACCGTTTAAATGTGTCGTCACCCGCGCGGTACAGGGGCTGGGGGGTATGACGACAAAGGGGGCCGGGAGAGGTGCGGGCGGCGAATACGCGCAGTTTCTGTACTGCGCGGGCAATGACTCAATGAGGGTTTTCTGACAGGTGGAATATCGCTAGATGGCGTTAGTATCGTAAGGTCTATTTGACGTTACATCCATACAGCAAATGTCAAAGTTGTCAAACAGACCTGACGATACTAGCGCCAAATAGCCTCTCATAGAATTGCCTCATTAAGCGGTCTAGCTATATTACATGTTTTGAATAGAAGCTGAACAATAATCGCGAAAATTTAAAAGCTTGGATGAATGTATTGCCAGTGACACTGATTTTGTTATAAACCGAAACATATACAATTTCCTCTTACTTTTTCTGTGCCGTACACACACCGGTATATTCAGCAGAACAAACACGCGCCGTCACGGGCAAGAGCTAGTCAGCTGACAATTCCAGAATAACGTTAAATATATTTTTATATATAATTTCTATTTCGCTGCAAAATACAATGTCTTAAAATTGATCCTGAATGTTTCAGCATTAGAATGGGCCAGTTTGACTGAAATACCCTCCCTGTAAACGTTTTTCCGGTTATTTGAATTGGACAAATCCATACGAGTATTTAGCCATAATAATCCATGTTTACCAAAGCACTGGGTTGGTATGGGAACGTTTCAAAATATATAAAGTTTAAAACGAATAATGGACGAAATACATAATGGTCATAATACATACTAAAATTTTCTATGAAACTATTGATAAAACGAACTTTTTTAATCATGTAATCTACAGATTGGTTTAGGTAAGGTTAGGTTTGTTTTATGAAAATCCTGTAAAGTTGAGAATTTCCAAGAAAATTGCATTATATCAAATGACCATTATGTATTTCGTCCATTATTAATTTTAAACTTTAGATATTTTGATACGTACCCGTTGGTATTGTGACGGGGAGGGCAAAATAATCTACGGGTTTGTCTTGCGCGTTTCAGTGCCGACCGAATTGAACCAGTGCTTGACGTATTTTGCTGATTCCCTTTTCCTTCTTTCTGTCTATATGTGCCCAAAATCTATCTATACATATAATAAATCTGTAACAAGTCGGTGTCTGTACATTGAAGATATTTGAGAAAAACTGTCACTAGGGCTATTTACTAGCGCAATAGAACCCAAAACAATGTTTTTTATAATTATTGTCTGTTTGTCTGTGCGTTTGTGCGCGCTAATCTCAGAAACGGCTTAACCTAGAAGGATGCTGTTTTCACTGATATGTTGGTATTTTCTTGGATTAACATTTAGTGTTTGTTTCATTTGAATCGGTTCACAAATTAGAAAGATACGTCTATTTTAAGAATTTATAGAACAGTTTTTAGAAGTAGTGACTTGGGAGTAGGGACGGTGGTGAATGTGAACGCGGGTGTGCGGGGGGGGGGGGGGGTTCGGTGGGGGGGGGGGGTAATTTTTTTTATATCGAGGAACTAAGGACAGCCATAATTGATGAAAAAGCAATTTTGGATAAAAAAAATAAGCTGCCCAAATTACTAATTCCACGCGGACGGAGTCGCGGGCAAAAGCTAGTAGATAATATGTTAGTAATACCAAGTTTATAAGTTTTATACTAACACGATATGGATTCCTTGAGTCTGAAATGTTTTTTTTTTGTGTTGGGGAAGCGAAAGATGTACCTCAGAATCGTAGCAGGTGGAGCAGGTGGAAACAGTGTCTCTGCCTACCCCTTTGCTGGAAAGGAGCTTTGTTTGATGTTCAGTGGCGTCAAGATTGAATCAAAAATTTCGATGAAAAACCTTCACAGGGGAGTTCAATCAAACAAACCCAACTACAATTTTTTAAGACAACTTCTACATAATGGAGTACAGGACTCAAATACTCCGACTCTATTAGCAACATGCTAAATTATCTAATCGATAGTAAGGTTTCAGAAGTCGATAACATCAATGGCGAGGTGAGGTTGCCGCGTTGTCACCGCTGAAGGAATGTAAAGCCGCGTCCACACTCACTTGTCTTGCAACTGGACGTAGTTGGCGGGGAACAGTCCGTACGCGCCCTTACACATGCCCTGCCACCAGCCCTCGTCAATCTGTGAAAGGGGAAAAGAGCATTATGATGAGACACCCGAATTTGGCAATCATATGATACCGTTTTAGACTTTCGTGATTTTCACTCATAATTACTATACTAAAAGGGAACGCTCATAATATTTACCTCGACGTTTCGGCCACATTGCAGCAGCCGTGGTCACGAATTAGAGTTATGTGCGTGATAAGTCCTGTTTATTGAACATGGTCAATACTATCGATAGCATCGATACTATCGATTGATGAAAATAAGTATCGATAGTATCAACTTTTTTCACACAATACTATCGGTAGTATCGACCAAGTTCAATAGTATCGCCCAATTTTCACTATCGATACTATCGATAGTATTGCAGCATGACGATATTTTCGATAGACCATCGACGCTATCGACTGTTTTCTCAAGGTCAACTATCGCTATCGCAACAACACTGCATCGGGAACATCACTATAGTCGGCTTACGGGTTTATTCGCTGCAAAAAATCCGATTTCTGCTCGTAACTCACCATGACGATGTTGGTGATAAGGTCGTCAGGGTCGAAGCTGATTTCATCGGGCGCTTGGGCCTGGTAGTCGTAGAGCGCACGCGCCGTGTAACCGTCCTCTTCGTCGCCCGAGCCGCCGGAGCCGCCCTCCGTCTCCCAGCCCACAGGGGACATCACTATCGTCGGCTGCCGGGTCATTTGCTGCAAAGAAAAGCATGTAAAGGCTTAGAACCAGTACCGAAGATACCTGCAGTATACCGGTATTTATAGGTTTTCGCCGTTTCGGTACCCCATCGGTAAAGGAATAACTATAAATCAAAAAATTTGAAAACCCCCAACGCAATTAAGGGTCACTCATATGTTTGAAAATGAAGTAAATGCCCATTATGCGTCTGAGATCCCTGCCGCAGCTTACAGAAGAGCTGATAACTTTGAAACGGCTGGACCAATTTTGCTGAAACATGTCTAAGAACTATCGCCAAGAAACCTGCTTTCAAATAAAAAAACCGCATCCGAATCGGTTTACCCGTTTAAGAGTTATGATGATGCCACGGACAGACACATACATAGCGGTGAAACTTATAACACTCTTATTGTGTCGGGCACAGAAATAATAATAAAGAGGATAGAAATGCCTTAGTTCCTATTTTGTTCCGGGATCAGTGGCGCTAGTTTGTCCCCTCTACTTACTATTAATGCACACACGCAAAAGACCGGAACCGTACTACGCAATCACGCACACAATTACTAATAATTTTTGCTCACAAACAATTATGAACCTAACCACTTAGAGACAGCGTTGAATAACACTCACCGTAAGTCATACCCACACTTACACAGCGGCGTTCTTCATTGGCCGCGTCGGCAATATGGTTGTAGTGTACACCGGTGTAGCCGTAACCTGTCTTGTGTTCGTACCATGAACATTTGTGCGAGGCAGAAGGTTTATCAAAAATTACATTACATTGCTGCGTATACTTCAAAGCAATCTGTGTTTTTAAGGATATGAGCAGCAATGGTACATGAAGTTTCGTGTTAATAACGTGTATACCAATATTTCATAATGAAATATTTTTTCAAGTTGTATTTTAATATAAACCGCATTATTACATTAAATTAATACATACCAATGAAATGTAATCCCCTTATTAGTGTAATTACACAGTGTGGACGAGTTTCCGCAATTGCTAATGCTGCAAAACAACATTTTAAAGCACTTGTTATCATACCCACGTTTCAAATAGCACTGAGCCACAAGTCGCGCGCTTGTGACCTATGAGTCACAAGCGCGGCGCCAAGGTCACGCGTCTAAGGCACTTCTATCCTCTTTATTATTATTTCTGTGGTGTCGGGGGTTAAAAATGGTATTAGCACCGAGAAATGCCGGTTTTCTATAACGGTTCTTACACACGTTTATGCGACGTTGCCGTTTAGTGCGGTGTGCGGTTTCTTTTTCCACGGGAAAACTCGCGATGTGAGTAAATAAATAAAAATAGTTTATTTACCAAATCACTTATTGTGTTCTCTTTCTCTCTCATTCACTCCTACTTTCGAGTACCGGTAATTTAACTTCTTGAAACCGGTAATTTTACCGGTACTCAAGGTATCCTTATCATGTAGGACCTCTTTATTTTTACTCCATTTATTTCTACCCTGGCTCTGCTAACACTGGATTATTATAGTTACTGCTGTGTCGGCGTTTATTTTGACCCAATTTGCACGGAACACACATTCGCGGCACATTCCTTTCCAGGCAAGCGGGACGGAATTTTACAGTTAGTCCTCTAGAGCGCCGAACTAATAATGAGCGAGCCTCGGTACGGCTCCCCGCTTTGTTGAAACCTTCTGTGTCCTATTTAATACTTGTGTAATGATGAAATAATTATACTACGTATTAACTACCTACTATTTCATTTGTCACCACCAACACGCATCCCTGACATACGAGGGGTTCAATTCAAATTTGTAGCTTTGGTAGCTTTAAAAGAGTGACACGTAAAAGAGCCCTTTGCGGTCTACTTGCAGAATAAACGTTTTGCTTTGATTTTGATTTGTAAACTAACCTCCTCCTTTTCCTCCTTGGGCTGAACGAGCGTGACGTCCGGCAGATTGACCTTCTCCTCGACCGGCGACTCCACCGGTTTGGCCACCGACTTGACCACGCTAACCGGGACGGCCGCCGGTTCTTCCTTCGCCGGTTCAGGTTCCGGCTGCTTCACCGGTTCAGGCTGCTTGAGGGGTGTGGGTTCCGATTGTTCTTTTTCTAGACGATCTTTCTCCTGGGAAAAAAATAAATAAATGTAATACATAAAACAGTTATTTGTTATACAAGGGGTAAAGTTTTATTTTACCTGCGAGTGTTCATTTGAAACACGAGCCATCGAAAGGTGTCTATGATTGACCACGACCGAAGCGAGTGGTTCAAAAATAGAATCATTTCGATAGAGAGTGTTTCAACGCACGAGACGTAAAATAACTTATCACCCGTGTATAGCACAAAACTTTTCACCTCACTGCAGCGAGGAAAATAAGAAAAAGGGTTTGTACTATAGAAATATTGGTAAAATCAAAAACAATGCAAAATAGCCTAAGAATATCCAGTCTTTATGGAACTACTCCAATACCAACATATACAATCATAACATTATAGTAACAAATGGATTAGCATAATAAATTATATTGGAATTTCCAAATTTTGCACGGTTTCCCGTAATTCCACAGGTGTTAATACGTCTTGGTCACTCGAATCACTCATTTTTAATAACAAAATAACTAGAAAAACATGCGAATATTTAACGTTGACTTGAAAAGTTTTGACTTAAGTTTTTTTTTATTATTTCGGATGCGTTTTGTTCGCACATCGACTTACTTGGACTGTCATAACATTTTATCCGTTTTTACAACAAGAATGAAGGTTAATGTTGAATGCTGATATTTATGAATTAAAATAAAGTTGTAAGACTGTATTTGGTGTTTTTAACTCGATGCAATTCATTAATTGTGATGTTAAAAATTCAGCACTTTTAACGTTTTACGTTTTGTTAGCTGTCAAATATCACTTAAGCTGCCTTCAAATGTCAAAACTATTTCTTCACATGTGGATAAAAAGCGATTTTCTCAATAGATGTCAAACAAACAAAAAGGGCTTTCCGAGCTAGTGAGGTGAAAAGTAATTTGCGCCGCTGCGAAGTAGTGACGCCAAGTCCTGAAAAATAGCTACGTTTATATAATTTATTGAATCTTTGCGGAGGTCCATATCAATATAACAATGCAATTACTTTGCTCACCCGCGACCTTGTGATAGCTAATTTTATGCTAGAAATATGTGCTCATGCAGTTCTTCCACCTGCACACTGTTCGAACACAAAGTAATTGTTTCAGTTCATTGCTAAGTCTAGAGACTTTGAACAATTATAACTGAAGATACACATTGCCGAACAAAATCCCCTTCAAAGAATGTCCGAACTTTTTTATTTGTTTGCATAACAATTAAAATCATCACCTACACAGAAATTTGAACCTAGTCTTTACTCCATTACAGTCGAATTTCGGTTGACACTTGACAGCTAAACTTGACAATTTCACGCAACGTACTGAGAAAAAAGAAGGCCACTTTTATCAAAGTGGCGCTCATTTGGCTCGGACATTTTCGGGCGCGCGACTGTGGATCTACAGTTATAATTGATCAAAGTCTAGAGACTTAAAATTTTGCACGGGCGTTCGGCATACAACGTTGATAAGACAATGTGATATTTGGGAATTCCCATGGGAATTTAGTAAAATCCCGGAATTTCGACTGCCAGATGTAATAGTTTATAAATGCGAGCAAAGACGGGAGACAAGACTAGTATAATTTTTTTAATAGATTTATGATCAAGATTCTATTTATTGTAACTTACTTTTTGCGATAAGTCCTTATCCATTTGCTGTCTCTGTTGCCGTATCTTCTGAACAGACTGTAGCGCTTCCTGGAAATATCATAACAGTAACTATTTCATCTTCTCATCATCCCAGCCTATATACGTCCCACTGCAGGGCACAGACCTCCTCTCAGAATGAGAGGGGTTGGGCCTAGTTCCCACGCGGGCCCAATGCGCATTGGGGAATTTCACATACACCATTGAATTTCTTCTCAGGTGTATGAAGGTTTCCTCACGATGTTTCCCTTCACCGTAAAGCTCATGGTAAATTACAAATGTAATTTCGCACATAAATTCCGAAAAACTCAGAGGCACGAGCCCGGACTCGAACCCACGACCCTCTGCTTGAGAGATCTGGTTTAAGGTGGATGCAAGTCGCTCCCAACCGTAATGATTGGGCGTCAATGAGGGAGACCTAAGTCCAGCAGTGGACGTCCTACGGCCGAAATGATGATAATGTTTTCTGTCCATTCGGATACGTCTCGCCCTCGCACTTGGCCATTTTTCTCCAATTCCTCTTCGGCCTCACCTGCTCTTTCTCCCTGGCCATGTTCTCGAACTTGGCGCGTATGCTGCTCGGCTTGGCGCCGCCGATGTCCGGCTTCTGGCGCGCGTAGGCGGTGCCGACCTTGCCCACCTCGTCGAAGCGGTGCGCCGACGCATCCACTCGGTCGCTCTCCACGCCGAACTTGCCTCCGAAACCCTGGGGAGATCGATAGATAGATAGATAGATAGATAAATAAATAATAAATAAATAAATATTACGGGACAATTCACACCAATTGACCTAGTCCCAAAGTAAGCTAAGCATAGCTTGTGTTATGGGTACTAGGCAACGGATAAACATACTTATATAGATAGATACATACTTAAATACATATTAAACACCCAAGACCCGAGAACAAATATTCGTATTATTCATACAAATATCTGCCCCGACGCGGGAATCGAACCCGGGACCTCAAGCTTCGTAGCCAGTTTCTCTACCTACTATGCCATCTGGTCGTCAATATCTGTCTGGTATATAGATAGATAGATTCATTTATTTCAGATTGAAAATTACAATTATATTCAGCATTCCAAATTCACAAAAAGATCGTCAAAAGAATTTGAAAAACATAAATGAAAAATACATTAATATAAAATGTCACAAAGATAATAATAAAAAACAATAAAAGTGAAATAAAACAAAAATGTCAATAAAAATATAAAATCACATAATGTGTGAATGTCAAAGAAATTTAAAAACTACAACATAAAAACATTAAAGGAATAATATTAATTCACATAATGTGAAGATGTCATAAGACTAAATAATAAATAATAACAATAAAAACGAAAATAATAAAAATACATACCGATAAGACACAGATAAGATCGATAGCTAGAGATAATCTACGATAACATGGCCCGCCCCTCCACAATTCAAGAAGTCATCAATGTATTTGTGAAAGTATTTATAAAGCACCACCAAAACTTTCAACGCATGTGTGCGTGCTGAGACAGCCGTCAAACAAAAGCAGATACTCGGCTTAATTGTTCGGCTAGTCGTGTGAACACATTGAAATAGTAATTTGGAGGGGCGGATCTCTACAACAAACCGTTTTACATGATATCCAATCATTTTTTTTTAAATTTATTTCTCTAATAAACAGAATACATTTTTAAAATAATTATCTGCAAAACTGCATGACAGTTTGTTGGCAGAAAAATTTCACTCTCTGAAACTCTGATCTTAATCTACTTAAATCCTTTACAAAAAAGAAAGAAAGAAAAAAAAAACTACATACTAAGCTATAATACTTACACTTGCATACAAGAAGGCATTCAAATTTGCCGAATCATATACTTTAACTCACTTTATATAGTATACTCAATTTATTTTATCCTACTCGCTAACATCAGACATCCCTACTACTTAATTCTACTCAACAATGTACTTTTAATTTTATTTTTATAGGTGACTTTGGAGGTTTTACAATACATTAGATTTTCCATCTCATTTAGTATTTTAGGTATCATATATTTTCTTGTACGCTTACCATAATAATTACATACTTTAGGTACACACAGTTTTCGCTTATTAATTTTCCCCGTTTAATTAAAAAAGTTTCATAAATATTTTTTTAAAACATCGTTTGTGGCAAGCTAACTATTAAAAAATTAACTGTTTTAATTTTTAATATAATGAAACCTTCATTTGACATTGAAATATATTATGTCGTAGACTGTCCAAGTTGTACTTTATTCCGTGTGAATATGCTTATCTGATTGGTATAAAATAGATCAAAATATTTTATTTTCTGTTTTGTTTGAACTAGATGTATTTTCCTAAATTATTCTTAGAAATAGGTTGTAGAAATTTTTAGTCAATCTTGTGATTCTATATTGAGTCTGTTGAACTTGCTATCGGTACGAATAAACGTCAAAATCCCGCTGTCATTACATGACGTGTTGTGTGCGTGACCTCAACTCTGATGGCGTTACCTATAATATGAATGAAGAAGGAGGAGTGTTGACGTTTCTAGAAGATAACTGAACATAGATGGCGCTGTATCACTGCAGAAGTGATTATAGCAGGCTGAAATGTATGATGCATAGGAAAAATTTGTGTCTTAACTCCTGACTCCTCCTATACCAGGGGGGTTTCACTCCGCAGTTTAGGTATGTTAGGCCGGCGCGCCTCCCGGGCAGGCGTATGGCAGTAGGTTGTCGCTCGGCCTTCGGTTCGCACGCTAGCCGCGTCGCGCGTAATTAAGCATCTTTTTTCTGTGATTTTTGCAACAAACAATGACTTCTAAACGATCTTATCAATAACTTACTTACTTACTAAAGGTAGTTTACTGAATTAATACACACTAACACACTGTTATCTTTCTTAATTTATATACCTACCAAATATCGGCGAGTGGAAACCCTGTGCCCTTGGTTTCGGATCAGCGGTGTCAAACGGAATATGAACGCTCGCATCACACGATAAGTTACAAATTCGCGTGCAAGCAGTAAGAGTACGCGTTTTTATACCTAAAGTTGTCGTTTGTTCGAGAGTGATCCTTCTGTAGGTAAGTTAGTACAATACGTTTACTTTTACTTTACCACTGACAGATGGCTTGCCTTCATTTCATTTTCAACTTTAACACCATACAAATAAAGTAGCTATTACAAAATCTGCAAACGTGGGTAACAGTATTCTAAAATTGGCTTTATTTGTAGGTCGTTAAAGTTGAATATGAAATGAAGTTAAACCATCTGTCAGTGGTAAACTTTATGTAATTTTTCTCAAAAATATCCGTAAAAGTTGACATTATTCTTTACATATCAGAACGTGAAGTGCATAGTTTATGGTCAGTAAAAAAATTAAAAAGTTAAAAACATTGCCGGCTCGATAAACTCGACAACAATGTCGCATAAAAATACCATTATTGTCGAGTCTCAAACTTTTTAAAAAGTTAAAATGGCCATGGTAATAAGTTGGCACTATTCGTATACAGCCAATTCAAATGACCGGTATCAGTTGTTTTATTGGAACTCCAGACTTTTTTACTGTGTTTGAAACAGCTTGTGGTGTTTTCGGTAGAAAAATACACCTGCAGTTTTTTTTTAATGAAAAAAGGCGGGAAAGGGTTTAATGACATTTCATTTTAAGTGATTTGCAATTCTTTGTACCTATTTAGGTTAATAAAAGTTTATTCTATTTTTTTTCCTTCACCAATTTTGAGAAAAGCTTTATATTAGTCTCGGCTGGAATAGCAATTGCTGGCTTCGTATTAGTTAAACGGACTCGCAAGCTCGTCCGTTTAATACTCATACTCAGCCAGCAGTTGCCTACTTCCAGGCCACGACAATAATGTACTATTACCGTACCTTCTTGTGGTCCAGCTGACTGGCGTGCTGCGGCGTGGGCTCGTGGTGGTCCCAGCCGAGCGCGGCGGCGTCCTGCCGGTCCGCCTGCACGCCGAACTTGCCCCCGAACCCCACGCTATAGTCTGCCCACACAAACATAATCGTTAGTTGTCGTGACAATTTATGTATTCGATGACATCTAAGTGGGCTTCAGAAGAGAGCGGGGTTACCGCGTGGGATTCAGAAGGGAGAGCGGGGTATCTACCGCGTGGGATTCAGAAGGGAGAGTGGAGTATCTATCAAGTGGGCTTCCGAAGGGAGAGCGGGGTATTTAGCAAGTGAGATTCAGAAGGGAGAGCGGGGAATCTATTGCGCGGGCTTCAGAAGAGAGCGAGATATATATCGCGCGGGCTTCAGAAAAGAGAGTGGGGTACCTATCGCGCGGGCTTCAGAAGAGAGCGAGATATATACCGCGCGGGCTTCAGAAGAGAGCAAGATATATACCGCGCGGGCTTCAGAAGCGAACGGGGCATTTACGGCGTAGGCTTCAGAAAAGAGCGGGGTATCTACCGCCCGGACTTCAAAAGGGAGAGCGGGGTATCTATCGCGCGGGCTTCAGAAGGGAGAGCGAGGTATCTAACGCGCGGGTTTCAGAAGAGAGCGCTGGGTCTCATTCTAAATCCCTAACATCGTTTGTCATAATGTAATGTTTGTCCTAATGATCGTTTGTCCTAACACTTTTTTTCTCGGAAACCGTGAATTTTTCAGGAACTTTTTGTGATTATCTTTTAGAACTCCTGAAGGTTATGTTAGGTTTGTTTTATAAAAGTCCAGAACAATTAATAGATCTTAAATAAAAAGAGTGAGAGAGAGATCATTAGGACAAACATTACATTAGGACAAATAATCATTAGGGATTTAGATATAGAGCCGAGAGCGCTTATTATACCGCGCGGGCTTCAGAAGAGAGAGTGGGGTATCTATCGCGCGGGCTTCAGAAGAGAGCGAGATATATACCGCGCGGGCTTCAGAAGAGAGAGTGTGGTATCTATCGCGCGGGCTTCAGAAGAGAGCGGGGCATTTACGGCGTAGGCTTCAGAGAAGAGCGGGGTATCTATCGCGCGGGCTTCAGAAGGGAGGGCGGGGTATCTACCGCGTGGGCTCCTGCCCAGCAGTGGGCTCACCTTTCTGCGAGTGGTGCTTGTCCACTTGTTCGCGATGCTCCCAGCCGAGCGCGGCCGCGTCCTGCCTATCCGCTTGAACGCCGAACTTGCCGCCAAAGCCATGGGAGTAGTCCTTCTGAGATGAATGCTTCTCTATCTGCTCGCGATGCTCCCAGCCAGCGGCGCTCTGATAAATCCAAATTAAATCAATGACAGTCCAAAGTCTTAAGTAAAGCGCATCAGGGAATGATGACAAATCGGGTTCCCAACCTCAACTTTAAAAGACGATCTTGTTTTCGTTTCAGAATTTAAAAAAAAAAAAAAACATTTTGCGTTGTCACAATGTACTAAATTCGAAAAATATAAACTCGGCGTCAAAAATATCGCTCCTCCTATTTGTGCACTTTTTTTCTGAAACGCTCTGAATCACAAGCCATTATGTTTCGTTTAAATTAAACATTGTTAATTTAAAACACATTAAACGTGCTTTTAATCCTTTCAACGCCAAGCTTCGACAAAACGTAAACCTGCTTTGAATCGTATGTCATTGTGTCAAGATCACTTTGACAATATACTTTGTGACACCTATATGTGTCGTTGGCGTTGAAAAGCTTAATTGATACTACATAATATTAATTAGGTCTACTAATGTAGACCTTGAATACGATTTTCGCGGAGGGGCGATATTTTTGACGCCGAGTATTATATAAAATAAAAAATTTAAACGACTCCAAAATACCATTAAAATAAGTTTCTTTTGATCTGTTTGAAGTCGATGGCACAGCACGAGCCAGCAGGAGTGGACCTAGTCATCTATCTCAACACATACTATCTATTGGGCTTCTACCACTCCTGATGGCTCGTGCTGAGGCACCGACTTCAAACAGGTCAGAAAAAAACTATTTTAGTGGCTTTTTGGAGTTGCTTCAATTTTTATTTTATATATTTATTTATTTCTCGCTTTTTAGTGCAACTAATCTAAGTTATAACAGCTTAATCTCAACTGCTCATCTTTTACAAAACCCAAAAAGAAAATCTAATCGGTTTATAAATGACGGGGTTCTGAAGTAGCAAAACTAAAAAAAATACAATCGATTTTTTTTTTTATTGTGAGGGAGGAAAACGAGCAAGCCGGTCATCAGGTGGAAAATGATCACCACCGCCCATAAATATCAACAACTCAAAGAGAGTCGCCAATCTGTTGCCGGCCTTTAAAGGAAGTATAAACCCTTTTCTTGAAAGCCCCGATGTCATAGTTGTCTAGAAACACTGCTGCCGGAAGCTAGTTCCATAGTTTCACCGTACGTGGCAGGAAGTGCCGAATTGATAACCTTCTCCGTTTTCGATAAAAAATATGAAACTACAATTGAAAATTATTAAACACATGGTCAGGTGAGACGGAGGCCTTTCACGTATCAGTTTTATGTTTAAAAAAATGTCACCTTATCGACGCGGTCAGTTTGCACGCCATATTTGCCGCCGAAGCCCTGCGAGTAGTCCGTTTGTGACTCGTGCTTGTCGACAGTAGCTACGTAGTCGTGTCCAACCGCCGAGGCGTCCATTCGGTCGGTTTGGACGCCGAACTTGCCGCCAAAACCTGTGGATATTAGCTTTTTATGAAGTCCGAAATGTCAAAAATTGGCAAGTGCTAATTCACTATTTTAAAGTTTTGCTTTCTGTTTAAATTGGTTTGCCGGACACTGTCCGACACATCTTTGAAACGCTATTACATCCGAGACGTTACGTTTTCTCTGTTCATTGCTTGTGCTGCTCGGTAAGCACTGTGCGGGGAGCGTATCTGCCGCGCAATAAATCGGTCGCGCTTAGTTTTAGCCGCCATTCATCTTGCTGCCAACCCACCTTGGGCATAGTCCTTCTGCGAGACATGTTTCTCGGTCTTGCCGACATAGTCGTGTCCCACCGCGGACTTGTCCATGCGGTCTGCTTGCACGCCAAATTTACCTCCATAACTGTAACACAGTATAGATGGTTACATTCAAAAAATATAAACAAGTTCATCAATTTGATTATCAAAAAATATTGGACACGTATTTTTTGGTGTAAACTAAATATCTTCACACCATCGGACCAAATGGCCTGCCCTAGTGGTTAGAGAACCTGACTACAAAGCTTTAGTTCCTGGGTTTGACTCCCGCGTCGGGGCAGACATTTGTATGAAAAATACGAATGTTTGCTCTCGAGTCTTGGGTGTTTAATACCTATTTAAGTATGTTTGTATGTTGTTGTATGGATAATAGGCAATGGCAAACCAATTTTCCTAGATCAGTATCATCAGTATTCGATGGCGACCACGTTTAAGTGGCAGTTACATAAAACAAAACATTTTTTTTAAATAATGATTATTTCGATAGTTTTTTGAACTAAAACAATTACTTTGCTCACCCGCTACGTTACGTTTATGCAAGAAATGTGCGTTCATGCAGTTCCTCCACCTCCACACTGTACGAACACACACAAAACACATAAACCCAACC
This sequence comes from Archips xylosteana, assembly GCA_947563465.1. Classification (NCBI taxonomy): domain Eukaryota; kingdom Metazoa; phylum Arthropoda; class Insecta; order Lepidoptera; family Tortricidae; genus Archips; species Archips xylosteana. Next base: position 16,192,145 of record OX387364.1, read on the forward strand.
ATCACCAAGCTACACTGACGCGTTTCGAACTCAACCAGAGCTCATCTTCAGAGTTACCCTAACTAACTCTGAAGGTAACTCTGAAGATGAGCTCTGGTTGAGTTCGAAACGCGTCAGTGTAGCTTGGTGGTGGTGATGGTTGGGTTTATGTGTTTTGTGTGTGTTCGTACAGTGTGGAGGTGGAGGAACTGCATGAACGCACATTTCTTGCATAAACGTAACTATCGTAAGGTCGCGGGTGAGCAAAGTAATTGTTTTATTTCATTAATATGGACCTCCGCAAAGTAACGCCTGATTCAATAAATTAAATAAGTTTTTTTTTTTAATGAAACAGAGACACTTCATTGCTTTTAGAACTCGTCTATTAAATTCCATTTTGTCTAGGGACCAATATTTTTCAACTCCTGATCACCGATTAAAAATCATTGTGTATATTTGACATGATGGCTGTACAGATACTTATACTTCGTTTTTTTTAGCATTAGAAATAAGGTAAAACAATCTTGAAGTCTATTTAATGAAAAACGCTTTTTAATATGAAACCGAAAGAGTGTAAATGACGATATTTCCTTTCAAATTGTTTCATGTTAACTGTGACTTATTTTTCAAACGTGTTTTTCAATAAAAAGACACGTCAAGACCGCTTACCTTCTTTCTAATGCTAAAAAAACGAAGTATATTAAACGTAGTATAGTAGTACGGCGTGAAGCAGCAGTACTCCCTGCTGCGTTTCGTACGGTCAGTGAGAGCGCCGGGGGCCCAATACCTCTCCCCCTCCCCTATTCCCTCTCCTTTTTCCTTAGGGCTGACAACGCACTGGCATCGCGTAAAGCGCTGCGGGTGTCTATGGACAGTGGTGATCATTTAACATCAGGTGACCCACTAGTTCGTTTGTCTGGCCTCTATAACATAAAAAATAAAAAAAATAAAAAAAATAAAAAAAAGTATAGTGCCTTCGACTGTTCTGTAGAAAAAGACATACCCAAAGGATGGTTTTGGCCCTTGCTCGTACTGTTTCTTCTTGGACAGCGTGTCGGCCTCCAGGACTTCCTCGCGAAGTTTCGCCATGCTGCAAAACATTGGAGCAAGTCAAGTCTAAGTAAGTAAAAAGTGTACCGAGGCGTGATGTCACGCGACCCAAACTACAACCCAAGACATCCCATTCTGAAAGGAGGCGTGTTCCCAGCATTAGAATGTATACAAACAGGACAATGACGATATAAGTCAGACGCCGGTTCAATGACACATGCCGTCGGTAAGATATAAATGCAGTGACCCCAGACAGGAAATTGAAACAAGTTAATTTTAAGTTGCAATTTTCAACTGACAATTCAGTTTTTTAAAACTGTTTTAAATTTAAAACTGGCCAGTCTTCTATCTCATCTGATGATAAGTGCAAATGAGTACAGTAGCAGTCTATTAGCAATGGAATTGAAAAACCCTAAATTGTTCTTATTTATTTACCTTTAGGCTAGTGGTTTCAAACTCGAAGGATGGCAAACAGAACCCTATTAATGTTGCTACACTGTCCATCTGTATGGCACTGGGCAATATCTCAAGAACCATAATAGATAGACAAATTGTTGTACAAAATGTGTTTTTTTCCAACTCTACTTGTTTTTCTGTATTGTCTTCTTTATGGAGTACAATAACCACGAGACGACCAGACGACCAGACGGCCTAGTGGTTAGAGACCCTGACTATGAAGCTTGAGGTCCCGGGTTCGATTCCCGTGTTGGGGCAGATATTTGTATGAAAAATACGAATGTTTGTTCTCGGGTCTTGGGTGTTTAATATGTATTTAAGTATGTATCTGTCTATATAAGTAAGTTTATCCGTTGCCTAGTACCCATAACACAAGCTTTGCTAAGCTTACTTTGGGACTAGGTCAATTGGTGTGAATTGTCCCGTGATATTTATTTTTTTATTTTAATAAGGAGTTGTTGTATTGTAAAATTATTGTCTTACTCGATGGCCTCAACGTTCCTGCCACCGGGCCCCCAGCGCTGCTCATGCTCGGACACGTCGTTGATAAAGTCGGGATCTGTGTCCCAGTCGTCGGCCTCCGCCGGCGCCGGCGCCGCCACGTCCGTCGATGCTTTCCACATCTTAAAAAAACAAGCATTTTCTGCTGACTGTATGGTCAGCTGCAAAGAAAAGGTACCCCCCAGCATGGTTATTGCCAATGCAATAACCACACCAGGGGCTTATGTTCCCCTTTTCTCTGTAGCTGATGGTAGGTACATTTTGTTGGATATAGTTGCAGCCATATCCATACCAAGTTCCAAGTCCATGGCTATTAGCCTTTAAAGAGTTCCCTCCTGCAGAGACAATCCGTGTCATTATTAAAGCGTTTCAACCGCCACACTTTTGTGGTCACTTTTTTTTTTTTTTTTTTATTTATTGATAAGAAACAAACAGTCTTATACAAAGTAATGAACAGACTTAAATTAACATAATATAGACCTATAGTTTCCTTAAGGTTTATGTAAGCAGATAATGTGGCTAGTAATTAAAAAAAAGGAATAATATTACTAAGAGTTTGACAGTAAATATCTATCACAAATATAAGAAGAAAAAAAAATATATATATATGATCTAATTTCTGTACATATACACTTCTTTATAACTTTGATTGATAGAATTGAAAATGGTTGGAAAAATTTAGAAAAAAAAAACAAAAACCCAATGTACCCAAATCAATTGAATGGCTTCTGAAAAGCTTTCTTCAGCATCTCAAGTGAACAATTAAATATATCAATGTCCACCAGTTCCTCACTGTTATTAAAAATGCGACACGCACGCCTAATAAACATATTTCTAGCATAACATGTCCTGCCACGAGGCATAGAAAACAGCTCTTTTCTACGAATTGGCTGTAGATTTTGCTGACGTTTTCGGTTATTTATTAGAGGACCTGTACTTCTACCACATAATTAAAAACTGTATCAGAATCTTTTGCCATTTTTACTGCAGTGTCCACAAAAGTGATTCGGAATTAACGCTCATAATGCAGCAACTTATTTCAGCAACATTTTTTCTTACACGCTATGAGCCTGTAAGGACCTAGTAGCACTCGTAAAGCCAAGAACGGTGCGTACAGCTGGAGCCGCTGCAAATTTTGCCGCTGATAGGAAGCGGGAAAAATATTCAGCCCTGGGCGGTGACTATTATTTTGTACCCCTTGCCTTTGAAACTACTGGGTGCTGGGGGTCGGAGGCTATTGCCTTTATTATTATTATTATTATCGTTTATTTTCAGAATTATTGACACATACATTTTTACATAAATTAATTGTACTGCCAAACTGCGTAGCAGTTTGTTGGCAGTTCGAATGCTCTTGATACACCTTGTGTCTTACATCTAATTAGTTATATTCATGCATTATTATTTACTAGGTATACAAAAATACTAAGCATGCAATTTGACATTTTAATTTTAGTGAGAACTAAAAGCAGTGAAAAGTGGGTACCAAATGAATACGAGTTATCCATTCTCACTGCCCTTTATCCCAATAATTATCTATAAAGAACTTTTTGACATTATTCATAAAATTATTTATTCTAACTTTCTCATCAAACAACTTCTGCGGTAATGCGTTATAAATTTTAGGAGTCATGTACTCAAATGTGCGTTCTCCATAGTAATTAGTTGCGTTATATTTATCAGGTAATAATTTAGGTTTTCTTCTTGAGATACAGTTATCATCCGGCAATTTGCATATGAAAGGTTCTTTTTTATAATTGTATGATGCCACTAGCAATTTAAATTTTTCACTTACAGGTAAGATATTACATATTTTAAACAGCTTTTCGTATTCTTTGTTACACAATTGCTTCTGTTTGATGCTTATTAATAATTTTAAGTACCTAATCTGTATACTTTTAATCATATCCAGCTGTGTCTTGAATGTTCGCCCATATGCTATTAAGCCATAGTCTATATGCGATTCTACCAATGCACAGTACAAGGTTCGTAAAGTTTTGCGATTCACATATTTTTTATTAGGGAAGTGGGACGTCGCATCAGGGAAAGGGGATCCGACGCCCGTGCGGGTTCGTACCTGGTGCAAAGGTTGTCCATCGCCATTCAACGTGGTAACGCGGCCAGTGTGATGGGTACCTTTGCGCCAGGGACAACTCGTGGGGGACTTTTTGACTAAACTTAGGCTAGTCTTAAGTTATAAATTTATTGTTTTATTTTTTGTATTTTTAAAGCCAAGAAGGTAATTTAATTATGTTGATCTCAACTTACCTAAATTAAATGTTTATTCAAAGTAAAACTAACTATAAAATAAAAATTTTAAAAACCCCCAACGCAATTATGTCACATATATGTTTGAGCATGAAGTAAATACCCATTATGCATCTAAGATCCCTTCCACAGCTAACAAAAGAGCCGATAACTTTGAAACAGCTGAACCGATTTTGATGAAACATATCTAAGAATCATTACCAAGAAACCTGCTTTTTAATAAAAAAAATCGCATCCAAATCGGTTCACCCGTTTAAGAGCTATGAGAGAGACAGACAGACAGACACACACACCATAGCGGTCAAACTTATAACACCCCTCTTTTTGTGTTGAAGGTTAAAAAAAAGATAAGGATGATTAACCTCTTGTATATATTACTGATTATAAATAAAAATACAAACACATAGCCTTAAGTCTGGCCCAGATCTGCGTTCCGGCATACAAAAGGTTAAGTAAGTAAAAGACAAACATAAATCACATTTGCACTAACAACACTTTGTTTTGAACAGTAATTTTACAGCCTTAGAGATATCTTATGAAGCCAAAATATTTCCAACTTGATAAAGTGTATCCTTATCTACTTACTTAGGTAAAAAAAGACCAACACAAACTCAGACTAAACCAATGTTATCACCAATACGTGTACAAGGCGTGAGTCATACCAGAAAACCACAACAGCGCGGTTAAACATTCACGTACAGCTTACATTCGACGTTCGTCGCAAAATCAACGACATCAAGAACAATTTCGTAGTACAGAGGAAAATATAATGAATGATTATCAAAAACTTACCATTGTAACAGGTTAATTAGCAGTATCTTAAGACGAAACGTAATCTAATATTATCTTGACAAGTCTAGTTTGTTTACAGCTAACACTCCCACGTAGTTTCAAACTTAAGTGAAATTTCAAAGCGAAATCGAACGGGTTTCTCTCACGAAAATTGTCAACGTTCGCGTGATTTTAGAAGCAAAGCGATAGCGTGAGATAATTGACAGAAAACCGATTAAATTTCAATGTTTTTCCTAATAAATAAAGACGAAAAAAAGGAAAATTTACCTTGTCTAAGCCGGTACCGCAAGTTTCTTTTAAATTACACGTCGATTAGCAACCATCGAGGTTTGAAACTCCTTTGATGTTGATGATCCACTGTTTATTTGTTATTTTATCTCTTGTTTAATTAATAATTGGATTGAGGAAGGGATATTTGGAAAACAAATGGGTGTGGATGGTGATGGTGATACTACAGCGTCACTTCACTTCACTTCTAATTCTAATTGACGTGACGATGACACTGACAGTAACGACAGTGACAGTTGACATGCGGATCTATGGTTATTTTGTCGATGGTTTATGCTGCAGCTAAAGTTCTAAAAGTGTATTTTGTCGAACGGCTAAAACAAAGAATATCGATGAAATACGCAAATGCGAGAAACGTGTAAAGATGCATTTTATAGTGGTGGAATAGTGTTTTTTTAATGTTAAACTAGGTGTTGTAGGTTTCTTTTAGTTTAACATTTGGTAGCATAGCATACGGTTGTGGTAACTCCGAGGATGAGCTCTGGTTGAGTTCGAAACGCGTCAGTGTAGCTTGGTGGTGGTGATAGTTGTGTTTATGTGATTTGTGTGTGTTCGTACAGTGTGGAGGTGGAGGAACTGCATGAACACACATTTCTTGCATAAACGTAACTATTGTAAGGTCGCGGGTGAGCAAAGTAATTGTTTTAGTTCATAAATAAAATGCATTTAAATCCTATTTTTTTTAGTTTTGTGGTCTTAAATTGTATTAAAGATACCGAGTATTAGTTGGTTCACATGTCTGAATTATAATTTGTATTCAAAATGCTTTTCTCTCAGAATTATTACCATTTAAAAATTTTGAAAGTTATTTATGAAATATTGCTAAATGCGTTAGTATAATTGAGGTTATTGCGTCTGTATAACGCATTTGCCCCAATGTCAGTGGTCAATAACCTTTTTCTTTGAGCGTTTTAACACATAAATAAATGACTGAATCCTGAAAGTTACTTATCAATTCTTTAGCAACATTAGTACCTGCTTATTTGATTTTTCATTAATTTTGAACATAAAACTACCGTGAGACTCACTCAAAAATCTTAAATAAAAATGAAACTGCCTTAATAACCACCCAGGAACTAAAAGCAAAATAAATATATAAAATCAAAATTGAACCGATTACAACAACCGACGAATTGAGAACCTCCTCCTTTTTTAAAGTAGGTTAAAAATGTTTGCAACACCTGTTATTTGGCTTTGGATAAATGCGTCTGCAAAATAAAGACGCATTTTACGTAATTATACTATTTTTGGCCTCAACTGATTATTCGCGGTTCGTGGTTCCTTTTATTAATAATACCTTCTAGAATATGGTATTACGAACATGCGCCATGAAGTTTTAGAGGCCTTATCACAATCGATACACAATTATTTAAAAAAGATGCATTTTCCCAAATCGAGGTAAAAGCATCTAAAATCCCGGTTTTAAAAAAATGCTTGTATATTTTTATTTGTAATACTAGTGCAGCAAAAAAGTAACTTCGACAAATTTATTGTTAAAGACTTGGATAAAGTACAGGCCCAAACAGTAGGTACTTCAAAATACTTGATGCATATTTCACAATTTGAGATTGAAAAAAGATCAAAAAAATACGAAAAAACACGTACGCAATTACCTCAGGTGACTTATATCTTCTAATATATAAAAATCTCGTGTCACGGTGTTTGCTATCGGACTCCTCCGAAACGGTTCGACCGATTTTCATGAAACTTTTTCTCCATTTTCGGTTGGTCTGAGAATAGGTTGTAGGCTTTTTTTATACCTTCGCAGACTGAGTCGCGGGCAACAGCTAGTTTACTATAAAGATAAATTATGAAATATGCTAAAATTTGATAAAAATAATGGCACCTATCTAAACGAAACGGTACAACCTTAAATAGAAATGCCCCTATACATTATTTTTAAATTTCAGCTGTTTAGGGTCTCTATTACGATTCTTGAGATACAGCGCTATGCAGACAAGACAGACGGATAACTGAGGCTTCGTAGTAGGATGACGTTTGTCACTCTTCAGGCACGGAGACCCAAAAATAAGAAGGATATCAAATCAACAATGGGTTAAATTCGGTATTTTTTTTTTCAATTTTTAGACGTAAAAAGGATTTTTTTTTAAATTGACAATGAAAGTTCTATCGTTTGCAAAATAATAACCACGAAATTAAATTTTTGAAAATAAAACATTATAAAGTAAAATATTCACTACGATTTATTAAAAAAAAGCATTTAAACTTACCGAAATAATACTTTCTAAAGTACCAGCAGCAGTTTAAAATATAAATTATTCACGCTTAATTTTATTGTCATAATTTATAACGAATACCTACTAATTAATTAAAGCTACCCACTCGACAATTTCCTGATCAAATGAATACAAAAGGTGTGATACTTACAATACATTTGAATACTCTTTCAATTCAAATAAGTCGATTAAATAATTAACAGAACTCAATGAAACTAATGTAAAGTTATTCCTTTCCTTCCTCTTCCTGTACTGCTGAACCTGTTCTTTTTTGTTCAAACGTTGGTGTACAAAAAAAACAATTGGATAGTGTTTTTGGTAAAAAGATATTGTTATAATTTTATTAGTCCATCAGTTAGATTATCAAAAAATATTAGACAAGTTTTTCAGTTGTTAATCGAACAACAAATGACAAAGATAAAGCGCGTCAAAATTAGTGATCGGCGGGCCAAGACGTCACGTCTAAGCAAAAAGTGCATTAAACTGTGACGTCACAAGGAACTTTAACGGGCTGTTAATTCATCGTCTTTTTTTATTACATACCTACCTAATTAACATTATCAGACATGAAAACAATCTGCCACAGGCTTCGTTAACTTAATAATATAAAAAGTCATGCAAATACAAGAAGATAATTTTATTGCAACAAGCATCGTCAAGGAACTTGAATATATTTAATTCCCACTTAACGCCCCGCCCGACCCAAAGGTCTCTATTAAGTTCTTATACTATTTAATTAACACAAGAAAAAATATGTCTCCATATTTTTTTATAATCTAGCTAAAGGTGGGCTAATTATATATTTTTAGGTATTTTGCTCATTTTACAGCAGGTTAAATCAATGCTAAGGTTAAGGCGATTTGAGTCAATCAACCTAGTATTTATTTTATAAAAAATAATACACTTACACAGTACACTTACATTAATCACACATTAATGATAATTTAGGTAAGTTAAAATAAGGCTATTTGGGGCACAGGAGTCTCCCTGATAAGACGATAAAAAAGTAACCATTATTCTATCTACCTTTTTCAGATGCTTTTAGACGTAAGTATACTTAAATATATAAACGATCCCCAACAGGTAGATACTCTTACTAAGTAACTTTATAAACTTTGAAACAACACGACAAGATCAGATAAGATTTTCGGTGACTGGAAAGATAATACTTAGAACTAGATTAATAATAACGACACTTTGGCTAGTTACCTTAAAACATAATTGTTTCCCAGAAATTAGACTCCAACTCCCTTATTTCATAAACGCTTGTTAAGCTTTTATTAACATGATTCGGATTTTTTTTGTTACTTTCACTTTTTTTAAAAACAAAGAAAACCTTGTATGTTTTTATGGGCAAAGGAAGAAATAGCTGTACTTAAATATTATTGCTTCTTTAAATATAGTCGCCCAAGTAAGTGCTTTACCATTTTTTATGGCAGTTCCTAGATCAAAATAAAAACAATAAAGCTGACTGTCACATTGACTTATAAATGAAAATGGCCCTTGATGTTTTACGCCGTACAAATTACACTGAAACTTAGGGTGGTAAAGGAATTTCTTGGTCGATTATATGTACTTAAAAAATACTCATTTTAATCCGCGGTCAAATTTGCAAGACGATTACACTCTGGCCAGTGAATGTTGATACTAGAAAATAGCAGCAAATTAAAAAATAGGCGTGTCGCAACACCTTATATATGCGAAGAAACGATTACGATACTTGTAAACGAAAAAATAATAATACACCATCATCATCATTATTATACTGGCCTATTTATACGTCCCACTGCTAAGTAAGCCTATTTTTTATAAAAAAAAAAAATTAAAAAAAAAGTAGGTATAGGCCTCGTCTCAGAATGATGATTGGAAACTTAACATACACCATTGAATTTTTTCTCAGTTGTGTGCAGGTTTCTTCACGATGTTTTCCTTCACCGTAAACATCATGGTACTTAAATATTAAATATAATCCGGTACAGTTACGTACCAGTATTTAAATTTAAACGATTAATAAAGTATCAAAATGCACACTCCATCCACATACTAACCTAAATAATTGTTGCTAATTAAAATCTTTGAAATAAATCTCAGGATCAGCTTTCATTAGCCAGAGTCTACATCTGTGCACCTCATTAAGTGTGTTTTGATGCAAAACTTTACAAAGATAAATTAGTTTTATGTCAAAAGAGCATATATATATACATATAGTAAATTGTAAGCTGAATGATAATTCAAAAGGCAAGAAATTGGACCTAAATTCAAATGACCCTACTCTTTCATGTGCTTCTTACAATAAAAAACTCTTATTAACTAAGTTTAAGTCACTATCGGTGAAACTAATTACAATAAATATTTAATAAATCACGTTATCGTCATGTCTGTAAATGAACCATCAAAAAGACCATAATTAAAGGCCGGCGCACACCAAATGCGTGTGCGTCTCACGTCATGCACACGCACCAGTTGTTATAAAATGAAACTGTAAGAAAGATGGCGCACTAGATGCGTGCCAATCTTTCTTACAGTTTCATTCATTACGACTGGTGCGTGACACACACACACATCTGGTCTACGCCGGCTTTAAATGTTTATATTTCAGCATCTGGTGCGTCAATAGCGTATCCGAGTTTTTGCAGAGCAGTTTTAATTTCTCCAAAAACACTCGCGTCTTCGATTGTAGCAGGTAGTTTCACCAGCTGTGATCTGGCCATTTTCGCAATTGCCCCTCTTAGGGCTTTACCGGACCTTGTTCGAGGTAAAGCTGGTACTGATACTGCCTTTCTGAATGCAGCTATTGGTCCTATCAAATGACGGACTAGTGCAATAAGTTCTCGAGTAACCGTACTTTCTGCTACTATTTCTTCATCTATAACAAAAGGATAAATAGGTTAAATAAAAAATAAAAAAAAACTTGGCACGATTGACACCAATAATTGACCTCCCAAACTAAGCAAAGCTTGTACTATAGGTATAAGACACTTATAATTATATGCAGATAAATACATACTTAAATACAATATTAAACACCCAAGACTCGAATACAAACATTCATATTTTTCACACAAATATCTGCCCCTCAAGCTTCGTAGTCAGGTTCTCTATCCACCTAGGCCACCCGGTCGTCAAATAATAACGGTTGGTAAAAAATAACAATATTTAAAACACTAAATATTTAAAAGACAGATTTGAAAGTCATTGAGCTGAGTATGGGTCAATGACGAGCAATGGACGCCCCTGGTTGGAAATAACAATAATATTTAGTAGTAGTAATACCTAGTGATCGGAATAGGTACTGCGATTTCGGGTGAATGACCTTACCTAAACTAAACATTATTCTTAATATGTTCTGTGTATGTTGTTGTTCTTAATATATTCCGGGACTCGTACTTTTTTACAAAATAGTTTTTTGACAACATTAATTGAAGTTATATGGGAAAACGCGACAAATTTAAGTTTTTGTCATGTAAATAAGTACATCGAAACATTGCATATTTCGTTTTAAACTTTCAAAGTGTAATAAAACACAGCAATATGAAATGTGTACAATCAAACACATCCTAAAATAAAACACAAAAATAAAAAAAAATCAAAAACTCTAAAAACTTTTCAAATTAAATTCCGGGTTATAAGCTATATCCATACTAATCTTACGCACCAAAGTCTCGCGAAAAGGCACTACCTGTTCCGATCACTGATAATCACTACATAGTATAAAACAAAGTCGCTTCCCGCTGTCTGACTGTCCCTATGTATGCTTAAGTAGATCTTTAAAACTACGCAATGGATTTTGATGCGGTTTTTTTTAATAGATAGAATGATTCAAGAGGAAGTTTTATATGTTGTATAAATACATGCATAATAACACTGATAAATCAGCTGTGCACCCGTGCGAAGCCGGGGCGGGTCGCTAGTTAGGTATAAACAGTTATTGCCCTTACCGTCTTGTGGTGGCCTCATCACATATAAACACAATGGAACGTCTCCTTTCATCGCATCAGGAGCTCCGACCACCACCGCATCGGCGATTCTAGCGTGTTTGAGGACCACATCCTCTATAGCTGCCGTGGATAGCCTGTGACCAGCCACATTGATAATGTCGTCAGCACGGGCGACCACCCAAACCGCTCCTTCAGCACTCATCCAGCCTGCGTCTTGGGTGTCGTAGTAACCCTAAAACATTGCAAACTAGTATTATAGGTAACGCCACCAGAGTTGAGGTTACGCATGGCCCATGCGGCATGGGTCACGCACACAACAACACGTTTGCGGGATTTTGACATTTATTCGTACCGATAGCAAGTTCAACAGACTCAACATAGAATTACAAGATTGACTAAAAATTTCTTCAACCTATTACGTTAAGAATAATTTTAGGAAAATACATCTAAAGGTAAACCAAAAATATATGACTATTGTCAAGAGGGCGCTATTATTCTTATTTATATGGCAATAGTTCAGTATAGTCGGAACAATGACATCTTGACTTGTCTACACTGTCAGTAAATTGAAATTGCAAACAATGCAAACAAACCTTATATTTAAAATGTCTTTAATTTCCATTTTCCCTCATCAAATAGTTCAAACAAAACAGAAAATAAAATATTTTGATCTATTTTTAAATCAGATAAGCATATTTTTCGCTATTTTTAAAATACCGATTTTTTTGTTGCGAATATGTCTTATCAGTTTCAAATTGTTTTATTTCAAAAATAGGTTATATGAAAAAGAAAAAATATAATATGCATAGTATTGCGTAAGTATTTCATCATAAGATCATATAACTCACATTTTCATTTACTCACTCATTTCATTATTCACTACCTTTTTGCAATCAGTACTTTATGTAGCTGTGTGTGTAATCATACGCCTCAACTCTGTTGGCGTTACCTATACAGCGGGGGTGTTAAGAGGCAAAGACAAATGGAGCGACATAGTTACACAATGGTACCCGAGAAACGGCAAAAGAAACAGAGGAAGTCCAAAGAAATCACTAAGAAAAAACTAAGAAGAGAAGAATATACACTCAATACAAGAATGTATAATGTATCTCTCATTCTGAGAGGAGGCCTGTGCCCTGCAGTGGGACGATGAGTGAGATGATGATGATGACATTCTTGTAATGTTAAAACTTAATATTATTACAGCCGTGTTAGCCTAGCGGTGTGACCTGACTGGTTAGAGCAATTTACCAAAATCGTAATTTCCTTGTTGCAAAATTTCCGTTCGCAGATTTTCCTAAATGCTTTTTTTCTCACCATAGTTTTTTACTGAAGCTTATTTTCACAATCGCGTTTTTTCCCAACTTTAATCGACACAGAAACGTAGGTAGGTTTTTGCTTATCCCTCACCCAACATCGGCACATAAGACCCATGCACACTCCGAATAGCCGTCGGTCTCCGGCTTGGTGTTGAGGTTTGCGTGGGCCACAGTTGTGCCTCTTGTGGGGCCCCCGTAGATCGCCTTGGCCACCACGGACTCGCTTGCTCCTCGGGTGCCGGCCGCCTGTCCCGCCATGCCACCCTAAACGACATCCTCAGAAGAGCGCTCGTCAGTGCCAACGTTCCTGCTGCTCTGGAGCCCCAGATCGTGCGGAGTGATGGCAAGCGCCCTGACGGGATGTCGTTAATTCCATGGAGGATGGGCCGTGCACTGGTGTTGGACGCCACTTGCGCCGACACCTTGGCAGCGTCCTACCTCCCAACAACGAGCAGACGTGCCGGTGCAGCGGCGGACACCCGAGAACGGCTCAAGGCCATTAAATACGAGTGTCTCGGCGCCCAGTACAAGTTCGTCGCATTCGGTGTCGAGACACTCGGTTCGTGGGGCAAGGGCGCACGAGGGCTCCACGGAGCTATAAGCAAGCGCCTGAGAGAGGCAACAGGTGACCCTCGCGCAGGCAGCTTTCTCGCACAAAGACTTGCTATAGCAATTCAACGTGGGAATGCTGCCTGCGTGATGGGCACCCTACCTAAATTAAGGGTCCAAATTTAGATTGTAATTTTTAGTTTTAATTTTTGTTTAGTATTTTAAGTTAGTTTTATTTATGTTAATTTTAATATTAGTCTCTGTTTTTGTACCTACTTTTATTGTTTAATAAAGTAGTATGTGAATGGTAGGTTTAGGTTATGAAGTTTTCATCGGCCCGAAGGGCCAAAAACACACAGAAGAAGGAGCTCCGTCGACACTGTTTCTGTGTCAATTCAAATTGAAAAAAAAACGCTACTGTGAAAATAGGCTTCAGTAAAAAACTATGGTGAGAAAAAAAAAATCTGCGAACGGAAATTTTTCTACAAGGAAATTACGATTTTGGGGAAATGATCTATCCAGTCGTCTGAGAGGAGGCCTGTGCCCTGCAGTGGGACGTATTATAATAGGCTGGTATAAGATTGCATATTACGAAAAAATACTCGCTCGTTGGTGTGGAAAGCCAAGATCTGCGTTTATAGCATTACTTTTACAATATTTTTTAAAGACATTGTGACAAATTAAAGCTAATTAAGGCATGGAATAATTTAAAGACCATTTTCTTACAGGGTATGACTCGAAGTATGTCTTTTTGAATCTCTCGTCGGCCTGCCAGAGTGTAGAAGCAAAGCCAGGTGGCAGCGGCAGTTTTGCCACTAGTCTGCCCACTTCACCCGTCTCGCATTCTGAGCCATCTTCTCTTAGGACATGCACTGAAAAAAGGTTAAAGTTTACTCTTTTTGGTGTCAGAGCACTCAGAATGTATGCTAACCCTCTTACACTACACATAGAAGTTAGAAATTGACCTGTGGTTGGCAAAGGAAAATGACAAAAGAAATGAATGTCGAGATAAGCTTAACCAGTTTTAATAAGTTAGAGGGTTAATATTTGGCGATCATTACCAAGCAAAATTTACCGTAGATTTAATCGCTTCCATGCGACCTTTGATCAATTATAACTGTAGATATAGGTAACGCCACCAGAGTTGAGGCCACGCACACAACCACATCTCATGTAATGACAGCGGGATTTTGACGTTGTGTTGACGTTTAACGCTGTAATTACATGAGATGTGGTTGTGTGCGTGGCCTCAACTCTGGTGGCGTTACCTATACACATTGCCGAACAAAATCCCCTTCAAAGAATGTCCGAACTTTTTTATTTGGTTGCGTAACAAATAAAATCATCACCTACACAGAAATTTGAACCTAGTCTTTACTTCAAATACAGTCGAATTTCGGTAGCGGCAAAACTCCACTTGACAGCTAAACTTGACAATTTCACGCAACGTTCTGAGAAAAAAGAAGGCCACTTTTATCAAAGTGGCGCTCATTTGGCTCGGACATTTTCGGGCGCGCGACTGTGGATCTACAGTTATAATTGATCAAAGGATGCGACTGAGAACTGTTGAGAAAGTTAGTGTCACTAACACAAAAAAAACTTCGCATTTATTTTTTAAGAAATAGCTACGAAAAAACTGTTTTAATTAAATAATAGTTTGAATGACAGTAAATTAATTGCCACTTTGTTACAGCACAGCAGATTTATGTAGAAGGCACCAACCATATTTGCAACTATTTTTGTTGTTTTCGCGCAACTTTTCCCAACCACTTTGAATGACAGATACTCCTATGATATCCGATGATGATTTACAGAGCCCCTAAGAAATGTCAAGCTCTCGTCGATACTTCACAGCGGCCCAAGTCTAAAACCGGCCAAGAGCGTGTCGGACACGCCCAAGATAGGGTTCCGTAGCCATTACGAAAAAATCAAGTAATATTTTTCTAAGGATTTCGTATGTGTACGGAATCTTCCAAGTTAGGTATCGTCAATACTTTGAAAAAAGCTTGTATCTCAAAACCGTTAATCTGGCAAAGTGAACTTTATTACGCGCGTATCAAGGTTCAGTTTTGTTTACATGCTGATTTGAGATACGAGTTTTTCAAAGTAGCGATACCTTAGGCTACTATTTACTCTTAAACTAAAAATAATTCCCAATCAATCTTAGCCGCTATAATTTTCCTTGTAAATTAAATATATTTACTACCATTTTGAATTTTTTCAAATTTTTCCACCCAACAGTTTAGATTTTACAGGGGGGGGGGGACGGTCGATTTTAATGAAATTTTTCACTTTAAAGTTGAATATTTCGCAAACAAATCACTGAATACAAAAATCATGTAAGCAACCCCCCAATCGTTTTAAAATACCTATCCAAAGATACCCCACACTATAGGGTTAGTCGAGAAAAAAAAAATCACCCCCACTTTACATCTATGGGAGGTACCCTAAAATTCATGCCAAATTACAGTTTTCTAGTACTAACAGTCTTTGAGTTTAGCCGCGGACAGACAGACGGACAGACATGGCGAAACTATAAGGGTTCCTAGTTGACTACGGAACCCTAAAAACAGTGGTTAAGATAGTTTTAGATGGTTTTGGTATACTCACTATCATATCCTGGTACCGGATAGCCTGCGGAGTGTGGAAGCACGGCTTTGATGCCGTAGCCGAGACACGCGGCCGTGATAGCAGAGCCCGTCTCTGTCTGCCACCAATGGTTTAGGACAGGCACGCCGAATATGCGCTCCGCCCAGAGCTGCGAAAATGAAAAAAAAAAGCAAAATTAAAATTTTTGAAAAAATCCCACGACGGCTAAAATTAAGTATACAGTTTTAAACTTTCGTGATTTTCACTTGTTATTATAAAAACGGGACTTCGCTGCAATGTTAGTTTCAACGTTGAAGTAAATATTGTGTGCGTGATAACTGATAAGTCCCGTTTAGTAGGTATTATAATTATGGTTAAAACGTAAGTAATTTAAAAGGGACACAGGGGTAACGACCGCTTTAGCCTAGTTGGTAGTGACCCTGCCTACGAAGCAAGAGGTCCTGGGTTCAAATCCCGGTAAGGGCATTTATTTGTGTGATGAGCACGAATATTTGTTCCTGAGTTATGGATGTTTTCTATGTATTTTAGTATTTATTTATCTATATAAGTATGTTTATCGTCGTCTAGTACCCATAGTACAAGCTTTGCTTAGTTTGGGACTAGGTCGATTTGTGTAAGATTGTCCCCTAATATTTATTTATTTATTTATTTTTTAGGGATAAAATAATTAAAACCCCCGTCTTAATTATTCATTTACTCAAATAAAAACAAAAGAAGTGCAAAAACAATCTCTAAATACCTTTGCCAAACTGCATAGCAGTTTGTTGGCAGAAAGTATAGAACTCTCATTCCCTATTTTTTTTAATTTTTACTTAATGAATTTATGTAACGTGTGATAGTAAAAACCAATCAAACCCCTATGTTGTTTGGATGTTTACTTACCTACCTAAAATTTTGCGATATTAGTGCTTGCGGTTCGGCGATTTTTTACTGAACTGATTTTAAAACATTGTACGGATGTATAGTATAAATCTTCCCAGGTGAATTTTTCGCTTCGAGCCCTTATCTTTCAAAACAAACGCTATTGTCATAGTATTATGGTTCAAATTTAATGTACCATTACATACATAAAATGTTCCATTACATACATACGAAAAATTCACCTGGGAAGATTTATACTATACTGAAAGGATCCGTTCATATACGAGTCCGACTCACACTTTCATTTTCTTTTCTTGTTAATGACGTTTTTTTTCTGGCCTTACTTTTAATTCTAGATAGAGCTTAGGCGGCAGGAAAACGTCCCGAAAAATATAAGCCAACTGTTGGCTTATATGTCAATTGTCTCCCTTCAGTCTGAATGACGTAACGTGATATTAGTGGTTTTTGGCTTTTTTTGGACGTTTTGTATGCCAGTGTTTGCTACTGACACTCTATCTAGTGTATAAATAATCTAAGTTTTAATTAAGTATACGTTTGTGTTATTGACAGGACTTCATACGCTAAACAACGGAGTAGGTACTGAGTTCACGACAACAGTGCCACAGAATTAATTAACATAATTTGCCGGACATTTATATTGCATGCTCCGTTATCGTTATACAACATTGAATGCTTATAAATCATCATCATCATTACCATCATCCCAGCCTATATACCTCCCACTGCAGAGCACAGGCCTCCTCTCAGAATGAGACGGCTTAGGCCGTAGCTACGTCCTTGGATACTATTAGCATGGGGTGTGGTCTGACCAGCCTCGAATTAATTGGTTAGTTAATTATTCATTAAGTTAATTGTATCAACTTTCAGAAGTCGCTAGTAAGAGCAACGACCCGTCAAAGAAAAATCAACAGTTTAGGATTACCTATAAAAAAAAAAGATTAGAAAGAATAAGTCGGTATAAAATAACTTTTAACAAAAAACTACTGCACCTCTATTAGTCTAAAGGAATGGTTATTGAGATAGCATCACGGTCCCATCGAATTGAATATAATACATCTCATTTTCTCCTTATCCTGTGGGATTTTCCGAAAATCCAAAAAATAGTTTTTTTACTTTTATAATCACCTACTTGCATGCCTTTGAAGTCTCTAATAATTATAGTTACGGAGGTATGGCTACTTTGAAGCGAAAATATAAATCCTATTTATTCCCTATCGCGTGGGAATTTTGAAAAATCCTTTCTTAACGGACCCCTACGTAATAATAACTATCTGTGTGCCAAATTTCAGCACAATCCGTTCAGTGATTTCCGCACAATCCGTTGATAGATCAGTCAATAACGGTTGCCTTTTTTATAAAGGGTATTAAAATTAGTGGTTCGTACTCAGTTAATGATGGACAATATATGCGCTAACTCATTTGTTTTAATTAGTCTTATAAAATTTGGGGCGTCAAAACAAATGAGTTAGCGCATTATATTGTCCATCATTAACTGAGGAGGTCGGCGGGGGTGAGCTGTTTACAGTTTTTGCATAACATGGACATACCTTTTCATTCAATGGTAAATGTCCCATGTGTAATTACAAATTAATGGAATGATTTTATTTAGGATGCCATATTATGCTATGCCGAATTTACAAAATAACCTAAAATATATTGTTGTCAATTTTCATATAATTGAATATGCCTTAAAGAAGTTCCAAGAATCTAAACTTTCTATTGTAGATGCATTTTTAACTTTAGATCAAGAGAGAGCGGTTATAAACTGGTGTTCATCTGCTTCTCTCAGTCACAAATTAGAAGACGTCATCTCTAGAAACCTAGATTTAGATTTTTTTAGGGAGTATGCCAACTTTCGGAGGCAACAGTAGTGGACAGCATTTCAATGTACAATTTCACTCACTTCGGTGGATGTAGAAAGATCTTTTTCTATCTATAAATGGATATTAAACTCATGGCGAAACTCATTAAAAATTGAAAATATAGAAAAACTTATGGTTATTTATTAAAATAGCACAGAGAATTAAAAAAGCTTAGCACTCGTTTCGTAACACATTTTCCTTTTAGTTTAATCATTTCAGTTTTGTCTTCTTTTAATATTTCTTTATAGATACACCTTATCCATATTAATATCTACAAGACACAACTACATGACATTAATGACGTAAAAACAGCTCACCCCCGCCGACCTCTGCGAGAACGAAACACTAATTTTGTATCACCAATTTGAATTCACCTTCAATACAGAGAAGAGAAGATTGTCCCTTTCAATACGTCGCACGTTTAGAATTAGCTTTGGGCTTAAAAACACTAAATTTCATAATACCTTATTCACTAATACCCCTAATTTTCAAATTACCATGGGATCATAATACCTAAAAATACATAAAATTTCAAATTTTAACATGAGACAATTTGAAATTTTAGGTATTTTTAGGTATTATGATCCAATGGTAATTTGAAAATTTGGGCCAAACTTATCACGGAATGGATCCCTAGCGATGGATATCGTAATAGAGGCAGACCAAAGCGGAGATGGAGGGACGACCTAGATGTTTATCACGTGGGATGGCAGGAGCTCGCGTTGAATAGGCAAGAATGGAGCAAGAGAGGAGAGGCCTTTGCCCAGCAGTGGGACACCAAAACAGGCTAATAAAACAAAAAAAGCCCAAAGCATTCGAATTGTGCTAGTCTAATTCTAAACGTGTGACGTGTCCCTTTCGTGAGCTTTTTTTCTGAAAATGTCCGTATTGGCTATGTGCGAAGCGGGTGGTGGGGTCGATCGCAGCGCACAATTATGGCAAAAATTGGAATTAAATGGGGATGAATGTTGTCAACGCTACACGGCGCCGCCGTCGTGCACGAAGCCAATAGCCATACTATTACTTACGCGGGTATCTTGATCGCAGTGCTCTCCAGCAATGAAGACAGACTTGAGGGAGTTGCAGCAGTATCTTCTGGCGTACTTGGTGTTGGGGTCAGCTCGCTTCAGCACGCGAATCGCAGTCGGGATGGTGAACAAAGCGTTGACTCGGTGCTGTTCGATGATTCTATATCGAAAAGCATTTTTCACTTCTCATGCTCGTAAAGTTGTTCTTTATGTTGAGAGAACGATGAGAATGGATTTTTTTATGATCTAGTGCATGAAGTTAAATGTTCGCTAAGACCAAGGCAAGACGCAAGCAGCCACAAACAGAAAATAAAATACTTAGCAGTTTTTTTATGTAACTTTCTGGTGTTTTGGAGGCAAATTTAGTACTTTATTAGCTGTGTGGTGACCGGCAGAGTAGAATAGCACCAACCCCTTCTGCTAATGGGTGTCGTAAAAGGCGACTAAAGTGTGATAGAGAAAATATCTAAGCTCTCTATATGTATATCAGAGAAGGAAAACTTGAAAATAAACCTGCATCCAAACCTTCCTCCGGTTGTAGCGGTCTCCGTTCCACTGGGTCACGGGGAGTAAGGACGAGAGAGGGCGTCTGTGGTAGCGCGCCCACTTACGCACTAAAAATGTTCCTGCGCAGATGACAGCTTCCGAATTTAGGACTCCGAGAAAGAAAAGCCCCACGGCGATAGGCTGAAGTAGAGAGGTTCGGTTTGATGCTGACCGGGCTTTGTCTGAGGCCTACACGTGGGCGGCTCCGGGGGTGTTGTATGACATCGTGGTCGCTTTCGCTCTGCACTGGGGTGACAGAGAGGATTCGGCAGCACCCGGAGCGTCAGAGCAGCCCTATTAAGGGTGGCACTGCTCTCCTTGCTCAGCCTTGGAAGGGGCTAGAAAAGGTGCCCTAAAAAATGCTCACCCCACCCTACACGGAAGGTAGTAACCGCGGCTGCCTCCGCATCTTTAAACTCGTGGTCGAAGTAACAGAAATAGCAGAATTAAAAGAAAAATTATACAATCGGAAATGACATTTGGTGCATGGAACGTGCGAACCCTCCTTGATCGTAATGACAATGCCTGCCCTGAGCGAAAAACTGCCATTGTAGCTCGAGAACTCTCTCGCTATAATATCGATGTGGCTGCTCTCAGCGAAACACATCTTGCTGATGAGGGAGAGCTGGTGGAGCACGGTGGCGGGTACACTTTCTTCTGGAAAGGACTCGCCTCGTCCGAACCGCGAAGGTCAGGCGTTGGATTTGCGATCAAGAACCAACTTGTTAAGAAATTACAGGAGTGTCCGGCGCACATCTCGGACCGCGTTACCACTTTGCGCATTCACCTGGAAAATAATAACTACCTTAATGTCATCAGCGCTTATGCACCCACGTTGGATAAATCTGATGACATTAAGGAGCAATTTTATGAGGAGCTGACTCACTATATAGAGAGCGTACGACCCAAGGAGCAAATCCTCCTATTGGGGGATTTCAATGCCAGAGTCGGACAGGATTTCGATGCATGGCCTAATGTTTTAGGCAGACACGGAGTAGGCAGGATGAACGATAACGGACAACTACTACTAAATTTATGTGCACAATTTCATCTTGCGGTTACAAACACAATGTTCAGACTTCCCGCCAAGCATAAAAATACGTGGATGCATCCAAGGTCTACACTGGCATCTGATAGACTATGCCATCGTACGCCAAAGAGACGTTTCCCAGGTCCAAATTACCCGTGTCATGCGTGGTGCACACTGCTGGACTGATCACAGGCTTGTTGTCACAAAGCTTCGTCTCCGCCTCCGTCCTCCTTGTAGATCTGGTAGAACTAAGCCGACGTGTCTAAACGTGGATAGGCTTGCAGATCTCGAAACTAGGGAGCTCTATGCTGAGACTTTGACTGCTGTGCTGCCTCCTTCAAACAAAGACCATGGTGATGTTGTCGCTGATTGGGGGACTCTATCTACTCTCATTTTAGACACTGCCACATCTACTTTAGGTCTAAAAGTCCAGAAAAACGAGGATTGGTTTGATGAAAACGATGGAGTTCTGAGGGAAGCAATTGATAACCATCGAAGTCTTCTACGGCAGCACAGGAACACAAATATACACAGCGTAGCGGAGATTAAAAGTAGTGACCTGGAGCTTCGTAAGTTAGCTCGGGAAACAAAGGACAAGTGGTGGCAGGACAAAGCTCGTCATTTGCAGTGGCTTGCAAATACTAACCAGCTAGGGGAGTTTTATGGTGAAATCAAAAAGCTAATCGGCACAACTTCACTTGCTAAAGTCCCACTTAAGCCTGGTAGTGGCGGAGGCCTTCTTAAAAGTAAGGAAGAAGTGTTGATGCGGTGGGCAGAACATTTCAACGCTCTGCTGAACGTAGACAGATCGGCCGACCTGGAACACGTTCGCGCAATCCCTCAACTCCCTGTACACGTACAGCTAGACGAGCCGCTGAGACGGGGCGAGGTTGTTCTTGCTATCAAGCAACAGCAGAATAAACGAGCGGTAGGTATTGACTTTATACCGGGTGAACTACTCAAGTACGGCGGTGAGGAATTGCATTCGGCCATATGGGAGCTCTTTCAACTGATATGGAGAGAAGAGAAAGTCCCATCAGCCTTTAAAATATCACGTATTAAAGCCTTATATAAGAACAAAGGAGACCGTTCAGATTGCGATTCCTACCGTGGTATTTCGCTGCTATCAGTCCCTGGAAAAGTCTTTGCCAGAGTCTTAATGAACCGCCTTAAGGAACTTTCAGAAAAGTTACTACCTGAGACTCAGTTTGGCTTCCGACCTGATCGAGGCACCTGCGAGGCTATTTTCTCATTACGGCAATTGCAAGAAAAGAGTAGAGAGCAAGGCCGCCACATGTACCTCTGCTTTGTCGATCTTGAGAAAGCCTTTGACAGTGTGCCTCGAGAAGCCCTGTGGGTGGTACTTAGTAGGATAGGATGCACAGAGAAGTTTGTAAGACTTATCCGACTCCTACATGATGGCATGCAGTGCTGCGTCGCTGTAGACGGCGAACAGTCAGACTTCTTTCCCGTTACCTGTGGGGTGAAGCAAGGTTGCGTTCTAGCGCCCACACTGTTCGCGTTGTACTTTGCGGTTGTAGTCCGAGAAGTCTTACAGACTACATCTGAAGGGGTCCGTATTCGTTTCCGCACCTCCGGCAACGTCTTTAATCTAGCGAGATTCAAAGCTCGCTCAAAAGTCTCGTACGCAGTAGTCACAGAGATCATGTACGCTGACGATTTGTGCTTTGTGACAGAATCTCCAGGTAGCTTGCAACAGTTGATGTCCGATTTCGACGAATCTTGCCGTAAATATGGCTTGAAGATCAGTGTCAAGAAGACAGAAGTAATGTCTTTAGACGTTTACGGTCACGAGGCACTATCCATTATGCTCGGCGAGGATAAACTGAAGCAGGTTAACAGGTTTCGTTACCTGGGGAGCACTTTAACATCCAAGTGCGACCTTGACGCTGAGATTAACAGCAGAATCGGCGCTGCAGCTGCAGCGTTTGGTAAACTGGATTCCAAGGTCTTCTGTTCACATGATCTTAAACTAGCCACAAAGATCTCTGTGTATATGTCCATTGTCCTTCCCAACATCCTTTACTCTGCTGAATCGTGGACCGTGTATCGGAGGCATATCCGCATGTTGGACCGTTTTCACCTGAGATGTCTGCGAAAAATTTTGAAGATCAAATGGTCCGATCGTGTGCGGAATACCGAGGTGCTGCGTAGAGCCAATGTGGGTGGCATCGAGTCCTACCTCATGGGGCGGCAGCTACGGTGGTGCGGACACGTGGCACGAATGCCGGAGCAGCGGATAGCGAAGCGCGTCTTTTACTCAGAACTTCAGGATGGCAAGCGTAAGCATGGCGGACAAGTTCTGAGGTATAAGGACGTGCTAAAGAGGCACATGAGAACGTGCGACATAGTGCCGTCTCAGTGGGAAAATCAGGCCGCCAATCGACTGGAGTGGAGGTCTCAGGTGAAGATCAAAATCCACGATTTCGAACTGAGACGGCGCTGTGACTTAGATGCCAAGCGTGACAATTTAAAAGCCCGACCACCTGCGGCAATCAATTATAATTACGTAAACGGTGCGCTCGTATGCCCGCGTTGTATGAGGATCCTGTCCAATAAAGTTGGATACGTGAGCCACTTGCGAGCGCATGATCGACATGAACGGAGTTGAAGCTGTTGCCATGGTCGAAACCGGCCGGATCGGATCATCATCATCATCATCATTAGTACTTTATTATATAAATTGCAATGTATGAAAAATAAAAAAAAAGCTTGTAATAGTACATTACTGCAGAGGCCGTGAAGTAAGGGATTGATGGACGAGATTTGGGGTATACGGCCGAGTCGTAGACGAGGCCGGATAAAACGAGTCCAGCAATCCCTCTTCCGGCCGAGGATTGTATAGAGCTTTTCTCAAACATGCATCATCATCATCATCATCATCATCATCACTCCATACATCCATCCATACATCCACCCATACATCCATCCTTCCATCCATTCATTTATGTTTATGAAAGGTTGGCGATGCATATAGTGGTGAACTCGACCGTACTATTTCTCAAAGATGCAATGAAATGTTAACCTTACGTTCCAAATAATAGGCCGGGACGTACCACGATGCGGGCGGGGTTAGACGAGTGCTATGTAATGGATTTCCATACAGAATTACAGGCCTAAGCCGGGAAAGCGATCGTCTATTGTTTCATGTGAGACAGCATCATGACGTCTGGAGGTCTATGGCATCAAAAAAAACAAGCAATAGTTGCTTTTTTGCAATTTTAATTTCTTGAAGTTTTTTATTTATTTCATTGCATGTTTGAGAAAAGCACTATACAAGCCTCGGCCGGAACACCTTACTTCCCGGCCTCTGTAGTAATGTACTATTTCAATGTTGCTGTTAAATTTCCATGCAATCGAAACGATAAGAAGAATGTAAAATTCGACATATCGCTGTTTATAGGTAACGCCACCAGAGTTGAGGCCACGCAGACAACCACATCTCATGTAATGACAGCGAGATTTTGTCGTTGAGTTGTCGTTAAACGTCAACACAACGTCAAAATCTCGCTGTCATTACATGAGATGTGGTTGTGTGCGTGGCCTCAACTCTGGTGGCGTTACCTATAAAATACGGAAACGTTACGGAATCGCAGTGACGTGCCGTAAACGTCAGAGTTTACCGCATGCTCTCCATAGTAAATTCGTGACGTTTACGGTGCGTCACCGTTTTTTAAGCTGCGGTTTGGTCGCACCTTGAAACCTATTTTCCCCTCGACGTATCTATCCACCCTTACCCTGCAGTGGGACGTATATAGGCTGGGATGATTATGACCCAGTGATATTGTCAAGGTAAAGGTTTACCTATAATATTGTCCTGGGTCTGGAGTCCTGTCAGGCTTGCCCTCAAACATGACGGAGGTCAGGCCGGCGAGCAGCGGTCCGTAGCAGATGTAAGAGTGCCCCACCACCCACCCAAGGTCAGAGGCTGCCCACCACACGCCCTTCTTCAGACCGTATATAGAGCTCATGGACCAGCAGACAGTGGCTGCGTGCCCGCACGGACGTTGGACGCCTTTCGGCGCGTCGGTGGTACCTGAATCAGAAATGTATCTAAATAGGTATAACATGAAAATTGAATTCGAAAAATTGATTGTTTGTTTGCCAAATTTCATCAAAATTTCCTAACTTTGACAGTTATAATATTAGTACTCAGGATAGCAGTTATCCGTCCCCTTGTACACATAAACTGTTCCTTTAGAGCTACACTTTGAAAAACATTTATTCCGCAAATAAAACAAAACAAATTATAAAGTCAAATTTACAAAATTAAACAAATTTTAACCTTCGTGCATGTGACTTGTAAGTGACGAATTAAAATAATTATTTACCTGATGTGTAGAGTATATACAGGGGTTCATTGGCCTCGACAGGTACGCAGGGCACGGGATCGGCCTCCATTGCTTCCTCCCAACACATGTCTCGACCTTTTTCCAGCGAACATTCCAGAACCCTCCTCCTTTGATATATAATGCACTTTAAGGGCTGATGCGTGCTTTGACAAAGAGCTTCGTCCAAGATGTCTTTGTATCTAAAAAAAATATTAGTTTTAAATAAAAGACGACTATTTTCAAAATGCAGTGAACTGAAAAGATAGTTCTTTGAGTTTTGTAAGGCAATGGTAAAGGTCAACACAAACTGGGGGCGCGGGGCGCCGACGGAGCGTGCCCAGCGCGGTCTATAACACTGAATCAAATACGGTGTGCCGCGCTGCCGGTGTGTCACCGTATATTTGATTCAGTGTTATAGAGCGCGCTGGGCATGCTCCGTCGGCGCCCCACGCCCACGCTCCCGGTTTGTTGTGGCCTTCAGCATTGAAGTCTTTCTGGTTTACCAACACTTACGCGTTAGGCTTATACATACAGTCGAAAGCATAAACTTGTATACAGTAATCGCGTAAATATATGTAAACATCAACTTTATTGTTAATGGCATAGCTAGTTGTACTTCTAAATATTTTTTCTCAAACATGCTTTGAAATGTATGCGTTAATGTCACGAAATGAAGCCATGAAGTTTGTTGTTTATGGCTCCCTACATTACTTCTTGGCCTAGGCCATAAAAGTAAGTATGAAAAACCATTATTGTCCGCTGCTGTAACTTTTTAAATTTGCTTACTAACACTAAACTGACAAAGGAAAAATTACATACAGGGTTATTTTTAATTCACTGACATCCTCTTAACCCTGAATTCCTATCACTCAAGCAAATGTTTTTTGTTTTACGACTTTTTAAAATGAAGCACCTTTTTTCCCATACAAATACACAGAGTATCGTAAAAATAAGAGGAAATCTCAAATTTTCAAAACGTTATTACACCAAAAATATTGAGTTATGACAAAAGCCGTAAAACAAAAAACATTTGTTTAAGTGGTAGGAGTTTAGGGTTAAAAGGATGCTAGTGAATTACAAATAACCCTGTATAGCCAACTTACGACATTAAAAAAAATCTATCTTCTTTTATTTCTATAAAACCGCCTAAACTACTGGTGATGGATGGATGGATGTATGGATGTATGGATGGATGTATGGTTATATGGATGTATGGATGTACGGATGGATGTATAGATGTATGGATGGATGTATGGATGGATGGATGGATGGATGTATGGATGGATGGATGTATGGATGGATGTATGAATGGATGTATAGATGTATGGCTGGATGTATGGATGTATGGATGGATGGATGGATGTATGGATGGATGGATGGATGGATGTATGGATGGATGGATGTATGGATGGATGTATGGGTGGAAGTATGGATGGATGTATGGATGGATGTATGGGTGGATGTATGGATGGATGTAATGTATGGATGGATGTATGGATGGATGGATGGATGGATGGATGGATGGATGGATGGACGGATGGATGGATGGATGATGATGATGATGATGATGATGATGATGATGATGATGATGCATGTTTGAGAAAAGCTCTATACAATCCTCGGCCGGAAGAGGGATTGCTGGACTCGTTTTATCCGGCCTCGTCTACGACTCGGCCGTATACCCCAAATCTCGTCCATCAATCCCTTACTTCACGGCCTCTGCAGTAATGTACTATTCTCAAACATGCTTTGAAATGTAGGTATGCGTTAATGTCACGAAATGAAGCCATGAAGTTTGTTGTTTATGGCTCCCTACATTACTTCTTGGCCTAGGCCATAAAAGTAAGTATGAAAAACCATTATTGTCCGCTGCTGTAACTTTTTAAATTTGCTTACTAACACTAAACTGACAAAGGAAAAATTACAAACAGCCAACTTACGACATTAAAAAAAATCTATCTTCTTTTATTTCTATTAAACCGCCTAAACTACTGGTGATGGATGGATGGATGTATGGATGTATGGATGGATGTATGGATGGATGGATGTATGGATGGATGTATAGATGTATGGATGGATGTATGGATGGATGGATGGATGGATGGATGGATGGATGTATGAATGGATGGATGTATGAATGGATGTATGGATGGATGGATGGATGGATGTATGGATGGATGGATGTAAAGATGGATGGATGTATGGATGGATGGATGTATGGATGGATGGATGTATGGATGTATGGATAGATGGATGGATGGATGGATATATGGACGGATGTATGGATGGATGTATGGATGGATGTATGGATGGATGTATGGATGGATGGATGTAAGGATGGATGTATGGATGGATGTATGGATGGATCTATGGATGGATGTATGGATGGATGTATGGATGGATGTATGGATGGATGTATGGATGGATGTATGGATGGTTGGATGGATGGATGGATGGATGGATGGATGATGATGATGATGATGATGATGATGATGATGATGATGCATGTTTGAGAAAAGCTCTATACAATCCTCGGCCGGAAGAGGGATTGCTGGACTCGTTTTATCCGGCCTCGTCTACGACTCGGCCGTATACCCCAAATCTCGTCCATCAATCCCTTACTTCACGGCCTCTGCAGTAATGTACTATTCTCAAACATGCTTTGAAATGTAGGTATGCGTTAATGTCACGAAATGAAGCCATGAAGTTTGTTGTTTATGGCTCCCTACATTACTTCTTGGCCTAGGCCATAAAAGTAAGTATGAAAAACCATTATTGTCCGCTGCTGTAACTTTTTAAATTTGCTTACTAACACTAAACTGACAAAGGAAAAATTACAAACAGCCAACTTACGACATTAAAAAAAATCTATCTTCTTTTATTTCTATAAAACCGCCTAAACTACTGGTGATGGATGGATGGATGTATGGATGTATGGATGGATGGATGTATGGATGGATGTATAGATGTATGGATGGATGTATGGATGGATGGATGGATGGATGGATGGATGTATGAATGGATGGATGTATGAATGGATGTATGGATGGATGGATGGATGGATGTATGGATGGATGGATGTAAAGATGGATGGATGTATGGATGGATGGATGTATGGATGGATGGATGTATGGATGTATGGATAGATGGATGGATGGATGGATATATGGACGGATGTATGGATGGATGTATGGATGGATGTATGGATGGATGTATGGATGGATGGATGTAAGGATGGATGTATGGATGGATGTATGGATGGATCTATGGATGGATGTATGGATGGATGTATGGATGGATGTATGGATGGATGTATGGATGGATGTATGGATGGTTGGATGGATGGATGGATGGATGGATGGATGATGATGATGATGATGATGATGATGATGATGATGATGATGATGATGATGATGATGATGATGATGATGATGATGATGATGATGCATGTTTGAGAAAAGCTCTATACAATCCTCGGCCGGAAGAGGGATTGCTGGACTCGTTTTATCCGGCCTCGTCTACGACTCGGCCGTATACCCCAAATCTCGTCCATCAATCCCTTACTTCACGGCCTCTGCAGTAATGTATTATTTGACACCTTGTTGACGTATACAGGGTGAAAAAATAAGTCGGGCCCTGGAATAATAAGTCCGTTAGTTAGCTCATAAAGTTAATGTTAGATTTTACGATCATTTTTATTTTTCAACCGACGAAAACAAAAGGAGGAGGTTCTCAATTCGACGTGTATATATATATATTTTTTTTTATGTATGATCACGCATAACTTTTTATAGAGTAGTCCGATTTTGATGATTCTTTTTTTATTGGAAAGCGTATACCCTGAGGGTGGTCCCATTTAAATTTGGAAACAATATTTTTACCCTAAGGGTAGAAAAACAGGTGATGATAGATTGTTCAGTAACTGATTGTACTATATGACCACGCATAACTTATTACAGAGTAGTCGGATTTTGATGATTCTTTTTTTATTGGAAAGCGTATACCCCAAGGGTGGTCCCATTTAAATTTGGAAATAATATTCCTACCCTAAGGGTAGGAAAACAGGGGATGATTGACTCACTTTTTACAGAGTAGTCTGATTTTCATAATTCTTTTTTATTGGATAGATAGGGTATACCTTGAAGTTGGTATTATAAATTTGGAAAAAAAATTACCCCAAGGATGGAAAAAAAGTATAAAATAAAAACTTTTTAACAAAAAATTAAACCGCCGAAAAAACTGAAAAGCAAAAAATAATACCTTTTTTGTTTGACCTTAATCTAGGTACCAGTTTGAAGTCGGTGCCTCAGCACGAGCCAGGAGGAGTGATAGAAGCCAATCAGGTAGACGATTATAGGTCCACTCCTCCTGGCTAAGTGCTGAGGCACCGACTTCAAACTGGTACCTAGACAAAAAAGGTATTATTTTTTGCTTTTCAGTATTTTCGGCGGTTTAATTTTTAAGACCAAATGTTTGTTAAAGAAATTTCATCCTGAATAATAATCCTATAGATTAGTATCGATAGGATTATTATTCAGGGTCGAGTGTTTGTTTTTTTTTTAATTTTAGTTGATTCAAGTCCCGGGCGAGGCAAGCGATTTTTAAAAAATCTTTGAATGCAGATTTATTCTTTTTAAAAATAAAGGAATGTCTCCTTTAAGTAAAATATATGAAAAGATAATAATATATGAAAAGATGATTATATAAAATGTTGTTATATCGATCATTACACACCCTACTTTTGTTTCTTACGCTGTGTATGATAATTACTTGACCTTATCAGTTAATTTCAATGCATTGTACGGTCAAGTGCAAAAATATACACAGTGTGGAAAAATAAGTCGGGCTCTGGAGGGAAACTACCTTAAATCCTTAAGTTGGCTCGTTTTACTTAAAGGAGACGGGTGTGTAATGATCGATATAACAACATTTTATATAATCATCTTTTCATATATTTAACAACATTTGATATATTTTCAAATGGTATAATCACTCATTTGATATAAATAACGTTTGGTATAATTTTAAAATATATAATCTTATATGGTATACCGTTATTATATATTTTGTTACATCTCGTGAGACGCAACCATTTGTTTTAACCTAACCTACTTTTCTGGCATTAACTATAACCATTATTATATAACCATCATTATATCTTATGAACGTTATATGAAAAGTTGATTATATCAAATGATAATATATTAAGTGTTGTTATAAGATTCAATAATTATATGAGCGTTATAGTGACTGAAGTTATATCAAAAGTTTTTATAGAGATCGTTGCGCACCCACAAAAGTTGTCTCTCCTGTGGATATAAAATTAGCGACTCCGAGTCATTTAAATTGGCCGAACGTTGGGCAGGCGTCCCACACGCTGGGGGGTTACTACGAAATTCGAAGTTCGAAGTTCGGATCGTGTGTTCCCTCTCACTCTCGTAATAAATACCATTTGCGTGAGCGGAACGGCATGAAACGAAGTTCGAATTTCGCGCTTCGTAGTATAGGGCCTGATGTGGACGTCACTAAAAGATATTGGCTATAGACACTTTGCCATGTGAAAAAAACATGTATGAAAGACAAATTAACTGTAAAAGATCTGAAACTCATTGTCATGTCTTGTATTTTTAATCGATTTAACTTTTTGTGTTGGAAAATGTTAATACGAGTAAGTAGTACAATGGGCAATGAATTTTCAACTTTACAGTAATACTTTGCAATCATTTGTATTCGCTTAAATATGCATAGAGGTGACATCGTCGTTACATTGTAAACATTTATAAATTTATTGCTGGTAAAAACTCGATTCTAATTCAGGTTAGCTATAAAAAAATTGTATAAACATTACTACAAAAGTAAGTTACAGTAAAGTCGGGTTAATTCGGCCCCTAAGGTGACTTTGGGCATTGGAATTAACCCAATCCAGATTTTATTGTTACATTGAAAATATAGGTGTAATGGGGTGATAAATTTTACAATTATTTCAATTTAAAACTTCTACTTTAATTTTTAAGATTACAACGACTTTATTATTAAAATTCGTTGCTTTTGCGATAAGTCTGAAATTCCGTTACGCACAGCTGCATGCTCAAATCCTGCTACTAGCCTCGAATGAGAGTGTTTTGAGCCAATAGAGAGAAATATTTATGACTGGTTCAGTGAAACGTTTTTAGGGTTCCAGAGCCAGAATAGCAAAAACGGAACTCCTATGTTTCGTCATGTCTGTCCGTCCGTCCATCCGCGGCTTAGATTAGGGCCAGAAAGCTGTAATTTTGCATGGACATGTGTAGCAATTATCAGGACAAAGTGAAAAAAAAATGTAGAAAAAATTTTTTTTAGGTTGCCTTCCATAGACATAAAGTGGGGGTGATTTTTTTTCGTCTAACCTTAATAGTGTGAGAAGAGTGTGAGGTATGGTTGGGTCTTTTAAAATCATTCCAAGGTTGTGACGACGTTCATGTTGTTGAAATTGAGGCATTGAACCACGTTTAGATAAAAACAATGTACAAACTTTACTACAAAAATAAGTTACTTACAGTAAAGTCGGGTTACTTTGGTCCCTAAGGTGACTTTGGCCTCTAATTTGAAAATTTGGGTGCTATATAATCTTTGGCATAATTTTTAATGTCCGAAACGTATTAGGCATAACAAAGTTTCGCATAATTTATTTACACTGAATCTTAGAGTTGCCGAAATTTAAATTGGCATAAATCTATATTGGCCGAATGGTTGTTTATACGAATAGTATGTTAGCATAATATTGCCATGGCAAATTTCATTATGCGTAATTATAGGTTTAGGTTAGGTTAGAGTTGTGTAACTATTCAGAATTCAGAAAATATGCGTAAAACCAATTCGGCTAAAATTGGTTATGCGTGATAGAATTCGGTGACATCAAATTATGCGGGAACAGTTTCTGCACAAATGCAATTTGGCTTAAACAAATTATGGGAGCCTGAAAGTTGGCACATTACCAAATGGTTGGTTTTAGCTGACCGCCCACTTTTTTGTTTTTTTTATAGACACTTCTTTATGTGGTTTTCATAAGGGTTAAAATTACCCTTCATCGGATCAAAGTACCCCGATTTATCCTAAAACCTTATCCTAAAATTGTGGTATGAATCGTCAGTCCTTGGACGCGGAAGTAAATTACGTATTAGGGCCGGCGCTCACTGACGGCATGGCACGGCATGGCATTTTATTACTATCAAATTATTTTAAAATCTTTTTTCAATGAGCTTAGAATTTATGTTACTTTATTGGTTATGCGTTGCGTCATCCCTCGGCACGTCGCGGCATCGTGGTATCGAAATAAAGTAACATGAATTCTAAACTCATTGAAATAAGATTCAAAATAACTTGATAGTAATAAAATGCCATGCCGTGCCATGCCGTCAGTGAGCGCCGGCCCTTATGCGTCGCATTACTCGGCGTATTCAAATACTTTGTACTCACCTGACAATTTTATTTGGTTCAACGCCGCAGCTCGCAGCAATAATCACCGTCGGCTCAGCATGTTCAATACGAGTTCTTAATTCTCTTGCCGCGAAACCTGGAAATACAATACAATAACAATATCTCAAAACAATACTTATTATTATAACGTTATGGTTTTCATTCCGTTATGATGACCGTCGTCATCGTCGTCGTCGTCGTCCGTTTAGACAACCAGATGGCCTAGTGGTTAGAGAACCTGACTATGAAGCTTGAGGTCCCGGGTTCGATTCCCGTGTCGGGGCAGATATTAGTAGGTATGAAAAATACGAATGTTTGTTCTCGGGTCTTGGGTGTTTAATATGTATTTAAGTATGTAACTATCTATATAAGTATGTTTATCCGTTGCCTAGTCTAGTACCCATACCTAACACAAGCTTTGC
Organism: Archips xylosteana; assembly: GCA_947563465.1. Classification (NCBI taxonomy): domain Eukaryota; kingdom Metazoa; phylum Arthropoda; class Insecta; order Lepidoptera; family Tortricidae; genus Archips; species Archips xylosteana. The sequence continues at coordinate 16,225,709 of OX387364.1, forward strand.
CTAGCTTACTTTGGGACTAGGTCAATTGGTGTGAATTGTCCCGTGATATTTATTTATTTATGATATAATATAACTTTACGGTGGAATATTGAACGTATTCAAAAGAAATTTCAAACACAATCGAACACGCATGCACGTTGCACATTGTGCACGATTGGCAGCCGCCGTGACGTGTGGCTCCGGGAAGAACGGCTACGGATTAGCCCGAAATATGTCTAGTTAAACTCGTTTGAAGAGGTTTCTTCGTAACATTATAAAGGTCTGCCCACGATGTTTTCCTTCACCACAAAGCTCATGGTAAATTTAAAATGCATCATCTTTTCAACCGAAATTCGTCCACTGCTGAACATAGAACTCCCCCAACTATGCCGACAAATTCAGAGACAGGTGCGAGCGAGCCCACCTTCCACCAAACCCTCTGTTTAAGAGACCATAGATCAAACCCACGATCAAACCACTAGGATTCCACTCCTTTTTGACGTGACAACGTCTAATATAGGTAACGCCACCAGAGTTGAGGCCACGCACACAACTACATCTCATGTAATGACAGCATCCCCCTGTCATTACATGAGATGTGGTTGTGTGCGTGTCCTCAACTCTGGTGGCGTTACCTATAAATCGATGAACGCCGGCTTTATACACGAAAAAGGATGACGCAATGTAACGTACCTACAGAGCAGCGAAGGTCAATTACAAGAGAGCGGCGAGGGCCAGTTGCAAGAGAGTGGCGAGGGCCAGTTGCAAGAGAGTGGCGAAGGCCAGTTGCAAGAGAGCGGCGAACGCCAGGATGTACAATGCGGGCTGCGTGGAGTGCAAGGGGGGGTTTGTGAGGGGGTGCGGGGGCGGGGGGAGGTGCGACGGTATTAAAGGGGTTTCATTTTTATTTTTTGAATGTTTTTAAAGGGGGGTGGGGGGTTGAGGGGGAGGGGAGGGGCGAGGGGGGTTGGGAGGGTTGAGGGTGGTTGAGGGGGAGGGGGAGGCGGCGCGGGGGCTTCAAAGGGGGATGAAAATTTCATTGATTTTGCCGTAGAATGCACCGTTTTCAAGATATTTGTCAAAGCACCGGTTCTCGTCCGATCACCGGGTTATACTCGTAAGCAACGTCGGGCGCGGTCAGTACTTGGATAGGTGACCGCCTGGTTTTTGAATATTTTGTTATGACGTTGTCACGTTAAACTATCGTCCGTAAACCGACTTTTTAGTTCTGTACCTACCTCCAAAAACCACAGAGTGTATGCCACCGATCCTGTTGGTAGCCAGCATGGCGACCACCGCCTCAGGGATGAGGGGCATGTAGATCAGCACCCGAGAGCCCCGGGACACGCCCAGCTCAGACAGCTTGCCGGCGAGGCGGGACACCTGTGCAGATACCAACTTCATACTATAGCTAAACCGTTTGAGTCCCCGCCCGCACCTCTCTCAGCCCCTTTTTCAATACCCCCCAACCCCTGTACCCATGGGCGTAGCCACGGTGGGGCAGGGTGGGGCGCTTGCCCCACGCTGGCTCTGACCTGTAAGGTACCTAACCAAGTTAGGTATGAAGTATCTTCTTTTTGTATTTATTTTTCAACTTCATTTTTTATTACTTTTACGGTCATCCCGTGAAACCATATATTTCAAACTAAATACAAACTGAAATATAGATGCACAGAAAAAACCCCAGAAAAAAGACCAATGCTGGGAATCGAACCCAGATCCTCAGCGTTCCGTGCTGCGTGCTTACCCCTACACCATCACTGGTCTAGAGGTTAGCGACGAATTTTTCCCATACATCGTACATTTCAGTCTGTTATAATCACCTTATGCAGTGATAAAACGCGCATCTATGTTATGCTCTCTACCGAGATACTTAACACTCCTTCGGAACTAACCGCTCACCTGGACCAAGAGATGGCGCTACTGTGCAACTTTAAACAAGTTAGGTATGAAGTATCTTCTTTTTGTATTTATTTTTCAACTTCATTTTTTAGTACCTAACCAAACTTAAAAAAATTAATTTAGTTTGAAAAAATTAACCGGGGTGTGACCGCGGGTATAGTTTGCTAGTTACATTATAATTTAATTTACTGCTGCCCCACCCTGAGCCCAGGCTGGCTACGCCCATGCCTGTACCGCGCGAGCGAGGACTCGGTTAAACGGTTTGGGTTTCATAATCATTAATCATCATAATCATTATTTCAATCAAAAGTCGTCTACTGCTGAACATAGCGCACCTTCAGGACGGTACTGGGAAACGAGTAAGCACATCCTAGCCGAGTGTGTCATGTACGCGGCAGCGCGGCGTGATGTATTCGGGAGTGATGAGCTGAGGGAGGAGGAGCAGAAGGATGTCAGTCTCAAAGATGTCCTTATGTTCAGCAGGAGAATGAGAAGATTCGAGGAGAGATGCTGTGTGGGAGCGTTGCTGGGACAGTAACCGTCGGCTCCAACCACGGGGAACTGGGCTGAATGACTGTGCAAAACGGTCGACAGCCCACCTGGCTCAGCGAGGCGTCCCCATACATCATCATCAGGACGGTACTGACCCAATAGGAATTATTCTCATTTCAAAAGTAAACCTGTTGTTCTTTGAGCATTAAGTTCAATTTTGAAACGAGAATATTTCCTAATGGGTCAGTAACGTCCTGAAGGTGCGATAGGCCTCCTCAGCTCGCCAAACAGAGCGGTTCTGCGCCATTCGCGTTCGTTCTCGCAACATTAACCAGGTCGCTCAATCTAGTGAGAGCCCTACCTATACTGCGTCTTCCGGTCCGAGGACGCCGCTCGAGAACCTTTTGGCCCCATCGGCCATCAGTTCTAGAGATATGCCGTGCCCACTGCCACTTGAGTCGGGCGATTCTTCGAGCTATGTCAGTGACTTTAGTTCTTTCATGGATTTCATAATTTCTTATGCGATCCCCACTCATAGGTACTAGTGTTACCGAATATTCACCTTTAGCCACGTGGCGACCCACGGTAATGGCACACTGACATCTGTGATCAACGCACTGTGTATACTGACCTGGTCTCGCAGCTCGCTGTAAGTGATGCGACGCACGTATCCATGAGCGGGGAGTCGTGCATCAGTGCTACTGTGACATCCTCGCCTTTGGTCACATGCACGCGGTATTGTGGCACACTGACGTTTACGATCAACATTAACTGACCTGGTCTCGCAGCTCGCTGTAAGTGATGCGACGCACGGTATCCGTGAGCGGCGAGTGGTGTACCAGTGCCACTGTAGCACCCTCGCCTTTAGCCACGTGGCGGATAGCGTTGTGGCACGCTGACATCTGTGATATACACATTACTGACCTGGTCTCGCAGCTCGCTGTAAGTGATGCGACGCACGGTGTCCGTGAGCGGCGAGTCGTGTACCAATGCTACTGTGGCACCCTCGCCTTTGGCCACGTGACGGTCCACGGCGTTGTGGCACACTGACATCTCGCCGCCTACCCACCTGCGAGTGAGTTGAAATTACTGTAAAAACTTTATAAACTTTTGGTAACGTAGAGAGCGTGTTCGCCGAGAGAAAGGGCTACGACTTAGGTAGTCAGAAACATACAAATACAAATAATTTATTTGTCAAACATAGGTTAAAAAAATGGGACAATGATCTCTAGACTGACAGACGAGCTAAACCCTATTAAAGACGTACTCTATAATTTGCTGTCGTGAATGAACAAATTGACAATAAAATTTATTTAAAAAAAAAAATATGGAAAATTACAAAACAAAAAAAAACAAACACACACACATACTCATTGAACAAATTGTCTAACTTACCATTTAGTGAACGGAGGGTTGCTATTGTCTAACACCTGATCCCAAGGTCGCGTCCACTCCAGCTCGCGGCCCACCTCGCCCCAGAACCCCTCAGGATCCTCGAGGGAGCGCTGGTAAGCTTTCTGATATTCTTCTGTGACGCCACTCTCTCCTGCCAAATTGACAACCGGAATTTCAATTTTTGACGACCGGATAGCCTAGTTATTAGAGAACCTGACTACGAAGCTTGAGGTCCCGGGTTCGACTCCCGGTCGGGGCAGACATTTGTGTGAATAATACGAATGTTTGCGCTCGAGTCTTGGGTGTTTAATATGTATTTGGGGGTTTTCAGAAAATAATGTACCCGTTTTGCCTTAATTATCTATACATATAAAATCCTTTGTCCTGACTGACGGATCAACGCACAGCCTAAACCGCTGATCGTAGAGACCTGAAACTTGGAGGGTGTGTTCTTTGTATGACGTAGGCATCCGATAAGAAAGGATTTTTCGTAGTTCTACTCCGAAGGGGGTAAAAAGGGGGGGCAAAGTTTGTATGGGACAACGTGATTCCTTGGTCCAATCTACTTCAAATTTTGCATAAACATTCTTTAACAGAATTGATGGAAGACGTGTTTCGTATTTTATTGAAATTCATCACTTGACGGGGTTAAAAAGGAGTAGAAAGTTATTTTGGGGGTGATTTGCTTCGAAGTTGATATCAATACTCCTTAGTGCTTTTGATTTAAATTACATTTTATTTTGACACATGTTTGAATACTCGATCCGAAGACACGGCTTCATAGGAACGTAGAGTTCGAAATTTGAAATGGTAAGGACTAGACATCTTGGTTAAGCCGCGTTTTCACTTAGTGTTCTGAACAAACATTTGTTTAGAGCAAATATGATTGCGGTTTTGCCGATGTTCGCTCAAAATAGCATCAATGTAGCGTATCTACTGTGTTAAAAAATAATAATTTTATTAAATACTTAAGATGAATGTAATTTAATAACAATGTAGATCTGATTGAAAAAAATATACCTTGTCGAGTTTCTTGCCGGTTTCTTCTCAACAGGGTTTTTTCCGAACCGGTGGTAGATTCTTCGACGTTCATAGGAGCATCAATCGATGCCTAAATTGAATAAAAAATTTTGACTTTGACTTTGACTTTGAATAGAAAATGTCCGTTTTCATTCAACGAGGAAAGAGAACAGTTGTTTATAACAAAATCGTAAACAAAGATTGGAGACCCACCGAACACGTACAATGTCGAGCGAATGCACAGAGCAACAGCTCGCTCGCCACAGACGTCGTTTTCACTGGATGAATGAGTGAGCGACCCGCGTCCAGCCGATTATCACTGAATAAACACGTTCGCTCGCTCAGAACTGTTCAGGACACTGGGCTGATTTTTCAATCATCGAATAAATATTATCTGACGGATAACGTGTAAAGCGGCTAAATTGTAGCGTCATGCATACAGTGCAACTGACGCAGTGCTGTCAGTCAACTTATTTAGTCAACTTATTCTATAATTTAACCAGTTGATGACATTTATGCGTTGATTGAAAAATCGGCCCTCAGTGAAAACGCAGCTTTATAAAACATACAAATCATACCATATTCAAAAAAAACAATATTTAAATCGGTTTAGAATTCGAAATTTCAATTTTATTTGTTCTTGGATATTTGAATGAAAAACTTACCTTATACCTAGATTTTCTTTAGAAAATTCCTTGGAAATCTCTTAGATTACCTACTTAGCGAATATTTGCGAATATATACACGAATTACCGACATTGTAAACGAAACGAAACTTCAAATTTTGCAAACCATTTTGTCTACGTTTGTCAAACACTTCCTGATCTGATCTCTGATAATAACTAATTATATATACATATAAGTATTTGCATTTCACCAAGCTTTTGCTTTTACAAGCGCAGCGTGGGACGTCCACCAACAAGATGGACGGACGTTTTGGTGAAGGCCGCAGGTTCAGAGTGGATGCAAGTCGCTTCCAACCGTAATGATTGGGCGTAAATGAGGGAGGCCTATGTCCAAAAATTCAAAAATGCAAAATTCCCAAGGGATAGAAAAAAAATCAACTTCGGAGCTCATTTTAAAATGTCTTTCACCAATAGAAAAGATACACTGTCCTTGATTAACATAGGATGCTATTTTCCGGATAAATGCAAACTCCCGCGGTATAGAAAATAGTAAATTTAACTTCGGGGCTGAGTTTAAAAAAAATTACCAATAGAAAGCTACACTATCCTTCATTGGTATAGGCTAGGCTACGTACTATTTATTCGGTAAAATGCGAAATTCCCGTGGGATAGAAAGAAGTCAATAAGTATCACTTGAGGGCTGATTTGAAAATTTCTTTCACCAACAGGAAGCTACACCAACCATTATTTACATAGACTACTTTTCTCCGTGAAAAAGCAAAATTCCCACGGGAAAAAAATAAGTGAATTCAACTACGGGGCTGATTTTAAAACTTCTTTTACCGGTACAAAGCTACACCTTTAAGGACATAGGCTACTTTTTCTCGGGGAAAATGCAAAATTCCCGCGGGACAAAAATAAGCGAAAATTTGCATAGAATAAGGACAAATTTGTTGAAATTCCCACGGGATAGAGAATAAACGGGATTTATAATATTCACTAACTGATACTGATGATGATGAAATGATAATAATGATGGATCTTGCCGTTGCCGGATTTTTGTTTTATACAATGAAAGAGATGAAGAAGCTTTACCACAAATTGGAATTCTACGCGGACGAAGTCGCGGGCAAAAGCTAGTCTATACATATAAAATCCTTTGTCCTGACTGACGGATCAACGCACAGCCTAAACCGCTGATCGTAGAGACCTGAAACTTGGAGGGTGTGTTCTTTGTATGACGTAGGCATCCGATAAGAAAGGATTTTCCGTAGTTCTATTTCTAAGGGGGTAAAAAAGGGGGGCAAAGTTTGTATGAGACATCGTGATTCCTTGGTCCAATCTACTTCAAATTTTGCATAAACATTCTTTAACAAAATTGATGGAAGACGTGTTTCGTATTTTATTGAAATTCATCCCTTGACGGGGTCAAAAAGTAGTAGAAAGTTATTTTGGGGGTGATTTGCTTCGAAGTTGATATCAATACTCCTTAGTGCTTTTGATTTAAATTACATTTTATTTTGACACATTGTTAACGAAACGAAACTTCAAATATTGCAAACCATTTTTGTCTACGTTTGTCAACCACGTCTTGATCTGATCTCTGATAATAGCTAATTATATGTATTAAGTATTTGCATTTCACCAAGCTTTTGCTTTTACAAGCGCAGCGTGGGACGTCCACCAACGAGATGGACGGACGTTTTGGTGAAGGCCGCAGGTTCAGGGTGGATGCAAGTCGCTTCCAACCGTAATGATTGGACGTCAATGAGGGAGGCCTATGTCCAGCAGTGGACGTCCTACGGCTGAAATGATGATGATGATGAAGCTTTTATGCGAGTTCAACCTTTTTCGAATAAAATCGAATTGAGTATTCAAATATCATTGTTGAACTCGCATAAAAGCTTGGTGCAATGCAAATACATATAAAATGCTTTGTCCTGAAGTCCTAAATGACTGACTGCCGGATTAACGCACAGCCTAAACCGCTGTATGTAGAGACCTAAAACGTGGAGGGTGTGTTCTTTGTATGACGTAGGCATGCGATAAGAAAGGATTTTCCGGAATTTCCACGGGATAAGGAATAATCGGGATTTATATATTTCATCAAGAGTGACCCTATGCCCATAACGAAGATTACTAAACTGTACAAATTGGGCATGCAATTAGACTATTAGAATATAAAGCGAATATAAAGAATTTTGAAAATTTCCACGGGATAAAGTTAAATCAGGATTTATATATGTAGGTACTCAAATCAACTGGACCATATCTCCGTAACTACAATTACTAATCTTTTCAAATACAGTATTAACGAAAATGACCATAACAACAAAAAAACTTATTGCAGGATTTTTGGAAATTCCTGTGGGATAGATAATCTCTGAAACTTCCGAGCCGATTAAAAAAAAAAACTTTTACCAGTAAAAAGTTACACTATCCTTTATTGACATAGGCTACTTTTTTCCGGGGAAATGCAAAATTCCCAAGGGATAGAAAAAAGAAAATTCAACTTCGGAGCTCATTTTAAAATGTCTTACACCAATAGAAAAGATGCACTGTCCTTGGTTAACATAGGATGCTTTTTTCCGGATAAATGCAAAATTCCCGCGGTATAGAAAATAGTAAAATTAACTTAAGGGCTGAGTTTAAAAAAAAATCACCAATAGAAAGCTTCACTATCCTTTATTGGTATAGGCTACCTACTATTTATTCGGTAAAATGCAAAATTCCCCTGGGATATTAAGAAGTGAATTTCACTTCAGGGCTGATTTGAAAATTTCTTTCACCTATTAGTGAGTAGCTACACTAACCCTTACTTACATAGACTATTTTCTCCGTGAAAAATCAAAATTCCCACGGGAAAAAAATAAGTGAACTCAACTACGCGGCTGATTTTAAAAGTTCTTTTATCGGTAGAAAGCTTTAAGGACATAGGCTACTTTTCTCGGGGAAAATGCAAAATACCCGCGGGATAAAAATAAGTGTAATTTTGCAAAGAATAAGGACAAATTTGTTGAAATTCCCGCGGGATAGGGAATAAACGGGATTTATAATATTCACTAACTGATACTCATGATGAAATGATAATAATGATGGATGTTGCCGGTGCCGGATTTTTGTTTTATACAATGAAAGAGATGAAGAAGCTTTACCACAAATTGGAATTCTACGCGGACGAAGTCGCGGGCAAAAGCTAGTCCTTAATAATTTTTCATACAAAATTTATTAGTCAGTTTTCTGACGGTCCTTACAACATGTATTGTATGGTTAACTGCGTCACAAAACTGACAATTAAAAGAGGGACATTTTTTTTACTGCTTAAATCGATAGTGCTTATGATTCTGAGTAGAAAAATAACCCAAAATTTGTTCGGTTTTTAAAAAAAAGTACAGGGTACAATTTTTTCTGAAAATGCCCATTTAAGTATGTATCTATCTATATAAGTATCTTTATCCGTTGTCTAGTACCCATAGTACAAGCTTTGCTTAGTTTGGGACTAGGTCAATTGGTGTGAATTGTCCCGTGATATATATTTATTTTAATTTCACGGAAATATGTATGCATGTGATTAAAACATGGGTTCTCGTCGTGGGCGTTGAACACTTTCAGGAAGGAAGTTGCAGTAGATCGCTAAGAAAAAAATAAGTTAGGTGGCGTTAGGTACTTGGTACAAGAAATAAAACATACAGACAAATTGAGAACCTCCTCTTTTTTTTTGAAGTCGGTTTAAAAAGGGAACGCTTTATTAAAACCAATCGAGATCTTTAAAAAATAGTTCAGTAAAAAACAAGATAGATACATATAAAATTAATGCCATAATAATTTAAAAATATCGAGTCAAAAGCGCTGAATATTTTTATTATTTGTTATAACGGCCACAGTAATACGTAATCGGTGAAAATTTCAAATGTCTAGCTATTACGGTACAAGAGATAAAGTCTTGTGAGAGACGGACGGACAAACGGACAGACAGCGGAGTCTCATTAATAGGGTCCTGTAGGCCCCCTTTGGGTACGGAACCCTAAAAGTCACAAAGTTTCAGATTATTAACATCAAACTAATTTAACTATCGTAAACAAAATCGTAGTCAATGGATGATCTCATCCTCACCTAAATAAAAGTTGGCTTTTCGACCTAGCGAACAATGGGCGCCATGTTTTATATACACACATATCAATTACTATACATATTATTAGCGGCATTGCCCTCGTTGCAGGGGCCGATATATTAAATCACGTCTAAAGGCATGTTTAGACAGGGTCAGTAACTGACTTCGAATTCGAGACAAGTCAGCGCTGACCCGAGAAATACCCAATGTAAGTTGATTTGAAGTCAGTACAGCGGTGGGGGTCAGCACTGACTTTCAATTTACATTGGGTATTTCTCGGGTCAGCGCTGACTTGTCTCGAATCCGAAGTCAGTTACTGACCTTGTCTAAACCTGCCTTAATACTAAAAGTTACTCTATTTATTAAGTAGACTTTGTCTGCGTTATATCATTGATGCTCCGCTTCTATTTTCAATTTTATACTTATTTCCAGGATAAAAAATATAAAAAGAGTATTCAAAAGTTGTGCAGAAAACTGTACACAATCGTTTAAAATCATAACATTAATTCAATTGCCGAAACTATTACGTAAAATACTAAATAAGATTCGAGTTCAAAATACCACGGTGATTGTCGTCGATTTTGATACCCGCGTTAACAGGCGCTGTTACCTTAATATAAAATTCTAAACTGACTGACTGACTGACTGTTGGTTGATATATAAAACGCACAGCCCAAACCACTGCACCTAGAGACTTGAAATTTTGCACATAGATACCTTATGCAATGTAGGCATCCACTAAGGAAGGATTTTTGGGATTCCCACGGGAACGAGAAATAACGGGATTTAAAATTCCCACGGGATAAGGAAAAAACGGGATTTATACAGGGTTATTTGTAATTCACTAGCATCCTTTTAACCCTAAACTCCTACCACTTAATCAAATGTTTTTTGTTTTACGGCTTTTGTCATAACTTAATATTTTTGGTGTAATAACGTTTTGAAAATTTGAGATTTCCTCTTATTTTTACGATACTCTGTGTATTTGTATGGGAAAAAAAGTGCTTCATTTTAAAAAGTCGTAAAACAAAAAACATTTGTTTGAGTGATAGGAATTGGGATTGTTCATTTTATCTAAACCCCCATTTTTATTTTATTTATCTAAAATATAGAGCATTTTAAGAAACTAATTTGAATATTTCAGCAGTTCATCACTCCAATATTTTTTTATAATTTATTGAAAATTTGAGATACGACTTCTCGTAAATTACATGCCGCGGCTGAATCTGTGTATAAACCACAGACATAATGACGAAAAAAATGTGTCACAATCGATGGTTAGTTGTCATCTGACAATGTCACTTTACATTACAATAACAATAACACTAAAGTTGCCGATTCTTCCAAGAGAATAGGTAAAAAAACGATTTACGGCTATAGTATTTTTTGTACGTATCAAATAAAATGGTCAGAAGTGTTCCCTTGAAAGTTCTTTGGCGGATTTAATCCATACTCACATTAAAATGATCCTCGCAACAATAAGTACATCTTGTAAACTTTGAATTAACTTTGCGGCACCACTTCTCTTGTAAATCTTCTCTAATGCTAACAATTAATTTGTTTGGGCTATTGACAGAATCATTTCCACAAGTAGGAATGAAACACTTCCTGTATAAATCCATTATTAAAATATGAAAAAAAAAAATTAAAAAAAAAAAGAAAATTATTAAAATATGAGAATGTTTTTCAAAATAGTATCCTTAAACTGACAGATGATAACTACGTCGAAGTGACAGAGAATAGTATAGAGAAACTAGACGGACGGCTTTTTTTTTCTTGTTGCAAAGAATTTCAAAGTTAATGCCCACAGAAAGGTCAAACAAAGGTCAAACATTATTTTGCAAAAATACAGACGATAATTTAATATTTTTTTACTACAATGTTATAAAATGATTTAATAAACCTATTCCTCGAAATGGTTTTGGAATTAGACCACATTGTAAAAAAGAGATCAATGCCAATTCAGAGTTAAGAGGATGTCAGTGAATTAAAAATAACCCTGTATATTCAGTTCAACGGAATCCTATGAACTATAATTAGGTACTAGACTCTTCAAATTTGGCACAGAAGTAGGTAATTATAATAGTAAAAAATAGTTTAAAGGATTTTCAGAAATTCCCACGGGATAAGGAAAAAACGGGCTTTTCGTTTTACAGGTCGTAGAAAGCTGAAATTCGGCATGTAGGTTGCTTGGGGAGTGTAGAGGAGCATTGAGAGAGGACTTTTCAAAATTCCCACGGGAACGGGAAAAAACGGGATTTATCGTTTTGCTGGTCGTAGAAAGCTGAAATTTGGCAAGTGGGTTCCTAGGGGAGTGTAGGGGAGCATTAAGAAAGCATTTCCCGAAATTCTTACGGGAACGGGAAAAAAGGGATTTTGCGTTTTACTGGTTGTAGAAAGCTATAATTTCAAAATTCCAAATTTTATAAAAAGCAAAGCAAAGCCATAAAGGGCTCTTTAACCGACTTCAAAAAAAGGAGGAGGTTATGCATTCCACTGTATGTATTTTTTTATGTAGGTATGTTCACCGATTTCTCGGTCAATTGTGGACCGATTTTAAATATTCTTTTTTTATTTAAAAGAATATAATATACTCCTGAGATGGTCCCATTGTCACCAAATCAGGATCTGATGACGGGATCTCAGGGAAATTGAGGACAACCCTCAAATTTTGTAGGCACGCATTACATTTTTCATATATTTTCTCAAGCTATTTAAGTGTTTGCGTCTGGTAGACATCATCTTTATGTTGATGAGCTGATGATGGTAGGTAAAACTCCTTAACGGTTAGGAGTTGAGGATATTTTTCAAGTATTATAGGTACGTATAGACCGATAGTTGTATTATTTCAGGTTATCCAGGAGAGCTGATTATGGAAGGTTAAACTCCTTAACGGTTACGTACGTAACGGCCTCCAAAATTGTGCAATGGGACTAGACTCCAAGTAACAGTTCTCCACCGCAATGTTATTGACGCCAAAATTTTAACCGGATCTGCCAGAGGAGAAACAGTGTTCGTGCCGCATATACCATTGATACCAAATGACCTTCCATTTGAATTTAAAAGATTGCAGTTCCCAATCAAGGTTTGTTTCGCGATGAGGATGACTATTAATGTCACAAGGACAAACTCTGAAATTTGCTGGAGTTGATTTGCGGCAGGACTGTTTCTCCCACGGCCAGTTTTATGTGGCATGCTCACGTGTGAGTTCTCCAACAAGCCTGGTTATTTTAGTGCCCGCTTCCGAATGAGTGAAAAACAATGTATATAAAGAAATACTGTAAAGGACCGTATCTACCTGAAGTTTAGTCGGGCTTGCTTGCACGCTTGCTTGCACGCTTACTTGCACGCTTTCTTGCACGCTTGCTTGCTTGCATCTTGCTTGCATGCTTGCTTGCATGCTTGCATGCTTGCTTGCTTGCCTGTATGCTTGCTTGCTTGATATCTTGGTTCTTTACGCGAGCGAAGCCGCGGGCAAAAGCTAGTACCCTATAAATTTTGATTTACTTGAGAGTGTCGAAACGTTTTTGCCGCATAAACGCCCGTATTTTTTTTACGTTAACTAAGGAATAGTTTATTAAGCAAAATATACAATTTAAATAAAACAAAAAAAACTAACTTAGGAATTCCATTTTTTCACAGCTTTAAGGGACTGTAGCGACTGTAGTGGGACCTCCATGCGTTCCCAAAATAAGGGTCTTGACAGACAGACAGACAGACGGACGGACGGGGATGGACAACAAAGTGATCTTATAAGGGTTCCGTTTTTTCCTTTTGAGGTACGGAACCCTAAAAAGAGTGGGCTTGGACAACTGACACCTGCCATCTAGCGTCCTCCCGAATGTCCCCCAAAAGAAGTTAACCAGTGACAGCTGTGACATTTAACGCCTTTTAACGAATCACTAGTTATACACAGGTGAAAAACTTAAGTACTTACTTAAATGATCTGTACAGTCAACCAATTTGATTCCAAGGCCACTAAAGAACCTTGTCGCTTTAACTACTAGACAATTACAACGTCAAGCCTGCCTGTAAGAGATCGCTTCGAAGCGATAAGGCAGCCCATAGCTCACTTATATATTATATCTTTTCAATTTTTATCCTGCAGTAAAATCCTTCGAATACATTTTTCTAGATGTCATTCCGAATCCAAAGAGCTATCGCACATATTTTTAGGACCTTTATCAAGAATTAACACCATTTCGAACATTTCGACTAGACCATAACTGCTGAAAAATATCGTAACGATGTGCTGAGGCCCATTATCTTACCACTACGATTACAAGTTGGTCAAGATTTTATACTCTTGCATGACAATCCTCGCCCACATACTGCTGGGGTGGTAAATCAGTGGGTACAAGAACACGATATTAGGTACGGTTCTAGACTGGCCAGCCCAATTCCCAGATCTAAACTCCATCGAACACGCATGGGATACGCTCCAGCGAAGAGCATTACGCAGTTTTCCTACTGACCTGAGAACGGAAGATGAGCTGTTTGAGTGCCTTCGCCGGACCTGTTGTCTTATCCCACAAGATGACATAGACACCTTAATTTGAGCATGAGGAACAGGTACCGTACCGAACAGTGAATAATGTTCCCGTTGCTTTCACTGGTTATTAATTTTGTTGTTTTCCTAAATTTAATATCCCATTCAATACTTTGTTTACCAACCCAACTTAGTCATTATTTAAAAAGAAAACGGGACCATAAAATGTTTTTTTTATAACCCCATCCAATAGGTGATAAAAAATAGCATAATTTTTCGGAACCATGTATTAAGCAATTATTGTAGATTTGAAGATATCTTAAATTACTTAAATATACAGTGTTGATGTGTGTATATATATGGCCTTAACTGTACATACTTGCACAAAATAAAAAGGTACAGAAATCAATCAAGTGTATGTACTTCACTTTTCATACCTACGCTCGCCGGTCGCTCTAGGGTTGTCAATTATGGCATATGCACATAAAACTTATCGTGGTAGTGGCACTCGTATCTAGTTGTTTGATTTATTGTTGATATTCAAACGGGAAGAATGGTAATATAAAATAATAATAATTAAAATACCTACCTACCTATTAGGTGGTTTGACAGTTACTTGTCCGGCCGGGCACAGGCGGTTGAGTTACGTGGAATGAATGATGGTGCTTTGCGGTCTTCCCTTAGTTCTGTGAACAGAGGAGTGCCGCAAGGTTCGATCTTGGGTCCGCTGCTCTTTATACTTTACAGCGCTGATATCGTTTGTTGTATAAAGAACAGTAGATACCATCTTTACGCCGATGACTTGCAACTGTATGCATCCAGTGTGCCTTCAGATGCAGTCACCGTCGTGAAGAACATTAACGCGGACCTTGATCGGGTTTTCTCTTGGTCGGGGAGGTGCTGTCTGGCTCTTAATCCCGGAAAGTCCAAGTATCTTATATTTGGATCCAGGCATCAAATTCGTAATACTCTGAAATACCTGGCTTCCGAGGATGTTGCTATCATGGGCGAACCAATAGAAAGGGTAGACGTAGCAAGAAATCTTGGGCTAATTATGGACGGCGAGTTACGCTTCGAGAGCCATATTGCTCAGTTAGTTAGCAGTTGCTTCTATCGCCTTCGGATTCTTTACAATATTCGTGATTACCTCAGTGTGGATTTGCGTGTCCGACTGTGTGAATCACTCGTATTGTCTAGGATGAACTATTGTGACGTCGTTTATGATGGTTGCTTACTTGGTCGTTCTAGGAGATTGCTCCAACGAGTTCAAAACGCATGTGCTCGTTTTTGCTTCAAAGTCCCTCCTCGGTCCCATGTCACTCCGTACTTGAACGCTGCTGATCTGCTTAAGATGCACAATCGGAGGCGCTTGCACCTTGCAACTCTTTTGTTCGGTGTAGTGCGACACAAGACGCCTTCCTACCTTTTTAAAAAAATCTCATGGTTGAAAAGTTTGCGCAGACTTAAGGCTATTGTGCCGCCGCACCGGACGGCGGCGTTTCGAGGGAGTTTTAGGTTTGCGGCGTCTAAGTGCTGGAATGACATCCCCCCTCCCATCCTAAGTGTGACTAGCAGGTACACCTTTGGGGAAAGCTTAAAGGCTATTTGTTGTCATTGCAAAAACCTTAATTTCCTCTCCTTCCCAGCACTATTTCACAAAACTTCTTTGATTTTTATTGTCTCGGTTATTTCATTTTTCATTTTTCGTTTTAGTCCGCGCAGGGTTGTATACTTGGCAAGTGAGATATACTAATTATGTTCAAGAAATTTTGTTATTATTATTTGCTTTTACAATTTACAAATTATTTATTTACGCATGTAGTCTTATGTATGTAGCTATTAGTGTGCAGTTTATTTATTTATCTATCTAAACAGCGATCCGGGTGTCACCAACGGTACTGGCTGAAAATCAGCGCTGGGGTGTTTTAAACGCCTCAGCATTATGCTGAGCCAGTGTCCGATTTGCAACCGCAATGACACATTCTATCTTTAGCTTTAGTGTTGCCTTATGTTTTGTAAAATATTGATGATGTGTCTTGTGATGTTGTAAATAAATGTATTTTCTTTCTTTCTTTCTTTTCTTTCTTACCTACAAAATTTAGCGTTTGTCAATTTTCACTATCGAAAATCCCTAATAACTTCTAAACGGATTATCCTAGTTACACAATTTCCATTGTCCTATCAGTTTTAGACCTAAACCTATCTAATGATACTAAAACAACACAATATCTATACAAACAAAAAAACATGTTTTCAACTTACGTAATATCAGTGGCGTGAATTTACCTTACAAAAATATAGTCAGGTACTTCGTTTATACTGATTCAAAATAGGAAACTATTATTACTTTGGGAGTCGGGGCGGGGTGCTTACCTACCAACCTACCTATCTAACTATTCTATGTAACGTTAAAATGAACCATCGATTTACAAGCAGATACCTACTTAACATACCTCTCTGAAACCACTGGTAGCTTAAAAAACGACCATTCACCGTTTAGGGTTGAATTTAAACAACCGTCCACTGAACAGTTATAATAACCTTTTTTTTGTTGCTCCATTATTGCACTCGAAAAATTCCACAGACGCGCGGCACAAAATTAAATTAGGTACGCGCGACCACAGCGCACGCCTCACGCGGACGGCAACCGCGCTCGGACTGATCCGAACTGATCCGAGATATCGTGTCTGTGAACAGTGTCTATGTGTGCGTTGCTCGAGCGCACTTTAAATGTAGATTTACTTCTGTACCTTTTTATTTTGTGATACTTGTTTCTCTGTAATTTATTCTTTGTGGTGTCATAAAGACTCATTGTTTTGTACTGTACCTTTACAGCAAGAGCCAAAACAGCACAAACATACAAAAAATAACTTAATTTCACTAAACAATAATAAGTTTTATCAAACTTACTCAAATTTTATGTGATTTTGATTTGATGTGGGGGCGGTAGGAGGTTAAGCCTCTCGGAATTCTGTTACACCCTATCATCAAACTCGCCAGAGTACAACAACAACAATGACTCTTTATTGTACATCCTACTGATATTATAAACGCGAAAGTTTGTAAGTATGGATGGATGAATGTTTGTTACTCTTTCACGCTAAAACGGTTTGACGGATTCTGATGAAATTTGGCACACAGATAGTTTATAATCCGGATTAACATATAGGATACTTTTTATCCCGGAAAATTGCATAGTCTATCTATTAGGGTTCTTTATATGTATATAGTTCTGTAACGAAAGTGTAACGGAATCATAGGGCGCCGTGTACAACCATTCGAATATGAAGGGTCCACGGAAAAGCATATGTCTAGTGGTGACTAGCAACTTTTTGAGTTATAGCGGTTGAAATTTAGTCATCACGAACAATCACTATGGTAACCATTTCATTAAAAGTGAAAAAATCCAATGGTAAATCCTTAGATTATTTATACACTAGCTGGTGCCCGCGACTTCGTCCGCGTTAAATTCGATTTTTTTATGCACCCCTGTTTGACAAATAAGAAAATTGGATTCTTGGGATCTAAACGTCCTTTGTCTTTTCGCTTGTATACCTAGTGCACTGAGACAGATTTGGTCTTTTCCGAGGCTTTTTAAAAAATAGTAACTACATACTTATTACTTATGAAACCAAAATAACCATAATAATGTCCTTGCTAATTGTTACATATTTGCTGTGATTTATTTTTCAAAAGTGTTTTTTAAGAAAAAGTCACGTCAAGATTGCTTACCTTCTTTCTAATGGTAAAAGAAGATGTAAAGTCCGTGTTATCCTAGTCAAGTAAAAACGGTATTTATTATTGTTATATTTTTTTAATTATATTTCTTGTTTGAAATTAAGCATGACTTCTTCCTAAAAAAAAAAATAACTTTAATATATATTTTTTACCCGGCTGAAGGGCTCTGCAACCATGACCACAAAAAAATAAACTAACAAATTAAGAAGTTATGTGACGGATAAAAATGCTAAATGCCCGAACAGTATAGATTAAACGACGATAACTTTTTTCATTGTGACCCAATTTTAATAAAACAAAGCCTATATATGTTGCTCTAATTTAAGCTTCATCTATCTGAGAAAACCGCAAGAAAATCCGTTCAGTAGTTTCGGAGATTAGCGATTACATACAGAATGACAGAGCTCTACTTTTACTGTTTTATTATAGTATAGATAGATAGAAGATAGATAGACGAGATAGAGTGTCAGTAGCAAACATTGCGATACGAAACGTCCAAAAATCCATTTGACAGCTTCATATTACGATCGCGTTACGTCATTCTAAACTGAAGGGAGGTAAACGGCATATAAGCCAATTGTTGGCTTATATTTTTCGGGACGTTTTCATGCCGCCTAAGCTCTATCTAGGGGTAAATCATAGTACTTCACGTAGTTAAGTCACAATAGAGAAATATTTCTCTAGGCCGATGTTATGCCTACACACGTCGAAATTTTAAACCTGATACAAAAGAGCTCTACATTTTGAGATTAAAATCTCAATTTTCTTACAGTCCCTCCTTCTTCCTCCAAATTCTATCATAATCAGAACTCCTTTACTATGACTGCCATTCGTCTTTGGAATTCTCTTCCTTTTGCGTAAAGGCAAGCGAAATCCCTTCCCATTTTTAAAGACCTCTCCATTTTCACTAACGAAATCCTCAGTCTTTGATCCTTCTCTATTCTTTTTGTTTTTTGTTTATATTGTTTCTTTAATTTCCTTTATAAATCCTTTTCTCACATGCGGTTTTTTGACATTTTTCCATTGATAAAGTATATTTTATGTAGTGTATAAGTATTACTTATATTTATATTTAATGTATATTTGTTTATTTATATAATACTTGTATTGTTTTTAATATTTATTGACTATTTTTTTTTTGTAATGTCACTGTACTGCTTTTGGTGATCAATAAAGAATATTTGTATTGTATTGTAATTTTTCAAAAAAGGTGCCTAGATGTTCTTTCCGCCAACCCTTCATATAGAACCCTAGAAAGGGCAAAAGCTACAAAAATATGACAATCTGGCAACATTTAACATCCAACGTGTGAAGTTGTCAGAAAATACAACCTTAACTTGTAAAACGCAAAATTGGCTGAGGTGTAGTGTCAATATACCCCCATCATCAGCCCATGCTCGTCCACAGCTGGACATAGGCCTCTCCCATGGCACGCCACTGAGCACTATCCTAGGCCACTCTCATCCAGCTCTTGCCAGCCGCCTTGCGAAGATCATCGCTCCACCGAGTGATATACCCCCACCATAATAGTTATTTTGTACCCACCATAGCTTTCGATGTCAGCAGCCGACACAAAGGCGATCTTCTTCAATTCACTTATAGACGATTCGAATTTGTTTTTCTCAATCTTTGAACCACTCACTTCTTTTTCCTGGTACATTTTGGACCAAGATACCTTCACTTTGACCGTCGAGTAACTACTGTACACGTATCGCTTCGAGCTATATGGAATCAATTATCATTACAATAAAGGAAGACCTTTGCCACTTCTGAATTATTTAATATATTTACTGAAAAGAGGTTGACGTAGCTGCTTCGACGATCGCCGTTCTAGATACTGTGACAGATGGTTGATAACTTTCATTTGTTAATTGCCTTTTAGGTATGCTAGTGTCTTGTCTGGTGGTGTGATCTCGTTGTGACCAAGAGTTGCTGTTCCCTTCTAAAACCATGCACACATTGCAAAACATTCTCAAAAGAGCGGGAATTTCTTTTGAAGTTCAGGAATACGACGGGTTAGGAATACGACCAATCAGGAACAAATCAGACATTCAGATCCACCCACCTGCAGATCAACCGATTGATCGACTGATTGGTCGACCCAGTTCACGAGTTACGACGAGTTAGTCTTTTGGACAGCTTCCCTAGTCCACACGGTAGTAGTCCTTCATCATCACCCCTACCTAAATGGGCCAATTATTTTTTTTTTATTTTTGGGCGAGTGAGCAAAGTAAAGTAGTTGTTTCAGTTCATTAACATGGACCTCCACAAAGTAACGCCTGTTTCAATAAATTTTTAATTCGTTGTATGTTTTGATTTTTTTTAATTTGGAAAATTGAATGTGACCACGAATCACGAGCTTTTTCGATCCTACTGGGAGAAAAAAGTGCCCCAAAACTTCCATATAATTTTCGAATCTTCCATTTAGTTGCGGTCATATGAGTCTATGAAAAATGGTAACTCAACGGAAAAAAAAACTTGGGACACTCGTGTTCTCGTAAGTAGTAAGATCGAAAAATCTCGTGATTTTGAGCAGAAATCACATAAAATTTTCCAAATTATAAAAAGTCAAAACATACAACAAAATAAAAATCGGCCAAGTGCGAGTCGGACTCGCGCACGAAGGTTTCCGTACCATTTTCTAAAAAAACAGCAAAAAAAAATCATGTCTGCCGTATGGGAGCCCCCTTCAATATTTCTTTTATAGTGTTTTTAGTATTTGTTGTTATAGCGGCAACAGAAATACATCATCTGTGAAAATTTCAACTGTCTAACTATCACGGTTCATAAGATACAGCCTGGTGACAGACGGACAGACGGACGGACAGCGGAGTATTCGTAATAGGGTCCTGCCTGTTTTACCCTTTGGGTACGGAACCCTAAAAATTGGCCCACATACGTCTCACTGCAGGGCACAGGCCTCCTCTCAGTACGCCCTTAACTAAAAATAATTAAATAATTTGATCAATCAGTGCTCATTTCACGCCAATAAAAACATCGCATTTACGAGAACATCAAATTTTAATTATGAATTTACAGTTTGCATTTTATTCAGATAAGGACAAGTATTTCTGTCCTCATTTCGGGAACATGTTATATCCTGTTTTGGTGTTGATTTGCGGTAAGTCTCTAGACTTTGTACCGACCCCTTAACTTTGGGCTGTTTTAAGAAGCCAATCAGTTCGATTGCAAATTCTGCTAATTTACGTAAATTTACAAACGTGATTTGAACACCACTCAATAAATTCTAGACCAAGCGATAAGGATTTTGGGTTCGTACATACGTGATCAAGAAAGTCAAATTTGAACCAGTTCTTGTGGTCGGATTGACTTTAAATATGGTATCCATTATGTAGATAGGATGTATACAGGGTGTTAGGTAATGAGTGGATAATCCTTGAACTACGGATAGAGGGCACTTAGGACGTTATAATATAGGTTTAGTAAAAGTCGCATGGTTTTCGAGATATTTGGACTTTTAGGTTTTTTTCGAAAATGACACCCTTGTTCAATGTTTTGATCATAGCACATTCTAAACTATTTTTTTTTATTTTTTATTTTTGCTCAATATTCTTGAGGACTTGTGTAATCAGATAGGCATCACCATTTTTGTGAGACTTCATTAGATTTTTTTTTAAAAAATCACAAAGTTAATTTTTGCGTTTTCAATCGTACATTGACCAAACTTTCAGTTCTCGTGGTGAAAAAAAATACACTACCGTCTAGTTGCCAATAAGCTTAAGAACATGCCAATTTATTGACAATTTAAAAATAGTAATTACCTTTTGAATTTAAAATCAAAATGCCAAAATAATAAAAAAAAGACACGCTCACCCACATTTTTCCCAATGTACTTTTTGTATCCCGGCCGTAGAATTCAAAACTTTTTGTTGCAAAAATAACATTACTGGCCACTAATTTAAATGCCATTTATTCCAAATTTAAAAAACATGCAGACTGCTTTTTGTTTTTTTCGAATTTGATTTTGAATTTCGCTATTATTGCGTAATTAATGCTGAATTGAGTGTTTAGTTGTGTTTAGATTGTTGTGTTGAATTTTTTTTAGTTTAATAATGCTTCGAACACAATACACACCTCTAGAATATGCTCAAATGCATTACATTTAGCCTAGTTGGTAGTGACCCTGCCTACAAAGCAAGAGGTCCTGGGTTCGAATCCCGGTAAGGGCATTTATTTGTGTGATGAGCACGAATATTTGTACCTGAGTTATGGATGTTTTCTATGTATTTAAGTATTTATTTATCTATACAAGTATGTTTATCGTCGTCTAGTAGGTACCCATAGTACAAGCTTTGCTTAGTTTGGGACTACGTCGATTTGTGTAAGATTGTCCCCTAATATTTATTTATTTATTTATTTATGGTGAGTGCCAAGGCAACACTAGTGCTGCAATTTTGCACGCTGAACGCTACCCAAACAGACGCCATCCCGATTACCGGATTTTTCCTCGAATCCATAATGCGTACAGTGCAGGCAGAGGTCTTGACAAACATAGAACTTGCACACGTTGGAAATGAAAAAGTTGCATGCACTTTCCACGTTGTCAGTCCGAGAATATTTGCTATGTCCCGTATGTACAAAGAAGGATTTGCCGCTATTAAATCCAGAACATTTTCATCGTCTCGCTCCCTCGGTCTGCCCTCGCTAGTTCCTCCTACACCCTGGCCAAAAACTCTGCCTGCACTATACGCGTTATGGATTCGAGGAAAAATCCGGTAATCGGGATGGCATCTGTTTGGGTAGCGTTCATCGTACAAAATTGCAGCAGCACTAGCGTTGCCTTGGCACTCACCATAAATGTAATGCATTTGAGCATATTCTGGCAGTGTGTATTGTGTTCGAAGCATTATTAAACTAAAAAAAATTCAACACAACAATCTAAACACTCAATTCACCATTCATTACGAAATAATAGCGAAATTCAAAATAGAATTCGAAAAAAAAAAAACAAAAAGCAGTCTGCATGATTTTTTCAAATTTGGAATAAAATAAATGGCATTTAAATTAGTGGCCAGTAATATTATTTTTGCAACAAAAAGTTTTTATAACGGGATACAAAAAGTACATTGGGAAAAATGTGGGTGAGCGTGTCTTTTTTTTATTATTTTGGTATTTTGATTTCAAATTCAAAAGGTAATTACTATTTTTAAATTTTCAATAAATTGGCATGTTTTTAAGCTTATTGGCAACTAGACGGTAGTGTTTTTTTTTTACTATGAGAGCTGAAAGTTTTGTCAATGTACGATTGAAAACGCAAAAATTAAGTTTGCGATTTGTTGAAAAAAAATCTAATGAGATCTCACAAAAATGGTGATGCCTATCTGATTACACAAGTCCTCAAAAATATTAAGCAACAATAAAAAATAAAAAACAATAGTTTTAAATGGTGCTATGATCTAAACATTGAACAAGGGTGTTCATTTTCGAAAAAAACCTAAAAGTCCAAATATCTCGAAAACCGTGCGTCTTTTAAACCTATTTATTATAACGTCCTAAGTACCCTCTATCCGTAGTTCAAGGATTATCCACTCATTACCTAACACCCTGTATATAAAAGTTTAGTTAACAATAGTACAGTCAGCAAAAAAACATTGTATTAAAAATGAAATTTTTCAATAAAACTTTTTATTTCTTTTTTATTTACGCAGTTTTTCTTGTTACTAAAACCGATGACCTGGAGCCCGTTGCATAACAAAGTACAGCTAATATTACAACTAATTACAAGCGGAACACTCGCTTCAATTATATTAACTAGAAATGGAGTTCCGCTTGTAATATAAGTTGTACTTTGTTATGCAACAGGCCCATGGTTCCTAAGAACAAATCTTTCTATGTCTTATATTTATAGTTACAGACTTGCCCATACTGACCGATCTAAATATACCAAATTAGTTCGTAGAAGGGTTTTTCGTTAGGCTGCGTGTTCACCGGAGCTGTGCGAGATAGCTGAGCGGTGCGAGGGATGTGTTTGTCATGAACCAATAGAAACACTTCATTTACCTATCCTTGCTTAGCTTTGGAAACAGCTCAGCGGAGCGAGGTTTTTGTACATACAAAACAAAAGAAGGGAAAGATGTGTGCGAGGAATGTGTTGCGAGGGATGTGTTACTAGCAAAGAGTATTGTAATATTATATGAACAAGAGTGAACTCTATGGTCAAATATGCAATGTATGGAAGGTGCTGCCGCCCTACGGCTGGCTACTCAAGAACTAATGTGACGTATCTATAGATGTATACCTATCTATATGTATATGTTGGTAGCGTTGGTAGTGATGTACAGCTATAGATACGCGTAATTTTAATTGATAAGCTAATTGCCACTATTCGTATTTTAGCCGTCTAATTCAAATCAGCATATACGAAGTATAAGCGGCTAAACCCGATTTGCATTATACGTCTAAAATACGAACATTGGCAAGTGACCTATCAATTAAAGTCCTTGACCGTACAATTTGGTACGCCATGGCCATGGCCGATGAATGACAACTGACAAGTTTGACAAGTCAACCGAGATGGCCGCTAATTTAGTTCTTCGTCCAAACACCTAACACCAAAGGTCGCTGTAATCGCATGAAAAGTGTGATATATGTAAGTGTGCCCCGCCTGGTTACTAGGCGGCGTTGCTCCGCTCCCGCCTCACCGCACCCCGCCCGCTTATTTGAAAAGAGCCTGCTGCACATCCTCGCTACGCATCCTCGCACCGCTCAGCTACCTCGCACATCTTTGGTGGAAACATTCAGGCTGCGTATCCACCGGAGCTGTGCGAGGATGCGTTGCGAGGGATATGTTTGACATGAACCAATAGAAACACTTCATTTAAAAGGTCCTAAGTGAATGAAGTGTTTCTATTGGTTCATGACAAACACATCCCTCGCAACGCATCCTCGCACATCTCTGGTGGAAACGCAGCCTTAACGGCTATACGTCGTGGAGGTCATCATCATCATCCTTAGCATAGACTAAAGATAGGCACCAGGTTTTAACGGTAGTAAAAGATTTTATACGTTTTCAGCTATATCATCATCACATGGACTTAAACTTAACGTCCATGGTCAAATGAGCGTAGGAAAAAACGCCGCCGGCCTGTTGAGCAAGTTGTTTCAAATCTACAACGGGGACAATCCCCAGAACCAGCAAAGCAAGGAAGGCATAAGAAATAACCCAAACGAACAAACTCCAGGGGACGACAGTAATAAAGCGAAAAATGGACAGCGTAGTCCTTGGGACCCTTGGTATTCTTGGTATGAAGAATACAAAAAGCAAAAGCATAAACACGGCTATAATAATAATAATAATAATAATAATAATTTTATTGAATAATAAGCCATAGATAAACAAACAACAAACAATGCAAGTCTTATGTTTAGTTAGCATCTTAAAAACACTCGTAACAACTAAAAATATAATGCAATAAGTAGGCTTGTAAAAGACATTAATATAGATCCTCTGACCTTCATACTAGGATAACCTGTGTTATGAAGATCAGCGGTTTGGTATTGGAATACTAAGGTAACAATTTCACTTCAATCCTGCGCAACGATGCATTTCAGTTTTATTAATCTTATATTCACTGACAATAAAGAATACATATACAAGTTTATAAAAAGTAATAAATTCCGTGTGTTTTTATGCATGTATGTGTGTGTTTGTGTGTGTGTGTGTGTGTTTGTGTGTGTGTACATGTGCGTATGCGTGTGTGTTAGAAATTATGTGTAGACAGCTGACCATTATACACAACTAAAGTAAAATACAATGTCGTACCTAGTGTTATAAATACAACAAGTGTTTGTCACACCAATAACATATTTTCTGTTTCTTCGTAATCTAGTTTTTTGAGCCAGCACTTGAGTTTCTTTTTACACTCAAATTTGTTTAAATTATCTATACGAATATCCTTATTAATTTTATTATATAATCTACGGCCTGTTGCGGTGAGCTGTCTTCGTGCAAATGTCGTATTACAGCGTAAGGTTTCAAAAGTAGGTTTCCGTCTTCTTCTTGGAGGAGACGGTTGACGAGGGGTGAGCTTATCTTGCTGCCGCACCACAGTTCTTAGAATGAAAAGTTGCCTAACTGTTAGCACTCCCGCCTCAGCAAACAGGTTTCTAGTGGGATACCTAAACGGTTTCCGATACATTACCTTGAGCACTGCCCTCTGTGCCCTTTCAATATTTATGAATTTAGATTTACAAGAGCCTCCCCAGATAGGAATACAGTAAATAAGTAAAGATTCACAGAGGGAAGTGTACACGGTGTGTAATATATCAGAGTCAGCAGAGTTACGGAGACATTTGAAAATAAAAATAAGTTTACGTATACGACCAACAGTCTGATGAATATGATCATACCAGCTGAGACATTTGTCTAATAAGACACCTAAGTATCTTGTATTATCAGTTCTATAGATATGCAAACAGTTGCAAGCAAGGTCATCATTAGAGCAGGTATGAGCTTTAATATTGATAAGGTCTTGCGGTGGCTGCGCGGATGGTCTGGATGAGAACGCAATAAATTTAGTTTTATCAATATTCAAGGTAAGACGATTATCATTTAACCATTTCATTATAACTCTAAGAGAATTTTCTGCTAATTTAATAGTGTCAGACCAGCTTTGGCCTGATATGACAAGAGCTGTATCATCAGCATAGCCAAAGATACGACAGTGTTTTAATGATGTATTACATAGCTCGTTAATATAAATATTAAACAGAGTCGGCGCAAGAATACTGCCTTGAGGCACCCCGTATGCTAAAAATAACTGATTACTTATATAAGTATCTATCTTAGTACTTTGAGTCCGATTTAATAAGTAATCTTTAAATATCGCCAATACATGCCCTCTAACCCCGATGTTTTCGAGCTTATTCAATAATAGTGGGATTGACACCGTGTCGAAAGCTTTTGAAAGGTCGAGGAATATTCCTAGACACTTTTCTTAAAGTCAACCTCCGCAGAAACATGATCAACCAAAGCGCCCACAGCATCCTCAGTGGATCTGTTTTTTCTGAAACCGAACTGACTATCTGAAATTATATTATTTACTTCAAGAAAACTAGTTAGGGCTCGATTTAGAATTGTTTCAAGAATTTTAGAGAGTACTGGAAGGACGGAAATAGGTCGAAAATTGGAGACTCTGTCTCTTGCCCCACTTTTATATACTGGATGAACTATAGCCTTTTTTAATGAATTAGGAAATTTCCCTGTAGATATAGCAAGGTTACAAATATAGGTTAAAATTGGAGACAGAGTAGAGCATGTTAATTTTATTAATTTGGCTGGAATTCCATCCCAACCCACCGCGCAGTCACCCCGAAGGTTTCTAATAATATTGGTAACATCTTCCTCAGTAACTTCCAACAGAACCATTGAATTTACGCATGAAGAGGCATCACAGGGAGGCATAGTAGGTAAGCTTGTGCTAATTTTGTTAGCTAGTTCTTTGCCAATATTTGCAAAGTAAGTATTAACAATATTTACCGCCATTAAAGGATTTTCAGATATCTTTAACAGTTCAGATGGAGGGGTTATTCGTTTTTCAGATAGGGCTACTTTTTTGATAACTTCCCAAGTTTTTTTCGGGTTATTCCTAACTTTAGCAAACTCTGCCCTTTCGTACTCTCTTTTCAGTTTTTTTAGCAGGTCATTGCAGAAATTGCGATATCGTTTGTATGTTATGGTTAGTATGGCATTACTTGGTTCGAGCTTGGCTTTTTTATGCATAAAATCGCGATTACGAATGCACCTAATAAGACCTGGTGTCATCCAAGGCTTAACAGTCCTCAATCTGCAGGGAATTGTAACGGTTATAGTATGGGATTTTACGAGTGACATCAAAATTTCTAGAAAGTGATCGGTTGCTAGATTTGGGTCTTGAAGAGAAAATACACTAGAGAAGTTATAATTATTGACTTCTGTAACTAAGTGTGAGTAGTCTATTCTATTGCATACTCTATTAGATTTTGAAATGTGTTTTAATGACTCCATGTTCAGACTCAATAGTATCGGGAGGTGGTCAGTTAAATCAGATTCAATGACTATGGCGGAAGTCTGTAGATTCGTTTTTACCAGCAAATGGTCAAGGCAGTTATTGAGACGAGTAGGGAACTGATGTGCCGGAAGTAGTCCGTGGCTAGCTGCTAGATTAAGATATTCACTCGAATGCGGATCAATGTTATCAGGTTTTATATCAATGTTAATATCGCCAACAACTATAATATTACGCAATGACTTTAGGTTTCCCAGCGTAGTGTTTAAACTATCAAGAAAGTTAGCTGTATTGTTGAAAGAAGGAGATCTGTAGAGACAAATTACTGCAAGATTAATGTCGACTTTGCATACCAAACAGTTAGCATCAGAAAATGATGGTTCCGTGACTGTATGTTTCAAATTGCTCCTAACATATAGAACCACTCCTTCGTTTTGATTTCGATTTATTCGGGTAAAATAAACTGTGTAACCATCAATACTTGGCAAGTCATTAGATTTTAAAAGCCAGCACTCTGATAGAACTATTATGTCACATTTAAGATCTATAGTACTTAAAAGCAGTCCGAATTGGTCAAAGTTCTTATTGATACTTCTTATATTAATATGTATAATATTGAGAGATTTGGGGTTAGGCTGTATAAATTTAGAACATTGACTAGGTAGGCAAGTGTATGCATTGGAAACTTGAAGATCATCAAGTTCCGGATTAACGTTTTCTAAATTAACCATTTTATTTAGAACAAATTAATAGGATTTCACCGTCACCGAGTGTTGGAGCAATAAAATAGTCAGTCGATTCACAAATAAGGATATTTTGTATTGTGTTGGATAAACATAATAGGTATAATAGATGTTGTATATGTTGTGTATGCTGTGATGTAAGTGTAAGAGAAAACAATATGTTATAATGATTGCAATAAGTGTATTTTATATAGGTAAAGATTCTAAAGATATTTATGTAGACATTACATTGTGATATTAATCCTATTTCTAGTCAAAATTTATGTAATAGATCTTTCAAGGATTGTTCAGTTTTGATCAGGATATGTTTGTCGCCATGCTTTTTTCTTAGAAACACGTTCCCATTTGTCGTCCAACAGTATTCGTAGTTATGTTCCTTTGCAAAGGCGCGACTGCTGAGAAAAATTTTTTTCGTTTGCAAAGGTAGGTACTCAGCTACATACACTGGCCGGCGATCCCCATGGATACCTAGTACTTGTGTATTCAGCTTTTCTGGGTTCTTATGTTTCTTGTTATATTCCCTGGACGCACTGACAAAATTTTGTTTCGTGCTGACTTGTACAAACTCTGCAATTATAGTACCAGGTAGTCCAGGTCTACCGGGCAGGCGGCGCACATCGCGCATATCCGATACAGCGACTACTGACCCAATGGTGGATCCTATTTTATTCACTAAACCCACAAGGTCGTCACGATCTTCATTATCTTTTGGAGGTATGTTTCTAATTTCGATGCAAGAATTACGCGAAGTTTGTTGGAAATCCTTCAATTTATTTTCAAGACTGGAGACATTTTCAAGAAGCAGGTTCCGTTCCTTTTCTAAATTAGTCACTTTGGTTGAAATATCTTCATAACACGAATTAATGAACGTCATAGACTTTTCCATCTCATCTAGTGACTTTTTAAACTCAGAATTCTGGACTTTCAAAGTCGACATCTCGGAGACAAGTTGTTTTAGAAGATCATTTTGCTGTCCAAGCAGCTTAGTAATGTTCTGGTTTTGAGTTTCGTTCCAGTGTGATAACAGGTTTTGAATTTCATCTTTAAAGTCTTGTTTGAACGTTAATAGATCATTCAATGGAGAGTACTCACTTCTAGGTCTTTTATTTCGAGGCTTAACGTTGATATTTTCTTGTTGATCATTTGGCGACGCGATGTTGGGCTCGGATTGAGATTGCACAAGCTTAGTAGGAGTAGGCGGCGGTGAGCGCTGTACTTTCGGCATGTTATCATCTGCACAGCTGAGTATAGAAGCTAGAAGCAGCTATGGACATAAACACCACAAAAAGCATCACCACCATGACCATGACCATGACTATTACTATTACTACAGCAGTTACGAAGACAGAGGAAACAAAAAGCATATTGTCATCCCGCAGCAACCCTATAATGAAAACAAAAAGCATATTGTCATCCCGAGTAATGACAATGATGGTATAGGTAATAAACAGCATATAGTCATACCAAGTTTAGTAAGCATGATGGGAAAGCAAAATGAACGCGACGTGCCGTATAGCGATCCAGTGAACGAGCAACATAGTCAGGTTTCTAGAGATAATAAGAAATGGAGACCACCGCAGTATGGCAGTGAAGAAAACAAAAAAGGAAATAATCAAGGAAATGGCAATAAGGAGCCGTATAGCGATCCAGCGAACGAGCAACATAGTCAGGATGCTGCAGATAATAAGAAATGGAGACTACCGCAGTATGGCAGTGAAGAAAACAAAAAAGGAAAAAATCAAGGAAAACGCACGCCCGCAGAAGGATTTCTACGGCAACTATGGAACATGTATAAGGCGTATAGAGATTAGAGAACCGGATAGAACAAATTAATTTTGAATTGACCGGTTAACGGACGAATGAAGGAAGGGGCCCATCTGATTAGTTTAAAACCACGAAAACTATAAATTTAAAAAATGTAAAACCCCCAACACAATTTGATCACACTCGCACATATTAATGAACTAAAACAATTACTTTGCTCACCCGCGACCTTACAATAGTTACGTTTATGCAAGAAATGTGTGTTCATGCAGTTCCTCCACCTCCACACTGTACGAACACACACAAATCACATAAACACAACTATCACCACCACCAAGCTACACTGACGCGTGATAGTTGTGTTTATGTGATTTGTGTGTGTTCGTACAGTGTGGAGGTGGAGTAACTGCATGAACACACATTTCTTGCATAAACGTAACTATTGTAAGGTCGCGGGTGAGCAAAGTAATTGTTTTAGTTCATTAATATGGACCTCCGCAAAGTAACGCCTAATTCAATAAATTACTCACACATATGTTTGAAACTAAAATAAATGCCCATTATGCGTCTTAGATCCCTTCCGCAGCTAACAAAAGATCTGATAACTGTGAAACGGCTGAACCAATTTTAATAAAAAAAGTACATCCAAATCGGTTCACCCGTTTAAGAACTATGATGCCATAAATAGACACACAGACAGACAGACACACACACATACACACATAGTGGTCAAACTTGTAAGACCCCACTGATGTGTCAGGGGTTAAAAATGCAACAATGCGACGTGTATTTCAACTATTATGATATTGATGAAAATAATAGTTTATTTATTTAAATTTTAAATACATAAACTATTATTTGTTTGTTTTTTAAATTTTAAAAAACAAAATTACATGGTTTTACAGGTTACTCATGCATAACAAATATTTTTCGAGACTTAATCAAGAACCATTAATTGCTGAAATTACCTCAACATTTCGACCCCAGTGCAGCGGCCGTGGTCACGAGTCGACATAAAATGTTAGTAACAATGTGATAAGATAAATCTTAATTTTATTAAAATGCCATTCTACTAATACTACTTAGAACTTACAGTAATTTATGCAACTATTCTTAACTAAAAAGGTACAGACAAGGAATTTATTCCCTACCAATTTCGTAAAAATGTCGTGTAATATTCGCAATGCATTCAGGTCGAAATGT
This sequence comes from Archips xylosteana, assembly GCA_947563465.1. NCBI lineage: Eukaryota > Metazoa > Arthropoda > Insecta > Lepidoptera > Tortricidae > Archips > Archips xylosteana. The sequence continues at coordinate 16,257,178 of OX387364.1, forward strand.
CAATTGCAACACGTCAAAGCAACATCGTAGCTAGCTCTTATGGTGACAGTTTGCCGTACGATATTCAAACTTAGGTGGGTAGGAAATTAAATTCCTTGACCGTACATTGAAAAATAAGTTGGAAAAAAAAACAATAAGTTCCCTGAGTACCTATAGGACTCATATGGGTATAAGTATATGCGCGGCGAAGTGAAAGTGACACCTTATTTATATACTCGTCCGTTTATTTATTTGATAATTATTAGTAAACACGCGTAAATAAGCACTAAAGTTATATCAGTGTACAGCCCAGTCACTCACTACCTAAATCAAGTTTTTATTTTCGTAGTTGTGCAGTGGTAGTAGGACAGTTATCGTGTCAAGATTAACAATACAATACAATACAATGACTCTTTATTGTACACCAGGAATAGTAAGCAATACAGAAAACAGGTACACAGAGAGAAAGTTACAAGGTAAGCAATAGGCGGCCTTATCGCTTAAGAGCGATCTCTTCCAGGCAACCCTTTAACAGAAAGAAGGAAGGACTAGTTTACAGCAGGTGGTGCATCAACAGAGGATCAGAAAATTAAAACGCAACAAAAATAGTACATCTACTCATGCATATATAGTACTTACATTATAATAGGTACACGTCTAAAACAAATATAAGCAGTGGGATAAACAGCCACATATAAGTAAATAAATAAACTATAACAAAGCTAATTATTGCAAGATGACAGATAGTACACCTTAAGCATAAATTTAAAGATTGACAGAGATTTTGCCCGTCGTAAGTCAATCGGTAAGGCATTCCACAACCGAATAGCCTGGACAGTATAAGAATAGACATAGAATTTGGAGTTAGAGAGAGGCACGGTAAGGAGAAAGTTCTGAGAGCATCGAATAGAAGTTACGTAGCTAAACCGCTCTTTGAGGTAGCGAGGAGTTGCAGGGTTAAAGAGAATGCCGTAAAGAAGGTGGAGAATGTGAGAGTTACGGCGAAGGCGGATTGGGAGCCACTTGAGCTGTGATCGAAAAATAGAGACATGATCGAACTTACGCAGACCAAAAATAAACCGAATGCATAGATTTAGAATTCGCTCAAGTTTATTAAGCTGCTCTTCTAGGAGATCGGGATAACAAATGTCAGCATAGTCGAATATAGGGTGCAGTATAGTTTGAGCAAGCGCAACCTTGGTAGCAAAAGGTAGGAAATTCTGAAGCCGTCTTAAAGATCCCACCGCAGCAAACACCTTCCTGCTCACCTCGCACACATGAGGAGACCATGAGAGAGTGCGGTCTAAAATAACACCCAGGCTCTTGACCTGATGTGCAAACGGTATTAGTACTCCGTCGAAAAGCACCGGTGGCAGAGATGCAAAGTCGACTCTTGGGACAAGTTTCGAGCTACCAATAACAATGACCTGGGTCTTTGTCGGATTAACAATCAGGCCAAATCGTTGGCTCCATTTCAAAATCTTTTTTAGATCCAAGTTAACAGACTCGATAACCAACGATCGCCAAGATCGGAAGATCGCCAATCACGCCCAAGAGTATATTTGTAGGTCATCAGCATAAAGGTGATACGAAGAAAGAAGATTACGAGAAATAGAATCTATAAAAATAGAGAATAATAATGGAATGCAATTAACTGTTACCTATTTATTGTAACAAACGCCGATAGCTTGCCGTCAACTCGCTGCTTTCGCGGTGAATAGCCCCCGTACCAAGCTACGCGCCGGCGCATCGCAGCTGTCGTTTAACTATGTGAGTGTGTGAATGAATGAGTGTGTGTGAGAGTGTGTGCGTTTTCAAATTTCATGCAAAGGCTCCCGACCACTAGCGATGGCCGACCACTAGCATAAGATCTATATACATATATAGCAGTGTCCTTGGACCTTTGCTGTTTCTTATTTACATTAACGACTTGCCATTACTTACCAAACACAGGGTTACCTTATTTGCTGATGACTGTTCTGTAGTGATACAGGGGAAGGATACACTAAATTACGAAGATACTATTAACCAGGTCTTTAAAGAGGTATCTTTATGGCTGATAGATAATAACTTGAAAGTAAACCTCCTCAAGACCAAGTTTATGGAGTTCTATGCACCGCAGGGAAAACCAAAAGATATTAGACTAAATTATGACGGTTACACAATCGAACGTGTAGCATCTATTCGCTTTTTGGGTGTTGTTCTTGATTGCCATACGAACTGGAGGGAACACACCGAGATGCTAATTGGGAAGTTGAACAGGTTTGTGTTTGCTCTGCGACGGCTATCCCAACTTTCATCCCAAAAAACTGCACTTCTGGCATTTAATGGGCATATAATGTCTAACCTACGTTATGGATTAACACTCTGGGGAAACTGTTGCACTGCCCGGAGAGTTTTTCAATTACAAAAGAAATGTGTTAGGGCTATGTGTGGTGCACGTCAAACGGACTCCTGTCGACCCCTCTTTCATAAACTTAAAATAATGACATTACCCTCATTATACATATATGAGATGGGTTTATTTGTAAAGACCAATATGGGCCTCTTCAGAAGTAAATCATCCGTAACGAAGTATCCATCTCGCCACGGCACTCTTCTATGCTACCCTTCGAATTCAAAAACAGCTTGTTTTCGAGAAAGTGTATTATGTATGTCGATAAAGGTGTTTAATAATCTTCCCTTAGAAATTAGGAATTCTGACATGCCTGTGTATAAATATAAATTGCGTAATTTTTGTTTAGATAAGTGTTATTATAGCATTAATAATTATTTGAATCCAATAAATTAATAACTTTGCATATAGTCTTGCTAAAGCAATAATGAAACAATGTATTTTTTAAGTTTGACATAGTTTATAAGTAATATTTGCATGCTTGTTCAAGTGAAATGTACGCACTCAAAAACGCTTCTCCAACTGTATTCACCACTACATTTTTGCAAATAAATTTATTCTATTCTATTCTATTCTATTCTATTCTATTCTATTCTATTCTATTCTATTCTATTCCCTGTGCTATAAAGAGGCCGAGGACATAATGACAATTAGGTAGTGGTCGGGAGCCTTTGCATGAAACTTGACACGCACACACTCACACACACATTTACTCACTCATACACACCAACGCACACAAATCCTCTTTTTTAAATATATTATTATTATTATTGTACAACATCAGTGTCTCCGTTTCTTTCAAGCCGCACTGTTAAAGTTTAATCCAGCAGGCTTATTGTCTAACGCTTCTGACGCTTGCCTTCGCAATCACTATTTCTTTCTGTCAAACGGTATAAAGTGATGACAGAAAGAGATGGAGAAAACGAGGGCAAGCGTCAAAAGCGTTAGACAATACGGCCTCTGCATGTTTTGACTCCCACGATACAGGCTCTGCCTATAATAGTGTTGGGTGTCGCAGAATTATTGTTCTTAATTATGTCTCTCCTTTTTGGTAATAAAGAACTTATTACTTTTTTTTACTTTATTTTAGAACTTAGTAGAATGACATTTTAATATATTTATATACATACAACTAATGTGATTGGTAAGTTTTGCACGTCTGTGCTCCGCTTCTGAAGCGCACGCGCATGCTAACAGCAAAAAAGTTCGGACTTAGTACAATACGACAAGATCGCATTTGTAACTAACTCAATAAGTTAATATTTATATTTAAAAAAAATCGGTTTATATTTAAAATTATTGGAACACTTTATTCATACATACACACATACAAAATATACACGATGATTTTTAATCCGTGATCAGGAACCAATTTTTCTAGATCAGTATTTGGTAGCGACCATATCTAAGTCGCAGTTACATGAAACAAAACATATTATTTTTAGATAATGATTATTTGGAAAATCACTTTTTAGTTAAAATCATTGTCACCCGACACATGGTTTAGTCTATGAGCCTAAAATCTCTTTGACGAGACAATTTCTTGGATTAGACGCAGATTGTCCTGAAGTCGTAAAATATCCTAAACGCAAGATATCCCAAACGCAAAATAACCTAAACTTAGAACGACCTACACGCATAATGTCCTAAACGCAAAATACCCTAAACGTATATTGTAGCGAGGATGACCTGTGAATATTACTTCATAGGATAGGATTAGGATCCATAGTCTACAATTGGAATGGTTACTCTCAAAATCCATACTAATATTATAAATGCTAAAGTGCGCCTGTCTGTTAGCTCTTCATACTTAAATCGCTGAGCCGATTTACATGAAATTTCATATTGAAGGTCCATAGACCTTCGCAAAGTAACGCCTGGTTCAATAAATTTTTATTTCGATGTATGTTTTGATTTTTTTTAATTGGGAGAAAAAGTGCCCCAAGACTTTTTTTTATGTTATAGAGGCCAGACAAACGAACTTAGTGAATAGTGAGTCACCTGATGTTAAGATCACCACTGTCCATAGACACCTGCAGCGCTATACGCGATGCCAGTGCGTTGTCGGCCCTAAAGGAGAGGGAGGGGGACAGTAGAGGGGGAAGGTATTGGGCCCCCGGCGCTCTCACTGACCGTACGAAACGCAAGCAGGAATACTGCTGCTTCACGCCGGTGTTCTGTGAGAGGGTGGTACTGCCCTGGACGAGCCGGCTCATTCGTGATGCAGCGGCTAGCTACAACATGGCTCTACCACTACCATATAATTCCATATAATTTTCAAATCTTCTATTTAGGTCATATACTTAGGGACACTTTTGTGCTCCTAGTAGGATCGAAAAAGGTCGTGATTTTGAGCAGAAATCACATAAAATTTTCCAAATTAAAAAGTCAAAACATGCAACAAAATAACAATTGGCCCACATATGTCTCACTGCAGGGTACAGGCCTCCTCTCAGTACGCCCTTAACTAAAAATAATTAAATAATTTGATCAATCAGTGCTCATTTCACGCCAATAAAAACATCGAATTTAAGAGAACATCAAATTTTAATTATGAATTTACAGTTGTTTGCATTTTATTCAGATAAGGACAAGTATTTCGGTCCTCATTTTGGGAACATGTTATATCCTGTTCTGGTGTTGATTTGCGGTAAGTCGCTAGACTTTGTACCTTAACTTTGGGCTGTTTTAAGAGCTCAATCACTGCGTTTGCAAATTCCGCAAATTTACGTAAATTTACAGACTTCATTTGAACACCACTGAATAAATTCTAGACCAAGCGGTAAGGATTTTGGGTTTGTGTATACTCTATATATATAGGTACGTGATCAAGAAAATCGAATTTGAACCAGTTCTCGCGGTCAGTAGATAGGATGTATAATATATAAAAGTACACTTAACAATAGTACAGTCATCAAAAAAACATTGTATTAAAAATGAAAAAAAAAAAAAATTTTCAATAAAACATTTTATATCTTTTTTTATTTAAGTGTATGTATACGCAGTTTTTCTTATCACCAAAACCGATGACATGGTTCCTTAAAGAACAGATCTTTGTATGTCTTATAGGTTACAGACTGACCGATCTAAATATACCACCCTGTATACCAAATTAGTTCGTAAAAGGGTTTTTCGTCAATGGCTACATCATCTACATCATCCACAGACTAAAGATAGGCACTTAGCAGGTTTTAACGGTAGTAAAAGATTTTATACGTTTTCAGCTATATCATCATCACATGGAGTTAAACTAAACGTCCATGGTCAAATGAGCGTAGGAAGAAACGCCGCCGGCCTGTTGAACAAGTTGTTTCAAATCTACAACGAGGACAATACCCAGAATCAGCAAAGCAAGGAAGGCATAAGAAATAACCCAAACGAACAAACTCCAGGGAATGACAGGAATGAAACGATAAATGGACAACACATTCCTTTTGACTCTTTGAATTCTTTGTATGAAGAATTTAAAAAGCAAAAGCACAAACATGGCTATGGACATAAACACCACAAAAAGCATCACCACCATGACCATGACCATGACTATTACTATTACTACAGCAGTTACGAAGACAGAGGAAATAAAAAACATATTGTCATCCCGCAGCAACCCTATAATGAAAACAAAAAGCATATTGTCATCCCGCAGCAACCCTATAATGAAAACAAAAAGCATATTGTCATCCCGCAGCAACCCTATAATGAAAACAAAAAACATATTGTCATCCCGCAGCAACCCTCTAATGAAAACAAAAAGCATATTGTCATCCCGAGTAATGACAATGATGGTATAGGTAATAAACAGCATATAGTCATATCAAGTTTAGTAAGCATGATGGGAAAGCAAAATGAACGCGACGTGCCGTATAGCGATCCAGCGAACGAGCAACATAGTCAGGTTTCTAGAGATAATAAGAAATGGAGACCACCGCAGTATGGCAGTGAAGAAAACAAAAAAAGAAATAATAATCAAGGAAATGGCAATATGGACACGCCCGCAGAAAAATTTCTACGGCAACTATGGAACATGTTTAAAGCGTATAGAGAACCGGATAGAATAAATTTATTTTGAATTGACCGGTTAAAGGACGAATGAAGGGGTCCATTTGATTAGTTTAAAACTACGTCATAACTATAAATTAAAAAAAATGTAAAACCCCCAACGCAATTTGGTCACACTCACACATATATTATGTTTGAAACTAAAGTAAATGCCCATCATGCGTCTAAGATCCCTTCCGCAGCTAAAAAATAGATCTGATAACTTTGATGAAACATGTCTAAGAGCCATCGCCAAGAAACTTGTTTTCAATTAAAAAAACCGCATCCAAATCGCCATAGACAGGCACGAGACACACACACGTAGTGGTCAAACTTGCAAGACCCCTCTTTTTGTGTCCGGGGTTAAAAATGCAACAATGCGACGTGTATTTCAACTATAATATGATAAAAACATGTTTTAAACTTTCGCTAAGTATGCTCACTCATGCATAACTATTATTTTTCAAGACTTAAATCAAGAGCTATTAATTGCTGAAATTACCTCAACATTTCATTTCAGCGGAGCATCCCAACACAGGCTTTGTAGCCTAAAGGCAGGCCCCAGTAAATATATATATATATAAATCTACTTACCTAAAAAATATGAAATAAAGATACTTTGATTTTTTTTTGAAATGCTAAAGTGCGCCTGACTGTTAGCTCTACATACTTAAATCGCTGAGCCGATTTAAATGAAATTTGGTAATGATATCACTCATAAGTTACGAGTAGGTAATACCGGGTGTATGATATACTTAGGGCATTTTCCATTTAAGGCATTTTGCGTTTAGGTCATTTTGCGTTCGGAAAATAGGTCATTGCGCGACGGGGGGAATTTCTTAAGCAAGCTTTGACATGAGACCTGTCAAATTCCCCGCCAAAGCGATGACATTTGACGAAACAAGAACTTCAACAAATGTAGGATGACCATGCTTTCGGTGAATGGAGGAAGTTTTAGCAATATAGTTTTGTTTTAGTCTTTGATCAATTATAACTGAAGATACACGGGTGTATTTTCAGAGCGACTTTTTTGGACGTCCCAAGTCAATTAAAAAAAAAACACTCAAAAAATTAAAACCACACAATTTTATATACATTGTACACAATATAATACAATGAGTTTTAACATTACAAACATTGTTGACTTCAATTAAGACTGCATAAAAAATATCCAAATCTTAGAAACACTAACTGCAGTAAGTCTGTGAGGCCTGTCCCACACGCGGTTTTGTTGAATCAATTGAGCATAACTTTGTGTCTATGTGTCACTTTTCGACTTAATATATATCAAAATGAAGCTAATTACATAACGCATTAGATTATAACTTTTGTATACTAAATACAATTTTATTTAAAAATAGGTTGGCCATAATGTGTTTGTCCCACCTCTAGCTACCAATATTACCTTACGCAAATACCTGCTAATATCTCATCGGTGAAGGATCATATCGCCATTTTCACATTTTTGTGGAAGAGTACGTTAGTTGTGCTCCGGCTGTCACGCGGAGTGGACGTCCTACTACTGAGTTTTGTGTGCCTACCAAGGTGAGTCTTTCGCGCGATGTATTTTGGTTCGCTTAAAAGTAAATTCCGTGGATTCCTGTTGTACGATATATAATGGTTTTAATTAAATAGTTAAATTTTTATTTACTAGTTGACTTAGTCCTTATTTCACAGTAAAGAGCTTATATTAATCATGTATATAGTTTAGCAGTAATCGCAAAAATACCTAATTGTCGTAATCCTCCGTGGCGTAATTTCGATGGCATTTTTGTCCATCGAAATTACAGATATGGCAGCGAAATTACACAACATGACTTATCTCGTAAAACACACGAGTACACCTCGACGTTTCGACCACATTACAGTGGCCGTGGTCACGAGTAGACCTCTAGTCTGTATTTACGTGACCACGGCCACTGTAATGTAGTCGAAACGTCGAGGTTTCATTTACCAACTGTTTATTTTTTCTGAAACTGTAAACTTTTCAGGATTGTTATAAAACAAACCTTACATAACCTAACCTACAGGATAGTCCTAAAATATATCCTAAATAGTTTACAGTTTCAGAAAAAATAAACAGCTGGAAAATGAAACATTTGCCAAATTAATCATTTGGGAAAAACATAGTTGCAAAACGGCAGTACCCGGTTACATTAATAATAAGTTTGTAACCATGTTGATTGTGATATTTTATATTAATAATGACACATTCGAAATTATATAATATTTCTCACGTATTGTTCCTAAGAAAAACTTAAATAAATAGTTTTCCACTTTAATTTAATGTTTTATTAATCTAACTATACACGAATATGTACACGTACATAAATTTAATTATAGTTACATACATAAATCATAGTAATGGTTTATAATTTTGTACTTATTTCCTATGTAATTAATAAAGACGTAATTTCGCTGTCACTATAGTAATTTCGATGGTGCTTTTTTTTTCAATGTCGAATAACTACTAAATTATTGACTTTAAATTGGGGCCTTTTATAGCATTGAAATCCTAATCCGAAGGAGTATCTCAACGAGTGATCAATTTCACCAAAAGTAAAAAAAAAATTTTGCCCACGGAAATTACGTAAAAAAAATATTTCAAAAATCCACCCACACATTGCCGAACAAAATCCCCTTCAAAAAATGTCCGAACTTTTTTATTTGTTTGCATATCAATTGAAATCATCACCTACACAGAAATTTGAACCTAGTCTTTACTTCATTACAGTCGAATTTCGGTTGACACTTGACAGCTAAACTTGACAATTTCACGCAACGTACTGAGAAAAAAGAAGGCCACTTTTATCAAAGTTGCGCTCATTTGGCTCGGACATTTTCGGGCGCGCGACTGTGGATCTACAGTTATAATTGATCAAAGGTTTTAGTTAAACAGCGACATAATTTGCTTGAGACCTCGTCTATTGAATTCCATTTTTGCTAGGGATTAATATTTTTCAACTCCTGATCACCGATTAAAAATAACCGTGTATATACCTGAATACATGGGTTATACACATTTTTTCTGTTTGCGTCTCTCCTGTGGACATAGCTAAAAGTAACGGTCTATAGCCAATATTTATCAGTCAAGTCTACATCAGCGGGTAGGACGCCTGGCCAACTGTCGGCTCATATCAATAAATAAATAAATAAATAAAATAAATAAATAAATATCACGGGACAATCTTACACAAATCGACCTAGTCCCAAACTAAGCAAAGTTTGTACTATGGGTACTAGACGACGATATTCATTCTTATATAGATAAATAAATACTTAAATACATAGAAAATATCCATAACTCAGGAACAAATATTCGTGCTCATCACACAAATAAATGCCCTTACCGGGATTCGAACCCAGGACCTCTTGCTTCGTAGGCAGGGTCACTACCAACTAGGCTAAAGCAGTCGTTAAAAATAAATAAATACATATTAGGGGACAATCTTACACAAATCGACTTAGTCCCAAACTAAGCAAAGCTTGTACTATGGGTACTAGACGACGATAAACATACTTATATAGATAAATAAATACTTAAATACATATTAAACATCCATAACTCAGGAACACAGGAACTTTTTTGTAGTGGTAGAGCCATGTTGTAGCTAGCCGCTGCATCACGAATGGGCCGGCTCGTCCGGGGCAGTACCACCCTCTCACAGAACACCGGCGTGAAGCAGCAGTAATCCTGATGGCGTTTCGTACGGTCAGTGAGAGTGCCGGGGGCCCAATACCTCACCCCTTCCCTCTCCCCCTTCCCCTATTCCCTCTCCTTTAGGGCCGACAACGCACTGGCATGGTGTAAAGCACTGCGGGAGTCTATGGACAGTGGTGTTCATTTAACATCAGGTGACCTACTAGTTCGTTTGTCTGGCCTATCTAACATGAAAAAAAAAAGAAAAAAATATATTCGTGCTCATCACACAAATAAATGCCCTTACCGGGATTTGAACCCAGGACCTCTTGCTTCGTAGGCAGGGTCACTACCAACTAGGCTAAAGTGGTCGTTAAATAAATCTTAAGTTTAGCGGTTGATCTTTGGTTGTCAAGGTTGCAAAATGACTACATAGTTTGATTGACCACATCGCATAATGACTAGATCGCAAATTGCCTAGATCTTTATTCGACCACATCGTACAATGACTAGGTGGCCCAAGGGCAAAAGTCCGTCGAAAAGCAGTTGGACAAACTATAGTTGGACCACGGGTACGGAAGGACAAAAATGAGCTATCTAGGCATTTTGTGACCTAGTCATTGTACGATGTGGTCAAATAAAGATCTGGGCAATTTGCGATCTAGTCATTGTGCGATGTGATCAACCATCCTATGTAGTCATTTTGATATCAACCCATTAAATTTTGTATCCTCAGGAAAGGCAACTTTTGTTTCTGTGTGTGACCCACATATTAAACGGCCAAGACCCGAGAACAAACATTCGTATTTTTTTAACCTGCAGGACCGTTTGGCGAACCTTGGGGGAGACCTATGGCAGTGAAATGGCGTGAACGTCTTTCGGCTGAAATGATGATGATGATATCCTAGAACACTTATTTCAAAATGTAATTGAAGTGCACGTCTGACTTCATTTTATTGCTACGTACCTAATGTAAAATAAACCAATTAAAGGTTGTCGCACACCAACTCGGCACGGGGTCAGCGTCAGCTCAATACAAACCGTTCAATATTATACTCGTACATAAACAATTAGCTGTTGCCCGCCGCGTCACCCTCGCTGAAGTAGATTTAAACGTGTTTTCCTGTAGGTATGAGATATTTTCCGGTGGTAAATGCCTATGTCACTCTGCAGCCCTTCAACTAGGATGTCCATACAAAAAATCACGGCAATCCGTTGCTCAGTATCGACGTGAAAGAAGGGTAAACGAACAGCGACCGATCCGTAGTCACACCAATTTCCTACACTGGTGTAACTATGGTTCATTTTATTTATTCGTAGTCACACTGGTGTGACTACCGTTTAATTTACCCGACCCTGGTCACACCAATGCACCCCCCAACCATAATTCAGTTCAGAAATTAGGTAGGTTAGGTTAGTTAGGTAGTTTCTTTTGCCCGAAGGACAAACCGCCCAGAAATAGGCGCCCCGCTGCGGGCACGGGCGTGGGTGGGAATTAGTTTAAATTAAATATTTATATTTAGTCAAGGGTTAGTAGGTCTATAGTGGTGGACTACGGATAGGTCATGAAACAAACAAACACAGTTTCACATTTATAATATTAGTATAGATACCGTCTTTACCATAAGGACACACGGGTCCCCCAGCTCTTGGGAGTCCGATATATAAACTTTTTTTGTCCTTTCCCTTTATAGAAAATGACATCTCAATCGTTTTCGCATTTATAATATCGGTAGGTACCTATGGATATGAATTTTGGAAGAGGTAAAAGGATAAGAATTGTGAATTGTTACTAAGTATTGTGTTTAAGAGTAATGTACCTACTGTTTGTGCTAATATAAACAATAAAACATTAGCTAAAAGGAGATTGGTACTCGACCGCAAACGATGCTGGCTGCCGGCAGCAAAGAAGCTGAAACTGAGCTGAATATAAGCTGTCTCTTTCACTCTTCTGTTTAACACTGTTAGCGTGAACAGGACGACACGATACGAAGTTCGAAAATAGAATTTCGTAGAGTAAAGGCGGAGAAATAAGTGTGTGATAACCTTAAAAATCTCGTTTTGGTATAATTGTACTTATACTCATGAATACCATGATTGATATTACTTTTTGTAGAGACAGACGGTTTTATTTTCGCAATCAGTTTTAAAAATATAGTCGAAAGAGGTGAACGTGATTCAATATTAGACTTGTTAATAAATTGGATTTAAATGTAAAAGAAATACCTCCTTTGGATAATCGAAGGCACTTTGCTTTAGTTTTCATATTTCAGACACATAAATTATTATTATATTTATCGGTTATTTTTAAAACTGGGTGTGCTAATGTGACCTGAAAAAAAGTTCAAGGGGTTTTTTGTCGACTGCAGTTCGATTAAATATAGCTAAGTATTTGGCACAACAGATGGACTGGAAACATAGTGCGGTATAATGCGTATGTTACGATATACATATATAAGCAATAAGGCTGACGCAAATATGTACTGTTTACAAGCAATACTATGTTTGTTGGTAATAGCATGCCATGGTAAGTGAATAAATAACTAGCTTTTAGGGCTTCGTACTCCGTAGGTACGGACGCGTGCTTATTAAAAAAAAGAAAACAAAAAAAAGTCCCCAGTTCTATTGGGACCCACTTGGAAAAAAATATTCTTTGAATTCCTATACAATATGACAGGACTGTCAAACTTAAGTGGGTCCCAAATTAAAGCTCATGACTGTACCTCAAAAGAAAAAACGGAGACTGTTTGTCAGTCTTTCTCAGTCAATTCGCTCTGAATTTACTAACCCGATTTACCCGATAAACGATACGATAACATTGAAATTTAAATGATACGGATGTTTAACTTAAGTACCTCTACTTAGGTACCTAAATTAATTTTGAACCATGTCTGGCCAAAAACGCACAAATTACTGAGCACAAGCCAATCCTATGAGAGCGCTGTTGTAATTCGCACGCGGGTCCATTAAATTACTTCGCAGGTGTATCCAGGTTTCCTCACGATCTTTTCCTACGTCGCGAAAGCTCCTGGTAAATTTCAAATGTAATTTCGCGCACAAATTTGGAGATACGCAAAACATCCATTCCATCGTATTTGTATCGTATTCGTCGTAGGCCTCATCTTTGCTTTCCATCAGGATTGGCTACGATACTGTGTAAGAAGCCTACGAAAATACCATGTCCTCAAAATACTACATGACCACGCCCAAACAATCAAGTGCCGCAATATGCGTTTTAAACGAATGATGACATATTTGCGGCACTTGCATTAGAAACTTCAGGACCGTGGTCATCCGACACCAAAAATATGTACACGTGTCGGATGAACTAGTTAGCGTCTCTGGCGACCTCTGGGCCGGGTCTTTTTTCGCCCAGAGGCATAGCCGTAGAGCGAGGGAATGCCGCAAGCATTCTTGGGACGCTGCCCCGGGCAGGCGAAATTCAGGGTTTTGACATTTTTTAATATATGTATATACTTACATATTGTCATAGTTTTTTATTTATTTGTATAACGATATTATGTTTGTTATTTTGCTTATGTTAAATAAAGTTTTTTCTGTTTTCATTGAGAAACATATTCGCAAAATACTACATTACCTATTTATCACATTGCGACCAAATTCTCATTGCACCACATTACAAAATCAAAGATTACTCGAGGAAGTGATTTTTTTTGGTGGAATGTCTTATTTTGGATATATATTTATTCCCATTATACCAGACATCCAAAATAAGACATTCCACCAAAAAAATCACTTCCTTAATAATAATCGGTGTAAATTTTAAGTGTTTAGCTATTACCACAGAATATATAATAGTACTAACGTACAGAATGGCCACGCTCCGCCCCGCACCGATTCGAGTTACCCCTCCCCCCAAGGCGTCATTGCTTGTCGCCGCTGTTCACCAGTATGGTGCGCGCGCGATGTATGTAGGCGTATGTAGGCGCGATGTAAGACGTCGTCGTGCTTATGTAGATTCAAGAACGCATATTTTGTGCGTCGTGTCCGCCGTGTGCTATTACGGTTCAAGAGATAGTGCCCTGTGACAGACGGACGGACAGACAGCGGAGACTCAGTAATAGGGTCCCGTTCGCACCCTTTGGGTACGGAAACCTAAAAACGAAGTAGTTCTGTTTTCAGCGCAAAATGAAGGAGTCATTGAACCAGAACAGCTCAACGTTAGTCCGATCCCAAGAGTCAACATTGACATGAGTCGGGTCCTGGGTTCCCTGGTCTCCAGGTTTTACTCCAACCTGCCCTCGATAGCCGTTCCCGAAGAAACCCAGGTGCAGGAGAGAAGACCCGGCAGAAGCTTTCTACAGGTCTTCCACTTTAAATTTGCTGATTTCTTGCCACCCTTCGCTCGTTATACAAACTCTGATAAAGTTGTTAGGAAATGTGGTTTCATTTAATTTTGGTGAAATTTTGACATGTTATAGATTTAAATGCCCTGATCAAAAGTCCCTTCGGTCGGGTGCTACCACGGTTCCCGAGATACAATTTATTTTGTAAAGTCCATATAGATAACGCCACCAGAATTGAGGCCACGCACACAACCACATCTCATGTAATGACAGCGGGATTTTGACGTTGTGTTGTCGTTAAACGTCAATACAACGTCAAAATCCCGCTGTCATTACATGAGATGTGGTTGTGTGCGTGGCCTCAACTCTGGTGGCGTTACCTATACCTACAGTACCTAGGTACTTCCGAGACAGATAGTTATGTTAGCTGTACTTTTAATACGTATTTTACTGTCGGCGTTGTATGTATGTATGTAAAACTCTTTATTGTACGTAAAACATGAAAAATAACAGTTAACAAGAAAAACAGATGTACAAAGGCGAACTTATCCCATAAAGGGATCTCTTCCAGTTAACATTTGAACGATTGACAGGACATCAGAGACAGGAGTAGGCAAGAGTAGGCATTGTATTGTTTTAAACCTTTTGTTATATAGACGTTATCTATTGCATGTCTAATGTCAATGTATGCACATCAAATAAGTTGTATTTGAGATTGAGCTAAAATTCCTGCCAATAGAATATTATAAGAAATAAAGCGAAATGGCATTACAATTAGGTAGAGCATACTGCTTTATCTGCAATGATTTATTTTTATTTAATATTGGTAAGGTAATTAATTATGTTAACATTGCAGGAAATAAAGGCAGGCAGACTTGGGAACGGGCCGTTGCACATTTATGGCCGCCACATCGGCCGTGGTTCAGGTAGAGGATCCAGCCTCAAGCTCAGTGGCGCCAGCGGCCGAAACAAGGACCATCTTGAACATCATAATATTGTCGATGTTTTATAACTTTTTCGGGTTGGCCAGGCGCACTATATTTCAAATTCTAATTAGCATCCCCGAAGAACTTTCCCGCTTTTAAAAATGTATAATATGCTGAGTCAATATGTATTAAATTTAAAAAACTTTCAAAAATTATCGACTTTTGATATCAGCGCCATCTCTCGTCCAGTAGCTGAAGCTAGAACTAAAATGGCCTACATGATGAAATTAAAAATAATAAATAATAATTACACAGTAGTCCAAGTAAAAAGGGCTTTCTCTTGGTTGTCTTGTTCAATAAACAAGTATGTGGGTATGGCTTAGTTTGACTGAACAAACACCCTTATAAACGTTTTTGAGGATATTGTTTTCTTGTGATTAGCAAAAATTTACATACATTGGTCGTTTATTCAGCACAAGAACAACGTCAAAGGGATGTCTAGGTATTGGCTCAAGACCAATTGAAGAATCTTTACAGGGGGTAGAAGTAACATCCAACGTTCTGCTGAAATTATCCGGATTTGGAAACACCTTGTGTAATGACCACAGAAATATTATACGTGTTATGTGTATTTGTACTCGTACCAAGGATCTCGTACTTACTGTAATGTAATTTAATGTAGTTTTAGCCTATTGGCTACGTTCACGACGGTGGCGCCGCGTAGCGTTGACAACATTTCCTCCCCATTTACTTCCAATTTTTGCCATGTTGTGCGCTGCGATCGTTTTCTGTACAACCACCACCCGCTTCGCACATAGCCAATAGGGAACGTGCACATAGACGGTGCTGCCATCAATTTGAATGTTTTACCCTGGTAAGTTTATTTTACTGTCTGCATAGCGTCTCTGCTGTCGCATTAGTGCAGCCGCCTATAGTTTCTGCACGTTCTCTATTAGGGAACGTGCACATAGACGGTGCTGCCAACTGGTGCCATCAATTTGAATGTTTTACCCTAATAAATTTCTTTTACTGTCCGCATAGTGTCTCCTCTGTCGCATTAGTGCTGCCGCCTATAGTTTCTGCACGTTCCCTATACAACACATGAAGCTTTAGAACCCGTTGACATCTACTCACCACAAGATGTCGCTGGTATCGCTACAATAAGGCGTAAATAACACATCATTGTTGTTTTAACACTTTATTTATACATTAAACGATTATCAGTGTGCCGATACAATTAATTTCCGTTGCTATGGTTACCGTATTCAATGCAAAGATTAACCTCTAAACTGGATTCATTCGTGTCGTTTTTTATAAAAAAAAAACAGAACTTTGATTAAGAATGAAACATTTTTTTTCTACGCACTTCATCTTCTTGTGAATTGTTGCACCAGACGCCATCTAGTGGCTAATAGTAAAAGTTATTACAAAATGCAAATCCTGTGAACCTACCGCGTAGAAGACAAAAGCCAATATCCATCCTCAATTTACAAACTTTGTTTTGGCTACCTTCCTAATTTGATATAGCGTTATACTACTATGCTTATTTTCCTACCATATTTAACTATCTCGAATATAAAACACAAAACAGCAGGAACAGACATATCAAGCAATGAAGACGCTTTTCCTTTACTCATTTTAGCAATTGAGTATCTACATGAAACTCTTCTCTGGACACAAAAAAAGTTCATTATTTTTTTTTTATAAAAAAAACGACACGTTTCACTATAGCTATATTTTTACCAAAAATGTAAGCCTAAGTTATATCAAGGCGAATTTACCATAACGGCGTAGCTTCCGTAAATAATTGATGAAGTACTGAACCTTATGATAACCTAAGGCCGCGTGCACACTTGCGATTCCTGCGACAGGCGCGCACGCAGCTTTAGCCACTCCCTACCAACTAATTAATGTCGTAAGTCCTCTTTTTTATAACAGACGTAGTGCCACAGAGTTGTAATTTTGGAAAATGATTAGTTCTTTATTGAAAAAATTGTGCTCCATATAGGCATTCGACAGTTGGTCTTAAAATTGATTTGTACTTTATAAAGTACGCGAGGACTTACGAGGAAAGAAAGTAACGAAAATACAGGAAATAAAAAAATAAACAAAACAAATAAAATATAAAATTTATTACACAACGAAACGTTTAATTATAATATTTACAATAATAACAAAGGAAAGTAAACCTTAAATTGTTAATTATACAATGAGAATAGGCCCCGGTACGTTAATTTTACTAGATCGATTAGTAAATATAATATTGGGTTATTCTTTTTATTATTGTTTTGACATTACTTCAGTGTCCAATATACGGTTATATTGTTGTTAAAACAATAAAGGCCCTAATACACAGTGTGATCCCACCATAATTACGTGATTGACATTTTTTTTACAAAACACTGCAACCTATACTTCTATACCATTACCTATACTTCTATGTCATTTTACAATCCTTGTGTGTCAAAAACATCGACTTTTTGACATCATTGTATAATGTCTCTACTCTAGTCATTTTTGACAGTTCAATCCACGACCATAAGCTTGGTACAGTATGAAAACCTGGTTCGTTTGCCAGGATACCTTTCCGCCACAAATATCATTCATTACATCTTCCAAAGAAATAATTGCGATATTGACTGCGAAAAAGATGCAATTCAGTTTTTCGACAGTCCTTAACATAATAAGAATAACCCACCATTCCAAGGGACTCGACCCTACTCTAAATACTAAATAAATATGTACAATACAGAATACGACCAAAAAGGCTCGATAAAATGATATCATAATGATAATAAACAAACGAGTTATACTCAAACTATGTGTACTTTATAAATATTCGGCTGAAGCGTTGATGGCCGGTAGGTATAACACATTAGTCTGTACCATATATGACACGTGACGAAATTGTTTAAAAAATTGTGCCATATACGGAACGTCAAGTGACACAAGTGTACCATATATGTCACAATAATAATAAATAGTTCAAAAAGTCGATTGTGGGCCACATATGGTACACCACGAACATACGACATATCAACCGAAACCTAAACACCAGCCGATGGAACGTTAAAGGTGTTGTATTATTCAAAAATCTTCCCACTTACAATCTATAATTTATACCTAGAGCTGTAAACACTATGAATCCTCTACATTACACTATAGACCATAGATCATTAGTTTTAGAATCATATCAACACACGCCGTAGTGTTACTAGCGTAAATACTCACATTTATCTAGTTGAAAAACTTGAATTACAGAAGAAATACTTAGAAATGTATTGAAGCAGTAATAGGTAACACAGTACATAACATCTTTATTCCGCTACGATGGGGACGAGATGAGATGACAAATACATACATATAATACACTTTCTCAGTATAAATCTTAAATATTTCGTCTTAAACATACATTTAGATAGCTGTGGTCTATTATAAAATCAAATTTATTATAAATGCATTGTCCTTTAAAAAGGACATTACGATTTTTTTATGTATAATAATGGTTCAATGATGACATAATTTTTTTGGTACCGGACAGGGCCCTTTTCATGATGTACTAAATGAAATATTTTATCATCGTACCAGCACCCGTCCTTTTTAAAGTACAAATGCCAAAGCGTAAATGGAGCGTAGTGTAACGTAGAGCGATTGGATTATGATGGAATAGCCGTGATATCCTACATTAATGATAAAAAACCGCGTCGCCGCTTCGATGTGAATGGATGTTGAGCGATCCAATTGCTATTAAAGATACTAAATATAGGATTAAGTTTAAATCCAAGGCATTTAGGGGCCTTTAGAGGCCTTTAGGTAACCGACAGTCAGCCGCAGAACAGATTCAAATACCATTAAAGGTTTGATTTGTGGCAGACGATTAACTGTGGTACCTAAAGCCACTGAACGTCAAATCAGTTCAATAGAAAGCAATAATATTGCCATCGTTTGGTTGCATCAATATGATAACTAGTATGATAAATGATTTTGGTGTTTTTTTTAAGCAACCGCGTAAAATGCATCCAATTTCATCTATTCCAAAATATGTCTTAATACAAATACTTTCGCTTATCTCACTAAGATTCATTCCGAAAACCGCAATATCAATTTACTAAATTATAATAATTTAGTTTATGTTAAACAATTAAGGCCGGCGGGCCTTTTTCGCCGTTCGCTGGCTTTCAACATGCACAAGATCACTTGCCGAGCCCATTGTCCTTTATTTAGAACAATGCAGATGAATAAAAATCACCTCGAGCTTTAACAAAGCTAGTGCGTATATTAATTAAATTAAAGATACAATAACTTTAAAAACTTTTATTACTTGAATAACAAATCAAAAAGTTATAAACGCAAAATACAAGGTCATCGATTTAATTTAATTCTTACTTAAATTTGGACTTTTTTATGCAGGCAGCTCAAATTAGAAGTCTTTTTGTAAGACTCAAATGTATGCTATATTTTTGATCTCAGTTGAATTTAATCAGAAAAAACAGCGTAAAAAGCTTATATGGAGCAATACTGGCCGCTTATAAAACTAAAAAAAGGGACGTGAGTAAAAAAAAAACTAGATCGAGTGATTTTACTGAAATTGCCCGCCCTCCTACCACTTCCACGTAAATCAACATACTTATGTCATACAGTGTAGTAGTATTATTAGACCGCATTAAGTGAATAATCTGTCATTTTATATACATCTAGATACAAGTATGTAGAATGACTGCCACGCGGTTTAATGTCAGTGTGTTGTTAATTTATGTGGGAGCGAGTAGGGTATTTGCATAAATACATAGATATCGCACAGATGTAGCAGTCTTGCATGTGCGCTCACGGAACAGCAAGGCGATGGAGTACTTGACGTCATTAACCAATAATGCTAAGACACGGCTCCAAAAAAACATTTCGTTTTAACTCGAAAAACCAGAATAATTTCCAATTTCTTAGTAACTTTGAAACAAACAAACAGT
The DNA here is from genome assembly GCA_947563465.1 of Archips xylosteana. Taxonomy (NCBI): domain Eukaryota; kingdom Metazoa; phylum Arthropoda; class Insecta; order Lepidoptera; family Tortricidae; genus Archips; species Archips xylosteana. The sequence continues at coordinate 16,277,427 of OX387364.1, forward strand.
CTATCGAGTTGGTTAGTATTATCTTATCACACAAATCGTAATTCGCGTTCTGACAGCTCATAAAAAAATGTCAATAGAGATTGTTGTTGTTTTTTAAAATTCTTTCTGCTAGGGAAAAGGCAAAGGTTTAAAACCATACAGCCAGTGTCAATAGAGGTGATCACGATGACACCTCCAATCAACCGACATACTTTTCATGAGCTGTCAGAACAAGATTGTCCTATAGATTTTTTATGACAGTAGCTAGTATGACGTCACTTATTTGCCAACTCAATCGACTATTTTTACTAAAAATCAAATTTTGCAGTTAATTGAAAATTAATCTAGTTTTCAGGGCTTTTTTTTATAGAGTCGCATCTTGAAATTACTGTTTTATGATGCCACAGTTTAATTAAAACATGAATATAATTTAATAAAACAAAGTGATCAGCTTACCCCCTCGACATAACAAGTCCAAATTCCAAAGACAAACGATAATCAAGCGGCGACAGCGGTACCACAGTTCCCAGCTCAACGCAGGTCGGGGTTGTCGTTGATTTGCTTCTTGATGCGCACGAGCATCGTCGTGTACCACTGGTCGAGTCGCGATATGCTGTCGTAGTTTTTGACCGCCTCGGTGAACGCCTCAGTGTTTTGGTCTTCGAGATGTTCGACGAGTTCCTGGAAAAAAAATACGGCCATCACAACAGGCTCTTTTAATACGCCACATGTACTGTTGCTGCATAAACATCGGAGATGTCAAGGTGCTCAAATACAGGGTAATTTTTTAATAAGTACACCGCGAGAGCACAGCAACTTGCACTACAGAAGTACGTAATTTGATAAAAATGTATCCCCCGCATTATCTTTGTTGACGTCAATTCGAAAACGGCCGAGCGAAGTAACAAGCTAACAAGCGAGAAAGACTTCAAACCTCAGACAGATAGTCCGCAAGAAAAAAAGACATTTTTCTAAAAAATTTTGTGCAGACCGCGATCGTCATTTCATTTCTTAAAACAGACCCCGAGCGAAACTAATTGGTGACCCCCACAGAAATAATAATAAAGAGGATAGAAGTGACTTAGACGCGTGACCTTGGCGCCGCGCTTGTGACTCATAGGTCACAAGCGCGCGACTTGTGGCTCAGTGCTATTTGAAACGTGGGTATGATAACAAGTGCTTTAAAATGGTGTTTTGCAGCATTAGCAATTGCGGAAACTCGTCCACACTATGTAATTACACTAATAAGGGGATTACATTTCATTGGTATGTATTAATTTAATGTAATAATGCGGTTTATATTAAAATACAACTTGAGAAAATATTTCATTATGAAATATTGGTATACACGTTATTAACACGAAACTTCATGTACCATTGCTGCTCATATCCTTAAAAACACAGATTGCTTTGAAGTATACGCAGCAATGTAATGTAATTTTTGATAAACCTTCTGCCTCGCACAAATGTTCATGGTACGAACACAAGACAGGTTACGGCTACACCGGTGTACACTACAACCATATTGCCGACGCGGCCAATGAAGAACGCCGTTGTGTAAGTGTGGGTATGACTTACGGTGAGTGTTATTCAACGCTGTCTCTAAGTGGTTAGGTTCATAATTGTTTGTAAGCAAAAATTACTAGTAATTGTGTGCGTGATTGCGTAGTACGGTTCCGGTCTTTTGTGTGTGTGCATTAATAGTAAGTAGAGGGGACAAACTAGCGCCACTGGTCCCGGAACAAAATAGGAACTAAGGCATTTCTATCCTCTTTATTAAATAATTCTGTGGTGACCCCTGACCTAGAGTGTACGACGCGTAGTCTACCTTACCATAACTTTTGAAAATACGACGTAAGGCTTCCATATTTAACTTAAAGTCGAGTGGCTGTTGAGTTGTTAGGGTCGGGTCCCGTTGGGCTTACTTGCATTTAGCCTTGGCGAGCAGAGCACCTTAGTTGTATTTTGTCCGGGTCTGTAAAACGCCCTCATCGCTATAAGCCATAGTAGACTGAATGACTTGGTTGTAAAACTACTTAATGTCATAATGTTTTAGTAGGTAAATGGTCTGGTCTGGTCTTGAAAATCTATTTAATAAAATCAAGACTTACACAATTCCGGTTACGTTTTGCTAAGTAAGTCTTCCTGAAACTAAGACAATTTTGTAACCATGGCATTATACAGGGTGTTTGGTAGCTACGTGCAAAGCTTTAAGGGGGTGATAGCCGAGGTATTTTTGAACATTTTTAGCCATATATTCTTAGCCGAAATTTGATATTTCTTTTTTAAATTGAAGACTTCGAAATTTTAGGAAAATAGCCAGAATTTAATAGTCACGAGTCAATATTGCCCCAATGAGCGTTAATTTGGAATCCAAATCTTTTATTTCGAATAGCTTAATGTGTATTGGACCAAATTAAATAATTTTTAAGTGTCTTTCTTGCCACAAAAACAAAATGGAGGCATTCGAAATTACTAAAAATGTCTTAGGTTGGAACAGAGTCATTTTTCTGTGCCATAAAAAAAAATAAAAAAAAAATCCTTGACATGTTCAAACATTTTTAGAAACATGCCTGTTTATTGTTCTTTCTTTTAAGGTATCACTCATTGAAATTGCTTGCTAAATCCGAGATAAAAAGTAAAAACCAAACTCAGGGAGCACTCGCTAAGAATGCACTAGTCTTGAAATTTTACTAGTAAATAACATATGAAAAAGACAAGTCTACGTCATTTTTCTGTGCCATATTTAAATTTTCCAAATTAACGCTCATTGCGGCAATATTAACTCGTGACTATCAAATTCTGGGTTTTCACCTAAAAAATTCTAAGTCTTCAATTTTAAAAAAAAAAAACAAATTTCGGTTAAGACATATGGCTAAAAATGTTCAAAAATACCTCGGCTATCACCCCCTTAAAGCTTTGCACGTAGCTACCAAACACCCTGTGTATAACCAAGTCATTTTGCATACTTGGTCAGTGTACTACTGAGCCGTTCAGCTCGCCAAGCCTAAATGCAAGTAAGGCCAACGGGACCCGACCCAGTTGTTAGTGTGCGAAGAACTTCAAAAATAGTTCGATTATTAAATCTAGATGGCGCTGAAATATAGCAAAACAATAAGACTACAGATGTTTCATAATATTACTACAAATGTATTATTTTTCAAAAATATTGCATAATAATAATACATTTGCAGTAATATGAAATATCTGTAATCTTATTGTTTTGCTTTCGAAGCCTCGGGCTATATGTCAGCGCCATCTAGATTTAATAGTCGAACTATTTTTCCGCGGCCGATCTGTACTATGGCGATTGCTAATCCAGTCTATAATCATCCTTGCTTTAAGTCGAGTGGCTGTCGAGTTGTTACTGTGCGAAGAACTTCAAAGGGACCCCCAGCGAAAGAGTCGATCGCCAGTGGATCCGGCCTGGTGTGTTAATGATAATGACAATGACTGACCTTGATGAGCTTGCACTCTCTGGTGTCGGCGAAGGCGGGGTAGAGGCCGCAGTACTTGTCGAGGGCGTGGGTGGCATTCAGAACGTCGACGCAGAGGTGGCAGAGCGCGGCGCGGAACATGTATTCCTTGGCGCTGTACTTCAACAGGCTGTTGTCCAGAGACGACTTGGCGATCTGGGAAATTCATCATAAAATAAATAAATATCACGGGACAATTCACACCAATTGGCCTAATCCCAAAGTAAGCTAGGAAAGCTTGTGTTATGGGTACCAGGCAACGGATAAACATACTTGTACAGATAGATACATACTTAAATACATATTAAACACCCAAGACCCTCAAGCTTCATAGTCAGGTTCTATAACCACTAGGCCATCTGGTCGTCAAAATCAAATCATCATCAAAAAATCATCATCATCATCGTCATCATCCCAGTCTATATACGTCGCACTGCAGGGCACAGGCCTTCTCTCAGAATGAGAGGGCTTGGGCCGTAGGTACCACGCGGGCCCGGCGCGGATTGGGAACTTCGCATACACCATTGAATTTCTTCTCAGGTGTATGCAGGTTTAATCACGATGTTTTCCTTCACCGTAAAGCTCATGTAAATTACAAATGTAATTTCGCACATAAAATGTACACACATGTAGCTGTAACGAAATATACTAACAATTTTTATAGAATGAATGTTCTGAAATAAAGACATTTAATTTACTTTAATTTAATAAATTCCGAAAAACTCAGAGACCCATACCATAGGTCAAACCACTAGGCCACCACGGCTTAAATTGATCTGGGAAATTGTTGCCTTGTTTATTTCTTTAGAACATAAGACCTTGTGCTGTTCGACAAGCTTTATTGTTAAGGTGACGAATGATGCTTGTCCGGATTGGATAATTGCCTTCGTGCATCGTCAAAAGTCAGACCATTTAAGTAAACCCGCATATAAACTTAATACGGAAACTTAAGGGTGGTGAAATAGGAGATGTATCCAGTGTACTGTATCTCACATCCGAAATGGATGAACTGTTGGAACTGTAATTTTGAAATGTGAGCTTGTTGTTGTACATACACAGTCTTAACAATTAATAAATGATTTATGTTATGATTCACCTGCACATAGATATGCACAGTTTTATCGTAATGCTCGAGCTGTGTACTTGGCCAACTAAGCATGCACTTGTTAGCCTTAAACGTGGACTCCTCGCCGCGTAAGTAATCCGTCATCTGTTTCTCTGTTCTGGAAAGGTTGATGGTTTACCATACTATCTCTCACTTGCTCGTAGATCTGCACAGCTTGGTCGTAATGCTCGAGCTGGGCCGTGGAAGTAGTCCGCCATCTGTTCCACTTTGTTCTGGGAAAGTGGATGGTTTACCGTACTGTCTCTCACCTGCACATAGATCTGCACAGCTTTATCGTAATGCTCTAGCTGGGCAACGTATTGAGCCAGCTTGAGCATGCACTTATTGGCTGACGATGTGGACTCCGCCATCTGTTCCGCTATGTTCTGGGAAGGTTGATGGTTCCTTACCTGCTCATAGATCTGCACAGCTTTATCGTAATGCTCGAGCTGGGCGACGTATTGGAGCCAGCTTGAGCATACACTTGATGGCTGACAATGTGGACTCCGCCATCTGTTCCGCAATGTTCTGTGAAGGTTGATGGTTTCTCACCTGCTCATAGATCTGCACAGCTTTGTCGTAATGCTCGAGCTGGGCGGCATACTGGGCCAACTGGAGCAATGCACTTATTGGCCGACGATATGGACTCCGCCATCTGTTCCGCTATGTTCTGGGAAGGTTGATGGTTCCTCACCTGCTCATAGATCTGCACAGCTTTGTCGTAATGCTCGAGCTGGGCGGCGTATTGAGCCAACTTGAGCATGCACTTGTTGGCTGATGATGTTGACTCTTCGCCGCGGAAGTAGTCCGCTGCCTGTTCGTAATGCTGCATGGCGCGGGCGAGGTCAACGCACTCCGTCTCATAAAGCTCCGCTATGTTCTGGTGAGGGATGATATAGTCGTAAGGAGGTTCAAAAGTCCTTCGTAATCGCAATCATAAGGCTGCGTTCAAACCAAACCGACTGTCGGCCGCCGAATGTGAGCGCGCGTTACGCAGTTTATTGTATTTCCATACATATTCACTTTTTCGTTCACACCAAACCGACAATACGCCATCACGCTATTCGTAGTCGCCGACATAAAATACCGTACAAAATAACGTTCACACTGGGGCTCACAGTGAGCCTGCTCACATTCGGCGGCCGGCAGTCGGTTTGGTTTGAACGCAGCCTAAAGATCGGAGCATTCAAGTTGGTCAAAAATATCTGAACACGACGTATTGTCAATCGCGTACTTGCGTCTTCAGATATTTTTGACCACCTTGACCGTTCTGTTTATGATGGCGACTGTATAACCAACCATGCAATAAACTTCAATAAAAAGATCACACAGTAAAGCAAGCGTGAGTAGGCGTCATCTATTGTTGTTCTGCTCAAACATGATACAAGTAAATAAATGATTTACAATCAATTTATAAAGCTACTTTAGACAAGAATGGAGGACGCTCTTCAAGTAGGTACAGTCAAGGAATTTAATTTTCAACCCACCTAAGTTTGAATATCGTACAGCAAACTGTCACCATAAGAGCTAGCTACGATTTTGCTTTGCTTTGACGTGTTGCTTTCGACTTTAATGCATTGCGAATGTTTAACGACATTTTTACGAAATGAGTAGGGAATTAAATTCTTTGACTGTACGTTGAAGTATCTCGACATTCGAAATGTCATGTTAATTTAGTTTGCAGTCATTAGATGGAGTTGTCTGAACGTTGTGCTTTAAAAATGTTTAAACACCTTTTTCCAGGTCAAACTGACAGTAAATTTTTCATTTTTCTCATGAAGGTATGTCTACCGCGGGCTAAGGCGCGGGTCAGAGCTAGTATTCATAGGACGTCCACTACTGGAGTACCCTGTGAATCCAATATACTGTATCTTCAGTCAGCTGTCTTTCGGAGTTACAGTGTATTGGATTCACAGGGTACTGGATGTAAGCGTCCCTGATTTAGGCTGCGTATCCACCGGAGCTGTGCGAGGATGCGTTGCGAGGGATGTGTCTGTCACGAACCAATAGAAACACTTAATTTAAAAGGTCCTAAGTGAATGAAGTGTTTCTATTGGTTCATGACAGACACATCCCTCGCAACGCATCCTCGCAAATCTCTGGTGGAAACGCAGCCTTATACCAAATCAATACGGTTGGAAACGGCTTGCATCCACCGTGAACCTGCGGCCTTTACCAAATCGTCCGTCAATCTCGTTGGTGGTAAAGCTAATTAGTATGAAATAACATACCTGGTGCTGTTTAGCCGCGACGGTGAAACGCCCCATGTCGGTGTAAATCTCGATAGCCTTCAGCAGGCAGGACACAGCCTCTGTAATATAACATAACACAATGACGTCATTGTTGTTACCGTTATCATACCAGAGGCCGTAACCGCCCGGCCACGACAGCGCGCGTTTGGCGGCGCGGCAAGCGTTTTCTGTGTTCATTGCGCGGCCGAGACGCTCGCCGTACAGCGGTTACCTGGCGGCACACGCAATGAACTGATAAAACGCTTGCCGCGCCGCTAAACGCGCGATGTCGTGGCCGGGCGGTAACGCTTGCCTTCGCATTCTCCATCTCTTTCTGTCATCATTTTATACCGTTTGACAGAAAGAAATAGTGATTGCGAAGGCAAGCGTCAGAAGCGTTAGACAATAAGCCTGCAGGAATATGTCGCTGCGAGATCATATCAGTAATGAGATCCGCGGAACCAAAGTAAGTGCTGTAGCCCAAAGAAACATCTAATTTTTCATCACACTTGCTCGTCAATGGTGTTATTCCATGCTTGCATACTAAATGACAATGGCCTAAATTGTTCTTAAGGGAGTTATAGATTTACGTACAGTTTTTCTACCCAAGGGAGTTCTAACTTTAGTTTTAAAATTTGCAAACAAGTCATTTCAGACTAAGGAGGTTTCAAGTCAGCCAACGTTTTATTTATTATCTTTAAAACTTAGCTATAACCCAAATTTTACAACACAAAACTTATCTACGCTTCATGAAAATTCGTTATTTTTATATTTTAAATTTATATCAAATAGTTTTGCAATAATTTTAGTAAAAATATTTTTTTGAACATGTTGACAGAATCTGGCCGTAAAGTGACAATCTGTATTGGCGGGTAGCCATTATTTTATTCAATTTAAGTGTTTAGATACAAATTAATTTTATTTTTGGATTTTCTTTTCTCGCAATGTGATGAAAATCATTGTGTGTATCACGGGCAGTAAGGGGATTACAAACTCGAGTCATTAAAAGCCCTCCGCCTTCGGCGTCGGGCTTCTAATAGACTCTCATTAGTAATCCCCTACTTACGGCCCTAGATGCACAATGTACTATAACCTCTTGAACGCCGGAACGCAGATCTGCGCCAGATTAACTGGTTAGCTCAATTTACCAGAATCGTTATTTCCTAGTAGCAAAATTTCCGTTCGCATTTTTTCCCAGATGTTTTTTTTCTCACTAGTTTTTTTTTTTTTTTTTTATGTAAGAAAGGCCAGACAAACGAACTAGTGGGTCACCTGATGTTAAATGATCACCACTGTCCATAGACACCTGCAGCGCTTTACGCGATGCTAGTGCGTTGTCGGCCCTTAAGGAGAGGGAATAGGGGAAGGGGGAGAGGGAAGGGGTGAGGTATTGGGCCCCCGGCACTCTCACTGGCCGTACGAAACGCAAGCAGGATTACTGCTGCTTCACGCCGGTTTTCTGTGAGAGGGTGGTACTGCCCCGGACAAGCCGGCCCATTCGTGATGCAGCGGCTAGCTACAACATGGCTCTACCACTACTAAACTGTTTTATTGATACTGAAGCTTATTTTCACAGTAGCGTTTCTTCCCAATTTGCATTGAAACAGAAACAATGTAGACGAAGCTCCGCTCACGCGGTCCGCTCGTTCCCTAATTATCAGAATTGCAAAATACTAGATTGCCGACTTACCCTATTTCTAAAATACCAAATTCGCAGTATACCAGACTGGAAAGTGTAAATAAAAAACTATTAAACATCCCTGGCCTAAACTACTGCATCGCTTAGTTTTAAATATTAAAGTGCACGCGAGATAACTGGACCGCGCCCTTGATAAGCTTATCATCAACACGCTGATTCCGTGATACCAGATGATGTAATCATTTGTAAACATATTTTATAGTAAAAATCACTTCCTATCTGTAATGTATGGGGTAGTTTATAAGATTATTTTTTGTGTTTTGTGTAGGGTAGCTTCTTCTCTTCCTCTGGCACAATAAATGCAGTATCGAACGGACGTATTATTTGTTGCTCCTCATCATCAGGCCTTACCCGGAGATCATATACCTCATTACTATAGTAGTTGAAAATAAATAAATTGTTTGCTTAGTTTTAAAATTTATTAACTTTGTCGAATGAAATGTAGTAAAATAAAATAATACATATTTTTTCATTATTAGAGGGAGGCAATGAGCATACCCAAGCAAGGAGCTATGGTCCAACCCCTTTTATTCTGAGAGGAGACCTGTGCCCTACAGTGGGACGTATATAGGCTGGGATGATGATGGAATGAGCAAGCAGGTAATCTGTTGGGAAACAATCACCCGGTGGTGACAGATGAATACCAACGACTCCAGGAGTCACTGGTCTGTTGCCGTGCCGGCCTTTCATCATCATCATTTCAGCCGAAAGACGTCCACTGCTGAACATAGGCTTCCCCCAAGGCTCGCCAAACAGATCGGTCCCGTGCCATCCGCATCCAAAGCAATCCCGCAACCTAAAACAGGTCGTCGCTGTATCTTGTTGGAGTGCTACCTACACTGCGTCTTCCGGTCTGTGGACGCCACTCGAGAACCTTTTTGCCCCGTCGGCCATCAGTTTTACGAGCGATGATAATGATAATCTTAATTTAATTATATGTTTTGGTGTAATTACATGTAATTAGTTGGGTACATCACACTCCCAGATCAACAACAGCAAATCAATCAAAGAAATTCACCATTTTAATTTAGACTTTATCCAATTTCTGGAAGGTCTAAATTAAAATGGTGAATTATTTTAGTTGATACGTTGTTCATCTGGGGGTCGTCGAATTATAGATCATACAAACATATTATTATGCTAACAAGACCCGCCCTTTAAACTAATGTAGTTAATGATTTTTATCCTCATGCCACCAAATTTGCAATAGAATAAATAAATAAATCTTTATTCAAAATACGTTTTAACAATATAAAACAACTCTAACAAAGTAAAAGAGAAGAATGAGGCTGCGTATCCACCGGAGCTGCGCGAGGATGCGTTGCGAGGGATGTGTTTGTCATGAACCAATAGAAACACTTCATTTAAAAGGTCCTAAGTGAATGAAGTGTTTCTATTGGCTCATGACAAACATATCCCTCGCAACGCATCCTCGCACAGCTCCGGTGGAAACGCAGCCTGATACCTACCTGAACTGGATAATCTTGTTTCAAGCAAAAAAATGTGTTGGGTCCATTTCGGGTTGCATAATTGTTGAAGGTCATACATAATAAATAAGTAAATATTAGTGGACAATCTTACACAAATCGACCTAGTCCCAAACTAAGCAAAGCTTGTACTATGGGTACTAGACGACGATAAACATACTTATATAGATAAATAAATACCTTAAATACATAGAAAACATCCATAACTCAGGAACAAATATTCGTGCTCATCACACAAATAAATGCTCTTACCGGGATTTGAACCCAGGACCTCTTGCTTCGTAGGCAGGGTCACTATCAACTAGGCTAAAGCGGTCGTTAAAATGTTAAAATGGTAATGTCGTTCTAATGTTTGGTATTCTATTATCTCGTCTAATTCGTTTTTCGTTTAATTCTTATTTTGTCTCATTCTGTATTCGTCACTCATTCTTTATTCATTAATTCATTATCTTATTTGGTCAAATTCTGTAACTTGTCTCTCTCTTAATAAGTCTTATTCGTTTTTCGTCACGGTCATCCTTGGGCTCATTCGTTGTTCTTCCCTTTCGTTTTTTGTCTCATTTACTTATTTAGAGATAAACTACGATAACATGGCCCACCCCGCCACATTACTATTTCAATGTGTTTAGTCACATATTTACGAAAGAATTTTTATGTGGTAGTATCTGCTTTTGTTTGACGGCTGTCTTAACATGCACACATGCGTTGAAAGTTTTGGTGTGCTTTATGAATACTTTCACAATACATTGAAGACTTCTTAATTGACAACATTTCATATTTCCAAGATTATAATTTGATTCGTTCTCTGTATTCTGTTTGGAAAGAGAAAGACGCTGATAGTTTTAAATTTTCACTAGGATTATTAATTAATTTGTTACAATTTTTTAAAGATGTGCTTATTCTAAAAGAGCCTAACAATAGAATAGATATCCATTACTTTTGTCTAGTCTTTTTTAAAAAATTGATGGCGTAAATTTGACGTTAAGGTTGTTATCCAAATTTAAAATTATGACAGCTCTTTTTTCTAGTGAAAAGGGTAAAGGAAGCATATCTATTCTGTGGAAGTATTTGTAAGTACATATATGTTTATAAATTTTTTGTATTTTTTAAATATGTACAAATAAATTATAATAAATATTTTTCTGTGTTCAGGAGGTGAAACTCTTTCGATTCCTGCAGTGATTTTCAGGTGTTATTAAAATGAAAGGTTGTCAATTGTGGAGGGGCGGGCCATGTTATCGTAGAGACGTAGATTATCTCTACCAGCACCAAACATATCGAAATAATTTTGGCCAACCCCCCACATGTATCCCAGACTTACCATTGGCATCGCACTTCTTGTAGCAGTTGGAAGCGTCCACGAAGTTGGTAGCGGCGTCATGTCGGACGCCAGCCTTGAGGTGGAGCTGCGCGGCCGCACAGAAGGCCTGCCCCGCCTGCGCCCACTTCTTGGCCATCTTGAAGAGGTTGCCCGCTCGGAGGTAGCAGTCCACCGCCTCTTCTACTTTGGAGGAGCCGCTGGATAGATAAAAGTTTTATAAATTACTAACGATTGAACCCAGAATCCATGCCAGAAGCCATGGTGGCCTAGTGATTTGACCAAAGCAGAGGGTCATGGGTTCAAATCCCGGCTCGCACCTCTGAGTTTTTCGGAATTTATGTGCGAAATTACATTTGAAATTTACCTTTACGGTGCTTTACAGTTAAGGAAAACATGGCGAGGAAACCTGCATACACCTGTGAAGAAATTCAATGGTTTTTTTTTATATAAGAGGGGCAAACGAGCGTCACCTGATGGAGAGCGATCACCGTCGCTCATGGACACCCGCAACACGAGGGGAATCACAGGTGCGTTGCCGACCCTTTTAGGAATTGGTAGGCTCGTTTTTTAAAGATCCCTCAGTTGTAACGCTCCGGTAATGTTGCCACAGTAAGCTGATTCCAGATCTTCGTCGTGCGAGAAAAGAAGTTTTGCTTAAAACGCAACTAGACTGGCAATCATCAAGATGGTGAGGATGGAAAGACAGATGGACAGAGGGAATATGAATATGAAGTTCCCAGTCCGCGCTGGGCCCGCGTGGGAACTACGGCTCAACCACTCTCATTCTGAGAGAAGGCCTGTGCCCCTGCATTGGGACGTATATAGGCGGAACGTTCCTTTTGGTAACCAAAATTACGTAACCACCCAGTAACGGCCGCTGTGGCTGTAGGCAGTTACGGAGCGGGACTAAACCGGAATGTTAGGTCAAAGTTGCCACGGAACGTGTCCCTAGTGATGGATATCATCAGACAAAGGAATTTAAGTTGGAACAGTTTATGACAAGCAGGGTGTTCCTTTATCGATAAACTCAATTATCAAAGCTGTTCCCATATACCAGTGATCGCCGTCAACTTTGTTTGTAAGTCTATATTTTTTTGTAGGTAAGTATTATTTTGGAAATGATGATAAAGTTAACACAAAGCGTATTTTAAATGATAGTGGGAAATGAGTACAATTTCATTCAAAAAGTAACAATAAAGAAGAGAATTTAAATTGTATTTTTACAAACAAAATATGATTAAGCCTGAAAACACCTCGTGTCTCCCAGATACTTCATATTTAACTATACATGAGGTAAAATCTATGACTAGGATGGAATTTATATTTATCATACAATTATCTGATCCTCCCATTCATTTAGAAAATTTTCCCCTATTTTACATACAAACCAAAATAAAATGAATATGGCAAGTTCAATCTTTGCTAATCAATGCTAATAATGTGAAAGCCTAAACCAAATAACCAATTTAGATGAAATTTGGTATGGAGTTTGAGACCCTGGGAAAGTTATAGGAAAGTTTTAATCCCGGAACATTGCATAGTTCCCATGGGATAGAGATAAAAGAATTCTTTGCAGATGGGAGTCGCAAGCAACAGCTAGTAAAACTAAAAGCATGCATAAATTTTGTACAATGAGCTGACCTTCATGCCAATTTTAGTTAAGTGTTACACAAGACAAACAAAAAGCTTGTTCCTATGTGAGGATTGCATCATAATATATTACAAAGCCAGTATGAGGTAGGTAGTATTTATCCTCGTAAGCCCTGACTTTTTTTTAACAGACCTAATAGCCGGGTCTCTACTGAGTGAGCTGCCTCGCAAGGGAACCATTTTCGGTGCGATTTTGAGCTTTGTGTAGAACAAAATCATAACTCATGCGCTTGCCTCGCAAAGCGGCTCGCATGGTGGAGACACAGCTAATGGAGAACACCCAGTTTTGTGATTTTGGAAAATATTTTTCACTATCAACGTCTATCTCACATGATAAAAAGTGCAGATGAGGCCAAAGGTGTATCTCACTGGTGGCATTGATGGCGAAGGTGTACTTTATAAAGTATGTCAGTACTTATGAGGTTACACAATGTGTCATAATACATAAAAGCTTCTTGCATGTGACTCAACATTGAAATAAAATATATCCTCCTGATTTTCAGGTTTTTCGAATTGATGTGTAGTGCTTAACACATTTGCTACCACGCATTCATTTTTCCACTTTATAGCAAAAACTGCCTACAGACACAACACATTTAGTAGGTTCTTGGCACTGAAAGTCATAAGTTTTATAATTATTATGGATCCTATTTAAGCATTCCTAAAGTTCTTTATTCATTGAATAGTTTGACCTTAATATAAGTAATTTGGCAGTTGTTCTTACTTACAGATGATTTGTTCTTTATAAGATATGCTATATCATGAGGATATAGTAATGTGCTTACAATACTTTCATTACAAATGGTGGCCTATATATTAAATGCAATGCAAAAAAAGAAATGTCCTGATTGACCAGTTCATTGACCGACATCCTGCTAGACCATTAGATCTAGAAAGCTAAAATTTAGAATAGGCATTCTCTAGAGAATATTGACAAAAATTATGGAGAGATTTGGTGAAATTTTATGAGGGAGTTTTGCACTTGAGCTGAATTGCAAGAGAACACGCTATCTTCATTTTATCTTTCATTCAAATCTGTCTTTTTACTTTAGTGTGAAGAAGCAACTAATATACTCAATCACTTTCGAATATAATATTAGCAGGCGTGTGACACCACTTGTCTCAGAACACCTTTAAAATCATAAAAAGAATAAAAACGTTGTAAACTAGTGAGTCATATTCTAGCCTAGCTATAGAATGATAAATGACTATAATTAACGTATGTAGACAATGCCTACGTTAGCTCCAAAGTTATGAAGCAAACAAGAACAAGCTCGTCGGTATGACACATTTGTTCTAAATCTAATTGATTTTTTCTAAACTTTCCTTTGAACTGGGAATTCCGGACAAGCCGAGAGTGTGAATTTAACGTGTGTCTGCTAATTACACGCATAAATAATAAGTATTTACATGAATATCCCAAATAATTAACGAGTCATTGTACTCACCCGAAAAGTGACCCAAGAAAGGTCTTCGACGAACTCAATTTTTTCTCGGCCTCCGCCATCAACTGCATCGCTTTCTGTTCATTATCAGCCATTTTAATGGCTCAAATAACACTACACACTAAAGAAATATCCAGGGATCCCAACAAATTCTGGAATTATTGACAAAATGTCGACACTGGCGAAGTGCGAAAACCCGTCGCTGTCATCGATTGATTTGGTGTTGCCAGATGCAAATGTTTCGTTCAGAAATAAAATATTGTACCGAGCCCAAATCTCCCATCCAAACCACATAGGCAAAGGGCCTGGGATACAATAGCCTCCGTCGCCACCTTACAGACTTTAATAGAACCTTCAACAGGCAGGGATCGGGCCAGACTGTTAGCTGTGGCCAAGCCAGAATCTGGTTACTGGCTCCATGCATACCCCTCGCCTAACACTGGAACTTTTATCGACCCAGACACTCTACGCATAGCTGCTGGTCTCCGGCTGGGAGTTGGGATCTGCGCAAGTCACAACTGTGCTTCTTGTGGGGCTCCAGTGGACCGACTCGGCCACCATGGCCTCGATCTCCTGCTCCTCGGGCGCCGGCCGCCTGTCCCGCCACGCCGCTCTCAACGACATTCTCAGACGGGCGCTCGTTAGTGCCAACGTTCCCGCTGCTCTGGAGCCCCAGATTGTGCGGAGCGATGGCAAGCGCCCTGATGGAATGTCGTTGATACCTTGGAAGACTGGCCGTGCGCTGGTGTGGGACGCCACCTGTACAGACACCCTGGCGGCGTCCTACCTTCCAGCAACTACCAAACGTGCTGGGGCAGCGGCAGACGCCCGGGAACGCCTCAAGGTCACCAAATATAGCTGTCTCGGCGCCCAATATGATTTCTTTCCTTTCGGCGTCGAGACTCTAGGTCCTTGGGGTAAGGGTGCACTGGAGCTACACAGGGAGCTCAGCAATAGGTTGAGAGAGGCAACAGGCAACCCTCGCGCCGGCAGCTTTCTCGCGCAAAGAATCGCAATCGCTGTTCAGCGCGGGAATGCTGCCTGCGTGATGGGCACCATGCCAAGAGGCCCACCTCTCTTTTTTAATTAAGTTTAGTTTTAGTTATTTTAATTTAATAGTAGTTTTAGTCTTATATTTACACCTTTAAGTATATGTTTTTATTAATTTAGTATAATAAATGCTATTTGCTAGTGAATTACAATAGTTGACAAATATTTACAATAATTGCGTGACGTGAACCAATAGATGGCGCCAAAAGTAGATAAGTTTGCCTATGATTTAACTTAGTCAGACTTTTTAGATTGTTTATTAATAAGGAGATTACTCGCTAATCCTGCCGCTAAAATACAATCTAGGACTTAGAGTATACATAAGCACTAGGAGTAACGGTCTACTAATCAGCTGAGTCACCTGTACCTGCCAATGTTTCTGTCTTAGTATTATTTTTTTTCAAGTACTTATTGACTCGAAATGCGATTCTTCAAATCTTTGGCGAAGGGCACTATTAGCCCATACGTTCAAAGTGCCAACGAACGTAAATAGACTCCCTTATCGCATAAAACCTCCTCCTTTTTTGAAGTCGATAAAGTGAAATGTGGGTGCCACTTTCCACGTAATCCGCACTTCTTGACATAATGTAATGATTTTCCTTTACACTTCGTTTTTTTATTAGCATTAGAAATAAGGTAAACAAATCTTTAAGTCTTTTTATTGAAAAACTATTTTTTAAAGAATAATTAGGTACTATTACTTATGAAACCAAAATAATGTAAATGATCATTATGTCCTTGTTAATTGTAACATATTTGCTGTAATTTATTTTACAAAAGTGTATTTCAATCTATATATATAAAAGAAGAAACTGACTGACTGACTGACTGACTGACATATCAACGCACAGCCCAAACCGCTGGGCCTAGAGATTCCAAATTTGGCACGTAGGTTCCTTATAAGGTCTAGGGGTGCACTAAGAAAGGATTTTTCAAAATTCACTCCCTAAGGGGGCGAAACGGGGGTCCAAAGTTTGTATGAGGAAACAAGATTAGTTTGACTATTTTATTCGAAACTTCACAGAAGTACTCCTAACGATAAATTATTAAACACGTGTTTCAGGTTTTTTGGGAATTCAACCCCTAAAAGGGGGAAATGGGGTGACAAAGTCTGAAAATCAACATAGGTATTGTTTCTGTGGTTTATCGGGTCGCTGGTTACGAAAACAACAACAGTTTTAAAATCCGATGTGGTGGACGTAAAATACCATCTCCCTGGATGGGGTGCGATGGGGTTGAAATGTCTAAATGACTGTTGATATATCAACGCACAGCCCAAACCACTGGACCTAGAGACTTGAAATTTTGCACATAGATACCTTATACAATGTAGGCATCCATTAAGGAAGGATTTTTGGGAATTCCCACGGGAACGGGAAAAAACGGGATTTATATATTCGATTCCGAGTGACCCTATCTCAGTAACTATAATAACTAGACTCTTCAAATTTGATACACAAGTAGGTATTGCATTATTTAAAACATTAATTTCCGGATTTTTCAAAATTCCCACAGGATAAGGAAAAAACGGGATTTATATATTAACTTCAACGGGATCCTATGAACAATAATTACTAGACTCTTCAAACTTGGCATAGAAGTAGGTAATTATAATAGTAAAAAACAGTTTTAAGGATTTTCGGAAATTCCCACGGGATAAGGAAAAAACGGGATTTTTCATTTTACTGGTCGTAGAAAGCTGAAATTCGGCATGTAGGTTACTTGGGAAGTATAAAGGAGCATTGAAAGAGAACTTTCCAAAATTCCCACGGGAACGTGAAAAAACGGGATTTTTCGTTTTACTGGTCGTAGAAAGCTGAAATTCGGCATGTAGGTTGCTTGGGGAGTGCAGAGGAACATTGAGAGAGGACTTTCCAAAATTCTCACGGAAATGGGAAAAAACGGGATTTTTCGTTTTACTGGTCGTAGAAAGCTGAAATTCGGCATGTAGGTTGCTTGGGGAGTGTAGATGAGCATTGAGAGAGTACTTTCCAAAATTCCCACGGGAACGGGAAAAAACGGGATTTTTCGTTTTACTGGTCGTAGAAAGCTAAAATTTCAAAATTCATAAGTTTATACTGTAAGTAGGCCGCAAAGGGCTCTTTAACCGACTTCAAAAAAAGGAGGAGGTTATGCATTCCACTTTATGTATTTTTTTATGTAGGTATGTTCACCGATTTCTCGGTCAATTGTGGACCGATTTTAAAAATTCTTTTTTTATTCGAAAGAATATGATATATTCCTGAGATGGTCCAATTGTCACCAAATCAGGATCTGATGACGGGATCTCAGGGAAATCGAGGGCAACCCTCAAATTTTGTAGGCACGCATTACGTTTTTCATATATTTTCTCAAGCTATTTAAGTGTTTGCGTCTGGTAGACATCATCTCATGTTGATGAGCTGATGATGGAAGGTAAAACTCCTTAACGGTTAGGAGTTGAGGATATTTTTTCAAATATTATAGGTACGTATAGACTAATAGTTGTATTCTTTCAGGTTATCCAGGTGAGCTGATGATGGAAGGTTAAACTCCTTAACGGTTAGGAGTTATAGGAAGTTTCTTTAAATATCATATGCACATATAGACCTTTAGTTGTATTCTTTCTGGTTATTCAGATGAGCTGATGATGGAAGGTATAACTCCTTAACGGTTAGGTCACACAACACCTTAACAAGATACTATAATATGTATAATATCAATGCTAAGTAGGTACACAGCGCTTCCAGTCACTCAAGTTTCCGTAGAAGGTAAGAAAACATTGAATTATACCTAATGCAGGACAGGGGAAAGTAATAATAGGTTTTATTTACAATCCTGGTTATTTTAGTGCCCGCTTCCGAATTAGTGAAAAACATTCTATATACTTAAAGAAATACTGTAAAGGACCGTATCTACCTGAAGTTTAGTCGGGCTTGCTTGCACGCTTGCTTGCACGCTTACTTGCACGCTTTCTTGCACGCTTGCTTGCGTGCATGCATGCTTGCTTGCTTGCCTGTATGCTTGCTTGCTTGGTATCTTGGTTCTTTGGAATACTCATGGTACACGCGAGCGAAGCCGCGGGCAAAAGCTAGTCTATATATATAAAAGAAGAAACTGACTGACTGACTGACTGACTGACTGACATATCAACGCACAGCCCTAACCACTGGGCCTAGAAATTCCAAATTTGGCATGTAGGTTCCTTATAAGGTCTAGGGGTGCACTAAGAAAGGATTTTTCAAAATTCACTCCCTAAGGGGGTGAAACGGGGGTCCAAAGTTTGTATGGGGAAACAAGATTCGTTCGACTATTTTATTCGAAACTTCACAGAAGTACTCCTAATGATAAATGAGTAAACACATGTTTCAGGTTTTTTGAGAATTCAACCCCTAAAAGGGGGAAAAGGGGTAACAAAGTCTGAAAATCAACATGGGTGTTGTTTCTATGGTTTATCGGGTCGCTGGTTATGAAAACAACAACGGTTTTAAAATTTGACGTGGCGGACGTAAAATACCATCTCCCTGGATGGGTTGCGATGGGGTTGAAATGTCTAATTAAACTAAATGACTGTTGATATATCAACGCACAGCCCAAACCACTGGACCTAGAGACTTGAAATTTTGCACATAGATACCTTATACAATGTAGGCATCCACTAAGGAAGGATTTTTGGGAATTCCCACGGGGACGGGAAAAAACGGGATTTATATATTCGATTCCGAGTGATCCTATCTCAGTAACTATAATAACTAGACTCTTCAAACTTGATACACAAGTAGGTATTACATTAGTTAAAACATTAATTTCAGGATTTTTCTAAATTGCCACGGGATAAGGAAAAAACGGGATTTATATATTCAGTTCCACGGGATCCTATGAAATATAATTACTAGACTCTTGAAATTTGGCATAGAAGTAGGTAATTATAATAGTAAAAAACCTTTTTAAGGATTTTTGGAAATTCCCACGGGGTAAGGAAAAAACGGGATTTTTCGTTTTACTGGTCGTAGAAAGCTGAAATTCGGCATCTAGGTTGCTTGGAAAGTGTAGAGGATTAAGAGAGGACTTTCCAAAATTCCCACGGGAACAGGAAAAAACGGGATTTTTCGTTTTACTGGTCGTAGAAAGCTAAAATTCGGCATCTAGGTTGCTTGGAAAGTGTAGAGGATTGTGAGAGGACTTTCCAAAATTCCCACGGGAACGGGAAAAAACGGGATTTTTCGTTTTACTGGTCGAAGAAAGCTGAAATTCGGCATCTAGGTTGCATGGAGAGTGTAGAGCAGGATTAAAAGAGGACTTTCCAAAATTCCCATGGGAACGAGAAAAAACGGGATTTTTCGTTTTACTGGTCGTAGAAAGCTGAAATTCGGCATGTTGGTTGCTTGAGGAAAGTCGAGGAGGCGACTGTGAGAGGACTTTCCAAAATTCCCACGAGAACGGGAAAAAACGGGATTTTTCTTTTTACTGGTCGCAGAAAGCTAAAATTCGGCATGGAGGTTGCTTGGGGATTGTAGACGAGCATTGCCACTTTCCAAAATTCCCACGGGAACGGGGAAAAAACGGGAGTTTTCGTTTTACTGGTCGTAGAAAGCTGGAATTTGGCATGTAGATTGTTTAGGGAGTGTAGAGGAGTATTGAGAGAGGACTTTCCAAAATTCCCACGGGAACGGGAAAAAACGGGATTTTTCATTTTACTGGTCGTAGAAAGCTGGAATTCGGCATGTAGATTGTTTGGGGAGTGTAGAGGAGCATTGAGAGAGGACTTTCCAAAATTCCCACGGGAACAGGAAAAACGGGATTTTTCGTTTTACTGGTCATAGAAAGCTGAAATTTGGAAAATGGGTTCCTTGAGGAGTGTAGGGGAGCATTAAGAGAGCATTTCCCGAAATTCTTACGGGAACGGGAAAAAACGGGATTTTGCGTTTCACACACACACACATACACACACACACACATACACACACTCTCACTCACATACTCTCATGCGTACGCATGCGCCCATATTCTCATACGCACTATAAGTTTTGTTTAATCTTGTTAATTGTTATTATTGTATTTAAGTTGTTGCGGACGACAGAGGGTTGGAGACCTGGTGACCTGAAACACAGGTTTTACCTAGTTCAGGCACCAGCCTCCCCCACTCAAGTTCAGTTAATTTGTACTACGTTATATTTGTCTGTTTTTTACTTTTACTTTGTATCTTGGTGGTGGAGAAAATATATATATCTTATTATTATTATTGGTTGTAGAAAGTTAAAATTTCAAAATTCATAAATTTATACTGTAAGTAGGCCGTAAAGGGCTCTTTAACCGACTTCAAAAAAAGGAGGAGGTTATGCATTCCACTTTATGTATTTTTTATGTAGGTATGTTCACCGATTTCTCGGTCAATTGTGGACTGATTTTAAAAAAAATTTTTTTTCGAAAGAATTCAATACATACTCCTGAGATGCTCCCATTGTCACCAAATCAGGATCTGATGACGGAATCTCAGGGAAATCGAGGGCAAACCTCAAATTTTGTAGGCACGCATTACGTTTTTCGCTTACTTGCACGCTTTCTTGCACGCTTGCTTGCTTCCTTGCATGCGTGCTTGATTGCATCTTGCTTGCATGCTTGCTTGCATGCTTGCTTGCTTGCCTGTATGCTTGCTTGCTTGATATCTTGGTTCTTTGGAATACTCATGGTACACGCGAGCGAAGCCGCGGGCAAAAGCTAGTCTATATATATAAAAGAAGAAACTGACTGACTGACTGACTGACATATCAACGCACAGCCCAAACCACTGGGCCTAGAGATTCCAAATTTGGCACGTAGGTTCCTTATAAGGTCTAGGGGTGCACTAAGAAAGGATTTTTCAAAATTCACTCCCTAAGGGGGTGAAAAGGGGGTCCAAAATTTGTATGGGGAAACAAGATTAGTTCGACTATTTTATTCGAAACTTCACAGAAGTACTCCTAATGGTAAATGAGTAAACACGTGTTTCAGGTTTTTTGAGAATTAAACCCCTAAAAGGGGGGAAAGGGGTAACAAAGTCTGAAAATCAACATGGGTGTTGTTTCTATGGTTTATCGGGTCGCTGGTTACGAAAACAACAACGGTTTTAAAATCCGACGTGGCGGACGTAAAATGGGTATGTATTACAATACCGAAGTACGAAAGGCCGAATGTATTAAAATATCGAATGGGTCAAAAGACCGACACGATTTTTTTCGGACACCGTTAACTTTTTAAGATTGTTATAAAACAAACCTAACCTAACCTAATGGGTTCTGTATGATGCCGTTTTAATAAATTCTGTAAAGTTTACGGTTTCAGAAAAAAATCGTGTCGGTCTTTTGACCCATTCGATATTTTAATACATTCGGTCTTTCGTACTTCGGTATTGTAATACATACCCCGTAAAATACCATCTCCCTGGATGGGGTGCGATGGGGTTGAAATGTCTAAATGACTGTTGATATATCAACGCACAGCCCTAACCACTGGACCTAGAGACTTGAAATTTTGCACATAGATACCTTATACAATGTAGGCATCCACTAAGGAAGGATTTTTGGGAATTCCCACGGGAACGGGAAAAAACGCGATTTATATATTCGATTCCGAGTGTCCCTATCTCAGTAACTATAATAACTAGACTCTTCAAATTTGATACACAAGTAGGTATTGCATTAATTAAAGCATTAATTTCAGGATTTTTCAAAATTCCCACGGGATAAAGAAAAAATGGGATTTATATATTCAGTTCAACGGGATCCTATGAACTATAATTACTAGACTCTTCAAACTTGGCATAGAAGTAGGTAATTATAATAGTAAAAAACAGTTTTAAGGATTTTCGGAAATTCCCACGGGATAAGGAAAAAACGGGAGTTTTCATTTTACTGGTCGTAGAAAGCTGAAATTCGGCATGTAGGTTACTTGGGAAGTGTAAAGGAGCATTGAAAAAGAACTTTCCAAAATTCTCACGGGAACGGGAAAAAACGGGATTTTTCGTTTTACTGGTCGTGGAAAGCTGAAATTCGGCATGTAGGTTGCTTGGGGAGTGCAGAGGAGCATTGAGAGAGGACTTTCCAAAATTCCTACGAAAACGGGAAAAACGGGATTTTTCGTTTTAGTAGTCGTAGAAAACTGAAATTCGGCATGTAGGTTTCTTGGGGAGTGTAAAAAAGCATTGAGAGAGGACTTTCCTAAATTCCCACGGGAACGGGAAAAAAACGGGATTTTTCATTTTACTGGTCGTAGAAAGCTGAAATTTGGCAAGTGGGTTCCTTGGGGAGTGTAGGGAAGTATTAAGAAGGTATTTCCCGAAATTCTTGCGGGAAGGAGAAAAACGGGATTTTGCGTTTTACTGGTTGTAGAAAGCTAAAACTTCAAAATTCATAAGTTTATACTGTAAGTAGGCCGCAAAGGGCTCTTTAACAGACTTCAAAAAAGGAGGAGGTTATGCATTCCACTTTATGTATTTTTTTATGTAGTAATGTTCACCGATTTCTCGGTCAATTGTGGACCGATTTTAAAAATTCTTTTTTTTTATTCGAAAGAATATAATATATTCCTGAGATGGTCCCATTGTCACCAAATCAGGATCTGATGACGGGATCTCAGGGAAATCGAGGGCAACCCTCAAATTTTGTAGGCACGCATTACGTTTTTCATATATTTTCTCAAGCTATTTAAGTGTTTGCGTCTGGTAGACATCATCTCATGTTGATGAGCTGATGATGAAAGGTAAAACTCCTTAACGGTTAGGAGTTGAGGATATTTTTTCAAATATTATAGGTACGTATAGACCGATAGTTGTATTCTTTCAGGTTATCCAGGTGAGCTGATGATGGAAGGTTAAACTCCTTAACGGTTAGGAGTTATAGGAAGTTTCTTTAAATATCATTATGCACGTACGACCTTTAGTTGTATTCTTTCTGGTTATTCAGATGAGCTGATGATGGAAGGTATAACTCCTTAACGGTTAGGTTAGGTCACACAACACCTTAACAAGATACTATAATATGTATAATATCAATGCTAAGTAGGTACACAGCGCTTCCAGTCACTCGAGTTTCCGTAGAAGGTAAGAAAATATTGAATTAAGTATACCTAATGCAGGACAGGGGAAAGTAATAATAGATTTTATATTATTAACAAGCCTGGTTATTTTAGTGCCCGCTTCCGAATTAGTGAAAAACATTCTATATAAAGAAATACTGTAAAGGACCGTATCTACCTGAAGTTTAGTCGGTCTTGCTTGCACGCTTACTTGCACGCTTGCTTGCGTGCATGCATGCTTGCTTGCTTGCCTGTATGCTTGCTTGCTTGATATCTTGGGTCTTTGGAATACTCATGGTACACGCGAGCGAAGCCGCGGGCAAAAGCTAGTAATAATAATAAGACACGTCAAGATCGCTTACCTTCTTTCTAATGGTAAAAAAACGAAGTATAGTATGGAACAATTTAGTTCCTCTTTCATCAGATTCCTACTCTTATTATGTGGGAATCTAAAAACAGATTTTTTTGTATTCATTTAGGAACATCTTCCCGTGATGCGGGCGGACTGAGTACACTTACATAGCTAGGTAAATGAAATACACATTATTTACGTAATTGTATTTATTTATGTGTTTAGATAATCTTCTATTCGCGATTCAACAAGGTACAAACACGCAACGCCTGAAAGCATTTTGGAGTGTTTTCTGTTGCAATAACTACTAAAATAGCCTTTAAATGTAATACATTATTGGACATGTAATTAATGAAAGCACCTCATTTATTTTATCTTTATTTATACTGAAGTCAGAAGTGCCAACATTAAACATTAGGGTACTTATGTTTGGGATGTTTTCTGACTGTTCCAATTGTTTT
Source organism: Archips xylosteana (assembly GCA_947563465.1). Classification (NCBI taxonomy): domain Eukaryota; kingdom Metazoa; phylum Arthropoda; class Insecta; order Lepidoptera; family Tortricidae; genus Archips; species Archips xylosteana. The sequence continues at coordinate 16,301,714 of OX387364.1, forward strand.
TAAGCCCTCTTGGCGATAGTTTCACGGCAGTAGTGACATCTAGTAGACAATTACGTACAGCTTTGCAGGTTTTTTTTATTGATATTTTTGGTAAAAATAAAGGATTATACAGAACAGTCAGTGAGTTTTACAAAACATAATAGGTATGTAATGACATTGTGACGTACATAGCATGTTACACAGAAAACAATCCACACCTAACAAAAATATATATTTTCCAATATATACCTTTCTCGAGCTAAGTATACTTTAACAGCTATACAATAATCTCTGTTAGACACCTAGAAAGTGCTACTTTAATACTGTGATTAAATTGAATATACCACTAGATTCACCAAACATTTGGTCTGTCCTAGGACACTTGGTATAAGCTGTTCCTACTGAGGCATCAAATCATGGTCCCAACTAAAGTAAAACACACTAACAAAAATAACAGGCAACTTTCCGAAGAGCTGAGTGAAAAATAAAGTAACTAAAGTTTCCCTAAAAGAAGCACTAGAAAAATCTAAAGTTTTGAAAAATTCCAGATTCATTAAAATTATCTTTGTTTACCACATTCGTATACCTCTTCGTCCACTAAGACGACAGAGATACGCGCAGCGGGCCCCCTATTTTTTAGGGTACTGTAGCTACCTAACGAACATTAACCTGTTTATCAACCGCTTTTTTTGTTGACAGGAGATTGTACAAATGCTGAAATGATTTCGAGGGAATTTTAACAAATATAATTGTTCGTGTCTGAAGCCCTAGGAATTCCATCCGATGAATAGAGAAATCGCTCGCCGCGTCGTTTATCGTGCAGTCCTGACCAGGTTATAAGCGACCTACGTGCTTTCACATAAGATTCAAACTCTATTGATTACTTGACTGTGCTTCAGGTTGGAAAAACTAAAAAAAGGACCAGCCCATGATTTGACACCAGCTATTTGCCTCATGATTACAATTGGTGCGTATGAGTACATTTTTACTACATAGATCCATTATAATTTGAACTCTAATAGAAAATCGCTAAGACAGACCAAGACAGCGCTATTCAGAAATATTCCCTCTCACTCTTAAGCATACACAGGCCGTTAAATAGTTAAGAGGCCTGACCGCGAGATTTGAGGTTTACATTAGTGAACTCTTGGTTAGGTACTGTAGATAAGTACATAGTAAATAAAAACCTCAAATCTCATGGGGATCCCTAAATGTGGTATTGTCATTGGAACAAGAGGTAAATAGACGATCACATTATATCCTCTAATATACAATTTGAAAATAAAAATATAATGTAGAACTTTTTGCACTCATCTCTCAATTTTAGGTTAGGCGTTAATGGACCCATGGGTAAAATAATAAAAAAGGATAAAAAAATAAAAGTAACAAAAAATCTTAATGATTTATTCTCTTCATAAATAATCTAAATTGAATATCTAAAGGCATGACGTATGTCTACTAGTAAGTAATGATAGTAGAGGGTATTTACATAAAAAAATCAATTACATCGAATAAAAATATGAATAAAATGTACAACTTAAATTTGAAAACCGCTAATCTACCGCTTGGAACAAAACGGCACTAACTGCATCGTAAGTTTACAGAAAAAGAAAGTTTATTTCAATTTAATACGATTTAAAATATAACGACGAGATGATGCTCCATAGAATCTTTGTTCCAAACGGTTAGTGCTGAAAATCAAAACGATTCATAATCTACCGCTCTAACAAATGAATGAGAGCAGCCCCAAAATTCCCAAAAATAATTCCTACAAGTAGATATAATATTATCTTGCATTATCCCACAAAAGGTATTCAGTTTATTACAAAACGATCAAAACTGAAATGGCCTAATAACGTACTCGGCCTAGTGAAATGTCACTTTGGTTCTCTTTATGGTCTTCCTAGACAAGATATGCATAAAGCAAATTGGCTCCTTTTATATGTACTACCCGTACACGCGACACTATAGCTAAACCGTTTAAACGAGTCCTCGCCCGCGCGGTACAGGGCCTGGGAGTATGACGACAAAGGGGGCAGAGAGAGGTGCAGGCGGGGAGCGCGCCTCGTGTGCCTTCCGCCCGCACCTCTCCCGGCCACACTCATTTAAACGGTCTATCTATAGTTATACGGGTGAATAAACTTTTTGTGTAACCATAGCAACGGGAGGCAAGTAAAAGTTGGTTCACACTGGCTGATTAATAAAAAATAATGTAAGTTTCTACATCCCGTCCGAAACATAAGTGCAACTCGCTCGCTGAAATGCGGTTCCGCACTGCCCCAAATCTCATCTCGTATTCACATAGATTCCTACATACTTAGTAATGGCAAAGATGGCATATTTTGCTACATAATAGATGAGACACTCTTTTGAGCGTTAGCGGCGGTTAACAGTCACAGAGTACCTATATATTTTTGCCAGAGACAATAGCATCACTACGTGCCAATGGTAGCGAAAACAGTGGGTAAATTTATTATGTGGAGCGAGGAAACAGTGATCACGTAGCAGCATCAGCACGCACGTGTAACATTGTTATAACAACGTTCCCTGACCCTCCAACGTTCCAAGACTTCAATTAGTAGGTGGACAGATATTTCCGACGACTGTGTCCTACCAACCTGCTCAATATAATATCTACTTGTTGAAATATTTATTGAAAAGTGCGTACTTACTCAAAGTGCCATATCTAACCGTAACTTACAGTGGCGTTGCCATCGCCAAGAACCCCTTCACCAAACGACTTACAATTCTACAAGGTTTAAAATCCTTTCCACACGACTCAATCGACCTTGAAAATGGAGTTAGAAACCGATACCGGAAAATACTGGTACATACCTATACTATATACCGCTTTAGTATCGATGTTTTTGGTACCGGATTTAAGCCCTGATCAACAATATAGGTGAAAAAACTTAACCCTCTGAACGCCAGAGTCAACCTGGGGGGTTACTACGAAATTCGAAGTTCGAAGTTCGGATCGTGCGGTCCCTCTCACTCTCGTAATAAATATCATTAGCGTGAGCGGAACGGCATGAAACGAAGTTCGAATTTCGCGCTTCGTAGTATAGGGCCAGTCGTGACAGCCAATAAAATGCCTGACACGCCAGAGTCATCTATAGATGACCAACATTCAACTCGAAAAAATCCTTCTCCAATGGTAACAAAGCCCTATTTATCGACTAGACGGTTTGTTCCGTGCGTGGCGTACAGTACAGAGCAAGTCACTTCGTTTGTTTTGTGGCGGTCAAAAGGTTAGAAGATGACCTGTTGTATGTAGTAGTGCATAAAATGAATATGGACCTTAAGTCATTTTTCTAATCTGGAATGTCAATTAGTTTATACGGACACGTTACTACTACATACAACAGGCCACCTTCTTAAGTTTTTCACCTATAACACATGTAGGTAAGTAGGGAGGCTACTCTTAAATTTGTAAATTGAAGTTCGTGTCGTACCATCTCGCTCGGTCTCGTCCTAAATACTATTATACTATTAAGACTCGCGGCAGACGGTGCCATAAATCACTTTTGTACTAGGGATGCGCAAACTCAAGTTAGAAGCCATTGCTATCGATAAACATATTTAACCAAAGAACGTGCATCTCTATGTCTTCTTGTCTCTGTGAAGTCACCCATAAACAGGGTAAGTGCGAGAGAAAATATGGTGCGCGCTGTCGCATTTGCACGTTTTATTGCACCGTCAGCCACGAGTCTTTGTGAATACTTTAGTGTGAGCGGGACAAAACGACATGAATATCGAATTTTAAACTAAGTAGTATAAGACCAGCTTTAGTATTTTTATGCCATTCCCCAGAGGCGCGGGGATGGACCCTTTTCGCACACATCTACGTATGACGCATGCTCATGTCAAAATAATATGTTAGGTGACAAACGCATACCAAAACAAATCTAAACCAAACAAGGGTAGCAGGTTTTCGCTCATTTAGTCTCTTTTCAAGTAAAGTTCAAAAGGACCGCAAAACTGGCGCGAGCTAGGGAATTCGAAACCGGGTTTGGTAGTGTGGGGAAAACCGGATTTCCCATTCAATAAAAACCTGTTTTGGATGCTCTAGTGCGAGCTGACCCGAGTGCCATAAACGTAAGGTACAACTTGTAGAATTGTAAGTCGGAGGTGAATTTCTAGAAGATTCTACATTGCATTGATTTCCAGCCTTCCTTATTCTAATATTTCAAATAATCAGTCGAAGCACACATCACAGCACGAACTGAAAAGGAACTGATACAGAATCAACTTTTTATTGTTTCTAACTTTCTACTTTAGGACTTTTTAATACATATATCTGACCGTCTCATGCTTACTGGATAAGTAAAAGTGAGACACACTGACCAAAACAAGAATTGAATAATATAGAGTGCATATTGCATGCATAAAAAAATCCGATTATAAAAACATGGCATCAATGAAACAACAAAAAGTTGATTAATCTCGGTTTTGGGACCATACAGGGTTTTATGTAACCTGTTGATAAAAGTAGATATGAAATTGTAATAATACTATGTCACGAATAATTTACATTCGTGCGCCGACCAAGTTTGGAAAAAGATTACTTGTTGCGCTACTTAGTTAAGTTAGGATATTAAAATGATTTTTAAGTGAGTTTATAAATGAGCTCTAATCCCATAATATTTTATGGTTTATCGAGCTCAATATCTTTCTACGACCAATTTGATTTGTCGTTTTGTTAGCAAACGGTTGAAACTCCCGAAAAATATTGAAATACTTTTTTTAATGTAATGTAGCGTCTCGAAATGGTTTCAGATTAATTATAAAAATAAGAATATTGCACAAAAAATACTAGCAGTCACTAGTGCAGCTAGGAACTCCGGAAAATTAAATGAAAATGATATCTACGTAAAGACATGTAAAAAAAACGTTTAATGTCTATATAGCGTTTTTTAGTTCCCAGTCTAACTGCATAAACATAATCTCGTAGTTGCTCAACAGATCCATATAAATTTGCAAATGATATCATATACCATAATTTTTTCGCGTACGCATTTCAAAATTAATAATACAAATTTAATTACAATAGATTACAAGTAGCACTACTACATAAATGAACAATCTCAAATTTGAAAATAACAATTCTTCGCCTCGCAATTTGACTATTCAAGTAAGTTTCATCATTTATACGACAAATGGGGTCTACTAGACATCGAAAAATGCGTAAATGTCACAAGATTATATCACCCAACGACAAATAGCAATTTTACGAATGTTTATTAGATCCTAGCTGGGGCGAAGTAAACTGAGGGTCCAAAATACCTATAGATTTCAAAGTAAGCACCTAATCCTTATATTCACAACAGACACGCGATAGAAATATACACCCGTAACACCTAATTTCAATAACAATCTAATGCGATAACTCCTATACATTACACCCTTTATTTGAAAATATTTAAGCATCATTGGCGGAACTTGGCCAGTTTTCTTCCGTCTGAAAGAATACAGACTCAAGTTAAATAATAGTTAAATATTTTTATTTCACAGGGTTCTCTATTACAATTTATACATAAGATTATACAAGGATATGGAAATAACAGAGTTGAGGCAGTGAGGGTAAAAGTGGACTTGCCCGAAACGGTTGCTATAACAACATTGGGTTAGTCCATTGATATCAACGCTGGCTCGTTCATATCGTACCGATATTTCGTGCAATTGTTTAGGTGACACACATGCTTACGCTATGTCTAAAGGATATATACGCAGAATCATTTATACACATAATATATCAGAGGAGACTTTCAGGTTTTGCTTTCAACTAGCCATATTACATTGGGAAATGCTATTTAGTCTACTGGTAGAATCACAGCGTGTTAAAACATAATCTCTTTCAGGAAATGTTTTAGCAAGTATTGAACTTCAGTGTCATTTGAAAAAGATTCCCTATAAATGATATCCTGAGAAGTCATAATATCTGATTTGAGATGGAATTCATATCACACGCATGTGAAGACATTATGGACGACTAAATAAAGAGGACTGCTGATGTCTAGTCATAAAAACATTGCGATACAGCTCGGTCCATTACATGTCTAAGGCATGAACATATTAACATAGTTACAATACGCGTGTTTCTAAGGTAGGTATACAACTATATAGTTACCTCAATTCCGATCAAAAATGCTAAGACAAAACTGATAAAATGATCGATTATAAACCAGCTGCAGCTAAATATAGTCTTGTACAAACGTGGAATGTGATGTTTGAAATAACAAAACATAATGATATATGCACCGTTTTCATAAGAAAATTTCATTAATATATAAATAATAAATAAGTGAAGGACAATTAAGAAATTTACATTATAAATTGAATAAATTTTCTAAAAAAAATACCTGCGTTTCAGTTATATCGACTCATGTAAATGAGACGTCCCTTTTTCTCATAGAAAACCTAACGCGAAAGAGGGATATAAAATGAAATTGATAATAACATAATTTAATAACGTAAAACGATGATTTAGATTCCAAATTAACATAATTGACTATTTCATTAACAGTATTGAATATAATCAATAACTAACCAATCATCATGGTAACTAGCAACACAGAATCGATACAGAAAAATATGGATATACAATCTGTGTATTCGTAGATACCTATATTTATACATGCGAAGAAGGGGAGGTACAGTCGCGGAATGAAAAGATTCGTCATCTTAAAGTCGACTTTTGCTTGTGAACAATTTGTTGAAGTCAATGAATCACACGAAACTGTAATGATGATAAATGATAATGTCAGAAGCTGTTTGCATTTAAAATACATTGTATCACGGTTCGACTCAGTTAAACCATCAGTTAGGATTCAGTGAAACCATATTTTTGTTAAACCACCTGTATCTGTATTTGTAACCTGAACTCCATACACAATAAATGATTGATTGACTAAATGTTAACCCTGTGAACAAAGTTAAGCAAAACTTTCTATACAACAGTCTAGGTGTGTTCTATGGTGGTAAAGTATTTGGAAACTAACGAACCTTTTCGTTTCGCGACTACATCCCCGAGCTGTAATAAAATATACGACTCCAAAACTATATGATTCTATATAAAAATCATAGAGTTTTATTAATTTATTCTACTGAAAATTAATAAAACAAGTGACGACCTGTATCTGGTAACAATTTTATTAATTTTAGAAATTTTATTTCTCTGTTTAATCGAACAAAATAGACAAAGACGGTCTCACTGGTATCTATCTCTCACGGACGCTGATAAACAATAACACGCCAAGCCACACGAACATCGTTTTGAGAAAATGGCAGCGAAAGATTTTATTAGGGATCAACTGGCGCATTTGTCAACAATTTTTGGAGTTTTTCGATATTATGAACGACAAGGTACAATTTCGTATTCAAATCTAAATTTTCAATCTTTATTGGGTTAACACGTTTTTGGTTATTAGCATCCCATAAAAGACAAAATAAATTTTATAGAATTACGTGAAACAGGGGGCAAGGAGTCGTAAGAAAGTCAAAATTTATATTCTAATGAAACCAAGCTTTTATTTCGAACCAGAGAGCTTTCGAAGCATATATTTTAATCAGCCGAGTACTGTATTTTCTTAACTAGATTACACGTCGCCTCTTGAGAGACCACTGACATCAAAATAAAGGCTTTAAATAGCTACACTATATGATATTTTGTGTTCTATGTAGCATCACTAGGGGCCCATACAAGTGAACAATGATCATAAAAGACAATTTATCGTCCAGTCTACAAATTTAAAACAATGGACGACCGAAAAAGCTACTCAGTTAAATTTTTCTCACCAAATGTTATTTCTCGAGAAATCTGCTCTAAAATGTATTCAGCATATGTAATTTACTGAACAGATACTTCGTTAAATTTTTTAATGTTTCAAGACTAACGAGCATGCAAAAGACTGACAACGTCCAGAGTTCGAATAACCAGTCTTAATTAAGACCAAAACCAAACAAACCAAAACGTGACGTTGTAATAAAGTACACGATTGGACAGTTAAGCTTTGGGCATTGGGTGAAACTAATAAAAACAAGTAGCTTCTCTCCCAAGCGCGTTGACAGCTGTCAGATCGCGTCAGACAGCTGTCAGACGTCAGTCGTTTTGTTTCGGTATGGCAACCCCGCGACGTGCATAGAAGACGCAACGCGGCTGTGCGCCGTAAGCGAGCTTAGCTAAACTGGTTGGTTGGTTGCGGCTGCATGGGCGGGCGCATCGGTTGGCCCATGATCGGCGGTTGCGCACCCGGCATGCCCATTACCATGCCTGGCTGTTGCTGGAAGTACGAGGTCAGAATAAAATGGACAGTTTTTTTTTAATTCCACGTTAAAAAAGGCACAAGTCCGGGTTCCTATGAAGCGACTTGAAGATCAATTCCAGACACTCATGTTTAAGTGCCCTCGCGTTGTTCTTTATAAGAATTTCCAGTGTTGGCAAGATAAATAGACAATTTAATTCGGCGAAATCACACTTAAGAGGGTTTATACCTACTGAACTGGCAACGTTGCATTTTTGTTAAGTTTTTCTCGATTATTCCATAAAAATTGAATGAAAATTAAAAATGTTTTGAATACAAATAGGCTAGACGACTAAAAAAAACTGTTTAGTCCGTCAGTTAGATTATCAAAAAATATTGTACACGTATTTTTTCTTTTGTTTGACAAACAAAAAATGAGGAGGATACAGTGCTTAGAAGTTTCGAGTGACGTCACTATATGGTACAATTTTTACCTAAGCGTGAAGTCACAAGCCCCCACTCCGGAAGTTTGATGATCTATATCTTTGTCGATTTTTAATAATTTGATAAACCAAAAAATACGTGTCCCATATTTTCCCATAATCTAACTGACGGACTAATTAGAATGACAAATTTTTAACCCAGTCGTCATCCCTATTGTTCTAATATATAAGGTAATGTGTCTACTGCAATAATAATTCGTGAGACGAGATAGATAGATTTCGTTTGATAAGACTTTTATTTTCTTTAAAAACCGTTAGGTAATAATTTGTTCGTTTTTAAAGAAAATAAAAGTCTATCACGAATTATTATTGCAGTAGACACATTAACTTATATATTAGAACAATTAGTATTCAAAACATTCATAATTTTCATTCAATTTTTATGGAATAATCGAGAAAATAAAACAAAAATGCAACGTTGCCAGCTCAGCAGGTATAAACCCTCTTAAACTTGAATCTCTTTAGCTGGCTAACCCAATGAGACCGAGCGCTCCAAAACTTTTCACTCTGATCGTCTAAAAACATCGCTGTCGCACCGGTCATACTTTTATGATATATCTCATAGTGTAAGCGAAAAATGCAATTATCGCTCGACTCTTACTGTGATGTGAATAATTAAGTGGTAGCATACTACTACTACATACAGCGCAAATCAAATAAAAGTTTTAAGAGACTAGAGCAAGATAACACTAAACTAAAATTAAACTACAATTACAAGATAACAAGAGAAGGAAGACAAATACATGCATATTAATACACACATCCAAACGGTTCTTACCATTAACGGCAGATCCCTCATCGGAAACAGAGTAACAATCGGAAGAGGTCTATTTTAAGTAGATGCTTAAAACTATTTCTTTACTTTACCTTGGTACGCCGTACACGCCGGCTAGCTTTGATGGCAGGACCGATTTTGACAGAATCATCAATTGTTCTAACTTCGTTTTAGAAGGAACTAGCTAGACAGTTTTTACATTGTTGGCATGGCACAGAAAAATAAACCAATCTAGTAATTTGTCGCTTTGAATCAGGATCTAATTAAAAAAAAAGTAATAACTTCAAAACCGGTAAAATAGTTAGGACTTTAGAACAAATGCATGTTTTCAACGGTCTATTATAATTTATAATGGTATATATATACACATATAATAATTATGCCTCCTAGCGTGGAATAGCTAAAATATAACTGACAGCCCATGACTCATGTGTAAATAATAATTTGATCACTCAACGACAGAAACTTCAAAATATTGTATAATTGCGACCAGAGACAATTACAGCCTAATATAATCGTTATTTAAATTGGATTAGGTTGTTATTTGTCAGATTTTTTAAAAAAGTGTATGATCACAAAACTCGATACATTTAATAGTTTTTCCTTCGGCCGTTGTTTTTGCATTGTAAAATCACACAGCGATATATTCAATTTGAGAAACCGCATGACATGCGGTCGCGATAAGACTGGCGTAGCATACAGTATTTTAGCATGCCTTGTTGACATGCCATTTACACTTGTTTTCCTGATCCATGGTTAATATCCAACAATACTTTCAACGCGACTCAAAACGACAAAATACCAAACTGAGTAAAATACAGCGTCAAATACATTAGAGTGAACAACTCCAATCAAGTCAACACTGTTTTAAGTGCACACCCAAGGTCTCAAAGCCTGTAAGCATAAGCCGTGAGCGCTAGCGGATAGGGACAACCTAAAAAAAAAGCGAAATAAAAAAATAGCGCAACTTACCACAACGTAATGCGGGGGGTGGTATGTATGGGGCAAAGTATGATGCATGGGCGGGAGAGTCATGCCTGGACCCTGTAAAAACGCAAATAAAAAGGGATGCTGGCATGCTACAGAGGGAGAGAGCGGAAAATAAAATGAGCTAAGTTAATAGCAAAAAAGAGTTTCAAAACTAGCGGAAACTATAAGTCGCAAAATGCAACATAGAAAGCGGTCTGGGGGCGGCTCCGGCGTGACGATCCGGTTTTCGAGTTTATTTAATATACTTATAAATAAATAGCGTCACCGCTTTGAAAAAAAACTCAGATCTAACAATGTGTCAACAAACGAAAGTTAAGTATATTATTTAGCTACTACCTACCTAGTAAGGAATTTAAGCATTATATATGGATTTTTTAGTAATGAGCTTTTTTCAAAGTAGCGACTACCGGGTTGCCGATTGTGCGGTGTCAGTTTTATTTAAATTGCGTCGGGTTTTAGTCAGAATTAACACAATACAATAATTGGAATTAAAGCATTTAACATTGCGTCGCGTCAATTTATTTTTGGCACTACACTAAGAGAACTCTGATGATAAGTCTATCATTACAACAAAAATCCTCTATAGCAATTCAGGTGCATTTTAAGGCGTGATGGCGGTCATACGGTTTACGGCATATTGCTCTTTAGCGATACCGTGCCATACCTACTATCTTCAACATTTAAAAGCCAATTACTTAATTACTATTGGCTTGTATATAAATTGACTCCAAATCCCAAACAAGGGTAGCTATAAAAATTTGGTCCTTCGTGCCACGATTTTTGTTATTTTTTGGCGATGCAAGTTTTTGCCGTCAATCGACAACCTGTTTCATCGGCTTACCATGGGCCGGTATCCAGCTCCTGTAGTGGCTTGCATCGGCTGAGGGCTCCACGCGACGCCTGCTTTCGATCCGTTCTTGGGCGAGTTCCACTGCATCGGTCTAACCAAGTGGTTAGGTCAGTAAAGTTGCGTTCCCACCAGTGTCACAACGCAAGAGATTGCGGTGGTTTTTTATAGATGTTGCGTTGGTGAGAAAGCAGCTTCATCGAGTTGGGTTAAAGAGACGCCGCTTAAAGTTATAAAGTAGCGATTATTTTAATCTTAAAGGAGGTAATTTTATTATTATACCACGGATATACTTTATAAGACATTTAAAGATGTGATGGATAGATTTCTATCAAGACCAAATCACATGTTTGATTATTGAATAAATGTAATTATCAACTAGGATTAGGCATTACAGTAAAATGAAAAAAAAAAATAGTAAAGGAGTGAGTATTCAGTATACTTTAGTAGGAACCTTGGAGGTGTAGATTTGTCTATTTGTACGCATGACATCCATCAAACCAAAACTGATTATGTAGACCAATTCTCGTAGAGACCAGGCACGTCTTGCTTGGTTTTAAAAATTGGTGCAATTTACATGATCCTGAGTTGAAATTAGTAATACTTGTCAATACAGCTACATTTATGTTAAGTGCATCTCTCCAACTCAACTTTGAAAAAGAGGGTAACTTTAGGCCACGGGTTCATGCGTGCTCGGCTGTTCGTTAGCGTGCGGAGCTTGTGCTATACTGTGTCTTATTTTAAAGCGATAGGATTCATAGTGGCTCATCTGTCGTGTACGCCTTTTAAGCGTTGTGCTTCGTGTGTATTAGAAGTGCAGTTTTGTTTATTATTTATTTAATTTCCTGTTTACGCTCCCACGTACCAAACAACCAAACTGATTTAGTAATAGCATCTGCATAATATATTTCAGTCTAAAATAAATTAATAAAAAAACGTTGTAAAAAAACCGTTTTTGTTTTTTCGTAACGTAAAATTTGTATGGCAAAAAAAAAAGATTTTTTAGTCGATTTTTATATGAATAGTTACAAATCGATAGTAGTAACACATTGACAATGATCGTGACACATGTCTTTTTAATTACAAACGTGGTGTCGGGTAAGAGCTGGTTCCCACTTGTTGGATGTCAGACCCGCATTTTGATCGGTGTCGGCGCCCCTGTTCACACTAGTCGGATGTCGGGCCCGGATTTTAATCGGGTGTCGGCCCCTCTGTTCACACCCCGACATCTGGCCAATGTGAACTGCGTCATACTTACTCGTAGGCGAGCGAGACCCGAAACGATTTTTTTCCGGACGTGAGGGGTGGCAAAACACTATTTGACGTCACCGATACAAAATCGGTGTCGAGCAATTGTGAATAGCTTCATATAACATCCGATTAAAATCCGTTCCCGAAATCCGACAAGTGGGAACCAGCTCTAACCTCCTCGTGTGCCTAGGAGCTGCGGTTCCCTTCTGGACCCGTCCGGGAAGAACATTGCTTGGGCCGGCGCTGGCCATCGGTCAATGATTTCCTGGCCAATTATGGTTATTCATTGGCCGATGGCTAATAACCCGACACAGAATGTAGAATTATTTTACCGAGCAACGGCCGATATGTTGAAAAATGTCCTCCAAAGGACACTCCTAACTTAATAATCATAAGAAACTACAATTCTTTGGACTTTAACTTCTACGGCAGATGCTTCTACTAAAATGCATATTGAAATGCTCTTTCTTTTACTAATTCTAACTTCATTCTCAGGCATTACTTTAGCATCCAAAAACTATACTCGAAACTTACTAAAGCGTTTAACTAAATCAAAAACCTACTGTATTTAGTAAAAGAAAGGCAAGGGTGTAAATCATATGAATTGGTACCTATTAAAAACGTAACTAGCGAAAATGTCACTCACTTCACAAGGTAAATCATGAAGTTTCAGACAAAAAAAACTTTTTTTTGTGACAATACCGATTAATTGGATGCTGCTAAGCAATAACGTGTCGAGTGGACAAATAAAAAATGTTTTTTTTTTTTTTAAATCTAATACACCCCTAATAAAAATAATTTTCTCAAAATGAAGTCCGTTTGGGACAACATGGTTATTTTATTGATTATTGACATCCAATTTAAAACATCACTGTTTTTTTTTGTTTGAAACTTTCTATTTAAAAACCTAGCTACAACGGTACGAATCAAAATCATTAGAAATAATGAAAATTCATAATGATCTTAAAGTCATTCAAGCACATTTCATATAGTTCTGTCGAATCTAATGGGGGTCTGCAACTAAGCGTTCCTAAGCTTACGCACACAAAAACAATATGTATGTACGTCAACGCACACAACCATAAGAAACCCGCGCTTGTGAGAAATAACAACTACTGTCTCACAGATAGGCATTTTCAATAAAAAAGTGTAATCTTATTTTTTTAAATGAGGTAATTTCGGGGTATACTTACTCAAAATCAAGGGCGCTACGAATTTTGTTGATTTAAAAAAATGTCCCTAACAGACTAAAAATGTTCATACAGTTTTTTGTATCAGTTTGTATGAAAAAAAGTCACAAAAACTGACTCAAAAAATAAGTAAACTTTTTTCTTTATGAAAATGAACAGTATTCCTGATTTTGAATAAGAAAACCCCAAAATTTTCTCTTTTTTTGTAAAACTGCCCCATAGCGTCAATTGCAAGATATTTTAAAAGACCTACATTTTCGTAAGTTCCCGATGAATTTATCAACTTACAAATTGAACTCCATCGTCTTATTAATTCATAATCACACCATTAGATTCGACAGATTCTTAAAAAAACTTACTTCGGCGCTGTGGCTTTGTTGATTGATAGGTTGTTAGCCAGTTGAGCGAGTGAAGAGTCCAAGTCGCCTGTTAGAACTTTGCCAGGCTGCTGTTGCGGCTGCTGACCTGCTGTTTTATACTGTGTTATTAAAACTAATAGTCGATTGGGTCATTGACCTCACAGAATACAAGCTGAGCTCGGGCAAATTAAAGTACAAATATGTACGGAAATTATATCGACTAAATAAAAAAAAACTGTTGGCGTGTCAGAGTTCTGGACTCCAAAATCCGGGGATTTTACGCTTTTTTGCCCTGGTTGCCCAATTTTACAGATGGCAATACTATTTCTGAATCACAATCTTTGCAATAGCAATAATTCATTTTTTGAGCAATTTACTTTGTTACTGACAGAGCTGAGAAAATGGCCCATATATCAAAGAAATGAGCTATTGTTTGCATGGGATTTCAATGAATTTTTATTTTACAGCGAGCGCACTGTATCGTTTTACAAAAACCTTCCGTTCGGTGCGACTTATTTCTTCACTATTTAGGACCGGAAACGATGGCGGTTGAGACGCTCGTATAATTAGCCAAATGATGAAAAGAAGACTTTTAAAAATTTGTATTTCTCTTATTTTTAGTTCTGTGATTGATTCATTTGAATGTTAAAATTACAGAAACGATGAAAATGCAGACTGATACTGTACACAGGTCGGGTCTGCCTTATTTTGGATTAAGAGCGTTTATACCTGCTGAGCTGGCAACGTTGCATTTTTGTTAGTTTTTCTCGATTATTCCATAAAAATTGAATGAAAATTAAAAATGTGGTGTATACGAATTGTTATAATATATAAGTTAATGTGTCTACTGCAATAATTATTCGTGATAGACTTTTATTTTCTTTAACCCTTTCAACGCCAACGACACATATAGGTGTCACAGAGTACAGTGTCAAAGTGATCTTGACACAATGACATAAGATTCAAAGCAGGTTTACATTTTGTCGAGGCGTGGCGTTGAAAAGGTTAAAAACCGTTAAGTAATAATTTGTTCGTTTTTTAAGAAAATAAAAGTCTATCACGAATAATTATTGCAGTAGACAATTAACTTATATATTATAACAATTCGTATGCACCACATTTTTAATTTTCATTCAATTTTTATGGAATAATCGAGAAAAACTAAAAAAAATGCAACGTTGCCAGCTCAGCAGGTATAAACGCTCTTAAGAACAACCAAATTATTGTTATTTGTCGATGATTCAGTGTCTTATTCGTAGGACCCACATCAACTTTTGATGTCAATCAACAATAGTTGACATTTGCTTTGACAAATGTTCTAAATTCAGTACACTGAGCTTTAAGAGCTTTACATCCAAATGAAAAAAAAATACAACTCAAAATGACAGCGAATCATCTTACCGAACAAGTTTTTTTATATAAATCATAACTGAGCAAGGATCGGAATCGTTGACACCGCCATATCTCGAGTGTTATGAGAACCGATGAATTTGGGAATGTGATCCTTCTATAGAAACGTACATTTCGGTAGTCTTTTTTTAATGAGAAAAAAACCTCCCGAAATGTGCATTTCTTTAGAAATTTCGGGAGTGGTATTGACGAACCCAAGTCGTCACATGTTCGTCGATTTTCGTAATACACAATATGTGGCTGTTGTAACGCTTCTGAGCTTTACTCAAGCACAATATAACCGACCAGCTATTCAGGTAATTAATATAAAAAGAGACGCCATTTTATTTCGTCTGCAGATAATTCAACATTTAGAACGGTCAAGAACATTTGTTGAGCCGTCGAAAGATGTAGTCGCAAGCAGTTCAACACGCAAAGCGCCTAGTTGATTTTTTATACGAAGAATTGTCTATAGGTACGAATAGAAGTATAGCCTATACTCTATAGCCGTAGTAGCCTAGTTGGTTTGACCTGCCTTTCACTTCATCATAGCATACATACATCATATTGCATAGCCGACATCATGCTGAGTTGGGACCTTTTCGTGATAATGTTGTGACTGTTACCGTTTTTTCACCTGTTACTTTAAGATTGTCACGAATAAATATTTTTCTTTCTTTCTTTCACTTAAGCAGAGGTTAACCCTTAAGCTCCAAACGCACAGACAGCGGAGCCGTGGCGGTGAAGGTTGTAATATTCTAACTTGTATGAACGAGTTCGCGGTACGGTACCCGCACAACCGTACATAGGGGTATGTATTACAATACCGAAGTACGAAAGACCGAATGTATTAAAAAATCGAATGGGTCAAAAGACCGACACGAATTTTTTCTGAAACCGTAAACTTCTCAGAATTTATTAAAACGGCATCATACAGAACCTATTAGGTTAGGTTAGGTTTCTTTTATAACAATCTTAAAAAGTTAACGGTTTCAGAAAAAAATCGTGTCGGTCTTTTGACCCATTCGATGTTTTAATACATTCGGTCTTTCGTACTTCGGTATTATACATACCCGTTCATACAAGTTAGAATATTACAACCGTCACCGCCACTACACCGCCACGCCTCCACTGTCTGTGCGTTTGGAGCTATAATAAGTTAGAAGCGAATTAGCGACCACACGCATTGACTTGGAAATTAAACCTTATCGTTTTAGTAATAAGTTACAATATCCATTGTAATTATTGAAAATACTACTACTAGGTAGCTTTAAAAATATCCTTTGTCGGTTATGTATTCGATAGCTGCTTTTGATTCTGTGGTAGTATGCTCCAGTAAATGGGGCCTTATCAAGGGTTTAGGGATTATAAAACAAGAGCTCGCACCTCTGAATTTTTCAGAATTCATGTTCAAAATTACATTTGAGATTTACCACATAGCAACTTGGATACACCTGTGAAGCAGTTTGACGGTGTGCGTGAAATCCTAATCTGCAGTGGGGTCGCGTCGGAACTATAGCGCAAGCCTTGCCCAGGAATAACCCAGCTGTGGGCCTATAGGCCGAGAAGATGAAGAGACGCTTTGCATGTTGGATGGCTTAGAACTAGAATCTGTAAAACGCTGTCATATTAGAATTGGCAATCTCTAGCCACGTCTTTGTATACACCAAGAAGCAATCTAACTATGACAACGTTCTATATATACTCGACGAAGTCCTTGCTGGTATGACGGGACATCTTTTTCATAGTTACCTGAATACTTGCTCAGAAAATTATACGGCGATTTATATAAAAAAGTAAAAACACGAAACGGATCCACATGATTAAAATAAAACGATGAAGTTAACAAACATGAAGACATTCAGATGAGAACGACGTTTAATATTATAAACAGCTCGAAATGTACGTATTAATAATAGCAAAATAATGCAAAGCAACATTGCTATTACTCACGCATGTACAGGAGGTACGTACAAAAACCTAACTGGCATGTGAACTAAAACAAATGCAGTGGCACTAAAACAATGTGCAGGTCTAGCCTGTGACATTAAAAAAAAAAGCACACGAAGTTACTGGCCACTCAAACGAAAAAAAAAACCATCTAATGATTCAAATTTCGAACCCATGGCTGCCATCGGGACCATTGGCTGTTTGGCTGGCGATCCGAACATCATTGGCTGAGACATGTTCATTGACATGACGTCACTGAAAGGCTGGGCCGCCATTGGCTGTTGCGTGACGGGTTGGGATTTGGCGGGGGATCCTCCGAGGGACATTCGCATGACGTCTTCGAGGTCGTCGAAGGCGGATTTGGGCTGTGGGGGGTGCGCGGGGGGAGGGGGACGGGCTGGGGAGGCGGATATCGGCTGGGTGGGGTCTCCCATACCCATGAACGGGTTGGCCGCAGCAGCTTGTAAGAAATTACAATAGATAAGAAAGATAGATAACGGATACAAGTTGTAGTGAAAACATAGTGCGCAATAAAGGGTTTATGTTTCAAACATCTTAACAAATTTAGTAAATTACCTACTCGTAATTGACCAAAAACTCAAGTATTGCACAGTATGTTTTATTTAACCATCACCATAATATGAAAGTATTTGAATTTACAAAAGTAAGAAAATATAAGAAGTGTTGCCATGTGATATAATTTAAAAGTGCAATCATTAATTGTCATAGACTTCGCAGTGTGACAAATTGATCCAATCTTACTCAATCCCATCAAACAGCAAACATTGCAATAACTAATTTTTTAAATAAAATAAAAAAGTTATATAAATGGAGGGTTTCTAAATATCACATGGCAACACCATAACTACGTCACGCCTCACCTGTGGTGTCTGTGTTATTGAAAACGTTAGAGAAGTTAGCTTCAGAGACGAAAGTGTTGTTTTGCTGCGGAGGGAACGGCGTGAAACCGTTCGTCGGTTGCTGTGGCCACACCGGCGCAGGCTGTGGGGCCGCTAGAAAGTTGCCAGCTTTGAATAACAATGCAGTCCGGGGATTCGGGGGAATTTGTAGGTCGATTAAGTGATTTGAGATTCTTTTTCTGTTTTAGGAGAATTTAAATTGTACTGAGTATCTAATAAAATAACTATGTTTGAATGGTTACTTTTTTGACCAAGCAAATTTTATGTTTTATTGCTTGACGTAAAGTTCAGTATATCAATAATCAAATGCGTGTAGACGAGAGCAGTTTTTATTCGAACGTCTTACGTGAAAAAGGTCTAGATGGACGTACGAGCAAGCTCGCTCTGGGCACGGCGAGCTTTTCCCCTTGTGTATTGTTCGCGAACTTGCCCGTAAATCTGTCAGACACTTTAAAAGGGATAGAATTGAACTTGTATCGATTATGATTTTTTTCATTTCTTGTATGTTGACTGCATTATTATTCAAAAATTCAAACTATGTGCTTAAAACCATCCCCAAAAGCTCGGGATGTGCTTTTTATACAGTGGTAAGGATATCAATTACAATATACAGTGCTTGTTATGTCATTTTTTTTGCCCGTGCGGTACAGGGGCTGGGGTGCGCCTCGTGTGCCCGCCGCCCGCACCTCTCCCGGCCCCCTTTGTCGTCTTACCCCCCAGCCCCTGTACCGCGCGGGCGACGACTCAGTTAAACGGTCTAACTCGCGTAAACTATTAAATCTGGCAGTCGAATTGAAATTCCGGGATTTTACTAAATTCCCTGCGAATTCCCAAAAATTACACCGTGGTCATCGTTTAAACTGTATGACGTACACCCGTGCAAAATTTCATGTCTCTAGAATTAGCGGTTAGGATTTTTGGATCCCGTGGAAAGGGTCCAGCCGCTTTAGCGTTAAAGCTCCAAACGCACAAACAGCGGCGTGGCGGTGCGGTGGCGGTGACGGCACAGAATATACAGGGTTATTGGTAATTCGACGTATTCCCGTTAAGGGGTTATGAGGGAGGTCATTTGCAATCATTTTTGTCCCATAATGCCTTATGCAAAAATGAACCATTTCTGAGATAATTGAAATTTAAGTTTTTTGAAAAAAAAGTCGGAAACGCATCTTCAAAAATTTATTTAAAAAAAAGTTGGCCATTTAAGTAAACTTTTTTTATTTTTTTATGTACAAGATAAAATAGCTGTTTTTATGCAATATTAAAAGTATAATTATCTGTACACGTTTAAGAACGCAAGACCAAAAAGTAAAAAAAATATGATTTTTTTATAAGGTTGTTCAAAATGAATGGCACAATAACAGAAAATTTTATTACTACATTTGGCGTGCAGATTGTACAGAAAACATGCACGTATTTCTAGCTTTCTATCAAGCTACTAAAACTATCATTTTTGTAAATGGTTGCCAGAAAAAAATAATCACAAAGGACGTAGGAAGAAAATCACGACCGAACATTTCTCAAAATCAACTCATCAATGAAAAATTTATTAAAAAAAAAGATGGCCATTTATGTCATTTTTTTTTATTTGGTTGTGTACAAGATAAAATAGCTGTTCTTATGCAATATTGAAAGTGCAACTATCTGTACACGTTTATGAATGCGAGACCAAGAAGTAAAAAAATATATGATTTTTATCAGGCTGTTCAACATTAATGGCACAAAAACACAAAAAATTAAAATTTGTTGTTTCAAATTATGAGAAATAAAGAACTTATTTGAAAATAGAACTTCTTACTTTGATAATCTTATAAAAAAATAATTAACTGTGTTTATTTTTCGTAATTATTATGATCCCAGACATAGTAATCTGCTTAGTAAATAAAATGTTGTGCATTAACTAAACGAATTTGCCGCCGATTTTCAAAAATACACAATGTTTTTTTAATAAGATTATCAAAGTAAGGAGTTCCATTTTCAAATTGCTTCTTTATTTCTTATAATTTGAAATGGAAGTTCTTACAAATTTCGTAGTCAGCAACTGCAACAAATAAGGAACATTTATGATGGGTATCAAATGTAAATAAAATAAAAACATCGTCGGATTTCAAACTTAATTGTTTTTTGTTTCAATTTGGTATTTTACATTAGTTATTGTTGTTAGTTGTATTTATAACAGTTATTATTGATAGATTCAGTGTGAGTTAATTTAAAAAAATGTTCGGACGTGATTTTCTTACTACGTCCTTTGTGCTAATTATTTTCTGTCAAGCATTAACAAAAATCATATTATTACTTAATAGCTTTTTAGAAAGCTAGAAATACGAACACTTTTTACGTATAATCTGCACGCCAAATGCATACGTAAAATTTTCTGTTTTTGTGCCATTAATGTTGAACAGCCTGATAAAAATCATACTTTTTTTTACTTTTTGGTCTCGCATTCATAAACGTGTACAGATAGTTGCACTTTCAATATTGCATAAGAACAGCTATTTTATCTTGTACACAACCAAATAAAAAAAAATGACATAAATGGCCAACTTTTTTTTAATAAATTTTTCATTGATGAGTTGATTTTGAGAAATGTTCGGTCGTGATTTTCTTCCTACGTCCTTTGTGATTATTTTTTTCTGGCAACCATTTACAAAAATGATAGTTTTAGTAGCTTGATAGAAAGCTAGAAATACGTGCATGTTTTCCGTACAATCTGCACGCCAAATGTAGTAATAAAATTTTCTGTTATTGTGCCATTCATTTTGAACAACCTTATAAAAAAAACCATATTTTTTTTACTTTTTGGTCTTGCGTTCTTAAACGTGTACAGATAATTATACTTTTAATATTGCATAAAAACAGCTATTTTATCTTGTACATCAAAAAATAAAAAAAGTTTACTTAAATGGCCAACTTTTTTTTAAATAAATTTTTGAAGATGCGTTTCCGACTTTTTTTTCAAAAAACTTAAATTTCAATTATCTCAGAAATGGTTCATTTTTGCATAAGGCATTATGGGACAAAAATGATTGCAAATGACCTCCCCCATAACCCCTTAACGGGAATACGTCGAATTACCAATAACCCTGTATATAAAGGTAAACCAAAAATATATGACTATTGTCAAGAGGGCGCTATTATTCTTATTTATATGGCAATAGTTCAGTATAGTCGGAACAATGACATCTTGACTTGTCTAAACTGTCAGTCAATTGAAATTGCAAACAATGCAAACAAACCTTGTATTTAAAATGTCTTTAATTTCCATTTTCCCTCATCAAGTACTGCTAAATACGTGTGTTATTTATTTAATCAATACTTACCACAACACTATCCTAAACCATTAATACAATAAACAAGTGCTAGAATATGGATATTTCATTAAATGGTTTATTTACATTGTTCGCAATTTCAATTGACAGCGATTTTACAATGTTTACCTACCTGTTAGCTCTGATGTTAATTTGGAAAGGTTTTGTAGCGAAATAGTTTCATTCCCCAAGCGTTTTTTTTTCCAGTAGTTTATTATAAACATTATTTACAATGATCCGTTGTTGACTACAAATCGTTTGGGGCATTTTTGTTATTGTTCAAAGAAACCGCCACAGTGACACTGACAATCATTAAAATTATTGCCAGTGTAAGAAATTAGTTCCAATGAAATTCCGCAACATGGCGAATAGTCATATACAGTGGTGGTCATACAATTAAGAACGATTTGAAGTTTCCGATTTTTTTTTATCTACATCATGTCATATGTCTAGTTGTGTTCCTTCTTAGAAGTAACAAGTTATGTTATAAAATAGCCACATGGATAGAGCAAACGGGATTAATAATAATAGTGTATAATTGCTAACATTTTTTTTTACAAATTTTATTTGTTCTCTATACTAATAAATTCAAATAGTAATGAAGCTGGACAAATAATTAAGAACGATTTATTAAACTGCTCGAGAGTTGTTTTATATGAAACTTAGATTAAATAAATCATATTAATGTGAAGTTGGTATAGAAAAAAAAGCAAATTAATACATTTGAACTAAAATTAATAGTTAGTAGCATGTCCACGGCTTTTAATTACGGCTTTACACCGGCGAGGCATTGAATCTATCAATTTTTGACTTTTCGCAAGAGAAATAAGAGTTCCATTCTTCTAAGAAAACGTCGTACAGCTCTCTCAAATTGCCACACTGTCGATTTGAAACCTTTTTCTTGACTTCGCACCAAAGATGCTCTATTGGGTTAAGATCTGGGTTGTTGGCTGGCCAATCTAAGACTGAAACTGATTGTGATGTGAGGAATTCCTTAACGGTGCGTGCAGTATGCTTTGGATCATTGTCGTGCTGGAATGTCCAAATAACCGGAAGCACGTCTTCGGCATATGGTAACATTGTTTCTTGCAGTATATTTTTGTATTCGAATTGATCCATGTTTCCTTCTATCAGCCTAACAGGTCCAACGCCATGTCCAGAAAAGCACCCCCAAATTTTCACATTTCCCCCGCCATGCTTTAATGTCACTTTTGTGTACTTTGGGTCGAATGCTTTATTCGGAGGGCGTCGTACATATCGTTTTCCATCAGAACATACCCTATTTATTTTTGTCTCGTCAGAAAAAAGAACGTTTTTCCACTGTCTGACTGTCCAGTTTTCATACCTTTTGGCAAATGCAAGTCGGGCTTGCCTATGACATCGTTTCAACATAGGCACCTTCCTTGCTATCCTTCCGTTCAACTTATTTTCTACCAAACGCCTTCGAATAGTGCGTGCAGAGATTGCTGAAGGGTTGTTTTCGCCAAAATATTCTTTTCTCAACTCATTAGACCCTTTAAAAGGATTTTGTTTTGCCAAACGAACGATATTTCGATCATCTCGACGAGATGACTTTCTCTGTCTAGGTCCACGCGGAACGTTTGAAGTAGTTTGATACGTGGAAAAATGCTTTACGGCATGGAAAACCATTGTTTTTGAACATTGCAGATGGTCGGCTATCATTTTATACGACCAATTTTTCTCGCGAAGTTTTATTATTACTTCTCTTGTAGATTTATCACAACTTTTATTTTTCCCCATTGTTTTTATACGAAGTAATCACTTTTAAGACTTTAACAGCACGAAATGGCGCCAAAATTATACGAATAATAATCTACAACCACAGAGCCACACAGTGTTCTCTATTTAAATTTGAAAAAATAATAAACTATTCAGCGTTCTTAATTACGTGACCAGCCAGTAAGTACTAATACTAGGTTCAGATCGAATGTATAAAGTTTCTCTATTAATTTTTTAGCCAACAATGTTGCATAAATGAATGTACCGGTAGTACGGAAAAGTTTTGCAATACCGAGAGAAATAAAAAAAATACGGGCAATTAGTTGTACTTGTTACTTTGAAAAAATCATCTCAATAAATAATAGTTCTTAATTATATGGCCACAACTGTATTTCTGGTCAGGCTTTAATAGTACTAACGTACAGAATGGCCACGCTCCGCCCCGCACCGATTCGAGTTACTCCACCCCTCAGGCGCAGATTGCCGGACAACGCCGGAATCCAGTCGGGTGCGCGCGCGATGTACGTCGTGGCCGCCGTGTGGTGACGGTTGTAATATTCTAACTTGTATGAACGGTTGTGCGGAACCGTACCGCGAACTCGTTTATACAAGTTAGAATATTGCAACCGTCACCGCCTCCGCGCCACGCCTCCGCTGTCTGTGCGTTTGGAGCCTCAAGGAGTAACGAACACGCACGCACATACTCGCAAACTTTCGTGTTTCTAATATTAGTAGATTACCTGAACCAATTACTGTACACTATCTTTCTAGTAACACTGCTATAAAATACAACTATGCGAATATTGAGTACTTTATATTGGTTTTATGAAACTCTGAAATTATACTTGGAATTGACGAAACTGATAAAAATAGCAAAATTTTTTTATGAATTCACAGTTCCATTTCATTAATTACACAAAAATATTAGTATTTGAAAAATGAGTACAAGTTGTTAACAGAACTAATAATTGGGGATGTCTATTTTTTTGCAATGTATAGAAAATCGAAAACCATTTCGAAATAAATGCTTTTTAAATCGTTTTCTGTAGTTATTTCATTTTAATATTATGTAATGAATTTATTATATAACAAATAAGCAATGACCTTCATTTGACATTTGTGTAAATTGCGTGACCGGTCCAAGTCGTACTTTATTCTGTGTGGTTAGAATTCTTCACAATTTACGCGTGGATTATACTACGGAGTTTGATTTGGACCCGCTGTCTGACATCTAGCACTTTGTCAGTGCCAGTAAAGTGACACAGTGTATAGTGTACCACTACGCAAAAAAGAATTAAAGGGGTTGCCTTATCGTACGCATTTAGATAGATTTAGAAATTTGGCATTGTGGGAGCCCTCAATTATAATCTGACGTCATCAACTAAAATAGTTTCAATAATTAATTTTGAAAAAAGTAGAGAACTAAATGACAAAATATTGAAATTAGTTTCTTATAATTGACTTTTCTATACAAAAAAAATATAAAAACCACTGGTAATTTTTTTTAGACATTCCCAATTAACTTTTATTTTTTAATTTAATTACAAAAGTTAAGTAATATTTAGACACAAATTAAACTTAACACTTGTACTATTTTCCTAAACACATTTCCATGTAATTAGAACACTGGTAGATTATTAACCGCTGTACTCATAGACATCGAATTATAGCTAGTGACGATTTTTCACATTTTTATATAACAGAACAAATTAAATTTACAACAAAGTTAATTGACAAGCCTGAGTATGGCGGTATGATTTTTTTGTTATAGTGAGTGGAGGTAAGATGAAAAGCAGTGTAAGATGAAAAACTCTTGTAGCACCCAAGTGTTTTTCATCTTACACTGCTTTTCATCTTAACCCCAATCACCCTACTCTACTACGGAGGTGGCCAACTTTATTGGATCCAAGAGTTTGCTGGGCTAGACTCTGTACGATCTACCAATCATACTGATTATGTAATTGTAGTTTTCATAAATATAGCAAAAAAACAAACTGCCTTGAGAGCTGCGATCGACCGGTTGGCCAACCCTGGATTACTATAATATGCATTATTTAAAAGGTT
This sequence comes from Archips xylosteana, assembly GCA_947563465.1. Taxonomy (NCBI): domain Eukaryota; kingdom Metazoa; phylum Arthropoda; class Insecta; order Lepidoptera; family Tortricidae; genus Archips; species Archips xylosteana. Next base: position 16,327,219 of record OX387364.1, read on the forward strand.
TTCTCTCAATATCGCTGCCAGCTTTTACCCTATGCGCGCACGAGCAACTTAGTCGCTAGGCGATTTTTTTTTGTGTTATGTGTATTTGTATCCCGGGAGACGCGGCGCACCTCCATACTAACCCATAGACTTGATAAAAGTTGCCCGGAGACAAAAGTTGCCCGTGCGCGCATACCCTTAGCTTTGCACCTTTTATTGTAGGTGTTGACTTTCCTCTAGATTCAATCTTTCTTGCTAATACTGAAGTTTTAATCGAGCGTAAGCGTGTAACCGGCAACACTTACCTCCAAACATGTCGGCGAATGGGTTCCCGAGCGACAGTAAGTCGTCCGACGCTTTGCTGGCCACACTGGTGTTGTCGGCAGGCGTCGGGCCGAACAGGTCGACGATGGACTGGTTCTGATTGGCCGGCGGCGCCGATGATAAGAAGGGGTTATTCGCTGCGTTGTTCGTGGGTGACTGCACTTTGTTCTGGAACGTTCGAGGTTGGAGTTACCGTCGCCATTCGTGGAAAAAAAAATATCAAGTGAAACTAAAACTGCCGGAGCTTTAACCCAAAATCACCTATTACTTTACGGTACTTGATTCATTGAGGGGATTTTATAAGTGTATTTCAATTACAATTTGGATTGAATCTCATGATTATCGCGATTGAATTTACACTTAAAAAAAAGTAATGAAAAACAATGTTGGAAAGAATGGGCTTTTTGCGCATCGCACACACGGTCGCAATCGAAATCACTTGTCTAATATGTAGATCAACATCTATGCGATTGTGTTTGCGAGCACGTTGAGCAATGTGGCCTGTTTCAATAACTTATATTATATGTATATTTTAAAATGATGAAAACGGGAAAGAAATGGTGATTGTATGAAAGCCACACCCACACATTGACAATACCATATAGATAGACAATAGAACACAGTGTAGGTAGGTTGATTCCAGAAGTTTCGAGCGCTTCAAGTAATTTAAAGAATGCAATTCATTTTTAAAAATAGACGGCTAATGTTAAAAACCGTTACTAGTTTACAAAGCTCAAACTATCTCAACTCAATAATAATGTTAATTAAAACTAAACCTTAACACCCACTAAGTAGAGTTCACTTAGTAAAATCATCAATATTGAAATAAGATTTTATTAAAGTAGTGTCGAAACGTCAGTGTTTGTTTGTTCTTCTTACCACGTATCGACATGATTATTAGGACATACGTGTGTTGAAAACTTGTAAATAGCATAGATACATTTTATTCCAGATTCCCGAATTACGCCGACAAGAAAAGCTACTCTTAAAAGCGTGAAAAATGCTAAAAGCTTGGATCTAAATACCAACACTCCCATAAAACTTTGAAATGCGGTAGAAAATGGCGTTTGGAACGTTTCATAATTTGATAACATGGACTTGGAAATATCACAGATGTTTATACTTACTTCTCAACTACCTAGTTCAAATGTCACTATGTCACTATTGCATAAACGATCCATATCTATTTAATTCTTTCATAACTTTTTAGGGTTCCGTACCCAAAGGGTAAAAACGGGAACCCAATTACTGAGGCTCCGCTGTCCGTCCGTCTGTCTGTCTGTTTGTCCGTCTGTCACCAGGCTGTGTCTCGGGAACCGTGATAGCCTAGAGAGTTGAAATTTTCACAGATGATGTGTTTCGGTGGTATCCCGACTAGAGGTATTTAAAAAAAAAAGATTCTGCTGAGAAAAACCTTGGCTGTTAATATTAAAAAAAAAAGCTACGCTCTCCTACGTCAAACGTAGTTCCAATTTCAAAGTTCCCTGGAACTAATGTGGCACCCAAAGAACATCAAGCCAGGGATTCGCTAGGGGACAAAAATGTACCCCGACACGTGTCGTGTGGCCAGCGACGTTAGAAGCGCATCGTTGGCGATCTTCGCTCGACATGATATGCCCATGTAAATAATATCCACACACATGTCGAGCGAAGTTAGGCAACGTTCTGCCACTTCGCTCGACACCGCTTGCGACACTTGTCGTGGGACATTGTGACAACTGAATCCCTGGTTTTAAAGTATCACCTGAAAAGTACAATAACACACACATAACCCCCAACGTACAAAGCACCGTTACGTCATAACCCGTAGCGTTAAAACATATATGCAACTCGCTATATCTTACTAGGATTTCTGACACTTCTTCTTCGCCAGTCCATCCTTCCCCTTGCAATAAATGCACCTGAAATTTATGTGCTGTGAAAATACTAAATCTAGACCCTTTTTTACCAAATACCATTTTATTGCCTTCACCTGTAACTAACTACGTAAATAAACCTTGAAAGCGATGTTTAAACACTTTCAATAATTAGGTTGATTTTACTATTGATGCCGGGCTCGAACTTTGAAGTGCCGATGACGTTGCACCGCTCATAGCATGATTTCAAATAATCTTTTCGTAAACAATTAAATGATATGGCACTTGAAATGAGCAGTACCATAATGCCTTATAAGTATACCCCGTTATCTAACACTCAGTTTGGGGGCAAGCTAAAATAGTGATGTTGCTTCACATAATTATTTGATTCACATTTACTTATAAATAGTTATTTGTCAAAATGAAATTATTCTTTTGTGAATGTTCTTGAGATAACTCATTCATTGCATCTATTTGATCGGATAGGAGGGCGACAATTATTGAATTACCAACGTATTAAATAAAAATCCAGGCATTAAATCTGTAAAAAATATTAATCAGTTGTTAGAAAATAAGGAAGTTCAAACTTAAAGTACAGTAAGTAACTTAAAGTACAGTAAAGTACTTACCGGGAGGGGCTGGACGTAATTGTTGTATCAATTTGTGTGGAAATGAATAAATATTTTTGTATTTTTTGTATTTTTTATAAATTGATAAAGTATTGTAAACAAAAGCTGCATAGAGCATTACAAAAAACTACAGTTTTTGCCAGTTACATCTGTAGAGGTCGAAAAACCATTTTCGTTTTTAAAATGGATTTTTACAAGCAGACGACGAAGTTTGACTTCATATAATTTGGAAAAAAATATTGTTAATTTATTATGAAACATACAAAAATAATTTTTTTTTCTTTCTTTTCATAATAATGTATGACTGTATTATTTTGACTTACTCTTCGTCGGTCCCTTACTAAATGCTCCTTTCATCCACTCAAAGGTTGACTGGTAGAGATCCCTTAAAGGGATAAGTTCGCCTTTGTACGCATGCAACGTTGCTTGCGCTGCTTTGCATTTCAACGGTTGTCAATAATGTATTTCTTTTTTTTTCCTTATTTTTGTACAATAAAGAGTTTACATACATACATACATAATTTAAAAAATCACTATAGAAGAGCTCTGGTAAGAATGGATCTTTTTGATAATTATGTTAGTGAGTGAGTAAATGAACTTAATTTTTTATCGATTCAGATTATCGAAACTGCCCCATCACTTGCCCCCAAACTGAGCATTAGATAACGGGGTCTACTTATAAGCTGTGGTGGCCTAGTGGTTTGACCTATTGCCTCTCAAGCAGAGGGTCGTGGGTTCAAGTCCCAGCTCGCAACTCTGAGTTTTTCGGAATTTATGTGCGAAATCAATTTGAAATTTACCATGGGCTTTACGGCTGTATCCAGGGCTGGGCAAAATACATGATTTGCTTTAATTAAAATACAAATTACAGAATACTATCTCGCGTGTATTTAAAATACAAAATACATACGAAGTAAAAGAAAATACCAGAACACCAGATTTTTAAATGTGTTACCTGATAAACAGCCTCATTTTCAAGTTCAACTTAAGATCGCTAAATGAAATTCGGCGTCAAAAATATCGGCCCGCCGCGAAAATCGTATTCAAGCTAATCCTAGACCTTAGCGAAATTATGTTACCTAATTAATATTATGTAGTATCAGTTAAAAGCAAGTTTAATGTGTTTTAAATTAACAATGTTTAATTTAAACGAAACATAATGGCTTGTGAATCAGAGCGTTTCGGGAAAAAAGTGCACAAATAGGAGGAGCGATATTTTTGACGCCGAGTTTATTTATGTTAAAATATATTTTGAAGTCATGAGTATTTGAAAGGCTCAGGGCTCAGGCCTCAAATGTCCGTTTTCCTAAAATGTATCTTTCCCACAATGTCTGCTTTTCTATAATATGTCACGTCTTTTTATACAAAAGTTTTTATTAACAAGTTAGCTTAGCTATGAGGTATCTTTTTGTATTTATTTTTTCAACTTCATTTTTTTATTACCGTAAAAGTAATAAAAAAATGAAGTTGAAAAAATAAATACAAAAAGATACTTCATAGCTAAGCTAACTTGTTTAAAGTTGCACAGTAGCGCCATCTCTTGTCCAGGTGAGCGGTTAGTTCCGAAGGAGTGTTAAAATCTTTCGATAGAGGGTGTAACATAGATGAGCGCTTGTCACTGCATAAGGTGATGATTTAGCAGACTGAAATGTATGATGTATAGGAAAGATTCGTGTCTAATCTCTAGACCAGTGGTGGTGTAGGGGTATGGCACACGGCACGGAATGCTGAGGACCTGGGTTCGATTCCCAGCATGGTCTTTTTTCTGGGGTTTTTTCTGTGCATCTATATTTCAGTTTGTATTTAGTATGAAATAAAGTTTTTATTATTATTACCTTGACGTTAGATATTTGGAATACGAATCACAAATTACAGCGAACATACCAAATACGTATTTGTATTTCAATAACAAGTAATTCAAATACTGCCCAGCCCTGCCTCTAACCAAAAGCAATCTCTAGTCAAGTCCGAATTATCACCGTTTCTCAGTTCTCCAGAATCTTCCTTACCTTGTACTGGTTCATGGCAGCCTGTTCCTCAGCCAACGCCTGCGCAGCGAGCGAGTCGTCTATGAACAGGCCGGCGCCGTTGGACGCCTTGTCGAGGCGGGAGGACGCCGCAGCGTTGCCGAACGAAGACGACGTCGATGAGAGAGCTCCCATTACGCTCGCTACGTTCTTTTGGGCGCTGAAATGTTATGGTCTGAATGTAAGTGGTCTGAACTCTTTGAGAACGTCATTGTAGCATACAAAAGTCATCCATCACCTACACGACATATCCTCATAACGCCAAAAGTGAATTTAAATCCGAACAACAAAGGGGTTGGGCACTACATGGCACAGGCCTCCTCTCAAATTAAGAGGGCTTGGGCCGTAGTTCCCACGCGGGTCCAGGTCAGATTGGGTCACACGTCATCATCATCATCATTTCAGCCGAAAGGAGTCCACTGCTGAACATAGGCCTACCCCAAGGCTCGCCAAACAGATCGGTCCCGTGCCATTCGCATTCAACGCGATCCCGCAACCTTAACCAGGTCGTCACTCCATCTTGTTGGAGGCCTACCTACACTGCGTCTTCCGGTCCGTGGACGCCACTCGAGAACCTTTTTGCGCCGTCGGCCATCAGTTCTACGAGCGATGTGCCTGCCCACTGCCACTTGAGTCTAGCGATTCTTCAAGCTATGTCGGTGACTTTAGTTCTTGCGCGGATTTCATCATTTCTAATGCGATCCCGCAGAGATACTCCGAGCATAGCCCTCTCCATTGCCTTCTGAGTGACTTTGAGCTTCCTTATGACACACATACCACTGAATTTCTTCTCAAGAGTGTGCGAGTTTCCTCACAATGTTTTCCTTTACCGTAAAGCTCATGGTATGTAATTTCGCACATAAATTCCGAAAAACTCAGAAGTGCGGTAAATTTCAAAACATCTTAGAGCCGTATACCATAGTTCAAACTAAGGCTACAGCTGCTTTAACCTCCTGAGCCCTACGATAATTTTGTTTCAATGAACTTTATACTTTATGTCACTTATGAGCGAGTTCGATATCACATTAGAAGTAAGTCTGATATAAAGGACTAATTCTAATGTGACATCGAACTCACTCAAAAGTGACAAAGTTTAAAGTTCATTAAAACAATATTTTCGTGGGCCTCAGGAGGTCAACTTTTTATAAGGCCCCATTTATTGGAGCATACTACCACAGAATCAAAAGCAGCTATCGAATGCGTACCTGACAAAGGATATTTTTAAAGCTAGTCGTATTTTCAATAATTACAATGGAAATTGTGACGTATTGTGAAAACAATAAAGTTGAAATTCCAACTCAATGCATGTGGTCGCTAAATCGCCTCTGTCTTATAAAGGGTTAAATATGGCCGTGGTAATTACCTGGCAGTTTGTGTGGGGGTGTTGGCAGCGGAACCCTTCTTGCCCTCGAGCGTGGCGAGGTGCCCTTCTAACGCGTCCAGTAAGCTGCTGGGCGCTTTAGTCAGGTCTGGGATGTCGCCTTTGTCGATGCCCACGTTTTCAGCCACCTGGAATAGGAAAAAAGGTTGGCGTGAACAGGTCTTAACTGAAACAGCGAGCTGCTCTTCCTACAGATGTTTTTTCTCAAATAGTCTATAAAAAACGCCAACACCCTGACTTTGTGAATATTTTAGTGTTTTGATAACTTTTTTAACGTTTATTTTATTAATGCAGAAAAATCACTATTGCAACATAAATTATAGTACGAATTTTTTGAGGTGTCCCGATCTCGTTAGCAGCCAACATTTCGAAAAAAAACATTGTATTCTATTATGTCCTCAAGTGAATAATCCTCAGTTTAAAATGAACGTAGACATAAGATAAAATAGCTCATTGAAATAACGACTTTATTATTTACAGTAGAGAGTTCATTTTAATTGAAACTTTGTTTGTTTTGGTTGTTTTGGCTGCATGTCTACGACACATTAAATGTTGAAAAATATTATCTGCCAACAAAGTTTCAACGAAAATGAACTCACTACTGTAAATAATAAATTCGTTATTTCAATGAGCTATTTTATATTATATTTCTGTTAATTTTAAACTGAGGATTGTGCACTTGAGGACATAATAGAATACAATGGCTTTGTTCGAAATGTAGGCTGCTAACGAGATCGGGACACCTCAAAAAATCCGTACTATACTCAAAATGACGTTACATCATTCAATAAGTAACATCACATCACTATTTAAAATTAACCAAGAACCGTCAACGGCGTCAACACCGAAATGTAATTCTATATCCTGTCTATTTAACAGAGTTAGCAAGGCGTATTCTCTGTTGCACTTTTGTATGCAAATGAAAGGGACAAGAAACTGTCAGTGGGCGTCAACAATCGCACGTCGATGGCAGGCTCGGCTTATGTCGTTTGATGAAATATTCGTAATATTTCTCGTGATTTTTTTGATTTTTCTCGTGGCAGCCCAAATAATTACATGTCATATTTATTCATCTATTAACCATAATTATGTAATTTAGGCCCACTTGCACGGAAATTTTGAGATAATAAAATAACCCGGAGTTTACTGCCTCGGGGTTAATATGTTATTTCTTTAACCCGACTTTGTCTTGCACGGAACGAAATTAGCCCAGGGTTTTCTAACCCGTCCATTTTATTTGTCAAAAGCAAATTCATTCACTCAAAAATCGAATCCGACCAAATACAATACCACGAATGACGAACGACATTGTATCCTTCTCTGTCTCACATAACAAGAACTTGCATAAGTCTTGTTCTTTCTGCCAGATTTGAAGTGTCATTGCGTTTTCGGTGGTTTATGTTCAATGAAGACTATTATTTTACCTGTCAAATAATCAGTCGTAACAACAACAATCAATTTACTAGTTCGTGTTTATAAAAAGTTTATCGTTATAAAGTGGACAATAATCATTTACGTGCCCCTAACAACGTTCAAAAACAGAGATTGTTTGTTGCTTTGTGATACAATAACCAAGAATCAAACATAAACAAGTTATCAAGACCAAGAAAACCGATGGCGCTAACCTCCCATACAGCACTGCGTAAAGCGTGAAATTACAAAACTTTTCTACTTGGGTTGTAGGCCCTGGAAGAGCAAGTCTGCGGGCGGTTGCCCTGCTGCAGACTCCACCCCTCCTAAAGGCCGTCGCTTACTTTATTCTATTAAATAATAATCGTATCTACATATGTATTAAAGGTGTGTGTTAAATACAAAGTTTACCAATTCTGAGTAGAGTGTATTAATTTTCGATGTACCTAATTCTTTATTTCTCTGTAGATTAAATCTAAACTATATCATGGCATTGAAAATAAATTCAACAAATTTTTTTCGAGGTTATTTTTCCTAAAACTACACAAGTTTGACATTTCTCGCTCCGAGTTAACAGTTTAACCCTCCAACTTCGGCGGGTTAAAAAAATATCTTTTTAACCCAGAGGTAAGCCTTAACTCTTGGCAGTGCAAGACAAATTAGTTATTTAACCCTGGTTAAGCAGTTACCCCGGGGTTATATAGCTTAACTCTGGATCGTGCAAGTGGGCCTTAAAGTATTAGATAATAATATTTAAAAATGTGCCCTGCAGTGCTACGTATGTGCCGGTGCATCGTCCTTATCGCTGACCAATTACGTGCATTCTCTTTTTTCTATTACTAACTCTGTTAAATAGACAGAGTATATAGTGCAGTGAATTGTTGTAGTATAATTAGGGCAGTATAAGTAGGTTTTGATGCTAATCAAGTTGGTTGTCCCTGGTATAGCGTACCTTCAGAAACTCTCCGACCCTATCCATTCGGATGAGGAACTTCTTGTAGAGGTCGAGAGCGTCTCGACAGTTCTTCTTGTTCATGTCGAAGTATTTCTCCAGCAGGTTGATGATGCCGTCGTTGTAACACGCGAACAATCTGGAATAGATAGCAATAAGTTTTAAAAATAGACGCCAATTTTAAGAATAAGAATAAGAATTTGCTTTATTGCCACAAAACAAAACATAAATAAAACAATATCAAGAACAATGAACAAAACATTTACAAATAAAAAAAAATACAATAATTTAGAAACACTTTTGAGGCAAAAGGTCCCAGTCTCAGCATGTGCTGGACAGACAGTCCAGCGCTGGTTTTCAGCCTGTGCCTTTGGGCAGGATATAATAACAATACTCTTTGGGGCAGGGTCGGTTGCAGACCTGACGAGAGACAGTGTAGCCGTGTTTAAAGTACCAACAGAAAAATATTTACATATATGAAAATTATGGAAGAACCGAAAAGTAAATGAGTAGAAAAAAAAACAAAAAACAATCACGGTAAAAAAAAACATCAAAAACCAGTAACATGCCATTGAAGAATAATAATAACAATAAATTAAATATTTCTACTAAATTTAAATTAAATTTGAGATGGTCTAGTTCTGTAACAAGTTTTTTAAACATCTATTCCAGTTTGAAGCCTTGAAGCATTTACTGTCGCTCCGTCAAGTTTCTACCTGACAGACTCACCTGATGAGATCCCGGAACAGCAGCATGAAGCACATGTTTATGACGCCGTTGGTGAGGTCGTTGGCGGTGCAGTCGAACTCTAGGAGCGCGTCCAACTGAGCTTGCAGTACTGGCAGCGTCTTGAGGAGTTTCTCCGCGTTCATCATGCGGAGGGAGCCTTCCTCCTTCCTGGAACGACACGTCACCAAAGCAAATGGTTATACAAGAGAATGGGATGTGGTTACTAAATTGGAAAAAGCTTCAGGCTACCTCATCATGGGCTCTATAGACTATCTATCACGGCTCGGCCACGACTTCGCGCGTTTAGCGGCGCGGCGAGCGTGTTATCAGTTCATTGCGTGTGCCGCCAGGTAACCACTGTACGGCGAGCGTCTCGGCCGCGCAATGAACACAGAAAACGCTCGCCGCGCCGCTAAACGCGCGAAGTCGTGGCCGAGTCGTTACAGAAGTAGGTATGGTCAAGTGTAAAAATATACTTAGGTATATACGTTAACAAGGTGTCAAAAATATCTATACAACTCTATGTCATTAACCAAAAGGTTGATGTTTGCATATTTAGACGCGATGATTGTATACATATTTATGCTTTCAATTATACAAGCAGTGCAAGAAGGGAATGTAATGTCGGGTGTACATGGGTCGGCAAGCGTCTTCATTTGCACAGGACGCAATAACAAAATTTTATGACTCGCTGTTAGATTAGATATATTTTAGACGCGTTTATTGGTTAATAGATGATGTTGCAAATAGATTTTAATATTGTGTAGACATTTATTTTTATACAATATAGGCTTGCGTTTGGCCACAATTACGCCTGATGGAAAGCGAAGATGTGGCCTAAGATGGAGCACGCTTGCCTAGTAAATGCTCATTCACCCTAGACTTGCAAGCGGCCAAATTTTAGTGTTCAGGGAACACAGTCGCAGGCAGGGAATTCCACTCCTTAGCTGCTATACATATACGTCTATTAGGACATTAAAAAGTAAAAAACCAGCCAAGTGCGAGTCGGACTCGCGCACGAAGGGTTCCGTACCATTATGTTTAAAAACGAAAAAAAAAATCATGTCTGTTGTATGGGAGCCCCTTTTTTTCTGTTTTTTAGTAGGTATAAATAAATAAATATTAGGGGACAATCTTACACAAATCGACCTAGTCCCAAACTAAGCAAAGCTTGTACTATGGGTACTAGACGACGATAAACATACTTATATAGATAAATAAATACTTAAATACATAGGAAACATCCATAACTCAGGAACAAATATTCGTGCTCATCACACAAATAAATGCCCTTACCGGGATTTGAACCCAGGACCTCTTGCTTCGTAGGCAGGGTCACTACCAACTAGGCTAAAGCGGTCGTTCAGCGGTATTTGTTATTATAGCGGCAACCGAAATACAACATATGTGAAAATTTCAACTGTCTAGCTATCACGGTTCATGAGATGGTGACAGACGGATGAGACGGACAGATAGACGGACGGACAGCGGAGTCTCAGTAATAGGATCCCGTTTTTGCCCTTTGTGTACGAATTACGAAACCCTAACAATAATGCTGATTTTCTTAGTGTTGTAAAGCAAACCACCAGGCTACCATCGCATTATTTCTTATATTTGCATAAAAATAGTGAAAAGACCAGAAGATGAAGGAAGTTCCTTTTTACAAGCTTTTATTGAATTCACCCCTTAAATGACTAAGGGCCTACAAGTAAAATTACATAAAGTTTACCACTGACAGATGGTTTGCCTTCATTTCATATTCAACTTTAACAACCTACAAATAAAGCCAATTTTAGAATACTGTTACCCACGTTTGCAGATTTTGTAATAGCTACTTTATTTGTATGGTGTTAAGGTTGGAAATGAAATGAAGGCATGCCATGTCAGTGGTAAACTAAAAGTAAACGTCTTGTAAGCACTCGGCGTTTTTTAAACTCGCCGTCTACGCGCGTTTGTATCGATACAAACGCGATACGCACGCGGGTTATGTGGCTATTTACGGAATGAAAAACGCGCTGTAAACGCGCGTTCCTAAAATGCGCAAACGGCGCTTTTAAAAAACGCCGTGTGCTATAGGGGCCTAAATGGCTTGAATAACCTCGCCTAATAAAAGCGCAACAATGAAACGATAAAGTTCAAATAAGAATAACTTATTTGCTATTTCTTCTGCGCAGACATAGTCACGCCTCGCATCTATTATTTACCTACTCGAATCGATCCCATCCCCCGAATGTGGGACGGCGTTTCTTTAAATAGAACAAGTCGGCCTAAGCTAATGTCCGTGGATCATTGTTTTTTTTTACAATGCTAAATTGGGTAGAAGGAGAAAGGTTTGAGGTCTCATCATCATCATCCCAGCCTATATGCATCCCACTGTTGGACACAGTTCTCAGGAATGAGAGGGGTTGGACCATAGTTCCCACGCGGGCCCAGTGCGGATTGGGAACTTCACAAAGACTACTGAATTTCTTCGCAAGTGTATACAGGTTTCCTCATGATGTTTTCCTCCACCGTTAAGCTCGTGGTAAATTTCAAATGTAATTCCGCACATAAATTCTGAAAAACTCAGAGGTTCGCCTGGATTTGAACCCACGACCGTAGGTCCACGACCATAGGTCAAACCACTAGGCCACCACAGACAGCTACCTACGGCTACGTCTCTATGGCTTTGAGGTCTGTTACTCTTAAAATGTTCTTGGAGGGGAGGGACTCTACAGGGTTATTTGTAATTCACTAGCACCCTTTTAACCCTAAACTCCTGCCACTTAAACAAATGTTTGTTGTTTTACGGCTTTTGTCATAACTTAATATTTTTGGTGTAATAACGTTTTGAAAATTTGAGATTTCCTCTTATTTTTACGATACTCTATGTATTTGTATGGGAAAAAAAGTGCTTCATTTTAAAAAGTCGTAAAACAAAAAACATTTGTTTGAGTGATAGGAATTCAGGGTTAAGAGGATGTCAGTGAATTAAAAATAACCCTGTATAAAATAAACAAAAATCATGGTAATTTGTTTATTACGGTAAGCCATAGCTCGCGTAAACCATTAGATCATGCAGTCGAATTTAAATTTTGGAATTTTACTAATTCCCATGGGATCTCCCAAAAATTGTATGGCGAACACCCGTGCAAATTTCGTGTAGCTAGACTAGACTTATCGGTTAAGATTTTGGGATTTTACATAAATCACGTTAGATTAAATAAATATCGGGATAAAAAGTAGCTTATGTGCTATTCCCGACGTTCAGCTTACATACCGAATTTTATCCAAATCCGTCCAGACATTTTAGCGTGAAGGAATAAAAAACACACACACACACACGCGCGCAATTTTCGCATTTATAACATTGGTAGGATAAGACTAGTGATGTTACAAACGCGTTGCCGACTTTGAAAGACTTTTTTTACAAAGTTTGTGTAACCATAGCAACACGGGTGCCAAGAAAAAGTTGATTCGCCCTAATAGTAAAACCTCAACAGCCCTGTACCCACTCATTTTGAAATATAATTTATAATTACATAGATTACTTACCCTCGTTTGACCTTGCAGAAGTCGAAAGCGACTGTCCTGTAGGATAGCGCCTTCTCGTTCATATACTTGGCGTAACGCCGGATGAACGGGGACATGTCATAGCCTGCGCCGACAAAAAACATTAAAGAATTCCAAAAACAAGCAAAATGCAGTTGAACAAAATTAAACCGTACGGCACAACACTCAAAGCACAAATTGCATGACACAGTAACGTTTGATACATGCATAAAACAGATGGCGCTATAATAAACTATGGTCAGCGCCATCTAGTTAAGATTATGACAAGTTTTACACTTTTTTATTTTACAACGACGGTTACGTCATAAGGTGCATTCTACGGATATGACGTTATAAATACAAACAAATACTATTGCCAAAATGTACGTGTTTCTCAATATTTATTTGGATGCTTTCCAAATCGATTTACGACGTAGCAAGCTTTCGCTATTTTGATTGTAAACAAAAATATACAGTTTGAACTGAATGATGGATACTGCGCATGAGCACAAAGTTGTAAGTTTTATGTTTCCTTCATTCCCCAATCGAAATTGAGCTGTATAGGTACAGATAGTAAGTTAGAATTTAAAACCATTTAAATTTGACTTTGTAGTGTGATTCAGGAATCTAACGGCGATAATATGCATTATATCTTGAAAACCCTCACCCACATGACTAGCTAAATCTATTTTACATAATTTATGACTACTGTGCCATTGCAGTAACACAAATCAGTTTACTCAAATCTACGGTGCAATAATACAATACAAGATTGTTGATTGTTTAACTATTCCATCACTGATATGTACCTACACTTTTTTGTCTACAAAATATGACTTAAAAGTAATACATTCCTTAATTTCATCAAAACTTTACCCCGAGCCTGGTGCTAAGCTAAGCTTGGGACGCTTGGGATTGCCTGTACAGTCACCACACGGGTATCTTGAGCCACTGTAATATGGCCGTGTAATGCTAAAGATTCCCTTAGAGTGCCTGTGTAGTGGACCAAGAAATTCCTTACCACCCTAATTCTGGCCATACACGTTATGGTTTGCCGGAGAGGTGCAGTTTTGTTCACCTGTGGTGGCGACCGGAGCAAAACCAAAAATGACACCGTACGTTCATTTCACGTCCCCCCAAACACGTTGGTTGACCTGTGCAGGTATCCTCTCCGGCAAACCAATATCAGTTTTACGGTTAAATTAAAATATTAAAGACTACTGTCACACAAGCCAATGTGACAATAAGTATTTGTTAAAAATTTCATTTTAAGAGCAAGCTTTTTAACTGACTGTACTTTTTGTTGACTGTACTTGCATTGTCATCCAACTTACATAAGTATACCCAAGTGAACCCGACCACTGGAAGTGGGTCAAATTCGACGTCCAAGATTTGCCCCGTATATACATAGATACATTGCAAGTTAATAAAATACTATTAATTAGCCGTATTGTTTTTCCATTGATGAAGGAACGTCATAAAAAATGTAAAGCAATTGGTCTACTATACAATCAGCGGAAAAATATGTACTTGTCTCACTGCTCTTTAACAGAAAGAGTCGAAGAAGATATTTTTGACGGGTCAAACGTGTACATATTTTTTTGCAGCTGACTACATCATTGGCCATTAAAATATCTAGTTTTGTATATAACGGTGTACTCTCAGTATTTTTAGTCGTATTTGGTAGAGATATTGAGTTACCTTAATAAAATGGCGTAGGAGATACCTAATGCAAGTTTTTAGGCAAAAATAAACTTAAAAAAATGTGCATGTTTGTTTAGTAGTATTAATCGTGCAAACACAACCACTATAATATAATAATAGTTTATAGTGCATATAAGTATATTACTCTTCAGTTGTTTTACAATGATTATGTATTACACACGCGATCAAAGAAAACGGATTGAACGATCCGTTTTCAATGCTCTTCACTATATTCTATATAATAAATAGACTAGCCAGTATCGAAGTGCAACTCGGTGCAATGTGCATTACTGTGCATTAACTGTGATATGTACCACGACCTAGTGCGAGCAAAACAAGGTTAATCAAATCAAATGTGCACCTATCAGCAATAACTTGTCGTTTTAGTGTGGCTGTTTGTCTCAATGTAGCTTTTATAGCGCTTTACGAGTTTTAATAGCTTTAAATACCACATTATTGAGCTTGACGAGATATATTATGATTGTAAGGGCACATCTACACTACACTGTAAGGCTTCGTACGATCACAAATATGAACAAATAAAATGACTCGCCTATTCAATTCTGAAAACTAAAATTTTTTTAGACATATTTAAACTATCATGCAAAGAAATGCGAAACTATCATACTAAAGTGCATTATCAACGTTGTATACTAAAACCAAACACACGGCAACCTTTAAAACTAACGGTGCAAAAAGACAAAAAAAGCGTGTTTTAAGCGATATCAACTTTACTAAACGAGACTAAGATGTAAAACAGCAAATTAAATTAACCCAACTGATCGCTTTCATGATTTCTCGTAATGCCGTAACCAAGGTATAGTACGGCAAGAACATACATGCCTACAAACAAAAAGGAAAATCAAATGTTGCAAAAAAAGAGCCCCCCAAGCGGTTTACGGACTACAGACGGACATACACACAAAGCTGCCATTTTGTGACTCACCGATCCTCGCACCGGCAGCGCCTTTCCGAAAGCGATAGGAAATTAAAAACGAGTTAAACACATGTTTAAAATTTACAATAACCTAAAAGATCATGTGATAGTTGTGATCAGGCACAGAAAATTCCCTAAATTAATTAACAACATAGCGATCACTTTTAATTCGTGATCAATCACAAAAATCTCAATTAAAATGTGATCAGATCGCCAAAAAAATGTTCTTTTTCTATTTTATGAGCATGGCCACTTTAAATTTATCAGGGTGTTTATAAATAATAAAACTAAACGATAATCCATACTGTCTAACGCGCTGACATTTGCTATCGCATTTAGTATTTCTATTTGTCAAACAGTATGAGACGGTGACAGAAAGAGATTGTGAAAGCGATAGCAAGTGTCCGCGTGTTAGACCATACGTCCCCTGGTACCGGGCAAGAAGCAGAGTTATACCAGAGGTCGTATTGTCTAACGCTTCTGACGCTTGCCTTCGCTTTCACCATCTCTTTCTGTCATCATCTTATACCGTTTGACAGAAAGAAATAGTGATTGCGAAGGCAAGCCTCAGAAACGTTAGACAATAAGCCTGCAGGTCTGGGAAAATAAGAAAAATCCATGTCACTTCGTTAAGCGATAATAGAGGCCCATAACATATCACTTTTTGCATAAGATTAAATAAATTGTGACATGAATTTTTTGGCCTTTCGCCCGGTACCAGAGGTTATCGTTGAGTTTTGGGACACCCTGTATACTTAGAATATAGAATAAACCAGAAACTGCGACGTGTCTGCAGAGCCAATATTAATATTCGTTTATTTATTAGTAAAAAAATACCGAACCACCAAGTGTTGTAAAATTCTAAATACAAAAGACTATTTAGGGATTTTTATCATGCTCTGACAATCAGTCTTTCAGCGGATATATGCATCCTCAATTGAAAATACGATATAATATAACCAAATCCTTAAAGTTTCGGCCAACTTGGAACGTTAATCTCGAGTAGACCGAAGTAAACTGTCAGTCAATTGAAATTGCAAACAATGTAAACAAACCTTGTATTTAAAATGTCTTTAATTTCCATTTTCCCTCATCAAATACTGCTAAATCCGTGTGTTATTTAATCAATACTTACCACAACACTATCCTAAACCATTAAAACAATAAACAAGTGCTAGAATATGGATAATTCATTAAATGGTTTATTTACATTGTTCGCAATTTCAATTGACATTGATATTATAGAGTATCCCCACGCGCATGTCGCTATGATTCTGGTTTACTCTAGATTCTAAACCTTTTTGCCTTATTGTCTAAAGCGGGGAATATTTAGATGTAAATTTAAGGAAACCGACCCCAATCCCCTTTGAGTCAAGTATCAAGTAGGTTCTTGAAAACGGGATCAGCTTTGACAGAAGTTTAAAGTGTTGGATATCGTTTGCCCACTTTACATGTTGGGCAACGCCGGCCAGCAAGAGGGACACGATTATACGTAAGTGGAGTAAGCACATGTATTACTAGTACCATCTCACTATACAATAAGTATATCATATAGAGCGAACGAATTGTCAAGTATATCGTGCTAGAGACATTTCTTACATCTACGACATGCTAAATAGGTGTACACTGTGCAATGTTTAAGAGGGTTTATACCTGCTGAGCTGGCAACGTTGCATTTTTGTTAGTTTTTCTCGATTATTCCATAAAAATTGAATGAATATTAAAAATGTTTTGAATACAAATTGTTCAACTTATATATTAGAACAATTTGTATTCAAAACATTTTTAATTTTCATTCAATTTTTATGGAATAACCGAGAAAAACTATTTTCTCGATTATTCCATAAAAATTGAATGAATATTAAAAATGTTTTGAATACAAATTGTTCAACTTATATATTAGAACAATTTGTATTCAAAACATTTTTAATTTTCATTCAATTTTTATGGAATAATCGAGATAAACTAACAAAAATGCAACGTTGCCAGCTCAGCAGGTATAAACCCTCTTAATAATAACATACTCTTTTTTTCATTTGCATATTTGGATGCAAAACTATTTTGTTTGTTGGTTGCAAACCCGTACCTCGGTTTAGGTTGAAAATGAAAAGAAAACTGTGATCATGTTAACACATTCGGCTCCGGCAACGTTCCGCTAAGCCCTTAAGCCAGGGCCGCACTGGTAAGGCGACCGGCGACGCGACGCGACGGCGACTAAATCAAACATAGTTGATTTAGTCGCCGTCGCCGCTGCGGCCACGCTCACATAACTCGAACTATATTTGATTTAGTCGTCGTCGTGTCGCGTCGCCGGTCGCCTTACCAGTGCGGCCCCGGCCTTAGGCGCAAGCCACATAGAAGAGACGCGAGACGGGGGCGCGTCGCAGCCGCGGCGCCCCTTGAAACAGTTTTCATTCATAGTAAATGTATAGAAGCGTCGCGATCCAAAGCAGACAGAAGAGACGGGGCGGAGACGCGGCTTGCGAACAAATGACGCGGACTGTGACAGACACACCTTCGTCCCACGTCCCTTCTGTGTGAGGTTGTGAGGTGTGAGGCTGAGAACGACCAGTCCCGATCATTTGCGAATACAGGATTTAAGCGTAAACCACACAAAGACGGCAGCAGGTCGGGTCGGAAGAGCGGCGGGTCAATATACGTGGCGGCATATAAACCACATCACACTGCCCCGCGCCCGCCGTCGCTGTGGTGTTGTTCATAATACCGCTACGTAAATAGACCCGCCATACTCCCAACACGGTGCCACCCTGTGTGAAGTCCTACCCGCCGCGGGTCACAGCGACGATCAGGGTCTTAGTTCAGTTTTCGTCTCTCAGCAATTTTCTTTTCATGTTCAAGCGAAAATCTGAGCGGAAGTATGATAGAAGAATAAACCCTAAACCAGAGCCTAAATCAGTATCTAGTGTCACTTGAAACAACAATACGTCTCGAATACGTTGTTTATTGTCTTAATAGCTATGGGCAAATTAGCAGCGCCTCCAGCGGCGTATATCGGCACTAAAAACAAACTCGTTCGAGACGTTTGTTGCAAGGAAAAACTTACACTAAGGACTCTGTAGTTTCAAGCCTAAAATGTCAAGTAAAATGCTTAATTTTAAACGTAATTAGAAGTAGAGGACGCCACTTTCTTCCAACTGTCACATTTTTACCGTAAAATGTGGCAATAATATTGTATGAAAGAAAATGGTCCACAATTCGTCCATTTTTATACTCTTTTCTATAGTAGGTACAAATAAAATGACATTTGATGAATTGCCTAACAAGAATAGTACAGTCAGGGAATTGGATTCTTGGGCCACCATGGGCCCTATCTTAGTAAATGGTTTTATTTTTCTATGAAAGTGCTTATTGAATGACGTATATATGTTACAATTAACAACGTGTGCGGTGGCCTAGGTAGGAATCAAATTGATTGACTGCATTTTTCATTGATTTTTCTGTAAAATAAATCATATAATTGACAACATTTCATATTTCTAAGACTATAATTTGATTCGTTCTCTGTATTCTGTTAGGAAAGAGAAAGACGCTGATTGTTTTAAATTTTCACTAGGATTATTAATTAATTTGTTACAATTTTTTAAAGATGTGCTTAATCTAAAAGAGCGCAACGATAGAATAGATCCATTACTTTTGTCTAGTCTCTATTAAAAAAAAGTGATGACGTAAATTTGACGTTAAGGTTGTTATCTAATTTAAAATTATGACAGCTCTTTTTTCTAGTGAAAAGGGTAAAGGAAACTTATCTATACTGTGGATGTATTTGTACGTACATGTATGTTTTTAAATTTGTTGTATTTTTTTAAAATATGGATAATTAAATTATAATAAATATTTTTCCGTGTTCAGGAGGCGAAACTCTTTCGATTCCTGCAGTAATTTTCAGGTGTTAAAAAAATGAAAGGTTGTCAATTTGTTACAACGTTATGACTGCGAGTCGCAAGGTTATCAAATGGAGGGAGTCATATATTTGTAATGTGTAATTAATACCGCAATAATAAAATTATTATGCATTATCAATTACATTGACATTATCAGTAACGGCCCATTCTGCCTATGGAGGCAGAAACAGATATTTGAGTATGAATTTGTTAACTCGGCATTTATTTTTTAGGATAGGTTGATATTTATTTTCGCTTACGCCCGCGGCTTTGCCATCGCAGAAGAATTGAAAATAGGTTGTTTCATCATCATCATCATCATAATCATTTCAGCCGAAAGACGTCCACTGCTGAACATGGGCCTCCCCCTATGCCAAACAGATCGGCCCTGCGCCTACGTCTTAGCATCTTAGGCTGTTTCCTAATCCCGTTACGGATAATTACGAATGGATTCTTAGTGCTGTTCAAAGAACATGTCTGCCAAAATTTAAGTCTTTAGTTCCAGTGATCTAGGCTATAGGCTCTTTAGTTCCAGTGGTCTAGGCTATAGGCTGTCTGTCGGTCATTCATTCAATACGTCACTATAGATGACATTTTAATTGAATTTACTACTTATAATTTTAAAATTTTCCAAATTGCTTTCAACTACGCATACCACGTCTGACGTAGGTTTCCATTAGGTATTTACTGATTTTACTTTACTACCCGCAGGTACTTCAGGCAGAGATCGCTCTTAAGCGATAAGGCCGCCTATTGCTTACCTTGTAACTTTCTCTCTGTGTACCTGTTTTCTGTATTGCTTACTATTCCTGGTGTACAATAAAGAGTCATTGTATTGTATTGTATTATATTGTATTGTACTTGTATAAATACAAGTACCAAGATTTCTCGAAAAAAATATGAATCAAAATCTCTTGCCCACGACTCCGTCCGAGAATAAAAGATAGCCTACGACCTATTCTCGGACCTACCGAGTACCTATGGGGAAAAAAGTTTCATAAAAATCGGCCAAGCCGTTTCGGAGGAGTTCGATAACAAACACCGTGACGTGACACGAGATTTTTATATACTTACTAGCTGACCCGGCAAACGTTGTTTTGCCATATTACGGGTATAAGAATAGCCTACGACCTATTCTCACACCTACCGAATACAGAGAAAAAAGTTTCATAAAAATCGGTCAAGCCGTCTCGGAGGAGTTCGGTAACAAACACCGTGACACGAGATTTTTATATATTAGATTAGAATATCAAACCACTGCACAGAAATACCAATCATTCTATATAGTTCAATATCTATAAAACAATCACGCCTATCTAATTGATAATAAGAATTGGGGTCGTCGTACGAATGTAAAGTTAAATGACCCAGCTAAAGGGCCCACGCATTTAATAATCCAACCTCATTCATTAATTACATACATTGTGCAAAAACATCATGTGCTCAGTAGTAACAAAAAATCTCAACTACATTTAAAAAAAAAACGAACGGAAGCACAGATAGTAGATTATTTTTTCCGATCGTCGCGTAGAGTGTACTCGCCCAACGGATAAAACACCATAGACAAAAATCATAAACACATGAATCAGTTACATTGTAACAAGCAAAAAGTGACCTTGTTTCGTTTGTAAGAGGTATTTTATGTTGGTGTTTACAATGCGTGTCTAAAAAAATCAGATTCATAAAGCGTACGAGGTCAGAGCGAGTCAACGAACCTAAGGTCAGTGATGCAGGTATCATGGGTCTATCTCCAGTCGACAATGTACTGGTAATTGGTCTCTGGTCTGTTTAAGTGGTCGAGGATGATGGTGCAGTATCGGCGGGTGATAAGGCGAGTTGATATTGTCACTTGTTTCTAGGTTATTGGCAAACTTAGGATGTATTCTAAGCTAGGTAACTTCGCGTAGAATTCGCTTTCAGGAAAAATTTTAATAGTCTTTTTCGGCAGTCAATTTTGATGGACAAATCTTTGTGCTGCTACAGGCTAAGCTTAATCTACCAGCTCAAATTGAAGGAAAAGCCGTTCATTAATTTCTAAGATTATCGTGAACAAACATAATTAGATTTTTCCTCTCTATTGTTTATTAAAGTTACCTATATAGAAGACAGACAGATAAGGAACAGTTTAAAAACGGGCTTAACATTAAACCTTAAAGCTAGAGGAGGTCTAAATCCCGGTGAGGACAAACATAATATAAATGATGAGAAGTAGATAAACCACGATCAGACGGAAATAGTATATTTTATATCCTGCAGAATTACGCAGTCAAAGAAATAATCATTGTTCCTCACCTCAGCAAGTGTTACTACGCCAAAGAATTAGAATTGTCTTCCACCCTTGCCATTGGATCATTACATAATGCTATTTATGATACAAATGTGGAAAGTAAGTAGGCAATTCCCAATTCGTGTTGGCTTAAAAAAAGCTAGATTTACTCGTTTTTTAACATTACCGTCAGTCGACGGGAATTAAGATTGATCTTTAATATTAGACGCGATTCAGCTAGGAATCGGTGCATATTAATTGTACATAGGCGACTAACAGGCGCCAGGAATGGCTAGACTATGAATGAAACATATGTAAACCACCCTCCTACATAATACATAGACGTATATACATTCAGTTAATAGGATTTCCCCGTTTCCCAGTGAGTACAAGCAGTGGAACATGTCGCGACCGATACTAGTTGTTTTTATTTTATAATTACGTCTCTTTTCTACATTTACATGAATTGAATGTAATAAAGAAGTAGGTGAACTTTGACTGACTGATATTTAAATTCTTTCACTAATATATACGTATGAAGAGAACTAAATATGCTGACAGCTTTCCTGCGTGATCGAATCAGAAATGAGGAGATGCGCAGAAGATAGAACCAAAGTTACGGACATAGGTCAGAGAGTTGCTAGACTTGGGTGGCAGTGGGCATGGCACATTGCTAGTAGAACGGGACAGTCGGGGAAGGCTATCTATACATATAATAAATCTGTAACAAGTCGGTGTCTGTACATTGAAGATATTTGAGAAAAACTGTCACTAGGGCTATTTATTAGCGCAATAGAACCCAAAACAATAATTTTTAGAATTATTGTCTGATTGTCTGTTTGTCTGTTTGTCTGTGCGTTTGTGCGCGCTAATCTCAGAAACGGCTGAACCTAGAAGGATGCGGTTTTCACTGATATGTTGGTATTTTCTTGGATTAACATTTAGTGTTGGTTTCATTTGAATCGGTTGACAAATAAGAAAGATACGATACTTTCAGTGTTAGATAGCCCATTTATCGAGGAAGGCTATATGTACGGTGGTGAATGTTAACGCGGGTGTGCGGGGGGGGGTTCGGTGGGGGGTGATGGGTTGGGAGGAGGTGCGGGGGTGGGGGGGTGTTGCGGGGGGGGGGGGGGGTTGGGAGGGGTGCGGGTGGGGGTCATTTTTTTATAACGAGGAACTAAGGAGAACCATAATTGATGAAAAAGCAAATTGGATCAAAAAAATAAGCTGCCCAAATTACTAATTCCACGCGGACGGAGTCGCGGGCAAAAGCTATATTAAATATTTATACACTCAGCAGAAAATCTAACCGCCCACTTTACATACATGTTTCTAAGGAAGGAGGACGATTAGATTCGCCGCTGAGTATATCAAAGACAATCGCAGTCTAAATCCCGTAGCAAATATGTTAAAATAAAATTCATTGCTATCGAAACAGCGTCTATCGAAAGTTAATATCCGACGAGTTGACGACAAAAACCAATGGCATTTCGACTTCCCCGGTATCACGCCGATAGGGGGTCGTCCTCATATCCGACGCAACAGGATGCAACTCGCATTGCATTTAAAATTCCAATATAAGTACAGTTGTAGTTTGCAGATTCCAATATTACTGCCTTTTATGAACAGAAACGTAGTTTGATGGTCGTCTTTTTATATAAAACTACCCCCCCCCCCCCTACATAATAAATGAAAGGCGCCTCATTTGTTGCATCATAAGATGATGTATCTTTTTGACGTGTATTCAAGTACACTACTTGATTGTCTACTAGCCTTTATGCCCGCATCTGGCGTGCCATCTTTCTTACAGTTTAATTTATTACAACTGGTGCGTGGTCTGCAAACTGGTCTTTATTGTTGAGATAAAGCGTCCACATTTTACACCAACTTAACTTAAAATACCTACATAAAATAATCGTATTCAAATGTCATTTTATTTGCATTCCTTATTCATACATCCAGTCAATTAAAACAAACCAAACTTAATTCCAAAATTACTCCAAAAATAAGATACATACCTTGTACCCCGCTTTTATCTAGAAAATTACTTAGTTGAAACGTTGAATTACTTGATGCTAGATATTGTGTAAACCTCTGAAACAAAAAAAAAACACAATATTAATATTGAAGCGGACAATAATGTGAATTGCGTTGTGCTATTTCGATTTGATAAAATAAATTAATTCACAATGACTGGTCACTGGTTATGCTTCGTTGGTTTACATTTATTATTACGTGAGACATATTTGTAATGGGTTAAGATTCTATAGTATAATGACAAAGCCTTTTGCCTATTCTGATGGAAACCAAAAAGTTGCACCACGTTAAATGGTAATTAACCATACAAAACGACCGACAGAAAAAAAGTTCCGTTGGGGCACAAAAATTACCCAGTTTTATTGCGTGGTTAATTTTCGTGTCACAACGGACACTAATTACTAAACAGTTTTATTGCGTGGTTAATTTTCGTGTCACAACGGACACTAATTACTAAACAGTTTTATTGCGTGGTTAATTTTCGTGTCACAACGGACACTAATTACTAAACAGTTTTATTGCGTGGTTAATTTTCGTGTCACAACGGACACTAATTACTAAACAGTTTTATTGCGTGGTTAATTTTCGTGTCACAACGGACACTAATTACTAAACAGTTTTATTGCGTGGTTAATTTTCGTGTCACAACGGACACTAATTACTAAACAGTTTTATTGCGTGGTTAATTTTCGTGTCACAACGGACACTAATTACTAAACAGTTTTATTGCGTGGTTAATTTTCGTGTCACAACGGACACTAATTACTAAACAGTTTTATTGCGTGGTTAATTTTCGTGTCACAACGGACACTAATTACTAAACAGTTTTATTGCGTGGTTAATTTTCGTGTCACAACGGACACTAATTACTAAACAGTTTTATTGCGTGGTTAATTTTCGTGTCACAACGGACACTAATTACTAAACAGTTTTATTGCGTGGTTAATTTTCGTGTCACAACGGACACTAATTACTAAACAGTTTTATTGCGTGGTTAATTTTCGTGTCACAACGGACACTAATTACTAAACAGTTTTATTGCGTGGTTAATTTTCGTGTCACAACGGACACTAATTACTAAACAGTTTTATTGCGTGGTTAATTTTCGTGTCACAACGGACACTAATTACTAAACAGTTTTATTGCGTGGTTAATTTTCGTGTCACAACGGACACTAATTACTAAACAGTTTTATTGCGTGGTTAATTTTCGTGTCACAACGGACACTAATTACTAAACAGTTTTATTGCGTGGTTAATTTCGTGTCACAACGGACACTAATTACTAAACAGTTTTATTGCGTGGTTAATTTTCGTGTCACAACGGACACTAATTACTAAACAGTTTTATTGCGTGGTTAATTTTCGTGTCACAACGGACACTAATTACTAAACAGTTTTATTGCGTGGTTAATTTTCGTGTCACAACGGACACTAATTACTAAACAGATTTATTGCGTGGTTAATTTTCGTGTCACAACGGACACTAATTACTAAACAGTTTTATTGCGTGGTTAATTTTCGTGTCACAACGGACACTAATTTTAACTTTAAACTAGACATTAAGGTGTCAAGTCAAGATGTATAGCAATTACCGCGCTCAACTGCCCTCTTTCTGCTTATTCCCCTAAATTCAAGTTTAGGGTGAATGAGCATTTTCTAGGCAAGCGTGCTCCATCGTAGGCCTCATCTTCGCTTTTCATCAGGCGCTATTGTGGTCAAATGCAAGCCTATATTGTATAAAAAAAGCCCATGGATACCCATAACAAGTAGAATGATGTAGAGAGGTAATTAATCTCAGGAACTACTAGATTTTAAATATTCTTTTACACACAACATGGGCAATTTTTTAATCCCGGAGAAGTGCAATCTTTAGAACTCAAAACGCAGTTGCAGTAAACATACATGGTAGTTCTTAGATTCGCAACAAATTGCCTGTACGCAGAGAGTGCGTTAAGGCCGTGAACTGGATGCCAGCGGGCAGCGGGGATGGCAGCGGCGCGGCGAGCGTTTCCTGTTCACTGTTCAGTGGGCGTGCTTGCCACAGGTAACTACTATGCGGCGAGTGTCTCCGCGCAATGAATAGAAAACACGCTCGCTGCCCCGCTGCCCACCCGCGTCCAGTCCGCGGCCTTAGACGGTGGTGAGTATTTCCGTAATTTATGTTACCAGCTACTACCACCTATGCGAGATTGGTTTGCGGTCTACCATCTACCACAATTTTCATCACACTCCTTCATTCATGGAAATGAAATTAATACAGTGATTCGGGAGATGTAAAGAGGACCAACCCTACCGGATTCATTTAATCATAGATTACTATTTCGTACCAGCACATGACATGAATAATTTTTTTAATGTTGAAAACAAAAAGTAGTAAATTATTTTCTAAGTGCATGGTCTCTCTACAATTAAGATTACTCGTCATTGACATTGTCAACATGTGACTTTTTACTTTCTTCATAATCAAAGAAAAGCTGTTGCAGGATGACCATCCAAACAACCAAACATCTTCACAAAATTTTCTCATTTATAATAATATGTAGTAGATAGATAGATTCATTTATTTCTGATTGAAAATTACAATTATATTCAGCATTCGAAATGTCACAAATATAAAGAATTCACAAAAAGATCGTCAAAAGAATTTGAAAAACATAAATGGAAAATATATAAATTTAAAATGTCACAAAGATAATAATATTAAAAACAATAAAAGTGAGATAAAACAAAAATGTCAATAAAATATTAAATCACATAATGTGTGAATGTCAAAGAGTCAAAGAGTAGGATTTCAGGAACAAACAGACTATTGATAAAGATTATGCAGACAGAACGAGATATATCATGAGAGTGGCGGTACATTGCCGTATACGATCGATCATTTATAAATAAAAAAGCTTTTACCCGTGGCGTCGTACATACTCCGGGATTTTATTAATTTCATGGGAATTCCCAAAAATTACGTCGTGGTCTTCATTTACGAACTCCCGTGCAAAATGTCATACCTCTAGACTGTAAGCAGAAGATCGCGGGTTCGAGCCTGCCCGGTCGCGCCACCTCAGAATTTTTCAGAACTTATGCGCGAAATTACACTTGAAATTTACCATGAACTTTACGGCTAAGGAAAACGTGAAGGAATCTTGCACACACCTGCAAAGAAATTCAATGATGTGTGAAGTTCGTAATCCACACTAGGCCCGCGTGGGGAACTACGGTCGAAGCCCTCTCATTCTGAGACATGCGCCTTGCAGTTTAACGTATTGGGATGACGATGATTTAACCTTTTCAACGCCTGTCAAATAGAACAGCTCTCACTCATACGCCATGACATAGGAATGTCAAACGCGAAGTTGAACCCTATAAAAATGCATGTAGGTGGATATCGCTTTGCACACCGTGACTGATATATCTATCGTTGGCGTAGAGAACCTGCGGTACTGATGTGTCACTGGCGTCGAAAATGTTAAACGAGTCATTCAAAAACCATTCCTAATTCCAACAGCGTAAAGATGATTAAGACCCGTCGTCTAGTGCATAGTTCAAGGTCCTTGAACAAAACAAAGCAGGCGACATAGTTTCAGAACAGGCGTCAATAGGTATCAATGTTATTGATACAAGTGCTTGAATTGGCGGTCATACTCCGCGTCGTATCTTACGTAGAAATTAATTACAACATTGCATTCGTTTTTAATTTCGAATGTTATCTGATAAGAAAGAGTACTTGAATCGTTAATATCGTTATGATAAACTATACGAATTATTGTTTTATCCACCACGGGTACAGCAATTGCTTGAGTCATAAGACCGGTTTCTGAGCCCCTCACTAGTAAAATACGTTACATGAACTTGGGGTCTATTCATTCCTGGAGCAACCTTGGTGATCCGAGGCCTAGTGCCCTGTAGTCTGTACACCAGACTAGAACATTCAAGCACGATATATTGTAGGAGGATAGACATACCGCTTTTAAAGGGAGGACCTTTCCATAAAAGTATACTGTAGTTATTTTTCCAACGATTACGATCTACAAAGACAAGACAAGATGAAAAAGGGGTTAAGTGAAGAAGACAAATGTAACGTATTAGTAATAAAAAACAATCACTGGTGGATACAATAAGTAGTGATTTGTAACTCTATTGACAAGCAATAGCAAGTAAGCAATAGGTAATAAATAATATTTGAGGAGGAAATTAAATCTGAACATGTACCTACAGTATTTTAATCGACTACGTCAAAACATTTATTTAACATGCTATATAGGTCAAATCTTGGATTCCGAATTCAACCAATTCCCAGTGGTCGGATTTGACATTTGGTATACATGTGCAAGTTGAATGGCAAATGCAAGTAAGGGCCGGCGCTCACTGACGGCATGGCACGGCATGGCATTTTATTACTATCAAGTTATTTTCGATCTTATTTCAATGAGTTTAGAATTCATATTACTTTGTTTCGATACCACGATGCCGTGAAGTGCCGAGGGATGACGCAACGCATAACCAATAAAGTAACATGAATTCTAAACTCATTGAAATAAGATTCAAAATAACTTGATAGTAATAAAATTCCATACCGTGCCATGCCGTCAGTGAGCGCCGGCCCTAAAACACACAGTCAGCAAAAAGGCTTGTATTAAAACTGTCATTTATAATAAAAACGAATTTACAACACCAGTTTACGACGAAATCCGTGAATAAAATCATCACTTATTAAAAGATTTAAGCACTTCATCCGGCATGCTAAAAACAGCATTGATTTCATCAAAATAGCGTTAATGGATGTCGTCTGATTGACAGTCAATAAGCCAGTGCCGACACAAATTGCTACGGTGCCTCTATTGGTTCTGATAGAGTATACATATTTAATACCAATAGCCTGTAATAGAGACGTTTTCTAATGCCCAATTGAGCGATCACTACTGATGGTATTATTTTTCCACGGACTAAATTTATTTTGCAGTTTTCAAGCCAAGCGAGGACCTCACGACACTGACGCCATCTAGCTATATTTCACCTGTCGAAAACCCTATCAAAGTTCCGCCTTTTCAAACCACTGCTATACCAAGATCTTCTCTAAGATTGCCATAACGGTAGTATCGAGCATATAAGATGCCCGGTGTTGCGCGTGTCCTCATCAAAATCATCGATTCGTCTTGTAGAAAACCTACGCGGGATAAGTGTCTTCTGCACATTAGTCTGCTATCCGAAAATCTTTACTTCCTCGAATTTTCGTAGGCATACGTCACAGGCTAGCTGCACCTCCTTCCGAAAAAGATAGGTACTTAACGATTAGGCAATTATCTTCATATAGATAACAGATATGCGTGTGGATTGCCACGTCGATGATTTAGCATGATTAAGCTGCATAGGAAAGGTTCAATGATATCAATTAGTTCATTGCCGTGTCTAAATTTAGATCCCGACGGAGACCACTTAGCGCCAATTTAAGTGTTTTAGCACTATGATTGCTCTTTTTTAATTGGCTTGCACGCATTTTGTGTGGATTTTTGCAGTGTTGATATGCAAAGACAAGACCATGGTTTTCTATTTTGAAAGAAGAAATTTAAGTTTTCCGCGAAACGCAGACGAAGCCGCGACCAACTGCTAGTTTCATACAAACAGCGAAAGCATAATTACATAGATACGAGATAGCAACATGAATTAAATTTAGGTGGATTAAAAAGGGGGCGTCTCCTCTATCGCCAGAATGGTACGAGGATATCAATAACGACCTAGCTGTACCTACCTGGTTATTTCAATGTTGAAATTAATTTATCTATTGCATAGCATTACGATGTGATATGTTACGAGGAATGGGCTGAAGATATGGTGCCGTGAAATCACTGACACGTAATAGAATTAATGGAGCACAGTAGAGAAATATGTCTAACTGTTATAAACCGTGAATCTTTAAACTGTTAGAAACGAACAGTTCATTTCCGTCTGATAGCGCCACAGTATAGCATGATATAACTTCCTCATTTATTCCTACTCGAGCTCTTTACAAAATGAAGGAACTACGTACAACAGCATTCTAAATGAGGCACGGACAGCTTCCGAGAGCCCTAAATGGGCGCCATGACCGAGTAAGGCAACTTGCCATTCCAGTCAAATACCAGACTGCCTGGCTCTAGTAAAGGTTAGGACACGCGACTTTTCAAGTCCTCGCGGTTCGGAGAGAACGCGCGGACGGCGGCACGGCGAGCGTTTTCTCCGTTCTTTGCTTTTTTCGAATGCCACACCAAGTAACGCAACCAGCATTTACTCGCTGATATTTTGGCTATAGGCTTAGCAAGCACTGCGTCCTTTTTTTATACAATATAGGCTTGCGTTTGACTACAATCACGTCTGATGGAAAGCGAAGATGAGGCCTACGATGGAGCACGCTTGCCTAGTAATGCACTGCAATTATACGATTATTTGGGAATAACTGAAAACGAGAAACCGCATAACCACGCACTGCCTGGCGTTCTGTTTGATTTTATTTCAGTATCACCATAGACTTCTGGTGAGTAGCGTGTGTTGCGGCTTTGGTTTCTCTACGCTGGCTCTATCAAGACTGAATAAAAACCGAATGCGGTTAACCGCAGTGCGTACGTCACCATACTACTTAGGCCCATACTACACGGGCGGTTCTCCCGCCGCGGGAAACCGCTTCTGAACCGCCACTAGACACAATTTTATATGGAAGTTGTATGGTGCAAACTACACTGCGCAGCTCCGTCGAGCGGGAAACCGCGGCGGGAAACCGCCCGTGTAGTATGGGCCTTAATTAGGCTCGGCGCAAATGAGCCACCGACCACAGCCACCGGTGGCTAGCGACAAGCAGATCACACACTTTTTCCTAACTAACTAACCGCACCGGCCGCTCCGGAGGCAGCGACGACACCGTCCCCAGTCAACAGCCGAGGGCGCGTGCGTTTGATCAACAAACTTGGGAATACTTTAATGTATATCCTTTGTAGAATTATTTCTACAAAGGATTATACATTAAAGTATTCCTTATGGAAGTTCCGCACACCGCACCGCAGATACTGACATAGCTCGGAAAGATGCCAGAGTAAAGTGGCAGTGGGCAGGGCACATTGCTTTCAGAACCGACTACCGATGGGGCGGTAAGGTGGTGCTGGTGACCGCGAACTGGAAGACACGGTTTGGGAAAACCCCCAACATGGACGGACAATCTGGTAAAGGTCGCAGGAACCACTTGGATGCGGGCAGCGCAGCGCAGGACCGATCGTTGTGGAACTCTTTGGGGGAGGTCTTTGTGCAGCAGTGGATGTGTTTTGGTTGATATGATGATCATCATCATTTCAGCCCTAGGACGTCCACTGCTGGACATAGGCCTCCCTCAATGACGCCCAATCATTACGGTTGGAAGCGACTTGCATCCACCCTGAACCTGCGGCCTTCACCAAATCGTCCGTCCATCTCGTTAGTGGACGTCCCACACTGCGCTTGCCAGTCCGTGGTCTCCACTCGGGAACCTTTGGGCCCCAACGGCCATCTGTTCTGCGTGCTATATGGCCTGCCCATTGTCATTTCAACGAGCTAATCCGTTTGGCTATGCGTTTGGTTTTGAATGTTTTGATATGATGATGGATGACCTTTTTAAACTAATTTGATCTTTGAATACTTAAACAACTTGTACTATTACGAGTACCAATCATTCCAGACTCTCATTTTTGGTGCTTAAAATTTGTTTTTTTTGGTGAGTAAAAGTATTCTTTTGATAACAACATGAGGAAACGGATACGCTGTTCGAAATTTGCTTTTTGCTTGTAATTTTATGTGTCCCTTTTTTTGCGTTGCGGTTAGGAAACGGTTAAAACGGATGTCCTTCCTGGCAAAATAATCGCTCTCAAGGGAACACTTAGCGACATTAGATCGCGTAGGTAATTTTATGGCGAATGATACGTTTTAGTTAGGAACATACCTACTATCAATGACGAACGAATGGAAAAACGAAATACGCGGAAAAGGAAATACGTGGAGTTGAAAAACTTAACAATATTAGTTAAAGTTTGTATGAAAGTTTTCCGATGTATGCCATGCATTTAGGGCCAACACGTTCATTCATTGCCAGTGACAAAACTTCTGTTATCAAAAAAAACTTACTCCTATGCCAGTGACACGCATACGTGTCAACATAATTCATACTCCTATGCCAGTGACACTCATTCGTGACTTCGATCATTTCGGCCGGCATAGCGGAACGTTGCCGGAGCCGAATGTGTTAAAGCGAATGTCATTTCCAACAAAAACTAATTATTTTTTTGTGTAAACGGATACACCTTTCGCGGCCCCTGTGAAGTCGGAGGTCCCGGGCACGGGCCCCATTTGACCTCATAAGAAAGACTGTACAGTGTATGGGTAATATTCGTGTCACAACGGAGCTTTTTCCAGTCAGACGTTTTGTATGGCTACAATTTAACGTGGTCCAACTTTTGCCTCTAGTCCCAGTAGTTCGGTTGATTAGTCCGGGGCCGAACTACTGCTACATTTTTGTTCCCAATAGTTCGGTTATGACGTCAAACCGAACTACTGAGAGTTAAAACGACTCAAAAGTACGGTTAAGGATGCAGCTAAATAAAAAATCAAAGAGGCATTTTTTTCATTACATTTTTTTAATAAAACAAAAATGTTAAAGTAACTTCTTCGCATTAAATATATTATAAACGGGTCACTCACGCTTTAAAAGTAGAGAAAAAAAATCCAAAAATGGTAATTTTGTAGTTACATCACAATATAAAAAGTTTTGTTAGTGATTACAAACTAAATTGCAGTTTATAAACTAACCACGACCTATGTCGATGTATAGGGACAACATTTTCCCAATGGCGAAGTTAAGTTTGTCCCTCAATCCAAAATACTGATTTTTGGCGTATCCGATTCGCACTTGGCCTTTTTTTTTATAATAAAAGTTGTTTGCACATCATTAACCGAACTACACACCACTTCCCAATAGTCCGGTTTGACGTCATAACCGAACTATTGGGAACAAAAGCGTGGCAGTAGTTCGGCCCCGGACTAATCAACCGAACTACTGAGACTAGAGGAACTTTTGGTCTCCACCTACATTTTTTGTATCAGCAATGTAACGTATTTTGCAGCTAATAATGCTATAGGGTCGGAATAAAAAGGAACTCATGTGGTATTCCAGACGTACAGAGAGATGTACAGTCAGTCGCGTACCAGGGTGGAACCTTTTCACAACCAATTTCACGATGATTTCTTTGGCAGATGTACGGAATGTCAACAAGACATTTGCAACGAAAAAGGTTCACCCTGGTACGTGATTCAGTTTCCTTGCCTGTACATACCAAATTTAATTTAAACCCATCCAGCCGTTATAGCGTGATTTACACACATACTAAAAAACTTTCGCATTTACAGGGTTATTTTTAATTCACTGACATCCTCTTAACCCTGAATAGGCTAGACGACTAAAAAAAACTGTTTAGTCCGTCAGTTAGATTATTAAAAAATATTGTACACGTATTTTTTCCTTTGTTTGACAAACAAAAAATGAGGAGGATACAGTGCTTAGAAGTTTCGGGTGACGTCACTATATGGTACAATTTTTACCTAAGGGTGACGTCACAAGCCCCCACTCCGGAAGTTTGATGATCTATATCTTTGTCGTTTTTTAATAATTTGATAAACCAAAAAATACGTGTCCCATATTTTCCCATAATCTAAATGACGGACTAATTAGAATGACCAATTTTTAACCCAGTCGTCATCCCTATTCCTATCACTCAAACAAATGTTTTTTGTTTTACGACTTTTTAAAATGAAGCACTTTTTTCCCCATACAAATACACAGAGTATCGTAAAAATAAGAGGAAATCTCAAATTTTCAAAACGTTATTACACCAAAAATCTATCTAATACCTTTAAACGAGCAATTCTTGTATATATATATATAATCAGGATCTCGAAAACGGCTCCAACGATTTCGATGAAATTTGGTATGTGGGGGTTTTCGGGGATGAAAAACTGATCTAGCTATGTTTCATTTTCAGAAAATCGCTTTTACTCGTGTTTTCCGGCTATTTTTGTTTGCATTTGAATATAAAGCTAAATTTCGCCGACTTCGAGCAGATCATAATGGCACATTAGAAATCGGGTGGTCGCGGATTCAGCCGACCTCGGTTCGATACCACGTTTTTTTTCAAGATTTTTAGTTTTTTTTTTAAGTATTTTTTTATGAGAAAACGTCAAGTTTCTTCTGTTGTGAGAAAAAGTTACTTTTTTTGTGAGAAAAAGTTACTTTTTTGTTAGAAAAAGTATTATAGGGAACGTGCGGACAGTAAAACAAACTTATCAAGGTAAAACATTCAAATTGATGGCGCCCTTATGGCACCAGTTGGCAGCACCGTCTATGTGCACGTTCCCTATTGGGAGCACAGAACAGGAAAAGCCGGTTGTCTGTAAAGTCGGTTTACGGACGATAGTTTAACGTGACTCACGCCCCCCCCCCCCCTCCGGTGTTTTTGTCAAATATCTTGAAAACGGTGCATCCTACGGCAAAATCAATGAAATTTTCATCCCCCCTTTAATACCCCCGCGCTCCCTCCCCCGCATCCCCTCCCCCGCTCTCACCCCCCCCCCCCCCACCCCTCCGGTGTATATAATCAGGATCTCGGAAACGGTTCCAATGATTTCGATGAAATTTGGTATTTGGGGGTTTTCGGGGATGAAAAATTGATCTAGCTTGGTCTTATCTCTGGGAAAACGCTTGGTACCGAGTTTCTGCCCGAGCAGAGCTCGGTCGCCCAGGTACTATTAAGTTATGACAAAAGCCGTAAAACAAAAAACATTTGTTTAAGTGGTGGGAGTTTAGGGTTAAAAGGATGCTAGTGAATTACAAATAACCCTGTATAATTTTACTTACTACCCTTAACCCTTTCAACGCCAAGCCTCGACAAAACGTAAACCTGCTTTGAATCTTATGTCATTCTGTCAAGATCACTTTGACAATGTACTTTGTGACACCTATATGTGTCGTTGGCGTTGAAAAGGTTAACACGCTTCGCACGCGTTAGAAATACCTTCACTAGAAATATTTGTATCTTGAAGTTTTGCCTGAAAAAGTTACGAACATTCTTAACCTTTCCAACGCTCTGTCAAATACAACAGCTCTCACTCATACGCCATGACATCGAAATGTCAAACGCGAAGTTGAACCCTACAGAACTGCATATAGGTAGATATCGCTCTGTACGCCGCGACTGATATATCAGTCGTTGGCGTAGAACCTGCGGTGCTGAAATGTGTCGTTGGCGTCGAAAAGGTTAAAGCACAACGTTCGCTCGGACAACGCCATCTATTGATGGCAGACGAAGTTAACAAGTCATCATGAAAGTAAAAATAATATTTGTAGGGGGTCATACACATTTTTTGTTCGCGTATCTCCTATGGACATGACAAAAGTTAAAGAGTCTATAGCTAATATTTTCGCTCGTGCCTAAAACACCACGTTCCCAAAATACCAGATTTTATACCAGGGGCCGTCCATAAAGTACGTCACACATTTAGGGGGGGTCAAGTGATCTGTGACACAAGAACAAAATAATTGCGATTTTCATAGTAATAAGTGTGATAAGGGGGGGGGGGGTCCAAATTAATCGAAATTGGTGTTGATGTAATTTATGGATGGCTCCTTACCTATTTACCACATTTCTAGCTTACCAGATTTTCATTGGACGACATTACAAAATCGAAGGTTACTCAGGATGTGATTTTTTTTTGGCGGAATGCCTTATTTTGGATACCTGATACAATGCGAATGTAATAAATGGGTAATTTAGTATTTTGTAAAATCTTGTATTTTGGGAATGTAATATTTTAGGCACGACCGAATATTTTTTAGTCAAGTCTACATCAGCGTATGGGGCGCCTGGACGCCCATTTCAATAAATCTTAAGTTGGCTGACTCGGAGTCGCTAATTGTATGTCCACAGGAGAGACTACTTTTGTTTCTTAAGGTGTAGGTATGAGACCCTATACTTGATTTAATTTAGAATTGAAAACCACAACATCATTATATTGCGGCTCGTCAACTATTTCTTACCTAGCAAATAGTACAGTACAATAGTCTGGGAGCCGCAAAATAAAATTGTTTTATTGTCACTTTATTTGCGTGTCGTCAATTGCTACTCTAGTACAAATTGTAAAGACATTACATTTCACGAGCCGCAATATAATGTTGTTGTGGTTTATAATTCTAAATTAGTATAGGATAGTAGAATAATAATCTCACCTCATTCCCATACGCG
Organism: Archips xylosteana; assembly: GCA_947563465.1. NCBI lineage: Eukaryota > Metazoa > Arthropoda > Insecta > Lepidoptera > Tortricidae > Archips > Archips xylosteana. The sequence goes on from OX387364.1 coordinate 16,363,169, forward strand.
AGTAGATGATGAACGGTGATGAGAGCTTTATACACGACCACCCAATTGGTGTTCTGTGTCCGCTCGACGAGCAAGTTGGCGAGCTGCGGTATCGAGACATTTGGCTCGTTTGTGCAGTGGACTAGATCTGTAACAAAATAAAAACAATTAGACCAGCCATACTCAAAGTGTGTTCCGCGGAACCCTAGGGTTCCGCGATACCCCTGTATGAGTTCCGCAAGAATTGAAAAAAAAATTCAAAACACCTCTCTCTGTTCGACCGTTCTGACGCGCGGCGTATCACGTGATTCGATATCACTATTGTTTTATTGTAGGGTTCCGTCAAGTATTTCGCTTTCCAAAAGGGTTCCGTCACCAAAAAAGATTGAGAACCTCTGAATTAGACTATCGCTTACAGTATCTTCGGGTGAGGTAAAACGCTGCTAAAATCCTGCAATTTGTATTTGTATGTATGTGTGTATAACTCTTTATTGCACATAAAACACCTGACAGTACAGAGTAAGTAGGTAAGCCTCTAACAAGATGGAGCGAGGACCTGGTGGAGGCCATGTTCAGCAGTGGCCGTCTTTCGGCTCAAATAGTAGTGGTAGTGGTGGTGACTGACGTTTTCATTTATTGATTAAAGCTCCATAAACATATATGTATACAGATTAAAAAAAAATTTTAGCTGCCGTTTTGTTGCATCCTTTAACATCAGTCAAATAAAACTAAAGGTTTATTGAATCACACGTTACTTTGCGGAGGTCCATATTAATGAACTGAAACAATTACTTTGCTCACCCGCGACCTAAATTTGGTCTAAGGTCGCGGGTGAGCAAAGTAATTGTTTCAATTCAATAAAACTGAAGGTCTCCACGGTAGGTTCTGGCCAGACAATCAGCGAGGCCGTTTTCTAAAATGTACTCGTCAGTCGAAAAACAAAAAATAAAGTATGCACTCAAAGGTTGACTGGTAGATATATCTTAGAGATAATTTCGCCTCAACGGTGTGATTAGTGTTCTTTTTTTATCATCATCATCATCCCGGCCACCATCTCACTCTGACTAAAATATAGATATCTCAGTTCTGCAATGGAATTCGACTTGGTGCCCATAGAACGAAATGAAGTAACGCTCAGCACTGTTGGTTTTGGGACCATTTTGACGCATGATCCTTTCACAGCAAGATTATTGTATTATACTAGTTGACCCCGCAAACATTGTTTTGCCATATCACCTAGGGGTATAAAAAATAGCCTACGACCTATTCTCAGACCTACCGAATATAGAGAAATAGTTTCATAAAAATCGGCCAAGCCGTTTCAAAGGAGTTCGGTAACAAACACCGTGACACGAGATTTTTTTTTAGTTTTAGTCGTTTAAAAATAATTCACTCCGGTCCCTTCGCCATGTCAGTTGCAATATACAATAAAATTCCTAAACCATTTCAAGATGAAACCAATATAGACAGATTTAAAAGGCGACTAAAACAACAACTAATCAACAAATCTTACTACTCCTTACAGGATTTTTTAAACGAAAAATAAATTTATATAAAAACATAAATAAAACGAAAATTTTTTAGTAAAATTTACAAGTCCCACAAAATACAATAAACTAAAAACAAAAATATAAAGTCAGTAAAAATAGATTAGGTATAAAGTCATTTCATCCTTGCTTATATTCTAAGTAGTATGTAGTTTATTTTTAAGTTTATATAATTTTTTAGTGCCATATTGTTAATAGGTAAACTATGTATAACTGTAACTTTTCACTAAGGTACATATTGTTATGTGGTTTGGTTACTACTACCATTATGTATACCTACATATTGCTGTGCCCTCACAGGGTAAATGTTGAAGCTGTACATTATTTTTAAGATCTTTACCCACAACATTTAAACGCAATAAAGAGTTTGAGTTTGAGTTTATATATTAGATTATCTTAAATCGGATTACCAGCTGCAACTGAAAGTGAACTGTAGGTACTGCAGTTGTGGCCGAAACGTCGAAGTAAATACATGTATAAATGCGTGATAAGACCCGTTTAAAGTAATACGTGGGTGAATCAATTTTTTAGTGCCACCCGTTGCTATGGATACCTACACAAATTTCGTCCCTTGGACAACCTAAGCATTTTCTATGAAACAGTATGAAGTACTTGGACATTTGGACAACCGGGGACAGACGAAATAACACAAAAAAGTTGATTCGGGTGACTTACGAGTGAAAATCACGAACGTTTAAAATATTATGTAACCAGGAACTTGTAGGCTTATTGTCTAACGTTTTTGACGCTTGCCTTCGCAATCGCTATCTCTTTCTGTCAAACGGTATAAAACGTTGACAGAAAGAGATAGTGAAAGCGAAGGCAAGCGCCAAAAGCGTTAGACAATACGGCCTCTGGTCGCAATATGGTTTGCAAATTTTTAAACTACAACTTACTACGAACGCTGCAAGTTGAATTAAAGCTCGTAGAAATAAATAGACATTCTATTGTAAACCATAGACCCAAACACAATAGAGGTGGTAGATATACAGCGTGACAGAATTATTACGCTGTATTGTGTTTACGAACTTGACCTGAAAGTTAATGACAGGCGTTGCGAATAACCACAGCGTTGGTTAAAATTAGTTTTACTAGTTTACGTAATGTGATAGACTACTTTTTAATGTATGACATAGGTACGGTCAAGGACTTTAATTCTTGAGCCACCATGGAACCTTTTCAAAGGAAAAGTCATTACGATTTTCCTTGTTAATTAATGCGATGTTACTATGACGTTTACTGTGAAATGGTTCCATGGTGGCTCATGAATTAGGCCCATACTACACGGGCGGTTCTCCCGCCGCGGGAAACCGCTTATGAACCGCCACTAGACACAATTTTATATGGAAGTTGTATGGTGCAAACTACACTGCGCAGCTCCGTCGAGCGGGAAACCGCGGCGGGAAACCGCCCGTGTAGTATGGGCCTTAAAGTCCTTGACCATACAGTCATCCATCATCATCCCAGCATATATGTATGTATACGTCGGGCTCCTCACACAATGAGAGCTTGGGCCGTAGTTCCCACGCGGGCCCAGTGCGAATTGCGAACTTCACACACACACACCATTGAATTTCTTCGCAGGTGTGTGCAGGTTTCCTCACGATGTTTTCCTTCGCCGTAAAGCTATGGTAAATTACAAATGTAAATTCGCACATAAATTCCGAAAAAGTCAGAGGTGCAAGCCGGGATTTGAACCCACGACCCTCTACTTGAGAGGCCATAGCCAGGCTCAAACCACTAGGCCACCACGACTCAGATAGGTAGGTAGAGGTACAGTCTTATAAATGAAACTATGAGCTACGAGAAAAAGATTTGTAAACTGTAACGACCGTTGAACATTATGATTAATATATTACACACATGTCATACATACATACACATACATGCCAGTTCATAGAAAATTTTAGGCAAATCTAAGATTTTTTTGGGGTAAGGCTTTGCTTAATGAGCAAAAACAAACAGATGTGAAAGTTCACCTAATAGTTGTACGATCTCGCAAACGTGTCAAGGACGACCACGATTGTGCGCGGGCGCAGGCAATTCGCGCCACGACCACAGCGCATAGGGCGCGCTGCTATGGCTCACGTCGCCCTAAAGCTACCTTAGGGTTCAAAGACCCGGTTGTTAATTATTTTTAGGGTTCCTCACCCTAATGGTGCCAACGGGACCCTATTACTGAGACTCCGCCCGCTGTCTGTCTGTCCGTCCGTCTGCCATAGGGCTCTATCACTTGAACCGTAACTAGACACTTGAAATTTTCAACAATTATGTATTACTGTAGCCGCTATAACAACAATAGTACATTACTGCAGCGGCCGCGAAATAGGGGATTGCCGGCCGAGTGTTAACGAGGCCATCTAGAGATACGAGGCCGGCAATCCCTGTTCGTGGCCAAGGCTTGTATAGAGTTTTTCTCAAACATGCATCACCATCACCACCATCATCATCATCACCATCATCATCAACACAATCATCATCATCAACATCATCGTCATCACCATCACCATCATCATCATCATCATCATCACCATCATCATCATCATCATCACCATCATCATCACATCATCATCATCATCATCTTACCTTACCTTAAATAAGCGTAGTGGCAGAATGTTTTAATGAACCAAAACGCAAATATTGCTTATAGTTTTTTTTAATGGCTAAATGCTATGATGCCATAGACCTATAAACGTCATGGTATGAAACAATAGACGATCACTTTGCTGGCCTTGGCCAGCAATGTTGTATGAAATTCCATTATTGACCTCTCATCTAGGCGCACCTGCACCACCGGCTGCACCTGCACCTGCAACGTGACCCTTCGTGGCGTATTATAAGGAACATAACGTCAATATTTCATAGCATGTTTGAGAAAAAAATAAAATAAAGTTAAAAATTAAAGGCGGTCGTCATATGAGAAACTTGTTTTTTTTTCACGTTTTTGACGTGAGAACGTCTAATAAATCGATGAACGCCGGCTGCACGCACGAAAAAGGATGACGCAATGTAACGTACATGTCCTGTACAGAGCAGTGAAGGCCAGGATGTACAAGAGAGAGCAGCGCGCGCCAGGATGTACAATCTTAGTACTAGCGCTCGGGTAATTTTTAATGGGGGGGGGGGGGGGTATTAAAGGGCAATGAAAATTTCATTGATTTTGCCGTAGGATGCACCGTTTTCAAGATATTAGACAAAACACCGGTTCTCGTCCGATCACCGAGGTTAAGCAACATAGGGCGCGGTCAGTTCTTGAATGGGTGACCGCCTGGTTTCATTTTTGTTTTTTGAATGTTTTGTTATGACGTTGTCACGTTAAACTATCGTCCGTAAACCGACTTTTTCTTATACAGGGGGCAGTAGTCCATAAAAGGTTAAGAACCTACGGTCTAGACAGTACTGTTTTTTAGACTTTCTCCGGGTAAATACTGCAGTAGATGCCGATGCCAAGTTTGGGACTTTAGGGTGAATGAAAGGCAGCTCAGTCCAAGACGATTTGGCGGCGGCTCGGTCGTTTATGACTCAGCATCTGGCAGTTTAATGAATGAACGTATATTACGAATGAATGTAAAAAATATCACGACGCGATCATTGAACGGAAATTACGCGGAAAATGTCCGTAGATCTAATTTTACCGTTATTAGGGTGAATCAACTTTTTTGTAATGTTTACTATGTCCCTGGTTGTCCAAGTGACACTTCATACTATTTCATAGAAAAATGCTTAGGTTGTCTAAGGTACAAAATTTGTGTATCAAATATCCGTAGCAACCGGTGGCACTAAAAAGTTGATTCCAATTTTATTTATGTAACTGAGGCCTGTCGTGTGGGTACAAGTTAGTACTCCGCGGTGCCCCTTTTCTCCCATAAAATTTTAAGTCATAATGTATCATTAGTCATAATCAACGTTAGTCAAACAGTGATTTAATTCTGAAACGGTATTTTTTCAGGACTTATCTAAATGCCATCTTATAGAATGCAGTACAGTCAAGGGCAAAAACATGTATACACTTTAGTACCTTGTCACTTTAACCACTGTGACAGTTCATATAAGGCAGTTCAAATATGACGAAAATAGACAAGGTACTAAAGTGTTAAGGTTAGGTTTGTTTTATAACAATTCCGAAAAATAAATTGTTTCAGAAATAAATCACTGTATGACTAACGTTGATTATGACTAATGATACATTATGACTTAAAATTTTATGGGAGTCATTATAGACCCTAGTACTCCGAGACCACATGGGACAACTACGTTTGTGTGGTATTCTTAATATTTTTATGCAAAATCCCACCGACCTACCGCTCGCACCTACAATACAATACAATACAATACAATGACTCTTTATTGTACACCAGTAGGCTTATTGTCTAACGTTTTTAACGCTTGCCTTCGCAATCGCTATCTCTTTCTGTCAAACGGTATAAAACGTTGACAGAAAGAGATAGTGAAAGCGAAGGCAAGCGCCAAAAGCGTTAGACAATACGGCCTCAGGAATAGTAAGCAATACAGAAAACAGGTACACAGAGAGAAAGATACAAGGTAAGCAATAGGCGGCCTTATCGCTTAAGAGCGATCTCTTCCAGGCAACCCTTTACCAGAAAGAAGGAAAGACTAGTTTACAGCAGGTGGTGCATCAACAGTGGATCAGAAAATTAAAACGCAACAAAAATAGTACATCTACTCATGCATATATAGTACTTACATTATAATAGGTACACGTCTAAAACAAATATAAGCAGTGGGATAAACAAGACACATATAAATAAATAAACAAACTATAACAAAGCTAATACTGTCCCTGTACTGCCCTTTTCGCCCGAGCCTTTGTTGAGAACAGACGTGCGGACAATTTATCTTGAAAAATAGTCTAATTCCAAATTGTAAACTCATTTTTGTGGCAATTACTGTAATGCTCAAATTTGAACGCACTACTATTAATCTTTATTCAACGACCTTCTTCGCTATCATACCGGCCGCGGCCACAAGCGGCCCCGCACCTCACCTCGCGGAAAAGAGAGGTACCTCATAATTTGCCTCTTACTCATACCTGCGTGGACTCGCTGCGCTGCGTTCCGACTGTGCCCGTCCTCTGCCGATCCGTTGCTACGTGCTACGCAACGACCTACGCCGTAGCCATCCATCGTAGCAGACCTAAGGTATTATGCCACTTAGACGTTCCCCGCCAATTACTCCGACTATGAAGGAGCCTACACTCGCCATTACGGATGCAACAACTCAGCGCGAAGCCAGCGTGGGGCTTTTACAACCGCTCTCGTCGGCGAGTTCACTGTATGCGGTGTCCGATTCAGCGCTTGACAATATTACAATGAGAAGCAAGCGTAAGTTCGTAAGCGAGGAGGCCGGTGTCATGCGAGTATTTATGGATGAGATGAAAAATATGTTTACAGTATTCTCAGAAAAGCAGGATAGTAAATTGACATCTATTCAAAAATCGGTTGCAGACATCCGTGAACAGAATACGGATATTTCTAAAGCACTAGATTTCTTGAGTCACAAGTACGATGAGATGCGAGAGGAACTAAATAAATTTAAAACAGAACGTATTGAAACACAAAAATATATCGCATCTCTCGAGAATAGACTAGATCTACAGGAAAAACGTTCCAGATCGAACGAAATCGAAATCCGAAACGTTCCAAAATTGATCCCGAATGAATCGAAACAAGACCTACACACAGTTGTGCAACAAATATGCTCGGTGGTTGGTGTGCATGCTGACGCGGCAGAAATTAAAGATCTGTATCGTATAAATACTAAGAATGAGAGTAGCAAACCGATCATGGTGGAATTTACAACAGCAAGAAAGAAAGAGTGTGTTCTGACAGCTTACAAGAATTTTAACAGGCAACACTCTCCCATACAGCTTAATACTAAGCTAGCAAAAATAAACGAACAGGAAAATCGTATTTTCATCTCGGAGTCCCTTACATTCCAGTCGAAGAAGCTTTTCCGTCTTACGAGAGATTTCGCCGCGGAAAATAATTTTCGCTTTTGCTGGACCTCACGTGGAGTAATCTACCTGCGGCGTGATGAAGGTGCACCCGCGCATAGAATCGCATCGGAGAGCGACCTTGTTAAAATTAAAAATGCCTTAAAATGACTAGGCTCTTCATACTGGTCTAGTGAAGGGGTCACATTCCTGCAATCTCTATTTATAGATAGTTTTAAGATTAATTTTGCTTGTGATATGGATTTACTGTTGATTATTACTTTTTTTATACTAAGGTTAAAACATTTTTTTGGGCATCACGTATGTCATGTAAGATCATTTACACCTACACATAAATATTCCAAATTTCACTTACAATACCTGTACACTTACTCCCAACGACATATTACCTTTCACGCGCATCGATCAAGGTTTCTGCGGCCAGTCCTAATCAGTTTTAACATTCGATAGCCAAATTCAAAATAATTTACATGATGATATTGACAAGCATGGTCTTCCCAATTGTTTCAAAGTAAGGGAGCCTTTGAGATACTCTCAGAGTAGCCGTTTTGGGGACTTCACAATATTATCGGTGAACATACGCAGTTTAAATTGTAACTTAGATAAATTCTTAGTGTTCGCGTCGTGTTTTGAGATGCCAATTGATATATTAGTACTCACAGAATGCTGGACCAATGAAACACGTGAGCCCCCAAATATTACAGACTACAACCTCTACTATACGAAAATTCATCTTAATAAAAACGATGGAGTGGTAGTCTATGTCCACAGCAGGCATAGTGTTCTAGCACAAGAACCAATTGTTAACGAAGGCAATTGTCTGGTGCTAACGGTTAACAAAATCTACACGTTAGTCTGCTCCTACAGGCCCCCATGCTATAGTAATCCTACGTCGTACTTGGATTCTGTCGACTCTGTCCTGTGTGATATACACACTCCAAACGTATTTTTTGTGGGCGATATTAACATTAATATCTTACCAGGGCAGATTACTAGCCAGGGAGCCAGCTATCTTACGCTCATGCTGTATTACGGTCTCTTACAGGGGGTTGACATACCTACCGCTGGCCCAAACTCTTGCATTGATCATTTTATGGTTAAGTGTAACAAGGCCTGGACCACTCATGTCTTCGATCATCTTACCGATCACTGTCCCATTTTACTTACTGTTTCCGACGGAGCTATCCCTAAACGTCTGAAGCTCAACCGTATGACGAAATTTAATTACAATGGTATTCGAGAAACGTTTGCCCTGCAAGATTGGAGCCAATATTATAATATGAGTAACGCTAACATGGCTGCTTTAATCTTAATTAATAAAATAAAAAATGCTATTGAAATTAATACTACTATCCAAACTATCCCAAAAAAGAGGAAACCTTTGAAGCCATGGATTACAGAGAGTGTAGTTAGATCAATACAGAAAAGAAATAAATTGCAACGTTGCATGACCCGGCAACCAAATGACTTATCTTTAAGAAACGAATATTTTAAATATAGAAATATTTGCAACAAATTGATAAAAACACTTAAAAAGGAATATTACAAGTCTCAACTCCAAAAATATTACAGAGATACAAAAAATACGTGGAAAGTCATCAAAGACGTTTGTAATCTGAATGTTAATAAAAGCCATGCTGAGGAACTGCTGGAGATAGGTCAAGATGAGAAAGATTCTTTAAATATAGTCAATAGGTACTTCACGTCAATTGGGAAAGCTCTTGCAGATACCACCCTTAGGAACATTAACACATCGGTGACGCAACTTGCCTTTAAAAGATCTGTGATGTCTAGCTCAGCCCCTTCCTCCTTCTTTCTATATCCCACTGATAGTGCGGAGGTATCTACAACTATATTATCACTCAAGTCTAGCAGTGCGCCAGGTGAAGATGGTATTACATCAGATATGCTAAAAATATGTAGAGAGTCTTTATCAGCTCCGTTAGCTCACCTATGTAACCTTTGTTTCTCAACAGGAGTTTTCCCTGATCTTTTTAAGCGAGCTAAAGTTACACCAGTATTCAAAAACGGGAGCAAGAAACTACCTAGCAATTATAGACCCATAGCGTTGATATCTACTTTATCTAAAATAATTGAGAAACTCGTGAATAAACGACTCATAAGCTATCTGGAGAAGAACACCCTTTTAAGTAGTAATCAATACGGGTTCAGAGCTAAAACTTCGACGGAAGATGCAGTTCTTCATCTCACAACTAATATCATAAAGTATTTGGATGTGGGGATGAAATGTTTGGGGGTGTTTCTCGACCTGCAGAAGGCATTTGATACCGTTTCAATGCCAATATTGCTGGCTCGTCTGGAAAATATTGGAGTAAGGGGTCTTGCTCTGAAATTCTTCTCTGACTATCTGACAGGTAGATTACAGTGTACCTGCGTTAATAGAACCAATAGCGAATGGTATCCTGTGGAATATGGCGTTCCACAGGGTAGCACGCTGGCCCCCACTCTTTTCCTAATCTACGTGAATGATCTCTGCAAGAACAGCATTGTAGGTTGCGAAACAATTATGTTCGCAGACGACACTGTTTTATTGTTTCACGATAAGAGTTGGGATGGAGTGCGTACGCTTGCAGAAAACGGCCTTAAAACGGTTACCACTTGGCTGGAGGACTCGTTGCTTTCTCTTAATGTTCAAAAAACGAACTATATTTGTTTCAGTAAAACAGTGGCCACTAAACCTGGAGACGATTACAATGTAAAAATACACACGTATCCATGCAACCGAGGTATCGCTGTAAGTTGCAACTGTACTCTTCTAACGCGCACTGATCATATCAAATATTTAGGTGTCCTGATCGATGACCACCTCAACTGGCACCATCATATTCATGTAGTGGCTTCAAGAGTGCGTAAATTAATATATGCTTTCAGAAATCTGAGAGATGTGGTAGATATGCCTTTGTTAATTCAAACTTATAAAGCACTGGGTGAGTGTATCGTCAACTATTGTATTAGTGCATGGGGTGGTGCTGCCAAGACGCATATGATTGAGCTAGAAAGGGCCCAACGAGCCCTCTTAAAGGTCATGCTGCGCCTACCTTTTCGCTATCCCACTACCCAACTCTACAGCTTGTCTATGGTGCCCTCGGTTCGCAAGTTATATATAATGCACTGCCTGAGAGGTTATCATAGCAAAGTTATACCTACTTTACCGGTAAAGAATAAACGCACTGATCGATGTCCGCTTCCCAAATTTAAAACTAAATTTGCACGGCGCCATATCAATTATAATGCCCCTTTAGTCTACAATAAAATTAAAAAAGAAGTCATGGCTATTAAGTCATTCTCTAACCATGGTTTCAAAAAGACTGTATGGATATGGTTGAGTAAGTTAAGTTATGATGAGACTGAAAACCTCTTATCTCTTTAGGAGTCTTTCTGCTCACTGAATTTAATTGCAAACTTGCACACACACGTACACACACTCACACACGCACGTACGCACACACATACACACGCACACACACTCACACACACAAAAACACTCATACACATACGCACACACGTGCATACATTCACGCTCACGTACACAATATGATGTAAAGTGGTGGTGATGGTTATTTTAAGCTAATAGTATTTTATATGTAACTTTTCTCTTTTCTAAATTGATAGTCTGTTTGTTCTTAACAACTAATCTATGTTCATGATAAGGGCATCCACTGGAGACTGTAACACAGTGAAAACTAACACAGTCTCCAGGGTTCGTATTGTAATTATACATGTGTTTTGAACAATAAAGATTATTATTATTATTATTATTATTATTATTACTGTTATTCAAAAATTTCATTAGTAAGTACCGTAATCTACTAAAAACTATCATCATCATCATTCCAGCCTATATACATTCCACTGAAGGACACAGGCTTCCTCTCAGAATGAGGGGGCTTGGGTATTTCTCACGCGGGCCCAGTGAGGATTGGGAACTTCACACGCAACATTAAATTTCTTTTCGTGCTCGGGTTTCTTCACAATGTATCCCTTCACCGTAAGGGCCTACGCTAGCTGACGCGGATTACCCGGAACGGACGCCCGTCGTGCGGCGCGCGTCTAATAAGAAATTGTATGAACAGCGCTAAGTGGCGCGGGCGCGTGCGACGGATTTTAGGTAGATTCGAGACCCGCGAGCGTGCGCACGCGGCGGGCGTCCGCGTCAGCTAGCGTAGGCCCTTAAGCTCATGGTAAATTTCAAATATGACATCGCAGGTAAATTTCGAAAAATTTAGAGGAAACATAGTTTCGTAGCGTTAGTTTTCAGCTGCATAGCACAACTGGTAGAAAGGCACTAGCAAATGCCATACAAAATCTATGGGAAAATCGCGTTTGGCCAGCTCATAAAAAGTACGTCAGTTGATTGGTGGGTCATCCCTATCGATACAAACATTAAAATTACATAAAACAAATCTGTCAGCCTTCAGGCACATGTGTTTATTGTTTGTGCTCGTACTGATAAACGGACAGGACAGAACTTCCTGTGTTATCATTATTAGTTTTATGCCTGGCAACGCAACAAAGTAATGAATCGGCTCGCCACCCGAATGGGTAAGAGCCTTATCAAGTTATCACACAGGACAGGCGTATTACGGACGAGTTAAAAGCGAGGCAACGGTGCAACGATTTCGTCGCGAACGCAGTGAGCTCGTCGCGCCTAGGACTGGGACGCCATAATAGTCTAAGATCCGAACCTACATACATCGATCTTCACCGAGCTGATAATAGAATGAAACATATTTTATAATAAATTTAGTATATTAGATAATATATTAAAAATGGGTTGGCTAAAAAAATCCTGGAGAAACTATTTTTAATTATTAAAAAAAAATGATTTTTAATTGAAATAATGTTGCAACATCAAGATAATAAGAAAATTTTGTTCTGAGTATACTTAAAACATATAGAATGTGCAGCAGTTGGGTTGCCTTGCCTATTTACCTGGACGAACTACTGGGTTGCCAGGTATAAACAGGTATGTTGATGCCAGTTACTTTCACTTGATTGGATAATAGAAAAAAATATATATCATCAGAATATACATATTATATTTTCTTATTATCTTGATGTTGCAATATTTAATTAAAATCATTTTTTTTAAATAATTAAAAATAGTCTGTGCAGGATTTTTTTAGCCAACCCATTTTTAATATATTTTCTAATAACTATACTAAATTTATTATAAAATATGTTTCATTCTATTATCAACTCGGTGAAGGTCGACGTAGGTTCGGATCTTCTACTATAATAAACATCGGAGCCAGGGTGGGATTATAGTATAAATCTTCCCAGGTGAATTTTTCGCTTCGAGCCCTTATCTTTCAAAACTAACGGTATCGTCATAGTATTAAGGTTCAAATTTAATGTAATGGCTCGAAGCGAAAAATTCACCTGGGAAGATTTATACTATACTGTACTGTAACAGGTCCCAAGACTAAAGTTCCAAACGCACAGACGGCGGAGGCGTGGCGGTGCAGTGGCGTTGACGGTTGTAATATTCTAACTTGTATGAACGGTTGTGCGGTACCGTACCGCGAACACGTTCATACAAGTTACAATATTACAACCGTCACCGCTAACGCACCGCCTCCGCTGTCTGTGCGTTTGGAGCAGTGATGCAACGATATCTCTATTACGATACCGATACGAATACAGATAATATCGTATAAGCTATTACGATTACGATATATCATTACGATACGAAAACGAATACAGATTCGATACGAATACATTACGATACTTTTAAATAAAAACTAAAAATCTCTTTGAAATCAACATCTATTATAGTTTTTAATATATTTTTTATGTTTAACATCAGGTAACTTACCAATTATTCATTCTATCTAATAATACTAGTAGCGAACACATAAATGTCTTGTTTCAGTCTGTTTCTGATATTGCCTACTTAAGTCTACATAAGGTACACTTAAGTATACTTAAACCTACATACATACTTTTCACAAATTTAACACCCGAGTTTCGTTTCGTTTCAAGCAAAACATGTATGTCTTTCAAATATCGTATCGTAAAAATCGTATAATGTATAATCGGCGGTATGGTATACGATAATCGGTATCGGCATCGTTGCATCACTAGTTTGGAGCTTTAGGCAGAGTAGGCAACTGCCAAGGGGCAACTGACAAGGAAATAAAAAGCTTTCGGAGTGAAAATTTAATTGGAAAATTAGTATCCTTGATGGATGACAATAAGTATTCTTTGAGCAGTCAAGACGCGACTCACAATACGTCGTGTTCAGATGTTTTTGACCACCATGAATGCTCTGATGTTCATGATGGCTGTACACTCAAGTGCGTCAGCTAACATCTATTCTATCTACTTCAGTTTTTATACAGCATAGCGACCCAGCCCTAGACGAATTTGTTGAATTTTCGCGGCGAAATCGCTTCACGCTCGTCTCGCTTTCAACTCATCCCCAAATCGCCAGTGTGATATGATAAGGCTCTAACGGGATGGTATCCCTATTATCACCCGTATCACTTATTCAACTGTCTGATTTGACCTCATCTAGGACTAATAATAAGAGTGTTAGAAATATTATGTATGATGTGTGTTTTACAAGCTTTTATTTAACTTGCAATGTATATGTATGTTTATGTATGTACGGGTCAAATCTTGTAAGTTGAATTTGACCCATTCCAGTAGTCGGATTGACTTGAAATTTGGTATACTTATACCAAATTGGATGACAATGCAAGTACAGTCAACAAAAAGTAAGTTTTTCGCTGACTGAAAAGTACAGTCAGCGAAAAATCTTGCATTGAAAATGAAATTAGAAAACTTATTATTTAATAATCGATGTCGCTACTTTCCGTGCTATTGATGCGCAGACGTTTTGTGTTTTTATAGTTATAGCCGTGGTAGCCTATACTCCATTTAATTTAGAATTATAAACCACAACAACATTATATTGCGGCTCGTGAACTGTAATCTCTTTACAATTTGTACTAGAGTAACAATTGACGACACGCAAATAAAGTGACATTAAAACAATTTTATTTTGCTGCTCCCAGACTATTTATTGTACTGTACTATTTGCTAGGTAAGAAATAGTTGACGAGCCGCAATATAAATATAATGATGTGGTTTTCAATTCTAAATTAAATGAAGTATAGAGGTTTGACCTCTCAAGCAGAGGGTCGTGGATTCGAACCTCGCACCTCTGTTTTTCGGAATTTACGTGTGAAATTACATTTTAAATTTATCACGAGTTTTACGGTGAAGGTAAACATATTGAGGAAATTTGCACACACCTGCAAAGAAATTCGATGTTGTGTGTAGTTCGCAATCCGCACTGCGTCCGCGTGGGAACTACGGGTCAAGCCCTCTCGTTCTGAGAGGAGGCCTGTGCCCTGCAGTGTGACGTATATAGGATGGGATGGGATGATGTTGGAGCGAGTAGGTATTATCTGACTTTCATGGCCCCTGTAAGGTCAAGACTCAATAGCCATGGGCAGTGGCGGCGCAGAACCTAAATTTGGCGTAAGCAAGATATATTTTCCGAGGCCCTATAATGGCACACCACATATTAGATGACGAATGATTAATTTGCTTAAATTAAAACCGGCCAAGTGAGAGTCGGACTCACGCACAAAGGGTCCTGTACCATTATCTATAAAAACGGCATAAAATTCACGTTTTTTGTATGGGAGCCTCCCTTAAATATTTATTTTATTTTAATTTAATTAATTTATTTTAAAGTGAATATATAACTAAATATACTGTGAATATTTCAAGCTCAAGCATCTACCTGTTGCCATTATCAGTATCGAGCAAATAAATCATATTTGTTGTATGGGAGCCCCCTTAAATATTCAATTTATTCTAATTTTTAGTATTTGTTGTTATAGCGGCAACCAAAATACATCATCTGTGACAATTTCAACTGTCTAGCTATCACAGTTCATGAGATACAGTCTGGTGACAGACGGACGGACGCACGGACAGCAAAGTCTCAGTAATAGGGTCCCGTTTTAACCATTTGGGTACGGAAGCATTCTGAGAGGAGGCCTGTGCCCTGCAGTGGGACGTATATAGGCTGGGATGATGAAAACAAAAGTCCTGACTGACTGACCCATCTCACACATCAACGATTAGCTAGAGGCACAAAAGGCATATTTCATTAATTAACAAATTTGGTTCAATGGATGTGGTCAACCCAAATTACTTTGCTGGTTTTAAATAGGATTACACAGGTGACTTTTAAATTAGTTATTAGGGTCATTGTGTCAAGGACATGATTATTGTGGTAGTATTTGAGAATTAGCTAGGTTACTGACTTTTGTGATCAATTTGTGTACCCTTGCAATTAATATTTTCAAGTGTTCTTCATATCATAACATGATAAGTAATAGTTTGTTGATAAATATTTAATTTAATTACTAACTCAAGTTTGTTTACTGACAGTACTTGATCATTAGCATTATTATTGGAGCTCTATACAGTAAAAGTACTTACAAGTTTACCACTGACAGATGGTTTGCCTTCAATTCATATTTAACTTTAAGAGGATACGATGCGCACCATTTCTCCATACAAACGTAATCCCCTGTTTCCTCCCTGGATAATGGCTTTAGAGCCAAATTTTTTTTACTGTGTAATCTGTATCTACCACAGCTATGCCCCTAGGTTTCGTTTTTTTCCATATTTCAATTAACATAAGAAATATGAGCTTTCAAAAACTGAAAAAGTTGCCCAATTTCAACGTCATTTTCAGACACTCATCAGAAAAGAATCCCTCAAATAAACAAAAAAATTAAAACATAGGGGCATAGCTAAATCTATCCTCTAATTATATTTGAAAAAAAAATAATTTTATTGGTCCAGTTTTCGAGAAGAAAACAGGGTATTACGAACATTTCACTAAAATACCAATTTCTCAAAAGTCTCTCAGCCATCGTACCCTCTTAACAACCTACAAATAAAGCCAATTTTAGAATACTGTTACCCACGTTTGCAGATTTTGTAATAGCTAATTTATTTGTATGGTGTTAAAGTTGGAAATGAAATGAAGGCAAGCCATCTGTCAGTGGTAAACTAAAAGTAAACGTATTGTACATGTACTAAACTTCAAGTAAATCCGCCCATGGAAATAGGACAAATTTAACCTTTTGAATGCTAGTGTCAGCTGTAGGTGACAATACAGTAATACAAAAATAAACCCTACCCACATCTGTATAAGAATCAATTTTGTTTGTAACAAAAACAATGTGTGGAGTTCAAAAGGTTAACTTGCAAGTCCAAACAAAAGGGGAGTGAAGGTAAATAAAAGTTAGTGGTAAAAAACCCATTAATTTCTATGAAGTATGTGTAATTTTATAAGGTATTAAATAATCTGCCGCAATATTTAAATTCAGGAAAACATACCTACTTATCCTTAAAAAGTGATTCATACAAAATTTATTGACTGACTGTTTAAATACAATATTATCATCAAGTGGAACATGTAAAGGTAACGCCACCAGAGTTGAGGCCACGCACATAACCACATCTCATGTAATGGGCATTTCTATTTTTCGTTGTACCCAATTAAGAAATTGTTAACACGGAGTTAAAATTAGTCCGTTTGGTTACGCACTTTTTCAAGTCTTTACAATAAAAAAAAACGTAACAAACCACAAAATTCTTCACTTCTTGTTAAGCATTGTAGAACTTGTCCGATTTGTTACGTTTTTTTTATTGTAAAGGCTTGAAAAAGTGCGTAACCAAACGGACTAATTTTAACTCCGTGTTAACAATTTCTTAATTGGGTACAACGAAAAATAGAAATGCCCTAATGACAGCGGGATTTTGACGTTGTGTTGATGTTAAATGCCAACACAACGTCAAAATCCCGCTGTCATTACATGAGATGTGGTTGTGTGCGTGGCCTCAACTCTGGTGGCGTTACCTTATAGACTCCCTTATCACATAAAACCTCCTCCTTTATAATTATGTGAAGATTAGGGGTATAAAAAATAGCCTAAGACCTATTCTCAGACCTACCAAATATAGAGAAAAAATTTCATAAAATCAGTGAGTCAAGCCGTTTCAGAGGAGTTTGATAACAAACACAGTGACACAAGATTTTTATATATCAGAAAGAAGATATGTGTAAAAAACTTTTTACAGTTTTGAATTATGAATAAGTGGGTAGTTTATACACAATATCATAAATGATTGCTTAATTTGGGATTATTTTACTTCTAAACATCCCAATCCTGGGTTTTGTTTATATCGAAAAAGGATCAGGGTCCTGAATCTCAGTAATTGTAATCCTTTTCACAACTTGTTTTGTATTCTCACACAGTTTAAGTCAATTCCAAAAGAAAAATCATTTATTACTTTATAAACATTATTGTATAATTCACTATGAAAGACTCAATATTTATAATACATTTTTACAGCCAACTGTGTAGCAATTATCCTTTAAAAGTATAAACTTATTATTAGCCGAATAAAAAAGGTTTCTTACAAGATGCAAGCAGTTTAAGGTTATGTATGGATACATACTTGGAAACATTGATTCTTATAACAGCCAAGTATGCAATAACAAGGGGATTACATAAATAGGTGTGTATACAATCAAGTTTTTTTCATCAATCGTGCCATCTCCCAGTCTCTCGTGACATAATACAAGAATGTATGTCAAATTACATTCAATTCGTGAGACCGAAAAATGTTTCGAAAGAAATTATAGCTACGTTGTGTAATTGACTCACTAGTTTTGATTGTAATGAATATTAAAATCATTGATACGTTGAATAAACGACCGACACGCATTATAGCATTTAAGAACCGAGATCATATTGGAATTTATCGACCAATAACTCGAAACGGATTTCGAGACTGACGTATCGAAATATTGAACGAAAAGCTTTTTATCTTAGACACTGATAAGGCTCATACGAAAACATTGTACTGAAACAATACTCACAATCTAAATGTTTCTTTTTGGGTGCGATCATTTCTTCGGTAGTAGCTTTGCATACCGATTTTGCTAAGCCTTGCCCGGCTATACTGTGGCGAGCGGCTAGAAGCCTATCGTTAATTGTCTGACCCGCCATCCTCACGTTCAGTCCTGACATAAACTATCCACACCCCGAAACGACACTAGTTTTCCTTTTTTTAACGAATTCACAAAATTATGGTGATGACGGGTTAAATAAAATATGTCACCACCCCCCCGACTGGCACAATACTAAATTCAAGATGGCGGTTTCGGACAAAGTATTGCCAGCATCGAAAAAGCCTTAGAGATGTAAAATATGTGTAAAAGTACGAATTGAAATAGTAAAATAGTGATGGACCGCTACACCTATCAAGTTTGATTAATTTTATTTAGAATTAATTTACCAGTAATTTGCTCACAAAGCTGATATGATATGATATTATGATCACATGAATAAATTCTTATTACGGGTGCGAGCGAGAAAAAATCCAAGCAATGCAACGCAAATTTGACTAAGTCCTACCTGGTCTAGTCCACAAAATAAAAGTATATTGAGTAGTATTAACAAGTTTTTTTTTGCACTTATTTAGATTTGGAGCAAGAGAGGAGAGGCCTTTGCCCAGCAGTGGGACACCAAAACAGGCTAATAAAAAAAAATAGATTTAATTGTAATGTCTTATTATAAGCAACTTATTATATTTTAGGTTTTAGTCAATAAGGTTAGAGACACTTCAAAAGTAAAGTAAAGGTAACGCCACCAGAGTTGAGGTCACGCACACAACCACATCTCATGTAATGACAGCGGGATTTTGACGTTGTGTTGTCGTTAAACGTCAACACAACGTCAAAATCCCGCTGTCATTACATGAGTTGTGGTTGTGTGCGTGACCTCAACTCAGGTGGCGTTACCTCTACTTATTGCTAAAGTCGTCATTGTTACACAAGAGTTGTATTTGTACCTGTCACTCAAGATTGAATAACGACTTATGGCTACGTTATGTATATATATATAGTCCTCCTCATCGGTTTCGATGACGGCGACCCCACTATTCTATAAATTAAGACGCCTATCATGGGCTCTGATATGGCTGGCTAGGCCGAATTTACTTTTAAATACTCTCCTACACGCGTGACAGTACAGTTGCCCAGCTGAGTTGTATGTATACGTGTAGGAGAACTTAGGTCTCTCTGCTACGTTATGTACATAACTGACGAACGTTCGACACATACAATACGTATGTAGTTAAATAATAACTATACCTGAAGGACCGAGCTAAAGCCTAACACTGTATGTGGTAATTCAGCCATTCGTCAAAAGACGGTGGCACAAATTAAAGTTAAAATATCTACCTACCTGAACATGAAATTACCGTGAGACTCACTCATAGTGAAAATATACGGATCACTCACGTCTTAAAACGACTTTAACTCGACATGTTTTGGGCTAATCCGTAGCCCTTCTTCCCGGAGTCACACATCACGGCGGCTGCCAAACGCGCAGCGGGAAGAAGGGCTACGGATTAGCCCAAAACATGTCGAGTTAAACTCGTTTTAAGACGTGAGTGATCCGTATATTTCGTTAATAATTATCTACCTGAAATGAATTTTGGCTTAGATGAAACCGTTCCAAATCTATTTATAGACCCAAAATACCTCAACCCCTAATTTTCATCGAAATCGTCAAACAAATTTGCATCATGGCCTTATAATATAGGAAATGGATGGAGTAGAATAATAAAATTATTATTCAAAGAGGAATTAATGATCACATACACGTATGTAGATGTCTGTCAAACTTATTTATTACTACCAAATTACTACTGACATCTGACAAAGACCAGCTGAACATAGCAGCTGAAAAAATGTTGTCTATGGCATTTGATCGACCATCTGAGTGAGAAAAAAAATATAGTAAAGAGAGAGATGGAGATGGTGACGATAAGTAATAATAAGTATACCGTGGTGTGGTCGACTGGTCGTCCGTCCGACCGACATTGTTTTGTTTATGACTTATCTTCGTAAATTTAATTTTTTGGACCATGCTTTGCTTGTAAGATAAATATTAACTATCTTAAATTCGTGTGTGTTGTGTAACAATAATAAACCATCATTTACCGAAAATGACAAACCAATCAATTGAAACTTATTAAACAGATCGTTCTTTTTTCGATTTCGTGGCGACAGACATTGAAGTGGCCAGCTAGTGTTTTCGTTAATCAAAATGGCCAAGAAAAGAGGTAAAGCTAGGTCAGCAAAAGCAGTTCCTACTGCAGAATCATCTGACAGTGCAGCCAACCCGCAATCAGATACCGATTCGATGAGCGTTGAAGCCATTGCGGCGGCTTTGAGTTCGATCAACCAATCAGTCCTGATGAAAGTTTGTAGACTCTGTGAGGCCAAAGATGGTCCGTTTCTTAACATTTTCGATCCCGAAACGTTGACGGCAAAGAAGACGCAAGATTTGATGCCATTTGTGGTAAGTTCACGCGAGGTTTATGCGTTAATAAGTACTTTTCTATCCATTGGGCTAATTTTGTCATGCTACTTCTTCGTCAGAGAAACTCCTTCTGTACTAATTGTTTGAAGTATTCAATTGTTTGAGGGCATTATAAGGAATGTAGATCTATAAGAAAGCTTTTATTGTTCCATAAATAAATTGTATGAATATAAAATTAAAATAAGTGTGCTTTTCCTAACTACTCTTGTATGCCTATGGTATAAAATGCAAATCTAAATAAAAGTTTCCTAAAATATGAATATTTCCGTATATTGTTCTCGTAATAATTATTTCAATCCATTTTTATAACAAGTGCAATAGAAACAGTGTTATCTGTTACTAATATTAGAAGTAACTGATAATAACATGCAAACCTCAATATTTAAGAATAATTATTGTTACCATACAGATACTAAGTTACTAGTTTGGATACTAGGTGGATTATATTAGTATGGGAGCCCGTGATGCTGTTTGTGGATTTACCCACTCATCTCTGAGGCTTTGGGATTTTAAAGATTAGATGATAAAAATGGTTCTATATTTTTTTTTCATTCAGCAGTGGAGAAAACGTCCACAGATTTTAAAAATGTAGGGTAAAACAAACTGTTACATTGAAATTCTCAAGCTTATGATAATAAAGGCATGATGATCTGCTGCTTTGCATGGTGGGGATGGCCATACAGAAGGGCGCGCGTCAGGTTTTCATAGAGGATGTTAATTCCAAAGACTGACGATTTAGAAGTGAATTGTACACTATTCTGCTAGTAATTAACCCATCTTATCTTAATCTGACACGCTTGAGTGTTTCAAAGAATTTTTGTTTTTTATAAGAATTCTGATGGGGTTTCCCAGGCAAACCCCCCACATGATGTGCTCATTTTCGGTAGAGGTACTCTAGAGAGTATGATGTATCCCCCCGTATATTAATCTGCCGCGCTCTAGTGATTCCCCAAATCCCCTCTTGGGCTCCCCTACTATAAGCAGATATTGGATGGGTTACAAGTAGGGCATGCTCCCGGTACTGAGTTTGTATGGCAAGAACCGGGAATTCCCGGTTCTGGTACTGGATTTCCATAGATAGCATCCCCTAGTTACAAGGAGATATTGGTTGGGTTACAAGCGGGTATTGGGTTCACTGTAAGAGGATATTGGATGATACTTTTTTTTTACATAAAACTGACCCGTGATTGACCACTATCACACCTGATGAAAAGTGTAGATAATTAGTGTTAGGACCACAAGTGGGTCTTGGGATGTAGCTCTTCTTATAATCAAGACTATGATTGAAAATACAAATATAACTTTTAGCTCATGTATTACAATTCTACAGATTTATGTTTTGGTACTGACATTCGGCTGCTCTTCATAATTTAAATTTCAAAATATTACCATAGAGCTTCCGCATGCCTGTATCCTTACAGTACCTATACAAGCAGATATTGGATGGGTTATAACTAGGTATTAGGTGGGTTACAAGTAGATATGGGATGGGTTGCAAGCAGATATTGGTTGGGTTACAAGCAAGTATTAGATGCACTGTAAGAGGATATTGGGTGCAGTGGCGTAGCTACCGTAGGGCAAGCGGGGCAGTGCACCGGGGCCTCCAAGCTCAGGGGGCCCCTCGGACTCTGAAATACAAACTATAAACGCGGACCTATGAGAAACGCGGCTATGAAACGCTACTAGTGAATTTACAAGCGCACGAGTCTAGTGAATTTAAAGTGCATTCATCCTTACTTGTTTTATCATGTAGGTAAACAAACACGGGTTGGGGCCCTAGTTTATTTTTGCCCCAGGGCCTTTGGTTAACTAGCTACGCCACTGATTGGGTGGGTTACAAGCAGATATTGGATGGGTTACAACTGGGTGTTAGGTAGGTTACACGTGGATATTGGGTGGATTGCATGTGAATATTGGGCCCCATAAATCCGTGTTTTCCATATATACCATGCAAATTAGGATTTTTTTAACTTGCAATGTTTGTGGGTAAGTAAAAAAAACATTTGTTAAGGTTCAATCTTGCAAGTTAAATTTCACTCACTAGAAGTGCGGGGCATTCCACAGGTAGAAAAAAAGTGATGTTTCCAATTTTAATCTAACTTTACTTAAGTTTTTCACCTATGCCATGTTAACCAACACTTAAACATACTCAAGGAAGGATTTGTTAACCGTCAGATCATTTATTTAACAGATACATTCTCTGTTGAGTCTGTTTACTATCAGATTTGTTCCTTATTGCGTGTGAGTTAATTGACGAAAACAAATTTGACGGTAAAATAGTCCGACGAAGAATGCATGTGCTAAATAAATCTGACAATTAATGTACCTTACCAAAATCATATTGGACTAAAGATGTATCAGACGGATATTGTGATATCCTAAACCACTGATAGGAAAAAATTCCCTGGTACACAGAAATTACCCATACGATTGTATGGTTAACTGTCTGTCATGTAATGGAAAATTTTCATACCATTTTTAGCCAACGGTGCCAGGGTGTCCAACAAAAACTAGCCCTATCCCAATTTCATTGGTGACCTCTAAAGGCCAAATTCATCAAATAGGTACTTCCCTGACCTCTGCCAGAGAATCTGGCTGACTACTGGCAGTAAAGGAGTGCTTGATGCACCTGTACTTTGCTGTTTCTTCTAATCTTGGATAACTCCATTTTGTGTTCACTGCCTAATTAAACAGGCTCGAATGCGCCAAATACTTAGGTCCTCCTAAATCACCACCCTTAAAGGTCCCCTAGGCCTTGTGATTCTTGTAAAAGAAAACTTACAGTAAATTTCGTTCCAGATTGCCGAATATGATGATCTTCCGCACAAAATTTGCTTCCGCTGCTCGGCCAAGGTGGAGGAGCTCTATGAATTTGTACAGAAGTGTATTAGAACACAAGAAAGTCTCCGCAAAGCTCTAGGTAGGTCTGGTCCCAAAACCAAGCAAAGTAAACTCTGGGAGGAAAAACTCCACAAATCTAATATATCTAATGATGACATCTGTGATGCGCTGATTAAAAAGGCTATGGCAGGAATTGAAGATCTCCCATTGAAAGCATTTGAAGACTTAAAACCGATGCAAAGTAAAGTGCAGACAGAAATTGATGTAAAAAACCATACAGAGGAAAAGCAAGACGATGATGATTGTGATTCAGATTTGCCATTAAAACAAATCAACATTGAAAGTCAAAACATTAAGAGTTCAAGAACAACGAGACAAGAACAGTCTAAACCTAAGGCTCACATTAATAAACTTAATGAAAAAGAATTGTTGGAGTCTTTGAAAAATAAAAAAGTACACCATGAGTCTGATGCTCCAAAGAGCAATTCTTCTGTAATAGATGTTCAATCCACAAGTGATGGTGAAGATGAGCTTCCCTTACAGACAAGGCACACCAAAAGAAAAATGATGGCAAATAAAATACCCCAAAATAAACCACAGGCACAAAATGAGGTTGCTGCATCTAAAACTAATGTAATAAGTAGCGAATCTGAAGATTCGGATACAAACATAAAAGTCAAACAACCAGAACAAATTAACAAAGAAGCTGCAAAAATGGAAGTTAGCAAACAGGAAAAACCTTTCAATATAATGGATCATGTTAGTATGATAAAAGTAAATGGTGTAGGTGTTCTCTTTCAGTGTAAGTTGTGTAACAGGAACTTCCTCAAGAGGGAGGTCGTGATCTCCCACGGCTGTGCCAAAAACGGTGTTCCAAAAGTTGATTTTACTAAAAACATAGCTCCTCCAGAACCACCTAAAGTAACCACTGTTAAATATATTAACACCAAGATAGATGGTGAAATCAGAAGGCCAGTGGCGGCATCGGTTCCACCGCCTGTAATACTGACTCCTGCCCCTACTCCTGTCCCGACTCCGCCTCCGCAACCGTCTCGGCCGCCACAACCTGAGACCAAACCAAAACCTAGAGTAGGCCCTGCCAGCAAAATGAAACGAAACAGTCCTGCCGTAGGCATGGTCGTAAAACCCAGAGAGCCATCTCCTGAAACCCAACCACCTAACGCTGGCACGATGCCGTCTGTCCAATTCCCCGCCACACCGAATCTCAAGAGCCGGTATAAATTAGTACCAGGCCCAAACAACACTTTTACTCTGATGGAAGAGCCTGATAATCAAGAATCTGCTACCCCAGCTCCTAAGCTGATTCAAAAACCAACCACACCAGTTGAAATCAGACCTAAACTTAGACCAGTTAAATCTAACGAAGTACCACATCAGATAATCAACATGAACCTGAACCGACAGATCCAATCACAAGTAATAAATATAGATAACACAGAAGAGATCACCCCCCATGTTTCTAACGCGCCGCCATACCCAGTTGGATTGTTTCAAACAGTCCCTCGTGGTAACAACGTTCCGCCCGCGCCTGTCGTCACACAACCTGTCCCGTTCACCACTCCAGCAATGAAGAAACAGTCCTACACAATAGTTAAGACCGGAAACCCGAGTAAACTTTTAATTTCAACCAAACCCCAACCTCCTGTTGAAGAGCCGCCTAAAAAGAGAACGAGGAAGTCTAAAAATGAAACTAGTCCAGGAACTGAACCAACTCAGCCTTTTAATATTACTCTTAACGAATCAATACGCCAAAAAGATGGTTTTTTTACGTTCATCAATGTAGATCCGCTGTTGCAGCCATCTTACGTCCTGCCGACTGACAATATCATACAGGAGTCACAAATTTCAACTTCTACGCCTCAAAGCAATCAGGCGACTGTGGAAAAAGATTTGTACAGTTGTAACATGTGTTCTGAAAAATTCACTAGAGAGAAGAAATTACTAGCACATATTCAATCGCACTACTCGAAAATGGATGAAGAAGACCAAATGAGAGAAAAGACAGTTAAAAAGCGAACGAGAAGAAGTCAGATTTAAATAGATATTATTATTATGATGTAGCTCAAATATGTGGAATAGCTTATACTGTCCTTAGGTGTGGAGTTGAGTTACTTTTGTGTTTTTGATTAATTATTCTCTGGTAATTTATTCAATCAGACTTTACTCTGCGGTGGTCGAAGTCCAGGAACAAAAACCAAATCATGCTGAAGCAACTTTACTTGTTACACGCTGAAGCAACAAAGTGAGTTTTACCCTCAATTCCCACTAGTTCAGCTGTCCAGTTCAATTGACTGAACTAGTGAGATTTTTTTCTCAGTAGTTTAGTTGACTGAACTAGTGGATAGGTAGGTTAGGTTAGTTAGGTATCTGCAGTTGCCTGAAGGGCAAAATACCGTCGAAAACCAGGTAGACAAACTGCAGGTTGACCACGGGTCTGTCCTCGTGAGAATGAGAATTTCTATCAGTTCTCTATTCCCTCTAGTTCAGTTGACTGAACTATCGAGAAAAAAATCTCACTAGTTCAGTCAACTGAACTGGACAACTGAACTAGTGGGAAATAGTGGGAATACAGGAGTTTTACTTTATACCATTCAATCTTTGAGGTAGCCTAATTTTGGGCTCATTTTTAAATGGGAAGCAGATGGATGCTGTGTCAGTCATTCGACAAGACTAAGACAAGCCACAAGCACCAAGCAAGCAGGGAATCGATGTTTGAGATATTTGTTATTTTTTTTTTTCGAAAATATTTTGCGATAGTGGTGGTCTGTGTATTACTATTGCTACAAAACTACAGTAGTTACTGTTCAAATTTAATTTTTGACTAGTTGACAACATTAATGAGCTGCTCTGCTCTACCTCTCTACTCTTATTTCAAATCAGAACAATTTTTCACCACTCTCGAATGGTATTTTCGAGTAATGTATTTTCAGTTGTTGAATGTGTGTATAGTCGACCAAGAAATTCCTTGACAACCCTTTCAATGTAAGTTGTACGGCTTATTTAAAACGCCAAAGACCATTTTCACTTACAAGCCAATGCGACAAACAGCCATATTGTTTTCTTTCTGATATAGGATTTGTCATAAATAATGGTAAAACACTTAATTGGCCGACTATACTTACGAATTGTTTGTGTGAATACTTTCTGGTCACTTGTGATTGCTCTGAATTGTTCAGTAGCGGAAGCCATTTTGATAACGTTATCGCTGTAGGTGCTGCCATCTAGTAGCTGGTTTTCAAACTAATCATTAGCTCGGTAAAACGCATACCAATGTGCAGATGGCACCACCGTAGCGATATCAAATAATACGTATAAAAACTGATTATACTACCGAAATAACTGAATCGTGACCCACTGGAACCTTTTCACATAAAATTGGAAGACTCGCGGAGGCACACCATAGTCAAGTGTGTCGGTTATGGTAGTTCCTAAACTGCACTTAATAGTAAAGAAGTCTGGTCAACTTTCGTACTCCAAGAATTAAAGTGTGACATTTTATGCTGTATATCAGTCCTGCAGCTACCAATAGCAAATAAGGATGATGATGATGACACAATGAAACAATAATTCTAGTAAAAATAATTTATTTTAGCCCTGCAAACCAGATTAATTATCAATTTAAAAAATAGAGTTTTAGCTGCTTTGAAACAAATAAATAGTCGATTGAGTTGGCATAGAAGTGACGTCATAACTACCAATTGCCATACAAAACCTATGAGAGAATGTTTTGGGCGTATAATGTCCCATACGCAAAATGTCCCTTTGTTCCTTTCGGAAGAGGTCCCATAAAATCCCATTCCCCATCCCATTTCAAAACGGCCCTTCTGCAAAATATCCCGTTCTCAAAATGTCCTTCAACATAAAAAGTCGTCCCTTTCGCAGAAGCTCCCTTTCACAAAAGCCCTCCCTGTTCACAATACGTTCCTTTCGCACAATGTTCCATTCGTCAATTGTGATTTAAATCAAAGGCGTTATGTGAAATCGTTCCCTATTTAATCCATGAGAAGATGAGACCCTAGTTTTTCTTTCCTTAAAAAACATTTTGCAGGCGGGGTATTTTGACTATGTGACATTTCGCATATGGGACGTTCAGCAAAAGTGGTTTTTATAGAAGGGTCATTTTGCGAAATAATTGGGATCTTTTGACAAAGGGACGTAATGCGAATGGGGTATTTTCAACTAGGGGCTGTTTGCAAAGAAGATGTTTTGCGAGTGGGACATTATGCGCCCAAACCGAGAGAATCGAGTTTTGACAGCTCATAAAAAGTTCGTCAGTTGATTTGTGGTGTCATCATACCTAATTGCTATCAAAATATTTGAGTTAACTTTATGTTCAAAGTGCTAATTATAATTAAAAGTTTTATGTAGGTACATAAGCAGTAAGAATAATGATACACAGGCGTTTTGCATGTACTCGTATGCGACGTTCGAATTACTTAAGATTTAGATAATTTAAGTGTTAGCAGAGTAAAATGAATATGCGTAAGTGTTATAGTATAGATGATTCACATACGCGCTAGTTTTTTAAGTGAATTCCGCAAGTTTGTGCTAAATAAACTAATATATGAGATTTTTTTTTAAATGACAAAAGTTTTTTGTGCGCATGTCTTAGTTATACGTGCCACGTGTAGTACCAACTGCACCATGTCGCCTCCGGCCGACGTAAAAATAATATTTATTACAAAAATAGAAGTGGTACATTATTTCTTACGTCTTATCAATTCAATTTGGAACGTAAGACTCGGGACTTGTAGATGGCGCCACACGTCGCTATTAGCGTATTGGCTATGTGCAAAGTTGGTTGCGGGGAACGTTAAATCGATCGCAGCGCGCGGTGTGACAGAAACGTGAAGTAACTCCGGCGTGTCATGTATCAAATTGCTATATTTGCATAGAATTTCCATACTAACATTATTAAGTTTAGTATTTTTAAGTAAAAACGTTAAAATTCGCGATGTGGGTCACAGTAAATGTTGTGTTGTAAAGTGTAGAAACAATGGGATGAACAGTTCGTGCAAGTTTTATTCGTTTCCAATATCAAAATGGAAATTGGAGCAAAGACGTAAATGGATAGCTGCTATGAAGAGAAAAAACTAAGCGATTTATCTAATATATAAAAATCTCGTGTCACGGTGTTTGTTACCGAACTCCTCCAAAATGGCTTGACCGCTCTTTGTGAAACTTTTTTCTCTATATTTGGTAGGTCTGAGAATAGGTCGTAGACTATTTTTTATACCCCTAGGTGATATAAGGCAAAACAACGTTTGCAGGGTCAGCTAGTCCTTGTATGATATTACTGGACGTATTTCATTTTTGCTTTACTGCGTGCAAAAATTACAACCCTTTTTTATTTGTTTTAGTGTTGATGGGTCCAATACAAATTCTTCCCTTTTTGCACAGTTTGAGATTGGAAATTTATTTCATGTTATATCGCTTAAAATTCCGTACGTATTATAACATTCATTCTTGCGTTAAAGTAGGAAAATCACTTATTATGATATGTACAAACTTTTTAGATATTTTCATTTTATTTCACTGAAAAACAACCCGAAAATCGTTATCAAACAATCCAGTTGCTATAGTTTAAAAGATCTCAACTCCACAATAATTGTGACCACTGGGGGCGCTGCCATCGCGCACATAGCGAATACAACCGATCAAAATTTTCGGGGCGACGTGGTGCAGTTGGTAGTACACGTGGCGCTTATATCCAAAAGATGCGAGTTCGAATGCAGTCCTTAGACTCCAAAAAACTATTTCGTTTTTAAAAATCATATAATGTATTTCGTTGGGCATACGTACTGCTGATAAAAAATAATTATAAACTGATATCTGTTCGGTTGCATAATATTTCTACAACTTTAACCAAATAATTGGACTAAATTTTTTTACTGGCGGTATGTGATGTTTTTAAAATCCATTTTCTAAGAATAAGCAGAGGAAGCTGTGTCCATACAGCCATGTCTGTTGTTACGGTGTGTGAATTAAATGTATAATTAATTCAATTACCCACCTGAAATAATTTTCAAATTATTTACAATGTTATCAGTTATCATTTTGTTGAATTGAAACCTACATTCCTAAACGCGTGAGGACTACAGAAGAGTTGAATACAAGTGCTTGATATAAATAAATGTAAAATATGTATAAACTGTAGAAGTGGTTGGTGCTCTGAAATGTTTCAACCGCCGTATCCGTGTGTAACGAAAATCTATGGCGCAAGCCCCACAGAAGAAACGGGACGGGGGTGCGTCACAGTCGTGGCGCCCCATGAATCAGTTTTCATACTGAATGTATAGAAGCGTCGCGATCCAAAGCAGACAAGAGACGAGGCCCCGCCTCTCGCGACGCTTGTATACATTTCGCTTGTTGAAAACAAAAGTGTCACTATAGCAAAACTACTACTTTTCAGTATGGCCATTTTTTTTTCCCTCTTTTTTTTTCGAGGCTTAAGTGCACCTGTGTGACTATGCCAGCCTCATTGGGAGACTCAATGGCCAAATTCATCAAACACTTCTCCCGCTATGTCCAGATTCTCTGGCTGCAAAGAAATGTTTGATGAACCTGTATATTCGTACTGCATCTTCCGATACAGGACAACTCAAAACAATATTCACTGCCCCATTAAAAAGGTCTAAATCAGTCAAATATGTCTCACGGTTATCCTTGGTGTGTATACAATCCACCAAAAAATGTATCAAGTCCTCAATCCTATTACAATCCATGCACATTGGGGATTGGACAACTTTCATCATATTTAAAAATTTGTTTAATGGTACATGACCTGAACGCACTTGAAACGCCCACACAAGTAAATCCCTGGAGAGGCTGGCATTATCAAACCAGGGCACGCACGTATGGCCATTTAAAGTTGACAATATACTTCTAGAATGCATAACTCATCAAAATTTGTATACATCATGTTTTTTACTATTTCGTGCAATAGAAAGACTATTTAAGCTTCTAGCTTGAAATATTTTTCAAAATAATAAAAATGTTGAAGTCTAAAAAAAAGGTTTTTAAAAAAAAGTTCGGTATAGTGTCACTTTTGTTTTAATGTTATTACTTATATTTGGGACACTATACAAAAAAACCCGGTTTATAAATCAGTTATAACCTATATTTTCTTAAGAGGGTTTATACCTGCCGAGCTGGCAACGTTGCATTTTTGTTAGTTTTTCTCGATTATTCCATAAAAATTGAATGAAATTTAAAAATGTTTTGTATACAAATTGTTCTAATATATAAGTTAATGTGTCTACTGCAATAATAATTCGTGATAAGACTTTTATTTTCCTTAAAAACCGTTAGGTAATAATTTGTTAATTTTTAAAGAAAATAAAAGTCTATCATGAATTATTATTGCAGTAGACACATTAACTTGTATATTAGAACAATTTGTATACAAAACATTTTTTATCATTCAATTTTTATGGAATAATCGAGAAAAACTAACAAAAATGCAACGTTGCCAGCTCAGCAGGTATAAACCCTCTTAAGTTGTTATTTAAAGAACGACACTAAACGGAATATGTCACTTTCAAATTTAACATTTTAGCAAATTTTAATGCAAGAACTTGATTTGAACCGTCACTAAGCAAAAAGTGACACATTTTCATTTACCACAGCGACAGCCCCACGCGGTGTCTGGTTTCAATCTGACATAGTGACGTTTTTAAACTTAAGGTACCAACGCTTGAGCAGTAAGTTTAAAGTGACACTACCGCCATCTCTTGGCGGCTAAGGTAACTACTAACGTAGGAGTCTTTGCATTTCGTGCGTTGCATTTTGAAATTAAAAGTGGCGTTAAAACTAAAAAATGGCGTTTTTTGTTTAGTGACACTTGTTTTCAACAAGCGATTTAGTATGAAAACTGATTCAAGGGGGGCGCCGCGACTGCGATTGCGACTGCGGTTGTTATCCTTTTTCTAATCCATACTAAACTAATATTATAAATGCGAAAGTGTGTCTGTCTGTCTGTCTGTTACCTCTTCACGTTTAAACTGCTGAACCGATTTAGATGAAATTTGGTATGGAGGTTCCTAGAGACCCTGGGAAGGACATAGGATAGTTTTTATCCCGGAAAATTGCATAGTTTCCACGGGATAGCGTTAAACGAATTCTTCGCAGACGGAGTCGCGGGCAAAAGCTAGTCCTAAAATAAATGAAGTATTATTCTACGTTGCGGAGATCCATATCAATGGACTGAAACAATTACTTTACTCACCCGCGACCGTTATGCACACAATTAAGGGATTTAATAAAAACAAAACTTAGTTGATTTCTTTGTGTATCGAACGTTATTCATATATTTTGTATGATTAACATTCGTTACACAAAGGAAGCGATCGTGATTTTGATTTGATTAAGCCCTCAACCATTGTACAATTTTATTTAAAACGATTTATATCGCGTTTAATTTCATTATAGCAATTATTTGTAACTCTTCAGTAGTCCTAATTCTGTATTCTCGTTGAGTAGGCTATTTTTTTTGTAACAACTGTTTTGTTTATTTTTTGTACAATGAATATGACATTGACAATTGATGGTGGAATAACATTTAATGTAAGAGTATTATTTGATTAAAGCAATTATTAATTAAATAAAGATGCATGTTCTTATTTGTATACCTAGTGACCTCGTTATTCAGAAACGCTTTAGAATGACTTAGGACCCAGCTTGTACGGTCTAGGGTTAAAATAATAAATCGTTAATCCTGGCTTATGAATGACAGTTCCATGCATTTTGACACTACTTAATCCTGGGTTAGCATTTAACTCGTTATAACTTTGGTCCTCACAAGCCCGCTTTAGGAGATTTGTAAAATAAAATCGGAACTACAGTCAAGGCTGCCTTAAAGTAAATACTGACACATGGCACAACTATGAAGTTTTTAAATGAACATTGTCATCCATAGGAAAATAAATGCTATACATACTTGTTGCTTGTAGAATAGTAAGTATAGGGAACCTGCACATAGACGGTGCTGCCAACTGGTGCCATCAATTTGACTGTTTTGCCCTGATAAGTTTCTTTTACTGTCCGCATAGTGTCTCTTCTGTCGCATTAGTGCTGCCGCCTATAGTTTCTGCACGTTCCCCATAGAATTTTTTACCTTTGGGTCACTGTCAATATACAGAAACTTCAAAGTTGTGCCCTATGTCTAGGTTCATGCATGACCTATCCATAGTCACACCAATTTTCTACAATGGTGTGGCTATGGTTTATTTTATTTATCCGTAGTCACGCCGCTATAGACCAACTCACCCTTGACTAATAAATATTTAATTTAAACGAGTTCGACGGAGTCATGAGTCGGGTAAAATAAATGGTAGTAGACCAGTTTGACTACAGATAAATAAAATGAACAATAGGCACACCAGTATAGGGAACGTGCAGTAACTATAGGCAGCAGCACTAATGCGACAGAAGAGACACTATGCGATGCGGACAGTAAAAGAAACTTATCAGGGTAAAACAGTCAAATTGATGGCACCAGTTGGCAGTACCGTCGATGTGCACGTTCCCTATAGGCACACACACCAGCATAGGGAACGTGCAGTAACTATAGGCAGCAGCACTAATGTAACAGAAGTGACACTATGCGGACAGTAAAAGAAACTTATCTTGGTAAAACATTCAAATTGATGGCACCAGTCGGCAGCACCGTCTATGTGAATGTTCCGTGATAGGAATTGTGCAGGAACTAGGCGGCAGCACTAATGCGACAGTAGAGACACTATGCGGATAGTAAAAGAAACTTATCATGGTAAAACATTCAAATTGATGGCACCAGTCAGCAGCACCGTGTATGTGAATGTTCCCTGATAGTAAATGTGCAGAAACTAGGCGGCAGCACTAATGAGACAGTAGAGACACTATGCGGACAGTAAAAGAAACTTATCATGGTAAAACATTCAAATTGATGGCACCAGTCAGCAGCACCGTCTATGTGAATGTTCCCTGATAGGAAATGTGCAGAAACTAGGCGGCAGCACTAATGCGACAGTAGAGACACTATGCGGACAGTAAAAGAAACTTATCATGGTAAAACATTCAAATTGATGGCACTAGTTGGCAGCACCGTCGATGTGCACTTTCCCTATAGTAAATTGGTGTGACTGCGGATAGGTCGCTTCAGGATTTACTTCATACATAACTAAAGGCCGATGACTGCAGCCTTTTCATACCAACCGTGAGAAGTCCACACAAAACACAAAACTAATATTTAGACGGGATTACACGAACCAGGGTTAACTACGTAACTCGGGGTCAACTGCTAATCTAGGGTTAAGTAATGTAAATGTATGGAATGGTCATCTGTAGTTGTATGTAGTGACTCCTAGCGCCACCTAGTCATCACAGATAGAAACTGCTTCATATGGGCTGCATAAATACAACATCAAACTATCTTACTTCGGACATAATAATATTTGCTTCGAGAGAAATTTCTCTATTGTTGCCTGTGCTCACAATTTGATATCCCAGGGATAAAGATTTAATTTATAAATCCTAGTAGATCGCGCAAACGGCTCAAGACTGACTAGGCTTCCAGGCCTACCTAAAACAAAAGTGGCCTTACCGCAAAAAACATGAACACGGAAATGCCTAAAGACGCAGTTTGCAACGGTTGTTCAAAGTGTTTGTGGTAAATAAAGCAATAAAGATTCCAGTCTAATTGTTGATGATTGACAATTTGACATGCATTACTCAAGCTTGGTACTACTAACGCCATCTATCAAGATGTGTCGTAATCATTACTAATAATTTTGCAGTGTAGTTGCGCCCTCTTGTGTTTAGTTTAGTAGTTATGAGCTACCGCACTTTATGACTCATGAGACTGCTTTAAGATTGTTGTTTCTAGTGAATCATCTCTAGATGGCGCTAGTAGGTATCCATTCAGGGTTTCAGTTCACGTTAGAAATGGAACGAAAATGTAAAAATAAATTATGTTTTTTTTTAACATGATGATTGGTTGATCGATTCTGCACGTCTAAATACATAAGCATAAACACAGAAATGTCTCATTAATGTCAACAATAATGATACTTTTCCACTCAAGAAAGGTTATTACTTATTTCAATGAAACTCGAATTCAAGATAGTTATTTATTTCTCATTTAAGAACAATAAGCCATTTACTTTATACTTATTTAAAACACGTAACTAACTAACAGAGCTCAAAGTTCGCCGTTTGTATAACCGCACAATTTAGACTAAGATCTGATGCAAGTTATTATGTGAAACACAGAAGTCAAAAACCTCTTATCATAAGCTAATGTTAGAACTTATTGTAAGTGATTTTAAGACTAAGGTTGTTGGTTACAACGAAGTTCACACGGAGCCAATTCTCAGGGCATGTCACACGCCATTTTTTAATAGACAAGATTACTTACTCGTATTTTTATCTGGTTTCAGTAGCTTCAGTAGCGTAAGGTATGGCTCATTCATTAGCATTAGCAACGCGCCTTTGTTAAATTGCATCGGACTAAGAGAGTAATGGGATACCATACTGAGGTAGTAAAAAAACAGTTAAAATTAGTGTACTTATGCTTGAAGTTGCATATACCCATACTACGACCTTTTAGTAAATTGGTTATTCTACTCGACACGAGATGGCGCTAATACATGCTTGCGCGACGCAACTTTCTGTATTAATGTTTCGCTATCATTTCAAATACCCTGAGAATTAAGATATTATGATAGTCAAAATATGAATAGATGACTTAAATATTCACGTTTTTGTTATATCTGATTCATCCGATTTTGGTTAGTAAATTGGTAAAATTAATCAAGTGCTGCTTTTGATGAATATGGACAAAAGTGGAACTAAAACTATCATCTGCAGTCAACCACGTTAAACAGAGGCGTCCCGCGAATCACGGCTAGAGTGCGAAATTATTAGTCTGGTCACACTTTAACACAATGTGCACTGTTGGCACGACAATGTGGTAGACGCTTAAGATTATAATCAAATGTCAAATAACGCCATCTAGCGACATCTTGACTATCAAAAAACTTCGTCTGCGTGTGAAATCTTCGCAATGGAGACAGATTGGTTTTACAAGATGTTCATTAGTTTTAAATTTGGCGATGGAAATTACTAGAAAGGGCCTATGTTCATACAACTTCTGGCAAATACAGGCTCCTCAGTCGTACTGTAATTTGTCAGTGACAAATCGTGTGCCTATGGATTTTACTGCCGCCCTCTGAAACCTCAATTAAATTAGATGGGTCAAAAAAAAATTGTATGGGCAATCGTAAGTTTTAATGAGATCCATTGTTAACAGGATGTTTCAGAGTGCAGCGGTATTTATCTCTGTAGTACATACTTTTACAAACATAATTTCGTCTTATGAAAATTAGTCTCTTGACGTTACTTAGCTTATTGAAACGAAGGCTACCTGAATTTCAATGACGAATACGACTTTTGAATTTTACCAAAAATACCTATATGAACTCCGAAGATGGCGCCACTATTGTGGTTTGTATAGCAACCTTCTAAAAAAGTCTTGCGAGAAATAAATTCTCACTTTCATAATACTAACCCTATCCAACTCATTTCGTTTCGTAGCAGTAATTACTGAGCTTAGTGATCTTTATTTTAGTTTTTTAATGTCGTCATTTGCTAATGTCGATGGCCCTAGTTCTGCGTCGGCTAGTCTCAGAGTTCCTTCAGAGAAACTACGAGCATAGCCCGTTGAGCGATTTTTAACTGGTGGATCAGCCGTACTGCGAGTGTCCACATTTCAGTTCTGGGTGTCATCACAGCGGTCTGCGGTATGGGTGACAACATCCCGATTACATTTCCAGAATCTACATAAGTACCTAATTTAAGCAAGGGTCCATAATATCATTGTTTTAGTTATAATTTATTTGGTAGCCTTCTTAATTTTATTACCAAGCGCATTCTCCATTTGATTTGATTACCTTATGTCTCGATCTCGATAGATTTACTTATCCACAAGAATCTCTTTATCCATAATTCGTTGTCTTCTTAGCCCGCATTTGACAAAAGTTTTATAACTTACAAAGTTTACTCTAAGGAATAGAATAAAGTTTCTTTAAGTACAAAACAATATCTTAATAGATTCTGTAAAGGTAAATGTGTCGAAGATAATGTAAAAGATGATCTATATTACTTCTTCAACTACATTATTTCTAATATTGGTACAATAAAAGAACCTTTTACCGAAGTCGGCTAATATATAACACACCGTATACTCTAACATCTAATCATATAATCACATAGTTTTGATATGTTTCCGGTTGGTGCAGCACCTTATGCTTTCCTTTATAATATTGATATGTTTCAATGATTTCGAAATTCTACATAATTTCTTAAGCTACATGTAAGACAGTAAAATGTTTCATAAACACTACAATACCGATCATATTAAAATAATTGTACTTTATTCACTACTTATTCTATGATATGTATTTTACATGCTAAGTTATGATATGTATCCATGGTCCTAATCTGGATTTTTCCAAAAGCCAGATATAAAGCGCATGCATTCTTTCAACGATTTTTAATTTATAATCTAAGGGCTTTAACACTCGAACATAATCGACCATCGATTAGCTTTATATCTCGCTTAGAATGGACGCTGACTTTTACGGAGTCGCCTCTGACTCAATTAGATAGAAGGGTAAGGTTTTTAACTAGGGGGCGACATTTACTTCTCAAGCATCCAAACGACCGCGACAAGCCTCTCCGTATCACCGTCAAGTGCCTCCAAATAAAACCCAAAATGCATCACTAAAGATGTTTCTCGGCATTTTGTTGGAATTTCCAATGGTTCGCATTTGACGGGGGGACGCGAGCACCAAACACAGCGGCCTGTCGCGGACTTCTCTAGTTTTTGGTTAAAATAATGGACTCGTAGGTTTAAAACCTAACAAAACTACATTATAAAAATATACCTATCTCTAAGATGTTAACGAAATAAATTGCCATCTCGACTATCTAAAGCTAAAAGCGTTGAGCGGTCGTCGGGTGCCGGATATGGGACTACGTGGCCGGTTGTAGAATTCGCATCCGACGTCCGACAAGCGTCTCTATGAACTGTTTGAAACCTCATTCATATCACACCAATCTCTCATGAGAATAAGAAGAATTATTTCCTCCTATATTTAGTGGGGTCGTAGGGAAGGTAGCTGTAGAATGAAGAGCTGATGGGGGCGAATTGGACGACATGGTAGTTTGAGTAATCAGAGGCAGACTCCGGTGCTATTCAGTCGAGGAAACCGGTGTTCACCAGCTTTTCCAGGAAAAACTTGACGTCACCAAGCTCGGAGTCTTTGATGCCAAGGGACTTCAGCATGCCAAGGTCGCCGTTCTCGACTGCCATGAAGACCGAACGGAGATGCTCCAAGTCCGACCGCATGAGATGCAAAGCCGCGCCGAAATCTTCAATCGTCTGTGACTCTGAAAACGTTATTAAATAAGTTTTAATAAATTGTACTAGTTCTCGGTATAAGTAATAATGCAGAAAATTTAATTCCTTAAGAAGAAAACTTCCGCATCCAAACTTTCTAAGGCAAGACTCGAAAACAAGTTGTTATTATATTCACTTCAATGAAATTTCGTACATCAGAGAAAACGGAATTAATTGAAAATTTTAGAAATAACAAATATTTTGATCTTAGGGTAAAATCAGTTAGGACTGAGATGTAATTTTGAATTACATTCAGAATTAGAGGATTGATGATTAACATTTATGTCATAACTTTAAAATCAATACTCGCAGAAAAAAACAACTTTGCTCTCTTGTTGAACAAATAAATATTTTTGTTTCGGACTATCTGTCTAAAGTTTGAAGTAAGTCTTTCTCGCTTGTTAGCTCGTTACTTGGACTGGCCGTTTTCGAATTGACGTCAACAATGATAATGCGGGGGGATAATTTTGACATTTTTATTAAATTACGTACTCCGTAGTGCAAATTGCTGTGTTCTCGCGGTCCGCACAAAATGGGTCGGCAGTCCGGATGCTGACCGCGGTCTGCCATTTGGCGACCCCTGATTTATGATATGCAAGTTTCAAGTATTGAGCACTTGGAGTACCATTTTGGGCGCCACTTAAATTAATTTAATCAATAAAATCTTTATTGTCTTAGTACGAACAGTAAGATTAAACAAAGTATGTATTGGGCTAAAATAGGTTTACACCTTTTTATTTTGGTGTAGCTTGGCATTTGGGCCATTTTTTATTTTGTTGTAGTTGGTTTTTTATTTTTTATTTTGGTGTAGTTTTGACTTTTTTTTAATTTGGAAAGTTTTATGTGATTTCTGCTCAGAATCACGAGCTCTTTCAATCCTACTAGGAGAAAAAAGTGTCCCAAAACTTTCGTATAATTTTCGATTCTTCGATTCCGTTACGGTCATATAAATATGAAAAATGGTAACGGAACGGAAAAAAACTTGGGACACTTTTTTTCTCCTAGTAGGATCGAAAGAGCTCGTGATTCTGAGCAGAAATCACATAAAACAATCTGAATTTTAAAAAAAGTCAAAAGGTACACCAAAATAAAAAATGGCCGGTTTAACAGCGCGGTTTTCCATATTCCCTTTCTGTAACTTTAGGCATAGTACAAGCTTATCAATTTCCAATTTATGTTTATGCATTATACTCGCGTAGCAATCTTGAATGGTAATTTCGCTAATTTACATACATGTTTGCATTAAATATTGATGGAGACTTAGCGCTGAAAATGGAAACGTAATTGCTTCCATGATTAACTTTAATGGTCGCCATTCGTGCTTCGTAATTGTGTATTTTAAGGCAACCGAACGAAATGCATTTAATTTATTAATTTTAAAAGTAAAAAATGATTGAAAAAAAAGCGGTTGTCTGCAAAGTCGGTTTACGGACGATAGATTAACGTGACAACGTCATAACAAAACATTGATGAAATGATTACATACTTTTGCCGATTGTGCCTTTCGCTCGCTCGTGCCGCGCTCTCGCTCCGATCGTTCATCGGCTCGAGCGTAACGGGACAATGCGTTATGTACATTACACTGAGTCATCCTTTTTCGTGCGTGCAGCCGGTTCATTGATTTATTAGACGTTATCAAGTCAAAATAATAAATACAAAACACGATAGGAATATGCATTATTATCATATTCCTTCTTTTCTGTCCTTTATGTGCGAAATTACATTTGTAATTTAACATGAGGTTTACGGTGAAGGAAAACATCGTGAGGAAACCTGCATCACCTGAGAAGAAATTCAATGGTGTGTGTGAAGTTCCCAATCCGCACTGGGCCCGTGTGGGAACTACGGCCTAAGGAGAGAAGGGGATTTTGAGAGGAGGCCTGTGCCCTGCAGTGGGACGTTTATAGGTTGGGATGATGATGATGACTCCTTCTTCCTCGCCTTGCTCCTGAATAGCTTCTCGAGGTATTTAGAGTAATAACTGCCAGCAGACTGAAGTAATTGACTGAACTGCTGATCGTGACTCACAAGACAGCAATGCTGACCTTATCAACGCCATCTAGAGGGAGGATCGTATTCCTGATAACTTCTCAACGTATTAAGGGCCATAGATGCCAGCAAAGACTGCAGTATTTGTCTTAACTGTTGGTAATAAAATCCACAGAACAGAAAAAAACTAGGCTGTGCGTTGTCTGTCAGTCAGTCAGTCAGTCAGGGTACTGTTTTATAGGTATAGATATATTAGTTTTACTTTTTATGCCCGGCCCGACAACTAGAAAATGGAATGAAAATTCAACTCTACTTAAAGGCACGCTCTGTTGGCGCCCCGCGCTTCCGGTTTGTTGTGGCCTTAACACTCACAATCAGAATCAAATATCGATAATTTTATCGACATCACCTCCGCTCTTTGCGAGTAGCGAATGTTCTGGTCTCACAGCGTTCTGTGACACAGACAAAAATCGACGTTATCGTATTAGTATAAAGTTGATTTTTATATAACGCATTTCTAAAAAATGTCTTACGGAATAGGAAAAAATGTAAATTATCTAAATTAAAATGAAATACTACTTAGCGATGATACAAATGCCACAATGGGAGACGTTTTTGGTGCGGCTATCATTTTTGCACTCTAAAACTAAACAATAAGGCATATTTCCTCAACTTTTCTCTATAATTGTCGTTTTATTTTCACAACCGTCTGACACAAGCCTCTGCGCGCAACTGAGCCGGTTGCGCGCAAGTTATGCGGAACTCCGCATAATTGTGCCACACTCGACATGACTGCATAACACTTCTATAGTTTTTTCTGTTCTGTGATAAAATCTGACTTACCAGATAGTGCAATGGTGACCTATTCAACGCCACCTAGCGGCTCAAGAGCGTCTCGGTCCTTGCTCCCGAACAGCTTCTCGGGGTACTTAGACCCATGATTGCCTACAGACTGGTGCATTTGACTTAACTGTTGGTAATAGAGTCTGACTTACCAGACAGTGCAATGGCGACCTTCTCAACGCCTCCTAGCGGCTCAAGAGCGTCTCTCGCCTTGCTCCCGAACAGCTTCTCGAGGTAGTTTGGGCCGTGAGATGCCAGGAGAGACTGTAGGAACGATGCTGTCTCTTCAACAGGTGGCCGCTTTGCTGAAAATAAAAATATTGAAATTAGTATAAGCCAAACTAAACCAGCTAAACTAGCTAAGCCGTTTAAATGTGCCCTCGCCCACGCGGTGCAGGGGCAGGGGGGTATGACGACAAAGGGGGCCGGGAGAGGCAGGAGTCTCGTTTGGGATGCGACCTGCGTGGATGCGGTGGCACCTTCGCATATTGCCACCACTTCCATTCATGCAGGTGCGTCTGCCACTGCTGCTGAACACCTCAAACGGCGCAAATATGCTTGTATAGGGCAGGCTCACTTATTTGTACCGTTTGGGGTAGAAACTTTCAAAAGAAATTTCTTCGCGCCTGCCATAGTAAAAACGACTAGCGGCCATAAGGCAGGCAGCTATTTTTGTCAACGGTTGAGTCTAGCTATTCAACCACCTTGAACTATGCTATGCTGCCTGCCTTCTGAGAACTATGCCGTCGGGTGGTATTCTTAAAGATATTATTTATTTGTAATTTTTCCTTTCTTTTCTAAGTTTTGTTTCTAAAATCCTTCCTTCCATCCTTCTTTCCATGCTTCTTGCTTTGTTTTTAAATAGTAATAATAAATACTCTTTGGATCGGAGAAAGGAGATGTTTGCTTTGGTTAGGTACGTTTAATTAAGCACTGTTTGGTTAGGTTATTGTACTGTAGTAATAATACTCTTTGGTTATTGGGTTATGTGGTTATGATTATTTTGTTATGATTTTGTTGTTGGTTTTGTGTTTTTTTTTTAAAGTTCTTTCCGTTGGGATAAGGTAAAGGTTGGTTTCCATACAGCCAAGTCATTTTAGGGCCACCACAGACCGAGGTCTCTCCGTCGCCGTCGCGCACACGCTCCGCGCTACGATCTGTGGAAGTTTTTTTAAATGTTGTTTTTTTTTTAATTTTTATTTATTTGTTTTTTTCTTTTATGTTAGTGTAATATGTGTTTGTGTGGCCTTCCGTGATTTTGCTATACTGTGGCCCGGCGGAAGACCAGTGCTGGTTTTTTTTTTAACCAGCGTCACGCTGTTTCGGGACCCTTTATGGCAACATCAACATGTACCTACCTATGTCTATGTTTGTACTTTTAATTTTAGCCTGTGTACGTGTTTTTGTTGTTATAAATTAATACAATACAATACAATACAATACAATGACTCTTTATTGTACACCAGGAATAGTAAGCAATACAGAAAACAGGTACACAGAGAGAAAGATACAAGGTAAGCAATAGGCGGCCTTATCGCTTAAGAGCGATCTCTTCCAGGCAACCCTTTACCAGAAAGAAGGAAAGACTAGTTTACAGCAGGTGGTGCATCAACAATGGATCAGAAAATTAAAACGCAACAAAAATAGTACATCTACTCATGCATATATAGTACTTACATTATAATAGGTACACGTCTAAAACAAATATAAGCAGTGGGATAAACAGACACATATAAATAAATAAACAAACTATAACAAAGCTAATTATTACAAGATGACAGATAGTACACCTTAAGCATAGATTTAAAGATTGACAGAGATTTTGCCCGTCGTAAGTCAATCGGTAAGGCATTCCACAACCGAATAGCCTGAACAGTATAAGAATAGACATAAAATTTGGAGTTAGAGAGAGGCACGGTAAGGAGAAAGTTCTGAGAGCATCGAATAGAAGTTACGTAGCTAAACCGCTCTTTGAGGTAGCGAGGAGTTGCAGGGTTAAAGAGAATGCCGTAAAGAAGGTGGAGAATGTGAGAGTTACGGCGAAGGCGGATTGGGAGCCACTTGAGCTGTGATCGAAAAATAGAGACATGATCGAACTTACGCAGACCAAAAATAAACCGAATGCATAGATTTTGAATTCGCTCAAGTTTATTAAGCTGCTCTTCTAGGAGATCTGGATAACAAATGTCAGCATAGTCGAATATAGGGTGCAGCAAAGTTTGAGCAAGCGCAACCTTGGTAGCAAAAGGTAGGAAATTCTGAAGCCGTCTTAAAGATCCCACCGCAGCAAACACCTTCCTGCTCACCTCGCACACATGAGGAGACCATGAGAGAGTGCGGTCTAAAATAACACCCAGGCTCTTGACCTGATGTGCAAACGGTATTAGTACTCCGTCGAAAAGCACCGGTGGCAGAGATGCAAAGTCGACTCTTGGGACAAGTTTCGAGCTACCAATAATAATGACCTGGGTCTTTGTCGGATTAACAATCAGGCCAAATCGTTGGCTCCATTTCAAAATCTTTTTTAGATCCAAGTTAACAGACTCGATAACCAACGGAAGATCGCCAATCACGCCCTGAGAGTAGATTTGTAGGTCATCAGCATAAAGGTGATACGAAGAAAGAAGATTACGAGAAATAGAATCTATAAAAATAGAGAATAATAATGGAGATAGCACTCCACCTTGTGGTACACCAGCCAGAGTGTTGCACCAGGAAGATCGAGAATCTTCCACCTTTATTCTTTGCCGACGACCCACTAAGTAACTACGAAACCATTCAATAACCGCAGGAGATATGTTAAGAGAGCGTAAAATTCCAAGCATAATGTCGAAATCAACAGTGTTGAAAGCATTGCTGAAATCCAATAGAGTTAAAACAGTGAGTTTTCTATTATCCATACCCATTCGGATGTCATCGGTGATCTTCGCAAGTGC
This sequence comes from Archips xylosteana, assembly GCA_947563465.1. NCBI lineage: Eukaryota > Metazoa > Arthropoda > Insecta > Lepidoptera > Tortricidae > Archips > Archips xylosteana. Next base: position 16,407,196 of record OX387364.1, read on the forward strand.
GGTTGCCGTACTATGACCAGGACGGAAACCTGACTGAAAGGGATTGAGGAGGTCGTTTCTGGTTAGATATGATGATAACTGTTGATGCACTAGACGCTCCAAAACTTTGGATAGGAAAGGGAGAATAGAAATCGGTCTGTAGTCAGAAAAGGATGATGGACTGGACTTTTTAGGTAGGGGAATAATTTCAGCATCCTTCCATACAAAAGGAAAAATATTCGATGTAATAGAATTATTAAGCATAGAAGTGATGACGGGGACAACTATATCAAGGAGAGGGAGGATCATAGCACGACTTACACTATCGACACCAACAGCGTTTGAAGCGATGGATAATATGCTCTTCTTAACATCACTGTCGGTAAATTGATTGAAATAAAAAGGAGTAGTATCAGAAGTTGGTAATGTTGAAAGATAAGTTAGTGTTTTGTCTTTTTCAGATCCGCTGAAAATAGTCGAAGAAGAGAAATGCTGGTTGAGCTGATCAATATCAATACCAGCCGAAGTAGATTTTTGCTGAGATTTACCAACTCCAATTGATTTAAGAAATTTCCAAACTTTAGCAGGGTCTCCGTTTTCAACTGCCTCGTGGATATGGCGTCTTTGAGCGTCTCTACAGATAGTGCTACAGCGATTCCGCAAGGCACGATATTTGTCCCTGTTTCTGTCCGAAGAGTCAACCTTGTACCTTGCTTTAGCTTGATTCTTCCTTCGAATCAGGGTCTTGATATCATCAGTTAGCCAGGGAGCAGGAAGATGCTTCACCTTGATCGGTTTAACCGGAGCGTGCACGTCATAAAGTTTAGTGAGAAGTGAGTTGAAAAGAGCGATTTGATCATCAACCGCACCAGCTCCGGAGACGGATCTCCAATCGATCTTCATTGCGTCCTCACGAAGCAAGTCAATATTCATTCGACCAAAGTTGCGCTGCAAAAGAACTTTACGTTTAATCCTAGGAGGACGAATTTTATATGAGAGGTAAATCAAATCATGATAAGAGAAAGCGTCTGCAGAACACTGGCCAGCTTTAGCAACATGACCAGGAGAAGAAGTGATAGATAGGTCTAGAAGAGACGGGGAACAGTTCGGGAAATGATGAGTTGCATTGGATGGGAGAATACTTAGGTTGCAAGCCTCAACAACAGACCTAAGGGATCTAGAGCGGGAATCGTTTTTAAGTAGGCACGTATTAAAATCACCCATTATAATATGGTGCTGAAACGCTGGCATAACATCTTCAAAGAGCTTTTCAAGGGATGCAAAATAATTTACTTGAATGGAGGGGGAATAAAAAACTCCAAGAAGTACCTTCGCGTATGTCAAGGTAATATTAAGAAAAAGATATTCAGGGGTGTCGGATGATGAAGACTGAGGTGACATACTGACAATGGAATAGGGGATACAAGAACGAAGATAAATGGCAACTCCCCCACCACCCCTATCAGAGCGATCATTACGGATGAGACGGAAACCAGGTATGGAATAAGATGTAGATGGAAGGCACGGTTTAAGCCAAGATTCAGAAACAAGTATAGCGTGAAGATTTTTTAAATTAAAACTTAATAACATGTCGGTGAAATGGGCTGGAATACTTTGCGCGTTGACATGAACTACATTAAAATTGCTCGGAACACTAGAAAACTCTAAATTAATGGTGTCAAAGAGTGTAGGAGGTAAGGAAGTAAAACTGGTCTCACTGTCAGAGTCTGAAGAGAAGGAAAAATAGTGAGCACTATCTGCACTGTCATCGTGGCCTAAATGTGACATGTAATTTTTACTAATTTATAAACAATATAACAAATGTAAGTAATAAAGAAAATAAAAATTCAAAGCAATTATGCAACCACCTGCCAGCAGTATACAAAAATTAAAAATTACTAATTAATTATAAAAGCAAGTTTACAAAAACTACAAAGGAAAAAAAATAAAATAATGCGTGAAACGAAACGCAGCAATAAACAACACCTCAATACAAGTGTCACTATCAGCAGCACAGACAGGCAGCTGTCAAACATACTGTCATGTGTCATGTCATGTGGCAATAAAATAATGTTGGCAAGAAAGATGGTAAACAGACAGAAAAAGTAATAGAATTATGAAGGTAATACAATGAAAGTGATAAAAGTAAGTTTAGTGATAGTGGGTAAAGAGAATAGCAAAATACGGCCAAATACAAGAGACACTTGCACAAATAGTTACGTGAAAAACAAAACAAGTAAATTATGCCGGAGCTTTTCCTTGCTGCCTCTTTGGACGCGTCCGCTGCCCAGAACCCTCCTGAGGCGTCCCAGACAAGCCCGCAGACCCAGGCATTACGGTCGAAATCCTGTTGAGCTCGGCGAGAGATGTTATGTGATGCCTCCCACCATCAGCATCCAGCACAACGATGACACCCTCCCTCGTCCAGCACCTGGTTACTCCGAACCTCTCTCTCGCAGCCATGAATGCAGCATACCGGGGATGAGTCAAAAATTCGGAAATGACTATGCCAGATCCTTTCAAGGCAGTCTTGGCAAACCAGACCTCATCCCGGAGCGCGACATCCCTGAAGCGGACCAAGACGGGCCTCTTCCGGCCGGCCTGAGAACGTCCGGTTCTGAAGCACCTGCCCATATCCGCCTCATTTACACTGCACTTGACCCGCTTACACACATCCACTACCAGCGCCACAGTGTCCTCATCGGCAACCTCAGGAACACCATGTATGACCAGCATCTTCCGCCTTGATCTTGTCTCCAACTGATCCACCTGGCCTGACAGACATGCTACTTGTTGTTGGAGACACTCAAGAGCCTTTCATATAAAGCTCTTAAAAGCATTGAAGTCTGCGGCCACTGATGACACCGTGGGATTTCTTGCATCTGCCTTGTCCAAATTACCTTGGAACTCAGCCATCCTGTTCCTGAAGAGCAATGCGAGGTCGTCCAAGGATTGCTTCACATCTTTGTTTTGCATATTGAAGAAGGAAAAGAACAACGTATTATGCTGCCAAATTAGAGAGTGACCCGAAGTGATGCCGGTGCAGAGTGCCAAGCGCAGAATTTAAGTAAAACTTGCAGGAAAGATGTGAAAAACTGCCAGCAGGTAAATTGCCTTACCCCAACATAAGTTTATGTACAAATTTTTCACAAGTAAGATGTATTTTGTTTTTAATAAATAAGTTTCCAATTTCGTGACTTTGCACTTGCAATGCCTACCCGCGAAAAAAAAAAAAAAAAAAAAAAAAAAAAAAAAAATTGTTGATTAATGTTTAATGTTTTTTTAATTGATTAATGTTTTTCTTTCTTTCTTTTCTTTCTTAATTTAGGTTATCTAGTTTTAGTGTTTTTTTTTGTACCAAACAATGTCAATCTAATATTTAATAATTGTATAAATCTAATGTAATAGCACAGAATACAAAACCAAGCTGTAAATCGACTTCATACTAGAGCGCCCGAATCGACGCACGCACGCCAGCCAAGCGTCTTACACGGCCGCTAACCAATCTTCGCCAGACAAAACAATGCAGTCCCACGCCGCGCGCCGTGTAAGACGCTTGGCTGTGTGCGTGAGTATGAAGTTGAATTAGTAATAGTAATAAATCAGAGACATTATTATAATGAACGAGAACATCTTCACAGCGCTTCGCCCGGCCACGTAAGTATTCAAATCCGGAACGTCTTCATCTGATTAGAGCTCATCAATATTCAGGGCTGTCGACAGCCAAGAATAAGCATTAGCATGTCCGGAATTGGGCGGATGTTTTGGCACCCCTTAAGATAATATTTCGGGAGAAAAACATGGATTATTATAGAGATAAGAATCGGCAAAGTTGAGGTATTGCCTCCTTTTTAATTAATACTTACGCTCCCATTTATCTGGATGCTAATAAGTAGAGGCCAGAATTCTCGTGGCACTTTTGAGTTTTTCACATTTATTGAGCTTTAGAGCTTGTACTACGGGTACCAACCAAACAACGGATAAACATACTTATATAGATAAAATGCATACTTGAATACCTATGAAAGATCCAAGTCTCGAGCACAAACATTCTTATTTTTTACACAAATATCTCCCCCCGACCGGGAATCGAACCCGGAACCTCAAGCTTCGTAGTCAGGTTTTCTAACCACTAGGCCATCTGGTCGTCTAAATGGACACAGTAATAACAATGAATGATTATCTTATATTTTCTTAGGTATCATTTAGGTACTAAGTTTATCTAAAGAAACAATAATGCCAACGGTAATGTTTATACAAGACAGGAACGATTCCGAGACGTAGGTAAGCCGTCGGAAAAATCACATTGTCGTCGAGGGACCGCGATGCTATGCTGGGAAGCTTCAGATCGTAAATGCTCAGGGCTGTCTAGAATACAAAATCAAAACGTGTAACAGAACATGGTGCCGGATTTAGGGGTCGGAAGCTTTGGAGTAACGAAGGAGGCCCCGAGGCGAAAAGAAAAAAAAAACCTGCCAAGAGCGTGTCGGAATATCTCATTAATTATACTAAACAAGTTATAACGTATTTTTCTAAGGATTTTGTATTTTGTACGGAATTCGTTAAGTGGGTATTTTTTATGAGTTAGGCTGTTATTTACTCTCAAACTTCTTAATTCACAAGCAAATTTAGCCGTTAGGTTAGGTTGGGTTAGAAGTCAGTGTGTGAAGTTCCCAATCTACACTGGCCCTCAAGAAAAATACTACCCAAGCCCTCTCATTCTGAGAGAAGACTTGTACCCTCCAAGAAACCCATACCCACAAGAGAAACGACATAATACGCAATAAAGTATTGATTTCATTTATTTCAGGTCAAACTTCAAGATAGCAAATAAATAAATAAATATCACGGCACAATTCACACCAATTGACGTGGTCCCAAAGTAAGCAAAGCTTGTGCTATGGGAGCCTACTAGGCAACTGATAAACATACTCTTAAAATACTTGCTTAATTAAATACATATTAATTATATTATTTTTCGACGACGCAGCTGTACGTGTCCCGCCTGCATCACTCCACGAAGGTCACGGACATCGTGGAATATGTGCGTGTGAAGACCAAGCTCACTCTGAGGGTTGAGCGGTTGGAGTCCCGCCATGATGTGAATTTCAATTCATTTGTGGTGAGGGTTCCGACTGATCAACTGTCGACCTTCACAAGAGAGGAGTTTTGGCCGAAAGGTGTCGCTTACCGGCGGTTTCGTGGCCGGTTAAGTGACACTGCAAAAGTGCCCACGTCACAGACTTCACGTGCTTGTAATTAGGTTGTTGATTAAGTGTAATATAAATATGTATGTTAGTCTTTAAGGTATTTTTATATGGGCCTATGCAGCCTGAAATAAAATTATTCTATTCTATTCTATTCTATTAAACACGCAAGACTTCAGCAAAACATTCGTATTTTTGACACAAATATCTGCCCATGTATAAGTATAAATATCGTAAGTAGTAAGTATCGTAATAGTATTTTATGCAACTATATCATAATAAGGGCCATTAAGACACGAATGCGAGATAATGATACGCATGAGTGTCTTAATGACCGATTATGAATAATTGCATACATTACTTTTTCTACGATTTCAAAATAAAGATGTTTTGCATTCCAACAAAACATGTATTATGTACTGAACAAACACATAACGTCTCTATATTGAAGATTACGTTTGCGCCAAGCCAAATAAACTGTAAAGCGTTACCTCTTAGTCCTTGGTTACCGTGTTTTTTCTCTGTGGTCCAGCAGGTGCACGCGCGCTCTTTGCCAAAGACGAGCTGTCACTTTTGACGTCTGACATAGTGTCTTCAACAGCAAGGCCCTTGCCGAGACGTTATGTGTTTGTTCAGTACATAATACATGTTTTGTTGGAATGCAAAACATCTTTATTATGTACCCTTCCAAACACATAACGTCTCTATATTGAAGACGTGTCTGATATCTGCTGTTTGAAAGAAAAAAAAAAACACACAAACGCTATGTGAAATAAAATCAAATATAGTATTGTTAACTATATGCATACATGTACATAATACACAAGAAAAAGAATAATTATTCTGAAATCAATAATTGTAATTCTTAATTTGTTATCTTGCTAATGAGCACTTTAACAATAATTATCTGAGATCAAAGCCTCGAATTTGAGACAAATAATACTAAAAAAAAAAAAAACTTAAATTCACACACTTCTGTGTTGAACAAAACAACTAAATGCACTTAAAATTGCCATGCAACATGTCTGTGCTATGACTATTCTCAGACTTTTCCACAGGACGATAATAGTATTTTCTAAATGTTGCAAAACATTTCCAGTTGCCTCTCTCCAATATCTCATCTACTGGTCGGTTATCCAGCCAACCCTTGGTGGCTACAGCTGATCTTAAGCTTCCAGGAGAGGCATCAATTCCAGCATCTCTGAAAATTGTCCTTATCCATCCTGTAATATTAGTCCTTGTAGCCTGTTTTACTGGGCCCGTCACTGTAATAAATAGGCTATTTAAATTGTTTACTTTTGTCCGTCTTGATTTGGACATAGTGATGAGTAACTTAACATGCTCTACTGGACATATTGTCTTCTCTGGGTGAGGTGTCAGACACCATCCTGACTGTCTTCTGGAAGCAGAGTCAGTCTTAGAGCCAAAAGTTGGCCAAAGAATTAACTTATTATCTGATTCTATAAGGCTGTCTTCAGAAACATCAAGTAAAGTCAGATCATGTATCCTTCGGCCCGAGGCCAGTAGTAAAATAACAGCTGTTCTCCTTGCAGTGTCAAACAAAGTATTATTTAATGGAGTTGTCACTAGCCAATCATACAGCACCTTAGTATCCCATATTGGAGGTTTCTGAGACATTGGTTTAGCATTTCCAATAGCCTTTAAAATTTGTTTTATAAGGAAATTGTTACCTATATTGATGGAATTAGCACAATAGGTTGAGACTGCTGATTTATGCACTAAGATTGTACTATAGGCCAAGTTTTGATCTAAATGTAAACTTGCTAAGAACTTAGCAACATCCCGTGCACATGGAGACTTGTCATCTACTTTATTTTGTCTACACCATGCAATCCATCTTTTTATTGCAGGTATGTAAGTGCTTAGGGTAGATGGCCTCCAGCTACTCTTTAACAATTCCTTTTCCCTGTCATTCCAGTCAACTACTTGATTACTCCACCCCCAATTCTCCAGGCTTGTAGCTCTAGTAATTCCACTTGAGGGGGATGATAGCCCGTTGTCATATCTATGAGTACCTTCCGCAGGTTCATTATTGGAATGGGTTTCTCTATGGCACGTGCCTGAAGATCTGGTGTCCAATAACACTGACTCCACACTGGGGCAATCAGTATGTATGTTCCCCTCGACTCGTTCAGGTGACGGAGTACTTGGGGTAACAAATTGGGAGGTGGGAAAATCCATCCCAGCTCGAACTCCCAAGGTCGACTGAATGCGTTGCAAAACTCGGCTAAGCCATCTCTCGAGTCTAGAGTTACATACCTTTGAACTACTCTTGCGTTTGCAGATGCGAACAAGTCGACCTTTGGCACTCCCCATCTTGCGAATACGGCCTCCGTGGCCTCTGGGAGTAAGTGCCATTCCGGAAGCGGTTTGCCGCGTGATAGCCGGTCTGCTATGCCGTTGTACCTCCCCGGGAGGTAGCAAGCCGACAGTGACACAGTCAGCTGGTCGGAGAGCCTCAGCAGCCTGGTTGTGAGATTCAGCAGTTGTAAGGACCTGGTGCCCCCCTCCTTGTTGATGTAGGCCACCAAGGTGCGGTTGTCTGTCTGAACCAGAATGTGAGCATCGCCGAGATCTCTCTTCTGGTTCTTCATTGTGGCATAAACTGCATACATCTCCTTCATGTTGGAGTGCCATGTCCTCTGAGTTCTGGTCCATTTTCCTGACAAATGGAGTCCGTTCAAGTGGGCTCCCCATCCCGCATCCGATGCGTCTGTTGTCAGGAAATGTGTAATGTTTGGTTTGAATAGAGGTGATGATGCGTGGTGAAGAGCACCCTTCCACCAGCGAATTTCGGTTAGGACTTCTCGTGGTATCAATTTCTTTTCCCAACGGCTCTCCTGACTGAATTGTTTCAGGAATATTTGTATTTTCCGGCAATGTAGTTGTCCTCTGCGGACTACTGAGTTGGCAAAGTTCATATAACCTAGTATAGTTTGAATTTGCACCAGGGAGCACTGGCTTTGAGATTCGAGTTGAATGAGCTTCTTTTCTATTCTTTTTACCTTTTGTTTTGGCAAATACCTCCTGTTGACTAGAGTGTTCCAACATAGGCCCAAATACTCCAAATCCTGTGTAGGTTCCAGGATTGATTTGGCATAGTTTATCTGCCACCCCATTTTTTCCAAAAGGCTCACGGTTTCCGCAACCTGAATCCTTAACTTGGAATTGTCCTGGTTTACCAGAAGGAAGTCGTCTAAGTAAACTAGCACTCGAAAACCTTTGGAACGAAGGACCTCCGCGGTCCAGTTTGAAAGAGCTGCAAAGGTTCGTGGGGCAGATGCCAGGCCAAATGGCAGTGCAGTTAGCTGTAGTATCTCTCCATTGTACACTATTCTTAGAAACCTTCTGTGTGATTTGGCCATCGGAACATGGAAGTAGGCTTGAGATAAGTCTATCTTTATCATCCAATCTTGTGGCTGTAAGAATTCCGGAACGGTATTGTGAGACACCAGCTTGAAGTGTTTTGTTGAAACATGTAAATTGAGACCACGGAGGTCGAAAATAGGGCGTGTGCCACCATCTGACTTTTTCACCAAAAACATTTTGGATATGAAACCTGGATCCCTTTTTAATGGTCTTTCGAATATCCCTTGATCTTTTAATTTCTCTATAATTTCTGACATCTCTGGTGAAACTTTTGTCATGTATCTTCTTTGTTGGGTCATTGATGGGTATGTAAGAGGGGGTCTGGTCTTGAATGGGATTCGTGATCCAGTTATGGTTTTCAATATAAATTGGTTTGCACCCATCTGCTTCCATTTCTTTTGGTAAAAACGCAGACACCCCCCTTGGATCACTTGTCTTTGATTGTCACTTCTTATTAGAGGCATTGTTTGGCCGAAATGTTTTCTGGGGTTTAGTCCCTCGTTTCTTGTTAGTGAATTTCCTATCAAGTCTTGCATTAAAATCATTGGAGACTATTTGTGATTTTCTGTTTTTATCATACTGGGTTACCTGTCTCTCCGGTTGCTTATTAGAATGTTGGCCTGCAGGAGCTCTCTTTTCCTTCAAATAAGTAGGTGTATTCAACCACATCTGAGTCCCGCCGAGGGACTGGATTAATGGAGCCAAGGCCTCCCTACTGAATAAATATTCATTACTTGGGGGAATACCTCTCAGGCTTTCCTTTATATTAACATTAGTTATCTCACTAAGTATATAGTTTCTCCGAATTTCTACACATTCAATTCTTTTGCCTGCTAAAATTTGCAATGTCAACTCAGAGTTCTTGTGGCTGGCAGAGCCAGAGCCAAACAATCAAGTAACTTTATCGCACAAGGAAACTGCATTCACTTCATTCTCACTGCTCCAATCAACTAATTGTTGGAGGCTTTCTTTTAAAATCTCTCTTTGCATAAGCACTGCATTAGTGAGACCCGCCATTACTTGTTCTGTTGAGGCTAAATAATCCTTGCCTTTTTTGAAATGCATTAATTCCCCATTAATTTTCAATTCAGTAAATCCCGGGGTTGCTAGGACAGACTTTAATGATTTCTTGTATCTAACAGCCTGCCAAGCTGGCGAGTTGAATTGGTGTAATTTGTTTAAGGCAGTCAACCTGCCTGGATCCGCCTGAGCTAAAAGATCATTGCTCTTAATTTCAGTATTTACTTCACCTAGATCTACTGTCTTGGGTTTTTGCTTTGGTCGAACTACAAATTCCTCTTGCTCACAGTCTGGCTGTTTGGACATCGAGCAACCCCCATTGCCACTTGCTTGCATGATAAAGTTCGTCAAGTAACCTACCTGTGACATGAGGGTATCGACACGTGGATCATAGGCGAACTGCGGGTAAGACTCGCCGTGAGCCTTGCGAGGACGCTTGTTTGGTGGTGAAGTGGTTTCTTCCTCCGAGGAAGACGATGACGAGCTGCCGGCCGACGGCGCTCGTCTATCGGAACCCGACTTCGAAACCGAACGGCGCCGTTCCGCAGATAATGTGCCAATTTCACGTCGTACGTCGGAGTCCGACTCCTCCTCACGACTCATGGCGAAATTAATCACTTTTTTACACTTTTTTATCAGTTTTTTTCACGTTTTTTCGGCTCCGCGATCTTTTCGCGGTAAAAAAACACAAACGCTATGTCAGACGTCAAAAGTGACAGCTCGTCTTTGGCAAAGAGCGCGCGTGCACCTGCTGGACCACAGAGAAAAAACACGGTAACCAAGGACTAAGAGGTAACGCTTTACAGTTTATTTGGCTTGGCGCAAACGTAATCTTCAATATAGAGACGTTATGTGTTTGGAAGGGTACATAATAAACAATTATTAAATAATAAATACTCACATAACGGGCAATAAATGATTTTTTCGATTTTAAAAGTAGCAAATTATTGCTCACTTCCATTGCCACCTGTTTTATTTGTGGCGGCGTCAACATTTCTGCATCACTGAATTCACCAAAGTTACAAATTCTCACAGATAAAAAGTCATTTAAATAGTGATTAACTCTTTTATTTCTTTCAACTTGAAAGAACTCCGCAAAAGCAAAACAAAGTCCCGCTATTTTTAAACTTTTTTTTTTCACTAGGTATTCACAACCTTAGAATGGACCCAGGAACTTTAGGTCATAGAGCCAAATTGAATGATGTTAAAATATTCATTTTTTTATGTTAGAAAGGCCAGACAAACGAACTAGTGGGTCACCTGATGTTAAATGATCACCACTGTCCATAGACACCTGCAACGTTTTACGCGATGCCAGTGCGTTGTCGGCCCTTAAGGAGAGGGAATAGGGGAAGGGGGAGAGGGAGGGGGAGAGGGAAGGGGTGAGGTATTGGGCCCCCGGCACTCTCACTGACCGTACGAAACGCAAGCAGGATTACTGCTGCTTCACGCCGGTTTTCTGTGAGAGGGTGGTACTGCCCCGGACGAGCCGGCCCATTCGTGATGCAGCGGCTAGCTACAACATGGCTCTACCACTACTATAATAATAATATTCATATTTAATAATGACTTTAAAATTAATTTAGTGTCCGTTATTTAAGTATTCATTATTTAATAATTGTTAATGTAAACATATTTTAATTATTGTATAATGACTTTATTTTAATTTCCCGCTTTATTTTTTTTTATTTGCGACCGTACTCGTACCATAGAGCTTGATCAGAGTGTTCTCAATTACGAAATTTCGCTTGAAAAAATAAACCTTGATTGTGATTGGTCTTACCTGTTCTTACTCATTTTTAAGCAACCAATCACGTGGCACACGCATATTTAAAGAAACTCGATTATCAAAATCGATTTCAGTATTATTTTTTTGAATGTTATTATATTACTCAGACCCGAAACATAATGAAAATTATAAGGGTTATTATGTTACTGAATTTGCACCATAGAGCATAGAACTTGGAACAGACTTATAACGTTAGTTATTATTGTATAGTTTTTGACCATATAATTGAAAGATTATAATACTACAGGAGTAGAAAAATAAGATTTACGTCGTGTTTGCAATATAACAACCCTGAGCGGCTTATCCTGAAGACGTTCTGAATACGTTATGTGAAACAAATGGGCAATACAGAAGGAGCAAGTCCCTTAGTATTAGTTAAGACCCTATGTCGAAGTGAGTTCGTAGACGTAGGTACATGATATTATTCGTATATTATGGCACTAGCTATTATCAGCATCATCGTTCCAGTCCAGGTTAAGTGGATAATTATGGTTATAGCGATAATAGAGTCATATACATGTCTATTCTTATACTGTCCAGGCTATTCGGTTGTGGAATTCCTTGCCGATTGACTTACGTCGGGCAAAATCTCTGTCAATCTTTAAATCTATGCTTAAGGAGCACTATCTGTCATCTTGTAATAATTAGCTTTATTATACCTAGTTTATTTATTTATTTATATGTGGCTGTTTATCCCACTGCCTATATTTATTTTTGACATGAATTATATGTACGTTTATGTATGAGTAGATGTACTATTTTTGTTGCGTTAATAATATTCTGATCCACTGTTGATGCACCACCAGCTGTAAACTAGTCCTTCCTTCTTTCTGTTTAAATGATTGCCTGGAAGAGATCGCTCTTAAGCGATAAGGCCGCCTATTGCTTACCTTGTAACTTTCTCTCTGTGTACCTGTTTTCTGTTTCGCTTACTATTTCTGGTGTACAATAAAGAGTCATTGTATTGTATTGTTTTGTATACATTAAGGGTCATACACATTTTTTTGTTCGCGTCACTCCTATGGATATGGCAAAAGTAAAGGGTCTATAGCCAATCGGCGTGCAGGACGCCTGGCCAACTATCGGCCCATTTGAATAAAGCTGAAGTTTGCTGACTCGGAGTCGCTAATTTTATGTCCACAGGAGAGACTACTTTTATTTCTTTCGCTGTGTATAATATATCATACCTGGTTTACACTCGCGTACGAGTGGCGAGACGAACTGCGGGACGAGCCACGAGACGAGAGTGTGAACAGGCGCGCCTCGCGCCTCGTCTCGTAATTTGCCTTGATTTTGACGCTCGCGTCCGGAGCGAGACGACGAGGCGAGGCGCGAGGCGAGGTGACGAGGCGAGAGTGTAAATCAGGTATCAGTTATCACTTTTGGTATCAAAAAACAAAGGATACAATAAAATCAGATCCGCAGCACAGGCTTCGACAGCAGTGGCGTAGCGTGCTTTGGCGGGGCCCCGTATAAAATTTTGTTTGGGGGCCCTTATGAGGGGTAAAGATTTCTCACAAAAGATGTAACCGGCTAGCCGGTCGGAGAAATAAGAGACTATGTAGTAGGTAAATAAAATATAATACAGTATAAAATATGTATGTACAAATTGTTCCAGTCAGCACTGCTCTTTAATAAAATAATAAAAAACACTGGCCTAGGTTTTCTGGACAGGTGGGAAGGCAGGGCAGGGTATTCGAGTAGCCTCGGAGCGTCCAATAGGGTGTTCAGGCTTCACCGGCGGTCTGCTCCGAGGCAGTAGAGCAGAACGTTCGTAGGTAGAAGCGGAAAAGGAAGGGCTGGAAGAAATACCCTGCTTTACTGCTTGCTTGAAGCACCCAACCAACTCTCGTTTTAGTACCTAGGTCAGTGAAAGAAAACTAAACGAGACTTGGATTAGGTTTCACAATTTATGTATAAGAAAATACAGAGAAAGAACTTAACAAATAATATTTACAGTACCTGCAATAGCGGCAGCCCTTTAAAATACAAGCAACTCGGTAAATTAGTATTATTACCGAGTATAAATTATAATTATATATTAAGGAAATCAAATTTCGGCATAAGCCTTGCCAAATTGTAGAGCCAATGACGTGAAAAAAAAAACAAAAGAAAATCAATAGTTCAGAATTTAGAATTTTGTTTTTCTGTAAGCGGCCAGTTGCGCACCACGGAGGTTTGCCGTGTTACAAAGAAAAAAAAAGTTTGCATAAAATTAAAAGAAATATTTATTCATTATAATTATCTATCTGTCACTTTTGCTTTTTTTGACTTTTGTCATTTCTGAAAAAAATTTGGGAAGTTTTTATTAATTGTGGCGCGGGGGCCCCGTATAATTGATATGGCAGATATGGCGGTAGCTACGCCCCTGTTCGACAGGTAAACATTTTGTTATCCGCAGCGGGCTTCGTCAGCTAAACAAAAATATAAAATCTTTGTTCCCCTTGCTCGACTGGTTGTTACGGTTCCGAGGCAATACTTTTTTTCAAAGTGGGGCACCGTCTTCGTGAGAGAAGTCTTGACCATCGCCCTGAATCGGTTCTGGTGCAAAGGTTGTCCATAGCGGTTCAGCGGGGCAATGCGGCTAGTGTGTTGAGCACCTTTGTGCCCTGGTACGATCCGTGACGATTTATTTGACTGATTTACTATTTTTTTCACGGGCACATCGCCCGTAGAACTGACGGCCGATGGGGCCGAAAGGTTCTCGAGTGGCGTCTGCGGACCGGAAGACGCAGTGTAGGTAGGCCTCCAACAAGATGGAGCGACGACCTGGTGAAGGTAGCGGGAACGCATTGGATGCGGATGGCGCAGGGACGATCTGTTTGGCGAGCCTTGGGGGAGGCCTATGTTCAGCAGTGGACGTCTTTCGGCTGAAATGATGACTATTTTTTTTTAATTCTACAAGCTTCGTCATATAAATCTGAACAGCACAACCTCCATGCCGATTCAACCCTGGGCCAAACGTGCCAAAAACGGGAGCCCCTTTTCTCCCATAATCTTTTTTATCCGAATTTTGAAAGTCAGAAATCGATGTCCATAATATTCTTGCTCATAAATATCGATGGTCATAATTTTTTTAAAGCATATCGCTTAATAGTTCTAACTGCAATGATCCATAATCCTATTGATCATAACTTTAAAGTGTCTAATATACCTTAACTTAACTATAGGTAAGCGACGAGGATTTATTTTTTCCCAGATTATAGTAATAATAAATAATAATAATAATAATAATAATGTTTTATTGACAATTAATTACAAATACAATAGAAGTACCCTGACCTCCGAGCTAGGTTGAAACCTGTGTTACAGAAGTCGGTGTCCTCTCCCATTCATGCGATACATTTAGCCTTAAATAATAATAAAAGATGCGTGCGTACGTGTGAATGTGTGTGTATGTGTGTGTGTGGTGTGTGTATGATGTGCGTGTGTGTGTGTGTTACAACAACAAGTCTACGGTAACAGCGCCTCAGATTCTTCATAATTCAGTGTCAGTAACCATGTTTTTAGTTTGGTTTTACATTCGTAGGTAGATAGAGAATACATATTTACGATTTTATTAATTTTATTATATAAATAGATGGCCATAAACCTTTGCTGTCTTTTGGTAGTTGACAGTCGACATTTAAAAGACAAGCAAACGTTGGACAGTATACACGCTTAGAGGTACATTTTTCAGTTGAGATTTTTTGTTGAGTTTTAGGACACCCTGTATAGGTACGTCTCACTGCGGAGCACAGGCCTCCTATCAAAATGAGAGGGCTTAGGCCGGAGGCCCAACGTGGGTATTGCGTAGTTGGAACTTCTTACCCACCATTGAATTTCTTTGCAAGTGTGTGCAGGGGCGCTACTACGAAATTCGAAAATCGAAGTTCGTATCGTATCATCCCTCTCACTCTCGTGTCAAATCATATTAGCGTGAGCGGGACGGCATGAAACGAAGTTCGAATTATGCACTTCGCGGTAGGGCCTCAGGTTTCAATTTATTTTTCTTCACCGTAAAGCTCATGGCGAATTACAAATGTAATTTTGTAGATGAACTCGGAAGGCGCGCCCATAGTGTCATCAGAGAGAACTGCAAAAACACAGTTGTGACGACCAGAGGCTTATGCAATTGTTTGATGAGACTTTGTGCCAGGACCCATATGGACCCAAGATCTCAATGCCCACCGGTGTAAATGTATGTCGAAAAAAGAATATCTATTTTGATATCGTTGTGACCCGCTATTTAATATTTATAATCCCAACCCCAAAACAATGAATTATAACGATACATTAAACCCTGAATAAATCAACCAAATAAAATGTAATCCAAGTAACCCGTTCCCTACAAAGTATAAATGGTATAAATGACAGGTATAAGCAAAATTTACGTGTCCAGTTTTTAAATGTTGCTTCGTTTACGACTGAATAAGAATAAGTTCCTAAAAGGTGGAACATCTTACAACAGAGGATTTTATTTACACATATAAAAAACTTAACTGATTGACTGACCGACTATTACTTATTGATTAATTGACTCAACAACACCCAGCCCAAACTCTTAGCCCTAGACGGGTGGAATTTCGCTTAGATATTGCTTTTATAATTTAGGCAAGGAATTCAGACGATTTTGTTGAAATTTATATAATTGAAGGTTTTATAAAACAATTATATTAGTAAGAAGCAGGTTTCATGGCATTATTACGACGCGTACATAGCATCGTGGTCGCTGTCCTCGTGGGAGTACAATTTGGTTTCAGTGCTACCCGAATTCGGGGAAGCAATTCGTAAATATTTAACATTCCATTAATTAACTTGACCGGGGCTTTCTGGGGAAATATGAAATGTTGAACGGCAATTACTCGCTAACATGGAGCTTATGGGTATTTGAATGTTAAAGCTCTTTCTAAAGCATTTGAATAAGCGTTGTGATTTTCGTTGTTGAACGTGGACATTTGTTTATTAGACAAAGACTGTATAGGTATATTAGATTCAGGCATTAAATACTTTGCGGACTTCTATGCTAAAATAAATGGAATACCTACTTATTTTGTTCGTCCGCGAAGTAGTGAGGCCAGTCATGCAAAATAGCTACGTTTGAGTCGAAAATATGCTAGGTACATAATATATTCTAAAATTACTTAAATGGGCTTACTTGTAATTATTAGTTAAGTGAATCATAATCGAGACAAACCTGATTCAGGTTTAACGATACTTTTTTAGTTGTAAAAATATTATTGTTTTAAATTTGGAAATTAAATAAAAAAAAAAATTCTTGAAAAATCTTTTTGGTAAGTTTTTTGGTGCGCATTCATCTTTTCAATGGTATTTCCGAAAGCACTGGTAGAATAAAAAAAAGTGACATGTAACAGGTATTTTCAATTTAAAGTGCACCATTTCCTTTTTTTTAATGAGGATTTTTTGTGGTTTTCTAAATCCAAAATCACGAGAAGTGTTAATTTTCGTAAAGAAAAAAATCCTAGTTCGGAATTCGCTGGATATTTTCAATATTAATGTATTCTCAACGATGATTTAAAAATCAATTTATTCTTATTCTTACTTTTTATCATACAACTTCGCTCGTCACAAAACTGTTACAAAAAATTGTATGGAAAATTAGGGAATTTTTTTTCAATCATAAGTCAGTAACAATAACGCTTTTGATTTTGACAATGAGCAAGGAAAACCCAATATTTCCTCTTTAAAAAAAAGTGATGGGTACCTACACTTTTTTATTGGAAACGCCCAAAAACGTTTTGATTTTGGTTGTAAAGGGGAGCTTATGTTAAACGGCGGTGATTATGATATTATTTTAGGATGTAGAACTAACCTGCAGTGCAAAGCTTGGAGTCTTCGTCATAGCCATCGATGCAGTCGGGCGCGCCGTCGCAGAGGTACTGGATGGAGATGCAGTTGCCATCCACTGGACATTTGAAAGGCTCGTACGGGTGACAGTATTCTGCGGGAGATAATGTAAATATCACGGGACAATTCACACCAATTGACCTAGTCCCAAAGTAAGCAAAGCTACTAGGCAACGGGTGGTCTATTATCACTAGTTCTATTATCAATTCTATTAATGTAATTAAGTATTTGGAATTTTAGGTCCCAGTAGTTACTTGGACCAAAGTTATAATCAATTGTGATACCTAATTTCTTTTAGGCTCAGTTTTAAAATGGCCACACTGCACGAATTCGAATGCTGAACGAATGTTGAGTTTGATATTTTTTGAATAATAAAAAGTAAAAAAAAAAGATTTTTGATTTCTGACGTTATGAATTTGAATAATTCAGAGTTATAATTGTAAAAGAGTATAAAATTTAGTAAAAATAATATTTATTCTTTCAATAGTCCGATGAAATTTTATATGAACCTTGGCTCATATCTATATCTATACATATAATAAATCTGTAACAAGTCGGTGTCTGTACATTGAAGATATTTTAGAAAAACTGTCACTAGGGCTATTTATTAGCGCAATAGAACCCAAAACAATGATTTTTAGAATTATTGTCTGTTTGTCTGTTTATCTGTTTGTCTGTGCGTTTGTGCGCGCTAATCTCAGAAACGGCTTAACCTAGAAGGATGCGGTTGTCACTGATATGTTGGTATTTTCTTGGATTAACATTTAGTGTTTGTTTCATTTGAATCGGTTGACAAATAAGAAAGATACGATACTTTCAGTGTTAGATAGCCCATTTATCGAGGAAGGCTATATAATTATCATCACGCTGGGAGTACGGTGGTGAATGTGAACGCGGGTGTGCGGGGGGGTCGGGGGGGTCGGTGGGAGTGCGGGGGGGTGGGGATTTCGGGAGGGGGTTGGCCCAAATTACTAATTCCATGCGGACGGAGTCGCGGGCAAAAGCTAGTGCTAAATAATATTTTGTTTTTAGAACTTCTATGGTAGAAATAGAATCAAACACAATCAAACACAATTGAGACAAACACAATCTTGCAATTGAAAAGTTGAATAAAAATAAATAATAATAATAATAGTAATAACAGCCTACGACCTATTCTTAGACCTAGCTAATGTAGAGAAAAAAGTTTCATAAAAATCGGTCAAGCCGTTTCGGAGGAGTTCGATAATAAACACCGTGACACGAGATTTTTATATATTAGTTTCAATCTGCGGCTACGATCAATTGCGGACGACTTAAATACAGTTCTTGTGTAAGTTTGAGATTAAATTCTGCTAAGTTCAGAACAAAGCCTCATTGCGGTGGAGAGTCGAGACTTAGTAAAATATCCAGACAGCTTAATTATTGGCCTTAGCCAGAGCGTGGTTCGCACGAGTTTAGTAACTTACACTTAGTACTTGACCGTTTGCTAAAACCGTGTAAAAAGCGCTGTTAATGGAGCTCCACCATAAACTTATTTAACCGGTCAAGTGCGAGTCGGACTCGCGTACGAATGGTTCCGTTCCGTACAATTATCTATAAAAACGGCAAAAAAATTACGTTTCTTGTATGGGAGCCCCCGTAAAATATTAGTTTTATTTTAATTTAATTAAGTATTTATTTTTAAAGTGTAACTAAATATTCTGTGACTATTTCAAGCGTTGCCGTTATCAATACCTGACTTTACGGAAATCATTGTCCAAATGTTCAAAAAAACTTTTTGACATGATTAAAATTGAATTGAGCTGAAAAAGCATCACGGAAATCCCCGAAACCGTGATCGGTTTGGCCGATTAGTCAGCCGACTAGTCGGCTACTTTACAACCGACTAATCGGCTAGTCGGCTAGTTGGCCAAAGTCATGATCGGCACATCTCTACTTGTAATGTGTTCCATATTTATGGATACTTTGGATGCTAGGATACCAATTTTTGGATGAGTTTATAACAATTTAAATAATGACATCAAAATGTGCAATAATTTTAAAGAATTCAACAGAAAACTGAAACATTATTTCTTATCTAGACCTTTTTATTCCATTAATGAATATTTTGCCAATGCACTAGATTGACTTTAATTTAAATAATATGTAACAATAAACTTAACTGTATTGAAATTTATGACATGTCTGTAATGTTTTTGTAATTAGTAAATATCAATTAACAATATATTTGCATGTATACTTGTATACTTATAGCAAATAAAACTATTTGACTTTTTTTTTTTTTTTTGACAATGGTGTTGTGCGTGTTACGGTGCCAACGGCGACTTGACAGCTACCAAGTATTTGGCTCTTTGTGCGCTCCGGTGAATTTGAACACGGTGGATGACCTGAACAATTTGATCATTTTGGATGAGTCGGTATTAATGGACATTTCGGATGTAGCGATATATTTGGAGACATTGACTGTCACTATCTATATGATGCTGACTGTACAATAGAATCGAAATTGTCATAACTTTTTACATAAAGTCTTTTGTCTGTCTTATGTGCGTCTTTTTTTTAAAAAAAGACATATAGTTTAGTTTTGAAATGACAATAATTTGTAATTGTGTAAGTGTTCTTCTACATGAGCGATATATTGTTTTGTTCATGTCTCTCCTGTGGACATGGCAAAAGTCGTTTAGGCTCACTTCGTCCACATTCCCATTTTGTCAACTTCCTAGTTCGTCAGCAATCCCATTTCGTCCATAATCAATTCCCAATTCGTCCACTTCCTATTTTGTCTACATTCCCATTTCGTCCATATTCCCATTTCGTTCACATTCCCACCTCGTCCACATTCCCACTTCGTCAACATTCCCATTTCGTCCACATTCTCATTTCGTAACAAAAGTCAAGTAATCGTAGTTACGGAGATAGGGTCACTCTGAATCGAACACGTAAATTCCGTTTATTCCTTATCCCGTGGCGTGGGAATTACAACAAATCCAAATCCAATCTTATTTCTTGTCTATTTATTTACATCGTAACAGCAATCTCTCAACGACGGCTTTAGCCTAGTTGGTAGTGACCCTGCCTACGAAGCAAGAGGTCGAGTTCGAATCCCAGTAAGGGCATTCATTTGTGTGATGAGCACGAATATTTGTTCCTGAGCCATGTATGTTTTCTATGTATTTAAGTATTTATTTATCTATATAAGTATGTTTATCGTCGTCTAGTACCCATAGTACAAGCTTTGCTTAGTTTGGGACTAGGTCGATTTGTGTAAGATTGTCCCCTAATATTTATTTATTACTTTATTTTATTTATTTATACACAATTTCAGCAATTTAGAGCCAAGAGTTTGGGCCGGGCGTTGATGTGTCGGTCAATCAGTCATATTATAGGAGAATGAGAGGGATCGTATTATACAATCTTCGAATTTCGAACCTGGGAGTGCTCAGAATGGCAGAACTATCATTAATATTCTATGCCTATATCTACATGAATTCGAACGATATACGAATTCAAATAAAGCGCCAAGTGCGAGTCGGAAAGAAACACGAAGTGTTCCGTACCAAAGAAACACAACGAAACAAAACAACACACGTTTCCTACTATCGCGCCCATCTCAAGTGGCTCCCCATCCGCTTTCGCCGTAATTTTAATGACTAGTTCTTGCGCGGATTTCATCATTTCTAATGCGATCCCGCAGAGAAACTCCAAGCATAGCCCTCTCCATCGCCCTCTGAGTGACTTTGAGCTTTCTTATGAGGCTCATTGTTTTATTCGTTAAAGCAAGACAAAGTAAATTAAATATATGTCAAACACAAAAAGACGCGGAACACCCTTTTGCATATTAAACTTTAGGGCATGACTTCGCACTTTTGTTTACGAAACTCTAAGAAACTATTTCTTTGTGTATCGAATATTTTCCTACACTGTAATCCCTATTACCTTCCCATCTCGGTTGGCCTTTGATGTGAACCCAATTACTGTGAACGAGACACCTCCAGGGACAAAGAAACTTTGCCAATCCATCTGCCTTGGAGGATGAATGCGTCCCAATGAGATGGCTTATACCTTCAGTATACCTGAAGATAATCCCATCTTTAGCTGTCTAAGATCCTATATAAGCACATAATTACTCCCTTTCACATCACCATCATACATCCCACTGTGGAGCACAGGCCTCTTCTCAGAATGAGAGGGCTTGAGCCTTAGTTCCCACGCGGGCCCAGTGCGGACTGGGAACATCACACACACCATTGAATTACTTCTCAGGTGTGTGCATGTTTCACGGTGTTTTTCTTCACCGTAAAGCTCATAGAAAATTTTAAATGTAATTTCACATAAATTCCGAAAAATTTAGAGGAGCCCGTGCTCGAACTCACTGTCCTCTACTTGAGAGACCATTGGTCTAACTAGGCCAGCATGGCTTACAGCACTCAATTGTACCGTGGCATTCATTTGCATTAGGCCTCATAGTCATTAGGGCTGGAAGAATCGCCAGACTCAAGTCTCAAGTCAAATTTGACGACCGGATAGCCTGGTTGTTAGAAAACCCGACTACGAAGCCTGAGGTCCGCGAGACCTCCCAACACAGGTACTTATATACCTACTGGGAAGCCTCAACCTTTGCCTTGTTTTGTAACCACTGTTTTTGGAAAATAAATTATTGTTTATTGTTATTGTCCCGGGTTCGATTCCCGGTTGGGGCTGACATTTTTGTGAATAATACGAATGTTTGTACTCGAGTCTTGGGCGTTTAATATGTATTTAAGGATGTATCTATCTATATAAGTATGTTTATTCGTTTTCTAGAACCCATAGTTTGCTTAGTTTGGGACTAGGTCAATTGGTGTGAATTGTCTCGTGATATTTATTTTATTTATTTATTTTTATTTATTTAACGACCGCTTTAGCCTAGTTGGTAGTGACCCTGCCTACGAAGCAAGAGGTCCTGGGTTCAAATCCCGGTAAGGGCATTTATTTGTGTGATGAGCACGAATATTTGTTCCTGAGTTATGGATGTTTTCTATGTATTTAAGCATTTATTTATCTATATAAGTATGTTTATCATCGTCTAGTACCCATAGTACAAGCTTTGCTTAGTTTGGTATTAGGTCGATTTGTGTAAGATTGTCCCCTAATATTTATTCATTTATTTTATTTTATTTAAGTGGCAGTGGGCAGGGCACATCGCTCGTAGAACTGATGGCCGATGGGTCAAAAAGGTTCTCGAGTGGCGTCCATGGACCGGAAGACGCAGCGTAGGTAGGCGCCTCCAACAATCGGGATCGCGTTGGATGCGGATGGCACGGGACCGATCTGTTTGGTGAGACTGGGAGAGGCCTATGTTCAGCAGTGGACGTCTTTCGGCTGAAATGATGATGATGATGATGAGACCTCATAAGGAAGCTCTAAGTCACTCAAAGAGCGATGGAGCGAGCTGTGCTATGAGTATCCCTGTGTGATCGAATCAGAAATGAGGAAATCCGCAAGAGAACCAGAGTCAGGTACTGACATAGCTCGAAGAGTCGCCAGATTCCAGTGGCAGTGGGCAGGGCACATGGCTCGTAGAAGGTGTTCGAAATCAGTGTTGGGCAAAATTTAATTGCAAGGTACAATTAAAAATAACAATTGATTAGTTGTTAATTGCGAAATAACAATTAACAATTGATTAATTGTTAATTGTGACGTTAAAATTAACAATTAATTAATTGTTAATTGTGACTTTAAAATTAACAATTAATTAATTGTTAATTGTTATTTCGCAATTAACAACTAATCAATTGTTATTTTTAATTGTACCTTGCAATTAAATTTGAAAAATGATGTAAATAGAAATAATATAAGATGGAGGGGTGGGGTGGCACAGGGCACGAGTCGACTCCCACAAGGTTGACTGAGGAAATAATATATGTTAAATATATGTTAAATAATTTCTCAAAAAACCGGTTGTCTGTAAAGTCGGTTTACGGACATTAGTTTAACGTGACAACAACGTCATAACAAAACATTCAAAAAACAAAAATGAAACCTGGCGGTCACCCATCCAATTACTGACCGCGCCCGACGTTAGTTAACCTCGGTGATCGGACGAGAACCAGAGTTTTTGCCAAATATCTCGAAAACGGTGCATCCAACGGCAAAATCAATGAAATTTTCATCCCCCCTTTGATGCCCCCGCACCCCCTCTCCCGCCCCCCCTCACCCCCACCCCCCCAGTGTTTTTGTCAAATATCTTGAAAACGGTGCATCCTACGGCAAAAACAATGAAATTTTCATCCCCCTTTTGAAATCCCCGCACCCGTACCCCCGCACCCTCACCCTACCCTACCAGTGTTGGGTATTAATCAGTTAATTTTTTAATCATCTTAGTAATAAGCTTTTCGTGGTAGCTTCCGTTATGCTGCCACGAAATGTTGGAACAATATACCGCCGCCAATAAGGAATTCAAGTACGATTGGTTCTTTCAAATTTAAATTCAAGAAGTATTTGCTGGACGTGCAAAAAAATCACACTCAGTCAGTCCGTGCAGTGCTATATCCTTCTAATGATATGTAATAGTATATATTGTTGTGTAGGTATGTATATATATGATGTAAAATTTATATTTTATTTTGCACCACACCTTTTGCTTGGCTCCCTTCACTTTATAACAAATGCATGCCTTGTTTGTGTATAAGTATTTTAGTAACAGGTGGAGCTGTCGTGTAGCTCAAATCTGGGCTCTACAGAAAACCAGCGTTGCTACACTCTCTGTGCAGCAACACATGCTGAGTAGAGACCCTTTTTCGGTGACAATTGGTGTCACTACCTTTACAAACTTGTGTTATTAGTTGTTAATGTTGTTTTCTACTGTTTGGTGGTGGTACTCTTGTAACCTGAAATAAAATATTTTTCTTTCTTTCTTTCTTTCTTTCTAATTGATTGAAAAATTAATTTAATTGCAATTGATTTAATTGCAATTAATCTGTTAGTTGCATATTGCAATTAATTTATTTCAATTTACTCATGTTAATTGCAAGAGACAATTAACAGATTAATTGCAATTAAATTAATTGCAATTAAATTTTCAATCAATTACTAAGATGATTAAAAAATTAATTGATTAATGCCCAACACTGTTCGAAATGATCAACCATTTTTTTAAATACAACATTCAACTCGTTTAGGTAACGATTTTACTATTACATTTTGTAACTTCTCTTCTGGAATGGCTTAATGGCAACCCTATGCCATAATGTAAAAGCAGTGGATGTAACAAGTTTAGTTGCGACACCAGCAAAGAGCCATAAGATAACAACCATAGAGACAATTTTACGAACCTAAACGAGTTGAATGTTGTAAGTATTGAAAAAAAATAAATCAATTACAGTCGTTTTAACAAACAATATTTGTCTGGCGAAAACCGGGGTGACCAACGCCCTCTCGTGGACTCAGTAGTGAAACTACAAATCAACTACATCTTAATTATGACAATAATATCTCAAGTTGGGTTTCGAAACAGTAAAAGTAGCTTGTATAAGGCCTTAATTAATATGGCACGCAACGCATCAAATGTTATTGTTTTAGTCAACAGATAACCTTTGTTAGGCGTTTCCAATTCAGTTTTAAGCGTCCACTAGCGCCATCTAGGTCGTCGCGGTGGACATACTCAAGGAAGGTTTTCTTCACTAAACTCTTAAATTGTTGCAGTATTAGCCTTTTCGAACACCACTAAAATAAATGGAAGGATATGAAAACAATGGTTACCTATCATATTCTCGAAAAGCTCATTTCCGAATATTAAAATTCCGAAAACGAAACTCCTTTTTTTCATTTTCCAAATTATTGTTTGTCCGAAATTTTATTTGCCATATTTTCTTTTGCCGAATGCTTTAAAAACCATTTTTTTATTTAACAAATGATTCAAAATCTAGCTGCATGAAATTCCGAAGGATCATTTGCCAAATATATATTTATTCCGCAAAATCATTATCCCGCAAAGGTCAGGGGTACAAAAGGCGACCATACAATTATGTGTGAAGCGTAATATTCATTTCGTTGTTTAATGTTTCCCAAATATTTTATTGAATTTGCTATGTGGGTAGGGGGTTTTGTAGGTGGTTATAAAAAAAATAACTAACACCAAAGGCTAATGCGGGAGCTTCGCTCCGCTACGCTCCCGCATTAGCCTTTGAACCTAATCTATCCGAGTCGCTTCCGCTCCGTACCGTCTTGCTCGCTCGCTTCGCTCGCTCGCTGAAAATTAGCCAATGTTGTCTTAATCTAATGTTAGGTAAGGTAGGTAATAAAAACATACTTTCGGCTTTTCGTAACATTTAGATTATGAAAAGATGGCAAATGATTAAGTTGGCAAATAGAAAAAATGGATATTGTTTTTCGGGATTTTAAATTTGTTGGCAAATAACACTGTGATTAAATGAATCTGTGGCATTGTGAAGTTGTGGAAAAACAAAACATAAGGATTTTAAAAAGTCGGTGATGAGTTTTCGGATAAATGAAATTCGAGTAAAGGAGTTTCTAAACATCGATAGGTTACCGAAAACAATGCATATTAATTTTAGACATCATGTTTCATAGTAACATTTGCTGCTGTATAGAAATAGGCTAGACGACTAAAAAAAACTGTTTAGTCCGTCAGTTAGATTATTAAAAAATATTGAACACGCATGTTTTCTTTTGTTTGACAAACAAAAAATGACGAGGATACAGTGCTTAGAAGTTTCGAGTGACGTCACTATATGGTACAATTTTTACCTAAGAGTGACGTCACAAGCCCCCACTCCGGAAGTTTGATTATCTATGCCTTTATTGATTTTTAATAATTTGATAAACCAAAAAATACGTGTCCCATATTTTTCCATTGTCTAATTGACGGACTAAATAGAATGGCATTTTTATAACCCAACCGTCATCCCTATAGTGTAAGTTTTATTTTTCAAAACGTCCGGGTTAGATTCCCGAGCTGAATACAAGTTTTTTATGGTTCGGTACCTCAAAAGGAAAAAACGGAACCCTTATAGGATCACTTTGTTGTCCGTCCGTCCGTGTGTCCGTCTGTCTGTCAAGACCCTTTTTCTCAGGAACGCGTGGAGGTATCAAGCTGAAATTTATATCAAATACTCAGGTCTACTGTCCCTTGGAGCTGTGAAAATATCAAACATCTAAGCTAACGCAATCAAAAGAGACGCAAATGTCCGCATATTTTCGAAACTCGCAAGGGAATCAAAACCTAAAGGGTACTTCCCGTGAACTCAGAATCTTGAAATTTGGTACGAAGTTAGGTCTTATAGCACAGATAAAGGAAAAATTGCGAAAAGCATAAATTTTTTTGTCTGTCTGTCTATATCAGTAACCAACGCACATTTTCGACACTCGCAAGAGAATCAAAACCTACAGGGTACTTTCCGTGAACTCAGAATCTTGAAATTTGGTACAAAGCAAGGCCTTATAGCACAGATAAAGGAAAAATTGCGAAAAGCATAAATTTTTTTGTCTGTCTGTCTATATCAGTAACCAATCTACAATGATCCCACACTGCGCACATTTTGCTTAGGAGCAGGGGTCTGCTAAGACTGGATGTTCATAGATACATATAAATTTGTATGGAACCCTCGGTGCGCGAGTCCGACTCGCACTTGGCCGGTTTTTTTTTAATTTGTATTTGTATTTTTTGAAATGTATGAATGCAGTTTTTCTTGTTACTAAAATCGATGACATGGTTCCTAAGAACAAATCTTCGTACAGTAAGATTACTTTCACATTGATACTCGGCAATTCTCGACATACAGCGAGAGAGATCGGAAGTGCACACTTAGGCTGAGGTTTTGTTATTAATTACATTAAATAGGTGATTAAATTAAAGGATTTTATATAAGTACTGTATGAGAAAACATGGAACTTTACGATTAAAACTGAGACGTCCCGAGTGTCAAAGTGGAAATAATCTTATTGTATGTCTTATAGTTTCAGACTTCCCCATACTGACCGATCTAAATGAGCCACCCTGTATTCTGTGAGACTGGGATTTCCGTGACCATGACGATGTGGGTTTAAACATCGGGGTCAATATTATAAGTTAATTACGCGATCGGCTAGATTAAATTAGTTGAACCCTTTGGCTTTGAAGCTAACCGTCAATTATTTGGGTTGGTTTGTTGAATTATGAGGGACCAACTGTAACACGCAACTTCTGCGAAAATTTTGTTAAACTCTATCCCGCGGTAACTAACATTTTTCAGGGATAAAAAGTATATTTTATGTCATTTCTGGTTATAAAGTGTCTGCTCAATTCCATCAGCCGGTAGTATTTTCGTGAAATAACAACAAAAATTCATAGAACATCATTCTCAAAAAGTATTTTTCGGGAGCCCCTTTTCTCCCATAATCTTTTTTATCCGAATTTTGAAAGTCAGAAATCGATGTCCATAATATTCTTGCTCATAAATATCGATGGTCATAATTTTTTTAAAGCATATCGCTTAATAGTTCTAACTGCAATGGTCCATAATCCTATTGATCATAACTTTAAAAAGTCATAATATTGATATCAATAAAATTTAACGGAATATCGTTGATTATTCAGAAACATTGTAAGGCATATATCTTAAAGTAATAATTGTTTTCAGTCATAATTTTGCATTACCTAAAATGCACTAAGCATATACATCGAAATCTATAACATCTAAAGGAATATCGATAATTATTCAGAAACATTTTAAGGCATATCGCTGGCAGCGAGCGAGCGAAGCGAGCGAGCAAGACCTTTCAGGGCAGAAGCGACTCGGACAGGTTAGGTTCAGAAGGTTAGGTTCGATGTTAGGTATTTTTTTTATGACAGCACAGAAAAGGATTATTACCTTTAATATTATGAAATGTCATACAACCATGACACTGAATGTTATTACAAAGTAATATTATGACTAAAAATAATTATGACCTGCGAAAAAAGACCATGCAATAATTATTATGAGTGACTTTATTACCTTTAACATTATGAAGAGTGATGCATTCATGACACTGAATGATATGACTTTACTTATTGTTCCTTACAATAATTATGACTTAAGAAAATCGTAACTCCAATTTATGTTGTTTAATATTATGACTTCCGATAATATGACGAAGAAAAATTATGACAGAAAACGTTATGGGCTTGAAAATTCGGAACAAAATTTTTATGGGAGTCATTATAGACCCGTATTTTTCATTTTAGAAAAGATGCAAGTAAGTAGCGTAAATGAAACAGCCTAACTAACATTCTCCTAAAATAACTTCGTTAGTTTGTAGGGATAACTCCTTTTTTAGGGTTCCGTACCGAAAGGGTAAAAACGGGACTCTATTAATGAGACTTCGCTATCTGTCAGTCTCTCCGTCCGTCTGTCACCAGGCTGTATCTCAGGAACAGTGACTGTCTAGACAGTTGAAAATTTCACAAATGATGTATTTCGGTTGCCGCTATAACAACAAATACTAAAAAACAGAATAAAATAAATATTTAAGGGGGCTCTCATACAACAAACGTGAAGTTTTTGCTCGATTTGGCTCGATATTTTGATAACGACAACAGGTAGATGCTTGAAATATTCACAGAATATTTAGTTATATATTCAATTTAAAAATAAATATTGATTATGAAGTAACTTTATTTAAAGACAAATATTAAGAAACAATAACAATAATTAAAACTATAAAATAAACATCTAACTTAAAAACTACTAGACTAAGGGGCTGTTTCACCACCCATTGATTAATTTTAACTGACGGATAAATGTGATGCCGTCTCCGTCTATTCGAACAAAACAAACAGAGACGGCATTACATTTATCCGTCAAATAAATTTGATCAATGGATGGTGAAACAGGGGGTTAGTCTAAAAAAGGCCCCCGTGGCATCGTACCCAAAAGGCTGGCAGCATTCCCTCGTTGAATGGCGATGGCGATTCGTTGAGAGAGATAGCTGCCGGCCCTTTGGTCTCCAGTGGTGTCGACCAGACGCTTTTGTAGTTCTTTAATTAAGGGGTCTATAATGACTCCCATAAAAATTTTGTTCCGAATTTTCAAGCCCATAACGTTTTCTGTCATAATTTTTCTTCGTCATATTATCGGAAGTCATAATATTAAACAACATAAATTGGAGTTACGATTTTCTTAAGTCATAATTATTGTAAGGAACAATAAGTAAAGTCATATCATTCAGTGTCATGAATGCATCACTCTTCATAATGTTAAAGGTAATAAAGCCACTCATAATAATTATTGCATGGTCTTTTTTCGCAGGTCATAATTATTTTTAGTCATAATATTACTTTGTAATAACATTCAGTGTCATGGTTGTATGACATTTCATAATATTAAAGGTAATAATCCTTTTCTGTGCTGCCATAAAAAAAATACCTAACATCGAAGGCTAAGGCGGGAGCTACGCTACGCTTCGCTCCCGCCTTAGCCTTCTGAACCTAACCTGTCCGAGTCGCTTCTGCCCTGAAAGGTCTTGCTCGCTCGCTTTGTCGCGAATTCTCGCGATGTACCTTTATTACTGGCAACACTTATCCGACTGTCCCGTCATTTCCTTTATTTGTCTATGGTAAGATATTTGAATTTGCTAAAAGTAACGTCTCTTGTGTGCACATAGTTTAACGTATTCCTTGCTATCACATTATAAATGATTAAACAGTTAGTAGTGATTGTGTATAACGAAGGGAAGCAACATCGAGCGTCATGGCGTCGATGAAAGCTAAGTATTGATGATTTGTGCCCAAGCTTCTCATGTTAATGATATGAACGTGGTTTCATCCTAGCTAAATGGAGGGAATCTGACGTTCTGCCGTTTATGGACGTGACCACTAATGTCACATGTGTGGGGTGCATCGCGCGCCTGTTGCACTGCTTAGTGTATTACGCCCGGTTGGGTGGTATGTTTAATTATCTGATGTACCTCACGGGGGGTCCTGACGAGGATGACCCCTAGATTGTCCATGCAGCCTTGGGCTGTTATTAATGATATTACGCAATGGTTGTCTCGGAGAGAACTCAGGTCATCATACCGATGGCTACCTCGTAAGATGGTATATTCCCAGAGGACATGGTTGAGCTCTCTTTGGGATGTACTAGACGCGTTGATGCTCTCTTTGTGTGGTTTATTCCCTGAGACATCCGTGGAGAAGCTTGGGACAAGTTTAGTGACATAGAAGTCATGTTTGTTGTATTTCAACAGGTTGTGCAGTGAGATAGCTGAGATACCAACCACCTCTGTACTCGGAGAAGCTCGTCCCATAGAAGGGACCGAATGACGCGATAGTTGATGTTGGGTATGTATGAGTTTTGTCCAAAACGCACCGACACAGATATATGAATATTCATGAGACTATAAGAATGATAATGCGAAGCAGATTATAACTATGTTTATTGTAATACTGAAGTTACTTATTATTTCTTAATGTAAGAACCCTGGTTAACCATTTATACCACTTGTCGCTGTCGTGATTCCCCGGCGGCGGCGACACGCTTCGCTCGCTCGCTGCCAGCGATATGCCTTAAAATGTTTCTGAATAATTATCGATATTCCTTTAGATGTTATAGATTTCGATGTATATGCTTAGTGCATTTTAGGTAATGCAAAATTATGACTGAAAACAATTATTACTTTAAGATATATGCCTTACAATGTTTCTGAATAATCAACGATATTCCGTTAAATCTAATACCTTTAAACGAGCAATTCTTGTATATATATATATAATCAGGATCTCGGAAACGGCTCCAACGATTTCGATGAAATTTGGTATGTGGGGGTTTTCGGGGATGAAAAACTGATCTAGCTATGTTTCATTTTCAGAAAATCGCTTTTACTCATGTTTTCCGGCTATTTTTGTTTGTATTAGAATATAAAGCTAAATTTCGCCGACTTCGAGCAGATCATAATGGCACATTAGAAATCGGGTGGTCGCGGATCCAGCCGACCTCGGTTCGAGTCCACGTTTTTTTTTCAAAATTTTTAGTTTTTTAAGTTTATTTTTTATGAGAAAACGTCAAGTTTCTTCTTTTGTGAGAAAAAGTTACTTTTTTGTGAGAAAAAGTTACTTTTTTGTTAGAAAAAGTATTATAGGGAACGTGCAGTAACTATAGGCGGCAGCACTAATGCGACAGAAGAGACACTATGCGGACAGTAAAACAAACTTATCAAGGTAAAACATTCAAATTGATGGCACCCTTATGGCACCAGTTGGCAGCACCGTCTATGTGCACGTTCCCTATTGGGAGCACAGAACAGGAAAAGCCGGTTGTCTGTAAAGTCGGTTTACGGACGATAGTTTAACGTGACTCAACCCCCCCCTCCCACCCCCTCCGGTGTTTTTGTCAAATATCTTGAAAACGGTGCATCCTACGGCAAAATCAATGAAATTTTCATCCCCCTTTAATACCCCCGCGCTCCCTCCCCCGCATCCCCTCCCCCCCCCCTCACCCCCCACCCCTCCGGTGTATATAATCAGGATCTCGGAAACGGCTCCAACGATTTCGATGAAATTTGGTATTTGGGGGTTTTCGGGGATGAAAAATTGATCTAGCTTGGTCTTATCTCTGGGAAAACGCTTGGTACCGAGTTTCTGCCCGAGCAGAGCTCGGTCGCCCAGGTACTTTTATTGATATCAATATTATGACTTTTTAAAGTTATGATCAATAGGATTATGGACCATTGCAGTTAGAACTATTAAGCGATATGCTTTAAAAAAAATATGACCATCGATATTTATGAGCAAGAATATTATGGACATCGATTTCTGACTTTCAAAATTCGGATAAAAAAGATTATGGGAGAAAAGGGGCTCCCTTAATTAAGTTGTGTGCGCCGGGACCCCAAGGACCCAGGGTCTCAAAACCGACAGCAACAAAATTGTAAGCTGAACCGAGACCCTGGTATTTTAATACTTTCCTACTCTCGGCCGCTGCAGCCGCTGCGCCAGCTTTTTTTTGTTGTACCCTGAAGGTGGGAAAGGGCTAGAGTATACACGCAGGTTGCGTCCCAAACTAATAAATAAATAGTAAAATAAAAAAATTTAAATAAAAAATAAAACCTCCTTCAAAAAACATCCAAAAAACTATGAAATAATAATTGAACCGAACCGACCACAATAAGCATGAAAATATCTTTCTTCTAATCTGTTTGAAGTTGGTGCCTCAGCTCGAGCCAGCAGGAGTGGACCTAGTAATCTAACTTACCTACATAGCTACCTACTATCTATAGGGCTTCTACACCCCTGCTGGCTCGTGCTGAGGCACCAACTTCAAACAGATTAGAAGAAAGATATTTTCATGCTTATTGTGGTCGGTTCGGTTCAATTATTATTTCATAGTTTTTTGGATGTTTTTTGAAGGAGGTTTTATTTTTTATTTAAAATTTTTATTTTTTGCTTTTTAGTTGTTTCTGTATAAAATAGATGCGTAGGATAAAATCATTAGTTTGACTTCGAAATAAGTTTATGTTAAAAATTCTATTTTTAATGATCGACGGGGTTGTGTCGTTTTATTACATAGTTCTATGATACTTTTTGAATGCAAATGTTCGACTTGTCACCGAAAATACTAAAATCGCTATACATTTCTCTTGTATTTTTGAGGAATTTTGTCAATTCCTCATGGATCCCATCATCAGAACTGGATTCTGGTAACAACGGGACCAACCTTGAAGCATGTGCTTTCAAACAACGAAAAAAATTTCCAAATCGGTTCGGTTCATAAATGACGGAGTTCTGAGGTAACACACGTTAAAAAAAAAAAAAAAAAGAACATACAACCGAATTGAGAACCTCCTTTTTTTGAAGTCGGTTAAAAATAAAACAAATATTTAAGGGGGGCTCCCATACAACAAACTTGATTTTTATGCCGTTTTTATAGATCATCACCCCAGCCTATATATGTCCCACTGCAGGGCACATGCCTCCTCTTAGAATGAGAAAGCTTGGGCCGGTGTTCCCACGCGGACCCAGGGATCGAGAACTTTACATACACACACACTATTGAATATTATACTTCACCGTAAAGCTCATGGTAAACTTCAAAATGCAATTTCGCATATAAATCCCAAAAAAGTCAAGAAGTGCTAGCCCGGGCTTGAACCATTGACCCTCTGCTTGAGAGGCCATAGGTCAAATCACTATACCACGACTTATAGTAAACTCGGTGAGATTTATATGTAGCGACTACTAGGCATCTTGGGCAAAATCGCAACCTTCAGACACACAAGACGATGACGCAGTCTCACAGCAAGCCATACTCACCGCACTGTGCACCATTAGCATGTATCTATTATCTGCCTAGTGTCTACAGTTCGCAAATCCTCCTCCCACTACTTCCACTTGCCAATCAATCAACCAACGCTCGCCAACAAGGCTCCGAGCAATCACGCAACAGGCATCCGGAAGTAGCAGAGGAACAACAATGCTCGCCGACGACGCTCTGAGCGACTGGCCCTTGCAAGCGCCCACATGACGCACAGACTGCACTTCACTGCAATTCGTATCGACCTCCGGTCTAAAAGGGGGGCTGATGTAGCGACTACTAGCGCCATCTAGTCATCACATAAGGAACTAACTACTACAATCCTACATCACGCTATCGAAGTTTCTCAACTCGGCTGCATAAATACAACTCCTTCTCCTCCCTCCCTCTCCTCTGTCACAACTGTCCTCGATCTCCCCTACCTTAGCCGTAGGGAAATCATAACTGCAGTACATCATTGAGTTATGACGTCAATGATAAACGAACATTAACATCACCTGGTTATTGAGCCCTGGGGGCCCTCACTTCGAACGACCACCGCCGTCATTAACTACCCAGAATGGCATTTCCAACTGACACGTCTAAATTTAATGGATTTGCCAGTTATACAGGGTTATTTGTAATTCACTAGCATCCTTTTAACCCTCAACTCCTACCACTTAAACAAATGTTTTTTGTTTTACGACTTTTGTCATAACTTAATATTTTTGGTGTAATAACGTTTTGAAAATTTGAGATTACCTCTTATTTTTACGATACTCTGTGTATTTGTATGGGAAAAAAAGTGCTTCATTTTAAAAAGTCGTAAAACAAAAAACATTTGTTTGAGTGATAGGAATTTAGGGTTAAGAGGATGTCAGTGAATTAAAAATAACTCTGTATACATATATGTATTTGTTTATATATATATATATGTTTACACAATAACAGCTTAAGGCATTTTTATTTAAAGTTGTAGCTTTCACCCGACTGTCCAAGGAGGGTAATGTTTTACGTATGTATATGTATCATTATTTGGCACGCCCTGCAGCCTAAACGGCTCAATGGATTTCGAAGTGTGAGGTGTCATTTGATTCGTCTCAGTTCTGCGAGTAACATAGGATATATATTTTCCCTGAATTGCCATGGGAACGGGAATTATAGAGGCGGGTTTTGTTTCATCTAGTATTGAATTTAAAGTTAGGTATTCTTTGATCAATTATAACTGTAGATCCACAGTCGCGCGCCCGAAAATGTCCGAGCCAAATGAGCGCCACTTTGATAAAAGTGGCCTTCTTTTTTCTCAGAACGTTGCGTGAAATTGTCAAGTTTAGCTGTCAAGTGGAGTTTTGCCGCTACCGAAATTCGACTGTAATGAAGTAAAGACTAGGTTCAAATTTCTGTGTAGGTGATGATTTTATTTGTTACGCAACCAAATAAAAAAGTTCGGACATTCTTTGAAGGGGATTTTGTTCGGCAATGTGTATCTTCAGTTATAATTGATCAAAGTAGGTATTCTTTTATTTTAACCCGACTGTCGAAGGAGGGTTATTCAAGCTTTTATTTACCTTCACCTGTCCTGCTTTCTGTGTCGCCAAATCTAGTAACTTAAATTTGATCCACTTCTCGATATTGGATTAAGCTGAAATTTTGCATGCACGTGTAAATCAGATGACTGTGGAATATTATTATAACATGGAGCTGGCCATAGAAACCCTTTGAGAAACCGACACAACCCTGTCGAGTTTGGGCTCGTTTGATTCGTCTTGACGAGTACTTTGATCCTAGATGATAACCAGGGGCAGAAAGTACAGTCAGAAATAAAAGCATGTCACAAAAATGAAAATTCTGAAAAAAAGTAATTTAATTTAAAATTTGATTTATTTTAAGATTGGGCAAATCTGTTGTTAGTAGGCAGTTCTCTACAGCTCTCATTTCTAATCGATTCTCGTGAAATTTTGTGCGCAAATTCGATAATTACATTATATCCCATATATTTGTCAACTCAGATTTTTTTTTCAAAACGGTCGAATAATGGAGGGTTGTAAACGGAAAAGCCAGTGCCACTAAGTGGGCAAATTTTAGAAATTTAATTTTTGTGTCATTTCGGCGGGTATTTTTTTGTTTTTTTTTTTTGGATGTGTTCGATACATGATCGAACATGAATGCAGGCATTATTGTTTTTAGTGGTGACAACATTTTGCTCTTGCTTCTTGTCCTCCTGGCAACACTCAGTTCTAAGAAAGCGTTTTGTTTTTCTTCTTAAACAAGCTCTACAAAGCGATCTCAAATTAATTAAAATGTGTGTTTGTTCTGTAAATAAACCTGTAGAATTCTCCTTAGTTTATTTTATTAAACATGAACTTTTATACATTTTTAGAAGGATTTTAATTCATAACATAAAGCACCAATTAGAAGCTTATTTGAAATAGAAATACGACTTTTTCAAAAATTCACCGCAGTAATATGAACACAGAATTGTTCAATTGTAAAAGAGACTTATTACATAGCTCTAGTACAAATTAGGCATGATTTCATATTCATAAAGCATTCAGCATTCCCCTCATTAGGAGTCAATTACGAAAAACCGGCCAAGTGCGACTCGGACCGCATTGAGGGTTCTGTACAAATTCAAATGAGTTATTTTTAGTCAAAGCTTTTTTTTTTTTATGTTAGAAAGGCCAGACAAACGAACTAGTGGGTCACCTGATGTTAAATGATCACCACTGTCCATAGACACCTGCAGCGCTTTACGCGATGCCAGTGCGTTGTCGGCCCTTAAGGAGAGGGAATAGGGGAAGGGGGAGAGGGAAGGGGTGAGGTATTGGGTGGGCCCCCGGCACTCTCACTGACCGTACGAAACGCAAGCAGGATTACTGCTGCTTCACGCCGGTTTTCTGTGAGAGGGTGGTACTGCCCCGGACGAGCCGGCCCATTCGTGATGCAGCGGCTAGCTACAACATGGCTCTACCACTACTAAATTTTGCTGATTGTTCTTTTTACTGAAGTTATTTTTTGTGGTTCAATGGCTTTTGAATTTCTGGTCTTTACCTGTCTATGTCAGCGGATAGTAACCCTGTAGATTTAGATTCCCACGGTTTTTGAATAAAAATAATTTTTCGAAAAGGTATAATTATATCTCTGTATAGGTGTTGATCGTGTGAATTTATTAAATCAATTGTTTCACAGCTCCAAGGAATAACAGATTTGAATCTATATAAATGCTAGCTGTTGCCCGGGACTCCATCTGTAAATAGGGGTATTACAAAATAGTCTATATTTTTTTCCGACCAACAAAATAAAGAAAAAAAAATCATAATAATCGGTCAACACTGTGACGTGAGATTTTTATAATATTAGAGATAGATAAAATGTATAAAACAAAACGATTGCAAAACATACAGCTATGTAAACGTAGAACTTTAGAAATTGGACCTATTTGTTTTTTGTTGTGTTAGTAACTATTAAGAAACAAGTTCTTACAAAAGGTTTTTTTTTTAAATTAGTAGTAGGTAGGTACTCCAGCGTGAAGCCGAGGCGGGCAGGTGGTATTTGAATTTTTTTTTCGATTTGATACCTCCTCGCGATCGCGTTCTAGAAGCACTCCTTTTTTTGAAGTACGGAACCCTAAAAACAAGACACGTAGAGAAGCAATCGTCTTCTTAATGAGAGTCGAGCCCAAACCAAAAGTACAAGTAAAGTAGGTATTTGTTATTCATAACATTCGCTTTCGAGAAAATCGACCGCTAAGATGTAATGTGCCATCCCAAGGAACTTGAAGACTACACTTAAGAAAAGTAATCTGTTAGTCTGTCTCCATCGTCGCGACAGCCCATTGCCTAACGCTTCTGACACTTGCCTTCGCTTTCACCATCTCTTTCTGTCATCATCTTATACCGTTTGACAGAAAGAAATAGTGATTGCGAAGGCAAGCGTCAGATACGTTAGACAATAAGCCTGCTGTGCCTCTACCATGAGTTACACTAGTTTACAGTGACCGTACTCGCTAGCGACGGCGTAAATGATTTGTATGGAGAATTGTTTACAGCGCCTCTAGCGGTCACTTACGGAAGTACAATTCTCCATACAAATCATTTACGCCGTCGCTAGCGAGTACGGTCACTGCAAACTAGTGTAACTCATGGTAGAGGTACTGGATGCATCATTGACTTGGAGCAAGGAAATCGTGAAGAAAAAAACAGCCGTGGTGATCTAGCGGTTTGAACTATGGCCTCTCAAGCCGAGGGTCGTGGGTTCAAATCCCGGCTCGCACCTATGAGTTTTACGGAATTTATGTGCGAAATTACATTCGTAATTTACCATGAGCTTTACGGTGAAGGAAAACATCATCATCATCATCATCCCAGCCTATATACGTCCCACTGCAGGGCGCAGGCCTCCTCTAAGAATGAGAGGGCTGGGGCCGTAGTTCCCACGCGGACCCAGTGCGGATTGGGAACGTCACATACACCATTGAATTTCTTCTCAGGTGTATGCAGGTTTCCTCACGATGTTTTCCTTCACCGTAAAGCTCATGTAAATTACAAATGTAATTTCGCACATAAATTGAGTTTTTCGGAAGGAAAGCATCGTGAGGAAATCTGTATACACACGCGAAGAAATTCAATGGTGTGTTCGAAATTCCCAATCCACATTGGGCACGCGTGGGAACTACGGCCTGTGCCCTGCAGTGGGACGTATCGTATATTGCCGCATATAGGCTGGAATCATCCCAAGTAGGTGCCTTTTTTTTTTTTTTTAAAAAACTAGCTACCTCCGACATTATTGGAGTCTATGTCTGCTTTATCTGTACATTCCAGTTTCATCAGTAATGCTTCTCGTACTTTCATGCTGCATACTTTGTCTTTCTAATGGCCTTCCTCATTCTTACTTTCTGATAACTAACTACTCTCTCTACTCTAATTTTGTACATACATGGCTTTAATTTTTTTTTTTTTTTGTTCTTTTTGTTCTTTGTACTAACGTTATCTACCTTAATTTTGTTAATATTTATGTTATGTTTCTAACAACTTGGACCAGTATTGTTGTCTGAAATAAATAGAATTTGAATTTGAATTTTTAATTCCTTCTTTCATTCCATTCCCCATTCTCTTTATCATGCCATCATATCAGATATGAGCTGTCCTCTTTGTCATTCTATAATCAGGAGGGGAGAGGGTCCCGGAACAACTTTATTAACTTTATTCAAATTTAACTTTACAGTACAATTCGTTCTTTACTACTTGGGGGTTGTATAACTTATTCTTTATACAACCCCCAAGTAGGTGTTATATAACACCTACTTGTAAATGAAAAGTTCATGTATATTTTTAGAAATATTGTAAGATTTCGATTAATTTTGGTAAGTGGGGGGTTTTGGGGGCGAATAGTCGATCTAGCTTGGTCTTATCTCGGGGAAAACGCGTGTCTTCGAGTGTTCAGACGATCGGATAAGCCTAATTGTTAGAGAACCTGACTACGAAGCTTGAGGTCCTGGGATCGATTCCCGGTCGGGGCAGATATTTGTGTGAAAAATACGAATGTTTGTGCTCTAGCCTTGGGTGTTTAATATGTATTTAAGTATGTATTTATCTATATAAGTATGTTTATCCATTGTCTAGTACCCATAGTACAAGCTTTGCTTAGTTTGGGACTAGGTCAATTAGTGTGAGTTGTCCCGTGATATTTATTTATTTATTTTAAGCCCAAATACTTTTCCTAAATTTGACTGGTAAGCAAAAGGGGTCTGCCGTTGATATCGGGCAATATTTCGCAGTAAAATTCCTGTTTATTTTCAGGGAACTGCGTCGTTCGTAATCGACAATATAACTTGGGGATTGACGGCTCCGGGATTGATTTTCTAGGCGTGAGGTTGCTGCGGGTTTGAATCGAACTTTAGTTAGAATGTTTCAGTTGCCGATTTGGTTTTCATTTGGTTTTGAAGAGGATTCGAATGAGGCTGACTTTATAAAACCTCATCCCAGTCTATATATCTATACGTCCTACTGCAGGGCACATGCCTCCTCTCAGAATGAGCGGGCTTGCGCCGTAGTTCTTACGCGAGCCCAGTGCGGATTGGGAACTTCACACACACCATTGAATTTCTTCGCAGGTTTCCTCACGATGTTTTCCTTCACCGTAAAGCTCATGGTAAATTACAAATGTAATTTCGCACATAAATTCCGAAAACTCAGAGGTGCGAGCCGGGATTTGAACCCACGACCCTCTGCTTGAGAGGCCATAGGTCAAAGCACTAGGCCACCACGGCTTTTTATAAAAAACCCTAAGGGGCTGTTTCGCCACCCATTGATTAATTTTAACAGACGGATAAATGTGTTGCCGTCTCCGTCTATTCGAACAAAACAAACAGAGACGGCATCACATTTATTCATCAAATAAATTTGATTTATGGATGGTGAAACAGTGGGTAAGTCTAAAAAAATAAAAGCCGTGGCTGTTTGACCGACTCACTGACTGGCTGACTCATTAACGCTCAACCCAAAAGGTTGAAATAGAAGCTGCCTTTATTATGCAAAGAAGGATTTGTTGCGATTCTCACAGGATAGGGAATCATCATCATCATCATTTCAGCCGAAAGACGTCCACTGCTGAACATAGGCGTCCCCCAAGGCTCGCCAAATCGGTCCCGTGCCATCCGCATCCAACGCGATCCAACAACCCTAATCAGTTCGTCGCTCCATCTCCAAGAAGAGAATTGCTACGAATTAAGATTGAAAGTGTCGGCTATTGGGGCACCGTCGGGCACTAGGGTATTTACCCGTTTAGTGAACATTTTCATTAAGCTATCCGGAGAGTGAGAGACGCATGTTCTTGTCTGAAATAACTGTGAGGTATTGCAGACATAATTTATTGAATCAGGCGTTACTTTGCGGGGGCCATTTTAATGAACTGAAACCATTACTTTGCTCACCCGCGACTTTGCGATGGCTAGGTTTATGTAAAAAAATTCGTGTTCATGCAGTTCCTCCACCTCCACACTGTATAAACACACACAAATCACGCAAACTCAACTATCACCACCAGCAAACTACACTGACGCGTTTCGAACTCAACCAACTCAACCAGAAGAAGAGTGACCGGTCGCGGTAATCTAAAGATGAGCTCTGGTCGAGTTCGAAACGCGTCCGTGTAGTTTGGTGGTGGTGATAGTTGGGTTTGTGTGATTTGTGTGTGTTCATTTCATACAGTGTGGAGGTGGAGGAACTGCATGAACACGCATTTTTTTCATAAACGTATCTATCGTAAGGTCGCGGGTGAGCAAAGTAATTGTATCAGTTCATTAATATCAACCTGCAGAAAGTAACACCTGATTCAATAAATTATGCCTGCAAAACCTCACAATTATTGTAGACAAGACACGTGCGTCTTCCACTCTCCGGATAGCTTAACGAAAATGTTCACTTAGCGGGTAAAAACCCCAGTGCCCGACGGTGCCCCAATAGCCGACACTTTCAATTCGTAGCAATAAAGGCGACAAGCAGGGTGTCGATTATTGGAATTAAAGTGTCGAACTCTGGGGTATTTACCATACTGTACGTTGTTTACATTTTTAAACTCCCTCACAAAGTATCCCTCTCAACTTTGTACTCAAAACCACTCCCTTGTGGGAGGAAATTTGAACCTGAAGCAGCTTCAAACTGTAAATACAAAGTTAAAATTGCCGAGTGTCTCTAGGATATTATCGTTATGTTCTAAGTACAGCTTTTACAAGGTACACTACTTAATTACTTTCGCTGTAGCAATGCAGACGGTAACGAGTTTTTAAAGTACCTATTTAAATACTGGGCAGCCTTCGGAAGAGCTTTATCACGGGACAATCCACACAAATCGACCTAGTCCCAAAGTAAGCAAAGCTTGTGTTACGGATTTATAAACAAACCTAAATAGTTTAAGATACCTAAATAATAATCTAAGACATTAACAATTTTCGAATTTTCATAAATTGTTTTACTAGTAGCACGGGGTCTAATTAGCAACTCGTCTATGGGGCAACTCGTCTAAGACGCAGGTTGTCAAAATCGCAGCTCGTCTACATATCAACTCGCCTAAAAGCAACTGGTCTACACGATTTTTTAAGTAGCAGCTCGTCTAATATCGCGTCGGTTGATTCCACTTACGTCAGCTGCCACAGACACATAGGTAGGTTTAGATTATGTTAAGTTTTCATCGGCCCGAAGGGCCAAAAGCACGCAGAAGAAGGAGCTCCGCGTTAGCGGAGCTCCGTCGACACTGTTTCTGAGTCAATTTAAATTGGGGAATACGACATTGGAATCCAACTAGGTCAATAGCTAATTAGACGAGCTGCTACTTAAAAAATCATGTAGACCAGTTGCTTTTAGGAGAGTTGATAATTATGTAGACGAGCTGCGATTTAGACAACCTGCGTCTTAGACGAGTTGGCCCATAGACGAGTTGCTAATTAGACCCCGTGCTACTAACCCAATTGTCATCATCAATGGGTGATATGATGAGATACCTAAATATCTCCGATTTGCACTAGCTAGTTTTCAAATTCTTTGGGTAATAATCTTTCGACTTGTGATTGATTTTTATGAATAAAAAAATTGGGGCACGCAAATCAAAAAGTTCAAGCGTTCATTATTTAAAAATATCTAATAGGTATAGCCCTCAAATTTGGCCCGGCAACTCATTTACAGTTTATAAATGTAAACAAATTATTATCTAACATAGGTACCTAATATCCCTTGCAATCATCAATAACAAATGCGGGTAGGTATATATTTTTCACCTCACTAGCTCGGAAAGCCCTTTTTGTTTGTTTGACATCTATTAAGAAAATCGCTTTTTATCCACATGTGAAGAAAGAGTTTTGACATTTGAGGGCAGCTTAAGTGATATTTGACAGCTAACAAAACTTAAAACGTTAAAAGTGCTGAATTTTTAAAATCACAATTAATGAATTGCATCGAGTAAAAAACACTAAATACAGTCTTACAACTTTATTTTAATTCATAAATATCAGCATTAAACATTAACCTTCATTCTTGTTGTAAAAACGGATAAAATGTTATGACAGTCCAAGTAATTCGATGTGCGAACAAAACGCATCCGAAATAATAAAAAAAAACTTAAGTCAAAACTTTTCAATTAAATATTCGCATGTTTTTCTAATTATTTTCCTCGCTGTAGTGAGGTGAAAAGTTTTGTGTTATACACGGGTGAAAAGTTATTTTACGTCTCGTGTGTTGAAACACTCGCTATCGACAGGATTTTTGAACCACTCGCTTCGCTCGTGGTCAATCATAGAATCCTTTCGATAGCTCTTGTTTCAAATGAACACTCGCTGGTAAAATACAACTTTCCCCCCTTGTATAACAAATAACTATTTTACTACCGCATAATACAAAGCTTCGTGCCTTCCACAGACAAGAAAAAAAAAGAAAAATACTAAGAGACAAATGACAAACGACAAGGTGTAACCATAATAAGTTTCGGTAGCAAGCAATATAAATTACGGCCTCAGCGCAAAAACATAGTATTCCTCTGTACGACGTCCAGATGTTGCCTCCGGGA
This sequence comes from Archips xylosteana, assembly GCA_947563465.1. Taxonomy (NCBI): domain Eukaryota; kingdom Metazoa; phylum Arthropoda; class Insecta; order Lepidoptera; family Tortricidae; genus Archips; species Archips xylosteana. The sequence goes on from OX387364.1 coordinate 16,450,212, forward strand.
TAGGAGCAACCCGAGGGATGCTGAGTAATGACTTGTTACAGCTGTTTTATTGTGACTCACGCATAAAGGGACCCATATGTGATGCTTGCCTCTTAATCATACGGGAGTGGGTCATGTGTGAAAGACTAGTGAGACAAAAATAGGTAACTGATAAATTTATCACCGACGCATATCTGACTTTTCAAAATTGATTTGTAGTTTATTTTTAAATGTTTTTTATTGCTTTTTTTTGCTTTAGTTACAGACAAACCAACATTACTTGTGAAGAGTGGCGCTGTTCTTAGTTATCGGAACTTGTCACGGTTAGTCGAAATGAAAAAAAAATATGGTGTATGTAAGGACCAGTGTGTACATACCAGAGCGTTTAGTGTGGTGTCCGTAGAGCCCTTCTGGACCCTAGGCACAACTACTATGCTCAACTGGTTAAGTCGTAGGGAACTTAAAACCACTCGGATTCCCCTTGGCACAACTGTTAGCTCTATTATCATTTTAATATTGTATGTTACACGGGCAGTACGGGAATTGCGAAACTCTACTCCGAAAGCCCTCAGTCTTCGACTTCGGGCTTCTAGTAGTATCTCGTTTGTAATTCCTTACTTACCGCCCTTAAGACACAATGTACTATTGTTATTTTTCCATAACGTCATTTTTATAGAGCATTTCTTGACATTTTTATACTTCGTTATTTTTCCTTATCGACATTTTAGTCGCCTAAATATAGCGAAAACTTTAGTTATCTTGCCGGTTATTCGTAAAAATATAAAATATTGCTCAACTCTGGCCATAGATAATTTTTTTTTCAACGGATCAGTCAGTTGTATCTTACCCAAGGCACAACCAGCGTTTCGAGGTTTTGTCAATTGAGCCATAGAAACATTTTTTTTCCCAGCGGACCAATCAATTATGCTGAAGGGAATCAAAAGTGCCCACGGCACAACCAGTTGAGCATACTGTTTGTGCCTAGGTTCCGGAAGGCGTAGAGCCGGTTGAGGTTAGACCGAGCGCGGTGCGATGTAGCGAGGATATCGCGCCGCAGTATGTAGGTATAGGACGGTGTACATACCAGAGCGTTTGGTGTGGTGTCCGTAGAGCCGGTTGAGGTTAAACCGAGCGCGGTGCGATGTATCGAGGATATCGCGCCGCAGTATGTAGGTATAGGACGGTGTACATACCAGAGCGTTTGGTGTGGTGTCCGTAGAGCCGGTTGAGGTTAGACCGAGCGCGGTGCGATATAGCGAGGATATCGCGCTGCAGTATGTAGGCATAGGACGGTGTACATACCAGAGCGTTTGGTGTGGTGTCCGTGGAGCCGGTTGAGGTTAAACCGAGCGCGGTGCGATGTAGCGAGGATATCGCGCCGCAGTATGTAGTATAGGCTGGTGTACATACCAGAGCGTTTGGTGTGGTGTCCGTAAAGCCGGTTGCGGTTAGACCGAGCGCGGTGCGATATAGCGAGGATATCGCGCCGCAGTATGTAGGTATAGGCCGGTGTACATACCAGAGCGTTTGGTGTGGTGTCCGTAGAGCCGTTTGAGGTTAGACCCAGCGCGGTACGATGTAGCGAGGATATCGCGCCGCAGTATGTAGGTATAGGCTGGTGTACATACCAGAGCGTTTGGTGTGGTGTCCGTAGAGCCGGTTGAGGTTAGACCGAGCGCGGTGCGATGTAGAGAGGATATCGCGCCGCAGTATGTAGGTAAAGGCCGGTGTACATACCAGAGCGTTTAGTGTGGTGTCCGTAGAGCCGGTTGAGGTCTAGCGCGAGGACGGTGTGCGGCAGAGCGCAGCACACCGCTCCCAGCAGCGCCACGCAGGCGGCAACGCGGCAGCGAGACATGGCTGCAACAAACAAACACATTTTCATTAAACAACACAATTATTAACGAGCATTAAAATCGACTATCAAATTTGCCTTATTTACGATGAGCCTCATAAGAAAGCTCAAAGTCACTCAGAGGGCGATGGAGAGGGCTATGCTTGGAGTTTCTCTGCGGGATCGCATTAGAAATGGTGAAATCCGCGCAAGAACTAAAGTCACCGACATAGTTCGTGGAATCGCTAGACTTAAGTGGCAGTGGGCAGGGCACATCGCTCGTAAAACTGACGGCCGATGGGGCCGAAAGGTCCTCGAGTGGCGTCTGCGGACCGGAAGACGCAGTGTAGGTAGGCCTCCAACAAGATGGAGCGACGACCTGGTGAAGGTGGCGGAAACGCATTGGATGCGGATGGCGCAGGGCCGATCTGTTTGCGAGCCTTGGGGGGGGGGGAGGCCTATGTTCAGCTGTGGACGTCTTTCGGCTGAAACGATGATCATATTTGTCCTAAAGTATCTGAAGATGCGCTTTAAGCCCAGTTTAGACCAGCAAGAAAAATCGTGCAAGTTGACTGAATTATTGCACTCGATTGACCACTTCAAACTCGTTCCGATTTTCCGATTCCGATATTACCAGGGGATCTTTTTAAAATCCCAAAATCACAAACGCTAAGTTTTGAGACATTACATTTGGACATGTGTTCTTCGCACAACGGAAATGATGACCATGATGTCTTTTGCGATTCATCATCATCATAGTTTCAGCCGAAATACGTCCACTGCTGGACATAGGCTCCCCCAAGGTTCGTCAAAGCATCCAAAGCATTCCCGCCACCTTAACAAGGCCGACGCGGCATTTTGCGATTCAGTTTTGTGCAATACTGAAATTTTAATGGAACTCGTGGACCTAATGGTTCACGCGTGCAAAACCGGGAGTAAAACAGTGTTTACAATACAATTATCATCATCATCATCAGCCTATGTTCGTCCACTGCTGGACATAGGCCTCTCCCATGGCACGCCACTGAGCACGATCCTCGGCCACTCTCATCCAGCTCTTGCCAGCCGCCTTGCGAAGATCATCGCTCCACCGAGTCTGAGGACGTCCCACGCTACGTTTGCCGATCCGTGGTCTCCGCGCAAGAACTCGTCTACCCCAACAGTTATCGGTTCTTCGGGTTATATGGCCTGCCCATTGCCACTTCAGCGTGCAAATGCGGTGGACTAACAATACAATTATAGGTAGTAATTATTCAGTATATTAAGCCGTATTCGCCTGCGCTTCTTATAAAGGCTTCTAACTCATAACAACTCCCTTTGTCTCAAAGACACGAAGAAAAGTTCTGAACATTATCAAACTCCTAAATTGTCACGAATCTAATCAAGTTTTCAAAGAATAGGCTCGTGATATCCATTAAAACGTCCGAGGTACAACCGAAATCGATTAACCCGTAATCGACTGGGCGGAGTTCGAAGTAACTTTGATAATCGGATGATTGAAGTGAGATGTTCTTAGCAAAGTTAAGAATGCGGTGCGTGATGAGGCTGTTTCTAACAATATCCAAGATTAACCGAAGAGTGTGGTTATTCAATGTTGGGATTAAGCAATAAATCTACTTATGCCTTCGCTCCCATCGTTTATATTTCTAGATAGATACGGGTATACAAGATATAACAATACATCATTTATCAGTCATAATATATACGCTCACTTTGTATAAGCTTGTTTAGTATAACGTTCACTAGATATATAGGCAGTTTCAAGTTTGCGGCGTCAAAGTGCTGGAATGATATCCCTCCCATCCTAGGAGTGACTAGCAGGTACACCTTTGGGCGAAAGGTCAAAGGCTATTTGTTGTCATTTCAGAAAACTTAATTCCTCTCCTTTCCAGCACTATTTCACAAAACTTCTTTGATTTTTATTGTCTTGGTTATTTCACTTTTTGTTTTAGCCAACGCAGTGTTGTAGTATTGTAATTTTGTTAAAGTTATTCGTGTTTATGATCTGCAAATTATCTATTTACGCATGTAGTTTATGTAGCTTATCGCTTATATTATAAGTGTACATGTTCGGTTTTCAACCTTGATAGGAAAATACACCTCTCAGTGTATCCTTCAGAAATACTCTTCTGACCTGTCAAGGTGACAGTTCTAAAGCTCTCGAGATTCGGTCGGCACGCGCTGAGTTCTCCTGCGCATATAAATTATTAAAAGTACGGTTTTCGGGCTATATCGGATTTATAAACATACATACACACACCCATACATCAACCCAAAAGTGGATCGAGCTGAAGAGCGCCGTGGATGCAAGCAGGGCCCTGCGAGAAGCGACGCAGTGAAAGCAGGTACACTTTCTTCACAGTATTATATCTATGTATTTATCCCTGTCCAACTCTGCCTAGCGCAGATCCATACATTTTTGGTAGCAGAGCGTGGTTGTTTCGGCTTTATTTTGGTTATTTCGGTCGGATTGACCTTATTTTATCTTCGAACAAAGGATTTTATACCTACCTTCGAATTTCAATTCGGTTTATATTTTTAATAGTGGGTGGGTAACTTGGGTGTGTTCGAGTTTGTGGTAATAAACGCTGTCATATATGACAGTTCGGATTTAATTCAATCTATGGTGTCACTTGAATTTGACGTTTGACGTTTGACAATTCTTATCACCCACTTGTCTTGTCTGGTCGTTTGGATTGTTTTGATCGGTTTATTGGTGTTTATTTACGGTTTAAATAAGTGTTTAAGTGAAATAGTGAAGTGAATAAGTGAATTTCGGTTTGCGTAATACGTGTAACATTCGGTGTTTTCTGTTTGATAAGTAATATACGGATTTAATTGCTTATTTTCGGTGAGTGAATTGATAAACATTGCGATGTCGTTTAAACATAGTTTCTCGGTATTTAAAGTTAAATTACAATGGCTGATCGATAGTGCGGACCTTATTACGCGATCGGAGCATGCGGGTCGATTGAAAATGCGCCTATTAACGGTAAATACGGAATTTTTAAAATTTGAAGAGGCGTTTCAACGGATTATCGAACTAGCGGATTTGGACGTGCAAGCCCAGGCGGAAATTCTTGCTGCATGTCGCCTTGAGTATACGCGCGGTTTAGAGGCTTTCGATAAGCTAATGGAGGCGAATTTCCAATATAAACAAACTATTGATAGGTCAGATAGTAAGTCGGATTCAAGCCGGTCGGAGTCAGATGGACTATTATCTCGGTTGCCTACATTACAATTACCGTCCTTCGCTGGGGCTATGGACCAATGGGTGGGATTCAATAATTTGTTTGATAGTTTGGTGGATTCGCGTTCGGACTTATCGGCGGCTCAAAAGTTGGCCTATCTCATGTTGTGCCTCTCCGGTGAGGCTCGGGGTTTGATCCAACATTTGCGGATATCGGATGAGGGTTACCAAATTGCAAGGGAACTTTTAATGAAAAGGTACCAAAATACCCGTTGGCTGGCAGACGTGCATGTGGACCAAATCCTTAACCTGCCGTCTGTGTCTCCCAAACTTATCGGTCTGCGGGCACAGTTTCTCAATCCAATCATTATGGCAGTCAACTCATTGGAGCGTCTCGGTTTTCCTGTCATTGAGTGGTCCTTTCTACTTGTCCATATCTGTCTGGCAAAATTGCCTACTAATCTCAAGACACGGTTTGAGCAAAAGTGTGGGAATGAAGCGGAGACCATTCCATCATTTTCGGATTTACAGGAATTTCTCGAGGTAGAATGTCGGTTATTGGAATGTGCCAGGGCTGACCCTGTGCATCCTGTTCAGGAGCCTGTTGCGAGTCCATCTAGGCCACGTCGTAGGGCACCGCAGTTCACAGGAGTGACACTTATCCAGCCTTGTGGCTTTTGTGGAGATCGGGACCATCGTGATCTTCCACACTGTTCGGAGTTCAAAGCGATGTCCCCATATGCTCGGAAGGATTATGTGCAGAAAAATCGGTTTTGTTTCTTTTGCCTCGGACCACATGGATATAAATATTGTAATCGGGTTCCTAACTGTGCATCGTGTGGGAGTAGGAAACATCATCCCTTATTGTGTTTCAATCGGTCGGGCTCTCGTCAGGGCCACCCTAACCAGCGACGTTCGGCTGAGCGGTCACCGGCCCGTACGGGCGGGGGTCATATTGGTTCGGATCCACCACGGCCACACCGTGGTTCTCCTTCTCGGTCACATCGTGGCTCGCCTTCTCGGTCTGGACAAAGAGTGAATCCGTCTCGCACTCAACCACGGTCTCCTCATCAGACTCAACAGCGGAGAGAGTATGACCAAGGTCAGGGTCAGGTTCGTGATGGTCATGACCAACGTCGTCATGGCGAAAGGGATACTGCTCGTCGTCACAACCAGCAGTATACTAGACCATAGGATACGGTTTCTCTCGGTCATACTGCCCCGGGGCTACTTCCAGTAACAGTGTTACTGCCCACGGCTTTAGTAAAAGTCTATTTTAATTCGGATTTGGATAAGGGTATTGAAGTTCGGGCGTTACTGGACGTAGGCTCGCAGGGGTCTTTAATAACTTCGGATTTAGCTCGCAGGCTAGGATTACGGCTAGAGCCATCGGACAACCATATTCGGGGTATTGGTAATACAAAGGCTATTGGTATTTGTGGGAAGGGTTCGTTGACCTTCTCTCCGGTTACTAAGCGGTTTCCTATGGTTACCACTCCGGTGGTTAGTATGAAAAATATTATCGGTCACATGCCTGCACTTACTTTAAATAATTCGGTTCTTCGGCTTACAGAGGGTTTAACTCTGGCAGATCCACATTTCAGTTCACCGGCACCTATCGATTTATTACTAGGTTCGGATGTTTTCGGCGCACTAGTAGGAGGAGATAAAATAGTATTACAGCCTGACGGGCTGACGGCTTATAATTCGGTTTTCGGTTATGTGTTGTTAGGCCCGGTGCTAGTGCAGCCGGCTGCCTCAACTCTAATAGATGATTCGGAGTTTTTTGGTGCGTCAATTTCGGATACCTTAGAGAAGTTTTGGAAGGTGGAAGAGCCACCCCAAGCGTGCCAGTCTAATCCATTAGACCAGGAGTGTGAGCTTCATTATAAAAATAATACAGTACGGTTGAATGACGGACGGTTTATGACTAAATTGCCATTTATATCATCGCGACCGGTTTTAGGGGATTCCCGCGCCATTGCGGAGAAACGGTTTCTGGCGTTAGAACGTAGGCTTAAGGCGAAGCCTGCCTTACGCGAAAAGTACATCAACTTTATGCGGGAATATTCAAATCTCGGTCATATGTCACTTTCAAAGTTTGACTTTCAATCGGGTCAGGAGTTTTACGTCATTCCTCATCATGCTGTATGTAAAGATGAACAATCGAAACTGCGGGTCGTATTCGACGGGAGCTGCGCTACGTCGTCGGGCGCATCCTTAAATAATTGTCTACATGCGGGTCCTAAACTTCATAGGGACATCACGGAGATTTTGATGCACTTTCGGAAGCATCAGATTGTTTTCGTGACGGATATTAAAATGATGTTTCGTCAAACTTGGATTGATCCTTCGGACAGGCGGTTTCAATTGATTCTATGGCGTGAGTCGCCTCATGAGCCGCTGCTCGTTTACGAATTGAACACAAATACTTATGGTTTAAAATCTAGCCCCTTCGTGGCTATTCGGACTTTACTAGAACTCGCAAATAGAGAACGCGAACGGTTTCCTAAGGCTGCGGCCACACTAGAGCAACATATCTATGTCGATGACATTTTGACAGGAGCGGATACGGAAGAGGAGGCTCTCTTACTCCAACGGGAATTAATCCAAATAATGGATTCGGCAGGATACGAGTTGCGTAAATGGATATCCAATTGTCCTGCACTTCTGAAGGACTTACCAGAAGATCATTTGCAAGTTCCTCATTTGTTTGATAATCCTGAAGTGGATAGTTCGGTTTCGGTCTTAGGTGTTCAATATAATCCGATTTCGGATAATTTCTCATATCGGACGACTTTAACTTCGGATAATTTGATTACGAAAAGACAAATCTTGTCTACCGTTGCTCGGATGTATGATCCTACAGGTTGGATTTGCCCGGTTACCTTCTGGGCAAAGTGTTTACTCCAGCGTTTGTGGCTTGAAAAGTTAACGTGGGACGAAGAAATCGGTGGGAGTCTTGCGAGAGACTGGATTCGGTTTAAAATGGATTTATGTAACCTCAATCGGATCGAGGTTCCGCGATGTATGTTTCCCAAGTCAACGTGCCAAGTTTCGGTTCACGGATTTTGTGACGCGTCGGAATTAGGATACGCAGCAGTGGTCTACTTACGTACCATCACTGAGGACGGTTCTTCTTCGGTTCACCTGATAATGGCAAAGAGTAAGGTCGCTCCCATCAGATCTCGGCTCACCATTCCAAAGTTGGAATTGTGTGGAGCCGTGCTCTTAGCTAAGCTCCTGCATCATGTTTGTCTTTGTTTGCAAAGAACCATGGATGTCTCGGAGGTTTACGGATGGACGGACAGCTCCATTGTCCTGTCGTGGCTTAAAACGCCACCTCATACTCTACAGGTATTTGAAGCGAATCGCGTGTCACAGTTACAGAATTCTGCGGTACACATTTCGTGGCGGCACGTTCCAGGCCAGATGAATCCGGCTGACTGTGCATCCCGAGGTTGTCAGTCATCAGACTTGGTTTCCCATCCTTTATGGTGGGGTCCGAAATGGCTCCAGAGGCCTGAATCCCATTGGCCTGTTTCGGTAGTACAGGCGCCAGCTGTGCTACCTGGTTTGCGTTGCTTAGTAGCAACCAGCGGTAAAGATCAAACGGTTTCGGATTTTGCTGTTTTAAATCGGTATAGTTCTCTCGACAAATTAATCGGTGTCGTCGGTTGGTTACGGAGATTTTCTCATAACTGTCGGAATAAAGATAACAAAATCAAATCGGAATATTTGTCACCTGAAGAGAGGGAAGAATCTTTGTTGGTTTGTGTAGCTTTAATTCAAAACCAGAACTTCGGCGAGGAAATTGATACTCTGCGGAATAATCGAAGGCTTAAGGGCCACTGGAAACGTCTAACCCCCTACCTAGACTCTAAGGGGTTGCTTCGGGTAGGTGGTAGACTACAAAATTCGGACTTACCCTATGATTCGCGACATCCGTTAGTGCTTCCTAAATCGGGTCACTTTGTAACTATTTTGATTCGGGATTTACATTTAAAAAATGCACATGTCGGTCCAAATACGTTGCTAGGTATTTTGCAGCGCAAATATTGGGTATTATCGGCTCGACGAGCGGTTAATAAGGTCACCACTAACTGCATACCGTGTTACAAACTAAAGGGATCTACCACTCAACCGTTAATGGGTAATTTGCCTCGCGATCGGGTTGTAGCAGCCAGACCCTTTGAAGGTGTTGGCACAGATTTTGCAGGGCCGTTCCTTGTGAAATCACATAAATTGCGGAAACCGAAAATCACAAAGTCCCCTTTCTTCGGATCTTAACGACCCAGAGGTTCTTACCCCGGGTCATTTTCTAATCGGTCAGCCTTTAAATGGCGTTCCTGAATTCCCCCTCCAAGAGGAGAAACTGCATCGGTTAACTCGGTTCCAGCTGTTACAGCAAATTTCACAAAGATTTTGGCATCGTTGGCATTTGGAGTATCTCCATACTCTACAGCAGAGAGTCAAGTGGAATGACCCTGCTGCCCCTCCCAAAGTGGGAGATTTGGTTCTATTAAAGGAGGAAAACGCTCCTCCTCTACATTGGCGTCGTGAACGTATCGTCCAGTTGTACCCAGGCAAAGATGGTACGGTTCGGGTTGCTGACGTTAAGTTGGCTCAAGGCACGGTCTTACAACGAGCGATTGCCAAGCTTTCTCGGCTGCCTGTGGATTAGGCTTCGGTTTCTTCTATTCGGATTGTTTCGGGATTAAGCCATTGGAAACGGCTTGGGCGGGGGAATGTTCGGTTTTCAACCTTGATAGGAAAATACACCTCTCAGTGTATCCTTCAGAAATACTCTTCTGACCTGTCAAGGTGACAGTTCTAAAGCTCTCGAGATTCGGTCGGCACGCGCTGAGTTCTCCTGCGCATATAAATTATTAAAAGTACGGTTTTCGGGCTATATCGGATTTATAAACATACATACACACACCCATACATCAACCCAAAAGTGGATCGAGCTGAAGAGCGCCGTGGATGCAAGCAGGGCCCTGCGAGAAGCGACGCAGTGAAAGCAGGTACACTTTCTTCACAGTATTATATCTATGTATTTATCCCTGTCCAACTCTGCCTAGCGCAAATCCATACAGTACAGTTTATCTGTCTTTCTTTACGGTGCTGGCTGAAAATCAGCGCTGGGGTGTTAAATATGTCGCCTCAGCATTATGCTGAGCCAGTATCCAATTTACAACCGCAATGACACACTCTATCTTTAGCCTTCAAATTGTCTTTTTTTTTAAAATATTTATGTGTCTTGTGCTGTTGTAAATAAATGTATTTTCTTTCTTTCTTTCCATATAATGAGCGAAAGATATAATTTCAAAATAATTACTGTCGTAAAATGTAACGGTAGGTATATATGTATGTATAATACCAATTGATATATCGATTAAGATAATATTCATATCATCTTATTTTTATTTTTATTTGTTTTTTAAATTTTTGTTTTATTGTATAACTTCAGTTATCATTGCTGTTGATCATCTGCACTGTAAATATTGTACGTCGATCGCCGAAGCCGGAGATACTCAAAATTAGTCCCCCAAGACACAGGTCTTTACCTAGTTTGGGGGGTCAGATTGTATGACAACTCTTGTGACTTCTCTGTACAAACCTACTTTATGTATTGAGCACTGTAACTAATTTGATGTTAATTGTACAATAAATCATTTTTTTTTTTTTTTTTTTTTTATTTAAGATTTATTATTGGCAGATAAAATTATACTGTTACTAAAAAAAAAACATAACAAAGGCTAGTTCGGCAAGTAAAACGCAGAGAGCTTTTTAAAGTTAAAATTAACAAGGGCATAATTACAACGAGGTTAAAAAAATTTATAAACTAGGTTTAAGCGCTTACTTTCAGAAAGGATTTCATTAAAATTTTTTTGCTCTTGTTTTTATGTCCCTAACATTTTTCAACTTGGAGTTTTTTTGCTGGCAACACTTTTATAAAAATGAGTTTACAATGCCAACTTTTCCGACCAAACATGACCAGGAAAAAAAACAGCGCTTTTTTCCGTTTCGCATATGCGGCGGCCACCCGCAAATATGTCATGTTATTTAAGGTGGAACGGCACGCTCTAGGCGCGAAATTCAAAATTTTTACAGGTTTTAATTTATTGTGGGTAAACGGTGTAACTGTTTAACTTCATATGGTATTTGCGCTTGTAAAACAGTGTTATTTATTTTATTGTGTAAAGCTTTTTAAGAATAAAACTGTTAGCTTGATATAAAAGTTGTCAAACATAGAAATTCGGACTTTCAACGTCTTGACAACTTGTATTTCAAGCTAATAGCTTTAATCTTAAAAAACTTAATACAATAATATAAAGAACACTGTTTTACAAGCGCAAATACCATATGAAGTTAAACAGCTACACCGTTTACCCACAATAAATTAAAACCTGTAAAAATTTTGAATTTCGCGCCTAGAGCGTGCGCTTCCACCTTAAAGTGGTAAAACTCTGTGTTGCCACAAAAGTCCATCTCAAATAACTTTTTAGAGCTGATTTTTTTACTGTTCTGTCGTATTTAAAATTCGGCGCAATATTCACCACTTTCGTATAATATTTTCACATTATGTGATTTCGAAATGGGCCCTTGTTCGTAATACATCGTTATTTATTAGTGTTCGAATATTTGCAGCAACGAAAGAGCTAAAGAGAGAGAGAGAGCGAAAGAGTTTTGTCGTGTGAGCGACGGAGATGCAACACAAATAGTTTGGTGATGATGTTCGAAAATTAAATTGCAAGGTTCATTCTGAACCAGTTACTTGGTAACGAGCCGTAGGTATTATCCTAACTAATATTATAAATGCTTAAACCGCTGAACCGATTTAGTAAGTAAGTAAATCTTTTTTTGCTAGAATATATTGTTGTATATATTGTTGGTTAATTTTTTAATGTAACTGTTTGTAGTATAAGTTTTATTGTACCGTTTGTGCCCAAAAACATAAATAAATAAATAAATAAATAAATAAATACGTTTACAAGGTTTTTTTTTTATACAATATAGGCTTTCGTTTGGCCACAATCACGCCTGATGGAAATCGAAGATGAGGCCTACGATGGAGCACGCTTGCCTAAATGCTCATTCATCCTGACTTGATAGCGGCCAAATTGTAGTATTCAGGGAACACAGTCGCAGGCAGGGAATATTCCACTCCTCAGCTGCGGTTGTCTTAGGAGGGTACGATGGCTGAGAAACTTTTGAGAAAAAGGTATTTTAATGAAATGTCGCTGTCTCGCCCGAACCCCTCCGTGTAAGTACAACGAGAGCGGGACAACTGCAGCTCTGACCGTTAATAGGCGCGTAAAGTTGATCAAAACAGCATTGCGTAATCCCCTGTTTTCTTCTCGAAAACTGGACCAATAAAATTATTTTTTTCAAATATAATTAGAGGATAGATTTAGCTATGCCCCTATGTTTTCCTTTTTTTGTTTATATGAGGGATTCTTTTCTGATGAGTGTCTGAAAATGACGTTGAAATTGGGCAATTTTTTCAGTTTTTGAAAGCTCAAATTTCTTATGTTAATTAGAATATGGAAAAAAACGAAACCTAGGGGCATAGCTGTGGTAGATACATATTACACAGTAAAAAAAATTTGGCTCTAAAGCCATTATCCAGGGAGGAAACAGGGGATTACACGTTTGTATGGAGATAATTTGAGAACCGGGGACTTTGTACATAATAGGATAAATTTTATCCCAGAAAACTGCATAGTTCCGCTGGAAAACGATAAAAGAATTATCCGCAGACGGAGCCAGCTAATCATCATAATCATCATCCCAGCCTATGTACGCCCAATGAGAATGAGAGGGCTAAGGCTGTAGTCCCCACGCGGGCTCACTGCGGATAGGAAACTTCACACACACCATTGAATTTCTTCCCAGGTTTCCTCACGATGTTTCCTTTTACCGTAAAGCTATAGTAAATTTGAAATGTACCTAATTTCGCACATAAATTCGGAAAAACTCAGAGGTGCGAGCCGGAATTTGAACCCACGACCTTGAGAGCTTGAGATGCTTGGCCTTGAATTGAGAGGCCATTGGTCAAACCGCTAGGCCACCACGGCTTTCTAGCCAGCTAATATTTTCATATAAATAACAGCCATTTTTCTGCAACAAGAAAGCCAGAGGAAACTAAAGCGAATGTAATTTTTAGGGTTCAGTACCCAAAGGGTAAAACCGGGAACCCTATTACTGAGGCTCCGCTGTCCGTCCGTCTTGTCTGTCTGTCCGTCTGTCACCAGGCTGTATCTCGGGAACCGTGATAGCTAGAGAGTTGAAATTTTCACAGATGATGTATTTCGGTTGCCGCTATAGCAACAAATACTAAAAAAGGGAATAAAATAAATATTTAAGGGGGCTCCCATACAATAAACGTGATTTTTTTTGCTCGTTTTTGCTCGATATTGATAACGGCAACAGGTAGACGCTTGAAATATTCACAGAATATTTAATTATATATTGACTTTAAAAATAAATCATTCAATGAATTCATTCATCATTCATTCAATTCATAAAATAAAAAAAAATTTAGGGGGCTCCCATACAACAAACGTGATTTTTATAGATAATTGTACGGAACCCTTCGTGCGCGAGTCCGACTCGCACTTGGCCGGTTTTTTGTCTTTTATTTTGCAATCAATCACACAAACCAATCTTTATATTGAGTTCGGTGTCAATGTCAAACTCGTTAAAATCTTAAAGATTTATTGCAACTGACAACATTATCAAGTCCAGAATTCAAATTCACACGTGCGAACTTTTTTAATTTAGTTACGAGGCAACGGCTTTCGGCTGACAGCCAAGTGTTGCCCGCTAAAGTGTAGTGGCTCGGTTTCCCCTTTCGAAGGCTGTAAACTAATTAAAAGTTTGCGGTTGGGTGTTGCCAGCTCCAGCCGGGGAACGTTACGCAGTTATAAAAGTTGTTAGAAAGGATGCTAACACGTTTTGTCTTTTCATCCAAACAAAATGCGTTAGTTAATACAATAAAAAAAATTAGTACTTTTGAACAAGTTCAATATCTGCTTAATATTTCGTTTTGTCGTGTTATTTGAGCATTTCCAAAAAAGTTGTATGTATGTAAACTCTTTATTGTACAAAAATTAGGAAAAAAAAAACATTATTGACAACCGCGGTTCGTGTTGGGTTTTTATTTTATTATTTCTATGCAATTCGGAGTCCAAAATTAAATGTATTAACTTTTTTAGAAATGCTCATTTGTGGTATAATAAAAAGATTTACCCCCTGTTTCACCATCCATGGATCAAATTTATTCTCTGTTTGTTTTGTTCGAATAGACCAGCCATACTCAAAGTGTGTTCCGTGGAACCCTAGGGTTCCGCGATACCCCTGTATGAGTTCCGCAAGAATAGAAAAAAAAATCAAAACACCTCTCTCTGGTCGACCGTTCGTTCTGACGCGCGGCGTATCACGTGAATCGATATCACTATTGTTTTATTGTAGGATTCCGTCAAGTCTTGTATTTCGCTTTCCAAAAGGGTTCCGTCACCAAAAAAGATTGAGAACCGCTGGAATAGACGGAGATAGCATCACATTTATCCGTCAGTTAAAATTAATCAATGGGTGGTGAAACAGCCCCTTAGTATGTGTAGAGTCATGTGGGGTAACTGTACGCAGTGGGTAAGTGTACGCAATCCCATTCATTTCGGACTGAAATGCATGGGTTTGCGTACACTTACCCACTGCGTACAGTTACCTCACATGACTCTAATCCTACAAAGCTACAGCTTATACTGAATTGTCGACTAAGTTTAGTAATAGAAACATAGCGTTATGTAAATGCCAATACGTTGTCCGAAGTAGTCAACCCTATGGTCATCTGTGGACCGGAAAAGATGTCACTTTATTATTTTTACTTTAACTTTAAAACTGAGGAAGACCTTGTTCACACCTCCACCCCCTTCTCCACCCTTTGAAGGGTTAATTTTACAAAAGTGCACAAACTTCCAGGAGCCAAATACAAAACGAAACAGCAAGAACGCAGCGACGCGGAAATCGTTATTTTTCGCAATCCTTACCTTTTTTTAGCAAAATATTCGCCGAAATGCTTCCGTCCAAAAAACATATTATTTCACGGCTCATTACCGCACCGATAAATTGTTACCTTTTGTTCAATGTACTAGAAATTGCAAAGTAATTCGTGCGCTAAAATAACTGGTAAGTGGGTCAATCAACTTTTTCTTGCAAATTTCTATTTACTCCTTTACAAGTAACTCTGTAATCTCTGGTTAGTGAAACCATGATTTTGCAGTAATAAAATAAACTGTTTATCATAGTACGTATGTGAAAACCAAAAAAATTAAGTATTTCTATGAAAAAATCCGGTCACCCAGGGGACATACCACTATTTTCATACAAATTTCGGGGGCATCATTGTCCCCTGGGTCACCCACGAAATAGAAGCTAAACAAAATAAAATAAATATGGCAATTATACCATTATTGACTACAACAATCTAGGGTTTTGAAAAGTATACTTTAAATAAGGAAAAATAATCAGTTTTTTAATTATTTCGGTTTTCATAGAAAGTAGCAGAAAATCGTTGACAAGAAAAAGTCTTCCGTCCAAAAAATATATTATTTCACGGCTCATTACCGCACCGATAAATTGTAACCTTTTGTTCAATGTACTAGAAAATGCGAAGTAATTCGTGCGCCAAAATAACTGGTAGGTACTCGTTGAAATCATTGTTGGAGATGAACCTCATTTACTTTTACAAACAGTGCTCAAGGCCTTTCACAAGTTTCTGATATTTTACGTGACTGATATCTTTGCTGCCTTCTCTGTGTTTTCACGCACTGAGCCGCTTTCCACTGCAGGGCACAGGCCACAGAATGCGAGGGCTTGGGCTGTAGTTCCACGTGGGCCCAGTGCGGATTGGGAACTTCACATACTATCGAATTTGTTCGTTGTGTGCAGGTTTCCTCATCATGGCTCATGGTAAATATAAATGGAATAAATAGATAAACTTTATGATTCTTTGAACATAAAACTATACTCACTCATAGTGAAAAATAAATACGGATAACTGACGTGTATGATCGAGTATAGCTCGACGTTTCGGGCTAATCCGTAGCCCGTCTTCATAGACGTCGATCGTAGACGTGAGTTATCCGTATTTTTCACTATACATTTTATGTTTGTTTATTCGGGACAAATTTTGCAAACTGTACCTATTAGGTAAACGCCCCTGTGCTCGAAACTGACCCAATACATGGCACCTTCAATCTTATGTCATAGTAAGAGATATGACAGATGGGTGTCATCTACTGGGCGTTGAGGTGTCGAGCGTACCAAACGTACCTATACCTTAACTATGTCCATTAGACTTTGAAACATGTAGGTAACCGATGTGCCCCAAAAGTTTTATTTGAAAGCCAATAATGTACAAATGGTTTTAAACAATGCATTAGACACAACAGGCCTCCAACAAGATAGAGCGACGACGTGTTAAGGTTGCGGGATCGCGTTGGATGCGAATGGCGCGGGGCCGATCTGTTTGGCAAGCCTTGGGGGAGGCCTAGGTATGTTCAGCAGTGGACGTCGTTCGGCTGAAATGATGATGATGATTAGACACATTCAGTTCATTCATGAGTCGAGCCGACGAAGTGGCTCAGGACGACTTCATTCATAACTCCATTTCGCCACCTTCTTAAGTCGATCTCATTGTCATTAATCATTATAATCTACTGTTCTGATTCGCCAACATTCCATATCGTTACTTTCCTAACTTGTCCGCTTTCCTACGTGGGCCACAGTTGCCAATCCTTACTAAATCAAAAATCCTTACTAAAACGCCGTTAACCTACAATACTACTTTAAAACGCAGCTAAATGACTAGGTGTGCCTTTAACTTCGTTTTAATTTAGTATTAAACATAAATTTAGTAATAGATCCAGAGTAAAACTAAGTTAAAAAGTGGTTATTTTGCTTAGCGGTGTTATTGGTTCGTTACGCTTAAAAAATCAAATACTTTAACAGACGTTAAAAAGCCGCTAAGTCTTCTTTGCGGTTTTTTTTCTTATGATCGCTGAACAGTTGATAGGAACCATAAATATGTAAAGATTATAATAAGTAAAAAAGCCGTTAAGGTATATTTAACGGCCTTTTAGTCTAGGAATTTAATAAAATGTAGAGATAGTATACTGAAATAAAACATAAATTGAGTGTTTTTAAATACTTTACAAAGCACTAAACCCCTAATTTGTATGTAAATAGATACGTCATACGGTCTTCTACCAAACTCAATTCACAGACTTGTAGAAATGCTTATAGAATTCTAGAAAAATACATTCCCACTTTTTTCCATTTTTCTCAAAACTACCTTTTGTCACTTAGCGGCCTTCTCTTGTATGAGGGCAGCAATACCAACTCGTCAGCATTTCAATTTAGACCACAGTGCCAACTGGTCAACTTTATTTCAGCTTCGGTGCTAACTCATCATACCTGATTTACACTCTCGCCTCGTCACCTCGCCTCGCGCCTCGCCTCGTCGTCTCGCTCCGGACGCGAGTCTCAAAATCAAGGCAAATCACGAGACGAGGCGCGAGGCGCGCCTGTTCACGCTCTCGTCTCGTGGCTCGTCCCGCAGTTCGTCTCGCCACTCGTACGCGAGTGTAAACCAGGTATCAACATTCCTATTTGTTCCAAGCAGCACTCTGATCGATATACCTGATTTACACTCTCGCCTCGTACCTCGCCTCGTGCTTCGTCTCGTGTCTCGGCTCGGCGTCGCGAGCGTTGCGAAGTACGATACCTGGTTTACACTCGCGTACGAGTGGCGAGACGAACTGCGGGACGAGCCACGAGACGAGAGCGTGAACAGGCGCGCCTCGCGCCTCGTCTCGTGATTTGCCTTGATTTTGAGGCTCGCGTCCGGAGCGAGACGACGAGGCGAGGCGCGAGGCGAGGTGACGAGGCGAGAGTGTAAATCAGTTATGAGACTAGGCGCGAGGCGAGCCGCGAGCGTCTATTCACAATCCCGTCTCGTTGCTCGTCTCGCAGTTCATCTCGCCACTCGTAAGCGAGTGTAAATGAGCTAATAAAGGAATGTAGATGAGTTGGCACTGGGGACCAAGTAGTACAGTGGTCAATAAAAGAAAGTGGACGAGTTGGCTCTGTGGTCAAAATAGGAATGTAGACAAAACAGGATAATATCGATATTAGAAAGTGAACGAGTTAGGAAGTCGTAAGCTGTAATCGTAGGCTGGCGACATGGTACTGTGGACGATTTAGGAAGGTGAAGAAATCACCCTGAGCCGACGAGGTCGCGGGTAAAACCCAACTAAAGATAATAAGGTAGAAAATATGTCTATATCTTAGAATTCCTACCGTTCCTCATACTGTTCTTGGAATTTCAACAAGTCTAAACTCATTGTAATTCTACTTAATTACGAGAAAGTCACTGCAAAGTAGGTACAGAACAAACCTCGCCTTGAAAAGCTAATAATGCGACTAACGTCGGGGCGCTACGTGCCAAATCTAGGTCCCGGCATTATGAAAAAGGACAACTAGAACTAAAAGCCCCGTACCAACATGTCGGCTGTGCTTCCATTTTCTGTATCAAGTACGTGACAGTACTACCAATTTATTGCTGGCCAAATGTAAAAGGGTTTTAGCCGAAACTGAGAAAGTTTCGGCTTCTGCCTCAGTTTCGGCAAAAAAATATGGGGATGATTTTTTTAATTTATTGAATCAGGCGTTACTTTTCGAAGGTCCATATTAATGAACTGAAACAATTACTTTGCTCACAAAAGCTTCCAGTTTAATGCTTTAAGGTCGCGGGTGAGCAAAGCAATTGGTTCAGTTCATGATTTTTTTATCTCGTTTAATCAATAGTGTGATTGATCACATGTGTTCACACACAAACACTCACCCACACACACACACACACACACACACGCAAATTTACTATTTTTCCCCATTATCAAAAATTGTTATAACTAAATAATTATAATAATATACTTACCTATGTTGTAATTAAGCTATTTTTCACCTCAATTCAATAGTAATTTGTATTGAATAGTAAACCCCTATTGGTTATGGTTATCTGAGAGTCGGAGACCTGGTGACCTGACATACAGGTACTTCTCCTAGTTCGGGCACCAGTCTCCGCCACACGGGTTCTGTATCTACTTTTATTATATTAGTTTCATTTCACTGTATGTATTGTAAACTTTGTGGTGGAGAAAATAAATACTTTTTTACTTTACTTATTTTATTCTTTCACACATATTGCAGGTTTACGAAAATTATTTTTCGATTCAAGGATTCAGAGAATATACACATACGTGCTTGTATAGATAGAGCAGCAAGATCAAACTTTAAAGGAAAATAACGCAATAAATAAAGTTATGCGCTTGAAGTAGAAACATAAACAGCACATCTCTTCTCAAAATTGCATCGTCCGCTTAAAGTCAGGAGGGCTACTATGAAATTTTAAATTCGAAGTTTGTATCGTTGCGTCTCTTTTACTCTTGAGTTAGATACTATTTGCGTGAGCGAAACGGTAAGATACGAAGTTTAAAAATGTAACTTCGAAGTTTAATCCGCGTTGTAACGCGCGATAATTCCTGAACATTTAATTTTAGGCTTAATTTCGGTCGATATATCGCCGAAACCGAAGAAACACCAATGCAATTTCGTTGCCGAAACCGAGAAACCGAAATAGAAGCTTGGTCGCTCCCTACAAACTATACTTGAACACTATTTTGTACCCTATAGTAATCGAATAAAGTTTCGCATGGCCGTACCAGCAGTCTTCGAAAGCTGCCAGGGCAACTTGAACCCTGTGTAGGGTATAGTAAAGCTTGGGTATAAAATTAGGTAGACATGTCGATCACGTATGAGCAGTGGACCGGACTGATTGGGCTGTGGTTGTAACAGTATATGAATAGCGACGTTTCTGCTGAATGTAAAAGAACACGTAACGTTGGGTAAAACACCTAACAAAGGTTTTTTGTTTAGACGGGAAACTAAGAAAGAAAGAAGACATTTATTCACTTTCACAAGAAGACACACAAATATAAGAAAATATCGCGATGTCTACTAGGAAATTAGGATCCATTGTTGCTGTTAAATTGAGTGGATCCTATCCATACATCGATGAATCTTAGTGGACATGACCGAAAATACACACAGTTCGAGAAGTTTCGCAATGTCTTGTCATCCAATATACTTACCGCAGTGTCTCAAGTTACAAGCACAGATTACTTAATAGTTACTTCGTAACAGATACTGCATCCCGTACAAAATCTTGGTACTTACCGCGATTGTAGCCACAGATTATACTACTCCGTCTCCTTAAGAATGTGTGCGTGCCGACAGTGACAAGGGCTGGCAGTTTGGATTAAATTTTTTTTTCTACATGTTGTTTTACCATTTTGTCGGGATAATTGCTATATATTATATCCATGCAAACTTTCTAGCACTTCTTTAAGCTAAGCCACGGACGGACAAAGAGACAGACGGTCATGGCGAAACTATAAGGGTTCCGTTTTTGCCATTTTAGCTCTGGAATCCTAACAAAAAAGGATATTTATTGTAATGCGCAGAACACATTGCCATGCTCACAGTACCCTAGCGTTATACTAAATATAGGTGTCGTTAAACGTCAACACAACGTTAAAATCCCGCTGTCATTACATGAGATGTGGTTATGTGCGTGGCCTCAACTCTGGTGGCGTTACCTATACGAAGGTCAACTTTCGAACTTCGCATCGTGCCATCCCGCTCACGCTTATAGCTTTTTATAGAAGAGTAAGAGGGACAGCACGATACGAACTTCCAAATAATTCTAGCATAGTCATATTAAAATTTGCCCCCTGTTTCACCATTCACTTATAAAAGTCCAGGCGGCATATTTTTTCCGTGGAACACGAATGAACGTGCGTCGGCGCGCGCTTGTGACAACCTACTGGAATTTCGATCTTAGCAGATCGTCCCCGCGGTAGGTAAATATCGCGCGTAAGTACATGGCATGCATGAGGCCTGTTACAAGTCTTTGACCAGTGTGTGTTGCCAGTGATGACTTATGGCACTGAGACGTGGCCGCTGTAAGCCACAATTAATAGAACACATTCAAACAAACTACTCTGTATTTCTGTCACAGTGAATATTTTATTTACCTAGGCTACTGGCTAAGGTCAAAAGTTCAGATTGCGTAATGAATGGTCGGCTTAATGAAACATGGTTACGAGTGCGCGAGGCGGAATGCGAGCGATGTCTCTATTCATTGCGCGGCGACGGTCTTCGCACAGCGGTTGCCTGGCAACACAGGCACGAGACACCTTGTATAATAAACGGTAATTTTTAATCGGTGATAAGGAGTTGAAAAATATTAATCGCCAGCCAAAGTGGAATTTAATAGATGAGGTTTCAAGCAATAAAGTGTTCGTCCGTGACGCGTGGCTCCGTTTGCTTAGTATAAGTTTTACTTCACCAAATACTTCTCGATCGAATTACTATGGAAACATGGACAGCGCCTCCGCGCGTGCGCGTCCATGTTTCCATAGAATTGAAATTTTTACGTAAACGCGATCGAGAAGTATTTGGTGAAGTAAAACTTCTACTAAGCATACTGGGAAGACGGGCTAAGGACTAGCCGGAAACATGTCGAGTTAAACTCGATCGTAGACGTGAGTTATCCGTATTTTTACACTATAAGCGAGCTCCACGGTAGTTTTATTAATAAAGCCTCTGTTTAATTAAAAACAAAACGTTTTGTTAAAAGTTCTTCCATCCACCAAATGCATGGTCACCCTACATTTGCTGAAGTTAAATAGTTTTGTCAAGTAGTGTCGTCACTTTGGCGGGGAATTTGACACGTCTCACGTCAAAGTTTGTTTGAAACTGACTTTTCAAAGAGGTTTCAGGCTTATATAGACTAAATCACGTGTAGAGCGACAATGATTTTAAATAAAAGTGATTTTACAAATAATGTTACTTAAAAAAATAGACCTTTTGTTTCATGTAACTGCAACGTTGCCACCGAATACTGATTTAGAAAAATAGGTTCCTGAACAGCAATTAAAAATCATCGTTTATAAAGTAAGCCATATACCTACCTATACTTTATTTAATTTAGAATTGAAACCACAACATCATTACATTGCGGCTCGTCAACTATTTCTTGATTAGCAAATAGTACAGTACAATATAGTCTGGAAGCCGCAAAATAAAATTGTTTTAATGTCACTTTATTTGCGTGTCGTCAACTGTTACTCTAGTACAAATTGTAAAGAGATTACAGTTCATGAGCTGCAATATGATGTTGTTGTGCTTTTCAATGCTAAATTAAATGAAGTATAGGCTACCATGACTTTTTTCGTGGTCGCAATAAAGACATCTCATGTGAAAGGCATCTAACCATTACGGTGAGAATTGAGGAAACGCTCGCCGCGCCCTCGCGCGCAGTAGGGCCAACGTCATAAATAAGTGATCACTTATGTACCTTGTCGCTTTAACGTCATGTTTGAAAAGCCATACGAAATTATGTAACAACTGAAAGCGACACGGTACAAAAGTGATCACTTATTTATGATGTTGACTGCAGTGGCGGCGTAAAGGAGGGGGGGGGGGGGGGCGAAGGGGGCGGTTTGCCCCGGGTGCCACGAACCAAGGGGTGACAACGATCACTCACATTTATATCTAAAAAAGGTGCTCAAAATCTGTCTCTTTAAAGACATACCAATAAATGTGAAAATAATAATTCATGTAAAAGAAGATTTTCTAAGTTAAAATTAATAAAATCTTACTCCTCAATGAGCCAAGCGTGCTAACCAATCTTTTGACTGACAGGGAAGTCAATTTTGATAATGTGATCGAATATTTTAGTAGAATTTAGCCTCGTATTTGGTATTTATTTTAAGTATAGGTAACGCCACCAGAGTTCAAAATCCCGCTGTCATTACATGAGATGTGGTTGTGTGCGTGGCCTCAACTCTGGTGGCGTTACATATAGGGATGTTCAATACAAAATCGCCCGGGGTGCCAATTTACCTTACGCCGCCACTGGTTGACTATAGGGCCGTAACGTGTTATTCGAAATCAAAGCGGCTTCATGTGAGTTGCCAGTATCGGGTAGCCTGACCTGTACCTCTACCATGAGTTTACACTAGTTTACAGTGACCGTACTCGCTAGCGATGGCTTAAATTATTTGTATGGAGAATCGTACTTCCGTAAGTGACCGCTAGAGGCGCTGTACAATTCTCCATACAAATCATTTACGCCGTCGCTAGCGAGTACGGTCACTGTAAACCAGTGTAAACTCATGGTAACTACATAACAGTAACTACACGTAGGGGAGTGGTGGCATGAAAGGGGCACTTATTGAAAGGGACAATTCAAATTTAGGAAGCCGCCTATTTGGGAAGCGTTTATTATTTAAACTATTGAAATGAAATACAATAATTGTCATTAATCAATTCTTAGTCTTTTTTGGGGTTTTTATTTTTTTAATTTATTGTTAAATTCAATAAGACTAATTTAAACAATAACATAAAAAACCTACAAGGCAAATACGTCGTCGAAAGACGTAGGCATCGACCCCAGTACCTCTACCATGAGTTACACTAGTTTACAGTGACCGTACTCGCTAGCGACGGCGTAAATGATTTGTATGGAGGATTGTACTTCCGTAAGTGACCGCTAGAGGCGCTGTACACAATTCTCCATACAAATCATTTACACCGTCGCTAGCGAGTACGGTCACTGTAAACTAGTGCAACTCATGGTAGAGGTACAGAACGCTGGCCACATTATCTCTTTGTACCGCTATCCCAAGCCTTTAAGTGAGATAAGCGCCAGCTTTAGGGTCCCCAGAGTCCTTCAGCACCCTTTTTGTGTCTGTTGACCTCGGCCCCATCGTTTCTAAAGCAAGCGCCACAAAGTCTCAGTTAGTCAAACCGAATATTTGCGACGCTTGCTTACCTGAGCATGTTCGGCAGCCGCCCCGGCCCTGGGGCTAAATTCAGGAACGGGCCTTCACGAGTTTGATAGCGGTAATTCAATCGTTTGGGTTAGGTTTGGTTTGAACTGCTATTCAGGAACGCCAAAAATCACTGGTTTGCGAGTGGTTTGGGCTGAGTTTGGGATGAGCCTTATTTATTTACAAAGCGAATTAACAGGAAAATAAGGCACATCCCAAGCTCAACCCATTCCTATCCTTTCCCAAACGATTGAATTACCGCTCGCAAACCATATTGGGCCCTTCCTGAATTTAGCCCCTGAGCGCAGTGCCCTGAACGTGGGACGCGGCAAAAGTGTTAGTTGTTTATTTCGGTATCTTTAAAAAATGTGTATTTTCCCTTTCAAAAATTGACTGTTATTTTGAATTGTCCCTTTCAATGGGGCATGTGCTCCATTCATGCCGCCTCTCCTCTACACAAGGTGTTTCAAAATGTAACCGGAATTTTCCCGTTAAGTTGGACCTTACTGTACTTTTTATGTCCCGTACGAGATGGGTCACAAATGGTGCTCTATTATCCGGCTGTCCGTCACAGGACTGTATCTCAAGAACCGCAATAGATAATACACTGACGAGCAAAAATAAAGGGTCGGTTACAAAAATGACGAAACTACAAAACCCGGTGTGATAGCTTCTTCGAGTAAAATGAGTTTAGTAAGGAGTTTTATTCTCAACTAGCTTTTGCCCGCGACTCCGTCCGCGTGTAATTAGTAATTTGGGCAGCTTATTTTTTTTATCCAATTTGCTTTTTCATCAATTATGGGTCTCCTTAGTTCCTCGATATAAAAAAAATTACCCGCACCCCCCCCCCCCGCAGCCCCCCCCACCGACCCCCCACCGAACCCCCCCCGCACACCCGCGTTCACATTCACCACCGTACCTACTCCCAAGTCACTACTTCTAAAAACTGTTCTATAAATTCTTAAAATAGATGTATCTTTCTTATTTGTGAACCGATTCAAATGAAACAAACACTAAATGTTAATCCAAGAAAATACCAACATATCAGTGAAAACCGCATCCTTCTAGGTTAAGACATTTCTGAGATTAGCGCGCACAAACGCACAGACAAACAGATAAACAGACAAACAGACAATAATTCTAAAAAACATTGTTTTGGGTTCTATTGCGCTAGTAAATAGCCCTAGTGACAGTTTTTCTCAAATATCTTCAATGTACAGACACCGACTTGTTACATATTTATTATATGTATAGATTAAACTTTTTCTTGTTAAGACTAAAACTCTTTACTAAACTCATTTTACTCGAAGAAGCTATCACACCGGGTTTTGTAGTTATCGTCATTTTTTTAACCGACCCTTTATTTTTGCTAGTCATTGTACAACTGGAATCCTACTAATATTATAAGTGTGAAAATTTTGTTTGTTACTCAATCAAACAATAACGGCTGAACGGATTTACATGAAATTTGGTATAGAAATAGTTTGTGACCTTAGAAATAACATAGAATAGTTTTTATCCCGGAAAATTACAGAGTTCCAGCGGGATAGCGATAAATGAGTTCTTCGCGGACGGAGTCGCGGGCAACAGCAAATTCATACATAACTAGCTTTTGCCCGCGACTGCGTCTCCGAAGAATTTGCTATAAACAGAGACACATTTTCTAATTTGTAATAGTTTAATAAGTATACCTTATCCGTACTAATGTACGGATGTGTATTTCAATTTCTGCTACAACAACAAGTAATAAAAAAACGGCCATCGTCTGGTTGAGAGACCAGACCATAGGTCAAACCATTAGGCTAATACAGTTTTTAGGGTTCCGTAGTCAACTAGGAACCCTTATAGTTTCGCCATGTCTGTCCGTCTGTCTGTCTGTCTGTCTGTCTGTCCGCGGCTAAGCTCAGAGACTGTTAGTAGTAGAAAGCTGTAATTTGGCATGAATATATATATCAGTCACGCCGACGAAGTGATTATATAAAAAAAAACTAAAAAAATTTTTTTTAGGGTACCACCCATAGACGTAAAGTGGGGGTGATTTTTTTTTTCTCGACTAACCCCATTGTGTGGGGTATCGTTGGATAGGTCTTTTAAAACCATTGGGGGGTTGCTAACATGATTTTTGTATCCAGTGATTTGTTTGCATCTAAACTGTTGGGTGGAAAAATTTGAAAGAATTCAAAATGGTAGTAAATATATTAAATTTACAAGGAAAATTATAGCGGCTAAGATTGCTTGGGAATTATTTGTAGTTTAAGAGTAAACAATAGCCTAAGGTATAAAACATACCGTCACTACTTTGAAAAACTCGTAATCAGCATGTAAACAAAACTGAACCTTGATACGCGCGTAATAAAGTTCACTTTGCCAGATTATCGATTTTGAGATACGAGCTTTTTTCAAAGTATTGACGATACCTAACTTGGACGATTCCGTACACATACGAAATCCTTAGAAAAATATTACTTGATTTTTCGTAATGGCTACGGAACCCTATCTTGGGCGTGTCCGACACGCTCTTGGCCGGTTTTTTTACATAAAACAGATGTATGTAGATACGTGAACAAATAAGTAGTCACATAGTAAAGGAAAGATAAAAATAGTTGTGAAAAATAAGACAATGTCTTACACTAGTTACACACTCTTTGTGCTATTCGATATTCTCAGCGACTCTCGACTTTCGTTTGTTATATTTTTAAAATAATATCAGTTACAACTTCAATTTGTGGCCTAGTGGTTAGATTACCTGACTACGAAGCGTGAGGTCTTGGGTTCGATTCCCGGTCGGGTCAGATATTTGTGTGAAAAATACGAATAATTGTGCTCGAGTCTTGGATGTTTTATATCTATTTCAGTATGTATTTATCTATATAAGTATGTTTATCCGTTATCTATAGTACCCATAGCACAAGCTTTGCTTAGTTTGGGACTAGATCAATTGGTGTCAATCATCCCATGATTTATATTTATTTATTACTAGCTGATGCCCGCGGCTTCGCCCCCGTTGTATTGTTTCTTAAATTTCTTTCATAAGAACCTTCTCCTGACAATAAATAACGCAACAAAGAAAGAATTATCCAATTTGGTGCAGTCGATCGGAAGTTATGCGCGTACAAACATTTCGGTAATTCATTTTTATTAAAATTCACGACCGTTAAAACGTAGGTTGAAAAACCAGCCAAGTGTGAGTCGGACTCGCACTCACGCACGGACAGACGGACAAACAGACCGATGGACAAACGGACGGACGGACGGACAGAGATAGGGTCCCGTTTTTACCCTTATATATACCTACCAGTGGAGATACCCTGGTGGGGATTGGTGGAACAGGGAAAACCCCGCAGTTTCAATACAACTGCCAGATATACTGGTTCAAGCTTGAAAGCTATGCTAGAGACTTCTAATAACTTCAGGCCTGACTTGTTATGATTTTATCATTTAAACACTGTTGAATTGTTCAAATATTGCTATACAAGCTTTCTGAGTGTGTGATTTCTCCTTAGACATTAATTAGTTTACTCCATATACATATATATATGTATGTACATAGATAGTCTGAAATAATACAGAATCCAGGCACTCGACTGTTTGTTCATGTTGGATCCTAGAGCTTATGAATATTTAATTTTTAATGTTTGGATTACTACGAAATTCAATGCGCTAGCTGTGTTAATTAAATGTCTGTTAAACCTTTGTATGTATGTCTACAAAATTTAATTCATTAATTAAGTTTTAGTTATAGGTTATATTGGTTTTAGTTAGTAAGTTTATATGAAGTATCTTTTTGTATTTTTATTTTTGAACTTCATTTTTTATTACTTTTACGGTCATCCCGAAAAATCCATATATTTCATGCTAAATACAAACTGAAATATGGATGCACAGAACAAACCCAGAAAAAAGACCAGCGCTGGGAATCGTACCCAGGTCCTCAGCATTCCGTGCCGCGTGCCATTCCCCTACACCACCACTGGACAGGAGTTTAGACACGAATTTTTCCTATTGAAGTTGAAAAATAAAAATCACTTATTATTAAATCAATTATTTCAAGCGAAATAAAGTTATTTGTATGTATGTATGTATGTAAACTCTTTATTGTACAAAAATAAGGAAAAAAGAAATACATTATTGACAACCGTTGAAATGCATGTACAAAGGCGAACTTATCCCTTTAAGGGATCTCTACCAGTCAACCTTTGAGTGGATGAAAGGAGCATTTAGTAAGGGACCGACAAAGAGTAAGTAAAAATAAGACAGTCGGACAAAGCAAAGGATACAATACAACTTTTAGTAAATACAATACATAAACTCATAATATAAAGAAACCTAATAAAAATATACTACCATATACAACATATATATGCAAAATACATACAATAAATAAGCAGTGTTCTCAATATATTAAAGAGATGGTGTGAGCCACATTTGTAAAAATACAAAAGATACTTCATATCAAACTTGTCAAAGTTTGGCTTAGTAGCGACATCTCTTGTCCGGATGGGCGGGTAGTTCCGAAGGAGTCTTGAAATCTCTCGATGAGGGTATAACATAATATATGGCGCTGTGTCACTGCGAGTGATGATCTAACAGATTGAGATATGGATGTATAGGAAAAAATCGTCTCTAAACTCCTGACCAGTGGTGGTGTAGGTAGGGGAATGGCACGCGGCACGGAATGCTCAGAACCTGGGTTCTATTCCCAGCGCTGGTCTTTTTTCTGTGCATCCATATTTCAGTTTGTATTTAGTATGAAATATATGGTTTTAGTTAGTGTTTAGTTACTTATAATACAATGGAGTATGTGAAGTTCCATGAGCTTTACGGTGAAGAAAACATCGTGAGGAAACCTGTATACACCTGAGAGGAAATTCAATGGTGTAGGTAGGTATGTGAAGTTCGTAATCCGCACTAGGCCCGCGTGCCTGTGCCCTGCAGTGGGACGTAATATATGAAGAGATGATGATGATGATGAAATTACTTAATATAGTTAGAAACGGTGGAAGGTAAATAAAAGCTTATAAAAACAAACGATAATGTTGTGTGCATTTCAAGTTGCAAATACAACCTTATCGCAGTAAGCAGCTCGTCAAATATCGACTTGATACTACTGGACGATATCGGTGCTCGCTGTGGAAAAGTTCTCCGCTAAAAGCCTTTCGCTGTTCTATGATTGCCTGCCTTGCAAAGGACTGCGTTTTGCTCTTAGTTTTGTTTTCATCCGTTCTTTGTTTTCTGGGATACAAAAGGGGTTTTATTTTAATTCTAGGTTATCATCCTATGGCTACACCGAGTATTCTGTATAATATATATTAAAAAGCTGTTGCCCGCGACTCCATCCGCGAAGAATAGTAGCCTAGGACCTATTCTTAGACCTACCGAGTACAGAGAAGAAAGTTTCATAAAAATCGGTCAAAACGTTTCGGAGGAGTTCGATAACAAACATCCTGACACGAGAATTTAATATATTAGACTAGCTGTTGCCCGCGACTCCGTCTGCGAAGAATAGGGGTATAAAAAGTAGCCTACGACCTATTCTCAGACCTACCGAATACAGAGAAAAAGTTTAGTAAAAATCGGTCAAGCCGTTTCGGAGGAGTTCGATAACAAACACCGTGACACGAGATTTTTATATATTAGAAGAATTTCTTTTTAATTCGCGACACAAAAAGAGGGGTTTTATAAGTTTGACCGCTATGTGTGTGTGTGTGCGTGCGTGTGGCATCATAGCTCTTAAACGGGTGAACGATTTGGATGCGGTTTTTTTTATTTGAAAGCAAATTCCTTGGTGATGGTTCTTAGACATCTTTTATCAACATTGTTTCAGCCGTTTCAAAGTTATCAGCTCTTTTGTTAGCTGCGGAAAGGATCTTATACCCTGTCTATTTAACAGAGTTAGCTAGGCGTTCTCTCTGTTGCACTTTTGTATGTAAATAAAAGGGACAAGAAACTGTCAGTGGGCGTCAACAAACGCACGTCGATGGCGGGCTCGGCTTACAATGCCGTTTGTTGGAATATTCGTAATATTTCTCGTGATTTTTTGATTTTTCTCGTGGCACCTCAAATAATTACATGACATGTTTTTTCATCTATTTATTAATCATAATTATGTAATTTAAAGTAGTAGATAATAATATTTAAATATGTGCCCTGCAGTGGGACGTATGTGCCGGTGCATCGTCCTTATCGATGACCAATTACGTGCGTTCTTTGTTTTTCTAGTACTAACCCTGTTAAATAGACAGAGTACAGACGCATAAAGGGCATTTACTTTATTTTCAAACAGACGTGTGACCTAGTTAGATTACGCAAGTAAAAAAAAAACAAACAAACAAAACCAGGAGATTTTATTACTTTTTACACACAATATTATCTCAATCTCAAGTTGGCACATTTTTACAGCATGTTTTTGCCGGGATCTTGGATAATTAATTCTAAATTATCTTCTTAAGTTTTGTAGAATATTTAATAAATCAAGATAAGATGTTTTCGTACAACTACGCTAGATTATCAGCTTGCTACGAATTGCTACGGAGCTACGAACCTCTACGAGCCGTGTAACATGTCTACGAAATATTTTGCTGCAAATTCTTTTTTATTTTTGTTAAAAACAGAGAAGATTTTAAACCTTCATTTATTTTGCTGAGCAATTTTATTTTAATGCATTTTCAGTTTATTTTGCTCGTCTTTTATGCACGAATAAATTTAAGTAATGAAAATAACTAATTAAGGAAAACGTTTTTATAGGGTTCCGTAACCATTGAGTGCCAACTGTTATATCATACTAAATACAAACTGAAACATGGATGCACAGGAAAACCCAGACAAAAGACCAGTGCTGGGAATCGAACCCAGATCCTCAGCATTCCGTGCTGCGTGCTAAACCCCTACACCACCACTCACACACACCTACATCCCAACCTACATTTCGGCGGTATTTAGGGTTCTGTACCCAAGGGTTAAAAACGGGACCCTATCACTAAGGCTCCGCTGTTCGTCCGTCTGTCCGTCCGTCTATCACCAGGCTGTATCTTATGAACCGTGATAGCTAGACAGTTGAAATTTTCACAGATCTATGATGTATTTCGGTTGCCGCTATAACAACAAAAACTAAAAAACAGAATAAAATAAATATTTAAGGGGGCTCCCATCAAACAAATGTGTTGTTTTGCCGTTTTTATAGATAATGCTACGGAACCTTTCGTGCGCGAGTCCGACTCTCACTTGGCCGGTTTATTACTGAACCGTTTCCTGTTAAACTCATAAAAATATTTCATTTAATATTACCTACTTAAGCATATTTTTTTACTAACACTTTAATTACTGTGTTAAAAAAAAATATTTATATATTAAATACCTTAGATGCATGTTACCTTGTAAATATGTTTAAAAAATATACTATGTTGAGTTTCTTGCCGGATTCTTCTCAACATGATTTTTCGAATCAGTGGTAGATTCTTCGACATTCATAACTAATTTCACAAATTTCAAATATTTGAGCATCAACTTCACAATAAAATCAAGCAGCACAGACAATTCCTAATTAACACTCACAATCAAATTGAAGACAATTGTAAAGTTAGCCACCCCTTCGCCTTGTACCCTGCACCCATGTACCTTGCCGCAAACCTACGAGCCTCGGGAAACAAATCAAATCCGCTCCCGCGGTGATCCGGCGATCACCGGAAGCGGAAATAGGAGCCAATAACGGAAACACAGACGCCATCTTGGAAACAGTAAAGCAATAGGAATCAGAGGCAATTATTAGGGTTCCGTACCCAATGTAATTTATTGAATCAGGCGTTACTTTGCGAAGGTCCAATTAATGAAGTGATATAATGTATTACTTGGTGAGGAAATATATTTCAAACTAAATACAAACTGAAATATAGATGCACAGAAAAAACCCCAGAAAAAAGACCAATGCTGGGAATCGAACCCAGGTCCTCAGCGTTCCGTGCTGCGTGCTTACCCCTACACCATCACTGGTCTAGAGGTTAGCGACGAATCTTTCCGATACATCGATCTGGATCTGGGTTCGATTCCCAGCATTGGTAATTTTTCTGGGGTTTTTTCTGTGCATCTATATTTCAGTTTGTATTTAGTTTGAAATATATGGTTTCACGGGATGACCGTAAAAGTAATAAAAAATGAAGTTGAAAAATAAATATAAAAAAGATACTTCATACCTAACTTGTTGGTGAGGAAAGTAATTGATTCTGTTCATTTCAAGCTTTGTAGTAAGGATAAAAAACTAAAATTCAACGATGGAATAAGTAGTGGTCTGAAATGTATAAAACAAGAAAAAATACTCTTTTCCGAAATTCTTATTTAAAGACTTTTAGAATAGACGTGGTCGCATGCCAACCAAAAATTTGAAAATATTTTATTCTTGATTTTTCAGACTCAAGATGTAGATTTTACCTAAAGTGATAGGTTGATTCTATTCTTCAGTGGAAGCGCAGCTTTATATGATTTTATTGGATGTTTTTTTTTGTTTTTTGCTTAAAAATAAATACAAATTAATTAATTGTACTACATTTAAGGCAAATAAACATATTTCATTACAAAAATGCCAATTGGCCCAGTCCTTAAGGTAAACAAAACTCGTGTACATAGGTGGCGGCCACTTCGACTCCTATAAATTTGCATTGACTAGGCAAAAGATAAATTATACTTAAACAATAATATGTTTTTACAACGAAACGCAGCGTCTTTTTCTTTTAAGACGCTACACTCTTAGGAAAATAATGTAACGGAAAACCCCGTTTGCTTTCATACCGCAGTGCTGGATTTGGAAGTTCGTATTTAAATAAATAAAATAAAATAAATAAATATTAGGGGACAATCTTACACAAATCGACCTAGTCCCAAACTAAGCAAAGCTTGTACTATGGGTACTAGACGACGATAAACATACTTATATAAATAAATAAATACTTAAATACATAGAAAACATCCATAACTCAGGAACAAATATTCGTGCTCATCACACAAATAAATGCCCTTACCGGGATTTGAACCCAGGACCTCTTGCTTCGTAGGCAGGGTCACTACCAACTAGGCTAAAGCGGTCGTTAACACGTTAATTTGACAATAGACTGCTGATTTTTAGCCCTTAGGCAAGAGCCTGATATTATTCGCCCACGGAGCGTGTCCAGCGCGGTCTATACATCTGAATCAAATACGGCATGGCGCGCTGCCGGCGTGTGGCACCGAATATTTGATTCAGTGTTATAGAGCGCGCGGGCGCGCTCCGTCGGCGCCCCGCGCTCCCGGTTTGTTGTGGCCTTTAAACCAGTCACGGTACAGTGGAGAAAACTGAATCGCGTACCAGGGTGGAACCTCTTCTCAGTCAATCTCCCGATGATTTCTTTGGCAGATGTAGCGATTGTCAACAGGACATTTGCAATAAAATGGTTCCTAGTACGCAATTTAGTTTCCTCGACTGTATGGCGTACTGGTTTTAATAATTTCACTGTGACATTAAGGAAGGCTCGTCCTAATTGATTTACGTACGGGATGCGGAGCGGGGAGGGGGGACTGCAAACAATCTGAATGAAAGTGTGGTTCATTAGAAAGCATTGTTCATTTTCGTTAGAAAACGTTGCCATGAACAAGATATCACATAACAAATCTGAAAAAAATTGTAAGTAGCAGAATAAGGTTTATCTGTTGTCTAGTACCTATAGTACAAGTTTTGCTTAGTTTGGGACTAGGTAAATTTGTGTAAATTGTACTATAATTTATAAAAAAAAACCATTTTGACCTTCCTCTTTTACATATGTAGTGATAACTATCGTTACATCCTAAAGCTTCAGCCCACGCGGGTGTGGGCGGGCGCTCAACCGCCCTTTGGCATTCAGGCCGCCCTAGCCGCCCACGGCAGAATCAATTTACAACCACCCACCATAGCAACGTGACCGTGACTAACGACTGTCTCTGAACAGGTAGTGTAAATAAATGCGTTACCATGGTTTTACTTTCGGAAATAATAAACATCATTTCAGCCGAAAGACGTACGCTGCTGAACATAGGCCTCCCCCAAGGCTCGCCACACAGATCGGTCCCGTGCCATCCCCATCCAACGCGATCCCACAACCTTAACCAGGTCGTCGCTCCATCTTGTTAGGCCTACCTACACTGCGTTTTCCGGTCCGTGGACGCCACTCGAGAACCTTTTTGCCCCATCGGCCATTAGTTCTACGAGCGATATGCCCTGCCCACTGCCACTTGAGTCTGGCGATTCTTTGAGCTATGTCGGTGACTTTAGTTGTTGCGCGGATCTAATATACCGCAATGTCTCAAGTCAAGAGTCTTTGACCAGCTTTTGCCTAGAGCTTAAAGTTACTACTAGAGGTAACGCCACCAGAGTTGAGGCCACGCACACAACCACAACTCATGTAATGACAGCGGGATTTTGACGTTGTGTTGTCGTTAAACGTCAATTACATTACATGAGTTGTGGTTGTGTGCATGGCCTCAACTCTGGTGGCGTTACCTTTACCTAATAGATCGAGCCTCACTCAAATGATTTCCATCACTCTCTACCCTTGTACTTCACTTAGACCAACCTCCTTAACAAAAAGGTTTATGATATCATTAATATTAATGGGTACCCTAGTGATGATTTACCAAACAGTAAGTAACTAAGTAGGTAACTAATATTATTAGACGACCAGATGGCCTAGTGGTTAGTGACCCTGACTATGAAGCTTGAGGTCCCGGGTTCGATCCCCGTGTCGGGGCAGATATTTGTATGAAAAATACGAATGTTTGTTCTCGGGTCTTGGGTGTTTAATATGTATTTAAGTATGTATCTGTCTATATAAGTATGTTTATCCGTTGCCTAGTACCCATAACACAAGCTTTGCTAAGCTTACTTTGAGACTAGGTCAATTGGTGTGAATTGTCCCGTGATATTTTTTTTTTTTTTTTATTTATTTTATTTATTATTAACTGCAACAATCCTACAAATTAAGGATTAAAGTTAATGCTGTATAAAGTGTATTTTTTTTCTGAAATAAACAGTTAAATTTTTTTTTTCCAATCATAACAAGCTCCTGAATGAACGTCGAAGAACCACCAGTTCAGAAAAACCCAGTTGAGAAGAAACCGGCAAGAAACTCATATGCATTAGCTCGAAAAACATAATCCTCCTTCGACAGTCCGGTGAAAACATTAAAAAGTCTTGTGCTAACTCCCTTTAAATACATGATTACCACACGCCAGAGACCCGAAAACTTAGTCCGTGAATTTGTCAAGATGTCCTAACTCAACTGATAAGCACCCCGAGACGTTGCCAGCTCGTAAAGCCCAGATTTTATCTCAGTCGCTCCCAACGTTGTTATAATTTTAGCTAAACTGGGAACAAGACAGCTTTATAAAAGTACGCAACAGTCTTTTCAAATTACAGTTATAAAAAAAATATTAGGGGACAATTATTACACAAATCGACCTAGTCCCAAACTAAGCAAAGCTTGTACTATGGATACTAGACGACGATAAACATAGGTACTTATATAGATAAATAAATACTTATTTAAATACATAGAAAACATCCATGATTCAGGAACAAATATTCGTGCTCATCACACAAATAAATGCCCTTACCGGGATTCGAACTCAGGACCTCTTGCTTCGTAGGCAGGGTAGAAAGAAACCCAATAGATAGTACGTACGTAAGGTCGATGGCTAGGTCCACTCCTGCTGGCTCGTGCTGAGTCACCGACTTCAAACAGATTAGGGTGAGGCCACACGAGCGTAATTTCGTGAGTTGTGAGCGGCAGAATTACGGTTGCTTAGATCGAGTTAATAACACTGAGGAAAGCAGGTTTCTTGTTAATTACCAGCTTTAATTTTTTTTACTGAGGTAATCGTCCCTGTGCTTGACACTGACCCAATACATGGTACCTTCAATCTTATTGTCATAGTAAGACAGGTGACAAATGGGAGTCATCTACTGGGCGTTGAGGTGTCGAGCATTGGTACCTTTACCTTATTTATTGTTATAGCGGTCACAGTAATA
The DNA here is from genome assembly GCA_947563465.1 of Archips xylosteana. Lineage (NCBI taxonomy): Eukaryota > Metazoa > Arthropoda > Insecta > Lepidoptera > Tortricidae > Archips > Archips xylosteana. Next base: position 16,486,205 of record OX387364.1, read on the forward strand.
CAAAATCGGTGAAAATTTCAGCTATTAGGTATGGTTCAAGAAATAGAGCTCTGAGACAGACGGACGGACGGACGGACAGACAGTCGAGCAATAGGGTCCCGATAGCACCCTTTGGGTGCCGGACCCTAAAAATAAAAAAAAAACAATATTTAAGGTTAAGGTTTAAGATTCTTTATTCCCATTAAGAATTTTACAATTCACTTACACGAGAAGATAAAGCTATTTAATATATTATAATTTTACGGAAAGAGCAAAAGAAACAAAAAACAAAGAGGGTAATTTAACAAAAGTAACAAATATCTGCCGATACATTTCAACGTAAACAAGGTGATCAATGAGGTAATTTTGTGTTGCCAGTGACAAACTCGTTAAACATTGTACTATGACTATGACTCCTAGTGCTTCAAAAATAGGGTCGTTATGATCACTTATTTGTCACTAGCTTCATCTTTGTAAAGTGCAGATAACTCACCGAGTTAGGGTGACTAGAAGCGACATCGCGTTCAGAAGGACGTACGTAGGTAGAATAATGTAAAAACTTATGGGTATTATATTCTTATAGCTATACATTTATAATCGGATCGATATCATATCTACTGATCACTTATTAGGTCACAGCACTATATCTTTCAAACTAGATCTGTCATCGAGAAAATAAATGATTGGAACTACTAAAGTCTTTCGGAGTATCAAATTTGCATTTCTAAGTTTAATTTTCTGCCGTGTTTTCTTTTTCGAAAAATTTATCTGTGTACGTATATCTTTCTCTAATATCTTTCGAACCAAAATAGATGTGCTGTATATAGAAGTATGCATTATATTAGACACTTTGGTTTCTTTATATAGCTTAATAAAATTGTTGGTGTTAGAAAGTCATAATGATTGTTTTGAGCTATTTGCAGCCTTTGTAGATTCGTTTTGGCGCCGAGCCCCACACTTCAATCAGGTAATCAATATGTGGTTTTACGAGGGAGTTGTATATGTAACGCACTTTCTTTGGAAAGTTTTGGGAAATCCTCCGTATGGCTCCTGTAAGCAAAACTAGTTTAGACTTTACTTTCTCAATGTGTGGTTTCCAACTCAAACAGCCCTTATATAGTTTGGTTTACCAAAAGTGTACAAATATTATGTTCGTTTTTAAATAAATAATTGGTATTAAAATTGAGTTTATACGATATTTTATTTTATTGAGATATCTAAGTACATAAACTACTTATACACACGACAAACTGATAAGAAAACTCAAACATAATCGGTCATGAAAAAACACCGATTGAAAACAGATCTGGCTGACGCATTTTATAATAATATTATTTTATTATATTATCTATGTAAGAACCTGCCATATGTATGAACGGAGATTATACCTAAATGTCTCCAATATTCCTTTTTATTCTTTGACGGTAAAAGCATTCTACACTTCCACTGAACGTAAATATAGTCAATATGTTTAGTTATAGTTATTTAATAACGGGACCCCATACAGCCCTGTATTTTTTCTTTAATTTTATATTGTAATTTATATGTTTGCGGCCTACTTGCATAACAAACGTTTTGATTTCGCCTTTCGGCCATAATATAATAAAGTTTGCTGTGAAAGAATAGTTATGGGGTGTGATGGCTTAAATTTTGTATGGTTAACTGTTCGCCTGGTGACCCTATGGTACAAACTGGGATTCGGCCATTGTACTGAGAACTATCGTATCTAATTTTAATCTTTTTAATCGCGACTAGAAGTTTATTCAATTGTACGCATTCCCAAGGATTTCCATGAAATCGAAACATATTGAGACTCACTCCGGTGGTATGAAGATGAGAAACAAAGTTCTCCGGCAGATGCATTAATCTATTATCATTAAGAAACAAGTTTTTCAGTTCAGTACCGAGAAACGCATCAAAGGGTATGCTTTCGATCTGGTTGTTGTGCAGATCGACATAATCTAAAGATGGCTTGTACTGAAAGAAACCTTCAGGAATAAACTTCAGCATATTGTTATCGAACCATATACTTTTTATTTTAGTAAGGGGTTTTATTAAATCAACGTGTAAATTTCTGATACGGTTAAATGACAGACTTATTGTATTTAGATTTACAGCGTTTGTGAATGTTGCTGCGTCCATTTCTGAAATTTCATTATAATTTGCTTCAAAATAAACCATATATGGGAGCACCACGCTGGTAAAGAATGATGGTACCTCTCGAAGATTACAATTATGCAAGATTAACGCGCGCAGTTTCAACCCCAGAAGCAGACTGGCAGGCGTGCCCTGCAAGTTGTTATAACTTAAGTTTAAAAAATGTAGGAAATTACAGTTCCGAAATAAAGTAGGAGGCAAGTTCTTCCCTATAATCGAAACATTTACCATTGTTATCCGTTTTAAAGAAGTAAAGAATTCGAATGTACGATCGTTTATAATGATAACTGGTATGTTCCTCACATCAATATTGATCAAATTCGGATAGATTTTTAGGCTGTTCAAATTTATTGCTCTGTAGTTGCATCCAGTTAAATGTATATCAGAAACGTAGTCATCAACTACTCGAAGGGGGAGAACTTCCATTGTTATCCTTCCTCTATTTGTATAGGTAATGGTAGAGCAGCCAGGCCAAGTGACGACGCGGCCAGCGAGCGTGCCGCCGCACGCCGCCAGGACGCACGCCGCCGCGACCCACCGCGCCGGGCCAGCACCAGCAGCCATGCCTGCTAAAGTTAACAAACTATTATTATGTATACGTATTTACTGTTTTAATATTTCGTGATTTTCACTTAAAATGCCAGCCTTTATACGTCCCACTGCAGGGCACAGGCTTCCTCTCAGAATGATAGGGCTTGGGCCGTAGTTCCCACGCGGCCCAGTGCGGGTTGGGAACTTCACACGCACCATTGAATTTCTTCGCAGATGGATGCAGGTTTCCTCACGATGTTTCCCTTCACTGTAAAGCTCATGGTACATTACAAATGTAATTTCGCACATAAATTCCGAAAAACTCAGAGGTGCGAGCCGGGATTTGAACCCACGACCATCTGCTTGAGAGGCCAAACCACTAGGCCACCACTGCTTTTGCTAGGCCTACACCATAATTATTATACTACGTTAATTATTATCACGCAAACAATATTTACCTCGACGTTTTGGCCACATTGCAGCAGCCGTGGTCACGAGTTGATGCCAAGACTTTGTCCGCGTGATCAATATAGAAAACCATATGTACAATTAGAGCTTTCTAGCGCTAACAATCTCCAAACTAACAATGTGCCGCGGACAGAAGGACGGATATGGTAAAACAGTAAAAATATGTACTTACCAATTTGAAGTTTATGCCGACACACGCTAAAGATGGTTCACACACAAGAAACCAAAGAGCTACAGAACGTAACGTAAACGTAAGTATATTAATTAACTTGTATTATTTTAATAAAATAATAACAAACGACACGTCCAATTGAGTACAAACGAATCAATGATCATAATACGAATAGGTGTTGACGGTATGAAAAACCCACAAGTTTATCTCAAATGTTGGTCAACGTTCGGGTTATTTGCAACAACATCGATATAGAATTGCAACAAACCAATATGTAACTGGTGTCCTCATTGGCGAATATAATGAGCATTCAGTAAAAATAGGATGTCGACGCATACATACTATACTAAGCTCTTTCGCACATGGAGCTACTCAAAGAGAACTATGTATAGTCCAACATGCTCGTGTGCGACCCTCCGCGGAACTCTGTCGCAGTGAGTATTTTCCGCACTTATTAAAAACAATCTTGTTAAGGACAGCAGAGGCTCCCTGCGACAGGGTTCCGCCGAGCGCCGCGTATGAGCTTGTCAAGGTATAGTTACGAACTTATGGGCCTACCGTGTTTTTGGCGCATTTATTGCATTCATTTAATCTCGTGCTGTATCATTACAAGTAAAGCTATAGTCTTGAAATTTACGTGTAAGATTTGAGGATTCACTCTAGTGACACATGTTTATCGAAACACGATTACTTATCTCTTATAGTTTCTAAAAAATAATAATAAATCGAATTACGACGTTTGCAGTATTTATACTGCAAGGCAGGTCATGACTTCTTGAATGTTGATAAAACAAAATGTTTTCAAGGGCGTAGTTTTGCTACATTTTTAAAATATGTATTTGTTTTAGTAATAAGATGAAAATACCCAAAAACACGCGCAGTCCAACCATCCTATCTGGAGCCATCGTGCCTTACTTCCAGTTTGACACTCGGTATGTCTCGGGTTAAATCGTAAAGGTTCGTGTTTTCACATAACACTTTGTGCTCTTTAACATAATGCTTTCAGCTTGCTCGCAGATTGGTAAAAAGACTTAAAAACAGTGCACAATTATGATTCAGTATCGTTTAAAGATTAAAATTCTGTTCCAATCCGATTCGGGCTGTTTGGTGGAAATTGTTGTCAATTATTTTTATAAAAAACTAGCTGATGCCCGCGGCTTCGCCCCCGTAGTATTTTTTTAAGTTTCTTTCATAAGAACCTTCTCCTGACAATAACAAGCGCAACAAAAAAGAATTATCCAATTTGGTGCAGTCGATCGGAAGTTATGCGCTTAGCAACACATAAAGCGATTAATTTTTATATTATAGATAACTACTTAAACTTTTAAATGAAAGCGACACACAGGAACGCAAATTAAATTTGTCACGAGCAAGCGTTGTGCGTTTGTGACAAGGCAGCGTATGAAAAAGTAATTAATATGCTTGAAAAGCTTTTTTATAATAATCAACCTACTGTAATGCTGACACTACACGATGGTCCACTGTGATGGGCCAGCGTGTGGAGGACGTAGTGGTGTCGTATGGCTTATGGCGCGTGCGATGGCGTCGGTGTCGGTTTTTCGCCATCGTGTAGATAATCTTACAAATGCTGCCGCGGAATTTTCATCACAAACTCTAAATCTCATACACTTACACACACACACGCACGCACGCACAAACACACACACTCAGACACAATGATAGGAATAATTAGGTTAATGTTTTAATGTTTATTTGGGAACAAACGGTATAATATAGCTAATTACAATAGAAATCTTAGATTATACATCAACCAGTAAAGTTACCACAGGTTGCTAATACATGTTACTAACCAAGCAATATAAAATCGTGACATTACTTTAAAAGACTATGGATACCTATAGAGGCAGGAAATTAACATTAACATGAAAACGTGTAACGTAAAAAAGAAAAATAATAACTTAGTAACAATTTGCTCCCTAACTAAAGCTTTAAACTCTTGGAGACATGTGTTAAATATATCAACTTCAGAAAAACTGGAATTATAAATTTTACAAACTCTATTAACAAAATGAATTTCCAACATATTTAGGACGTATAACGGGGATATGAAACAGATTATTAATATGTCGAGGATTGGGGCGTGGAACTCTATAACTTAATTTATTAAGATGGGGAGTCAATTTTATTATTAATAATTCTAACCCTTTCGGCGCGCATGATGCCCATGTGCATCATGAGATTGCAGGCTCTCGCGCGCGCATGATGACCATGCGCATCATGGGATTGCAGTCTCTTGTGCGCGCATGATGCGCATGAGCATCATTACAAATCTTGATCTAAACATACTATTTTGCCCAAAATTTATGTAGTTTTTGGTTGATCAGGATTACTGGATCTATAATTCATTTAGTGTATTTTTTTTAATTATTGTTCCACGGTATTTACAGAGAAAAATTACTTTGAAATTCGACTGCTATTATTATCTGTATTTGGTTGAAAAGTTTTCCTTTTTATTTGATAAACCAAAAATTTGGAATTTGATATCCATATTCAGTTAAATAAATCAACTTTATATTCATATTTTAACTTTGAAAATGCCATGATAACACGGTGCATCATTGCGCCGTAGCGTACTGCCAATCACAGTGGATGGTATTCTAGAGCATAGAACCATCTGTTTTTATATTTTTAAAATAATTCATAGGTATAATCATTAAATATGTATTTTAGCGAGAAGTGTAGGTAAATAGCAGAAGGAAATAGGGTTGTTGAGTAGCTGTTGGCCGCGACTCCGTCTGCGAAGAATTCGTTAATCGCTATCCCGCCTAAACTACGCATTTTTCCGGAATAAAAGTATCCTATATTTGTTAAACCAGGTAATAAACTATTTATGTGTCAAGTTTCATCATAATCCGTGAATAAGTAACAAACACCTAGGTACATATCCATCCATACAAACTTTCATGTTCATAATATTAGTAAGTTTAACCAAATAAAGATTTTTTAAACAGTAATATTTGGTCTTTTACAGTACGTCGACTTTGGAGTGAAAAAATATTATTAAAATTAAATGTTTGACAATTTAGGGTGGCTTTATATTTTAAGTGCTTAATTAGTTTCTTTTGTATTCGTTCTTTGGAAATTATGTATATATTATATTGCGGATTCCAAACACTGGGCGCATATTCTAAAATGGGTCTGATCAAAGAGTTAAAGAGAACCAGGATCGTAGTGACATCCCGGAATTCCTTGCCCACTCTCAGTATAAAGCCAAGAAGTCGATAAGCTCTATTAGTGATATTCACAATTCACAATATGATCAGAAAATAAAAGTTTACTGTCTATAAAAACACCCAGGTCTCTCACTGTAGACGTCATCTGAACCAGTTCATTATTAAATGTATAATTAAAACTAAACAATTGTTTTTTTCTACTGAACGAGATTACAAAACATTTTTGAACATTAAGGTGCAGATATATAACTAGCAGACTATCAAGATACAGGCTTAGCCTAGTTTAGTTAGAGTCTGATGGGCCACACTACCCTTAATATAAAAAGTGTTTTTTTTTTCACGTTAGAGAGGCCAGACAAACGAACTAGTGGGCCATTTTGGGAGTGTACATTTTGCGGAAAGTGCACTTTTAGAGAAAGTGCACATTTCGGGAGAGTGAGTTTTTTGAGCCTAAGCCCAAAATGTTACCGTAACCTTTTTCCAGACCAATCTCTTTGATAGTATGTTTCTCGTGGAGGTATTGCTAATTCGGGCAAAGCCGCTGGTTTAAGCTAGTAAATAATAAACAGAAGTTTTGCATCTGCACTGCGCAGCTGCGTGGAAAAATAAAGAGGCGATGTGGAGAATAAAGTAGCTTTCTTTTATTAATGCTTCGTGATTCTTCGCTTTCTGGTCACTGCGATTCTGGGGCCCCGTATCAAAGGAACCTTTAGAATGCATATAATATCGTAAAATGTTGGCATTCATAATAATCGGTCAAGCCGCTTAGGAGGAGTTCGATAACAAACACCGTGACACGAGATTTTTATATATTAGACTAGCTGACCCAGCAAACGTTGTTTTGCCATATTAGGGGTATAAAAAATACCCTAAGACCTACCAAATTTAGGCAGAAAATTTCATAAAAATCGGTCATATCGTTTCGAAAGAGTTTGATAACAAACACCGTGACACGAGATTTTTATATATTAGAAGATTAGATTAGATAGAAGATTTACATTAGCTTTAATTCGCGGCTTCCTTCATCTATCTATACATCTTCTATTTATATCTATACATATAATAAATCTGTAACAAGTCGGTGTCTGTACATTGAAGATATTTGAGAAAAACTGTCACTAGGGCTATTTACTAGCGCAATAGAACCCAAAATAATGTTTTTTAGAATTATTGTCTGTTTGTCTGTTTATCTGTTTGTCTGTGCGTTTGTGCGCGCTAATCTCAGAAACGGCTTAACCTAGAAGGATGCGGTTTTCACTGATATGTTGGTATTTTCTTGGATTAACATTTAGTGTTTGTTTCATTTGAATCGGTTCACAAATAAGAAAGTTAAGTCTATTTTAAGAATTTATAGAACAGTTTTTAGAAGTAGTGACTTGGGAGTAGGTACGGTGGTGAATGTGAACGCGGGTGTGCGGGGGGGGGGGGGGGGTTCGGTGGGGGGGTCGGTGAGGGAGGGGGGTTGCGGGGGGTGCGGGGGCAATTTTTTTTATATCGAGGAACTAAGGAGAACCATAATTGATGAAAAAGCAAATTGGATAATAAAAATAAGCTGCCCAAATTACTACACAATAAATATATTTGCATTCACACTGCGTAAATCTCGCTTAGAAGCACACACACACGCGCATGTTTATTAGTAGGATGAACTATTTTCAGTACTGTTGGCTAGCTTCAATCTGACAAACTATTTCTACCACTACGCTCCTTACTAAATACGCCAGAGTGAATATAAAACTATTAACTCTTTTTATCACCCAACTGAACTTTAGTACTTGGTATGCTTGCATAGAACTTTTTAAGTGGGATATAACTAACAATTTGGTACGAAACCCTTGTCTAAATATATCAAGTCGTTTCCCTGGGGCTCGAGGCAAGATAGAAATTTGCCCGACTGTTGAAGCTATTCTTATTTTACTTCACTAGCTGAGCTTGGAAATATCTGTTGTTTTGTTATTTTAAAATAGACTATTTATCAAGTTGTATGTTTGTACACTTTGTACTCGTCTTTTGGTGAGTGGTCTTTCTATCGCTTGATGAATCTAACTGTCGACGTATTTGTACAACGATTTAAAAATTTAAAATTTGAATTGCCTAAAAAAATAACCATTTTTTATATTTTTTATAGATAAATCAATTATAAGAAACTAATTTCAATATTTTTTTATTTAGTTTACTACTTTCACATCTACTTCAATGCCATATGAAGGCCATTACTTATTTGACATATAAATTTGACATATAATAAATGCAAGAAAACTACAGAAAAAGATTTAAAAAGCATTTATCTCGAAATGGCGTCGATGAATAGGGGCGATGCTTTTGGCTTGCGTAATCATAAATTTAGATTCACTTACTACTTACTTTGGCTATCATTATGATTATGTAGTTCCTAGCTAACTAAATGGCAAGTTTACATTTAAAACTTTGAAGTTTTCTTTGTTTAAAGAACATTTTCAAGCCACAGTTAAGTTAAAAAATAAATTTAATTTCTTGAAACTTTAACATCCATGATCCATAGGTATGGTAGAGCTACTGCACAGAATAATTAAGACTATAAAACCATCTCATTACGTCCTAACCACATTAATGTTAGGTATAGATACAGTACATACAACTCGCTTTAATTTACTGCTTGTAAATAGCAGGAAGGCAAATATTTGTATAACAGTTCCCAATTTGGCGCAAATTGCTGTGCGGCGTAGAATCGACCAAATGTTCACAAAGCTCAAACATAGCTAACATAATTATTGTGAATGTCAGGGTTGTTCTTTTAACAAAGATGGAAAATTAACAATATAATATACAACGTGTCTATAATATTCTCTGGACACAGACCGTAATCCCGAGTAGAGTTCCTTCTCAAGAATGTTCTACTTTTGTAAAATTATTAGATTAGATTAGATAAAAAAAATACAATTAATACCCACAAAAAAGTCAACAAAAAGTAGGAACTATCAGTTGTGCGCAATGAGTTCTGCAGTTCAGAGGTTGATCAAGTTGAAATACTTTTTAATTACCTACCATGTATCTGCTTATAGGTTGTTCGTTTGTTATAATATTAAACCTCAATATCATTTTTTAAGACCTATCCATAGATACCCCACACGTATGGGTCTGCTGGAAAAAAATTTTTCGAGGGTCAGTTCTAAGTATGGGGAATCCCCAAAATTTATTGTTAGGGTTCCGTACCCAAAGGGTAAAAACGGGAACCCTATTACTGAGGCTCCGCTGTCCGTCCGTCTGTCTGTCTGTCCGTCTGTCCGTCTGTCACCAGGCTGTATCTCGGGAACCGTGATAGCTAGAGAGTTGAAATTTTCACAGATAATGTATTTCGGTTGCCGCTATAACAACAAAAACTAAAAAATGGAATAAAATAAATAATTAAGGGGGCTCCCATACAACAAACGTGATTTTTTTGCTCGTTTTTGCTCGATATTGATAACGGCAACAGGTAGACGTTTGAAATATTCACAGAATATTTAATTATATATTGACTTTAAAAATAAATCATTAAGTTAAAATAAAAAAATATTTAAGGGGGCTCCCATACAACAAACGTGATTTTTATAGATAATTGTACGGAACCCTTCGTGCGCGAGTCCGACTCTCACTTGGCCGGTTTTTTCTATTTTTGTTTGAAAATCTTAATGCGGTTCACAGAACACATCTACTTACCAAGTTTCAACAGCACAATTCTTATAGATTCGGAAAAAAGTGGCTGTGACATACGGACGGACAGACAGACAGTCAGACAGACATGACGAATCCATAAGGGTTCCGTTTTTTGCCATTTGGCTACGGAACCCTAAAAAGTGCATCTGTGAAACGGTCAACCCTATCAATACAATGCTATGACGTGTGAATTCAGCGGAAGATACACGTAGATCACGTACGTACGTTAGTTTCACAAGCGATACACGTGTTGTATGGACACAATCACGTCTGACCAGCTTGCAAATGTTTGCTCAAATGTTTGACTTGCACAATGTGGGTGAAATGTGAATTAGCTGATAGCTGACAGAAGATTGTAAAATATGAGTATAGAGAAACGTCCCCAATGGAAGGTTACCTACGGTTATGGAAGGTTGCCCAGTACAAACGCTTGGATACGTGTTAAATAAAAAAACCGCATTTAAAAACCGATCAGAAACTGAAAAGCAAAATATCACTTATTCTAATCTAATCTATTAAAAATCTCGTGTCACGGTGTTTGTTATCGAACTCCTCCGAAACGGCTTGACGGATTTTTATGTAACTTTTTTCTCTGTTTGTTAGGTATGAGAATAGGTTGTAGGCTATTTTTTTTGTGTACATACCCCTATTCTTCGCGGACGGAGTTGCGGGCAACAGGCTGGGATGATGAAGTTTGATAAATAATAAAAGCTTGTGAAAAAGAACTTAATAAAAATAAATTAGCTAAAACTTCGTGACAGCGGAATTTAATAAAAACTGACAAAGCAAACAGAAAAGGAGTAAATTGGACCATTTGTTTGCCAAATAAATTGAGGCGCGGGATAAATTGAAACACTAAATTTCATCTGGACTCGAGTGGCTATTTAATTTGAACCTTTTTTTGTAGGAATATTACTAACCCAAATTGGCTTTCTCTGAGGTTTTATTTAGTGAACTCGATTAATTAAGTAATTGTCGGGAAATCTTGTATCAATTTTCCACAGTAAAAGTGTATGTCAAAGACTGTTTTCATCATTATAATCACAACAACCATAACTCCCGCGACCTTACGATAGCTAAGTTTATGTAGGAAATGCGTGCGTGTTAGACCGGGAGATGGTGACACAAAGTACTAGATCATTTGTACTATTTTGTACCAGTATGGCGGTTCTTCAGGGGTCTAATTACGTAAAGACAAAAAGGAAAATGATGGTCACAGCGCTGGTAAATGTCGATATACAAGAAAAAATTGTATCTAAACTCCTGACCAGTGGTGGTGTAGGGGTTTAGCACGCAGCACGGAATGCTGAGGACCTGGGTTCGATTCCAAGCGCTGGTCTCTTTTTCTGGGTTTTTTTCTGTGTATGCATGTTTCAGTTTGTATTTAGTATGAAATATAGTAGACTTTTGATCTAGGTGTGCGATATATTACAGACTACTATCTACTATTTCTAAATAATCACCAAACATTCAATCTAGACCCTCCCGCAGACTATGTATTGTGTTTTACACTCTCGCAATCTCAACCCAAAGATACAGGCTCAGCCTAGTTCGGAGTCTGACTGCGTCCGGCTTAAACTACTAACCCCGCCTTGTATCTATATATTACAAGCCGCTCTTTTTGTTCGTGAGAATCCACATTTATTCCAACTAAAACAACACAAAGAAAACACTAGAACGAAGTATAGAAGTAAATTATTGTTACCTAAAACTAATCTACAGATGTGTAAAAAAAGCCCCCATTATAAATGTATTTTAATTATAATAAAATCCCCAATACAATAAAATCGGAATCCCGAAACACATTAATTAAAAAAAAATTGGAGAAATTATTGATTGATAAATGTTATTACTCAGGACTTTCTTAATGATGATAGTTTATAATGTAATTAAATCTTTGTAAAAGTATAAATATTCTTCGATACTGTAAAATGTTAGTTTTAAGGGGGTACGATGGCTGAGAGACTTTTGAGAAATAGGTATTTTAATGAAATGTCGCTGTCTCGCCCGAACCCCTCCGTGTCAGTACAGCGAGAGCGGGACAACTGCAGCTCAGACCGTTAATAGGCGCGTAAAATTGATCTAAACAGCATTTCGTAATCCCCTGTTTTCTTCTCGAAAACTGGACCAATAAAATTATTTTTTTTTCAAATATAATTAGAGGATAGATTTAGCTATGCCCCTATGTTATCCTTTTTTTGTTTATATAAGGGATTCTTTTCTGATGAGTGTCTGAAAATGACGTTGAAATTGGGCAATTTTTTCAGTTTTTTAAAGCTCATATTTCTTATGTTAATTGAAATATGGAAAAAAACGAAACCTAGGGGCATAGCTGTGGTAGATACAGATTACACAGTAAAAAAAATTTGGCTCTAGAGCTATTATCCAGGGAGGCAACAGGGGATTACGTTTGTATGGAGAAATGGTGCGCATCGTATCCTCTTAAGTTTATATTGTGTGCCCGCGTCATGTTCTGACTTATATAATATATTTTATAACACCCTGATGATATGTACATGACTATACAATGAATAAATAAATATTTGTTTTCAACTTTCTGTTATTTCTCCTATAAAGGCTAGGAGGTAAATTATTGCAAGGGCCGTGAAAGAATGACAGCTAAACAACCGCACTTTCACATTTGTAACATTAATTAGTATGGATTGCTTTGGGTACGTTACCCAACAACTCTATTCATAACCCGTAACGTACATATTTTATCAATTAATTAATTATACACACAGCTTTTAAACCCTATTGTTCTCGTAGATCGTAATCCGGACCATTGTGCTAAGCCCCAGTAGTTTGTAGTTGGAGGATTTACATATTTAATGTTTATTCCTGATATGAATAGTGAGCAAACATTAAAAGGGATTTTATGGTTAATCTTACACAAGCTAAATCTATGATCAACTCTCGATCTCAATCCTGCGGGAAATTGCAGAAATCCCTTTTTACTGAGCTTCTGTAGGGTCCCATTGAAATCATCATCATCATTTCAGCCGAAAGACGTCTACTGCTGAACATAGACCTCCCCCAAGGCTCGCCAAACAGATCGGTCCCGCGCCATCCGCATCTAACGCGATCCCGCAACCTTAACCAGGCCGTCGCTACCTACATCTTGTTGGAGGCCTACCTAAACTGCGTCTTCCGGTCTGTGGACGCCACTCGATCTCTCTGCGGGAAATTGCTAAAATCCCTTTTTACTGCACCTCTATAGGGTCCCATTGAAATGTATATACAGGGTAACTTTTTAATCAGTGTACAAATTTTGATGTATGATTCAGTATCGTTGATGGATCACGATTATCTGTTCGAGATTTTTTTTTTAAATTTTGAAATTTGGTATGTTCATAGTAATGCGTCGAGTTACTATGAAAAACAAAAAAAAATAAGTGATAAATATTATAACGAAAAATACTGAAATTTGTTATTTTAACGACACTGTATCACGTATTATTAAAATTTGTCCACTTATTAAAAAATTACCCTGTATAAACTCCGTTTTTTCCTTACCTCATGGGATATTCTGCAAAATCCTAAAATTACTTTTTTACTGCTATAATCACCTACTACCTAGCATGCTAAATTTCAAGTCTCTAATAATTATACAGGGTGAAATCAAAATTGTGATACAAAATAAGTGTCACTTACTCAGTTAATGCTGAACAATATAATGCTCTAACTCATTTTTTTTAATTAGTCTTCTTAAATTTAAGGTGTCCAACATTGAGTTTTTTGATTTCATTTCAACTAAGTTTGAACATCCTAAATTTTATCAGCGACAGCGACTGCGCTGGCTCGGCCACCTAGAGAGGATGGGAGAGGATCGGGCAGTGAAGAGAGCGTATATGGGGCGACCAAGCGGAAAACGTCCGGTGGGTCGCCCTAGATACCGCTGGTTGGACGAAGTGCAGAAAGACATAACCGCCCTCGGCGCAGCCAATTGGCGCGAGGTGGTACAAAATAGGGAAGAGTGGCGCTTTCTGGTGTCGGAGGACAAGATCCTCTTTGGGTCGCTGAGCCAGTGTAGTAAGTAAGTAAATTTTATCAGACTAATTTTAACAATTGAATTAATGCATTATGTTGTCCAGCATTAATTGACTATGAAACACTAATTTTGTATCAGCATTCTGATTTAACCCTGTAGGTACGGAGATAAGGCCACTTTGAAGCGAAAATATGAATCCCTTTATTCCGAAGCCATTAAAATTAAAAAAAATCCCTCTTCGTGTGATTCGCTCGTTCCCTAAATATCAGAATTACATAATACTAGATTGCTTACTTACCCTATTTCTAAAATACCAAATTCTCAGAATACCAGACTTTCCTGTCACTGTGTTTTTTAGGGTTCCGTCAGGCCTCTTGCATGCCATGTACTTACGCGCGATATTTACCAACCGCGGGGACGATCTCCTGGGATCGAAATTCCAGTAGGTTGTCACAAGCGCGCGCCGACGCACGTTCATTCGTGTTCCACGGAAAAAATATGCCGCCTGGACTTTTATAAGTGAATGGTGAAACAGGGGGCAAATTTTAATATGACTATGCTAGAATTAATAGCTAAGATAACAATTTGGAAGTTCGTATCGTGCTGCCCGTCTTACTCTTCTATAAAAAGCTATAAGCGTGAGTGAGATGGCACGATGCGAAGTTCGAAAGTTGACCTTCGTATTTAGTATAACGCTAGGGTACTGTGAGCATGGCAATGTGTTCTGCGCATTACAATAAATATCCTTTTTTGTTAGGATTCCAGAGCTAAAATGGCAAAAACGGAACCCTTATAGTTTCGCCATGACCGTCTGTCTCTTTGTCCGTCCGTGGCTTAGCTTAAAGAATATTAGTGCTAGAAAGTTTGCATGGATATAATATATAGTAATTATCCCGACAAAATGGTAAAACAACATGTAGAAAAAAATTTTTAATCCAAACTGCCAGCCCTTGTCACTGTCGGCACGCACACATTCTTAAGGAGACGGAGTAGTATAATCTGTGGCTACAATCGCGGTAAGTACCAAGATTTTGTACGGGATGCAGTATCTGTTACGAAGTAACTATTAAGTAATCTGTGGTTCCGTAGTCAACTAGGAACCCTTATAGTTTCGCCATGTCTGTCCATCCGCGGCTAAGCTCAGAGACTTTTAGTACTAGAAAGCTGTAATTTAGCATGAATCATTTATAATATATCAGTCACGCCGAGAAAGTGATTAATTAAAAAAAACTAAAAAAAAATTTTTTAGGGTATCTCCCATAGACGTAAAGTGGGGTGATTTTTTTTTTCTCGACTAACCCTATAATATCATTGCTGGTATCATTGGATAGGTATTTGAAAATAAATAGTAGTTATTCTAAAACCATTTTTGATTAAGTGAAAATTTTCGGAAATATTCACTCCGAAAATTCAAAATAATGTGTCCCCCCCCTCTAACTTCTGAACCGCACGTCTAAGAAATATGAAAAAATCACGTAAGTTAAACTTAATAAAAACTTTCCAGGAAAATTATTTTCAACTTAATCAGTTTAGCAGTTTTAAGTTTTTGTAAAAAAATATTTCTAAACTAAGATTGTAATTTAACCGCCATTGCAAGCATTTTTTTTCTGTAAGTAGGTACTTAATATATATTTTTTTTTATTTAAAAGAAAAAAAATATATTACATCTGAAAAACAATCTAGTAGACTAACTAGTTCTAGTAGACTGCAGTTAGATTAGTTACGCAATTCGCCGATAGATGGCGCTGTACCGCCGACGCGCGTTGAGACCAAAACAACCACATTAATAAAGTAAGCAAAGATTTTTTCGTACCTGTTACGGAACCCTATCTTTGGCGTGTCCGACACGCTCTTGGCCGGTTTTCTCTATTTCGGATTGCCCAAAAAGCTTGTTTTCAATACATCATGTTCCATTTAAAACCGACTTCCCAAAATACCAGATAGTGAAATCACCAGGCTCGTAAAACACGACCCCCTGGCCTCTCCACGACTACCACGACCTGCCTGACGTGCCTGGTGATTTCACTATCTGGTATTATGGGAATTCGGTTTTGAATGGAACATGGTGTACTGAAAACAAGCGTTATTGGCAATCCGATATAGAGAATTCGATATGTGAGAAAAACACGGTGACCAAAAGTCTGGTATTTTAGAAATAGGGTAAGTCAGCAATCTAGTACTTATTTTGCAATACTGATATTTAGGGAACGAGCGGTGTAATTCTATGACACTCAAGGTATATATTTGCCAAATTTCAAGGCTTTAGCTTCAGCGGTTTGGGCTGTGCGTTGATATATCAGTCAGTCAGACAGGACTTTGAATTTTATGTTACTTTGCGGAGGTCCATATCAATGAACTGGAACAAATACTTAGCTCACCCGCGGCCTTACCTTACTTTAAGGTTGTGGGTGAGCAAAGTAATCGTTTCAGTTCATTAATTATGAATAAGACTGTTAGAAGTTTGAAGTAGAACGTGTTGTGTTTAAGTCGAGCCTCGTAATAAAGTCAGTCAAAATATCTTTATTCAATTTAAGCTACAACATGTCGAAGAATCTACCTCTGGTTCGGAAAAGGCCAGTTGAGAAGAATCCGGCAGGAATTTAGTGTGATTAAATACGATTTAACGTGGTCTTACATTTTGGTTTCAATCCGTTTGTTGACCTGAAATGAACGGCAATACGCGATCTTATAATTCAAAACTTTATGGCAATAACACGAGGGTTTGAATTTTCTGGTCTTGCATTATTGTCACGGGTCGATGCAAGTCGTCTTTTAGCCGCACCCAGAAAAGAATACTATGCCACGTGAGTAATAATTTAGCAGAGTTACCTTTTTTTTTCAACGTACATGTCTGCTTACCTGTAAGAAAAAAGTAGGTAATTAATTTATTAAATCAGGCGTTAGTTTGCGGAGGTCCATATTGATGAACTGAAACAATTACTTTGCTCACCCATATGGGTGAGTAGTTCATTATTAGGTAATTAGGTGGGTATGTATTACAATACCGAAGTACGAAAGACCGAATGTATTAAAACATCGAATGGGTCAAAAGACCGACACTATTTTTTTCTGAAACCGTTAACTTTTTAAGATTGTTATAAAACAAACCTAACCTAACCTAATGGGTTCTGTATGATGCCGTTTTAAAAAATTCTGATAAGTTTACGGTTTCAGAAAAAAATCGTGTCGGTCTTTTGACCCATTCGATGTTTTAATACATTCGGTCTTTCGTACTTCGGTATTGTAATACATACCCAATTAGGTAGTAAACAATTCCAATAAAGTATGGCTTCGTTTAAGGCCTCATTCATACCTACCCAATGACTTACGAAATGCCACTACGAGCTTCGCCATTGTATACACAGCAATTACGATGCTAGTGGGAAATTTCCCTATTGACAAAAAGTGCTAGTGGGAAATTCACCTAATGGCTACTATAGTGGTAGTGGGACATTACCTTACGGGCAAATATAGTGCTAGTGCGAAGTTCCCTACTGGTAATAAAATAAAATATCAAATATATCACGGGACAAATCACACCAATTGACCTAGTCCCAAACTAAGCAAAGCTTGTACTATGGGTACTAGACAACGGATAAACGTACTTATATAGATAAATACATACTTAAATACATATTAAACATCCAAGACTCGAGCACAAACATCCGGATTTTTCACATAAATATCTGCCCCGACCGGGAATCGAACCCGGGACCTCAAGCTTCGTAGTCAGGTTCTCTAACAACTAGGCTATCCGGCCGTCTAAACAGTTATTACAGTTATAGTGGGAAATTAGCTATTGGCAATTGTACTAGTGGGAAATTGCCCTTTTGGCAAGCTATTACGGAAACAAGATTTGCTTTAGAGAAGGGCAATCATAGGTAAGCCACCTGCTTAAGCCTATAAAAAAGGGATAAAAAAAAATACATATAACAGTACTGATACTCAGACGTCTGTCTTATATGGCAATGTGAATCCAATAAAAGTCCTGTATAATGTTTTAACGTAAAAATCATCATCATCATCCCAGCCTATATACATCCCACTGCAGGGTACAGGCCTCCTCACAGAATGAGAGGGGTTGGGCCGTAGATCCCACGCGGGTCCAGTGCGGATTGGGAACTTCACACACACCATTGAACTTCTTCGCAGTATTCCGAAAAACTCAGATGTGCGAGCCGGGATTTGAACCAACGGCCCTCTACTTGAGAGGCCATAGGTCAAACCACTAGGCCACCACGGCTTGTAAAAATACCTCTCAATATTGTTATAATGATAAAAATAAATCTGTAAACGAGGTTAGAATCCGTAGCGCAGATTGGGTTCTTCATTCACTTAATATTCCGAGTTCGTTTGGAATTCGCCATTTTGTTTGCCAACTCCAGATGCTTAACAGCCATAGACCAGGAGCTGGTTGTAATATAAAATAAAATAAATAAATATCACAGGACAAATCCACACCAATTGACCTAGTTCCAAAGTAAGCTAAGCTTGTGTTCTGGGTATGACGCAAGGACGCAACGGATAAACATACTCACATATATAGATACGAACTTAAAAACATATCCAACACTCAAAATTTGAAAGCAGACATTCCCATTTTTCCTACAAATATCCGCCCCGACGCAGGAATCGAACCCGGGACCTCAAGATTCGTAGTTAGGTTCTCTAATCACAAGACCCTTAGGCCATTTCGTCTATACCTACACGATGATTTTTAATCGGTATCAGGAGTTGAAAAATATTAATCCCCAGCCAAAAACGAATTTAATAGACGAGGTCTCAAGCAATACAGTCTCAGTTTAATTAAAAATAAATACGTTATTGTTATAACATCCTCCATCCACTGAATGCATGGTCATCCTACATCTCTTGAAGTTGGGTAGTTTCGTCAAATGTCATCACTTTGGCGGGGAATTTGACAGGTCTCACGTCAAAGTTTATTTAAGAAACTGACTTGTCAAAGAGGTTTTAGACTCATAGACTAAACTATGTGTAGGGTGACAATGATTTTAATCAAAAAAATATTTTCCAAATTATTATTATTTTACAAAATAAACGTTTTATTTCACGTAACTGCCACTTAAACGTGATCGCCACTGAATAATGATCTAGAATAACTGGTTCCTGATCACCAATTATAAATCATCGTGTATAGGTACGTTACTTATACTGAGTAGATTCAAGTGGTTCCTTGCGGAGTTCAATTTTAAAATAAATGGAATGTCGGTAAAAACTTAAGCAACCTGTTTGTATGTAGTGCACAGATATGGAGCTGAAGTCATTTTCGTAATTTGGAACGTTAATTTGTTTATACGGACAGTTACTACTACAACAACAGGTCCTTTATTTAAGTATTTCACCTATACTTATTTATTTTGCTCCGCGAATTACCGAAAATAAGCTACGTTTGCATTAAAAATGTACTTTTCCCAAAGATGCAATGAAATGTTAACCTTACGTTCCAAATAATAGGCCGGGACGTATCACGTTGCGGGCGCGGTTTTACGAGTGCTATGTAATGGATTTTCATACAGAGTTGCAGGCCTAGGCCGTTTAATTTTTTGTTCGAAAGTTTTTATTCTATGCTTTTTAGTTTTTTCATATTACTGATAGGTCTGAATCTCATTCATAGTGAGGTTTTTGTATTACACAACTCAGCATTAAAATCTGTGAGTAAACAATAAATCACCTCTATTTTCCCACCCTTAGGGTAGGATTTCTTTTTGCAAATTTATATCCAACTTCAAGTATATTCTATCCAATAAAAAAAGAATTATCAAAATCAGACTAGGTACTCTGTAAAAAATTATGCGTGATCATACATAAAAAAATATATACGCGTCGACTTGAGTACCTCCTCCGTTTTTTTCGTCGGTTGAAAATCGGCCCTATCTCCTGACCTATACGAGAACCTGACACTCATAGAATTCAATGTGATGCTGAAATTCAATTTGCTTACACAAATTGGACACGACCGCCAATTGAAATGTGTATTATTTTAACTTGTTAATACATACATATACTTAGATACTAAAATGAAGGCGACATCTATATCTTCTAATCTTCTCCTTCTTTCGTAGAAAATGCTAGATAATATATATATTCCTTCTCATCAGCATCATCATCATTTCAGCCGAAAGACGTCCATTGCTGAACATAAGCCTTCCCCAAGGCTCGCCAAACTGATCGGTACCGTGCCATCCGCATCCAACGCGATCCCGCAACCTCAACCAGGTCGTCGCTCCATCTTGTTGGAGGCCTACCCACAGTGCGTCTTCCGGTCCGGTGACGCCACTCAAGAACCTTTTAGCCCCATCGGCCATCAGTTCTACGAGCGATGTGCCATGCTCACTGCTACTTGAGTCTGGTGATTCTTCGAGCTATGTCGGTGCCTTTAGTTCTTGCGCGGATTTCATTTCTAATGCGATCCCGCAGAGACACTCCGAGCATAGCCCTCTCCATCGCCCTCTGAGTGACTTTGAGCTTTCTTATGAGGCCCATCGTTAGCGGTCACGTCTTAGTGCCATAAGCATCACTGGCAACACACACTGGCCAACGACTTTTGACTTGAGACATCTTGAGATTCCTTCTCTTGTAACCATATTCAGCGAATAAATTATCATTGAATGAATATTTACTTGGCAAGCGTGCGCCATCGTAGACTCATCTTCGCTTTCCATTAGGCGTGATTGTGTTCAAACGCAAGCCTTTTCATCATCATCATCATCATCCCAGCCTAGCTCAGACCTTCTCTCAAAATAAGGCTCCTTAGCCTTCCGTAGTTCCCACGTAGGCCCAGTGCGGATTGAGAGCTTCACACACCATTGAATTTCTTCCCATGCGTGTACAGGTTTCCTATGCGACGCGACGTATTCCTTCACCGTAAAGCTCATGCTAAATTTCAAATGTCCTCATCCATTGCTGGACATAAGCCTCTCCCATGGTACGCCACTGAGCACGATCCTCGGCCACTCTCATCCAGCTCTTGCCAGCCGCCTTGCGAAGATCATCGCTCTACCGAGTCTGAGGACGTCTTACGCTGCGTTTGCCGATCCGTGGTCTCCACTCAAAAACTCGTCTACCCCAACACACATTTAATACACACATTTTAGCTATTTCACACATTTTTTTAAATTAGCCTGCATTGGTGTCCCACTGCTGGGCAAAGGCCTCTCTTCTTGCTCCACTCTCGCCTATCAAACGCGAGCTCCTGCCATCCCACGTGATAAACATCTAGGTCGTCCCTCCATCTCCGCTTTGGTCTGCCTCTATTACGATGCCCATCGCTATTAATCCATTCCGTGACAAGTTTGGCCCAACGTTCAGGGTTCATTCGACAGACATGTCCAGCCCAGTCCCACTTCAACCGCACATAAATTCTGGAAAACTCAGAGGTGCAAGCCCGGGCTCAAAAGCACGACCCTCTGCTTGGGAGGCCATAGGTCAAGGCACTATAAAACGGTTTAAATGAGTTCTCGCTCGCGCGGTACAGTGCGTTGCCGACCCTTTTAGGAATTGGTAGGCTCGTTTTTAAAGATCCCTAAGTTGTAACGCTCCGGGAATGTTGCCGCAGTATATAAGCTGATTCCAGATCTTCGTCGTGCGAGGAAAGAAGTTACGCTTAAAACGCACGGTACTAGACTGCTAATCATCAAGATGGTGAGGATGGAAAGACAGACGGCTCCTCGAAGTGCGGTAGTGGAATTTAGCCGCAGGCAGCAATTCGAACAGTTCGTCAGAACACTCCCCATGATAAATACGGTATAATATGCAGAGAGACGCCACATCCCTCCGCAAAGCCAAAGGATCGAGTAGGCCAGAGAGTGCCTGATTATCGAACAAATCGAGCAGCTCTACGTTGGATGCGGTCAAATGGAAGAATTTGGTACTTGGGTGCCCCAGCCCAGCCATGTGCGGCCTAACCTGCGCCTTATAGAGTTGTAAGCGATGGGCTGGCGAGAAGTACTGTCCCGCTCTATTAAGCACCCCCAATTTTTTTGTCTGATCCAATATGTTATTTTTTTCTCATATGTAGAGGTATTCCAGGAAATATAAAGATCCCTAGGGACCAGCGTATGGTAACGAGAAGTGTGCTGTTGCTATAAAACTAGGCGGATAAACCTGCCGTTTCATATTTGCAGTGCGGCAATTTATTTTATGTTTTGCTAGCCCCGGGGGAAATGAAGCTAAGTTTTACTTTATGTCTGATGTTTCATTATGTGTTATTAGATTATCTTTGTTTTGTATTTCTGCAATCAATTATTTGCTAGTTGTGTGAGTGAAGAAACGTGAGTTAAGTTACTGTTACACATGCTCGTTACCTACTAGCATGCTAAAAAGCGCGCTATGAGTATGCTTAATATGAGCATACTTATGAACGGTTTACATTTTCTAGCAATAAGTATGCTCAAAGCAAAACACTCCCATACACATGCCATTTGATAGCGTTCTCTCTGCCAGTTCAAACAAAAATTCCATAAATCAAACAGCCATCCGCATGGAGCTGAATAAAATTTTCCTTTTGCTGCCGATGCAATGCATCCAAAAACTTCTCGCAGCTAGAAAGAGGAAAAAAGGAATAGGAAGATTTGCACCTTGCAAACAAGATCGATTAATTAAGTAAACGCGTTCACACTTGCTATCACCTTTCCCCCTTCCACCCCCGTACACTGGACATCGGAGCTTTCAGGAAAAGGGTTTATAGTTCCTGTAAAGGCCGGCAACAGATTGGTGACTCTCTTTGAGTTGTTGATATTTATGTGCGGTGGTGATCATTTTCCACCAGATGACGCGCTTGCTCGTTCGCCTACATCTCATAATAAGAAAAAAGTTAAAATAATAATAATAAATAAATTTATTTAAAAACACACTTTACATCAAAAAAAGCTAAAAACTAAAACTTACTATAACATAAAATACAACAAGTGCCTGAACTAGGATTCCCTGTGTTTCAGGCAAAAGGACTAAAATAATTAAATCTAAATAAATCACCTGCCTACCAAATTTCCCTAATATTAAACAATGTAAATATTTTATTATATTATTTTAGTTTACTTAACACTAAAAATCTAGGAATTACAATTTAATTTTTATTTACTAAACGTTTATTAAAAATATCACTTTCATATACAGGGTTATTTTTAATTCACTGACATCCTCTTAACCCTGAATTCCCATCACTCAAACAAATGTTTTTTGTTTTACGACTTTTTAAAATGAAGCACTTTTTTTCCCATACAAATACACACAGGCATTCTCTTGTACCGTAATAGCTAGACTCTTGAAATTGTATTGCTGTGGCCACTCTTACATACTAAAAATAAATTAAGTTTAAAATTAAAGGGCGTCGACATACAGGAAACTCGATCTTTATAATTTTTTTACTCAACTATTTTTAAAAGGAGGAGGTAGGCCGGTTTTTTTTAGTTGAAAAGATGATACGGCAAATGAAATATTTCTTTCTTAAATGCGGTAATTTAAATTTTTAGATACGGTATCCCAGATTTTAACGATAATAACACCGCTTTGATTATTATAGATAAACCGTTTAAATGAGTCCTCTCCCGGCCCCCTTTGTCGTCATGCTCCCGGCCCCTGTACTGCGCGGGCGTACTCATTTAAACGGTCTAGCTATACAGGGTTATTTTTAATTCACCGACATCCTATCACTCAAACAAATGTTTTTTGTTTTACGACTTTTTAAAATGAAGCACTTTTTTTCCCATACAAATACACAGAGTATCGTAAAAATAAGAGGAAATCTCAAATTTTTCAAAACGTTATTACACCAAAAATATTAAGTTATGACAAAAGCCGTAAAACAAAAAACATTTTTTAAGTGGTAGGAGTTTTGGGTTAAAAGGATGCTAGTGAATTACAAATAACCCTGTATAACAATTATTTCACTATGTATAGTAACTTCTCTGTGTCCTCGTACGACATGGATTGTAAGGCATCTTGGAGTTTTTTTTTACATTTAACATAACACAAAGAATATAAGTCTAGCCTTGCATTCAGCCTGTTATAAAGAAGAGGACCCAAGAAAACGAAAAATTTTGAGGAGAATGCGCGTTTTGGTGTTCTATTATTAGGGCAGACAAGATCAAAAAAATACATGTACATTTATTGCAACTACATTAAAACGGGTTCAACGTTGCGAAATTATGTTTTTATTGCCAACCGAATGGGTCTTTCCTTGCCACTTTGTTAAATGAAAAATAAATACAATTCGTCGCGCCATTACGTAGAGTGGTTTAATAATTGAGTTTGCTGGCAACACTTGCGACATATCGCGATATATTTTGGTGTGGTAACATGGCGTGACAGTTAAATGAAGTTATGTGACATGCTGTTCAGTAGTGTTGCAATAGTGATAGGTTCGCTATCTATAGTTGGTTAACCTTGAGAAACAGTCGATAGCCCGATAAATGCATTTGAAAAAACAAAACCCTCCTCCGGCAGTCAAGTAATCATATTTTTTCGGATATTTTAACATACGTACACAAACACTTTTTCAAATATTATTTATTTTATTAGCAGTACGGCTGCTCACCGAATCTAAGATTATTTAAAAGCGAAAAAGTTTTTCGGGTGCGCCGGTGGGATTCGAACCCACGTCTCCCGGGTATGCGCCCCAACGGGTGTTCTACCAATTGAACCACGTCGCATCCGACCGACTCCCCCGAAATTCTTAATCGCTTACATACGCCAACAGTGGCGTGTGGTAACATCCATCGCAGCTTTTAGAAGCTACGACTCCTACGTTCCAAATTACATTGGAAATGCGTAAGAAATGATGTACCACATCTATTTATTCAAATATTATTTATTTTATTAGCAGTACGGCTGCTCACCGAATCTAAGATTATTTAAAAGCGAAAAAGTTTTTCGGGTGCGCCGGTGGGATTCGAACCCACGTCTCCCGGGTATGCGCCCCAACGGGTGTTCTACCAAATGAACCACGTCGCATCTGACCGACTCCCCCGAAATTCTTAATCGCTTACATACGCCAACAGTGGCGTGTGGTAACATCCATCGCAACTATTAGAAGCTACGACTCCTACGTTCCAAATTACATTGGAAATGCGTAAGAAATTATGTACCACATCTATTTATTCAAATATTATTTATTTTATTAGCAGCACGGCTGCTCACCGAATCTAAGATTATTTAAAAGCGAAAAAGTTTTTCGGGTGCGCCGGTGGGATTCGAACCCACGTCTCCCGGGTATGCGCCCCAACGGGTGTTCTACCAATTGAACCACGTCGCATCCGACCGACTCCCCTGAAATTCTTAATCGCTTACATACGCCAACAGTGGCGTGTGGTAACATCCATCGCAACTATTAGAAGCTACGACTCCTACGTTCCAAATTACATTGGAAATGCGTAAGAAATTATGTACCACATCTATTTATTCAAATATTATTTATTTTATTAGCAGTACGGCTGCTAACCGAATCTAAGATTATTTAAAAGCGAAAAAGTTTTTTTGGCGTATGTAAGCGATTAAGAATTTCGGGGGAGTCGGTCGGATGCGACGTGGTTCAATTGGTAGAACACCCGTTGGGGCGCATACCCGGGAGACGTGGGTTCGAATCCCACCGGCGCACCCGAAAAACTTTTTCGCTTTTAAATAATCTTAGATTCGGTGAGCAGCCGTACTGCTAATAAAATAAATAATATTTGAATAAATAGATGTGGTACATCATTTCTTACTCATTTCCAATGTAATTTGGAACGTAGGAGTCGTAGCTTCTAATAGTTGCGATGGATGTTACCACACGCCACTGTTGGCGTATGTAAGCGATTAAGAATTTCGGGGGAGTCGGTCGGATGCGACGTGGTTCAATTGGTAGAACACCCGTTGGGGCGCATACCCGGGAGACGTGGGTTCGAATCCCACCGGCGCACCCACCCAAACTTTTTCGCTTTTAAACAAACACTTTTTGACGTGATAACGTCTAATAAATCGATGAACGCCGGCTGCACGCACGAAAAAGGATGACGCAATGTAACGTACATAAAATAAACGGGTCACGGGGACAATTCACACCAATTTACCTAGTCCCAAAGTAAGCTAGGCACAGCTTGTTTTATGGGTACTAGGCAACGGATAATCATACTTATAGAGATAGATACATACTTAAATATACATATTAAACACCCAAGACCCGAGAACAAATATTCGTATTTTGCATACAAATATCTGCCCCGACACGGGAATCGAACCCGGGACCTCAAGCTTCATAGTCAGGTTCTCTAACCACTAGGCCATCTGGTCGTCAAACATGTACGTACATGTACGTACATGCCCCGTACAGAGCAGTGAAGGCCAGGATGTACAAGAGAGCAGCGCGCGCCAGGATGTACAATCTTAGTACTAGCGCTCGGGTAATTTTAAAGGGGGTGCGAGGGTATTAAAGGGGGATGAAAATTTCATTAATTTTGCCGTAGGATGTACCGTTTTCAAGATATTTGACAAAACACCGGTTCTCGACCGGTTATGACGTTGTCACGTTAAACTATCGTCCGTAAACCGACTTTTTTGATTTAAGCTTTCCTGTGGCTTGCACTGGGTTGTCACGCAGATATTGTATTATAATACATCATAACGGCACTACAAGCTTTGTATACGTGAACAAATTCTACCTAAGTTGGCTGAAGATACAGATCCCACGCCAAAATGTTACAAATACGGATCCGCCTTAAGGGGTGAGTCCTCAAAAAACGCTTGAAAGATGTTTGCGGTTTGCAATAATGCCACGAAATTCACCGTATATTTAATACTACAAAAAATATTTTAGAAATGTAATAGATGTATCTACAGCTTCACCGCGCTACATTTGTAAAATAATAATTAATTTCCGAGAAATAAAATCCCAAATTCTTTCAAAAACATCGAAATCGTCATTTTCTATTTACGCTTTTTAGATAATAATGAAACAAATTCATGAAAATCTCTTTGGTTGAATCGTAACACACAAGTATGAAAAATATTATCACCGTTTCATTTTAGGCTAAATAATAATCTCTATAATGATAATATGCATCTAAATAAATAAATTAAATATCACGGGACAATTCACACTAATTGACCTAGTCCCAAAGTAAGCTTAGCAAAGCTTGTGTTATGGGTACTAGGCAACGGATAAACATACTTATATAGATAGATACATACTTAAATACATATTAAACACCCAAGACCCGAGAACAAACATTCGTATTTTTCATACAAATATCTGCCCCGACACGGGAATCGAACCCGGGACCTCAAGCTTCATAGTCAGGGTCTCTAACCACTAGGCCATCTGGTCGTCTAAACATTATCTATTTTTTACGCAAAAATGTTTGCCGTTTTACATACTTTTTACTATGGATCGAACATTTCCCGTAATTCGATTTTTAAATAGCGATCGCGGCCGAAAAATATTCAGTGCTGTCAAGGAATTCAACGAGAGAGCACGCTCCGTTTGTAGCCGCGCACGCACACACTCACACAAAATACTACTCCTGTGGCAGGGTAAGGGTGGATCCCGACTGTTCGATTTCAGCTGTCAAAGAAGACAGACTTTTACTAAGGTACCTAAGTAAGTTTTCTTAATAATTACAAGCTTTTATTTGTAATTATTGCAATCGTCGTATATAATTATGTGTGTTTTTAACACGTTTTTACAAGCTTTTATTTAAATTGCCCTGTTAGTTTAGGCCAAATCTTGCAAGCTTTATTTAACCCGCTTCTAGTGGTCGGATCGACTTGAAATTTGGTATGTGTAAAAAAACGAAAAATTAAAAATAAGTTTGTAACAGAATGTCTTGTGCCATCTTCTTTACTAATGTCCTTTTTGTCGATAGGAAAGTTCTTTCGTCTTTGTCAAACTCACATTGCACCTGATTGATTATAAGAATATTGTTAAATCTAATCTTTATACTATTTATTTGATGTCTGTATCAAGACAATGACAACTTTTTAATTAAATCCGTGTTGTACTTTATAAACAATCGAATCGTCTCGCACGCAGGTTACTCGACTTCCAGCCTCCTGAACAAGCAGGATTCTGAAAGGGCTTTAGCACCGTAGACCACATACATGCGTTGCAGCAGGTTATACAGAAAACCGAGGAGTATAAACGCCCCCTTTGCCTGACATTTATAGACTATGAGAAAACCTTCGATTCGATCGAGACTTGGGCTGCACTGCTGTCCGCCAACGGTGACAAGTAAAGTACTGGTACAGTACATTACATCGAAGTGTTGAAGTGTCTATATAATAGCGCCACAATGTCCGTCCGACTTCAGGACCAGATATCGAAGCTTATTCTATTGCAGCGGGGAGTCATACAAGGAGATGTTATTTTTCCAAAACTGTTCACCGGTGCACTGGAGCTGAAGGATACTTTCAAGACTGGGAAGGGCGAGGCATCAGTGTAAATGGCGAAATACATCACTCACCTTCGACCTAAGTGCGATGCTTTCTAACCTCAGGACGATCTTCGAGCTAGTTGGACTTTAATTGAACATAGACAAGACGAAGGTCATGTCGAACGCCCATGTTGTACCATTTCCCGTCATAATTGAAGACTCTACGCTCGAAGTTGTTGACGACTATAACTACTTGGGATATAAGTACAATGCAATTAGTGGGTTTAACTTCGAGAAAGACAATCGACGAATTAGACTCGGCTGGGCAGCGTCAGGGAAGCTTTGCAATATCTTGTCAGCTAATATACCGCAATGTCTCAAGTCAAAAGTCTTTGACCAGTCTGTGTTGCCAGTGCTGACTTATAGCACTGAGACGTGGCCGCTAATGATGGGCCTCATAAGAAAGCTCAAAGTCACTCAGAGGGCGATGGAGAGGGCTATGCTCGGAGTTTCTCTGCGGGATCGCATTAGAAATTATAAAATCCGCGTAAGAACTAAAGTCACCGACATAGCTCGAAGAATCTCCAGACTCAAGTGGCAATGGGCAGGGCACATCACTCGTAGAACTGATGGCTGATGGGACAAAAAAAGTTTCTCAAGTGGCGTCCACGGACCGGAAGACGCAGTGAGGTAGGCCTCCAACAAGATGGAAGACGACCTGGTTATGGTTGCGGGATCGCGTTGGATGCGGATGGCACGGGACCAATCTGTTTAGCGAACCTTGGGGAGGCCTATGTTTAGCAGTGGACGTCTTTCGGCTGAAATGATGATGACTTGACAATAACTGCGCACTAGATCTCCTCTACGAGATTTGGAATTGGAATTGTAAATACACGGACAGGTCAACAATAATTTATTGAATCAGGCGTTACCTTTCGGAAGAACAAATGAAACAACTTCTTTGCTCACCCGCGACCTTATAATAATTGCGTTTTTGCAAAAAATACGTGTTCATGCAGTTCCTCCACCTCCACACTGTACGAACACACACAAATCACATAAACCCAACTATCACCACCACTAAACTACACGAGCTCTAGTTGAGTTTCGAACTCAACTAGAGCTCATCTTCAGAGTAAGTATCGCAACCGTTTACTAAGCTGCATAAGCATATACATTTATTTTGCTTTTCTTGCATAAACTTAAGTATCATAAGGTCGCGGGTCAGCAATGTAATTCTTTCAGTTCTTTTTAGGTCAACAATAATAGTAATTTTGAATAAAGACATTTTCGATGTTTATATTTTTTTGATGTTATTAAAGTGCTGATTATTAATAAAAATATCCTTTAATAATATAAAATCGTTTTATTTGAAGTTACACCAAGTTTGAATATCGAAACTCATTAAAATAATGTTGATTACATTTGTACAAAATCGGAAGGCGACTCTTTAATGTTCCCTTGTAAGTACTTACACTGGGACTCCACCCTTAACTCACGGCTGTATAGCGTATCACGCAAAATGGTTCTGTGTAAGTGAAAACTGTCAATGTGCGTACGAAAAATAAATTCTCAAGGTCAGGGAACTCACTCTTAATTCAACTCTAGGTAACGGAAATATCAAAAACAAAAAGCACTTCAAAGATTATTCGGGAAAAAGACGTTGCTTTGAAATGTTGCCTTCCTAAAAAATAATTATGCTGAATTATCTTTAGCGGGAAAACGTTAAGTAAACAAAGTACAGAAATTAATTAATTATTCTCTTTATACATAAAGTATGTCAGAATTTTGCCTTTCCCGCTGTATTTAACGAACAAAGTAGGAATAATGTAGGTTTATTCTACAAATATTATATAAATGTGAAAGTTTGTGGATACCTACAAGCTGTCTCAAAACTCATTGAAAACCTGGTCAAGTTACAGGTCAAGTTATTACAGTTCTAGAAAAAAATAGAAAAGAAAACCATGAAAATTAGTTAAGCGATGACAGACATTATGTCATCATCATTTTAGCTGAAAGACGTCCACTGCTGAACACAGGCGTCCCCCAAGGTTCGCCAAACAGATCGGCCCTGCGGCATCCGCTTCCAACGCATTCCCGGAACCTTGACCAGGTCGTCACTCCATCTTGTTAGAGGCCTACCCACACTGTGTTATCCGGTCTGTTATTATTATTAATCGTATGGCAATAGAAATATGAGGCCAATCAGAGAACAGCTTTGAGGTTGCTAAGCCGGGCAGCTACGTCAGGAGTCAGATTGTCTAAGTCTTCAGCAGGTCCGGGGTAGGAATGAAGGGGGTAGCGCCGGAAGTGTGCTCGATGGTTTGCTCCTCCTCACCGCAATCGCAGAGTGGAGAATCCCTCCAACCCCACTAATGTTATTATCCGGTCTGTAGACGCCACTGACAGACATTTATTTAAGAAATATCTAACACTATAGTTATAGTGAAAATAAACGGATCACTCACGTCTCAAAACGAGTTTAACTCGACATGCAGTGCACGTTTGGCAGCCGCCGTGACGTGCGACTCCGAGAGGAAGGGCTACGGATTAGCCCGAAACATGTCGAGTTAAACTCGTTTTGAGACGTGAGTGATCCGTTTATTTTCACTATGAGTGAGTCTCACGGTAGTTTCATGTTTAAAACACTATAGTTAGACCGTTTAAATGAGTGACACACACACACACACACATGAAAAATCCTGTGCGTAAATGCGGTGGTAGGGCGCGTCATTTTAAATTAGACAAGCTATACTGGGTGCTCGGGAGGGACCCGCATAACTTTACCAGCGTATAGCTGAGGTCGTAATGATTAAAAAACATTATGTAAACATAGGTCGAATAATGCTTAGTTTTTGAGATATTTCCATTTTTATGTTTAAATTTTACTATGAAAGTGGTGGAGGTGCTGGGATTGCGTATTTATTATACAAATACAAAAATCATTTATTGCCACAAAATACAAAGAGAGCACAAATAAGCAAAATAAAAACAATAGGTATATGACTACAAAGCATATTGTGCCAAAAGGAACCGGCTCAGCAATAGCCGAACCCGCGCGGCACGCCGGGCTATTATATATGAAAAAAATAAAAAAGTTAAAAAGCATAATTCGACCTATGTTTATATAATGTTTTTTAATCATTACGGCCTCAGCTATACGCTGGTAAAGTTATGCGGGTTCCTCGCGAGCACCCTGTATATACTATCGTTCATGAATTCGATAAAACACGATTTTCTGCTTGAATGGCCATAGGTCAAACGAATTAGGCTTTCACGGCATTTTTACATAAACGCCTAAAGACGAGGCAAACGAGGCAAACGTAGCCGATGGCGATTAGGCGAGAAAGTTCAAGGGTGAAAACTTGTCCGGGGTATTACTTAGTAGAACCCGTGTCGGTCCTTTGATGTTCCAGACACGACGACGGCATGTTGCGAAGTAGCCGGCCTTTATCTTCATTTTGACAGCGTTTGGGACCAAGTGATTTCGAAACATATTTTATCAGCGCCGCTAGCAACATTATACCTAGTTTGACGACCAAATTGCCTAGTGATTAGAAAACCAGACCTGAAGTTCTTAAACTAATGTTACCTACCTAAGGAATTTTGATTCGGTGCCACACAAAAAAATGCGAGCGTGTACGAGCGAGACAGCAACCCGTACCTCTACTCT
The DNA here is from genome assembly GCA_947563465.1 of Archips xylosteana. Lineage (NCBI taxonomy): Eukaryota > Metazoa > Arthropoda > Insecta > Lepidoptera > Tortricidae > Archips > Archips xylosteana. The sequence goes on from OX387364.1 coordinate 16,518,408, forward strand.
ACCATGAGTTACACTTGTTTACAGTGACCGTACTCGCTAGCGACGGCGTAATTGATTTGTATAGAGAATTGTGTACAGCGCCTCTAGCGGTCACTTACGGAAGTACAATTCTCCATACAAATCATTTACGCCGTCGCTAGCGAGTACGGTCACTACAAACTAGTGTAACTCATGGTAGAGGTACCGAACGGGCATACACGTGACACGTGATTGTTAGGCAACGACTCAAAATTACTTAGGTATAGTTACATTACCTAGTTTAAGAACTTAATTATTAAGGTTAAATAAAAAAAAGGTTATTATTTTTTGCTTTTCATTTCTTTCGGCGGTTTAATTTTATTGTTAATAAGTTTTTTAGTATCAGATATTTTTGAAAAAAATGTCAATGATCGCTCAATTAAGTGACATGGTTTTTTTTCCTTATTTTTCCAGAATTGCTATAATATTAAAACAATAAGACTACAGATATTTTATATTTATTACTGCAAATGTATTAATTATCGAACTATAAAAATCGCGGCCGATCTGTACTATGGCGATTGCTAATCCAGTCTATATCATCCTTGATTGAAATTCACTAATACTATTTGCTTGTATCGACCGACCGCTTTAGCCTAGTTGGTAGTGACCCTGCCTACGAAGCAAGAGGTCCTGGGTTCAAATCCCGGTAAGGGCATTTATTTGTGTGATGAGCACGAATATTTGTTCCTGAGTTATGGATGTTTTCTATGTATTTAAGTATGTATTTATCTATATAAGTATGTTTATCGTCGTCTAGTACCCATAGTACAAGCTTTGCTTAGTTTGGGACTAGGTCGATTTGTGTAAGATTGTCCCCTAATATTTATTTTATTTATTTTTATTTATTTTGTTATGCAATTGGGCCCTGTCTATGCGTTTAGAGCTTAAGGTGGAAGCGCACGCTCTAGGCGCGAAATTCAAACTTTTTACAGTTTTTAATTTATTGTGGGTAAACGGTGTAACTGTTAAACTTCATATGGTATTTGCGTTTGTAAAACAATGTTCTTTATTTTATTGTATAAAGCTTTTTAAGAATAAAACTATTAGCTTGAAATAAAAGTTGTCAAAACGTTGAAAGTCCGAATTTCTATGTTTGACAACTTTTATATCAAGCTAACAGTTTTATTCCTAAAAAGCTTTACACAATAATATAAAGAACACTGTTTATAAAATCGCAAGTACCATATGAAGTTAAACAGTTACACCGTTTACCCACAATAAATTAAAACATGTAAAAATTTTGAATTTCGCGCCTAGAGCGTGCCGTTCCACCTTAAGGGCCTACCGTGTTTTTGGCGCATTTATTGCATTCATTTAATCTCGTGCAGTATTATTACAAGTAAAGCTATAGTCTTGAAATTCATGTGTAAGATATTTGAGGATTCACTCTAATGACAAGTGTTTATCGAAACACGATTACTTATAGTTCGCTCGATAGAAAAAAAATCCAAAGTCGTCTCTAAAAAATAAAATAAATTCGTATTACGACGTAAATACTGCACGGCAGGTCATGACTTTTTGAATGTTAATAAAACAAGATGTTTTCTAGGGCTTAGTGTGAAAATACCCGAAAACACGCGCAGTCCAACCAACCTATCTTGAGCCATCGTGCCTCCCCCACGCCCGAAATCACCCACCCAAAATCGATTAGCGCGAAAAGCTCGCTAGGCCCTTAACTGTTAACTCAGAGTCAAAATGGAAACATCATCCTTCAGAACGAGACGGACATAATTCGAATTATAGTCATTTCAAAAAAGATCTTTGTGTTTATTAAAAGAAAAACAGATTTAGTTTTGAAGTGAGATTAATTCGAATTGTGTCAGTCTCGTTCTGAAGGTGATATCACGACCTACCGTTAGCGTAATTCAGAAGTGATGACGTCACATAAAAGCGACATCTACAGGGCCCAAAAATAAGCTTAATTGCCCTATTACCAACGCCGTCAACAGATCAAGAATCAAACTCCCGAGGTTATTCGAAAGCATCGTGTAATATCCTGTAATATTCATTAAAACTTGAAGGGTACGAAAACTTCTGGTATTGTTTCCATAAAATGTAATGTAACCATTGTTAATAATTTGTAACATCGTTCAGTGGAGATTTTACGTGGGAAGTATTAAGTAAATAAAATGAAATTAAAGCGAATAACGTTCGGTTTTAAGCCTAGATTTGAGGGAAGGAGGTTTAACTTTGGTTGTTTGTGTTTGATTTAAATTTGAAGCCCGACTTATATCTGCAATGTTGTTGTAACAGTTAAGCTTTTTTGCTGATGTTTTTTCCTATCTACCGTTCTTGCATTAACCAAAATGGTTCACTAATGTTTAACCGAAACTTTGTTTGACAAATGTTTTCACAACCAATAAAGTATTAGGTATTTATTTCACAAACTATGTTGTTTCAAGAAATGTTTTGATCTAAAACTTATAGTTTGACAACTAGTCATGTAGCAAATTGTATAAATGTTTATAGGTAATTTGATAATTGGGTCATAGGTACACATTCTTTTGTTCGTGGACATAGCAAAAGTTAAGGGTCTATAGCAGGGGTTAAACTTTTTCAGTTTGCGGCGCACTTTTAGATTTCGTATTTTGTCTCGGCGCCCCGCCCCAAATAATTGAGAGAAAGAAAAAAAACAATTTATTGCCTACAAGGCGAGGAATATCGTCAGTTTCGGAACGTACGTATCAATCAGCAAGTGAGCGTTACATACAGTTTCGCGGCGCCCCTCTTTACCCTCTACGGCACCCTAGGGCGCCGCGGCGCATACTTTGGGAACCCCTGGTCTATAGCCAATATTTTTTTAGTCAATTCTACATCAGCGTATTGGACGCCTGGCCACTATCGGCTAATTTTAAAAAATCTTAAAGCATTTGTCACACTGAATGCGTTCTGCGGTCGCGGTCAGGTCAAATTTAACGCAGCCCGCATTATTATACAGAAATTTAGATTATCTGTGCACTAGATAGAGCTTTGTTGGCATGGAAACGTCCCGTAAAAATATAAGCCAACTGTTGGCTTATATGTCATTTGCGTCATTTGCAGGGTTGCCAGTAGTAATATGTTAAAATCCCCAAACGCATTGTCGAAATTCCCCACGTGTGGGGAATGAAAAATTATGTGGGCCGAGTGACTTAGTTTAGAGCTGTTGCGAATAATGAATTGTAGGAAATTAATCAAGACTAGCAGAAATTTGATGTCAAATGTCGCGTATTTGTGTTCATACTTAAAATACACACATTCCCCAATCAGCTTCACTTTCCCCACATTTTGGGGAATGTGAAATTAACTGGTATCATTAAGCACGCACACAGTGACAACCGGAATGACGTAACGCGATCGTAATATGAAGCTGTCAAATGGATTTGCGGACGTTTTGTATCGCAATGTTTGCTACTGACGCTCCATCTAGTGCATAAATAATCTAAGACAGAAATAAAAAAAATATATACTAGAACTACTTCTTCTTCTTCTTAAATTTAAGAGCTATGCTCTTGTCGGTGGAGTAACCGACACTCCGCGCGGTCTTCGGCCAGCCGTTTGACTTCCTGATACGACACGACACCTACTACTAGAACAATTAACCTAAAACTAAAAACCTTGAAAAATATAATATAATAACTAAAATATTTAAAGGGAGTCCCTTTAGGCAAGGTTCCGAAGACACTGGCAGCGTTCCCCCTTTGAATAGCTAAACTAATTTTTTGTCCGAGGTAGCTGCCAGCTACAAAATATATAGAGACCGACAATGTTGTTCATACATAATGCTAGGTTTCAAGGAGCTTAGTAGCTAATGCTTAGTACTTGTCACTTACACTTGTCACATGTGTGTAAACATGTTGTATAAGTGCTTAGCATTAGTGCAACTGCAAGTGCAAGTAATTAGAAGCCGGTCCTATTTACTAGATAGATAGATAGATAGATTTATTTATTTCATGATAAAAATTACAATATAAATTTGCATTGATGTCAAAATTACAAGAATTTATACCATGATCGTCAAAATAATGTAAAATAAAAATAATTAATTATAGTGCACAAAATTTCAGAAAATAAATGTTCTCCCAATAAGGATCGTCAGTATACAAAAAGAGAAAAGAAAAACACTGTAAATATAACTATCACTATGTCAATATCATACATTAAAAAATAAAATATCTCCCAATAAGGATACTAAGCGACAAGCACCTACTCACAGCTAAAAATCTACTAATACTTGTCACTTGTCGAGTGGTGTAAACATTTAATGACAAGTGCAATCTGATTAGTGATTACTCAAAGCTCTTGTAAACTAATACTATTCTCTAACACCAATGTGTAGACGGTTACTTGCCACTTGTCACTGTGCATATAAGTCCCTAACCACCTACACTAATGACAAGTAGGTCATAATTAGTTAAGTTAATTGTAAGGTCTTTTAATATTCTATCGCATTAGGTTAAGAAAATCTGTAATGGTAGAATAGTTATGAAAAAATAAATAAATAAATAAATAAGTACTAAGCCCGTGTAAACCTAGCCAAACCTAGCCATACACGCATCTGACAAATGTAAATGACAAGTACTAAGAATTAGCTATAGTATAAATCTTCCCGGTGAATTTTTCGCTTCGAGCCATTACATTCAATTTGAATCTTAATATTATGACGATACCGTTTGTTTTGAAAGATAAGGACTCGAAGCGAAAAATTCACCTGGGAAGATTTATTAGTATAGTTACTAAGCTCCGTGTAAACCTAGCATAATGCGGGCTGCGTTCAATTTGACCTGACCGCGACCGCAGAACGCATTCAGTGTGACAGATCCAAAATCCTTAAGTTTGCTGACTCGGAGTCGCTAATTTAAGTCCATCCGATGTCGTTCATAAATCCGTCCAGAAATCGTAAATTATCGTAAACGGGGATTAATTGCGCTCGAGTTTGGAATCCTTTGATACGGCCATTAGTTATTCCCTTTAGCTGACGCTGCAGTAAACTTGGGTTGAATAATAAATGCTTATAAGGTATCCTGAGTCTGTCTGCTGGGTACTGCAGACCTGTACCCACAACATAGATTTAGGCTCAAGCCACACAGAAGAGACGTGGGGCGAAGGCGCGTCGCAGTCCGCCCCGTCTCTTCTGTCTGCATAAGCTCTCTTTTGAACGCCAGCGTCGGCTATAGACAACAGTACGTAGTACAAAACTAAACCTATCCGCATCCGCATAAGAATCAATTTTGTTCCTAACAAAAACGATGCGTGGCGTTCAAAAGGTTAAGGTTATTGCATGTTGTGATCGGAATGCTGAAAATCCTTTGAGCCGCACTGACGTTGTGATTATCTAGTAGCTAATGCGACAAGGTTCTGTGGTGGCCTAGGAATCAAATTAGTTGACTGTCTGTACCTATTCCATTAATTTTAAGCAAAACTTGCGTTACGGGTACTAGGCAACGTATAATATAGGCATATATAGATAGCTACATACTTATATAGATACTCATTGTCATCATAATTTCATTTTCATTTTTTTTATATCGAGGAACTAAGGAGAGCCATAATTGATGAAAAAGCAAATTGGATAAAAAAAATAAGCTGCCCAAATTACTAATTCCACGCGGACGGAGTCGCGGGAAAAAGCTAGTTTCTAATATGATCCTCAAGTAAAACTCGGAGCATAGCCCTCTCCATCGTCGTCTGAGTGACTTTGAGCTTTATTATGAGGTCCATCGTTAACCGTATGTTGCAGACAGACCTTTTGGTGAACGGACTCCTAAAAAGAATCACACTAATGTTATAAAGAGGAAAGATTTTTGTATGAAACGAATAAACTTAAAAACTACTGGACCGATTTCATAAATTATTTTGCCGTTAGAAAGCTACATTATCACTGAGTGACATAGGATACGTTTTACTGCGTGTAATACCATTTCCTACGGGAAAATTAGTTTGTCGCGGGTGAAGCTGCGGACGGAAGGCTAGTTGTTCATATTTATTTCTCGCGAAAATACAATAGAATGTTATCTTATTAATAATTGGATCTCCAGTTCTCAGCTTATAGAGACAATAATTAGTTTTTCCTTATTATGTTAGTGTTGACCTTTCCGTCACAAAAGTTACAGAAACAATATTATCTCATTTAGGTCAACTGTTTCCCGCGACTTCACATGAAAAAACTAGCCAAGTGCGAGTCGGACTCGCGCACGAAGGGTTCCGTACCATCTTAATCCTACTAATATTATAAACGCGAAAGTTTGTAAGTATGGATGGATGGATGGATGTTTGTTACTCTTTCAGGCTAAAACGGTTTGACTGATTCTGATGAAATTTGGCAAACAATAGGATTAACATATAGGATACTTTTTATCCCGGAAAATTGCATAGTTCCCGCGGGATAGCGATAAACGAATTCTTCGCAGACGGAGTCGCGGGCAGCAGCTAGATATCTATAAAAAACGGCAATAAAATCACGTTTGTTGTATGGGAGCCCCCTTAAATACTTATTTTATTCGGTTTTTTAGTATTTGTTGTTATAGCGGCAACCGAAATACATCATCTGTGAAAATTCCAACTGTTTAGCTACCACGGTTCGTGAGATACAGCCTGGTTAGCCTAACAGCATAATTTAAATTTCGGAATTTTACTAAATTCCCATGGGATTTCCCAAAACAAAATCTTGGTCTTCATTTTAGGCCTGAGGCCTTTGATCAATTATAACTGTAGATCCACAGTCGCGCGCCCGAAAATGTCAGAGCCAAATGAGCGCCACTTTGATAAAAGTGGCCTTCTTTTTCTCAGTACGTTGCGTGAAATTGTCAAGTTTAGCTGTCAAGTGTCAACCGAAATTCGACTGTAATGAAGTAAAGACTAGGTTCAAATTTCTGTGTAGGTGATGATTTTAATTGTTATGCAAACAAATAAAAAAGTTCGGACACTTTTTGAAGGGGATTTTGTTCGGCAATGTGTATCTTCAGTTATAATTGATCAAAGCCTGAGGCCGTATTGTCTAACGCTTCTGACGCTTGCCTTCGCTTTCACCATCTCTTTATGTCATCAATTTATACCGTTTGACAGAAAGAAATAGTGATTGCGATGGCAAGCGTCAGAAACGTTAGACAATAAGCCTGCTGGTCCGTGTAAGTCCACCATCAACTCTAGCACTGTCTTAGAGATAATCAACGAATTACCAGGTAATTTTTGTGAGTTATCATTATCATCATCATCATTTCAGCCGAAAGACGTCCACTGCTGAACATAAGAAACAAACAGATCGATCCCGCAACCTTAACCAGGTCGTCGCTTCATCTTGTTGGAGGCCTACCCACACTGCGTCTTCCGGTCCGTGGACGCCACTCGAGAACCTTTTGCCCATCGGCCGTCAATTCAACGAGCGATGTGCCCTGCCCACTGCCACTTGAGTCTGGCGATTCTTTCGAGCTATGTCGGTGACTTTAGTTCTTACGCGGATTTCAATCAACCAAAGCGAAGTGTATCAACCAAAATGTCTAAGAGAAAAACACAGTATAATAATATCCCATTTTATGTACTGCCTTTTCGGCGAATTATTTTTCGCAAACTGATTCATTTGGTAAATGTTTAATTTCCCAAATGTTAATTTTTTCCGAAACTGTAAACTATTCAGGATATATTTCAGGACTATCCTGTAGGTTAGGTTAGGTTAGGTTAGATTTGTTTTATAACAATCCTGAAAAGTTTACAGTTTCAGAAAAAATAAACATTTGGGAAATGAAACATTTGCCAAATGAATCATTTTTCGAATAGCTTTTCGCCGAAACATTAGTAAACCGTATAATATAATGGCGCGGTGAAATCCAATTCAAGGGATTCAAGGGACTCTCGAACAACAGAACAGGAGAGGCCCACTGAAACTTTTTCCCTGTTATCTAAGCTTGTTATCGGAGAACAATGGCACGTTATCGCGATCGTGGGACGTATTGGCACCTCTCGGTCTTTTAACGATCTCGTTAACTTCCCATTCAGGGTTTGAACTTATAAAGATACAATCTCGCGCGAGGTATTTTGTCAAGTTTGGTATGAAGTATCTTTTTATATTTTTTATTTTTTAAACTTCATTTGTTTTTACTTTTACGGTCATCCCGTGAAATCCATATATTTCATACTAAATACAAACTGAAACATGGATGCACAGAAAAACCCCAGAAAAAAGACCAGCGCTGGGAATCGAATCCAGATCCTCAGCATTCCGTGCCGCGTGCTCTTTCCCTACACCACCACTGGTCAGCAGTTTAGACACATTTTTTTCCTATACATCGCACACCTCAGTTTGTTAATTAGTCACACTACGCAGGCAGTGATACAGCGCCATCTATGTTATACTCTCATCGAGAGATATCAACACTCCTTCGGAACTAACCGCTCGCTCACCCGGACAAGAGATGGTCTTTTTAATGGCTGAACTTAAAAAAAAATTAAAAGAGATCACTTTGCCGGCCTTTGTATAAAAGACCTCTCGTCTAGCCGCACCTGCAACGTGACACTTAACGTCAATATTTCATAGCATGTTGGAGAAAAAATACATAGGTATGTGCTAATGTGACAAATTCTACGTATTCTTAAAAATAAACTTTAAAAAGTCCGTGTTCTCCCTTTTTATATAAAATAGTGCCCAAACAAGCTTTTCAAGTTATACCACTATTTTTATGTCGGTGATAAAACAACATAACAGTCTATAAAACTATGATTATACGGCATGTTCAAGGGAGACATAAAAATAATACATCCGTACGCGACCCATATCTTTAAATATGTATGTATTGACGCATGGAGCAGGCTCTATATATAGCTACTGTTTTATTTAACACACGAATGCTTCAATAATGTAATATACTTACTTACATATTATGTACAAGGTTTGTACGAACTCAAGCCGTATATGTTTATGGGTGTATTGATTTAACGTTAAAGGATTAGATGTCATTTCGTAGGTTAGGTGCAAGCCCGAGTTCGAACCAACGACCATTTGCTTGAGAGGCCAAAGGTCAAACCACTAGGCTGCCACAGCTTTTTTCCATATTAATCTTAAATATAGAATCATGTGTTTATGTGCGAAATTACATTTGAAAGTTACCATGAGCTTTTACTGTGAAGGGGAAACATCGTAGGAAACCTGTACACACCTGAGAAGAAATTCAATGGTGTGTGTGAACTTCCTAAACGCACATGGCGCGCGTAGGAACTACGGCCCAAGTACTCTCAAACAATCAAAAATCAAAAAATCAAAACGTTTATTCTGCAAATAGGCCGCAAAGGGCTCTTTTACATGTCATTTTTTTTAAACTACCAGCGCTTTCGTAAGGACCATCATTGCCAAGAAGAATGCGCCGCAAGAAACTTGGCAGAAAGTCATATTTTCAAATTAAAATATAATAAATTACAAATTAAAAAAATCATACAAATATAGAATTAAGTAAATAAAAAAAATAATTATATAAAAAAACAATACAGGGATGTATTGGGTCCCTTAGTTAAAAAACTAAAACAATACCTACATCTTAACTATATCTACGTATCTCTTATTCTGAGAGGAGGCCTAGATAGCCTGGGTTGCTGATGATGGAATTTTTTACCAGTTGACGTATTCTCTCAATGAAATACACCTCGTCGCGTATCCGTGTCTACTGACCCCTTTAGGCACCAACTATTAAATCTGAAGGACTTAATACCTTCGCCATATCGCCTGAAGTTACTGACGCTGAAACCCTTTCAAAAGGGGTTACGCAATTTAATATACAAACTTCGGTAACGCACGGCATACAAAAACATGGAGAAAAAACATTTCTGCCACAGGAAGGGTTGGAGTGGTTTGCGGTGTTATTCTAAGAAGCTGTCTTGAATGTCTTTATGCGTTCACAAACAATTTCAACTTGGCCATTCAACGCGAAAACGCTGCCTGTCTCCTGGGACGCCATCCTGGAGCAAAATTCAGGTACGGCCCAATACGGTTTGCGAGCGGTAATTCAATCGTTTGGGAGAGGATAGGAATGGGTTGAGCTTGGGATGAGCCTCATTTTCCTGTTAATTCGCTTTGTAAATAAATAAGGCTCATCCCAAACTCAGCCCAAGCCTCTCGCAAACCAGTGATTTTTGGCGTTCCTGAATAGCAGTTCCAACAAAATTTGAAATTGCAAAAACCAACAATGAATACGGTCAAAGAGTATGGAGATGCATCTTACCGCGTATTTTGAATGGATTTTCAAGCGAATTATTAAACTTAATTGAAGGTCGAACGAGTAGACAAGCTAGAAATATTATAAAAAGACACATGTTTAAAATAAGAGGGCAAACTACCGACATAAAACTTACTTAATATTTGTATATTTATACCTACGCAACCCTGACTAGCAATGTCAATTATATTTGATTTGACTTCGTAGAAATAGATTACTTTGTATAATTATTAATTAAAACCTTGACTATATGTTACACAAAAGGACTTCTTAACTCAATAATCTTTTTAAGTTAAGATTAAGTAGTTAAGATAATGCATGTAATATTGTATTTTTTTTTTAATGAAATAACAGTCTAAATTTAAGTTTTAAAATTTTTTAATTTTTTTTTTTAAACCAAACCCAACCCAAACGATTGAATTACAGCCACCAAACCCGTGAAGGCCCGTTCCTGGATTTAACCCCTGGGCGATATTGCAGTTATTTATACCTAATTTGGAATCAGCATAATGTATATAATTCAATATCACCCAGGATTTCGCTTGAACCTGAAGTATAGGTATTATGCAGGAGCGAGAAAGAGGCGTGTGCCGGCTTAACAATTTATTTTGGACTGACGTCACATGGATGATCTTACAACTACCCGATACTTAATAATAGAGAGCTAAGTACCCACTTAAATACTACAGAACCAATTCGCCTTTTAACCGTTGTTTTTATTATTTTAGTGTATTTTTTAACTATTTTAGTGGCAATAAACGATTTCTTCTTTCTTCCTTGTATATGTTTTTTTCAAGCATTAGCTAGCTAGCTAGCTCTGGCTAGCTAGGAAAGCTAATTTTATATCACGCAAAAAATGACACCCGATATTGTAATTGCATAATATTCGATTCCAAACTGCATGATAGTATATAAGTTAATAAGTTATACCTATGTTTATAATCTCACGAAATTGGTTACACATCATCATCATCATCTTTTTAACCAAAAGACGTCCACTTCATCCTCTTAGAGGCCTAACTACACTGCGTCTTCCGGTCCGTGGACGCCACTCGAGAACCTTTTTGCCCATCGGCCATCAGTTCTACGAGCGATGTGCCCTGCCCACTGCCACTTGAGTCTGACAATTCTACGAGCTATGTTTACACATAATGTAACGGTTTCTACTATTATCCAGTGACATAATACGTTTAATTGGGACATATGTGCGGCTAAAACATATTCATAATTACCTACTCAGAATACGGCTCCAGTTTTGTCCTAGAGTTTTTCACTCTCCTCGCTTTCAAAGCTTTCCATTATTTCAGCGTTTCGTTCAGAAGTTTTCCCGTTTTTCCCGTTTTGTCGCACAAGCGTCCGCTATTACTTGGGATTATAATGCTTGTTAACACACTTGAGGAGATTGCGTCGGCGTTACAAATGAATTCGTCTGAAGCGTCATAGAAACGGTTCTTGAGTTGAGTACTTGGGTCCCTTTTGCGGTTCTCCGATTAAGGAAGTGGTTGTTTGTTACAGAGTCAAGAATCGTGCGTTCGGTGCCTGTTGAATAGAAAACGAGTTTTTGATAAAAAAATCATGTTTAATACAAGCTTTTTCACCTGACTCTTTTTGCCCTTGGTTATCAAACTACTCGTCAAGACCAATCAAGCGAGCCTAAACTCGATTGGGTTATGTCGTTTTATTACAGAGTTCCTATGGCCACCTTCCAGCTCCATGTCACAATACTTAATATTGCATTGTCACCTGATTTGCACATGCATGCAAAATTTTAGCTCTATCGGTAGGTAACCGGGAAGTGGGTAAAATTTAACTTGCAAGATTTGATTACAGACAGACATCGGGACAGGTTAAACTAAATGCAAGCTTGTAAAAAAGAAAGAAAGAATATACATTAATTTAATAATTTATTTTTAAAGTGATTGTATAACTAAATATTCTGTGAAAAAGTATTTCAAGCGTCTACCCTGTTGCCGTTATCAACATCGAGCAAAAGGATAGATTTGTTGAAATTCCCACGGGATAGGGAATAAACGGGATTTATTATATTCACTAAGTAATACCAACGATGATGGATGAGACGATGGATTTTTGGATGTTGCCGTTGCCGGATATTTGTTTTATTCAATGAAAGAAATGAGGAAGCTTTACTGCGCGGACGAAGTCGCTGGCACCAGCTAGTCGCTAATATTTTATCGACGGAAGCCCTTCAATTCACTAAATAAAACAATAGATATAACTCGCAGAAAAACCATTCTCAAAGGGCACATTTATTCAAGCCTAAAGTCACATTGAATAGATTTATTCCAGAAACGCCTACTAAAGCCAATATCATGAATTTTAAGTGTCGATATTTTTCCCGATCGAAAAGCAATATCTGTTATCGTATTTCAATTTATTCTAGGCGCATGTCGTTTCGGCTGTGAGTTAAGACTGCGCTGACATGACAATAGAGAGTTACTCGTAGGGCCATCGTCATAAATAAGTGATCTGTAGTGTGAGCTGCGCCACACACACACTCTCCCACTATGTAGTATATAATTGTTGTAACCTTATTAAATAGAGACAGTATCTACTCGACTCTTGGTCTTTTAATACAAACATCCTTACATGGCGACCCTGCCAGTGCGGCCTTCGCGCTGCACTGGCGGCGCGCCGCGCCGACCAGTTTAAAAAGACAATATACCTATAGTGAAAAAGTGAAATAAAAATGGACTAATAAAATAAACTAAAGTGTGTTGAAAAATGTGGACTAAAGAAAAGACAATTAAAATTAATAATAAGTGTGTTAAGTAAGAATAATTAAGTTACAATTCTTTAAATAAATATACATAAGAATACGTTATGAAGCAAACGGAAGAAGATAATAAAAAAAAAAGAAGAACTAATACATGAAAACTATGGAAGAAAGAACAGGAAAATGAAGACAAAGGGTGAATAATATATGAAATTGACGAAATAAAGGAAGAAAGAAGATAAAATATAAAAAAAAAAATACGAATAAATTAAAATGAAGTAAGAAGAGAAGAATAAAACAATTAAAATGAAGAATGAAGAAAATAAATAAGAAATAAAAATTAATAAGGAAGTAAATAAATTTAAGAAAAAAGAAGAATATAAGTAAATCAGAGGAATAGTAGAGTAGAAAGATGAAGATATTGAAGAAGAAGACCAGGACAGAAGAATTTAGGAGGTTAGCTGCAAGGAGCTGATATTGGATCGGAGTGGGAAGCAGCAGGGTAGTAGATGGAGTCGTTGAGGATGGAGTCGATGTTGGAGTGAGACGGACTGGAGTTTTGAAGACAGCAAAGAGTGTTGGGTGATTTCGTAGATTTTCGGAACTAAACACGCGTAAGGTGAAAAAATATTTGTTTTGTGTAGTTAGGTAATGTATTAGTAACAAGAAGATATTATTTCAAATTTTTTTTTTAATTGTGTGTTGTTTTATTGTTTATGCCATTTGCTGACGAGATTTCGTAGATTTCATAAAATTCAGTTTTTTATGAGTAATATTAGTAATGACCGCGATAGTCTAAAATATTCAGTTTTTTTTTTCAAAATTATTTTGTACTTAATAACAATACTTTTATTACAGTCGAAATTTTATTCTAAAAATAGATTAGGAAAGATTCACGCGCTTTAAGTCGGATGATCTAATGTAGGTCATCAAACATAGATATCGGAATGTGAGGTGTGTTATTTCGTCTCACATTTCACTAGGTAAATGAGGTACTGTGCGCTCTTTAAGCAATGTTTTAATTACATCGTTATGAAATAGGTTTTACAGAACTTGATAGTTAAACGATTTTTTTTTACAACATGATTCGTAAATTCATTAGGATGTACTTAAATAGCCAAGATTGTCACTTTTATTCAGCTGCAGACGGATAAAAAGGACGATCCAAAAATAATTTGTTATTGTTGCTAGCTTGATCACCTGGCTTCCATTTCAAATTATTATACAAAGTCAATAGATAGTTACATTATTTGAAAATATATGTATACAGTTTTTTTTTTAGAGAATTTCCTAGTCGGTTTAATGATGATTTTTTTTTACTGGTGGTTTTACTGGTTTGTTAAGAATTTTCAGAAGAATAAGGAAACGGTAGTATAGTATTGAGTTTTAAATAGGATTTGGGGTATGTATTGAATTAGTAAAGGAAAGGTTTTATCAGATTATTAGGTTATCGTATGATTTTGAAAGAAAGGTATGTGCTAGGGGAAGCGGAAACAATCAAGATTTTCATTAGCTGTTAAGAAGGCCACTACTCTTAAAAGTTGATGGAATTCTTGTGAGTTGAAGTTTTCAATTGAGTGAGTTATTTGTAAGATTTTGAATGCGTTTTTATTTGCGATGGTATAGGATAGTAGGTAGTTGTAATTCCAAGGTTCACCAGGATATAAGGCTAGGTAGCTGAATCCTTGATATTGGATCATGTTTCGGTCGAGCTACCACTCGTGACAATTCTTGGACACAAGGTATGATTAAAAAGAATGGAAGTGTTAAATGATCTACCTAGGTAAGTTTTGTATAAATGAATATTATGAATGTGCGCGCACGAAAGTGAATAAATAATATCCTTATATCCTGAACTAATAAATAATATGAAGTTAAAGTCCGGCCGGACACGAAATATATAAAAGTGCTGTGGACCTTGATGATGTTGGCTTGATGATGATGATGATATTATTATAGTGATGCCGAAGTAGCACACTGATAAAGAAGAAGTATGAATTTATTAGAATAAAAGTATAAGGAAAAGACATTAAATAATAGAAGTAGTTTGAAACAGACAGTTGAGTTTACAAGGCAAATTTTTTTTTGAGTTTTATATATATGATTTTATGATAAATATATTGGTAAAAAGAGCACAGTACACATCATTATTACGAATAGCGCTAGTTTATTTTTGTTCATGAAAAATTTATATTAGGTAGGTATATCTCGTCAGCAAAGCGTGCAAGTTTAGAAGTAAGAGAATACTGTTTAATGCTACTTATGCTATGGTATAATTATGTAATTTTAAATTGATTATGATTATATGAAGTATGTACAGGTCAAAACTAAAATTTAAAAAAAAATAGATAAAGAACTTTCATATTTCCTAATATTGTTATGTTTTGGGTATTTTTTTAATGGTTATTGTTATTTTAATTTTTTTTTTTTAAAAATATGTAAATTTAGCATATTTTTTTCTTTTTAACAGGGGAGGTGTAGTGTGAGCTGCGCCACACACACACTCTCCCACTATGTAGTATATAATTGTTGTAACCTTATTAAATAGAGACAGTATCTACTCGACTCTTGGTCTTTTAATACAAACATCCTTACAGATCACCGTACCTTTTCACTTTAACGTCATGTTTGACAAGCCATACGAAATTATGTAACGGGGAGCCCCTTTTCTCCCATAATCTTTTTTATCCGAATTTTGAAAGTCAGAAATCGATGTCCATAATATTATTGCTCATAAATATCGATGGTGATAATTTTTTTAAAGCATATCGCTTAATAGTTCTAACTGCAATGATCCATAATCCTATTGATCATAACTTTAAAAAGTCATAATATTGATATCAATAAAATTTAACGGAATATCGTTGATTATTCAGAAACATTGTAAGGCATTTATCTTAAAGTAATAATTGTTTTCGGTCATAATTTAGCATTACCTAAAATGCACTAAGCATATACATCGAAATCTATAATATCTAAAGGAATATCGATAATTATTCAGAAACATTGTAAGGCATATCGCTGGCAGCGAGCGAGCGAAGCGAGTGAGCAAGACCTTTCAGGGCAGAAGCGACTCGGACAGGTTAGGTTCAGAAGGCTTCGATGTTAGGTATTTTTTTTATGATAGCACAGAAAAGAATTATTACCTTTAATATTATGAAATGTTATACAACCATGACACTGAATGTTATTACAAAGTAATATTATGCCTAAAAATAATTATGACCTGCGAAAAAAGACCATGCAATAATTATTATGAGTGACTTTATTACCTTTAACATTATGAAGAGTGATGCATTCATGACACTGAATGTTATGACTTTACTTATTGTTCCTTACAATAATTATGACTTAAGAAAATCGTAACTCCAATTTATGTTGTTTAATATTATGACTTCCGATAATATGACGAAGAAAAATTATGACAGAAAACGTTATGGGCTTGAAAATTCGGAACAAAAATTTTATGGGAGTCATTATAGACAAGGGTCTAACGACGAAGAAGGGACGACGAAGGGTATAAGGATGTAACGACTGAAAGCGACAAGGATCACTTATTTCTCACAGTACTCATCACTTCTTATGTAATGCCGCAGAGAAACTCCGATTGTAGCCCTCTCCATCGCCGCTTTCTTAAGCCCATCGTCGTCGGCCACGTCTCAGTGTCATAAGGGTTGTTACACATACCACAACCACAACCACGACACATCGTCGGGCGCATATTTTGTATTGGAAATGAATAGTATCATTCACACGTACCACATTTTGCCGTCGTTATCGACCGCGTGTGTACCGACTATTCACACGTGACCACTGCTTGACCGCATTTTACGCTGCGAGGCGGTGTTGTTGTGGTACGTGTGAAACAACCCCAAGTAACTGGCAACACACACTGGTCAAAGACTTTTGATTTGAGACACTGTGGTAAGTATATTGGATGGCATGATATTGCGAAGTGGGTTTCGTCGATTGACCTTTGTAAAGTTCACTCAAAATGAATATGGCAATATTTCACTTGTTGTTACGAGTACATTGAGGCAATAATTCAGGCGATGTTCCCCAGTGAAACGGGATGAAATACAAACCCTCTTACATTCCAAATTGTAAGAGAAATTCGGAAAACTCGAGGGAAATAGAAAATTAAATGCTTTCGCGATGGCGTTCGCCTGTGTGCGGCTGGTTGGTTTTATTTTCATAATTACTGCACACTGTTTAATTATACTTTTTAACTGATTTCAAATAACATAGATCTGTTTTTGAAAAACAACCCGACTGTGCAAAAATAATTTCTTATTTACACCCAAAAGTGGGCCCATGTATAAAATTAATATTTGTTTACGTTACCGTCCGTCTTTGGGTCATCGACTTACCATCATCATCATCATCATCATCATCATCCCAGCCTATATATAAGTCCCACTGCAGGGCACAGGCGTCCTCTGAGAATGAGAGGGTTGGGCCGTAATTCCCACGCGGGTCCAGTGCGGATTGACTTACCGATGAGTGCCAAATTTCAACTCAAGTACAAAACAAACTTTTGAAATCGTATACATGACATCGGAAATCCGTGTTTTCTGTGTAATTCCCGTTCCCACGGGAATTCCGGGAAAATACTCGTGTCACACGAAGCTGAGATTGATCTAATGACACCTCATTCTTTAATCTTTTCAACGGTTTGTTTAATCTTTTTCGTAGGTAGATATTGCTCTGCACGCCGTGACTGATATATACACATCGGTAACTCGTGGCATTTAGGTAGCACTTAACAGTTATTAACAGACTAGTGATGGGACAATGTTCTTTCTGTACGAGTCGACAAAAAGAAACTAGTAAGAATTTTAATCATTTAATATTATGACATTCGTGATAAATAATTAATATTTGTTCTAAATTTTTACAAGTCAACCTACTCCTCAGAGGCCGCTGCAATAGCAAAAGCGAAGCGATTATTTTCGCTGAGTGATTTATTAAGTGACATAAGTTTTATCGATCAAAATTTTGGTATTCTGGCCACGTCAGTCAAGGAATTGGAAGGTAGAAGCCTTAAACTAAAAGAGTCTTTGGAGATCGTATTTAAAATTGAAAAGTCACTTTCATTACTGAGACTGCACCACAAAGGTAAACTTGTTTATCAAAAGCTGAAAATAGTATTATCAAAAAATCCAGTATATCTTACAACAAAAAATATCAATAACTTATTACAAAATAAAGAACTTGAAATCAAAGAGAATATCAATAAAAATACGCTGCAACATTACAATAAAATGCTTTTTTTACCCATTACGTCAGTAGAGGTTGAAAGATCATTTTCTTACACAAAGTGAATTTTTTCAGGTAGAAGATGTAGGCAGACTTGTAAAAATTTAGAACAAATATTAATTATTTATCACGAATGTCATATTTAAATGATTAAAATTCTTATTGGTTTCTTTTTGTCGACTCGTACAGGAAGAACATTGTTCCATCACTAGTCTGTTAGAAACTGTCAAGTGCTACCTAAATGCCACGAGTTACCGATGTGTAGATATATCAGTCGTAGGCGTAGAACCTGCGGTGCGGATATATGTGTCGTTGGCGTCGAAAAGGTTAAAATCCATCGAGCCATTTAGGGTGCCTTTCCACCAGAGATGTGCTACGCTACGTTGCTATGGATGTGTCTGATATCCACCAATCATGTTCATTGGTCCACATAGCATAGTACTGGTGGAAACGGGTTCAACTAAGCTATGATTTTTATATGGAAAGATGCGTGCCCTGGATGCGTGCTATGGATGCGTGCTACGGATGCGTGCTATGGCGGTGCAAGCGTCTCCCCCCTCACCGCGCTGCCGCTCCGCGCGCCCCTGTCGACACATCGCATAGCTCGAGCTGCGCATCTTCTTCGCACAGCTGCCTCGCGGCTGCTCATCTACATAGCGCGGGTCTATAATGACTCCCATAAAATTTTTGTTCCGAATTTTCAAGACCATAACGTTTTCTGTCATAATTTTTCTTTGTCATATTATCGGAAGTCATAATATTAAACAACATAAATTGGAGCTACGATTTTCATAAGTCATAATTATTGTAAGGACTAATAAGTAAACTCATATCATTCAGTGTCAAGAAGCATCACACTTCATAATATTAAAGGTACTAAAGTCACTCATAATAATTATTGCAAGGTCTTTTTTCGCAGGTCATAATTACTTTAAGGCACAATATTACTTTGTAATAACATTCAATGTCATGGTTGTATGACATTTCATAATACTAAAGGTAATAATCCTTTTCTGTGCTGTCATAAAAAAAATACCTAACATCGAAGGCTAAGGCGGGAGCTACGCTTACGCTTCGCTCCCGCCTTAGCCTTCTGAACCTAACCTGTCCGAGTCGCTTCTGCCCTGAAAGTCTTGCTCGCTCGCTTCGCTCGCTCGCTGCCAGCGATAATATGTCTTACAATGTTTCTGAATAATTATCAATGTTCCTTTGGATGTTATAGAATTCAATGTAGATGGTTACTGCATTTTAGGTAATGAAAAATTATGACTAAAAACAATTATTACTTTAAGATATATGCCCTATAACGTTTCTGAATAATCAACGATATTCCCTTAAATATTATTGATATCAATATTATGACTTTTTAAAGTTATGATCAATGGGATTATGGCTCATTGCAGTTAGAACTATTAAGCGATATGCCTTACAAAAATTATGTCCATCGATATTTATGAGCAAGAATATTATGGACATCAATTTATGACTTTCAAAATTCGGATAAAAAAGATTATGGGAGAAAAGGGGCACCCACATAGCGCATCTTCCTCGCACAGCTACGTAGCTTAGCATTGGTGGAAACGGTCACACAGTTTCGTAGCGTAGCTTTCACATCTTCGGCGAAGATTCTTCGTAGCATAGCTGCATAGCACATCTCTGGTGGAAATACACCCTTAGGCTACAAGGCGTGCCAAAGAATCATACAAACACAAATTCACTCGAAAAACTTTACTGTCTTTCGGTAGTAGGGTAGTAGATATGTACTTTAAAGACAAAGGTTACATGGGTATCGAAACTTAACTATTACATCATTAGGTAGAGCTTGTCTAATTTAAAATGACGCGCCCCACCAACGCATTTGACATACAGGGTTTCAAATCCTGTATGTCAAATGTGGTGGTGGGGCGCGTCATTTTAAATTAGACAAGCTCTGTCAAAGTTTTGACAGGGATACATATCATGGGCTCTCTTAGTTAATTACTTAATTTTTAAAGTACAGATCCCTCCGTGCATGAGGTGCGTCCGTGCCTGTAAGTCTAACATGAAAAAGTTTTTTGTAAATAAATAAATGAGTCACACTTTTTTCTTTTTCCAGCTTCTGTATATCCTAAGAAAGCTAATAACATGTTCTACGAAACTCGGAAAATCTGACTTGCGAGTTAACAAATTTAATAATCTTCCATGATATACGGGGACCACTAACAGAGCGATATTGCCTCGCCGAGATATGTCGGCGGGGTTATAAAGCCACTAGACAGCAACAGGCAGAGTAACGAGCTTTACGTGGTATCTTTAGGCAGCTTTACCACCTACGAGGCAACGACTAGCTATCAACTTTTAAATCCTGTCTTATCATACTATTACACACCCCGGATTGGTGGGAGCAAATCTGTACTGAAGTTTAATTAGTGCGAGGACAAATTAAACTAATTTTATTAGTTAATATCGATAAAAAACGACGTACAACCTCATCATCATCAGCATATGCTCGTCCACTGCTGGACATAGACCTCTCCCATGGCACGCTACTGAGCACGGTTCTCAGCCACTCTCATCCAGGTCTTGCCAGCCGCCTTGCGAAGATCATTGCTTCACCGAGCCTGAGGACGTCCTAGGCTACGTTTGCCGATCCGTGGTCTCCACTCAAGAACTCGTCTACCCCAACGGTTATCGGTTCTTCGGGTTATATGGCCGGCCCATTGCCACTTCAGCGAGCTAATGCGGTGGGCTATGTCGATAACTTTGGTTCTCTGTCGGATCACTTCGTTACGAATTCGATCTTTCAGAGAACCTATGTAAGTTCGAAGATTTTATATAATCACATATACAAAAGATGAAAATGTCGTCAAATAAATTAATTGCAGATGTATCGTCAATGACATGCGAGCATTCCAAAGCTAAAAAATGCTGGATGCAAGACATACATAAAAGAAACCCTAGATCAACAAGCATTGTTTGCGATTGACTTACGACGGGCAAAATCTCTGTCAATCTTTAAATCTATGCTTAAGGTGTACTACCTGTCATCTTGTAATAATTAGCTTTGTTATAGTTTGTTTATTTATTTATATGTGTCTGTTTATCCCACTGCTTATATTTGTTTTAGACGTGTACCTATTATAATGTAAGTACTATATATGCATGAGTAGATGTACTAATTTTCTGATCCACTGTTGATGCACCACCAGCTGTAAACTAGTCTTTCCTTCTTTCTGGTAAAGGGTTGCCTGGAAGAGATCGCTCTTAAGCGATAAGGCCGCCTATTGTATCTTTCTCTCTGTGTACCTGTTTTCTGTATTGCTTACTATTCCTGGTGTACAATAAAGAGTCATTGTATTGTATTGTATTGTTAAATATAGCATCATTACAGCAAAGGTAGGTAACTGAATATTTTACGAAACAACCCGTCGCCGTGCTAAAGCCGTGTAACTCGCGTTACAGTGAAAAATGCTCCCTATTACTTTCAGTGGAAATATGACCGAATCCGTTCCGTTCTTTTCCTTTTCAAACAAAGAATTTGACTATGCTATTTTTTTTTCTTTTGGCACCAGAGTTCATTTCAGTGTCGTAAATCTTTAGGTATTTACTGTAATTGCGAATCGTGATGAAATCTAATGTGATATACAACGTCTCTGTCCTCTGGACATAGACGAGTAGGACGTGTTTGTTGGCAACCCCAACACAAAATTGTTCAACAAAAGATTAATGTTAAACAAACTCACGTATTTAATCAACTTAACGTATCTAACTTTGATCAATTATAACTGTAGATCCACAGTCGCGCGCCCGAAAATGTCCGAGCCAAATGAGCGCCACTTTGATAAAAGTGGCCTCCTTTTTTCTCAGTACGTTGCGTGAAATTGTCAAGTTTAGCTGTCAAGGGTCAACCGAAATTCGACTGTAATGAAGTAAAGACTAGGTTCAAATTTCTGTGTAGGTGATGATTTTAATTATTATGCAAACAAATAAAAAAGTTCGGACATTCTTTGAAGGGGATTTTGTTCGGCAATGTGTATCTTCAGTTATAATTGATCAAAGGTATCTAAAAAGGAAATGGTAGGTCATTAAATTAGGAAGAAACACACTGGTTAACCACGCAATTCTCATTAAATTGAATAGTTGATTATCTTTTCAATGGTACGAGCTAAGATACTAGTGTCTTATTGTCAGAGAAATTAGCTTCTCTTATAGTCAGACATAATCCGCGGGGCAAATTTTGTTGACAGGTAGGGACTTCCTATATCGACAAATTAAATTATCAGTGCTCGTTCTGTATACTAGTGATCGCCCCCAACATTGTGTGTTTTTGGTCTATTGTTCAACATAGCATATTTTAAATAATCGCTAGGTTGTATAAAGGTAGGGCGTAATACCTATTGCACTACAAAATAGTTAATATTATCTCAACCTCTTTAGATAATTAATTAACTAACTAACGCCCGAAAATATGGTAAATGGGACATGGGACACGAAGAAAAAAATTGGGACGAGTAAAATTATAAAATTGTTTTTAAAAACGAAGAAGAGTATTGAGTTATTATTTATTTATTTTTTTACTCTTAATAAAAACATATTTTTACAAGCAAACCCTTGAGTGATACTAGTATATAGAACTAGCATCGATTGTTGAGTTTATCGATATAGGAACTCCCTACTTGTCAAACAATTTTGCCCCGCGGATTCCTATGTCTGCTTATAGTTAACGGAGGTACTCAAATAGAAAACGCTTTATATATTGAGCAGGTTAATTTGTTTGGCGAACCTTAGAGGAAGGAGGCTTATGTTCAGCATTGGACGTCTTTCAGCTGAAATGAAGATGATGTTAATTCGAAAAACGGAACCCTCTTTCCTGTAGTCGGATAACATCCCGGTCATCTCTCTTCAGAAAATAGTCCTCCCTCAGGCCGTCGGTAACCGAGCCGTGAGTCCATTAAAAAAACTTTTCCAACTTTACTAATGCCATTTGTTTCTTGGAAACAAAAGAAGTTATATTGAAGTCTGAAATATAAAAAGTCGGGGTTTGTTACGAGACGACCACCTCTGCCAGGTAAGTTTTCTTTTATTATGTCCGTGTTTTGTTTGTTTCGAATAAAATTATACAGCGTGTCTGTGTGAACTATATTTTTTCACTTCTCATACTCGTAAAGTTGTTTTTTATGTCGAGAGAATGCTGCATAGCTTTTTATGCCCTTGTGCATAGAGTAAAATCTTCGTCAAAGACCAAGGCAATCAGCCATAAACAGTAGAAATTAATTAAATTAAATTTTTGAGTTTTCTTTTGGACTCAGCCATAGGGGGGTATTTGCCGTAGTCGCCACGCTTGGCAGGCGGGTTGGCGACCGCAGTGGAAAAACCGTATATATATTAGGGACGCTGCTGCCCGTCCTCCGGTATTACTGGCCGCAGTTTTAGGACATACCCGGGTCCGAGTTGGTCTTAAATTGAACATGGACAAGACGAAGGTCATGTCGAACGCCCATGTTGTACCAACTCCCGTCGTAATCGGAGATACTTTGCTCGAAGTTGTTGACGACTATATCTATCTGGGACATACAATCCAATTGGGTAGGTGCAACTTCGAGAAAGAGGTCAATCGACGAATTAGACTCGGCTGGGCAGCGTTCGGGAAGCTCCGCAATATCTTGTCATCCGATATACCGCAGTGTCTCAAGTCAAAAGTCTTTGACCAGTGTGTGTTGCCAGTGATGACTTATGGCACTGAGACGTGGCCGCTAACGATGGGTCTTATAAGGAAGCTCAAGATGGAGAGGGCTATGCTTGGAGTTTCTCTGCGGGATCGCATTAGAAATGATGAAATCCGCGCAAGAACTAAAGTCACGGACATAGCTCGAAGAATCGCTAGACTTAAGTGGCAGTGGGCAGGGCACATCGCCCGTAGAACTGACGGCCGATGGGGCCGAAAGGTTCTCGAGTGGCGTCCGCGGACCGGAAGACGCAGTGTAGGTAGGCCTCCAACAAGATGGAGCGACGACCTGGTTAAGGTAGCGGGAACGCATTGGATGCGGATAGCGCAGGGCCGATCTGTTTGGCGAGCCTTGGGGGAGGCCTATGTTCAGCAGTGGACGTCTTTCGGCTGAAATGATGAATTTTTGAGTTATTTTTTTTAAAAATCAATTAATAAAACTAAATAAATCTAGTACATTATTATAGAAATTGCAATCTTGTAATCAATAATTGTTGTCTTGTCTTTATTTTTTTAATTTTTTTCCTCGTAAATGTGCTGAAAATCATTGTGTGTACACGGACAGTAAGAGGATCCCCTTCTTACGGCCCTCAATGCACAATGTACTATTATAATATTAGTGTAGCTTCTATAGCGATGTGCGTGTGTGCGTTTGTGAGTGTTTTGGCGTAACACGTTTAACTAAAAACGTATCTAAGAATGGCCCCTTACTACTACTACCGAAATTATTTGAATTAAATGTATTAATAGCTATACGTAACCTTGTATCCAGAATAAGATGACCAAAAACATATTGAAAAAAAATATTTGTAGACGAATTCGTGGCCTGCAACTAGTTACCTCTTCACCCTCAAACCGCTGAAACGATTTAGATGAAATTTATGGAGATATTTATTTATTTTCACATCTCATGCTCTTAAAATGTTACTTTAGTCTCTGCATATCGGGACTAAAGCTCTTTTTTGATCTCTAGGGATTAAAGTAATTTTTTTTTAATTTACTTTGGAAACCCCTAAACTGCCAATCACGGTGTTTGTGGATGGAGGATTATTGCCATTTTCAGTGACTGGTCATAGACAATTTTAAAGCTTTCCACAGACCGCAGCGCGCTGCGGACGCTTCGAAGCGCTCCGTAGCGCTCCGTAGCGCCCTGCGCTTCGGTCTGTGGAAGCCTTTAGTGCGTGGAAATACCTAAGCTCAAAATGACAACTGTATAAAAATATTTTAAAAAATAATAATTTCGTGAAAGACCATGAATAATTACGAATATTAATCTATTTAATTATATTAAAGATGAATTCATTTTATTATGCATACTTAGTCCAATTAGCTATGAAATATTTTTCATGTTTGAATCTGTTGGCTAAATATGCAAACATTTAAAGCGTCACTCAACAAAAAAAAAACCGCGGAACAAATTTAAATTGCTATTTGAATTCTGAACAGACATCCATTGCTCGTATTGAGCGTACGTTTTATAAAAGTAATATTGTAGATTAGTATACCTAAAACATCGTTTTTTTCCTCGCATTCAAAGTGAAAAGTAGAGTGTTTAACGCGAGACTAAACTGCCATAATGACACGCGAATTATAGCCACCCTCGCTCTGCTCGGGTGGCTAAATATCTTGTGTCATTATGGCTTGTTTTAGTCCCTTGTTGAACAATCTACTATTTCGTCCTAACCCTAGGACGGACGATAGTTTTAATCACCGAAATTTGTTTAGTTCCCGCGGGTTAGCAATAAACGAACCCTTTGCAGACAGAGTCGCGGGCAACAGCTAGTATTAATAAGTTAAAGTTTATTACGTTGTCTTTTCTTGGAGGTTTTCCCTTTGTTCACTCAAAATGATAGGTATCTTATTAGGTAAACCATATTTATCTTGGCTCGAGTCATTTCTCGACGTCTGCCTACAGAACTGAATGGAACTTGAATAATTTATACTGACTAAGTAGTGTTCGCTCGTGGCTTTGCTTGTGTAAACCAGTGTCGGTAGTTCAATTGAAATTTCGGGATTTTATTAAAAATCAACGTGATGTTTAATTAACTCATGTCAACACTTCATCATCTTGGCACTTATACGTCCCACTGCAGGGTACAGGTCTCCTCTCAGAATGAAAAGTCTTGGCTGTACTTCCCAAGCGGGCCCAGTCCGGATTAAGACCTTCACACACACTACCACAAAGATCTGGATTGAGAAATAGCGCACCTATAATGAGACAGACACTATACGAAATTATTCTCATTTCAAAAATAAACTTTGCGTAAAAAAAAACTGGCCAAGTGCAAGTCGGACTCGCGTACGAAGGGTTTCGTACCATTATCTATAAAAACGGCAAAAAAAAGCACGCTCGTTCGTTCGTTTGACGGTTCTGACAGAAAATCAGCGCTACAGACGCCTAACGCCTCAGCATAATGCTGAGTCAGCGACCGTTTCACTGTTGCAGGACACACATGTAGAGCTGTGTACCTACACATTTATGTACATGTTTATTTATTACTCCATTGTTTGTTATCTTTGTTTTTTTTCATTTGTGTGAAATTGTGTGTACTTTCTTGTATAGATATGTGTGTCTTGTAAAAGTGAATAAATGTCTTCTTTCTTTCTTTCTTTTGTTTGTTTGTTGTATGGGAGCCCCCTTAAATATTTGTTCTGTGAATATTTCAAGCGTCTGCCTGTTGCCGTTATCAATATCGAAAACGAGCAAAAAATATCACGTTTGTTGTATTCCCACAAACTCAACCAGAGCCCATCTTCAGAGTACTCAGTGCCTCTACCATGAGTTACACTAGTTTACAGTGACCGTACTCGCTAGCGACGGCGTAAATGATTTGTATGGAGAATTGTACTTCCGTAAGTGACCGCTAGAGGCGCTGTACACAATTCTCCATACAAATCATTTACGCCGTCGCTAGCGAGTACGGTCACTGTAAACTAGTGTAACTCATGGTAGAGGTACTGAAGATTAGCTCGAAATGCGTCAGTGTAGTTTGGTGGTGGTAATAGTTAGGTTTGTGTGATTTGTTTGTTCGTACAGTGTGGAAGTGGAGGAACAGCATGACACGCACTTCTTACATAAACGTAACTATCACAAGGTCGCGGGTGAGCAAAGTATGTTTCAGTTCATTAATATGGACCTCCGCAAAGTAACGCCCGATTCAATAAATTATATAAGTAGGATTACTTACGTTAATATTATAATGGAGTTTCCCGCACGTAATTTGAGTCTGGATATTCATTGAACAATTATCCAACACCGGCACGCACAGTAAATTAACTATAATTTGCATATAAAGGATATAACAGCAATATGACGTATGTATATCAAAGGGCATCATTATAATCCCAGACTATATTCGCCCCACTACAGGGCACAGGCTTCCTCTTAGAATGAGAGGGCTTTGACCGTAGTTCGTGGTAACCCATTGCGAATGCATGCATGTACATACGTAAGGTTTGTCTCTTTGTCAAGACTTATCCCGACTATTTTGACAAAAGATCAAATGTGTTCCCTAGACAACAACGAGCACAGTACGAAAACCTATTATACCAACCACGTTGTCGTTCAGATATTTACAAACGTAATGCTTATAACATGTCAATAAAGCTGTTCAATAATCTTCTTCTTATTGTCCCCTAATATTTTTTAGGGGTGCCCCTTTTCTCCCATAATCTTTTTTATCCGAATTTTGAAAGTCATAAATTGATGTCCATAATATTCTTGCTCATAAATATCGATGGACATAATTTTTGTAAGGCATATCGCTTAATAGTTCTAACTGCAATGAGCCATAATCCCATTGATCATAACTTTAAAAAGTCATAATATTGATATCAATAATATTTAAGGGAATATCGTTGATTATTCAGAAACGTTATAGGGCATATATCTTAAAGTAATAATTGTTTTTAGTCATAATTTTTCATTACCTAAAATGCAGTAACCATCTACATTGAATTCTATAACATCCAAAGGAACATTGATAATTATTCAGAAACATTGTAAGACATATTATCGCTGGCAGCGAGCGAGCGAAGCGAGCGAGCAAGACTTTCAGGGCAGAAGCGACTCGGACAGGTTAGGTTCAGAAGGCTAAGGCGGGAGCGAAGCGTAAGCGTAGCTCCCGCCTTAGCCTTCGATGTTAGGTATTTTTTTTATGACAGCACAGAAAAGGATTATTACCTTTAGTATTATGAAATGTCATACAACCATGACATTGAATGTTATTACAAAGTAATATTGTGCCTTAAAGTAATTATGACCTGCGAAAAAAGACCTTGCAATAATTATTATGAGTGACTTTAGTACCTTTAATATTATGAAGTGTGATGCTTCTTGACACTGAATGATATGAGTTTACTTATTAGTCCTTACAATAATTATGACTTATGAAAATCGTAGCTCCAATTTATGTTGTTTAATATTATGACTTCCGATAATATGACAAAGAAAAATTATGACAGAAAACGTTATGGTCTTGAAAATTCGGAACAAAAATTTTATGGGAGTCATTATAGACCCATTTTTTAGATGAATTGAAAAAATTAAATGGGCAGATGTTTAAAAACAAATTGACAAAATGGCTTTTGGATAACTGTTTTTACACGGTTAAAGAATATTTAGAATATCAACTTATTAATAAATTGTAATTATATTATGGCATATATTGATATTTTTTTTTTCTTTTTTTTAGCAATTACTGTATTAAAATTTTAGTGACATGTAGGTTTGTAATTTGAAGTGACATTATATTTAAATTCTTTATTCTTATTTAATTCTTTAGTATTTTATGACAAATTCAAATTCTTAATTGATAAGGACATGAAATTGGTAAGGACATATGGCGGATTATAATTTTAAATTGCATGATTACTTTTAGTTATTTGATTATAAATGTGTGTACACCTGTAAGGGTAGAATTTGGTGAAACCATAGCCTGAATATAAAATTATATCTGTATTTGTTACCTGAATTTCATACACAATAAATGATTATGATTATGATTATTATGAATTGGGAACTTCACACACACCATTGAATTTCTTCGCAGTTGGATGCAGGTTTCCTCACGATGTTTTCCTTTACCGTAAAGCTCGTGGTAAATTTCAAATTAATTTCGCACATTTTCTCCCTAACTATAACTATTAAGTGAGTTTTCATTGTAGCATAGTCCATTTATTATGGTTATGTATTGTAAGTGAAATTGTAATTGCAATCTGTATTTTTTAGAAATAATGAATTTGTGCTAAGTTTCTTGCAGTGCCTTCTTCTCGGCAATCATGGTTTTAAGACATGTAAAAGACCCCTAACGGCCTACATCAATGATCTTATATGTTACTATACAGAAATACAATTTTATTGAAACTTTTTCCTTCCCGTTGGGGCGTGCAGTCCATGTCCTGAGAATCGGCCTAGACCGCGTTAGAGATATGTAGTATAAAAATAGATATCGTATTGATCCATTGTCTGCAAACATGCTTCTACTGAACTAATACTCTATTAGTGATAGTGTGTGATCTACATTTCAATACTAGTGTTACCGTTTTTTAGGGATCCGTAAATTACTCTCTTTGACTTGTTGATACTTATGGGTGGTGGTTTCATGGTTGGTACAGATGATGTATTTCGGTTGCCGATATAACAATAAATACTAAAAAACAGAATAAAATAAATAATTAAGGGGGCTCCCATACAACTAACGTGATTTTTTTTTGCTCGTTTTTGCTCGATATTAATAGCGGCAACAGGTAGACGTTCGAAATATTCACAGAATATTTAGTTATATATTTAATTTAAAAATAAATAATAAAATTAAAATAAATATTTAAGGGGGGCTCCCATATATTTTCTTTTTTTTTTCGGATCTTGGCCCGAATGGGTAAGTATGGCCAATGCCTGTTTGCATAATTGTGTTATGATAATTAGCTAAGTAAGTTTTTTGAAGAGGTGCTAATTATATTTTTTTTTCGACAGTGGTCGACTTCAACACCAAGAAACTGGAGCTGTTTTATTTTTATCTCCTTTTATTTATTGGAAATATTTTTTTAAGTGTTCGAGATGACATTTGTGAGATTTTACGGCTGACAAGCAGTTCGTGCTCAGTACTAAGAAGAAATAGAAAAAAAAACGAAGTCAACTGTCGCTTCTGTCAATGTCAAATGAAATCTAACCGTTTGCGTTTCGTTTGCTTTGCGTTGTCCAAGAAGCAGTTCCAAAATAGTGATCGAAAGTATTCAATCGTGGTCCAATTATCGTGCATAGGTCGTGGAGAAATGCGGTAAAATTGAAAGTCCGGATTTTATGCGGAGGTCGATAAAAATAGTCCAAAAATCACACTGAGCACACCAAAATGCAAAGCAAACGAAACGCAAACGATTTGACATTGACAGAAGTGACAGTTCACTTCGGTTTTTTTTCTGTTTCTACTAAGTTCTGAGCACGTACGGTTTGTCAGCCATAAAATCTCACAAATGTCATCTCGAACACTTAAAAAAATATTTCCAGTAAACAATAGGAGATAAAAATAAAACAGCTGCAGTTTCTTGATCTCCAGAACGCCGACTGTCGAAAAAAAATATAATTAGCACCTCTTCAAAAAACTTTACTTAGCCAATTAGTTTCTTGTATGCTATTTTTTAATCTAAAAATTTACGTGTCGGTTTCGCTTTGTTTTGTTGTTTTTCAGTTGTATGATGACGTGATGGTCCCAAAAGAAGACCTGTGCCGTCCCCAAGAACGGCATCTTTGCTGATTTGAGACCATTTCGTGATATGCGCATTTGTTACTATTACTCTTGTTGTTTTATTTTCAAAAATAAATGTTTCTTTCTCTTTCTTTCAAATTACTTCCAAACTATGTCAGCGCGGCACTAGGCGAGAGTCACGAAAACGCGTATATGCGTTCCCGGCAGAGGATACGATGCGCACCATTTCTCCATACAAACGTAATCCCCTGTTTCCTCCCTGGATAATGGCTTTAGAGCCAAATTTTTTTTACTGTGTAATATGTATCTACCACAGCTATGCCCCTAGGTTTCGTTTTTTTCCATATTTCAATTAACATAAGAAATATGAGCTTTCAAAAACTGAAAAAATTGCCCAATTTCAACGTCATTTTCAGACACTCATCAGAAAAGAATCCCTAATATAAACAAAAAAAGGAAAACATAGGGGCATAGTTAAATCTATCCTCTAATTATATTTGAAAAAAATAATTTTATTGGTCCAGTTTTCGAGAAGAAAACAGGGGATTACGAAATGCTGTTTTGATCAATTTTACGCGCCTATTAACGGTCAGAGCTGCAGTTGTCCCGCTCTCGCTGTACTGACACGGAGGGGTTCGGGCGAGACAGCGACATTTCATTAAAATACCTATTTCTCAAAAGTCTCTCAGCCATCGTACCCTCTTAAGTAGAAAGTACTATGTAATCTGTTACGTTACCACAACCCCCTGCGGATAATTCACCAATAGGTTATTACTAGACCCCGTTATCTTGTCGCACTGAAATTGTTTTTCAGTAGAGCGTGAATGTTTTTTTTATCGACCTTCTTGATATCGATTCTTATATAATGCAATTGAGTTTTCGCCTTTTAAGTCTATGCTCAATCTTAACGTTAAAAAATAATTATACAGTTTATAAAGTATAACATGTCAATTTTATCGCAAGCAATCACAAAATTAGAGAGACAATCAATCGACCTTTCAGAATCAATTGCCGTAGTAAGTGATGTAAAGAAGCAGTTGTCGAAGTTAATTTTGCATGAAAAGGGACGGCATATTTATAAAAAGCTATCTTTAACATCAAAAAACAATGTTGGATATCATGCATTGCAAAAAAATTATATGCTTAACAGAGGCTTAGAAATAGAAACCCAGCCTCCAATATTTCTCTTTATTTAAGTACGCTCCCGATACATCTGTCGCAGTGGAAAGAAGTTTTTCATTTTTAAAATGGATCTTTTCAAATAGAAGCCGCAGCATGACTTCTAAAAATTTAGAGCAACTTTTATTTGTTCGTTTATTACTACATATATATATTTTTATACAAATGTCATAGTACCTAGTAACTCCTCTTTGAAATTATTAGTGACATACAGTATCGACATTTAGATAGTCGATAAAAAAAACATTCACGCTCTACTGAAAAGTAATGACAGTGCGACAAGATAACGGGCTCTAGTCATTACCGAAAAAACTTGGTATCTATTTGCCATATAATATTCATGAACGTATCTGAAATAAATTGTCCCGCCTACTTCGAACGCGATACACGTGCAACTTTAACAAGTTAGAATCGATATAGTATTTGCTATAACTGCGTCACTGTCATAGGTACCTACTAGAGATGGGCCGAGTAGGTACTCGTTTACTACTCGGTACTCGGTCTATTCGGCAGTTTTTTTGATACTCGTACTCGGCCGAATAACTCGGTTCCAATGACAAGTATACTCGGTCTAAATGAAATTATTATTTAAAAGGAATCATGTGTATTAAAATAAAACAGGCCCGTAAAACATCCAAATTCGCGATCTTTTGCGTATGCTCATTGTGTCACTGTACACAATCATCTATTTATGTGCACGAACAACAATGTTTTTAAAATATTTAAGCAATTAATGTGCGGACCGAATGCGATTTTCTTGTTAAACAACAACTGACTAAGGGCCGGCGCTCACTGACGGCATGGCACGGCATGGCACGGCAGGTTGCATACGAATTTTACCGCAGCATCCCTCGGCACGTCGCGGCATCGTGGTATCGAAATAAAGTAACATGAATTCTAAACTCATTGAAATAAGATTCAAAATAACTTGATTAGCGTAAAATCCTTTGCCATGCCACGCCGTGCCGTGCCAGCAGTGAGTGCCGGCCCTAATTTTCGGGGGAGAAGGCGGGGATCCCCGCGACGTTCGCTCGCGGTGGCTAATAGCGCCGCGCGAAACTGTCTAAATCTGTTTTTGCGCCCCAAAACTGAACCGAGTAACTCGGCCAAGTACTCAGTTTGAAATACTTTGAACCGAGTATACTCGGTTACTCGGTAAAAGTTGTACTCGGCGCATCTCTAGTACGGTCACGTGCTTTAATTTGGGACCCATTTCAAAAATTATCCTTTGAATTACTATAGAATATGACAGGACTGTCAACCTGAAGTGGGTCCCAAGTTAAAGCTCGTGACTGTACCTACCTACTTTTCAAGACTTACCCCCCCCCCCCCCCCGTTTCCCCACTTATTGTTAAATTCCCGTTACCTTATCCTATTTTCTATCCTATCTTATCATTGAAAGAAAGAAAACTGATTCATGACAACATGGAGTAAAACAATAAAATAAAAAAGAATAAAATAAAAAATGCGTATGTTACAAAATAGTTCCAAATCAGGCAATCTGTATAGGTAGGTACATCTGCGATATAATTCAAAGGTGTGTGTGAAGTTCCCAATCCGCACTGGGCCCGCGTGGGAACTACGGCCTCTAATTCTAAGGGGAGTCCTGTGCCCTGCAGTGGGACGTATAAAGGCTGAGATAATGATGATGATGATGGTGTCTAACATGATTCAGCTTTTCTAATTTGCAGTGTAATTACTGAAACAAAGCACTAGTCGTTGAATATAAGTACCTACTATCTTGATTTGACTTAACATTGAATCTACATAATGGAATTACAATGTGGTAATGTTGTTTGTCGACAGCTAATAGCATTGATTATCAAACCAACATAACGTCTTTGTACTATTCACGTGTCATTGTATGTTATTCCATCATCATAATCGTAATATTATCATCTCCTCTAAGAATGAGAGGGCTTGGGCCGTAGTTCCCACTCGGGTCCAGCGTGGATTGGGAACTTGACGCACACCATTAAATTTCTTTGCAGGTGTGTGTGGGTTTTCTCACGATGTTTACCTTGATCGTAAAGCTTATGGTAAATCTCAAATGTAATTTCGCACATAAATTACGAAAATGTCAGTGGTGCGAGCTGGGAATCGGGATCCACGACTCCCTGCTTGAGAGACCACCAGCCAAACCACTAGGCCACAACGGCCTAATATTTATATACATATACTAGCCAACAGGCCGCAATTCCGTCTGCAAAGAATTCGTATATCGCTATCCCGCGGGAACTATCAAATTTTCCGGGATAAAAACTATCCTATGTCCTTCCTAGGGTCTCAAACTATCTCCATACCAAGTTTTATCTAAATCGGTTCAGCGGCTTAAGCATGAAGAGGTAACAGACAGACAGACAGACAGACACACTTTCGCATTTATAATATTATATAATAATATAATATAATATATAAAGTATGGAAAATATAAGTATGGATATAAAAGAGAAAATACCTCATTGACCCTTAAATTAATGGTCCTCCGATTGACTTACATGATGTGATGAATATTTATTACCCAATTTTTTATTGATTTCACATGAGCTTCCCAAAACCCACCCTCCAGTGGGGCACGAGGTGGAGTAAAACAAAATTATTGCTTTTTCATGTAAATTAATATCTGGCAAACCCTAGGCAACCCTAGGCAAACAATCTAATTGAAATTAATACATATCTATTCTAACTGGAAAAATTAGAATACTAGGTACCTATATTTAATGTTTCCTGTATTTACCACTTCATGCCAATATATTATTTTCTCTTATTTCTACTCATCACATTTAACAAAGACGAACTACATAATTTCTTAGATATGTTTCATCAAAATCGGTTCAGCCGTTTCAAAGTTATAAGCTCTTTTGCTAGCTGCAGAAGGGATCTTATAGGTACGGCATTTACTTATATTCAAACATATGTGCGACCAAATTGCGATGGAGGTTTCAAAATTTTAATTTATAGTTATTGGTGTTAATTTCAACTTTATGCCTCGCGTTCCTAAGAAAATGGGTGTTGACAGACAGATGGACAGACGAACAACAAAGTGATCTCATAAGGGTTCCCTTTTTTCTTTAATGGTAGGGAACCCTGGAAAGCTTTGTGTTGTAGCCGATGCTACAATGCCTTGCAGACGTAGCACGCTCAGCGTCTACGCTTTGCCAGCAAACGAGTTTTTAACGAGTTTACTTACTGGCAACTAGTTTAAACGTTTTGTGATTCATTTATCACTGTTTGAAAGTTTTATTCGTTTTTAATTCACGGCTTTCTTTATAAATTTATTTAATTATGCAATAATGATCCTGTGGACTTACAGCACAAGCCAAGACGTCCAGCAGGATACTAACAAATATTCAAATATTCAATCGCATGCGGTACATTAAAAATACAATAAATAAAATGCTGAATTTAATAAACACGAAATAAAAAGTCCAAATTAAATAACAATGTAAATAATAAACATCGAATTAATTAATTTTCAAATACATTTCAATTAAATTAATTTATTCATATACTTAATACAAAACAATACAATGCAATACAATACAATACAAATATTCTTTATTGATCACCAAAAGCAATACAGTGACATTACAAAAATAAAAATTCAGGTAGACAACCAATTACTCAGAAATTAATAAATATGAACAGACAAATGTAGGTGACAGAAATAACAGACAGGAGAAACGTAGAATTAATAGACAATAAATATTAAAAACAATACAATTATAAAATTACATATATAAATAAACAAATACATTAAATATAATACTTATACACTACATAGAGGTATACTTAATATAAAATATCAATGGAAAAATGTCAAAAAGGCCGCATGTGAGAAAAGGATATAAAAAGGAAATTAAAGAAACAATATAAACAAGAAAACAAAAAGAATAGAGAAGGAATAACCTTATACATATACATTTATTGTTGAATTGAACAACATGCTTCGTTCAAAACTAACCATCTCAGGTCTTCCTTTCTCTAGTAATGCACTGACTGAGACAGACAAATGATACGTGCTTGCGTGTGGTTGTGTGCGCTGTGAATTAGTGTTCTGTGACCCTAAAAGTGACTTTATCCCATGGGAACATCCTCGCCGCAGCAGTAGTCGAACCCAGGTAGGATAATCTACGATAACATGGCCCGCCCCTCCACAATTCAAGAAGTCTTCAATGTATTGTGAAAGTATTTATAAAGCACACCAAAACTTTCAACGCATGTGTGCGTGTTACTGTTGAGACAGCCGTCAAACAAAAGCAGATGCTACTACATACAATTTTTTCGTAAATATGTGACTAAACACATTGAAATAGTAATGTGGAGGGGGTATCGTAGTTTATCTCTAGCGGGCACGTTGACTTTCACTGACTGTAACTTTCTCCCTTTCATAATTGGGATGCACCAAAAAAAATAACCTATAGTTTTTATATTTTTTTTTGGAAAGTATAGGATATTTTAAGACACCATTTTCATCGATTTTGAATTCGGTTGAGTATTTAATTTTTTATATTTTTTTTTAGAAATACGTTGGATGACGTCACAGTGAGAGAGCCACGTTCCATAGCCTAGAAAAATTCAAGTCGTACATAACATAATCTGTGGCACTACCACGGCACTACTGAGACCCTACTACGAAGTGCATAATTCGAACTTCGTTTCATGCCGTCCCGCTCACGCTAATATGATTTGACACGATAGTGAGAGGGATGATACGATACGAACTTCGAATTTTGTAGTAGTGCCCCTGATTTGTCTTGTCACTGTCAATATTACAAGCACGGCTTAGGGTCCTAAATGAACCATGACAAAATAGTTTTATTTATTTCTCTTCTTTTAGCTTCGATTATTCCTGTTTGTTTAATGGTGTGATAGTAAATAGATACTTTTTATTAAAATCTGATATTTAAATTCTTTCATATTTACTTGTAACGTAGTAATTTAATAATTAAATTTGTAAAAATACATTGCGAGTATTGTATACATTTCGGACTTTATGATAAATGACAACTGTTTAAAGCCAGGTGTGCATCATGTGATTAAAGTTCTGTCTTTGTCACTCTTTGCGATTATAAGCAGGACAGCAACATTTCAAACTGTCAATTTGCTTTAGAGTTGTAGACCTGCTTTATATCTGCCTTTGTGACGATTCACTGCAGGGGTCAAATGAAGGTCATTACTTAAATTTTCTTTATTTAATTCAGATTATCATATTTTTGGAATCTGATTTCTGAAAACGCTTCACAAACCCTATTTCTCCAAACGGTTTTCGATTTATTATACGTTGCCAAAAATTGGGACATCCCAATTTCTTCCTTAAACATGCTTAAAGCTTTATCTGCTTCGCTCGTTAACCATTAGTACTGGCATCATCGTCATCGGTTTTTTGACGATTTGGTTTTTGGGAAATTTGATCTATGAGGGTTAAAAACGAAAAAAATATATTTTTGCAAAAAAAAATATAAATACAAAATATAATAAAATAAAAATTTGTTTTTTTTTAGTATTAGTGGGATTCGTAAACAACCGTGGGAGACTCTCAAGCAGAGGATCGTGGGCTCGAACACGTTGAACCCAAGTTTTAACATTTAACTTTTTAACCCTGGACGTACAGTCACGAGCTTCAATTTGAGACCCACTTAAGGTCGACAGTCCTGTCTATTGTATAGGAATTTACAGGATACCAGTGGCGAAGGGTACTAACAACCCGATTCCCCCCAGTTGACTAAATTTTCGAAGTTACCAAAAGCTTCTCTTCCATTATTGCTCTTTCAAGAAGAGGATAAATGGATTTTTGTTCTTTTTTTACTCCGGCTTTACTTGCAAACATTTTTACGGCCCGCCTCTGCAGGATACTATGATGGGTCCCAAATTAAAGCACGCGTCCACTGCTGAACATAGGCGTCCCCCAAACAGAAACAAAGATGGTTCCCGCGCTGTGCCTTCTTAATGGTCTTCTTGCATCAGCTCCTGAGTGTGACGTATTTGCTGATTGCTGGAATAGTGTATGCGATGGATGTCTGAGGTTCTGCGAGATGATGGATGCACGCGTGTTCACTTGTATTTAATTTTTGCTATAATTTTACTTTCTTTTTTCATGTTTTTTTTGTTGTTAAATACCTAAGTTTTTAATATATTATGTTTACGTTTCTCGTTTAATTGGTTTTACTGTAATGCCGGGCAAACAGTGTTCACAATAAATAAATCTCGTAGAAACTTTTGTCAAAACTGGTAGACCACTTTCTTTTTTGACCGGTACAGTACGTTTTAAGTATGGTAATTTGAGATTAAAATTTCAGTTTTCAAAAAAGGTGACTAGTCTCTTCGTGTACCCGTCACATTCATCAATCAGCCGATCCACCGCCAAGCAGATTTATTTAAATAAAGGTAGTAGACAATGCAATCAAATAGCGCATATATCGATCGATGGTTTTGGGAGAAAGAGACAAACTCGTACCTTAGAAAGAGATGTTTTGATGTTAATGCGGGGTTTATTGGTGGCGTAGCAGCTTTACATAGTTGCTGGATCTTACCTGTAACAAGTATAATTATATAATTAAATTATATTTTTCATTCTCCTCAAAAATGTCACTTTCCGAGTGTATTCAAGCGCTTTAAGATATCCTACTTAATAATATTATTTTATAGCTAAACCGTTTCAATGAGTTCTCGCCCGCGCGTTTCTGGGGCTCGGGGGGTAAGACGACACAGGGGGCCGGGCGGCTTTACTGTAAAGGAAAACATCGTGAGGAAACCTGCATACACCCGCGAAGAAATTCAATGGTGTGTGTGAAGTTCCCAATCCGCACTGGGCCCGCGTTGGAACTATGGCCGAAGCCCTCTCATTCTGAGAGGAGGCCTGTGCCCTGCAGTGGGACGTATACAGGCTGGGATGATGATGATGATGATGAATGACAATAATGCACCACGTGATGATTCAAATCCCCTTGTAATTTCATTTCTATTGGGCCGTAGTTCCCAAGCGGGCCCAGTGCGGACTGGGAACTACACGAACACCATTGTATTTTCTTCGCAGGCGTAAGCAAGTTTCCTCACGATGTTT
Source organism: Archips xylosteana (assembly GCA_947563465.1). Lineage (NCBI taxonomy): Eukaryota > Metazoa > Arthropoda > Insecta > Lepidoptera > Tortricidae > Archips > Archips xylosteana. The sequence goes on from OX387364.1 coordinate 16,557,250, forward strand.
TCCTTCAACGTAAAGCTCACGGTAAATAGGGATGTTGACAGCACCAATCAACTGACGTTCTTTTTATGAGCTGTCAAAACGAAATCTCCTATAGAGTTTGAATGGCAATAGCGACATATGACGTCATTGTTCGCATACTCAATCAACGAACTATTTATTTGTTTCAAAGCAACAAAAAATCTAATTTTGCATTTAATCGAAAATTAATCTGGTTTTCAGGGCTAAAATAAAGCGTTTTTTTACTGGAGTCGTGTCTTCGAATTATTTTTTAATGGCGTCAACATCCCTATTGTAATTGTCAATCATTCCGTGTCAATAATTAGGTGGTATGTGATATCAACTGTACCCGTCTATATTTGTGTTCAATTCACGAAAGTTTTGAAATGTATCAGGTTCATGAATCGTGTGGTATATTGATCGTTACGTCGTAGACATAGTATGTGGTCGCCCTTGGCCGACTGACCCGCCAACTTTGGGTCGAATGATTGAAAAAACATTGGCCCCTCGCCTAACTTCCCATGCATAGCAGGCGCTTTGTGCCTAAAATTACAGTTACGGAATGTCTAAGGATGCAGTCCAGTCAATGATTTCTATAGCCTCCTGAGTCCTGGCCTTTTGTAACCGATGTAGAACTTAAGAACTAGATAAGAGCAAGGATGATAATAGACTGGATTGGCAGTCGCCATAGTACGGATCGGCCGCGGTTTTTGTAGTTCGATTATTAAATCTAGATGGCGCTGAAATACGAGTATAGCCAGAGGCTTTGAAGGCAAAACAATAAGACTACAGATGTTTCATATTACTACAAATGTATTATTTTTCAAAAATATTGCATAATAATACATTTGCAGTGATATGAAATATCTGTAGTCTTATTGTTTTGCCTTCAAAGCCTCTGGCTATATTTCAGCGCCATCTAGATTTAATAATCGAACTACAAAAACCGCGGCCGATCCGTACTATGGCGACTGCCAATCCAGTCTATTATTATTATCATCCTTGATAAGAGTCATACGTTTTGTAATTTTAGAACTTATTTAAGCGTCTTTGAAGTTTATTCATTGAATAATTTGTACTTTATATAGTACATTCGGCCGTTATGCTTACTGATGATTTGTTCTTTATAAAGTACGCCAGGACTTAGGAGGATAGAAGTAATAAATATGAGGTATAGATAAAAAAAAGATGTCAAAAAGCCGTGGTGGCCTAGCGGTTTGACCTATGGCCTCACAAGCAGAGGGTCGTGGGTTCAAATCCCAGCTCGCACCACTGAGTATACATTTGAAATTTACCATGAGCTTTTATGGTGAAGGAAAACATCGTGAGGAAATCTGCATAGGTACACCTGTGAAGAAATTCAATGGTGTCTTCAAAGGTTGCCTGGAAGAGAACGCTTCGAAGCGATAAGGCCGCCTATAGCTTACCTTAAATATTTTTTCCATGTACTTGTTATTCTATATTGTTTTCTTTGTGGTGGACAATAAAGAGTCAATGTATTGTATTGTATTGTGTGTGTGAAGTTCCCCATCCGCATTGGGCCCGCGTGGGAACTACGGCCCAAGCCCTCTCATTCTGAGAGGAGGGCAGTGCCCTGCAGTGAGACGTAAATAGGCGTATACCTCCTGCAAGAGCGATGGGCCTATCTGGCTAAAAGCCAGATATTGATTTTCTCAGTGCAGTCCGTAATAAAGTGTCGCTTGAGTTAATTACTTAAAATACGGGTTAGGATAGAAATAGACGGACGACCGGATAGCCTAGTTGTTAGAGAACCTGACTACGAAGCTTGAGGTCCCGGGTTCGATTCCCGGTCGGGGCAGATATTTGTGTGAAAAATACGAATGTTTGTGCTCGAGTCTTGGATGTTTAATATGTATTTAAGTATATATTTATCTTTATAAGTATGTTTATCCGTTGTCTAGTACCCATTGTACAAGCTTTGCTTAGTTTGGGACTAGGTCAATTGGTGTGAATTGTCCTGTGATATATATTTATTTATTTAATTGTCATCTCAGTCCACCTATATACGTCCCACTGCAGAGCTTCGGCCTCCTAATGAGAGGGCTTGGACCGTAGTACTCACACGTGCCCAGTGCGGAATGGGAACTTCACACACAGCACTGACACGAATAGCCTAGTTTGTAGAAAACCTGACTACGAAGCTTGAGGTCCTGGGTTCGATTCCTGGTCGGGGCAGAAATTTGTATGAAAAATACGAATGTTTGTGCTCGAGTCTTGGATGTTTAAGTTATGTGTTTATCTATATAAGTATGTACAAACTTTGCTTAGTTTGGGATTAGGTCAATTGGTGTAAAATTGTCCCATGATTTTTTTTACTTATTTATTAGCATTGAATTTCGGCTTTCTAACTAATAGTTACAACGAAAATATTATTATGTCAAATGACCATTATGTGTGTTCGTTCATTTTTTTTAAAGTTATGCATTAATAACACGCTCCTAATAATATATCTTCTTGTTTCTAATAAGTATGTGAAAATCTCGTCTCACGGTGTTTGTTATCGAACTCCTCCGAAACGGCTTGACCGATTTTTATGAAACTTTTTTGTCTATATATTTGGTAGGTCTGAGAATAGGTCGTGGGCTATTGTTCATACCCCTATTTTTCGCGGGCGGAGTCGCGGGCAACAGCTAGTCTATCTAATATATAAATATCTCGTGTCACGGTGTTGGTTATCGAACTCCTCCGAAACGGCTTGACCGATTTTTATAAAACTTTTTTGCTCCATATTCGGTAGGTCTTAGATTAGGTCGTAGGCTATTTTTTATACCCCTGTTCTTCGTAGACGGAGTCGCAGGCAACAGCTTATAAATGTGTAATATCATTGGCCTTTTGTTAATAATAAAGCCTTTGAATTAGCACACACGTGCCATTAAGTACGAAAACGACCTGGCTCTTTGTAATTCTACGTTTAACTACCTAATTAAAATGAGAGACATTAAAGAGTCCTCAGTTATAATACACGGTTTAGATGTTAATATTTCCGTTTCATATTTAATTTTATGAGCCAGCTTTTTGTCCTAAGTTTCCCGTTCAGTTATCATAGGGCACGCGGCGGACACGACGTACAAATACGCGTTCTTGAATCTACATAAGCACGACGACGTCTGTACACGCGTATGCCTACATACATCGCGCGCGCACTCTTCTGGATTCCGGCGGGGTCCGGCAATCTGCGCCTTGAGGGGTGGGGTAACTCGAATCGGTGCGGGGTGGAGCGTGTCCATTCTGTACGTTCGTACTATTATATATTCTGTGCATAGGGGTCATATTTCAAAGATTAAGTACATAGAGATATATTTTTATTACTAAGCTTTTGGACGTCATTTCACATACATATTACAAGTCAAAATTTTAAGGATATCGCACAAAATCTTAATGTCAAAATTAAATTCAAAGAAATAAAAATATTACAAACGTGGAAATTAGTAAGCCGTAGTGGCCTAGTGGTTTGAGCTATGGCCTCTCAAGCAGAGGGTCGTGGGTTCAAATCCCGGCTCGCACCTCTGAGTTTTTCCGAATTTATGTGCGAAATTACATTTGAAATTGACCATGAGCTTTTACGGTGAAAGAAAACATCGTGAGGAAACCTGCATACAACTAAGAAGAAATTCAATGGTGTGTGTGAAGTTCCCAATCCGCTCTAGGCCCGCGTGGGCACTGCGACCCAACCCCTCTCATTCTGAGAGGAGGCCTGTGCCCTGCAGTGTGACGTATATGTGCTGGGATGATGATGATGATGATTATACCCAATAGCCGATGGGGCAGTAAGATTCTAGAGTGGCGATCGCGAACCAGAAGTCGTGGCGTGGGAAGGCCTCCAACAAGATGAAAAAAATCAAAATAATCAAAAATCAAAACGTTTATTCTGCAAGTAGGCCGCAAAGGGCTCTTTTACATGTCACTTTTTTGTAACTACCAGCGCTTTCGTAAGGACCATCATTGCCAAGAAGAATGCGCCGCAAGAAACTTGGCAGGAAGTCATCTTTTCAAATTGAATTATAATAAATTACAAACTAAAAAAAACCATACAAATATAGAATTAAATAAAAAAAAAATTGTATTATTAAAAACAATACAGGCCTTATACTCCGAAGTGCAAAATTCGAACTTCGTATCGTGCTATTCCGCTCATGCTAATAGTATTTAGTACGAGAGCGAGCGAGACTGTACGATGCGAACTTCGATTTTCGAATTTCGGAGTAGCCCCCCAGGGATGTATTGGGTCCCTTAGTTAAAAAAACTAAAACTATACCTACATCTTAACTATATCTACGTTCAGTGGAAGTGTAGAATGCTTCCACCGTCAAAAAAAAAAAAATAATAATAATATTGGAGATAGTCTTCCAATGTCACAATAATTAAAAAAATGATGTAGCGACGATCTGCGAGCGAGCGGAACTGCTTGGATTTGGGCAGGGCGGGACCGATTCTCGTGGGACACTTAGAGGGAGGCCTTTTTTCCACTAGTGGACATTTATTTGTGGGTGATGCGGGCGGCGCCGCTGACGCGAGCACTGCGCACTATGAACTTCATAGCCGAGAAGATGAGAATATTATTTTGTACTCTTTTTTTTGTATAAATTATCATATTGGGTATATGACCTGCAATGATAATTGTATGTATGGAAGAATAAATAAATAAACGATGATGATGTTGTTGTTGATGATGATGATGAGGAGGATGATGATTTAGACGACCAGATAGCCTATTGGTTAGAGAACCTGACTACGAAGCTTGAGGTCCCGGGTTCGATTCCCGTGTCGTGGCAGATATTTGTGTGAACAATACGAATGTTTGTTCTCGGGTCTTGGGTGTTTAATATGTATTTAAGTATGTATCTATCTATATAAGTATATTTATCCGTTGCCTAGTACCCATAACACAAGCTTTGCTTTACTTTTTACTTTGGGACTTGGTCAATTGGTGTGAATTGTCCTGTGATATTTATTTATTTATTTATGATGATGATGATGATGATGATGATGATACTGGTGATGATGATGATGATGCTGATGATGATGATGTTGATGATGATGATGATGCTGGTGATGATGATGATGATATTGATGATGATGATGAAGATGATGATGATGATGATGATGATGATGATGATGATGATGATGATGATGATGATGATGATGATGATGATGATGATGATGATGATGATGATGATGATGATGATGATCATGATGATGATGATGATGATTAATGGATAACCAAATAAAATTTAAATTTCAAAAATTAATTAATCCTTAATTTGACAAAATTTCTAAATGTTTGTAATTCAAATCCAATCTTAAATGAGGACTACGAAAAATTATCTACATTTAAAAAAATACAAAAAGGTGCCACTAGATCATGCGACTTGTGGGGTACATTGTCAAATTAAGGGTACATAGAAATTATTCACAAATAATAGTTAAAAAAATTAAAATCCGAGAATGTATGTAAATAACAAAAAGACATAATTGTAACTGGATGTTGCTCGCGACTCCGTCTGCTAAAATTTCCCGCGGGAACTGTGCTATTTTCCGGGATAAAAAGAATCCTATATATTAGTCCAGGCTGTAAACTATCTGTGTGCCAAATTTCATCAGAATCCGTCAAACCGTTTTGCCGTGAAACAATAACAAACCTCCATCCGTACAAACTTTCGCGATTATAATATTAGTAAGACAACTATAAATAGAGTTGTAGAGTCGAAAACTTTATATGGATAAAGGTGTAAACCAAAAAGTTCGTTAAATGGTAGCTAACCATACAAAATAACCGACAGGGAAAAGTTCCGTTGTGGAACAAAAATTACCCATACCTACAATTTGTACAGGTTATAATTTAATAAGGTCCAAATTTTTGTCCTCTTTTTTGTTTTTGTATAACATAACTTATTAATGATTTTAATTACTAATTTCAATACTTATAATCGAGTTCCAGACTGAAACGAAACTTAGTTGTAGCCTTTCGGCTTTACGCACATTTTATGGTACGCACAATGACCGCTAGATGGCGCTAATTTCGCTTGGAACTAGCTAACGTTGTGTTGCCCCAGAAATAACAGATTGGGTACTCGCCTACATTAACGCTCAAGCTTGCTTGCTTGATATTAATTTTTGATTAAGTGCCTTCTTTCACAAAGTAGGCGCTTAATTATAAAGCTTAATGAAATTTAATAAAGATGTTCTAACAAGAAATCGGTACGGTACCTGATAATTTATTTCGCAACATTTCGGGTCTACGTACATTTTATGGTACGCACAATGACGGCTAGATGGCGCTAAACGTTGCTCGGAACTAGCTAACGTTGTGTTGCCCCAGAAATAACAGATTTGGTACTCGCCTTCACTTACGTTAACATCAGGTGATACCCCTTGTTTAAGGGAATTTTTGACTAAGTGCCTTCTTTCAAAAAGTAGGGGCTTACAATAAAGCTAAATATAATGTTATGTTAACAGGAAAACGGTACTGATCTGATAGTTTTAAACCAGTTGTTTTTCGCACCCGGCTCTACGTACATTTTATGGTACGCACAACGACCGCTAGATGGCGCTAATTTCGCTCGAAACTAGCTAACGTTGTGTTGCCCCAGAAATAACAGATTTGGTACTCGCCTTCAATAATGTTTCCATCAGGTGATGAAGTGCCTTCTTTCACAAAGTAGGGGCTAAATAAAATTTGACAATGTTTTGTTAACGAGAAAACTGTACCTGATAATTTTAACCAGTTTAGAATCGTTTTCAAAAAATTTGTACATAGTTAACGGCTTGATCCAATGTTGTCACATACAATTTTGTAAAATTGGTAGAATAATATCCAGAAGTTAATAGAAATAGGTAGCATTGAAAATGAAAATTGGTAGATCTACCACTAGTTAAATCAGTACCTTTTTAATGAATGAAAATAAGTAAAAATGTTTGAAATTATTTATGGATGGTATTTTTACATGTTTTTGTTAAACAATTTCAACTGGTTGGAGTTAGGAACACCACTTGTAAAAAAAAAAACTTGTGTGTGCAGCAGTTTATCTAAGGTTTGGCAAGTTTTCATATTATTTATGGGTGAAAACAGTCTCTCATCATTCGCACTTCTATGATGAAGTGGATAGAAACAGAAATTGTTTGCAACGGAAATGTTTTAAAAAAGAGGTAGATTTGAGGCCGCGGGTGGTAGAGAGGTAGACCGGAGGCAAAATAGGTAGATCTACCAAAAAGTTGGTAGATGTGACAACACTGGCTTGATCAAAACAAAAATCACGATCGCTATTTTTGTGTAACGAAAGTTAAGTCATACAAAGTATATGGGTAGCTCTGTTACACAAAAATAATTATTTTTTTTTTTAATTAATCCCTTAATAGTGTACATTTTTTTTGAAAACGACTACTTTTTCGCAACCTTTCGGCTCTACGTACATTTTATGGTACGCACAACGACCGCTAGATGGCGCTAAACGTTGCTCGGAACTAGCTAACGTTGTGTTGCCCCAGAAATAACAGGTTTGGTACTCGCCTTAACTAAGGTTACCATCAGGTGATACCCTTTGCTTAAGGGAATTTTTGACTAAGTGCCTTCTTTCACAAAGTAGGGGCTTATTTTATATTATTACGAACAAATTGAAAACAAATAATCAATTTTATCGTTAGCAGTCTAGTTCTAGTTTTCGCAATAGTTCCTCTGGCCTCTGCCAGTTTTTTATATTTTTTAATGGAACTAAGATTTTTTTCACACAATATGCAGAATGTCCTAAAACACGACGATAACTTGGGCCCAATTGCATAACAAAGTACAACTTATATTACAAGCGGAACTCCCTTTCTAGTTAATATAACTGAAGCGAGAGTTCCGCTTGTAATATTAGTTGTACTTTGTTATGCAATTGGGCCCTGGGCCCAATTGCATAAAAAATTACAAGCTAATAGTATTAGTAAATTTCAATACAAAATAGCTATTAGCTTGTAATTTGTTATGCAATTGGGCCCTGGTATACAAATCAAGTTATAACAAGTTCTGGAAAAAATGAGAAAAAAAAACAATGTCACTTAGTTAACGATAATAGCCATTTTTCGAAAATATCAGTCACTAAAAGTGAATATTACGTGACTATTAGGTACCCCTTATCTAAGAAGGTGAGTTTTGAGACATCTGTAGAACTAAATCGTTAGAAGCGAAAAAAAATCACAATTGTTCCACAACAGCTAAAAATCTCGATGGTCCGCCTACTTAAGGGATATAGTTTTATACGTTAGAGCGAGATAGAAATACAAGGTGCTCACTCTAAAGCAGAATTGCATCATGTTGGTCATGATTAACTCATTAATATGTACATATCATATTATGTAAAGCGTGTCACACAATAATAGTGACAATAAACGGATCACTCACGTCTTAAAATGAGTTTAACTCGACATGTTTCGGGCTAATCCGTATGAGTGAGTGTCACGTTTCGTTGGTTTCATGTGCACACAATAATATCTATTTTATAGGGTACATATATTTTTTTGTTTGTAATTCTTTATATTATTTTAGTTTGACAAGATGACTTTCTGCAAAATTTCTTGCGGCGCATTCTTCTTCGCAATGATGGTCCTTCCAAAAGCGTTGGTAGTTTTTTTTTAAAAAGAGACGTAAAAGAGCTCCTTTGCGGCCTACTTGCAGAATAAATGTTTTGATTTTTTTTATATTTCTTTTTTGTTCTATTTACCTACATTTAAAAGTATCAGTATTGTCACGAGCGATAACCGCGGCGTCACTTTCTTAAAAAAATATAAAAAACCGGCCAAGTGCGAGTCGGACTCGCGCACTGACGGTTCGCCTTCACTAACGAATATTGAATACAAAGTTTTAATTTATTCCTTAGACCGTCTCACGGTTGACCGGTCTTTATTATTAATTGATATGCAGTATATTTATCATTATTATCATTCCGAGTTTGAAGTTTCTGTGCTTACCCCTCGTATGCTTAAGACATGGATCCGTGATCAATTTAAGGCATACTTTTTGTATTTTTGTAGACGACCAGATGGCCTAGTGGTTAGAGACCCTGACTATGAAGCTTGAGGTCCCGGGTTCGATTCCCGTGTCGGGGCAGATATTTGTATGAAAAATACGAATGTTTGTTCTCGGGTCTTGGGTGTTTGATATGTATTTAAGTATGTATCTATCTATATAAGTATGTTTATCCGTTGCCTAGTACCCATAACACAAGCTTTGCTAAGCTTACTTTGGGACTAGGTCAATTGGTGTGAATTGTCCCGTGATATTTATTTTTATTTTTTTTTCAAACCTTTATCATTGGATGTATATGAAACAGTTGAGACTAGAATCCACGATTTTATTCACTTCCCGAAAACGAGCGTTATAGACATAGACGTAAGTACGTACGCTTTTTGATTTAACTTTATATTTTACTTGAGGTAACGTGATTATTTTTCTCGTTTTTGCTCGATATTGATAGACAGGTAGACGCTTGAAATATTCACAGAATATATAGTTATGTATATATTCACTTTAAAAATCAAAATGAATTATTAGATAATTGTACGGAACCCCTCGTGCGCGAGTGCGACTCGCACTTGGCCGGTTTTTTTATTGTAAAGGCTTGAAAAAGTGCGTAACTAAACGGACTAATTTTACCTCCCTATTAAAAATTTCTTAATTGGTTACAAGGAAAAATAGAAATGCTCTACGTCAAACAAATAAATTATTGAACGCCCTGAAATGCCCAAAACCCTTATTTTGGCCGCTACCGCCATGCTGACATAAATACTTAACGGGGTTGACCTTGCCAAGTTCAAACACCCTGTGTATGTCTGGAACCATTAATTATTGTACTTATGACTTTTTGGAATCGCGACGTACACCTTTTTAATTTACTAGGGAGTTATTTAACACACGGAACAATGTTTCGAGTTGTCGGTGTGAAAACCACTTTAATAATTTGCGGCCGCGGACGATCGATTTATGCAGACTCATCATCATCATCATCGTCATTTCAGTTGAAAGAGCTGCTGAACACAGATTCGCCTGACAAAACGGCATCCGCATCCAACGCGCTCCCGCAACCTTAACAAGACCGTCGCTCCATCATGTTTGAGGCCTACCTACACTGCATCTTCCGGTCCGTGGACGCCACTCGTGAACCTTTTTGCCCCATCGGCGATGTGCCCAGCCCACTGCCACTTGAGTCTGGTTTTGAACTTCAGTACGCTTAGTATTAGTTTTACTTCACCAAAATACTTCTCGATCGCGTTTACGTAAAAATTTCAATTCTATGGAAACATGGACGCGCGCGCGCGGAGGCGCTGTCCATGTTTCCCTAGTAATTGATTTTTTTACGTAAACGCGATCGAGACGTATTTTGGTGAAGTAAAACTTACACTAAGCGTACTGTACGCTTAGTATAAGTTTTACTTCACCAAAATACTTCTCGATCGCGTTTACGTAAAAATTTCAATTCTATGGAAATATGGACGCGTGCGCGCGGAGGCGCCTGTCCATGTTTCCATAGAATTGAAATTTTTACGTAAACGCGATCGAGAAGTATTTTGGTGAAGTAAAACTTATACTAAGCGTACAGTACGTTTAGTATAACTTTTCCTTCACTTCAATACTTCTCGATTGCGTTTACGTAAAAATTTCAATCCTATGGAAACATGGAAGCGCGCGCGCTGAGACGCTGTCCATGTTTCCCTAGTAATTGATTTTTTTACGTAAACGCGATCGAGAAGTATTTGGTGAAGTAAAAACTTATACTAAGCGTACTGTACGCTTAGTATAAGTTTTCCTTCACTTCAATACTTCTCGATCGCGTTTACGTAAAAAATTCAATTACTAAGGAAACATGGACAGCGCCTCCGCGCGCGCGAGTCCATGTTTCCATAGAATTGAAATTTTTACGTAAACGCGATCGAGAAGTATTGAAGTGAAGGAAAACTTATACTAAGCATACAGTACGCTTAGTATAAGTTTTACTTCACCAAAATACTTCTCGATCGCGTTTACGTAAAAATTTCAATGCTATGGAAACATAGACGCGCGCGCGCGGAGGCGCTGTCCATGTTTCCCTAGTAATTGAATTTTTTACGTAAACGCGATCGAGAAGTATTGAAGTGAAGGAAAACTTATACTAAGCATACAGTACGCTTAGTATAAGTTTTACTTCACCAAAATACTTCTCGATCGCGTTTACGTAAAAATTTCAATGCTATGGAAACATAGACGCGCGCGCGCGGAGGCGCTGTCCATGTTTCCCTAGTAATTGAATTTTTTACGTAAACGCGATCGAGAAGTATTGAAGTGAAGGAAAACTTATACTAAGCGTACTGTTCTTGCGTGCGTCATTTCGAAACCGTTCATCTTTTCGTTTCGAGGATCGTACGCATGATCGAAATTCAAGACCTTTTTTCATGAGGGATATTAATAGGTTTTGGTCTTTTTGGTACAATTACCAAAAAAGGGTACATTAAAAATATACCCGAAAAGGTTAGCCTTATGACCTTCGTTGCAGGGTTCACTAAACTTTGACACTGATCCCAGTACCTTGGTAACTGTGACCTTATAATAATTGAGGGCCCAATCCCTCTCATTCTGAGAGGAGGCCTTTGCCCTGCAGTGGGACGTGTATAGGCTGGGATGAATAATTGAAAAATATAATTTAATGAACCACATAATTTAAATTGGGCTGTGGTGTAATAAAATAAAAAATAAAACCTGCTTCAGAAAACATCCAAAAAACTATGAAATAATAATTGAACCGAACCGACCACAATAAGCATGAAAATATCTTTCTTCTAATCTGTTTGACGTCGGTGCCTCAGCTCGAGTCAGCAGGAGTGGACCTAGTAATCTAACTTACCTACATACCTACTATCTATAGGGCTTCTACACTAAATAATAATCGGTTCATAAATGTCGGAGTTCTGAGGTAACACACGTAAAAAAAAAAAAAAAAAAAAAAACACAACCGAATTGAGAACCTCCTCCTTTTTTTGAAGTCGGTTAAAAAGGAAATTTCCATGTAAATTAATTAAGACATTTTGGGAGACTACGTAACTTAGATTCAGTTGCATTCACGCTACTACCAGGGGTTAAATTCAGGAATGGCCCAACACTGTTTGCAAGTGGTAATTCAATCGTTTGCGAGAGGATAAGAATGGGCTGAGCTTGGGATGAGCCTTATTTTCCTATTAAGAGGCTGACAACACCTAAATTTGTTGAAATTGATGTCATTTAAACAGTTTTTTGATAAAAACTGTTTGTTCTAGCACATCAAAAAATTATATGTTAATAATTCATCATATTTCAAAGACCGTGGACGGACTCGATACATAATTGGACGAAATCGGCTCGATAGAAAATAATTGCAAAGATAGGTCTTAAAATCATCATTAAACGGTTCTATGTCTTTATTTTTTTGGCGTATGCGTCTGCAATTGAAAACTTGAAGTGAACATATTCATACCTAAACCGCTAACGAGTCATATTTCACAAATAATCCACAGTTTTTTTTTAATTCAATATTTGCCCGATAAATTTCAATATACCCGGCTGCCCAGTAATAGCGGCATCTCGTTTACTCCGATACAAATAGACAGTGTGCGCCGACGTTGGTGTTGACAGCGTCTTAATTCGCTTTGTAAATAAATAAATAAGGCTCATCCCAAGCTCAGCCCAAACCTCTCGCGAACCAGTGATTTTTGGCGTTCCTAAATAGCAGTTCATCCCTATTATCTCGCAAACGATTGAATTACCGCTCGCAAACCGTATTGGGCCGTCGATGAATTTAGCCCCAGTAAATTTCTACCCAAGTCGGAGTCCAAGAAATGTACAAAGTTTTTGAGAAATACTCACAAACGCAACTAATACTTAGTCCTAGCGGTAACCGGTCTAAAACAATGCTAGTCTAAAACGCAACTCGACTTAATTGCATGTGGTCTAAGTACTAAACTAACTACCAGTCTACGTCGCTACTGGACAAAGAGCCCGTTTTCTAATCAATAGTTAAACAAAGTAATAGTTAAAATATATGGCAAACATAACAATAGTTAACGCATTTCAAAGGCAATTTGACTATTAGTTTGTTTAACTATTGATCAAACAACGGGCCGTAAGTAGCATCAAGTCATAACCATTTATAAAGCCAGCTGTGTTTTAGATCACTTACTGCTTAGACCCTGTAGCGATGTAGCCTGGGAGACGCAAATAAAAGAATGTGTATGACCAGTATTTTTCACACCGTCTAAATAAAGCGTCAAATGGACCACGGATTGACAAGCGCAGCGTTTTGGTGAAGGTTGCTGGCTCAAGTTGGATGCAAGTGCGGTTATGCAATGATTGGGTATCAATGAGGCCTATGTCCAGCAGTGGACGTCTTGCGGCTGAAATGAAGATGCTAAAATGAAGCTTTAATCGCTTATCGGCAATCTTGTTGTTAAAAATCCATGTTTGGAGCAGTTTGCAAACCTGACACGTTTAGCCATGATAATAAATAATTCTTACGCGGCCTTACAGATCAGACTGTCAACCCTCGTCAGTCGTTGATAGAAATTAGCCCTTTGTTGGGGCAACAATGGCTACTGGCACGAGATTGGGCTCGTGGGAATTGGCTAGTCCTTCAAGGAGACGATTTTTTAACTCCCGACACAGCAAAGGAGTAAATATAAGTTCGGAATTTGTAATGCGGACTGTTAAAGAATTGTGTTTTTTCGCATAAATACAAATTAGAATTATTCAAGGGCAGAGTGAATAGGCTGTAACTGAACCAGTAGACTACATTTTGGCCTTATCTGCATTTATCATCTGGTGAAAAGAAAAATTAAAAGTTTGTGTACGCACCCGATTTAAATATTTTTATTTTTTTAGCTTAATTGTGATAATGATGATTTTTAGCTAAGTTTCATCAAAATTACTTTATTAATTTATAAGACACTAGCGGTTGCTTTTCACAGCACCTTTGTCCCACAGGGACTTTGTACGTTCCCGGGAATAAAAAAACCTGGGACGCTAAAGGAATTACAAATAATTTGCCAATCTAAAACTAACATGTAATGTCTAATGCCTGTTTGCCTGATTATTCCCGAATATCTGAATCCTACCAAAACACAATAGTGACAGCACTGCTGCTTAGCGATATGATTAGCGGGTAAGATGACAGTAGCAATGCAGACAGACTTTGCAAAAGATTCTACAACTTTTAAAACTGCGTATAGAAAATCTTGAATTCAATTCCCAGGCACTAAAAACAAACGGCAATCAGAAATTTATTCCAAAACGGCGGCTTCGAATTCCTTTACAAAAACCAGGAAATTCAATTCAATATTCTTCCTTATAAATTTATCGAAGGTTAATCCTGGCGAGGCGTCTAGCGGCTTTATACAATTCAATTGAAAATTTTAATGGCGTATAATTAAAATGAGATTAGACTTCATTATAACGGACTGTTTATCGTCAGTGATTTCGTTTTATTAAAATTTAAGATAGAGCTAGTTTTTTTATTAACTCTCTTAATTAATGTGAATAAATTGTCTTCAGTTTCATTTCACTTATGCACTTAAAGAATATCAGTGAGCCTAGTATAGATCCTTGAGGAACACCGTAGGTTATTTTACACATGTAGACTATTCCACCATGCCTGTGGATCCTTTTTTCAATACTATATTATCAGCAGACTTTTGCAAAACGTACTTTGCTAAAAGAAACGACGGAAAAAGCCAGCAATTAGTTTTTATTGCTTTCGATGGTATCTGATGCAGTGTCTAGTGCACGTAACCTCCAATTATATAAGCCGTAAATTTCCGTTCCGAATTATATTTAAACTAGGTTTATGCTAAACGACGAAGAATTAAACTATTTAAAACACATTTTGATAGAACCCCTTCAATCTGTCGAAATACAATACAATCGAAAAATCTAATACTTTCCAGAAACAAGCAACTTTTAACAAACTATCTAGCGGCATATATACTTTTCTGTTTTTCTCAACGTTTTCTAATTTCCTTATAACTTAAAAAAATAATTTGTAACGGGATACCGTGAAAATAATACAAAGATCGAAAAATGTGCTTTCCTAACTGATAGTAATTGCTTCTTCGGCCGTTTTATATGAATCAGATATTTATCCAATCTACTCTATCAAAAACGAGGAATCCTTGATTTATTTAGGGGATATCGAAAACGGCTCCACAATGTCGATGAAATGTGCTATGACGGGATTTAGGGCGAACGATTAGTCTCACTTGGCCTTTATCTGAAAAGATGCGTATTTTCCAGTTTTTTTAGCAAAGAAAGAACGCCACGCAAAACTCGGTCGCCTAGGTAGGTGCTTGATTCGTTTATACAACTAATAATTTAGAAACCCTTACAAACTTTTTTGACGTTACAATAAAGGTTGGATCTCGTCATATTTTCCTAAAATGGCTGGACCTCACTAGTTCCTATAAGGACACATGGGGGCCCTTCCCAGATCCCCCCACCTCAAGAACCGTAAGCGGGTATATTCGAAAGTCAGATATAATGTTTTAAACGAAAATAATTAATCGCTGTAACATTTTCCAACGGGGGCCCATAACGTTTGGTGCCCAAATTCCCCGACAAATCAAAAATCAAAATTTTATTTCTGTATTAAGCCGTTTAGGGATCTTTTACTTTTTTTTTAGTCTACTAATCGCTATCAGAAAGACCATGATTCTCAAGAAGAACGCACCGCAAGAAACTTGGCGCTAAGTCATTTTTTCAACAGATTACAATTGCATAATTATACAAAGAAAACTTACTAAACAGCATAAACCGGGTTGCCACGGTGATATGCTCAGAACTCGACTAAGGTCTTTGCTAAGTAAATGAATACTTAATACTAAAACAGAACATGGCCGTTGAGGCCGAGAAGTTCTTGATTGCAGTTCACGGCAGCGTGGAACATCCACCAACAAGATGAACGGATTTGATAAAGAGGTTCACGGTGGATGCAAGATGCTTCCAGCCGTAATGATTGGGTATCAATGAGGGAGGCCTATGCGCAGTGGATGTCCTACGGCTGAAAATGATGATGGTGATAATAAAAATCTATCGAAGCTTTTTTGATAGCAACCGTCTAAAACTTTATAGCACCTTTCGACAGCCCATAACATTCGATACGGAAGCCGTAAAACGAAAGGACACGAACAAAATCTTGTTTAATATTTAACGGCGCCTTTTGAAGTAGATTCGAACTCGTTTCTGATATAAACCTTACCAGAGCATAACCTACTTGTTGAGCTACGCAACAGTGCCTTTGTGTACGCTCTCCTTTGTTGTAAAATGGAGCTAAAACGCTGAAATTCAGAGCTTTTGAGGATAATTTGGGGTTTTATGGGGGTTTTTTCAATTGAATGTTACTAAAATTGTTACATTTTATTGATTGGTCTTTTCATTCCTTGAATCTTTTGAAAAAAAAAAGCAAAAATTTGATTCAAATCCAAACAACTCCTTCGACTTTATTAAAAAACATGCATTTAAAAAGTCCGTCTCTATGTTTTCAAAGCTTTTTTAAAATTCGATCCGTGATTCCAAACGTAATTTATAAATCGAATTCATATTTTTGAATCAAGTTCATTTCAGTCTCGCAGGAAAAGGCATCAGTACCCATACAACCTAAAAACAAACACCAAAAACATGAAATGCGCGTTGAAAAAAAACGCGCATTTCCACTTTTTTTGCGTACGCAATTATGGTTAAAAGCTAAAGCGTTACTTCGAAATGCTTACCTTATTTGTCAGCCAAAAAGTATACCAAAGACAAAACACAATTGATCATAAACTTGGTTTTCTGCTACACGACCGCTCGCGAAGGCTTGGGAAACGCGACTGCATCAGCCACTGCCCAATACCTTTACCTGTTACTTTGTTGCCTTGGGGACGCAGGGCGGGGCCGAGCGAGTATTTTCAGAAGTATTTTAGTACTCGGGGATTGACTGTAAAATTCTGGCGAATGAAAGTACGGTCTCGTATTTTTTTCTCGTCTCGAGATCAAGGAAAGAGTCAAAAGATAGTTAAGAAGAGAATTTTAAAGGAAAGGAGATGGTTTAGTCCCTGAAGATGTTTTTCAGGATTTTAACTGTCATTAACAATTGTTTCCATACATTAATTGGTGTACGAAGGTAGTGGCGCTGCCAATCTACCCGTAGCAATTTCATAGAGACATGTAAGTATTAAGTATTGAACTGAAACATTACTTTACCCACCCGCGACCTTATGTATGATAGTTACGTTTATGCAAGAAATGAGTGTTCATACAGTTCCTCCACCTCCACACTGAACGAACACACACAAATCACACAAACCCAACTATCACCACCACCAAATTACACTGACGCGTTTCGAACTCAACCAGAGCTCACCTTCGGAGTATCGCAGCCATTCACCATGCCACCAAAAGTTAGACTGATTTGTGTGTGTTCGTGTTTGTACAGTGTGGAGGAGGAGGAACTGCATGAACACACACTTCTTGCATAAACGTAACTATCATAAGATTGATGGACGTCCGCAAAGAAACACGTGATTCAATAAATTACATGTATCATTTTTCTCATTCATTCAAGGCAACCTATTCGTGAAACGAAGTTTTCATAAATAACACTCGAAAGTGGTAAAAATTATGAGCTTTCCTACAATTTCCCGCTCTTATTAAATTTTGGGCTTAATAAAAAATATGTAAAGCTGTAGTCTTTTATTACTTTTGTTTTGAATTTAACAGTCTTTCTTCACTTTGGAATATTATTTTCACATATTGATTTTAAAAGACGTCCATGCTGAACAAAGATCTGCCCCGATAATTTCCACAAACATTGCCGGATCGTCGGTCAAACTTGTCAGGGCTGTTCACGCATGACCTGCTAGCGCCCTCCAACGGACCACTTACGCAACTCTTGCAGCTTCAAACTTAGCACGGATCCGCCGCGAGGGAGCGCGCCGTACGACTGCCATAAAATGCAAAACGACCGTCATTATTCGCTTTACTGTCAACCTGCGTAAAATCAACTACTTACGTATTGTAAATTCAAAATCATTATAAAGCTTTAAAGTAATCGAAAAGCTTCTTGATTCAAGAAAGCTCTACCGTCGACGCCTGTCCTCATCAAGCTAAGTCAGCACCTAAACAGGGGCTTCACGCTACGTCTTCCGATTCGCGGTCGCCACTCTAGAGCCTTCCTGCCCCATTGGCCGTCAGTTCTACGACCAATATGCCCTGCCCACTGCCACTTAAGTCTGGCAACTCTTCAAGCTATGTCAGTAACTTTGCTTCTCCTGCTGATCTCCTCATTCTTGGGAAACTCCGACCTTAAAACTAAAATTAAATCAGCGCAAAATACCTGTTCCTAAATAGTCCCGAAAATACCAGTTCCACTCCCCCGCAGTTAGTAATTCCCACTCATTCTGACACGCCATCTGCTTCCATCGAGCCGTATATTCCAAGCACGTCACGCTTCCCGCCCTGTTGCCCCGTCCTTTTCCCACCCACCATTTCCACGAAATTTATGAATGTGCGCGAGAGAGACAACCGTAGGTTTGCGCGTTAATGAGTGTTGTTGGACATGCTAGTAATGTAATATTATTTTTTGTCCCATAGGGAGTTCGGTGCGCTTAATTAAATTTGCTCTACGCGTTTCAGTGAAAATGCCAGGTCTGGATGTCGTTATGCTGTAAATATTTAATGTACTGGTCCTTATTCGTACTTGGTAAAATTTTTGAAATTAGATTTTTGTGTCATTTTTTTGGCACAGTCAAGGATTTTAACTTAGATTATTTATGCACTAGATAGAGCTTTGGTGGCATGGAAACGTCCCGTAAAAATATAAGCCAACTGTTGGCTTATATGTCATTTGCGTCATTTGCAGGGTTGCCAATAGTAATATGCTAAAATCCCCAAACGCATTGTCGAAAATCCCCACGTGTGGGGAATGAAAAATGATGTGGGCCGAGTGACTTAGTTTAGAGCTGTTGCGAATAATGAATTGTAGGAAATTAATCAAGACTAGCAGAAATTTGATGTCAAATGTCGCGTATTTGTGTTCATACTTAAAATCCCCTCATTTTCCCCGAATTGAAGCTCTCCCCACACATTCCCCAATTAGCTTCACTTTCCCCACATTTTGGGGAATGTGAAATTAACTGGTATCATTAAGCACGCACACAGTGACAACCGGAATGACGTAACGCGATCGTAATATGAAGCTGTCAAATGGATTTGTGGACGTTTTGTATCGCAATGTTTGCTACTGACGCTCCATCTAGTGCATAAATAATCTAAGGATTTTAATTGTTAGGCCACTTGCCACTGTTCGTATTTTAGTCGTGTAATGCAAATCAGCATATACGAGTATAAGCGGCTTCACCCGATTTGCATTACACGGCTAAAATACGAATAGTGGCAAGTGGCCTAACAATTAAAATCCTTGACTGTACGTAGATCACTTGAAAATTTATTATATAAATACTAGCTTTAAGGGCATTCCCCGCGTTAGAATTATCTTCACGATAAATATTTACAATCTTAGGGCCAACTGCACGGTCCACGGTTAAAAATTTTTTTTGATAACCCTGTGTTAAGGATGACAGTTCCATACATATTGACAGCACTTAACTCTGGGTTGATTCGATTTGTAGCATTCGAACAAGGCGGATGTAGAAAGTATATAATTTTGGTATTTCTGTTTCTTTGGCTAGTTAAAGTATAAATTTTGATAGTGTTTTATGCGGCGATTAACCTTAATTAACAGTGATCACAAAATTCTATATTGCTCTCGTGTCTGACATTTTTTAATGCGCAAGTTGTCTCCACGTGGTTTCTGGAATTTTACTATCAAGTTGCAAAAACTACAATCACCGTACAACGTCGCTCCCAAAGAGAGCTTACTTTGACTCTGGCGAAATTGTCCTGTAATGGGACAGAAGCCATATTTTAAATAAATAATAATAATAACTCTGGGTTAGCACTTAACTCGGAGTTAAATAAATAAATAATATAAATATCATGGGACAATTCACACCAATTTACCTAGTCCCAAAGTAAGCTAAGCAAAGCTTGTGTTATGGGTACTAAGCAACGGATAAACATACTTATATAGATAGATACATACTTAAATACATATTAAACACCCAAGAACCGAGAACAAACATTCGTATTTTTCATACAAATATCTGCCCCGACACGGGAATCGAACCCGGGACCTCAAGTTTTGTAGTCAGGTTCTCTAACTACTAGGTCATCTGGTCGTCTAAAATAACAAATAATTAACTCTGGTCCATACCGTAAAAGATTACGGTATTAAGGTAGGTACTTATTTTAAAGTATAGTCGGGGTAAGAAAAGGTTCGTCCATTTTCGACTCTATCTCAACGAGTTAAGGTCGAAAAGTGACCAACCTTTTCTTACACCGACTATACAACATTCGTTCTAATCATCAACATCAACCTAGGATATATACGTCCCATAACAGGACACAGTAAGAGGGAAGGGCCCGCAGTTCCTTCGCGGGCCCAGCGCGAATTGGGAACTTCACACACACCATTGAATTTCTTACGCAGGTGTGTGCAGGCTTCCTCACGATGTTTTCTCTTACCGTAAAGCTCATGATAAATGTGAAATATAAATTCTGAAAAATTCAGAGGTACGAGCCCGGGTGCCAACCCACGACCCTGCCGTGAGAGCGTTAGTGCTTGCTGCCAGACGACAACAGAAATAAAGACAAGATATAACTTTTGGAAATTCCCATGGGAATTCATTAAAATCCCGGAATTTCAATAGAATTTCCACACCTAACGGTACACGCAAGCGAAGCCGCGACTATACACTGGTATTACCTACTTCACTTTATAACAAATTCAGCAACCGTAAACTTTATAAATCGAAACACGCCAACATAAAAACCGTCCCAAAACCTTCGCTTTAAAGTTCAATTTCAAACAACCCTACTACAAAACTAATCTAATTCCAGCTACTGAATATAAGCATCTATGTTCCTTTGCTAAAGTTCGCTTTACTTTGGTTTGTTCGAGTAAAATGCAGGGCCGGAAATGCATTATGCAGTTTGCAAATTCGTGTAAACGGCGCTCCTGGCGTTTTGTTAGCTGAAACATGCTTCGATCTGATTTATTGTTTAGATAAGGCATTGTTGATTAACTCATTGACTTACACAATAGCTCATCACGCAAGGACAGCTATGCCCCTTACAATACAATACAATACAATGACTCTTTATTGTACACCAGGAATAGTAAGCAATACAGAAAACAGGTACACAGAGAGAAAGATACAAGGTAAGCAATAGGCGGCCTTATCGCTTAAGAGCGATCTCTTCCAGGCAACCCTTTACCAGAAAGAAGGAAAGACTAGTTTACAGCAGGTGGTGCATCAACAGTGGATCAGAAAACTACTACCCCCTTACTATCTCTTACTTCTCTTTGAGGGATAAGTTCGCCTGTAACTAGAATAAATTTTAAAAAAAAATTACCTCCTATTCCGCGTAGTTAAGGCGCTTCACATCTTGATACAATTCGGACCGAATTTAACCTATGTAAGTTGAATTGACCTAAAAGGCATACATCAATTGAAGAAACGAAATTACTAATTATATTATGCTATTAAACTATGTGAAAATAATCTTCTAATATACAGGGTTATTTGTACTTCACTAGCATCCTTTTAACCCTAAACTCCTACCACTTAAACAAATGTTTTTTGTTTTACGGCTTTTTTCATAACTTAATATTTTTGGTGTAATAACGTTTTGAAAATTTGGGATTTCCTCTTATTTTTACGACACTCTGTGTATTTGTATGGGAAAAAAAGTGCTTCATTTTAAAAAGTCGTAAAACAAAAAACATTTGTTTGAGTGATAGGAATTCAGGGTTAAGAGGATGTCAGTGAATTAAAAATAACCCTGTATAAAAATCTCGTGTCACGGTGTTTGTTATCGAACTCCTCCGAAACGGCTTGACCGAACTTTATGAAACATTTTTCTCTATACTATTCGGTAGGTCTGAGAATAGGTCATTGGCTATATTATTCGCAG
Source organism: Archips xylosteana (assembly GCA_947563465.1). Lineage (NCBI taxonomy): Eukaryota > Metazoa > Arthropoda > Insecta > Lepidoptera > Tortricidae > Archips > Archips xylosteana. Next base: position 16,579,310 of record OX387364.1, read on the forward strand.
ACGGAGTCGCAGGCAACAGCTAGTCTAATTTATAAAAATCTTGTGCCACGGTGTTTGTTATCGAACTCCTCCGAAACGGCTTGACCGATTTTTATGATTTTTTTTCTCTTTATTTCATTTGGTAGGTCTGAGAATAGGTCGAAGGATATTTTTTATACCCCTATTCTTCGCAGAAGGAATCGCTGGCAACAGCTAGTAGTAGTAGTATAAAAAAAGAATTTTGAATATTGACATCATTAATTATAATTAATAACAATAATAAATCATTATTGTTCAACAAAAACCGTAAGCAAAATACAAATGAAGCCCTGGAGACTGCGTTAGTTTACACTGTGTTGCAGACCCCAGTGGTTCGAAGAAACGTCAGTTAGTAACAAAAATATACTACCTAGGTATGGGTAACGCCATCAGAGTTGAGGTCACGCACACAACCACATCTCATGTAATGACAGCGGGATTTTGACGTTGTGTTGTCATTAAACGTCAACACAACGTCAAAATCCCGCTGTCATTACATGAGATGTGGTTGTGTGCATGGCCTCAACTCTGGTGGCGTTACCTATAGTGACGAATAATTATACTCGTACCTAATTACGATGTGGAATTGTATGAATATTATTTTCGGACTTCCAATTAAAGTGCTTTAAAAGTAATGTGGGAAAATACGCACCCGTAGGGACACCTGCCCTGATTTATTTTAATTTTAATTATACCGTTTTGTCGGCGTAATTACTATACTGTACAGTCAAGTGTAAAAATATGGGTGCACACAACTTGCTCATAAATATAATATTATGTCCCATAGCTCTTATGTCATCGAATAAAGGTATAGGTATATAACGATGGGAGGATTAAATCGATACTTATTTTTGCACTTGACCGTACACCCATACCAAATTACAGCATTCTAGTCTTTGATCAATTATAACTGTAGATCAACAGACGCGCGCCCGAAAATGTCCGAGCCAAATGAGCGCCACTTTGATAAAAGTAGCCTTCTTTTTTCTCAGTACGTTGCGTGAAATTGTCAAGTTTAGCTGTCAAGTGGAGTTTTGTCGCTACCGAAATTCGACTGTAATGAAGTAAAGACTAGGTTCAAATTTCTGTGTAGGTGATGATTTTATTTTTCAAACTAAATACAAACTGAAATATAGATGCACAGAAAAAACCCCAGAAAAAAGACCAATGCTGGGAATCGAACCCAGGTCCAAAGCGTTCCGTGCCGCGTGCTTACCCCTACACCATCACTGGTCTAGAGGTTAGCGACGAATTTTTCCCATACATCGTACATTCCAGTCTTTTATAATCACCTTATGCAGTGATAAAGCGCGCATCTATGTTATGCCCTCTACCGAGAGACTTTAACACTCCTTCGGAACTAACCGCTCACCTGGACCAAGAGATGGCGCTACTGTGCAACTCTAAACAAGTTAGGTATGAAGTATCTTTTTTCTGTATTTATTTTTCAACTTCATTTTTATTACTTTTACGGTCATCCCGTGAAAACCATATATTTCAAACTAAATACAAACTGAAATATAGATGCACAGAAAAAACCCCAGAAAAAAGACCAATGCTGGTCCTGGTCCTGTCAATGAGGACCTGGGTTCGATTCCCAGCATTGGTCTTTTTTCTGGGGTTTTTTCTGTGCATCTATATTTCAGTTTGTATTTAGTTAATACAACCCAGTAATCGAACCCAGGTCCTCATTGACAGGACCAGGACCAGCATTGGTCTTTTTTCTGGGGTTTTTTCTGTGCATCTATATTTCAGTTTGTATTTAGTTTGAAATATATGGTTTTCACGGGATGACCGTAAAAGTAATAAAAATGAAGTTGAAAAATAAATACAGAAAAAAGATACTTCATACCTAACATGATTTTATTTGTTACGCAAACAAATAAAATAGTTCGGACATTCTTTGAAGGGGATTTTATTCGGAAACATGTATCTTCACTTATAATTGATCAAAGATTCTAGTACTAAATGAAAGTATCTATGTGTTACCTATTTGAATACACTTCACACAAATATGAAACTGTCATGCATTTGTCATTTTCCTAGAAAAATGTTAAAGAGACATTACTTTCGTTCAATCTCCATTCGTGTTCGTGCCAGCTCTTGTGAATCGACCTGTATTTATTAATTTTGAATAACGGCTTGGTCTTAGTAGTAACACCGATATATATTTTGCCTTTCAAAGTATTTTCGCGGTGTGTGTGAAGTTCCCAATCCGCACTGGGTCCGCGTAGAAACTACGGCCTGAGAGGGGGGCTGTGCCCTGCAGTGGGACTTATATAGGCTGGGGTGATGACTTATTAATAATCACTGAGACTTGCCAAACAACACCGCAAGGAATTGTAGAAATGCCTTCGAAACATTCATCAAGCAAAAATATGGTGATCATATATTCAAATAGAATTTACATAATTGCAATCAGTTTTGAGCTCAATTTACATGATTTTCCATTTTTTAGGGTTCCGTAGCCGGTGGGTGACCATCGGAACCCTGTTACTGTCGCTACGCTGTACGTCTGTCTGTATGTCATAAGGCTGTGACTGGTTAGACAAATAAATAAATAAATATCACGGGACAATTCATACTAATCGACCTAGTCCCAAAGTAAGCAAAGCTTGTGTTATGGGTACTAGGCAACGAATTATATACAACGAATTGTATACTTATATAGATAGATACATACTTAAATACATATTAAACACCCAAGACTCGAGAACAAACAATCGTATTGTTACATATGCCCCGACGCGGGAATCGAACCCGGGACCTCAAGCTTCGTAGCTTCTCTAACCACTAAGATATTTGATTGTCAGTTAGATCATTTGTACAAAATCTTTTTTTTCCTACAAGCTCTTTTTCCTGTCACGTTTTTCCCCACTCCTAATTTACACCAGATGTATTTTTTTAACCCCCAGGCGGAGTCGCGGGCAACAGCTAGTTTAAAATAATCGTTATGTCAATAACCTAACACCTCATAAAAATATTGATTTTGTTGTTGCTAACGTTCATTATATCTTATGAACGTTATTAATAGGAAACTATACAACTTTGTTCTTATATCGCATGATGAGATGCTCCCAACGCATCGTGGTTTCATTTTCAAGAGTGACGCCTCTAGTTATTTTTTTTTGTGACTCTACCATTTCCCACGCTCTGCAAAGCACATGAAACAAGAAATTTAATTAGAACAACAATGTAAGATTAACTAATTCCAACTAGACTTATATTTAAAACTAATACGAGCGGATAACAGCTATATATTCAGCTATCATCATCACTCCAACCTATATTATTTTTAGACGACCAGATGGCCTAGTGGTTAGAGACCCTGACTATGAAGCTTGAGGTCCCGGGTTCGATTCCCGTGTCGGGGCAGATATTTGTATGAAAAATACGAATGTTTGTTCTCGGGTCTTGGGTGTTTAATATGTATTTAAGTATGTATCTATCTATATAAGTATGTTTATCCGTTGCCTAGTACCCATAACACAAGCTTTGCTAAGCTTACTTTGGGACTAGGTCAATTGGTGTGAATTGTCCCGTGATATTTATTTATTTTATTTATTTATTTATATTCCCACTGCAGAACACAGGCCTCCTCTCAGAATGAGAAGGCTTGGGCCGTAGTTCCCACGCGGGCCCAGTGCCGATTGGAAACTTCACACGCACCATTGAATTGCTTCGCAGGTGTATGCAGATTCCTCACGATGTTTTCCTTCACCGTGAAGCTCATGGTAAATTACAAATGTAATTTTGCACATAAATTCCGAAAAACTCAGAGGTGCGAGCCGGGATTTGAACCCACGACCCTCAGCTTGAGAGGCCATATGTCAAACCACTAGGCCACCACGGCTTTTTATATCCAGCTATATTTTGACGTAAAAAAGTCTAAATAGACGAAAAGTTTATTCAAGCTGCAATTTTGTAGTAACATCTTCACAAAAAAGGTATAAAACATCAGTTATGAATATATTTATCGTCTGAATAACGAATGTTTGAGAGGTCAGAAACCCTAGAAAAACAAATTTGACGTGAACAGATCGCTTTTCAATTTTATCATGATAAAATTGAATTTTTATAATTGGATTACGAGCGCTAGTTAAGGACGTATTCAAGTCGATATGTTTATATCGACACCAAATTATTAATGCATTCAGTACTAAGTTTACGTGAAACAAAAATACATAATTGCCACTGAATGTGATGTAGGGATTCTTCTCCTTCTTAAATTTAAGAGCTATGCTCTTGTTGGTGGAGCAACCACCACTTCGCACGGTCTTTGGCCAGCCGTTTGACTTCCTGATAAGACACGACACCCACTATCTCCTTCACCTGGTTAAAATACGTCAATCTTGGCCTCCCTCTGTCTTCTCTCTATTTTTCCTTCCAGTAGGTTTAAAAAGGTAGGTATTTTACCAATGGTATATTTATATTATGTACCAGCTGATCCCCGTGGCTTCGCCTCCACTGAAGTAGATTAAAACGTGTTTTACCGTGGGAATGTGATATTTTCCCGTGGTAAAAAGTAGCTTATGTCACTCTCCAGCCCTTCAACTATGCCCATACAAAAAATCACGGCACTCCGTCGCTCAGGTCCGTTGTGAAAGAAGGACAAAAAACAAACAACACACACTTTCACATTTATAAATTAATATTACTAGCTGTTGCCCGCGACTCCGTCCGCGAAGAATAGGCGTATATAGGAAATATTAAGTATCCTATCCCTTAATTTGATAATTATATAATTTTTCTGGCGATTCAGTTAATGGAAAATTACCCAAAATGTAGGAGCCGTGGTTGTTGAAAACATAACAAATATCATATTTCGGCTATATTGAAAAAGCTTGGTAAGTTATACTTGTAGCTCACACAACCTCAAGTTATATCAATACAAACATATTAGCGTGGTGTGAACAGAGATTGCTTTTGTGCATTAATTTCTCAGTTTTACTTGGTTTTATATTTTAAAGAGTTTTGATTTTATCGATAACCAGAAAGTATGTATCGGCCCCTCCCTACGCGTTCGAACCACCTGGGAGAACGTATTAATAGGGGTTTTATGAAACCAATGAGTTTGTTGCCCTAAGCGTATTTCGCGAAGTTTTTAAACACCATGCTAATAATCCAATTAGAAACAAGAGAAAAATGATATAAATAATGATATAATGATGAAATATGTAAATTTATGGAACCCTAGAAAGCTAAAACTTTGCTTAAAGATTACCTTTATGATTGTAGCCAAGGAATAAAGATAGATTTGTTGAAATTCCTACGGGACAAGAAGTAAATAGAATTTATATGTTCGATCTCCGTAACTATGATTACTTGACTCTTCGAATTTGGCATACATGTAAAGCCTGACCAGTAATATAATAACATGATCACGCGTCATGTTGTGGATTTTATTGGAATTAATTTTCTGAGTCTGAATTTGAAGCCATTTGCCCTATGGACACCGAATTTGAATTCTGATTTTGATTACGGTGAATAAAAGTAGGCACCTATGTAAGTCAAAATAACAAGATGCCAATCCACAGAATATACTGAAATATTCACAGAAATGAAAACAGTAGCGCCCTCTTGACAATGATCATAAATTACTGGTCAGGCGTTATCATGACAGTAAGAACTAATATCAGTGTTTTTAAATTCCCGCAAAATAAGCAAAGAACTAAAGTCACGGACATAGCTCGAAGAATCGCTAAACTTAAGTGGCAGTGGGCAGGGCACACGCTCGTAGAACTGACGGCCGATGGGGCCGAATGGTTCTCGAGTGGCGTCCGCGGACCGGAAGACGCAGTGTAGGTAGGCCTCAGTGGCGAAGGGTACTAACAACCCGTTTCCCCCCGGGTTGACTAAACTTTCGAAGATACCAAAACTTCTCTTCCGTTACTGCACTTTCAAGAAGAGGATGAATGGGGTTTTTAGATTTTTTGCTCCAACTTTACTTGCAAAAATTTTCACGTCCCGCCACTGGTAGGCCTCCAACAAGATGGAGCGACACCTGTTGAAGGTAGCTGGAACGCATTGGATGCGGATGGCGCAGGGCTGTTCTGTTTGGCGAGCCTTGGAGGAGGCCTATGTTCAGCAGCGGACGTCTTTCGGCTACAATGAAGAAGCAAAGAACGGGATTTATACACGGTAATTTTTTAATAAGTGCACTAATTTTAATATGTGATTCAGTGACGTTAAAATAACAAATTTCAGTATTTTTCGTTATAATATCTATCACTTATTTTTTTTGTTTTTCATAGTAACTTGACCAATTATTGGATGAATTATTATGAACAACCCAAATTTCAAAAAGTAAAAAAAAATCTTGAACGATCAACGATACTGAATCACGTATCAAAATTTGTGCACTAATTATAATATTACTCTGTATATTCACTAACTGATACCGATAATGATGATGGAATTATGGATGTTTGCCGGATTTTTGCACTTTTTTTTTCATTTTTTTTTCAATGAGAGAGATGATAGCTTAACCACAAATATGTATTCTTCGCGGACAATGGCGCGGCCAAAAGATAGTTCATATAAATATGAATACTAGGTTTTTCTCGCGACTTCGTTGGCGCACAAATATAATGTATGGTCAACTCCCGTGCGAAATCCCAAAATTTTGTTTTTACTGCACCTCTATGAAACTCAAGTCTACTGTCCCTTGGAGCTGTGAAAAAATCAAACTTCTAAGCCAACGCAATCAAAAGATACAGCCGTTTATGCCGCAAATTTCCGCATATTTTCAAAACTCGCAAGGGATTCAAAACCTACAGGGTACTTCCCGTGAACTCAGAATCTTGAAATTTGGTACGAAGCAAGGTCTTATACCACAGGTAAAGGAAAAAATTGCGAAAAGCATAAATTTTTTGTCTGTCTGTCTATATCAGTAACCAATCTATAATTTTCGACACTCGCAAGGGAATCAAAACCAACAGGATACTTCCCGTGAACTCAGAATTTTTAAATTTGGTACGAAGCAAGGTCTTATAGCACAGGTAAAGGAAAAATTGCGAAAAGCATAATTTTTTTGTCTGTCTGTCTATATCAGTAACCAATCTACAATGATCCCACACTGCGCACGTTTTGCTTAGGAGCAGGGGTCTGCTAAGACTGGATATTCATAGATACATATAAATTTGTACGGAACCCTCGGTGCGCGAGTCCGACTCGCACTTGGCCGGTTTTTTACTGTTACAATCACCTACCTCTATGCCAAATTTGAAGTCTCTAATAATTATAGTTACGGAGATAGAGTCGCTTTGAGGCGAAAATATAAATCCCATTTATTCCCTATCCCGTGGGAATTTCCAAAAATCCCATTTTTTTTTTTTTTTTTTTATGTTAGATAGGCCAGACAAACGAACTAGGGGGTCACCTGATGTTAAACGAACACCACTGTCCATAGACACCCGCAGCGCTTTACACGATGCCAGTGCGTTGTCGGCCCTAAAGGAGAGGGAATAGGGGAGGGGGGAGAGGGAGGGGAAGAGGGAAGGGGTGAGATACTGGGCCCCCGGCACTCTCACTGACCGTACGAAACGCAAGCAGGATTACTGCTGCTTCACGCCGGTGTTCTGTGAGAGGGTGGTACTGCCCCGGGCGAGCCGGCCCATTCGTGATGCAGCGGCTAGCTACAACATGGCTCTACCACTACTAAAAACCATCCTAACCATACTAACTACCATCTTAACGGACGCCGAAGTCATAATAGCTATCTGTTTGCCAAATTTCAGCACAATCCGTTCCGTGGTTTGGACTGTGCGTTGATAGATCAGTCATTAACGTTTGTGTTTTATATTACAGAGAAGAGAAGAAGAAGAAGAGAAGAAGAAGATTTAAAATTTTTAAAAACCTTCTCAAAGCTCACTATTTGTCACTAACTTAATCCTCAATCGTCGGTCCTTCCCTGTTCATTTGTTTACATTGTGTCTTTAAATCAGAGTTCCTTTTCTCACGTGCGGCCTTTTGACATTTTCTCATTGATATTCTGTATATGTAGTGTATGTAGTGTATAAGTATTATATTTTTATGTATATGTTTATTTATGTATATAAATATTGTATATTTCTATTGAACGGCTTGTGGTGCAGGGGAAAGTCGAGGGCAAAAGATCTCGCGGGCGCTCCCCAACTCGGTGGACAGACCTCATCAAAACTGTGACGCACTCTAGCATAAACGATTGCTCCCACTCTGCCAGACATCGGGCTACTTGGCGACGCGTCGCGAGAGCAGCGGTGGCGCAGGAGTCGATCGACCGAAGCATGACCACGACCACTCTGTCAAGAGTGCACGACTAAGAAGAAGAATATTTGTATTGTTTTTAATATTTTATTGATTAATATCTCTTCATTTCTCCTGTCTGTTGTTTCCGCCACCTACATAAACCTGTTCATATTTGTATATGTATCCAGTATTGGTTGTCTGGAAGAGATCGCTTTTGAGCGATAAGACCGCCTATTGTCTGCCTGATTTTTTATTGTTATCATTATTTTTTCTGTACTTTTTTTTGGTGCTCAATAAAGAATATTTGTATTGTATTGTATTGTATTGAAGAAGAAGAAGAAGAAGAAGAAGAAGAGAAGAAGGAAGGAAGGGAGGAGGAGAAGAGAGATGTTTGTATATATTACTATTTATTTTTACATATTTGCACCACCTGCTGAAATATATTCCTTGCTGTCATTCATTTGTTAAAATGATGCCTGAATGAGATAGGTCCGAAACGATAAGGCCGCCTATTGCTTACCTTATATTTTTTCCATGTACTTGCTTTTCTGTATTTTTTCTTTGTGGTGGACAATAAAGATTCATTGTATTGTATTGTAAGAGAAGAAGACGAAGACGATGATATGGACGAATTTTTGTTTAATGAAGGCGGATTATGTACCGATTTTCTGAATTTTCCTCGCAATAAAAAAGCTGCGAAAGCTTGTTTTCGATAAATATATAATTCCTAGAAATCTAGATCGTTAACTAGCACAAGAATAGTCACAGTTGTCCAAACTATAACAAACGTCTTTAACAAGTTAGATCCTTAGTTCGCTGAAGTATTAGTAAAGTTGTAATTAGGTTCGAAGGACGAAAAGATCTAAAACTCGTTAATGGAGTACGTTCCTCCTACTAGGATCTATTGTTAAAATACCATTCAATCATAGACATATCATGTGATGCTGCAAGAATTCTTAGATTTAAGGTATGATAATGATAATGCTACAATTCAGCTAAATGAGAGATCCTTTGAAATAATAATATTCAAGACCTTTAGCTATCCACATTAATTTAATGTAAATAAAAAGCTTCACCTACTTACTTAGATTGCTAGGTACGTATTTTACGGATTTCCTCATAATGTTTTCTTTTAAGGAAAAGCTCGTCTAATACCTTAAAACGAGCAACTTATTTATGTCGGAGACGTTAGAAATTAATCTGATAATTTTAATGACATTTTCTATGTGGGAGTTTTTGGGGGCAAACAATCGACCTAGCTAAGTCTTATCTCTGGAAAAACGCGTGTTTTTAAGTTATATCCAAAGAACCCCGAGCAAAGCTCGATTAGTCGGGTGCTTTTAAAATTATTTAGTGTAATTTCTTATTCAGTGAGTTTGGATTCGATCCCAAGATCTTCTGTTAGAGAGTTTCTAGGTCAAACTAGTAGGTTCAAGTTACTGTCACGATTCAAAATGCCCCTTAAGAGGATACGATGGCTGAGAGATTTTTGAGAAATAGGTATTTTAATGAAATGTCGCTGTCTCGCCCGAACCCCTCCATGTCCGTACAGCGAGACGTATGTACGAGCGTACTGCAGCTCAGACCGTTAATAGGCGCGTAAAATTGATCAAAACAGCATTTCGTAGTCCCCTGTTTTCTTCTCGAAAACTGGACCAATAAAATTATTTTTTTCAAAAATAATTAGAGGACAGGTTTAGCTATGCCCCTATGTTTTCCTTTTTTTGTTTATATGAGGAATTTTTTTCTGATGAGTGTCTGAAAATGACGTTGAAATTTGGCAATTTTTTCAGTTTAATTGAAATATGGAAAAAACGAAACAGGGGCATAGCTGGGGTAGCTACAGATTACACAGTAAAAAAAAAATTGGCACTAAAGCCATTATCCAGAGAGGAAACAGGGGACTACGTTTGTATGGAGAAATGGTGCGCATCGTATCCTCTTAACCCTCATTCAAATGTAGCGTCTATTACGTATAAGGGTCATACAGTGTCGAAAAAAAGTTGTCTCCTGTTGGCATAAAATCGGCAATTCCAAATCAGCAAACTTAAGATATATATATTTATAGAGGCCGTAAGTTGGCCATGCGTCCCACCTAATGTGGACTTCACTAAAAAAATTGGCTATAGATTAGATTAGATTTGATTTATTTATTTCATGATAAAAATTACAATATAAATTTGCGTTGACGTCAAAATTACAAGAATTCATACCACGATCGTCAAAATAATGTAAAATAAAAATAATTAACTATAGGGCACAAAATTTCAGAAAATAAATTGTTCTCCCCACGAGGATCGTCATTATACAAAAAGAGAGAAGAAAAAACACTGTAAATATAACTATCACTATGTCAAAATCATACATTAAAATCATAATATCTCCCTTAACTTATAGACCCTTAACTTTCGCCATGTCCACAGGAGAGACGCAAAAGAAAAGCTATGTATGAACTATAAGTTTCAGTACATTGCTGCCAATGATCAATCATTTACCAATTCCCCAGCCCAGCAATGTAACGAAAAACTCGATATTTCCATGGTCCTTCACATCCCAAATCAAATGGTCAAATAGAACGAACGAACACTATAATCAAAAACGCATTTATTCAAGAAGGCTTAACCTAGCACTCGTCAAAAGTTACAGCTCAGTATGAGCGGAGGGGAACTTCTTCAGCACAGCATGGTACAGATTATAGAAGGCGTAGACGGAGACACTCAGGATCACGACTAGGGATCCCCCGAAGACGAAGGAGAGGAAGTTGCCGTCGATCATGTTGGTGCCTTGGAGGCTCGCAGCGTGGCCAGTGAAGAGTTCCTTAGTGCCTGTGCCGGCGGCCTTCCGTTCCTCCATTAGCCTCTTCATGGAGGAAAGGCGCTCTTTTAACTCGTCTATCGACTCTAGCATGTCTTCTGACGCTGGAAAAAAATGAAACAGTTTAATAAAATCATTTAGTAATTATACTACTACGGTCTTACCACAAAAACTTAAACAAATCTTAGACTCCTAAGCCACAGCTTAAATGTATTTCTGTTCACTAACAGAAATACATTTTTCTTACTTTAATACTTTTCTAAATGGGATTTATATGATTGGTTGATTCAGAGTGACTTTATCTAACTATGATAACGTGACCCTTCAAATTTGGCCTGCTAGTAGGTAATTACAACAGTAAATAACTGATTTTGAAATTTTCTGAATTCCCAGGGTATAAAGGAAAAATTAGATTTATATGATGATCTTTGGTTGTTTTTTTTCAGTGAAAGAGATTAATAAGCTTTTATACAAATTTTAATTCTGTGCGGGCGTAGTCGCGGGCAAAGGCTAGTAAATTTATATTAAGTCGATATAAAAGAAACTACAAAAAAAAGTAACATCAATAATTAATATTATCTCGCTAGGACATTGTATTCAAGAAACAATTTTGACAAAATATGTCATATTTAGTTATTCAAAATGCCGATGTCAACGATTATAAAAGAAAACCCACATTGACAGACAAAGAAAATGTAAACAATGTTATTTTCTTTTCAATTATGCTGTCAGACAAAACAATTACCTATACCAAAAGGTTTTCAGCAAAAATACGACTGTATCGAAAACTTATCTTCAGTAAACTTTAATAAATTACAAATTAGAATTTTTTTTTTATTATTACATCTATTTACTCATAAACAATTAGTCTCAAATCTATCACAAAACATCCTAACCTTAGATTTACAAACATAACCTCAAAATCGTTATTACACTGCAAACTTACTTATTCACTCAACAAAAGCGCCACTTCTCAACAACACACATTCACCACCCACATCGAAGTTAGTTCCAAATTTTGCCACCCGCAAAACTAACATTGTATGTCCAACTTGTTAGATTTTCTGTAGTAAATGTTTGTAAAAGTAAATTCTATTGACCACGTACCTTCAGTTTCAGGATCGGGGCTCATTTTGGTGCCTGATTCTACGTTTTTTTTATGTTTTTTGGAGATTTTACGTCTTAGCTCGGCAGTATTGTGTTGATGTGTCCCGGTTTTGGTCCCGTAGGTTCGGCGCATGCGTGGGATATATATTGATCTGCCCGGGATGAGAACTAGTCTAGACCACAGGTAGCCTAAGTACGAAATAAAAGGGTGAACGGCGAAGAGGTAAATGTCAGATTCAATTCTTTTTCACTTTAGGAAAGAGGTTTTTCAATTGTTTTGTTGTGAAGATTTTTCGGCAATGAGTTTTTAATGCTAACAGATTTCTTTAGAATCAAAAAAAGAAGTCTCATTTAAAATATCATGAAGATCAATAAATGGCGAGATTTTTTAATGAAATGGGGTGGCAAACGAGCCACTGGGGTCACATGGTGGTGAGTTAGCAACCCCACTCATGAACACCAGCAACACCAGAGGTTTTCAGATGCGTTGCCGGCCTAGAGGGCAAAGATATACCTCATCACCATCATCATCATCCCAACCTATAGGTATACGTCCCACTGCAGGGCACAGTCCAGATTGCGAACTTAACACGCATCATTGAATTTCTTCTCAGGTGTGTGCAGGTTTCCTCGCGATGTTTTCCTTATAATTAAGCAGTACAACTTATGAAGTGTTGCAAAAAAGTGTGGAAGAAATTCTTAAAGTAAGAAAACTACGAAAACCAAGCCAAGAGCGTGTCGGACACGCCCAGGATAGGGTTCCGCAGCCGTTACGACGTGTAGGTACTATCTGTATTCAACAAGTAATATTTTGCTAAGGATTTTGTATTTTGTACAGAACTTCCCAAGTATTTAGGTATATTTTATAGGTCAGGCTGCTATTTACTCTTAAGCTACTAATAATTCTCAACTCTCAAGCTAACTTAGCCTTTATAGTTTTCCTTGTAAGTTTATTATATTTACTCCCATCATTAATTTCTTCAAATTTTTCATACCAACAGTTTAGGTTTTAGAGTAGGGGGACGCTCGATTTTAACAAAAAAGACACATAACATCACAGGAGACCGAAGAGATGACAGCTTTTTTTTTTTTTTTTTTTTTTATGATAGATAGGCCAGACAAACGAACTAGTGGGTCACCTGATGTTAAATGAACACCACTGTCCATAGACACCCGCAGCGCTTTACACAATGCCAGTGCGTTGTCGGCCCTAAAGGAGAGGGAATAGGGGATGGGGGAGAGGGAAGGGGTGAGGTATTGGGCCCCCGGCACTCTCACTGACCGTACGAAACGCAAGCAGGATCACTGCTGCTTCACGCCGGTGTTCTGTGAGAGGGTGGTACTGCCCCGGACGAGCCGGCCCATTCGTGATGCAGCGGCTAGCTACAACATGGCTCTACCACTACAAACTACCACTAGCTACCTCGGACAAAGAATTAGTCTAGCTGTTCAAAGTGGGAACGCTGCCAGTATCTTAGGAAACCTTGCCTAAAGGGACTCCTTTTAATAATGTATTTTAGTTATTTACTATATTATATTTTTTAAGGTTTTTAGTTTTAGGATTGTTCTAGTATATATAATTTTTTTTTTATTTCTGTATAATTAGTTAATTACTTTAATTTTATGTTATTAACAAAAAAATGCACTTTAAAGTTGAATATCTCGCAAACTAATCACTGTATTGAAAAGTCGTCTCACAACCCTCTAGTGACTTCAAAAGACCGATCCAACGAGACTCCACACTATAAGGTAAGACGAGAGAAAAAAATACCCCCACTATGGGAGGTAGGTAACCTAAAAACCTTTTTTTTCTACATTTTATTTTATGACCTTATCGGGGCGGCTGCCCCATTTCAAAACCTAGTAACTCTCAAAAAACAATTTTGCGATTTTTGCATAAAACATGATTTCTAGCAACTGCCTACAGGATAAAAAAACATTTAGAGGCATTTAAAGCAAGTAAAAGCGCTCTGTATAACTTCCCGTGAACTCAGAATCTTGAAATTTGGTACGAAGCTAGGTCTAAAAAGCATAGATAAAGGAAAAATTGCGAAAAGACTGGTGCGAGTCCGACTCGCACTTGGCCAATTTTTTATTTGAAAGCAGGTTTCTTGGCGATGGTTCTTAGACATGTTTCATCAATATTGTTTCAGCTAAATCAAAAAAGTTCAAAGTTATCAGCTCTTTTGTTAGCTGCGGAAGGAATCTTAGACGCATAATGGGCATTTACTTTATTTTCAAACATACTGTGTGAACAAATTGCGTTGTGGTTTTTTAATTTTTTTAATTTATAGTTATTAAGTTAGAGCTTTAAAATGACGCGCGCCCAACCACCGCATTTACGTACATCTGCCAAGAAAAATATTTCTCTATTGTAGCTTGAATTGAGTTTCAAATCCTGTGCGTAAATTTACGCGGTGGTGGGGCGCGTCATTTTAAATTAGACAAGCTCTACCTCCAAACTCTAGCCAAACTCGCGTGGTAATTTTTTTTTCAGTACAATCATAAAAGTTCAATCAGTTTCAATAAAATCAGCAAGGAAGTAACCATTTATCCCCTTACTTTATCTCGGTGCAAATTGACTGTATCTAAATGGCTACAGGGTCTTGAAATTTATATTGAAGTTTTTACATGAATTTTAGGTCTAACACTCTTACTCATTCACACGCGCTCACTGACGCGCTTACTCACTTACACAGACTCACACACACACACACACACACACACACTCTCTCACTCACATACTCTCATGCGTACGCATGCGCTCATACTTTCATACGCACTATAAGTTTTGTTTATTCTTGTTAATTGTTATTATTGTATTTAAGTTGTTGCGGACGACAGAGGGTTGGAGACCTGGTGACCTGAAACACAGGTTCTACCTAGTTCAGGCACCAGCCTCCCCCCACTTAAGTTCAGTTAATTTGTACTACGTTGTATTTGTCTGATTTTTACTTTTACTTTGTATCTTGGTGGTGGAGAAAATAAATATATCTTATTATTATTATTATACATTGTAAGGGCTAGTAGAGGTTTGCGTTACATTTTGCGGCACTCTCTTTAATTAGGGTATTTACATAACAGCGGACGAACATCGGCCCAATGAGGTATTTGTATGCCGACCTTAATTGAAAGCTTACCCGAAATTATATTCGGCGACTGGCATTGTACTGGTATAAAATTTATAATTCCTGTGTAATATAATAATGTTGATTCAGAAACGATGAAATCCGCGCAAGAATTAAAGACATTGCTCGAACAATCGCCAGACTCAAGTGGCAGTGGGCAGGGCACATCGCTCGTAGAACTGATGGCCGATGTGGCAAAAAGGTCCTCGAGTGGCGTCCACGGACCGGAAGACGCAGTGTAGGTAGGCCTCCAACAAGATGGAGCGACGACCTGGTTAAGGTTGCGGGATCGCGTTGGATGCGGATGGCACGGAACGGATCTGTTTGGCGAGCCTTGGGGGATGCCTATGTTCAGCAGTGGACGTCTTTCGGCTGAAATGATGACGAGTTTTTAAGTTTCCAGGCCTCAGAAGGAAACCCGATTTAAAAAGAAAAAAGTGACTGTCTTGTTTTGGCACTTTTGTGTCAATTTTTTCATACATTTTTAGGGGGGTGGTGCAACCGTCAATGACATAATAATATTTGATATAACTGAAAGCTCTGGAATGAAGTACCTGCTGCGGTATTCCCGGACCGATATGACCTTCATGCTTTCAAAAAAAGAGCGTACTCCTACCTAAAAGGCCGGCAACGCACTTGTGACTCTTCTGGTGTCGCAGGTGTCCATGGGCGACGGTAATTGTTTACCATCAGACGATCCGTCTGCTCGTTTGCCCCCTATACTATAAAAAAAAAAAAAAAAAACTAATTTGGTATAATGCAATATTGGATATTTTATAATTCCATTTACTCGATAGTGAACATGAACTTCAGTTCACTCACAGTGGACGAAAACGCCTTGAAAAATTCTTCGTCCTCGTACAAGAGCATTTCTCAAAAAAAAATGCCACCTCTATTTTTTTTATATTCTAATAATTTTATGTTATTCCTACTCAGAGTCACGAGCTCTTTCAATCTTAATATGACAAAAAATGTCCTTAAGTTTTTTTTTCCTATTTTGTTACTATTCCATACACTTTGTATGGCGTAACGAAAAGGAATAACATAAAAAATATACCTATGACATTTTCGGGACATTTTTTCTCTCGTACAGGGATGGAAAGAGCTCTGTGATTCTGAGTAGGAATAACATAAAATTGTTGGGAACATAAAAAAGATGAGTGGCATTTTTTTAGAAATACTCACAACACCTTTTTTTCAAGACTACTTCGCAAAACGTCCAAAATACAGCATTTCTGATAACCTAAAAAGGATTATAAGTTTAGTTACAACTTCACGCGATAGATGGCGCGAGGAGTAACTAGTTTTATGGCATGAATTCCTTCCTACACGAACTTATACATCCCAACAATCCCTTAATGGTTATTAGCCTTCAGTACATTATCTCCAGCTCTCCATAGACGTCAATTTACGTTTATTTTATCATATAACTAGCTTACGGCCGCAGTTTGTCTCCATTGCGGATTTTTTTAGCCGACGAAAATTTACTAACTACATACTCCTATGATGATGATGATGATGTATGGGGACGCCTTGCTGAGTCAGGCGGGCTGTCGACCATTATGCACAGTCATTCAGCCCAATTCCCCGTGGTTGGAGCCGACGGTTACTGTCCCAGCAACGCTCCCACACAGCATCTCTCCTCGAATCTTCTCGTTCTCCTGCTGGACATAAGGGCATCTTTGAGACTGACATCCTTTAGCTCCTCCTCCCTCAGCTCGTCACTCCCGAATACATCACGCCTCGCTGCCGCATACATGACGCACTCGGCTAGGATGTGCTCACTCGTTTCCTCCTTCCCACAATGTGGACAGGAGGGGTCACTTTTTATACCTATTACGCTTAAGTGTCTATTTAACAAGTTATGGCCAGTAATTATGCCAATTATAGTTCTTAAGCTACTCTTACCTAGATTTAGGAGATACCTAGTTCTTCTGAGGTTGATACCATCCAGCATCATCTTCGATTGTCTGCACCCTACAGCCTGTTTCCACTCACTGTTTTGTTAGGGTCCTACGGGACGTTAAATAAAATCGTGGACTGTATTTCTATAAGGCTGGTTTATTAGCCGTCTTTACAATAAAATCGGTATTAACGTAACTAAGTAAATTAAATAACGCGGAGGTTGACCGACGCCGGTGGTGAGTGAAAGGCGAGTCCGCGGCCGGGGCGATCCGCCGTCCTCCCGCGCAGCTCGTCCCGCCCGTTGGTTGAGCCGGTTCTTAACATGCTCCCCGGGTTGAAGTGGAAGGCTTCAAAAATCTGGAAGGGGACAGATGTTATTAAATGCCCTCCGAATGGTGCCTCTCCTTGTCTTCAACTCGGCGACTCTAGCAACACCGTCGCTCCCAGGATACAGCTTAAGGACTCGTCCTAAGGACCAGAGCAGTGGTGGAAGAGCTCTATCCTTAATCAGGACAAGCGAGCCCAGTTTCAACTCCTGAAGTGAAGACTGCCACTTTAATTTTTGCTGCAGAAGATGGACGTATTCCAACGAAAAGCGGTTCCAAAAATGCTGTTTTAAATGCTCTATCCTTTTGTAGCGATCGAGGCGATTGACGTTCGTGTCCGTCACTTGTGGGTGAGGAATAGACAAAAGCGAGCGTCCAATTAAAAAATGAGCAGGAGTTAGAGCGGAAAAATCTGAAGGATCAGAGGAGAGTGGGGTAAGAGGACGAGAGTTTAAGACAGCCTCTATTTGAGTGAGGCACGTAGCCATCTCCTCATATGTTAAATGAGTGGTTTGAAGTAACCGTTTAAGGTGAAATTTGGTCGAACGCACTGCGGCCTCGGCCAGGCCATTAAAGTGGGGCGTGTATGCCGGAACAAACTTAAATTCGATGCCTTCTTGAGCTATTTGACCTTCAAGGTCCGACTGTACGAGGAATCGAGCTAGCTCGTTACAAGTGCCGACGAAGTTTGTGCCATTGTCGGACGTAATGCTTTGAGGTTTCCCCCGACGCGACACGAAACGATTCAAGGCGGCAATGAACGCTTCGCTAGACAACGACGTAACGAGCTCGATGTGACAGGCTTTCACTGAATTGCAGATGAAGATTGCCAAAAAAGACTTAATAAGTTTGCAACCTCTACCTTTTCTATCGGCTATCAACACTGGCCCCGCGTAGTCGACGCTACAATGTAAAAACGGAAACTCTAGTTCCGTTCGAGAGGCAGGTAACTGGCCCATGATGGGCTGAAAAGTTTCAGCTTTATGCCTGAAACATGTAACACATTTGTGAACTATGTTTTTCGATAGATTTTTGCCACCTAAGGGCCAATATGTTTGCTTTATGTTACTTAACAGTAGCTGAGGTGGGGCATGTAAATATTTCACATGATAATGTGCGAAAATAATTTTTGTAAGATGATGCTTGATGCTACATAAAATGATGGGATGCTTAGTGTCATAGCAATAAGGGGAATTTACTAGCCTACCACCAACCCGAATTATATCTTCAGAATCGATAAAGACACTTAAAGAAATTAATCTATTTTTGTTAGGTAGTGCCTTGCCGGCTTTCAGAATAGCATATTCTTCAGGAAACATTTCAGATTGAGCCTTTCGTATGATTAAATTTAATGAATTCTGAAGCTCTTGAACCGAAAGAAGACCATTTAATTTACTGGTAGGGTTACGACAGTTGTATATAAACCTTTGTAAATATGCTATTGTATTTTGTAAGTTAGTTAGTTTAGATTTATTTATTATTAAGTTAGATATCAAGTCATGTGCATTATTTTTGTTATCAAGCGCGAAAGAACAAGTAATCAACTCGGGTAGATCGTGTCTCTCGTTTAGGTTGGGCATTTTGGGCCAGGCGGATTCATTATCTGCCAAATAAGACGGCCCTGTCCACCACAATGATGAACAGCTGATGAGGTCAGCCTTCAGCCCGCGAGAAACGAGATCCGCCGGATTATCTTTCGACGGTACGTAGCTCCACGTGTGACTTTCAGTGCTCTCCTGAATTTCATGCACACGGTTGCGAACAAAACTTTTAAGATTAGTGGTTGGAGTATTCAACCAACCTAACACAATAGTAGAGTCACACCAAAATCTACATTTTGTGATCTGTAAGGTTAAAGAGGTTAATATTTTATTACACAGCCTTGCAGCCAGCAAAGCTCCGCAAAGCTCGAGACGTGGAATTGTCGTTGGTTTTATTGGTGCCACCCGACTTTTTGACGTCAAGAGGTGGACCGTGATAAGACCTGATTGGCTTACTGACCTAACGTATACACAAGCACCGTACGCTCGCTCCGATGAGTCTGAAAAAACGTGAAGTTCATGGGAAAAAGAGTCTTCACTAAGTACCCAACGAGGAATCTTTAGGTGATTAAGAAGAGGCAGTGTATCGGTAAACGAAAACCATAATAATTTTATTTCGTGCGGAACCTCGGCATCCCACGAACATTGCTCAATCCATAATCTTTGCATTATGATTTTCGCTTCCACGACGCACGGGCCCACGAGACCAAGTGGGTCAAATATTTGACTAATTACAGATAAAATATGACGTTTTGTGACCTTTTCTGGAAGGTCAATGTTAATAGAATAACTTAACATATCTAGATCGGAAATCCAATTCAAACCTAATGTTTTTGAAGATACCTGCATGTCGGCCGTAGAAATGTCTAAAACATTTTCAGATTGAGGGGAAGAAGGGGAAATTTTGTCAAGTATTTTCTGATTATTGGACCGAAATTTTCTCAAATTAAATTTAGCTGATTTTAAGGTATTAATCACACCCGTACAAAGACTTATAGTACTGTCAATAGTTGAAGAGCCACCTAAATAGTCGTCGACGTAGAAATCTCTTTGAATCGATCGTTTAACGTCGCTATCAAGAGCGCTAGAGGCTAAACTAACCAAACACTTAGTGGCTAAGTATGGAGCTGATGCCGTTCCATACGTCACCGTATTTAGAGTGTAGGTTTTCAAGGGCTGTGATGAATCATATCGGAAGATAATTTGTTGAAGAGTACGTTGGATGGGATTCAGTTCAATCGCTCTATACATTTTCTCTATGTCGCCGGTTACGACGTATCTGTGCTGGCGAAAACGTAATAAGATGGAATAAAGATCTTCTTGTACAGTAGGACCGACCATCTGGATGTCATTAAGCGACACCCCAGAAGAAGAGGCGGCAGAAGCATCAAAGACTGCACGAAGTTTTGTAGTAAGACTCGATTCACGGATGACACCATGATGAGCTATAAAATAAGAGACCTGTTGAAGACAGCTTAGTGAAGGCTCCTTGTTTTCGGTCATGTGACCTAAGCGTTCATATTCACGCATGAACTCCATGTACCTATCTTTGAAGACAGGATCTCTAGCAAACTTTCGCTCCAACGATAAGAAACGGCACTTTGCCATTTGAAAGGAATCGCCTAAGACCGAAGGATCGTCCTTCAGCGGCATGGTGACTACGAAGCCACCGTCTTTGTTGCGCGTAGTATTTGCCAAGAAACTCTGCTCACATGCACGCTCTTCAGAAGACAAGGAGTGCTTGGCTGATACAGTGTCAAACTCCCAGAAACGAGACAAGTCTGGATTGGATTCCTCGTTTAAAAAATGACAAACGGGAGATGAAGACGGTGCTTTAAGACGGGCGACGTACCCGGACACCAACCAACCCAGTTTCGTTTCATACAACTTAGGTTGATTCTTACCTAAGTCAATGGAATTGTTACATCATTCATCATTTCAGCCGAAAGACGTCCACTGCTGAACATAGGCCTCCCCCAAGACTCGCCAAACAGATCGGCCCTGCGCCATCCGCATCCAATGCGTTCCCGCTACCTTCACCAGGTCGTCGCTCCATCTTGTTGGAGGCCTACCCACACCGCGTCTTCCGGTCCGCGGACGCCACTCGAGAACCTTACGGCCCCATCGGCCGTCAGTTCTACGGGCGATGTGCCCTGCCCACTGCCACTTAAGTCTAGCGATTCTTCGAGCTATGTCCGTGACTTTAGTTCTCGCGCGGATTTCATCATTTCTAATGCGATCCCGCAGAGAAACTCCAAGCATAGCCCTCTCCATCGCCCTCTGAGTGACCTTGAGCTTCCTTATAAGACCCATCGTTAGCGGCCACGTCTCAGTACCATAAGTCATCACTGGCAACACACACTGGTCAAAGACTTTTGACTTGAGACACTGCGGTATATCGGATGACAAGATATTGCGGAGCTTCCCGAACGCTGCCCATCCGAGTCTAATTCGTCGATTGACCTCTTTCTCGAAGTTGCACCTACCCAATTGGATTGTATGTCCCAGATAGATATAGTCGTCAACAACTTCGAGCAAAGTATCTCCGATTACGACGGGAGTTGGTACAACATGGGCGTTCGACATGACCTTCGTCTTGTCCATGTTCAATTTAAGACCAACTCTCTCGGAGACTCTTCCGAGGTCAGCGAGCATCGCACTGAGGTCCTCCAAGGTCTCAGCCATAAGCACCACGTCGTCGGCAAATCGAAGGTGAGTGAAGTATTCGCCATTTACATTGATGCCACGCCCTTCCCAGTTCAGAGTCTTGAACGCATCCTCTAGTGCAGCGGTGAACAGTTTCGGAGAGATTACATCTCCTTGTCTGACTCCCCGCTGCAATAGAATGGGCTCCGACATCTGATCCTGAAGTTGGACGGACATTGTGGCGTTATTATACAGACACTTCAACACTTCGATGTACTATCGCCCCAAGCGCCAGATAACCACCTTAAAGGCCCAGTTTGCGTGCAGTGGCTAGACATCTGTCCATAACAATCCATAGCAATAAACATCAATGGCTGCAAGCAAATTTGTTTTGAAAATGGGTATCTGACGTCTGGGGCGATGGTACCGGTAGTCTACTTGGCACCGTTGGAGAGACTGCAGTACAGCCCAAGTCTCGATCGAATCGAAGGCCTTCTCGTAGTCCACAAATGCCAGGCAAAGGGGGCGGTTATACTCCTCGGTTTTCTGTATAACCTGCCGCAACGCATGTATGTGGTCCACGGTGCTAAAGCCTTTTCGAAACCCGGCTTGTTCGGGAGGCTGGAAGTCGTCTAACCTGCGCGCGAGACGATTCGTAATGACTCTCGAAAACAGCTTGTAAACATGGCTCAGAAGTGAAATGGGTCTATAATTCTTCAATAAGGTATTATCGCCTTTTTTGAAGAACAGCACCACTACACTTCTGTTCCATGCTTTTGGTGTTTTCCCTTCACGGATGGCGGTATCAAATAGTTTCTGAAGGGCTTTGAGGATCGGTTTTCCGCCCGCCTTCAGAAGTTCGGCTGTTATTCCGTCATCACCAGGGGCCTTGCCATTCTTTAGTTGTTTGAGAGCCGTACTAATCTCGTACAGGCTGACGTCCGGGATGTCTTCGGTATAGTGCCGGGTTAATCTAGCTACATAAGACATACATAAGATTGTTACATAAGACGGACCAAAATACGTCGGCCCCTACTAAGATGTCTATGACTGACGGTATATTAAAAGAAGGGTCGGCTAGACTTATTCCCATTGGAAGAGGAATATTTTCAATGTTTATGAACGAAGACGGTAAAGTTTTAGTGATCTGAGGTAAAATAAGACAGTCGACAATAAGACTATAGTCACTGTAAGACGACTTTATAGTAAGGCTGCAAGACTGTGTAATATAAGAAGTATTATTATTGATACCTGTCACCGTGGAGCTCGCACTACGTCGCGATAAACCCAGCTTACCGCACAGCGATTGCGTAACGAAGTTAGCCGTGCTGCCATTGTCGAGCAGCATTCGAGCAGAGTGCGCGGCGCCCGTGCTGTCGATTACTTTCACGAGCGCTGTGGACAGCAAAACATGCGGAGGGGTAGTAGGCTGCTGTGATATATTCGAACTAGCAAAGTTATTGATGTTGCTAGTCGATGGTATAGGAGGCTCAGGCACAGATCGAGCCTCATGCAAATGTAGCAGAGTATTATGCCTTTTTTTGCAATATTTACATGGTACAAGATTACAATTGTTTTCTATGTGCCCTGGACGTAAACAATTAAGACAGACCTTCGTTTCCTTGGCCTTTTGAATACGATTTTCAATAGGAAGGGCTCTGAATGTTTCACAGCTAAATAGAAAATGATTTTGATTGCATAATGGACATGTAAATATTTTTTTATAAGATTTGTTAAATTGTTGATTTGTATTATTTTTTTTATGGCAATTATGTTGACTATTCGTAGCTATAAGTAAATTTGTATTAGTTTTATAAGTTTCTGATTTATTTTTACCTTTACTTTCTTGCAATGTCTCCAATAAAACTGCTCGGTTGCTAAGAAAAGAAGTAAACATTTCTAAAGAAGGTGGATCAGTAAGCGTATTTCTATATTCTTCCCATACCCTATGAGTGACACTATCAAGTTTTTCGGCCATCATGTGAATTATTAACGTGTCCCAATGTTCAGTAGGTTGATCTAAAGTGGACAAAGCACGAAGATTTTTATTCGTGACATCTATAAGGCGCCGAATAGACGAATAAGATTCACTGCGCATGGGCTCAACGTTAAAAAGTTCCCTGACATGATTGTTTACGAGCAACCTTTTGTTGTCGTACCTATTGCACAATAATTGCCAAGCGGACTCATAATTCTCGGCTTTAAAATCTAAATTGTCAATAACAAGTAAGGCACTACCTTTTAAAGAAGCACGGAGATAATGCAATTTATTAATGTTATCGATATCTTGTCTGGAATGGATTAGAGAGGTAAATGTATCCCTAAACTCGAGCCAGTGTTGATAGTGACCATGAAAGACGGGTAAATCAATTTTTGGCAATCGAACACAGTTGGTTTTAAAAGCTCTTGCCTGTGCATCCTCGTAGCCCGAGACGTCGAGGGCGTCGTGCGCGTCGCGTCCCGGCGGACGCGCGCCGAGCAGCGCACGCGCAGCCGCCACCAGCAAGTGATACTGGTCTTCAAATTGCTCACGCTCCATTGCCTCCTTGTCGGGTTCAACCGAAAGCATTTCGATATTGTTCTGTAATTTATCATATTCCTCGTATAAGGCATCGAATTTAGTAAAACGGCTTTCTAAGTCTAGAAGTTGCAAGCTACTAGGTTCTTTGCAGGTTTGAAAGACTTTAATATAGTTACTAAAGATAGTAAGCTTTGATTTCATACAGCTACGTTTTTTTAACATTTTTTCGTCAGCCATAATAGCAGTTAACAACAAGGTTTAAAGAAATGAGGAAGAAAAATATTATTTATTATGAATGCAATAAAGTGCAATTGATTATGAGGTGAAAACAAAGAATTTGCTGCGTAAGCGACTCGGTGCGACCGGCCGGCTAGTTCGGGTATCGAGCGTTTAGCGTAAACAAGTTCCCGTTATTCGAGATTTATGCTTCGTGCAAGAATAGGCTTTAAAAGCGTGACATATGATTGATATTGCTATGAATAAGCTAGAAAGACAAATAAATTTCTATTAAATATGAATCTTGCTAGAAGGTTGAAATATGGTTTAAATGAAGTGAAATACGAAAGTGCTCACTAAAATAGATGCTGTAAAAAATTTGGGTACAAAAGAAGTTTTTAATACGATAAATTTTGGAAGAAAAATGGGAAGGATAGATGGAAAAAATGGAACGAACTCACGAAATTGTCCAAACCGTCCACTAGTGAGATTTCTTTCCTCTAAATTCTTCTTATTTCTCGATGTTGTAGTATATAAGATGACTCGAACTTTCGATGGTTCCAAAGTCCGTCGCGGTTGACCTCCAAGCGACCTCCGTTGCGATGCTGTCTCTCGGCGTGTGTGGTTGCTACTCAAAAAACCCTCTGCAGGATAGATGTAGATTTGCTTGAGGTATTCTTCGACTGCTGAAGACCACAACTGAAGAGCTTCGAGACACGTCGACGCGTAGACCGATTTTAATCGCAAGATCAGACGGTGAGAATCCTAAAGGACCAATGTTAGGGTCCTACGGGACGTTAAATAAAATCGTGGACTGTATTTCTATAAGGCTGGTTTATTAGCCGTCTTTACAATAAAATCGGTATTAACGTAACTAAGTAAATTAAATAACGCGGAGGTTGACCGACGCCGGTGGTGAGTGAAAGGCGAGTCCGCGGCCGGGGCGATCCGCCGTCCTCCCGCGCAGCTCGTCCCGCCCGTTGGTTGAGCCGGTTCTTAACAGTTTGCTTCCTGTTCCTTCATTCTATCTACATACTCCTAGCGCCATCTATCAAAAAAATATGTAACTAAAATCTTAATACAGTTTGTTTAAAAGAATTAAATGCAATTTCAAGCTAAATATTTTAAATCAGTATTCTACATAGAATTTTACCCCTAAAAGCTGACCAGAAAAGGTCAATAGTTAAGTAAGTTCTGACCCAAAACTTAGTTACTATACATGAATGGTAGAGTTAAAATTTAATCATATTTATCATCATCATCATCATCCCAGCCTATATACGTCCCTCTACAGGGTACAGGCCTCTCCTCTCATTTATTTATATTTATTAAAAAACCGGCCAAGTGCGAGTCGGACCCGCGCACGAAGGGTTCCGTACAATTACCTATCTATAAAAATCACGTTTGTTGTATGGGAGCCCCCCTTAAATATTTTTTTTATTTTAACGTAATGATTTATTTTTAAAGTCAATATACATATAATTAAATATTCTGTGAATATTTCGAGTGACTACCTGTTGCCGTTATCAATATAGAGCAAAAACGAGCAAAATAACTATATACTAGCGCCACCACAAAATGTGTGCAAAATTAGAACTACTGAGGTGATTGGTTGTCAACCATCTAGTTCGGCAAATACATTGTAGATGGCACTGTAATAAACAAATCATGTATGTTGTATGGGAGCCCCCTTAAATATTGATTTAATTCCATTTTTTAGTATTTGTTGTTATAGCGGCAACCAAATTACATCATCTGTGAAAATTTCAACTCTCTAGCTATCACGGTTCCCGAGTTACAGACAGAGCCTGGTGACAGACGGACGGACGGACGGACGGACAGCGGAGCCTCAGTACTAGGGTTTCCGTTTTTACCCTTTGGGTACGGAACCCTAAAAAAGAAAAACACTAAAGTTGACGACCGGATAGCCTAGTTGTTAGAGAACCTGACTACGAAGCTTGAGGTTCCGGGTTCGATTCCCGGTCGAGGTAGATATTTGTGTGAAAAATACGAATGTTTGTGCTCGAGTCTTGGATGGTAAATATGTATTTAAGATGTATTTATCTATATAAGTAAGTTTATCCGTTGTCTAGTACCACAGAAATATATCGAGATAGAAGGAAAGAGTTTACGTACACCGACTGGCCAAATGGAGTTTATAAGCCCCAATGCTCGCCGCGAACTTCAGTCTGCTCCCGACCGCGATCTGCGTGCGACGTCAGGTTTTAAAAATAAAATGACTCGTTGTTCAGTAATTAACTGTTCAAATACTACAGATAAAGTTGGAGCTGTTAGTCGAGGTATTTCCTTTAATTGGTAAATACTATTTGTCCTTAAATATCTGTTATTAATTAAAAAACGATTTATTTTATTATTTTCATCAGAACAGTAGCGGGCGATAGTGTGTCCACGCTAGCTTTCCATTGCGGCTTTAATTTGACGAGCCAGACATGGCGTGCGTTCAAAACCAGCAATGTAAAAATAAGCTATTCAAACTATCGAGTCACGTCCAAGGTCAATTTATCATTTTTTCTGTCAAAAGTAAGAATAGTGATGTACAAGTACACTATCGCAGTTCTTACTCGATTAAAATCGATTTTCAAAGCAGAGGAAATGATAATTACGTTTTTATATTATTATGTAGCTATATAATGTACGTAGTGCAAAGCAAATATTATTAACAAACAGGTTATGGTTACTTCTATATTGCAATTTTATTTTAGTTTTCCGAATGATCCTCATATTAAAAATAAATGGATTGAAAACAACTGGTCGTAAAAAATGGTTTCCTACAAAAAACAGCAAGAATTGTTCTATACATTTCCACGAAGACACCTTTACTGGCCCATCAAAGTACCGACGAGTAATCAGTACAGCTTATCCGACTATTGATGTAGTGATGATGTCATATGATGAAAAGGTACACATTTACATAAGGCTAAATATTATTTTAAAAAATGTGCGTGTGTTTGTGTGTGTGTGTGTGTGTAGTACTTACATGATTATAGGTAGGTAGGTAATAACGAGCTATGGAGAGGACTGTGCTCAGAGTTTCTCTACGGGATCGAATTAGAAGCGAGGAGATCCGTAGAAGAACCGGGGTCACTGACGTAGCCAAACGGATTAGCTCGTTGAAATGGCAATGGGCAGGCCATATAGCATGCAGAACATATGGTCGTTAGAGCCCAAAAGTTCTCGAATGGAGACCACAGACTGGCTAGCACAGCGTGGGACGTCCACCAACGAGATGGACGGACGATTTGGTGAAGGCCGCAGGTTCAGGGTGGATGCAAGTCGCTTTCAACCGTAATGATTGGGCGTCAATGAGGGAGGTCTATGTCCAGCAGTGGACGTCCTACGGCTGAAATGATGATGATGATGATGAATAACTGCAGCGGCTATAGTAGGTACTGACAAATGTAAAGCAATTTATTAGTTAGGTAGGTACCTACCTACATTTATATTTTTCGATTTGAAATTCTGACCTTTCTCATTTCCTCTGTCGAAAATAATTATCATTTCCTCTGTGCATAAGAATCGGTTCCCTAATCGATCTGTGAATCGATGCTTTTGAATTGATTTCGCGCGGCTTATGTTTCCCATCACTAAATTACATTCGTGACGTCAAAGTACCTACGCAAGATGTTACAGGCTCGGTCTCGCTACAAATTGCCGAGCATTTTCCTTCTATCTCGATATATTTCTGTGTCTAGTACCCACAAGCTTTGCTTAGTTTGGGACTAGGTCAATTGGTGTGAATTGTCCCGTGATATTTATTTATTTAATTAATTAAATGGCTAGCAGCGTTTCCTCGCCCTTGTTTGTTTTATTAATTAACATATTATTAATATTTAACTATTTAATTATGTTATATGTCCAAACGCACTTGAAAATGTGACGAAAATTTATCATTATGTAGAGTCGTTATTTATTTATATGTAGTCGCATTGTTAATTTCACTTTGTATCACGTAAAAGAAACTCTTTGTCTACAATTTAGACTCTACATTATTGTAGAGCTCAAAAAGATCTACCTTTACGTCTCTATTTATTAAAAGAGCAAAAGCTGAGTGTATTTGAACACCTTTGTATGTAACAATGCCGGGAATGTTTTTATTAAACGAACCTGCAAATTATTTAATAATGACGCGAGACTCAGTGGCGTGGATATCTTTAATTGTACATGTACATTGCTTAAAAAATCGTTTAAGTAGACGCTAGTAATCCTTATTCTTAGCGTCTACTTAAGCGTATCATGCCTATTGTTATTTTAGGTTAATGGTTGCATTTTCTTTTTGATATCTAATACCTATTTTTACCTCTGTATGTTATGTATAACTATTTGTTATACAAGAAATGCAATTGAATAATGATTAATTGAATAATTTAGTTATCAATGGAGATGGATGTTTAAAAAATTAACTTATCCCTTGATCTATTGATTCTTGGGATTGGTTTTTATTGTGTCGTTTTATGGAGTGTTTAAGTTTATATAATAATATGTATATTTCAATTGTTACCTTTTGACCACGTTTTTCTTTAACCAATCGATTAAGGAAACTATAGGTCTGTTTACTGTTATCTATTTAAATTTCATATTTATGTATGACTGTTTGTTTCTCAAAAAAAAAAAAATTGTAAGTCACTAACAAACAATGTAATCAAATAAAAGCGATGACAGGTCTTTAATAAAGAGTTAAGTGTCTTCTGACCATGGCCCATTGGTTCTAGCTACAGGTGACCCCAAAACTGGCACTGACGTTTTTGTTTTCTAGTTTTAGTTTAGATTTTATTGCTTTTTAGTTTCGTAATTGTATTTTATAATTTATAATATTGTATAAAATCAATCTCTTTTAAATTTAAGTTATCGTTCTAATAAACAAGCAAATAATAAATAAATTTTAGAACTCTATTTTTATCTATTCCTGATAATCTAATAACTGACTTGAAAATTGATATCTCATATAAAATGTAAAGGCCTATACAATACTACTCAAACACAGTTAATAAAAAGGATGCATACAAATGAATTCAGTGCTCTATTTTATTTTGAAAATACGTTAAAACTTAATTTAATGTTACAAAATAAGATCTCTACATGCGAACATTTAAGTCTCCACCTTGAAGAATGAATAAAGATGCGTTTATAGTATGTTAACCGACTGAATATGTGATAACTGCATCGAGAATGAGAGTTTAATATTATTCCATCGATTCCCCTGTCCGACATACATAACAAGTGACTCATGGCATGGAACGACATTCAAAGATGGCCGCTCGATTAGTACCCAAACCTGCCGCTAGATGTCACTATCAAGTGCCGAACGAATCCTACATCGCGCTGTTAAGATTTTTCCTGTTTCAATGACCCTCTCAGTACAACAGTACGAAATCATACTTACCTGGCATAGGAGACACCGTGATCAAGTAGGCGGTTCTCCCAGGGCGAGACTCTTCCATTGCACTGCGGTTGGGTTGACCCTTGCGATTATCCCTAATGTGGATAACTCGGATGCGTAATTTTTGGTAGTGGGGACTGCGTGCGCGCCGTCCCCTTCATATATCCTGAAAATAAAATTAGTAAATCTGATCAGCTTATGATAATATGAAGCTGATTGGCATTAGTTGATGCTGTGTAAGTCTTAATGAGGCCGCTGTCTAGCGCGCTTGCCTTCGCTTTCACCATCTCTTTACGTCATCGTATTTTACCGTTTGACAGTAAGAAATAGTGATTGCGAAGGCAAGCGGCAGAAGCGTTAGACAATAAGCCTGCAGGTGACAGAAAGAAATAGTGATTACGAAAGCAAGCGTCAGCGCTTTAAACAATAAGCCTACCACCGGACCTCTATCTAAGACATGAATCGTTATTTATACTTCTTACTGACCGGCACGGCAACACTACATAGACTAGTTAGTTGTAAGTACAATTTAATAGGTTTCACGATTAGAAATTTTGAAATAGTATTTTATGCAACTGTATCGTAATAGGGGTCCTTAAAACACGAGTGTGGTTTCATGAAACGAGGAGTAGCCGAGTTTCATAAAGGGTCACACGAGTGTTTTAAGGCCTAATTAATTACGTACATGCATACAATATTTTATCTCAATCCATATATTAAATTCTCTATCATGCATTAACGAGAACTAGGTATGTCTGCCCCACGACCTGCGCGACGTGAACGCCGCGCTCGGCCTGCACCGGTACTGTAATGTAATGATGTATGAAATCTCATTACGATACAGATTTCTGTATCGTATTGACCATTACGATACTGCCGTGTTCATAATAGAATCCAATGTCGTAATGCTGGTCATTATCAATGGTTTTTGAACGCATGATGGAGGATTTACTATATGGGTGTAGATAAAATATTTTATTTTAGTCCTCAAGGTCGCCATTATGGAAATCAACGTGGACGATTTCAATAATAATAAAATAATATGCCCTGCCCTCGCACCGGAATCAAGTTAACAAGTACACAGGATTAAACAATAAACTGAAATTATTATTATTATTTTTTCATTTTATTACAGAATTTTTACAAGGTAGAGCGACGACCTGGTGAAGGTGGCGGGAACGCATTAGATGCGGATTGCGGATGGCGCAGGGCCGATCTGTTTGGCGAGCCTTGGGGGAGGCCTATGTTTAGCTGTGGACGTCTTTCGGCTGAAATAATAATGATGACAGAATTTTTAAATACCTATAAACTAATATTAGACTATCATGTATTGTAGCGGAATGAAAACGTTCGTCACTTATCGATCTTAATATTTCCCTGTGGCATATTTATAGATCAAGGAATTATACTCTAGATTTCACTGTTCCTGACTATCAAAATTACTCTCTTTCGGTCCCGACTAAATGCTTAATGGGATAAGTTTGCATTTGTGCATGTATCACAACGGTTTTCAATAGTTTTTTTGTACGTAAAGGGTTCACATTCGCGACTCTATGTGGACTCTATGTGGAAGTCAGAAACAGTTTCTAGTTGATACAAAGGGCGTAAAGGGTTATTTATTTCTATAAATAGACTTGACAAAGAGCCTGAGGTGATGAAGGGCTTTCGCTCCACTACCTTTAACCTCGGGAAGGGTAATGCAGTCGAGAAAGGGACGGAGATGAATGTGTAAGGATAGACCCTTAAATTGAACTCATAGTAGAGATAAACTACGATAACATGGGCCCCGCCCCTCCAAAATTCAAGAAATCTTCAATGTATTTGTGAAAGTGTTTATAAAGCACCACCAAAACTTTCAACGCATGTGTGCGTGCTGAGAAAGCAAATAAAGAAAAGCAGACTACTACCTACATACACACTCTTTCGTAAGGATGTGACAGAACACATTGAAATAGTAATTTGGGGGGCGAGCCATGTTATCGTAGTTTATCTCTACGCGTAAGATACGTTTTTAACCCCCGACACAAAAACGACAGGGTTTTATAAGTTTGACGTGCGTGCGTGCGTGTCAAAGAAATCATAAGTTTGCTGACTCAGACTCGCTAATTTTATGAAGGAGGAACGACTTCTGTTTCGTCTTAGATAGATAGATATAATCTTTATTCTTCAAAACAAAGACATGGCTTAGTAACTAAAGAATAATAAAACTACTTACGCTATGTATTGACCCTTATTTCTGAAACATTAAATTCTCAGCAGATATTAAAACAGAATCGTATGGAACTCGTTAGGTTAGGTTTTACCAGGGGAACGCTGAGCCTATATTCAACGACGCTTTAGCCTAGTTGGTAGTGACCCTGCCTACGAAGCAAGAGGTCCTGGGTTCGAATCCCGGTAAGGGCATTTATTTGTGTGATGAGCACGAATATTTGTTCCTGAGTTATGGATGTTTCCTATGTATTTAAGTATTTATTTATCTATGTAAGTATGTTTATCGTCGTCTAGTACCCATAGTACAAGCTTTGCTTAGTTTGGGACTAGGTCGATTTGTGTAAGATTGTCCCCTAATATTTATTTATTTATTTATTTATTGCACGGTGTCGACGGAGGAGCCCCATCCCGGGGCGGCCAGTGGGCGTCGCGGTGTCTCTTCATGCTCCCGTGGCGTTCACAATGGCAACGAGGGAATCCGTGTGGTTTTTAGTGGGTAGGCCCCTAGTGGGAGAGCTCCACATGCCCTCTGTTACCCCGAACAGAGACGAGTGCGGCGCATTTTCCGCACCATAAAAAAAGTTAGGTTATAGTTTTATAAACAATCTTTGAAAGTTTACGGTTTAAGAAAAAAAATCCGGTGTCATAATTTATTGCGACGGATAAACCGTGTTCGGTTTTTGTTCGCATCCAAAGTTGTATTACTGTGAACTTTTTTGCTTTATGAATAAAAAAAAAACCATATTTAGATACGCACCCAAATTGTAACTAACGCTGGTTGCTAATAATGAAACTTAGGTACATATTTATTAAACTTATTTATAAGTCTAAATACTGTAATGTCATGTAAATGCCAAGTTTATTGCGGCGCATTTTTCTTGGCAATGATGGTACTTACGAAAGCGCTGGTAGTTTTAAAAAAAGTGACTTTTAAAAGTCTAAGAGCCCTTGGCGGCTTACTTGCAGAATAAACGTTTTGATTTTTTTGATTTTTGAATGTGTGGCGTGTTGCCACAACACGTAATAAAAATAAACAAATAATAAATAATTCTCCTCAGCTTTCCATGCTCTGTGATCTCTAAGAGAACTAATTTCTTTCATCTTACTTTTCTTTTATTTAATATCCGACTTTGTTTTTATCAGCGCGCTGCCGAGACAGTGGGGCCAACTTAATGGGCTTAACTTCAAAGGTTTATCTTGTTTAATCTCATCTTTATGGTTTCTATGTTATCTTTGTGGGATTATTATTAATAAGGAGGTAAAATTGGACGATGGATTATCGGGTAAGATATTCTTTTCCGGATTCGCAAGAATGTTACGTTTTGGATTTGTGGTACCAATTTTTGAAATTAGATCAATCGAAAATGTAATTCGAAATTGATGAAAAATTGTGCTGAATTGTAAATACTTAGAGGTAAAGCAGTCATCTCGGCTTGTATAGATCCTACTTCAGGGCACAAGCCTCCTCTCAGAGTTATAAGGGCCACGCAGCCCCTGTGCGGATTGGGAGCTACACATACACAATTGATATGTTCAATTATTCTCACGATTTTTTCCATCGCAGTAAATCTCATTGTAAATTTCTAATGTAATTACGTGTGAGTCCAGCCTCGAACCCATGGCCCTCTGCTGAGAGGCCATAGGTCAAACTGCCACTACTTTTCTTAAGTAATGTACCTAATAGAAAACAATTCAACTAATCGACAATTAATTTTACTAAGAAAAATAGATAGATAGATAGATAGATAGATAGATAAAGACCTTTATTTGGTACTGCAAGCACACAGAATCAAGATTAACAAAAAAAAATACAGTTTTATTGTACACAATGGATATAAACCACTTTTGAAAACTATTTTCAAGATAATATGATCTGAAAAGTTAGTCCGCTGTTTCACTTTATCATATACTAGCCTTCCGTGCGCAGCTTCGCCCGCGATAAATTATTTTTCCCGTAGGAAAAGGTATTTTCCCGCGGTAAAAAGTAGCCTATGTCACTCAGTGATAATGCAGCATTCTAACAACAAAAGAATTTTTGAAATCTGTCCAGTGGTTTCGGAGCCTATTCCAATGCAAACAAACAAACAAACAAATCTTTCCTCTTTATAATATTAGTATAGATGAGTTTATTCTGCGTTTCAATTCTAGTCCACCAGCGCCATCTATGATAATTTTTTGAAATCTGGCGACACAACACATCATCTCAGTGTTTCTTAATAATAATAGTGCATACGTGATTTACGTAAAGCGCAAACTTGGCGTTATGCTATTATTATTAAGACTTTTTTCTCAGAAGTCGTAATAATAAAGTTTTTCATTCTTGGATTTTATCTTAATTTCTATCTACTAGCGCCATCTGTCATATCTTTGAAACAACTGCAAGGCTGTTTCTGTTGGCAAGGCAAGTTTCAAGGTTGCTTCAACAGTAGTACGTAGAGTTTTCGCTAGATGGCGTCACACGTACGAAAATGAGCCTTCCGTGGCTTAGCGGTCCTGTATACTGACTAGAAATCATGAGTATCCCGGTTCTATCCCTCGTTACTTTATTGTTGTTTTTTTTTTAATATACGAGTTACGTGGTATTTTTCAATGATTTCACATTCAGAATAAAACAAAACATTAAAAAATATTTTTTAATAAAATATTTACACAGCTGTCTCGACAATCCAGGGAGTGTAGGGTGCCACAGCGGTGCTGACACCAGGATAGGTCTCATTGGCACACCCGTGTCCCCATGACACTACACCGACCAGAGTAAATCCGTAGTACAACGGGCCACCAGAGTCTCCTTGGCAGGCGTCACGACCACCGATGTCTAAGAGGCCAGCACAGATCATGTTCTCAGTCACGATGCCAGGGTTAGGCAGTTCCAAGTACCGCGCAGCACATAGTTCATTGTTGATTGTGTAGATTGTGGTGTCAAGAAGAACGGGCGATGTTGTGCCTCCTTGCTGTGAAGCAAATAATACAATACAATGACTCTTTAGTGGAAATCAGATAGAAAGTAATACAGAAATAAGGTACATAGAGAAAACATTAAAACGCAAGCAATTTAATATTCTATGTACTGAAACAATTAAGTACTTTGCTCACCCGCGCGCACTACCTACTTAATGATAATGATTAATGATTTTAAGATAAATACCTATCCAACGATCCCCACACTATAAGGTTAGACGAGAAAAAAAATACCTAAAAATTTTTTTTTACATTTTTCGTTTTTTCACTTTGTCCGGATAATTTTGTCTATAAACACATAATTGACAGATTAAAATCAACGAGTAGAAAAAGTGTGTTTAAACGTAACGTAGATGCGTGCAACCGAATAAAATATATTATGGAAAGAGAAAGATGTGGAATAGAAAAGGATGTAGTAACCAATAATCAGAATGGTATGCTTGGAAAGTAGACAGACAAAGCGGATTTACATCGAGCAGGATGGAAGGACCGGAAGTGGTGACCAAGAGCATGCTAAAAAAATTAAACATATTGAAAATAGCCCAGGTGAAAATTACCTGCAACCAACGAGCTTTTATGAAAAGATACATGAGTGTTTTTGAAGCGGAAGAGGTGTAAGGACCGTAGAGTTTAGCATTCTCTAGTCTCTGCCTACCCTGGGATACAAACATGAATAAACGTAGATATGATTTGTTTTGTTCGCTAAACTCCGCTTCTATGGAAGCGCTTTATGAGTTGAAGAACTGGCGTTACTTACTGTTGTGGTACCCCATCCAGCGTGTACAACAGGCACATTATCGGGCAGTACTGTCTCATGAGCTGCGATCGTGACTTGCTGTACCACGGGTGTATACACTAGGGCTTCGATCAGACGGATCACAGAGATGTCACCGTCGAAGCCTAGTTGTCCGTATGTGGGGTGGTTGAACTCTCTCTCCACGTAGCTGATGACTCCTCCTGTATTGCGGTAGGTTGTGCCAGCGCGGATGCGGCGGTAGGCCGGTGAGTAGAAGCTAAAGAGGAGATTATGTTAGTTTTTTGTCAAGGATGTTTAAATTTGGCATCCAAGTTAAACAAGCAGAAAACTACTAGGAAAATAGGAATATCTATAAAGTCAAAGACAAAATATCTACATTCAACTTAGACACTAAAAAGCACTTACAAATGTCGAAGAATCTACCGCCCGTTTGGAAATACCTTGTTCAGAAGATTCCAGCAAAAAATTCAGCAATGTATATTTTTCCCAAAACAGATCTATAGTGTTATTATTACTAAATTTACATAAACCTAAAGTATTTAAGAAAACTTATATTTTGAACTCAGTAGATTTTTGAGACTAGGAATCACCAATGCGGATCGGAATTATTTCCAAACATCCCTGGCTAAGATACTTAAAATCATTAATTTTACAGTACAAATATTTAGAGGTATGTAACTAATTATTTTGTGAACAAATAGCTGGGCCCAATTGCATAACAAAGTACAACTTAATATTACAAGCGCAACTCCCTTTCTAGTTAATATAACTGAAGCGAGAGTTCCGCTTGTAATATTAGTTGTACTTTGTTATGCAATTGGGCCTGGACTACTATTGGCCTAATCAATCAATCAATCAATCAATATATTTATTCGTCGAACATAGGTATATACACTGCAGGTTTAATTACAATGATTAGTCATGATCAGCTATGTCGTACACGGACGGGCATACGAATTATTACCAGTATTATAAATTTACATCATTTTAAGAATTATTACAATTTAAATACAATTCATTAATAATAAGTAAAATATATATATATATATATAATAAGAAACAAGTATTTTACGTATTCCATCTAAATATGTCAAATTAACACTCTTATGTCATAAAAATAATAATAATCAAATCACAAATCAATAAAGTAAACAAAAGCTGAATTCATAATCATAAGTCAGGATCGCTAAAGTACTCTTTAACACTATAATAACATTTATGTATCAATAGTTTCGATAATAATCTCTTAAAATTGTTTAAATTTGCGTTTTTAAGCCCAATAGGTACCTTATTATAAATTTTGGAGCCATTGTAGTGACGTTGTGCTTCATCAGTGCCGTCTTACACCCAGTTACACGCACCATTTGGTTCCTAGGTCGCAGGTTAAACTTGCTATTTGGTTCCAATATTGGGCTAACTTGCTATTGCCTAATCTTAGTATATTTGAAAGGCAATCGTTCCGATAGCAAACTGAGGCAGGCCATATATTTTATTGCGTTGATACGACTTCTGGACGCCAAATATAAGACTTGTTGCGAGAAGATCATTCTGGAAACTACCAGAAATAGGACAATGATGGTCGGAACTGACCGGACATCTTCACTGACTGTGGTCACAGGAAAGCCTATTTTGCACAAAAAAATGATGTGTAACTTTTGAAGATGGCACTTACATTCCAGCAAAGCAGTGTGCAGCAGACAGTACGTGTCTGGTTGTGAGGATGTTGGCGGCGCAGGACTGGCTCCAGGCGCCTGTGAAGATGCCCAAGGACTCCGATTGGACGATCCAGGGATACCGTTCGATGGTGGTGGGCTGGCCACCGACAATGCGGTTAGCGGAGGCCGCAGCTGTTATAAATTAACCAATAAGAAAGAAAAAAGAAAGAAAAATATCTTATTTGAGATCCTAAACAACTTAAAAATAATTGAAAAGTAACTAATTGTACCTACTAATATGATAATGAGAAAGTTTGCGATGGTGTTTGGATGTTTGAATTGTTAGTCAATCAAACAATAATGGCTGATTTAGATGAAACCT
Organism: Archips xylosteana; assembly: GCA_947563465.1. Lineage (NCBI taxonomy): Eukaryota > Metazoa > Arthropoda > Insecta > Lepidoptera > Tortricidae > Archips > Archips xylosteana. The sequence goes on from OX387364.1 coordinate 16,617,122, forward strand.
GGGCCCAAATGCATAACAAAATACAAGCAAATGGTATTAGTGAATTTCAATACAAAATTGCTACTACTATTAGCTTGTAATTTGTTATGCAATTGGGCCCTGGTGTACAGATGGACAAAGGTCTGAATTAAGAGATAGAATAGAGAGAAGACCTGTGCACTCCAGTGGGACGTATATAGACTGGGATGATAGTGAAATACGGATAATTCATGACTTAAATCGAGTTTAGCTCGACATATTTCAGACTAATCCGTAGCCCTTCCTCCCGGAGCACATGCCACAGCGACTGCTACCAAACTCATACACCGCGCACCGCGTGCACCGCATGGCGTGTACTCTGTGCTGATGAAGATGATAGTTTTTTTCACTTTCACAGTAAGTACCTATCTTAAATTAATGATACATACCCACGAATAGCACCAGAGCCAGGATCACACGCGACACCATTTTTCCTCGCCAGAAGACGTAAAGTCATAATATTACACCTATTTATAACGTTTATTTATCTATAATCCTAATTGTGCCATAAAATTGACCTGATTATAGATATACATGAACTGCTAGTTGATAAAATGTCGAAAAACATACATACGTCCGCAATGAATTAAATTACTGTTGTAAATTTTTATCATTTAGCTAGTTGAATAACTACAATTTGTTGTTGCTACTGTGATATAGACAGCTGGAAAAAAGTTTTTGTTACAGGTTTTTTAATACAAGCATTTTGGATGCACTTCTCAGGGTAAAAACAAAACAATAATCGGGTTGGCTTGTTTTAACCGTTATCTGTCCCTAGCCATTATAGTAGTTACAATCATTTATTTTCTCGATGACAGATCTAGTTTGATAGTTATAGTGTTGTGACCAAATAAGTGATCAGTAGATACGATATATTTATAAAGTACTACTAGCTGATTTAAGAATCAGAGATGATGAATAGCACTACCTATCTATACTTATATTACTTATATTATAAAGAGGAAAAATTTGTATGTTTGTAATGAATAAACTAAAAACTACTGGACAAACAAAAAATATTTCACCATTAGAATGCTACATAATTCCTGAGTAACATATGCTATTTTTTATCCCGGGGTAAAAATTACAACGCGTACAAAGTCGCGGGAACACATCTAGTTCAATTATATACAATACCGATACAATATCGATATTTCAATCATAACATCACTATTTGTATTGCCATAGAATGTAACTTTATTAAAACGTTTATTGTTTATCGTACTTTAAAAATTTTTTACTGCATATATTATGAACTCAATTTGTCTTAGATGAATATTATATGGGATCAAGGAACAAAATTAGGCAGTTGTCGTATATTTTATACCTCGCATTTAAAAGTTAATTTTTGCTTAAAAAACGCAGTTACATTCTACGGGAGCTGTCATGGAGAAAATAAATGATTGGAAATACTATAATATTAACAAATGTATAATTCATATTTATTCATTTTTCTGTAAAATAGATCCTATTCTAGCGACAATAGCCGATAACGTCATAATAAAAAAAACAATCTGCCTTCCAACCCATATAATCTTAATCTAGGGATTGATAGTGGTTGTAACGATCGCAGAATCTTTATACTCATAACTAAGATATATAATCATAACTAAGGATAGTATGTAGTGATACGTCTAAACTGGCGCCAACTGAGCGGGACTCCTTGCAATAGAGTGCTTCTCCGCCGTTATGAAAGTCTTTATTTATTCTCTCTACACACCCGTGATTCTCACTTTGGTAGTTGACACTCGAAAATATACTCTAAGGGGGGAACGTATCAAAATACATAACTTTAAAGAATAATGGACGAAACACATATTGGTCATAAACTTGACTTATCCACAGGTGACCATAGGGCTAGCTCATTCCTGAAAATCTACTCAAAAACATTTGTGTGTAGGTATTTTGCATTTGATTATTTATGTTAGCATTTTAAGTCCTATTATACCTGAAACACAGGATTTTATTTTATCCTAGTTCAGGGTGTGTATTATTTTAATTATTTACTGTGTTTGTTACCTTTTACTTTGTTACCTTTTAGTTATATTTGTCAAATACGATGTAAAAGTTAATAAAGATTATTATTATTATTAAAATAAAAAAAATAGGTTATTAAAAGAAGGTATATTTTACAAAAAAAATTACCGATTGTTCCGACACTAGGTACCTAATGCCTGTCACGTGGCAACCAGGATTGGGGGTACTAAAACTTAAATTTTCGAAAATTAAGAAATAAACTTATAGATAGAACAAAAATCTAGGTAGAGATTACATTATACATAATATAAGAAAGGCATTTAATTTAGCTACAATAAGAATTGTTGCTACCGATACAGATAGAGTGAGTGCGATACACATGACTGTGTGTGTGTAAGTTTCGTGCGCATCTGTAAGTGTACGTGAGGGTGTGGGAGTATGTAGGTGTATGTGCCGCCATCTAGGCAACGACCCTGAGCAGACTCTCAGTCTCCCTACAATTGAGTCCCCCTAGCCAGTTATAAACCATGATCTTGGCTTCGCGCGGGGAGGGATTTCCGCGGTCAACGTATTGGCATAGAGGAAACGTAGCCAGACTTATGGGCAACCCTGTCTATTAGCAGCGATCTGGGGTTTATGTATTTGTAAATATAGGTTTAGATTATTTTAATTTAAGTTTTTTTTTGTTAATTTATGTTCTCTGCTAACAAATGTTTCTGTAAATATGTATATTTTGTGTAAATAAAAGAGTTCATTTGATATATTATATTTTTCGGTATTCCTATCAATTGAACCAACCTTTTTAATCGTGCAATCTGCAGATTGCTTCAGGCTAGGTTAGGTGTGGAGTGTAGTTATTAATACATAAGTAAGCACAAAAGTTAGATAAGTGTTATAATAAAGTTTTGCATTCTTGGGTTTTATCTTAATTCCTATCCACTAGCGCCTTCTGTCATATCTTTCAAATTGCTGAACGACTGATTTTTTTGGGAATAAGAGATTCAAGGTAGCTTCTTCTGTACCTAGTACGTACTGTTTTCGTTAGATGGCGCTATATGTTAAAAGATGAGGCTTTCTTGGCCTAGCGGTCCTGTATAGTGACTAGAGATCACGAGTACCCAGTTCGATCCTACTTTATTTTTTCATGACTTTTAATTTATGAGTCACGTGGTATTTTTTTTTCAAGGTGATGGCAACTTCTTCATCCATATGTGGTTAGTATTTCATTGGAACTGCTAAGGTATAGAATTCGCTACCATTGTCTGTATTTACACGGGGCTCTTCAAAACTAGAGTGTATAGGCTGTTATTGAAACAGAGAGATACACCTTTGGCGTCATCTGCACTTTCCATTAGATGCGATAAGGGTCAATCACGGGTCAGTTTTATGTGGAAAACCGTCACATTCATAATAAAACACAAAAGTATTATTTCAATTATTATTTACACTGCTGTCTCGACAATCCAGGGCGTGTAGGGTGCCACAGCGGTGCTGACACCAGGATAGGTCTCATTGGCGCACCCGTGTCCCCACGACACTACACCGACCAGGATAGTCCCGTAGTACAACGGGCCACCAGAGTCACCTTGGCAGGCGTCACGACCACCGACGTCTAAGAGGCCAGCGCAGATCATGTTCTCAGTCACGATACGAGGTTAATGATTTTATTTGTTACGCAACCAAATAAAAAAGTTCGGACATTCTTTGAAGGGGATTTTGTTCGGCAATGTGTATCTACAGTTATAATTGATCAAAGGAATAGGCTGTTACTGAAACAGAGAGACACACCTTTGTGATTGTGTTAGGTCAGGCTGCTATTTACTCTTAAAATACTAATAATTCTCAAGCAAACTTAGCCGTTATAGTTTTCCTTGCTAATTTGAGATTTTTCCTCCCATCCAGATTTTTTCAAAATTTAAACACCAACAAATTTTTATACTTTTAGAGGGGGGGGAGGGACGCTCGATTTTAACAAAAAAAAAAACACTTTAAAGTTGAATATTTCGCAAACGAATAACTGTATTGAAAAAGCGTCTTCACAACCCCGTAATGATTTTAAAAGACCTATCCAACGACACCCCACACTATAAAGTTAGACAAGAAAAAAAATCACCCCCACTTTACGTCTATGAGACGTACCCTACAAAATAGTAGATTGTTCAACAAGGGACTAAAACAAGCCATAATGACACAAGATATTTAGCCACCCGAGCAGAGCGAGGGTAGATATAATTCGCGTGTCATTATGGTAGATTAGTCTCGCCTTAAAGACTCTACTTTTCACTTTGAATGCGAGGAAAATAACAATGTTTACAAATCTACAATATTTCTTTTATACAACGTACGCTCAATACAAGCAATGGACGTCTGTTCAGAATTCAAATAGCAATAAAATTTGTTCCGCGGTTTTTTTTTTGTTAAGTGACGCTTTAAATGTTTGCATATTTAGCCAACAGATATATTAAGTATGCATAATAAAATGAATTCATCCTTAATATAATTAAATAGATTAATATTCGTAATTATTCATCGTGTTTCACTAAATTATTATTTTTTTAAAATAATTTTGCACAGTTGTCATTTTGAGGTAATTTCCACGCCCTAAAAGCTTCCACAGACCGAAGCGCAGGGCGCTACGGAGCGCTAAGGAGCGCTGCGGAGCGTCCGCAGCGCGCTTCGGTCTGTGGAAAGCTTTAAAATTGTCTATACCCAGTCACTGAAAATGGCGATAATCCTCCATTCACAAACACCGTGATGGGCAGTTTAGGGGTTTCCAAAGTAAATTTAAAAAAAATTACTTTAATCCCTAGAGATCAAAAAAGAGCTTTAGTCCCGATATGCAGAGACTAAAGTAACATTTAAAGAGCATGAGAAGTGAAACAATTTTTTTGGCATTTTATTTTATTACTTTTTCGGGGTCATTGCTATATATATATATCCATGCAATTTGACAGCTTTCTAGCACGAATAGCCACTGCGCTATAGACAGACATGACGAAACTACAAGGGTTCCGTTTTGCCATTTTGGTTCCGGAACCCTAAAAAGAGAAAAAAAAAATAGGTTTGCAATAAAAAAAAAAAAATACAAATAAATCTAATACCTTTAAACGAGCAATTCTTGTATATATATAATCAGAATCTCAGAAACGGCTCCAACGATTTCGATGAAATTTGGTATGTGGGGGTTTTCGGGGATGAAAAATTGATCTAGCTTGGTCTTATCTCTGGGAAAACGCTTGGTACCGAGCTTGAGCCGTTTCGTGTGTATGTGTATATTAACAAGGACGATAATCTATTATCGTCTTAGAGGATCGTATTTAGAGGGGGGGGGACGGTCGATTTTAATGAAATTTTTCACTTTAAAGTTGAATATTTCGCAAACAAATCACTGAATACAAAAATCATGTAAGCAACCCCCCAATGGTTTTAAAAGACCTATCCAACGATACCCCACACTATAGGGTTAGTCGAGAAAAAAAAAATCACTCCCACTTTACGTCTATGGGAGGTACCCTAAAAAAAATTTTTTTAGTTTTTTTTATTTAACCACTTTGTCGACGTGACTAATATATATATTCATGCCAAATTACAGTTTTCTAGTACTAACAGTCTCTGAGCTTAGCCGCGGACAGACAGACAGACAGACAGACAGACAGACGGACAGACAAGGCGAAACTATAAGGGTTCCTAGTTGACTACGGAACCCTAAAAACAGATAAAAATGCAGAAGTAGAAAAAAATATTAATGAAATTCCACGCTGAAAGTTTAAGAATTTTCTACAACTGACGATAGATGGCGCTGAGCGTTACTTACGACAGGGTAACGGTGTATCCAATCAATATCTAGGTGTCATGTCAATTTTAAGTTACATGTGTTTATTGGGTTCTGTCCAGTGTTGCCAGGTCTCCTGATTTCTCAGGAGATCTACTGAATTCCAGGTATGGCTACTGATCTACTGAATTTCCACAAGAATCTACTGATTTTCTACTTCGGGATTTTCAGTTAGCGAAATTAATTATTATATGGAAAAGATACCCATGACTATTGGCATTATTGGTAACTGGTCAACTTTTTTGAATCAAACAAACTTCAATCAATTCAGAATATCGAATGAGTAAAATTAAACGTATCGTCAATCAATAAAATGTGAAACATAATGTTTATACATATAGTGTGCACTACAGCCAAACCCAAAAAATATACATGGAGGCACCTTATGTCAATATTGTTAATGTGTTGGCGGGAGGGAGCCCGAAATGAATAGATTAAGCAATTAAAAAATATATCGATGAAATAAAAAAATAAAGATTAAACTCTTGTAAAGAAAAAACTAAACTGGAAAGCATTAAGAACTTATTATAAGATCTACTGATTTTTTTTTCAATCTCCTGATTTTTAGTGCTCATATCTTCTGACTTTTTCAAATTGGACCTGGCAACACTGGTTCTGTCCCAGGCCAAAAATATTTATTCGTTTTAAAATTTTTGGAAGAGTTCACGTTAGGAACTTCTAATGATTAAAAAGTTCTTTAGGAGAGAAGAGATGTGCAGACAGCGTTTAGGGTGACAGGGGCGGGGCCTGTTGCATAACAAACTACAACTAATATTACAAGCGGATTTGTTTGACAAGTTTCACAAAAGCATTTACTCATAGTAGCGAATTTTCATATCGCGTTCTTTCGTGATCGCAAATTTAAATTATTCGTCTTTTTTCATGTAGCGATTTTTCATAAAGTGTTTTATAATGTTCGCGTTTATTTTTTTAGCTTATTTTACCAGTAGATTAATTTATTAGTCGCAATGCAATTTTTTTCAGTAGAATTAGGCTTAGGCGGGGCTCCTTTTTCTGGGCAGTTTGCCCTTCGGGCATCTGAAGATAACTAACGAACCTAACCTACCTAATACATAATAATATGGACACTAGGAAGGTTACATTTGAAAAGATGACTTCCTGCCAAGTTTCTTTCGGCGCATTCTTCTTGGCAATGATGGTCCTTACGAAAGCGCTGGTAGTTTAAAAAAAAGTGACATGTAAAAGAGCCCTTTGCGACCTACTTGCAGATGGTGAACTATAGATTTATTAGAATAATGATTTCGAGTAAAATGTCTAACTAACCACACTATATATATAATACTGAAAAAAATTGCGACTAATAAATTAATCTACTGGTAAAATATCGAAATCGTTGGAACCGTTTCCGAGATCCTGATTATATATATATATATATACAAGAATTACTCGTTTAAAGATATTAGATTAGATAGATATAATTTTATTTTCAGTCCATACAATACAAAGGTCTTAAACAATGAAAATCTTAAATAAGTGTTAGTACCTACTTAATTCTAACAAAACTATACCTAAATCTGAATCCATTGATCAAATTTATTTGACGGATAAATGTGATACCGTCTCTGTTTGTTTTGTTCGAATAGACGGAGACGGCATCACATTTATCCGTCAGTTAAAATTAATCAATGGGTGGTGAAACAGCATTTTATAAAGTTGACTCTACTAACTTGCGACTTAAACGTCGTTACAGTATCTAAGCCCATAAATAGTAATAAACCAATACATACATAGTACTCATAAATAGTAATAAACCAATTTACTTGAAGTTATCTGTTTACGTAGGATAGATAACTATGACAAAACAGCTACTAACTCTAACTCCTAACACACTAGAAGACACAAAAAAGATGCTAATGAGTTTTTGTAAAAAACGCAGTGTATCAAATGTAATACATAATAATTGAGGACGGTATTGTGGAAAGTTACGTGTTAAAATGTATAAGTTTTATTCATAATTATATGCGTTAGTAACATACACACTTAATTTTATTCAATGCAGTTACAAATATTCACAAAAACCAAATAAAATTACAAAAATTATCGGGCGTAATGTCGGTTGATGTTTTCAAACATTTTGGAAATTTCTGACTTACTCCTGCGCAATATGGGTGGTTTCAATTTTGTTTAATAATACCGGAGTGTTTCTTAAACTCCCCTAATTAGTAGAAACGTGTTCGCCACAAAAATACGGTTGTATTTTTTTTTTAATTCTTTGTATCACGGGTGTTACAATGCCGAATAAAGGGTTAAAAAGTGTTTGTTTAAAAAGTCTCCCCGAACTCACCTCGTAACTGGTGTCAGAAGTAGGATCCCCACAAGGCCAATATTTTTGGCGATTGTTCCTATACAAATTCGAAACTGGATGAGTGATCCAAATCGTGCCCACGAAGTCGATAATTCCAACGGTCCTCCCGTTCAAATTCGAGCTATCTGTTCTGCGCCGCGCTGTTCCCTTAAGAACTAAGTGTTTGTCAGACTCAACAGAAGTAAAAGTACTTAGTGCGCGAGTGTCAAATTTTATTCCTGAAAACGAAAACTTCTCTACGATTTCGCTACGTCCCCTCTGGCTGTTCCACGCTGTACGCTTAGTATAAGTTTTACTTCACCAAAATACTTCTCGATCGCGTTTACGTAAAAATTTCAATTCTATGGAAACATGGACGCGTGCGCGCGGAGGCGCTGTCCATGTTTCCCTAGTAATTGATTTTTTTACGAAAACGCGATCGAGAAGTATTTCGTGAAGTAAAAACTTATACTAAGCATACTGTTCCGACTGAGTCCTTCCTGCATCAACCCGCTATACGCCGCCATCGTCACTGCCACCGACAGTCCACGACAGTAAGCCTTCTTCTGCAACACCCTGCTGGACTCCTGGTGCCGCCGCTGCCGACCCGCTTTTCGTCGAAAGAAGATTATGACGCCGCTGTTACCATTCACGATAACCCTGTAAGTCAATGTTTAAAACTAACTTGCTATTGGCATTTTATTTTATCTAGTGTCCACTGTTTCTTAACGTCAATACTGCTGTACTAAAGCCATACCTTATCATATTCTTTCTCGGTCTAGCCCTAAACGTATTTTTCATCTCTCCTGTTTGGAAAGTTAAATTTTCATGGATAGATAGCCGGGTGGAAAATTGCGTTTTCATCTCTAGGGTGGAAAGTAATTTTTTTTTTAATTTTTACGATTAGCCTTGGAGTCGAATATAATTAAGTTACGTCAGTGACACTTTTTTTCAAGTTTCGGCATGGCCACCTAGATGCACGTCGTGACCATGGAGCTTACATACAACACTGGAGGTTGTACGAACTTTTTAAATTTGCTTACTAACATTAAACTGACAAAGGAAAAATTACATACAGCCAACTCTAAGCATTCTTACGACAAAAAAAAAATCTATCTTTTGATGGATGGATGGATGCATGGACGGACGGACGGACGGACGGACGGACTCACTTCGTTCGAGCGCCAGAAATATCTTAGGTTAAATGGGTCACTTTCCACCCTTGGTTATCAATCTACTATTACCACTTAAAAAAACATGACAAACGGACAAACGAGACAAAAAACGAGTTCCCCATCAGTGTTTTATGTAATTTTATTGGTCCGTATGAAGGAGAGCGGGAAATACTCCCCGCCTTCATAACAAATTGCCAAAATGCGCTGGACTTAGACACAGAGTCCCAAAAAGCGCTGTTACTCAAATATATCGAGGGGTGAAAGGCTAATGGCGTTAAGCGACACTATGGGTGATATTGAGTTATATACTCAATTTGAGTCATTTTGAGTTATATACTCAATATCACCCATAGTGTCGCTTAACGCCATTAGCCTTTCACCCCTCGATATTATCTCTCGTCTGGAAGGAAAGGCCCAGATAGCCTGCTCTAATAGAGTCTTTGAGAAGTTCGAAGATCTCAAGACTTTTCTTTAACAAAATTTCGGTGAAACGAAACGGGTGTGTTTTACAATACCGAAGTACGAAAGACCGAATGTATTAAAACATCGAATGGGTCAAAAGACCGACACGATTTTTTTCTGAAACCGTAAACTTTTCGGAATTTATTAAAACGGCATCATACAGAACCCATTAGGTTAGGCTAGGTTTGTTTTATAACAATCTTAAAAAAATAACGGTTTCAGAAAAAAATCGTGTCGGTCTTTTGACCCATTCGATTTTTTAATACATTCGGTCTTTCGTACTTCGGTATTGTAATACATACCCGCCTTGAGAATCGAGAAGTGCCTAACTGAGAGAGAGATAGGTTTATTGACACGTGTATTTGATAACTACACAGATAAAAAAATACATTTGACAGGAAGAAATATACAAATAAAAAATATCGAATAGTATATATTGGGCCCCACTCAGCATTATGTTGCGGCAAGCCGCAACGCTGTTTTTCAGTGGGACCCATTTAAAAACTAAACACAAAAACAACACTGTGACGACATTACTAGCGACCGCTTTAGCCTAGTTGGTATGGTAGTGACCCTGCCTACGAACCAAGGGTTCAAATCCCGGTATGGGTGTGATGAGCACGAATATTTGTTCTTGAGTCATGATGTTTTCTATGTAAGTACTTAAGTATTTAAGTATTTATTTAAGTACTTAAGTATTTATTTATCTATATAAGTATGTTTATCGTCGTCTAGTACCCATAGTACAAGTATTGCTTAGTTTGGGACTAGGTCGATTTGTGTAAGATTTTCCTCTAATATTTATTTATTTATTATTACGACATATGTAGATTCGTTGAACGGTTGACGGTGTCTATAGGTAGGTAGTATATTTTCTCGTTATACAGTACAAAAAATCTAGAAAAGGTAGCCGAAATCATAAGAATAAATAATAACAGAGTAGAAGGGAATCTGTTTTGACCGCGTCCAAAACGCCGCCATTTGTATACCTACTTCCCCCCTCACGTCGTTACAACTCTCTGTCGTCTAGGCGTGTTGCTAGGGTTGCTTACTGTTAAATATTACTTACGTCTAAAGATAATATCACTAAAATATACGTTTTTATTTACTTTGAAATCATTATTTTATTCTAGTTTTACAAAATATGAGAATTATAAATCATTAGGTACAGTCAAGGATTTTAATTGTTAGGCCACTTGCCACTGTTCGCATTTTAGCCGTGTAATGCAAATCGGGTGAAGCCGCTTATACTCGTATAAGTATGCTGATTTGCATTACACGGCTAAAATACGAACAGCGGCAAGTTGCTTAACAATTAAAATCCTTGACTATACGTACCTACATATTATAGATAGGTATTTCTAAGTAAGAAGTTATTACAAGTGCCATACCAAATGAAGCCATTTCATACATCAGTGTTCATACACCCAAATACACCACAATAACTTGACGCCATTGTTATTTGTTTCCAATAAAACGAACGAGCAAACAGTAAACAGCCAATATGCCAAACGTGCGTGCGGCGACGCCGGCCGTGACTCCCTGACTGAGCAAAGGCTTAGCCTTTACTCTAATATCGTGACCTTGAGTCCGGCCGGAGCGAGAGTTTCCCTTCTACTCTGTTATTATTTATTCTTATGCCGAAATATCCCAGTGGTATGATGATATGACCTATGGTTGTCTCCAAATTGGACTCGCACCTATAAGCTATTTGAGGGATAACATCGCGAGGAAACCTGAATGCAACAGCGAAATAATTCATTGGAGTGCAGGTCCCGATCCGCACTAAGCCCTCGTGGGAAACAGCCCAAGCCCTCTCATGCACTGCTCATGCCCAGCAGTGGGACGCATATAGCCCGGAGACGATATTGAATGCACTAAAAATGGCGCGTGACGAGGTGCGTACGCGCACCTATTTGCGTGCACTGATTCACAGCGCATCGCGCGTATTTATAGATCGCTGATTACGCACAAATCGACATGCAGCATTTAATTACAAATGTAGGGAACGTGCACATAGACGGTGCTGCCAACTGGTGCCATCAATTTGAATGTTTTACCCTCATAAGTTTCTTTTACTGTCCGCATAGTGTCTCTTCTGTCGCATTAGTTTCTGCACGAACCTTACTATCGAATGAACTAAATCATGAGCCAACGTGGAATCTTTTCTCAGAAAAAGTCATAGAGACATTGTAATGCTTGACAAGGCAATTCGTTGTGAAACTTACTGTGATACTGTTCTACAGTCGGTTGGAAATCAAATGATTTGATAGTGGAATAAAATAATGGCGGAAAAACTTAATTATCTAGCTAGTGAGTCTAGTAGATACGCAATTTCATTATTCCAAAGCGTTAAAATCAAACATATATACAAAATGAACATCCATCGTCAAGAAGATAAACCTAGGGTCTAATTTATTGAATCAGGCGTTACTTTGCGGAGGTCCATATTAAAAATGTTACGAATGTGGAATTTTTGGATGATGAAAAGCGGTTATTAGAAAAAGGTTTGAAATATAATCTACCCACTAAATTTTGTCAAAAAATAGTGGAGGTTTGGCGGTAGATTCTGAGGTTGCGGTTACGTTTAACTGTGGTGATTTCGATACAGTGTTGTAAGTTCGCGGGTGGGCAAAGTAACTGTCTCAGTTCATTATCTAAGGTCAAGGTCAATGTTATAAAATTAATGAAAAAGCTTATCTACTGTGATCTGTTTTAAAAATATACACTTCGTTATCGGTTATTTCTCATTAGATGTTTATTTCCAAACCGGTGGTAGATTTTTTATGTTCACAAGTAATTTAATCAAGTTAGCTTAGCTATGAAGTATCTTTTTGTATTTATTTTTTCAACTTCATTTTTTATTACTTTTACGGTCATCCCGTGAAATCATATATTTCATACTAAATACAAACTGAAATATAGATAAACTTGTTTAAAGTTGCACAGTAGCGCCATCTCTTGTCCAGGTGAGCGGTTAGTTCCGAAGGAGTGTTAAAATCTCTCGATAGAGGGTGTAACATAGATGAGCGCTTGTCACTGCATAAGGTGATGATTTAGCAGACTGAAATGTATGATGTATAGGAAAGATTCGTGTCTAATCTCTAGACCAGTGGTGGTGTAGGGGTATGGCACACGGCACGGAATGCTGAGGACCTGGGTTCGATTCCCAGCATTGGTCTTTTTTTTGGGGTTTTTTCTGTGCATCTATATTTCAGTTTGTATTTAGTATGAAATAAGTAATTTAATAACAAATACAAGGAAAAATAACAATGAATAAAACTTAACTATAAACAATAATAATAATAAAAAAAACTAACCTAAAAATAACCTATCTATATATACAATTCGCCTAAGTCCTGTCCCTGCGGAAGGGTGCTCATAAGGCTGGCAGCATTTTCGCGCTGGATTGTGATGCCAATACGTTGGGCGAGAAATGCACCAGCCTTATGGTCTCGGGTAATTTCGAACAATTTATGTTTTATTTGGCCAAATAGTTTGTGAGCGTCCGGGCTCCATGGACCTAAGGTTTCTACAGCAAAAGCTGCAAATACGTAGTCTCTTGAAAGCCCTGCGTATTTGCGGCGTTTTGCTGATTCAGCCTGTGCTGCTGCCCCGCCCGCCTTGAGTGATGATGAAGCTAAATGGTACGGCGCTAGGGTATCCACACATGTTGCATCCCAGATAAGAGGCCGGCCCATTTGCCAAGGTATGAGTGTCCAAGCCTTTCCATCGTCACGAGCAAGGCCGGGAGGCTCCAACATAGCCGGCACATTAACGCTAGAAAGAGCCCGGCGGATGATATCATTGAGGCAGCCGTGGCGTGACAGACGACCGGCACTCCTGTTACAAGAGAGTCCGTGGTGGCCCAGACTATCAACAGATGTTCCGCAGGGACAAACGTGGGGCACCAAAATCTCTGCTCCTAAACGCAGACCTACAGCCAACCTAAAAGAATTGTTGTCTAAAAGAGTTGAAAAATTTTTTGATGGGAAGGCTTGGAGCCAAAAACCAGACTCCTTCTCAGACGAGGCCAGCAAGCGAGCCTTTTCCGAGGATGACGAGGTTAAGTTTTATTGCCGCATTCTTTTCAGCAGGGGCTTTCAGAACCGGTGGTGGATTCTTCGTCATTCTTAAGTGCTTTCTAAAGCCAAAATTAAACAAATATGCTTTCGACTTTGAAACTGAAACTCCACTTTAATGCCAAAACTGAGACCAAAAGTTCGGTTGGCTATATATAAGGCTAATATTTACTAACCAAGCTCCTTTAGTTAAAAATGGCTTTTTGCCGAGAATACGCCTTAAAAATGATGATACCCCTCCCCTACTGAGTTTTAGACGCATTTATTGCATTCATTTAATCTCGTGCTGTATCATTACAAGCAAAGCAATAAGATAAACGTACCAATGCTCGACACCTCAACGCCCAGTAGATGACACCCATCTGTCACCTCTCTTACTATGAAATAAGATTGAAGGAGCCATGTATTGGTCCAGTGTCGAGCACAGGGACGTTTACCTTATTCCTGAAATTCATGTGTAAGATATTTGAGGATTCACTTATCGTGAAGCGACAATCAAAATGAGAAGAAACCTAACCTAAGTTCTAAAAATGTCATGAAATGACAAATTTAAAAGAAATAAACCTAACCTATGAAATGAAAAATAAAATTAACTGAAAACCATTTATTTACAGTAATGTAAAAAGAAATATTTACAATAGAATATAAACAGAGGAGATGGGTGTGGAGTGGTGTATGGTAGTAAGGGTCGGTTGTGTGTATGTGTGCGAGTAGAGGTGTTAGGAGAAGCGTAGATCCGATGTCGCTGCGAAGACTTCGATGAGGTGCAGGTGGCGGAGGTGGCTTGAGAATGTAGGACGCACTAAGGGGCGCGACAGCGCTTGATGGCGGCGCCAACAGCGCCCAGGCAGGGACGCGCAACAGGCGCTGCAGGCGTCCAGGCAGGGCGCGCAACGGGCGCTACAGGCACCCAGGTAGGGCGCGCAACAGGCGCTACAGGCGCGCTTAACGGGCGCTTCGGGCGCGCGAGGTGAACGGTGGAACGCGCACGGTTCTGATGCGGACAGCAGACGGGCAGGCGTGGCAGCCCGTGGAGCGACACCCGGCAAGGATGCACCACCGCACGGTAAAGGAGGAGACAGCTGGCGGTGACTCGGACAATACGCGGAGACTGAGATGACTCCCGGAGACTAAGATGACTCGCGGAGACTGAGAAGACTTAAGTGAAGGCGCGAGGCTTGAAGAATCCCGGGACCAGCTCGGCCCCGGGACAAGGCCTTTTCGAGTTGCTTCTAGTTAGAAGGCTGTCGAATAACTGATTTAATACGGGATTTGTATGGACTTATATAGGCCTCGTGACGTAGGTCCGCTCCCGATGGCTTTTCGAGAATCAGAACAGACAAAATTTTAAATTAAAAGTAAATTTGTACACGTGGCCAAATAGAGATATTAGTTTTAGAGGGAGGTTTGATCTAAAATATTGTTTTTCTGACATGAAAAACGTAACTACTTGTCATGACAACCGAATAAACAAGCTTGTCATAACATGTCAGTTTTTGTATTGAAGAGAATAACAATTATAAGGAGCCATGAAAATAATTGTTATTAGATCAAAAACACAGGAAAAAATGTCATGCATCAGCACGTGCGAAGCCCGAATCTCCAGCATAACCGCAACACATAGAAAAAGACCGAAAAAGTTAGAGTCCGTTTTCATCGAATCAAAAAGTGATTGTAACGTGAAAATACGTAGTGAAAACCAAGTGAAACTGTGTTATTTAGCTTTTGTGATTTCGCAGGACCCTGCAGAAATGAAGGTGACGCGATTCTAATGATATTAAGATCGACAACAGGACGTGAAAAAGATACGATAAGGGAGCTAAAACACGATATAAATTGTAAGTACGAAGTAGTACCGCTACACACTCTAATGACAAGTGTTTATCGAAACACGATTACTTGTAGTTCGCTCGATAGAAAAAAATCCTAAGTCTTCTCTAAAAAATAAAATAAATTCGTAGTACGACGTACCTAAATACTGCACGGCAGGTCATGACTTTTTGAATGTTAACAAAACAAGATGTTTTCTAGGGCGTAGTGTTGCTATACATGGTTATTTTTAATTCACTGACATCCTTTTAACCCTGAATTCCTATCACTCAAACAAATGTTTTTTGTTTTACGACTTTTTAAAATGAAGCACTTTTTTTCCCATACAAATACACAGAGTATCGTAAAAATAAGAGGAAATCTCAAATTTTCAAAACGTTATTACACCAAAAATATTAAGTTATGACAAAAGTCGTAAAACAAAAAACATTTGTTTAAGTGGTAGGAGTTAAGGGTTAAAAGGATGCTAGTGAATTACAAATAACCCTGTATTTTTAAAATATGTATTTGTTTTAGTAATAAGATGAAAATACCCAAAAACACGCGCAGTCCAACCAACCTATCTTGAGCCATCGTGCTTCCCTCACGCCCGAAATCGCCCACCCAAAATCGATTAGCGCGAAAAGCTCAGTAGGCCCGTAATGGCTTGTAAACTCACCTTAAATATTTGTTTTATTTAAATGTAATAATTTATTTTTATATATAACTATATTCTGTAAATATTTCAAGCGTCTACCTGTTGCTGTTATCAAAATCGAGCAAAAACGAGCAAAAAAATCACGTTTGTTGTATGGGAGCCCCCTTAAATATTTATTTTATTCTGTTTTTTAGTATTTGTTGTTATAGCGGCAACCGAAGTACATCATCTGTGAAAATTTCAACTGTCTAGCTATCACGGTTCATGAGATACAGCCTAGTAACAGATGGACAGACGGACAGACGGACGGACAGCGGAGCCTCAGTAATAGGATCCCGTTTTTACCCTTTGGGTACGGAACCCTAAAAAGTACTGACATCGAGAATTGAAAATACAATACAATACAATACAATGACTCTTTATTGTACACCAGGAATAGTAAGCGAGAAAGATACAAAGATACAAAGATACAAGGTAAGCAATAGGCGGCCTTATCGCTTAAGAGCGATCTCTTCCAGGCAACCCTACTCACGATAACATTTTCTGTCCATCTTTTTACTAGTACCTTCTACAGTTTTGTCGAACTTGGCCCCATTTTTCACATAAATATTTTGCCAAAGTTTATATTTAACGCGCTTACCAGATTCCTGGCCGGGACTACGTTATATATTTTACCGTCGTTATTAAATTGTGCATTAGGTTGATTAATTACTACCACCACGTTTAAGAGGATACGATGCGCACCATTTCTCCATACAAACGTAGTCCCCTGTTTCCTCCCTGGATAATGGCTTTAGTGCCAAATTTTTTTTACTGTGTAATCTGTATCTACCACAGCTATGCCCCTATGTTTCGTTTTTTTCCATATTTCAATTAACATAAGAAATATGAGCTTTCCAAAACTGAAAAAATTGCCCAATTTCAACGTCATTTTCAGACACTCATCAGAAAAAAAATCCTCATATAAACAAAAAAAGGAAAACATAGGGGCATAGCTAAACCTGTCCTCTAATTATTTTTGAAAAAAAAAATAATTTTATTGGTCCAGTTTTCGAAAAGAAAACAGGGGACTACGAAATGCTGTTTTGATCAATTTTACGCGCCTATTAACGGTCTGAGCTGCAGTTGTCCCGCTCTCGCTGTACGGACACGGAGGGGTTTGGGCGAGACAGCGACATTCCATCCTCTTAACATGCGACTGTGAGTGTGGCAAGTAATTTTCTGTTCATTGCGACCCACACGCTATCAGATCAGCAATCAACATTTAATCATCATCATCATTATCATCTCACCCTATACACGTCACTCTGCAGGGCACAGGCCTCCTCTCAGGCTTGGGAGGGCTTGGGCCGTAGTTCCCACGCGGGCCCAGTGCGGATTGGGAACTTCACACACACCATTGAATTTCTTGATGTGATGTATGCAGGTTTCCTCACGATGTTTTCCTTCACCGTAAAGCCGTGATTGTCTAGGGGTTTGACTTATGGCCTCTCACTAAGCCGAGAAAGAACATTCGTATTTTTCATACTTACCTATTCGTATTTTTGCCCCGATATGGGAATCGAACCCGGGACCTCAAGCTTCGTAGTCAGGTTCTCTATTTCTCTAACCACTAGGCCGTCCTCTAATCGTAATTAAAGTGTTCATAAATACAGGGTTATTTGTAATTCACTAGCATCCTTTTAACCCTAACTCCCACCACTTATACAAATGTTTTTGTTCTACGGCTTTTGTCATAACTTAATATTTTTGGTGTAATAACGTTTTGAAAATTTGAGATTTCCTCTTATTTTTACGATACTCTGTGTATTTGTATGGGAAAAAAGTGCTTCATTTTAAAAAGTCGTAAAACAAAAAACATTTGTTTGAGTGATAGGAATTCATGGTTAAGAGGATGTCAGTGAATTAAAACCCTGTATATTAAAAAAATTATTCAACTTTTTTTATTACTTAATTACTCTTTCTAATATTATAAACGCAAAAGTTTGTATGGATGTTTGTTACTCTTTCACAGTAAAACGGTTTGCCGGATTCTGATGTAATTTGCACACAAATAGTTTATAACCTGGATTAACATATAGGATATTTATTCCGAAAAATTGCAAAGTTCTTGCGGGGTAGCACCTTTAGCGACTTTGCAGACGGAGTCGCGGCCAACAGCTAGTTAACGATAAATATCAAACTGTCATGGTATAGTCGGGGTAAAAAAGGTTAGCCACTTTTCGACTCTATGTCAACGAATTAAGGTCGAAAAGTGACGAACCTTTTTTTACCCCGACTATACATCACTATACTTCATTTTTTTAGAATTAGAAATAAGGTAAACAATCTTGATGGGTCTTTTTAATGAAAAACGCTTTTTAAAAAAAAGTAATATCACTTATGAAACCAAAAGAGTGTAAATTACCATATTTCCTTTCAAATTGTTACATATTAGATGTGACTTATTTTTCAAAAGTGTTTTTCAGTAAGACACGTGTCATAAGCATAAGATCGCTTACCTTCTCTCTAATGCTAAAAAAAACGAAGTACCTATATGTAAACTATAAACACGTTTTAAAATCCGTACACCCGTCTCCAATCAGAACAGATCAATCGCCTGACAAACTTACAGCTGCCATCGGACATGGCGCCACTTTCCTACAACTATTACGAACAAAGTCCTAGACGACCGCAGTTGTCAATTTTCACCACCAGAAAAGACAAGTTGGCCGCAGCGTGATTAATTTACTATCTATTAATAAAATCAATTTAAAACTTGCATTTTAAAATGGCGGAGAGCAATGGGGCTTTGAATATAAAACTGTAGAAAACAGATGATGTTTTTGTAATTATTTTAAAGTATTTAGGGTTCCGTACCCAAAGGGTAAAAACCGGCCAAGTGCAAGTCGGACTCGCGCACGAAGGGTTCCGTATCATTATCTATAAAAACGGCAAATAAAATCACGTTTTTTGTATGGGAGCCCCCCTCAAATATTTGTATTATTTTAATTTAATTATATATTTTTAAAGTGAATATATAACTAAATATTCTGTGAATATTTCATGCGTCTACCTGTTGCCGTTATCAATATCGAACAAAAACGAGCAAAATAAATCGCGTTTGTTGTATGGGAGCCCCCTTTAATATTTATTTTATTCTGGTTTTTAGTATTTGTTGTTATAGCGGCAACCAAAATACATCATCTGTGAAAATCCAACTCTCTAGCTATCACGGTTCCCGAGATACAGCCTGGAGACAGACGGACAGACAGACGGACGGAACCCTAAAAACGCGGCCTTTACTGAGACTTGCTGTCCGTCCGTCCGTCCGCCACTTAGTCAGTACTTTAGTGTCAGAGTCTCAACTAATACAGCATACTGCAGGGTTAAATTCAAATCATAATCATCATGCCAGCCTATATACATACCACTGCAGGGCACAGGCCTCCACTCAGAATGAGAGGGCTTGGGCCGTAGTTCCCACGCGGGCCCAGTGCGGATTGGGAACTTTAAAGGGTGATTAATGCTGGACAATGTAATGCACGAACTTATTTGTTTTAATTAGTCTTTTTTTAATTTGAGGCGTCCATACATTGAGTTTGAGGTTTCATTTTATGGACACTCACTGTAGGGCTGGTCCACAAATTTAAAGTTGCTCAACGCGCTATGGAAAGGGCTATGCTCGGAGTTTCTCTGAAAGATCGAATTCGTAACGAAGTGATCCGACAGAGAGCCAAAGTTGTCTACATAGCCCACCGCATTAGCACGCTGAAGTGGCAATGGGGCGGCCATATAACCCGAAGAACTGATAACCGTTGGGGTAGATGAGTTCTTAAGTTGAGACCACGGATCGGCAAACGTAGCGTAGGACGTCCTCAGACTCGGTGGAGCGATGATCTTCGCAAGGCGGCTGGCAAGAGCTGGATGAGAGTGGCTGAGGATCGTGCTCAGTGGCGTGTCATGGGAGAGGCCTATGTCCAGCAGTGGATGAACATAGGCTGATGATGATGATGATCAATTAATACATATTTTTTAAATTAACTTCACTTATTTATTAAAGTGACAAATAATTATTTTTAAGTCCTTATCAGACAATTTTGGTTAAATTGATTAAAAACACTCATCGTTAAGTTAATTAAACAATTTATAAATTATTATTAGCGTATTTTTTTAATATTTGGAAAATTATTCAAATTATCCGAAAAAACCGGATATCCGGATACAGAGATTTGAAATATCCGAAATATCCGGATAGTAAAAAGTTACCGGATAGTGCAAGCCCTAATTTTAACCCTTAATAAGGTAGAGGCTAGAGGCGATTTTGCGACCATATGCATTGAGTTGGAAATTCAACCTTATTGACTTCACTATACGTCACAATTTCCATTGTAGTTATTGAAATTACGACTAGCTTTAAAAATATTCCTTATCGGGCATGTATTCGATTGCTGCTTTTGATTCTGTGGTAGTATGTTCCAATACATGGGGCCTTATTAAGTGCGTATGAACATCCTAAATTTTATCAGACTAACCCCCTGTTTCACCATCCATTGATCAAATTTATTTGACGGATTAATGTGATGCCGTGTCTGTTTGTTTTGTTCGAATAGACGGAGACGGCATCACATTTATCCGTCAGTTAAAATTAATCAATGGGTGGTGAAACAGTCCCCACAGTCCCCTTCCTACCTTTTCGAAAGATTTAATTACTTGGCTGCTGGTTCTGGGAACCGGTTGCGGTCAAGTAGTAATCTTTTGTTAGCTTTTCCTGTAACTAAGTCCAAATCCTATTCCAAATCCTTCTCCGTGCTCGCTGTTAGTCTGTGGAATCGGTTGCCGAGTGAAATCAGGCGGTCGTAGTCGGTAGCTATCTTCCGGAGTCGCTTAAGGGCGTACTGGCTTGACAGTTCCTCTTAAATAGAGACAACCTCTATTGTGTTCTCTGTTTAGTGTATATGCGTATATTAATGTATGTAGTTTTTATGTAGGTAGTCTATTTGTGTTGATATGATATGTATTAGTCTTTTGTTTTCATTAAGTATATAATATATTAGTGTGTAGTTGCGTGTATTCTTTGTATGTATGTGTATTGTTTATGTTAAGTATATTGGTTTGGGTTTACTTTTGATTTCGACTCTTTTTTATTACTCAGCATTGTATGCCTACTCTTGTCTCTGACGTCCTGTCAATCGTTCAAAGGTTAACTGGAAGAGATCCCTTTATGGGATAAGTTCGCCTTTGTACATCTGTTTTTCTTGTTAACTGTTATTTTTCATGTTTTACGTACAATAAAGAGTTTTACATACATACATACATACAGTCCCTAATTTTAACAATTGAGTCAATGCATTATGTTGCCAGCATTAACTGAATTAGATACATCATTTCGTATCACCATTTAAGTTTCATCGTGTATATGAGTTGAGACAAGGTAAAATTACATATATTTTCTTATCAAGTCATTCGCCTTGATAGTGAACCTGCCGCAGACTTAACACCCAAACTAAATGTAATTCTATCTAGATAAAAATAAGCAAATCAAACAATACGGCAATAAAATACTTTATTCAACAGACGCTCTTAAATTGACATATCAAAGAAACTTACAACTAAGTGTTACCCTGATATTACATAATAAATACTCAGATAGTTTTTTCGTGGCCGATAATTCTTGATTTCTAATGATCTTATAATCATTCCAATCACCATATCCAAATCCTACTTACTCCACTGTTACTTTGTGTTCATAGCACAGGATCAGCTTATTTGAAATGGTCATCGGATTTCCAAATATTATAGAATTTAGTACCAAAAAGATTTTTTACGACAAAATGATTTCATCATCATCAAAAACCGAAAACACCAATTTCAGCCGAAAAACGTCCACTGCTTCAACGTTTTAAGTTTTGTTTCCAATTACAGATGTTCTACAAGTTATATTAAAGATGTTATATTTAGACCAACAAAATTATTTATTTCTCTTGAACCTACTACGAGTACAGTGTTCTTAAAAGAAAACATATTTTATCTCGTTTAGAACTAAGTTGTACAGTATATATTACTAGCGACCCGCCCCGGCTTCGCGCGGGTGCAATTATGGATGTATTATACATATAAACCTTCCTCTTGAGTCACTCTATCTATTAAAAAAAACCGCATCAAAATCCGTTGCGTAGTTTTAAAGATCTAGGCATACATATGGACAGACAGCGGGAAGCGACTTTGTTTAATACTATGTAGTGATTTAATTAATTCTTTTTATCACACCTGACGATATGTGATGATGGTGACATAAAATAAAATCATGATAAGCATGACTTTAATAGCAAATATAAAGTGATAGGGGGGAAAAAATCAGGGGATATAAATATCTGTTTACGAACGAGAAATTGCGGAGTTGAAAGGAAAATTTTGTTTATCGATAATGGACTTCCGCGAAGTGACACCTAATTAATTATACGTCTGTCTTTTACAGTCAGGACGCATCAGTGACTTCCAGAGTTGCTTTTGTCGGTACTGACAAAACATCATTCATATCCACATGACGCTTCGTTGCAATCTCATTGTTTTTGGACATCATAGGCACTTGAGAAGAACACTGGTGACTCAGGGTACGCAGTAGAAGCCGTATAACAGGATACAGCTCTCTCCGAATTCTTCAAAAGGTTCTGCAACAGTGTTTGCTGCTCCATTAGAAGTATGTTCAAATGTCTCATCTCCTGGTCAATCTTCTTCAAATTAAACGTCGTTTGATCCATTTTCTCTTGCATACCTTTTATTTCTATACTGACATTCTGATCCGCTATCTCAGGTCCTTTCTTGAATTTCGATGAATATTTGTTCTTGTATAAGACCTCTTGAACAGATTTACCAGTCTTTACTTTATTTAACTGAGCCAACTCGTAAGCCGCCATCATTATGTCTGTAGGCAGTCGTTTCTCTCGCGGGTTCAAAGGCTTAACGCTCAATATCACTTTGCCAGCCTCAGGAGACACCAACGCCGTCCTATAGACGTATTTGTGAAGGAATCTTGGCAACCAGCAGCTAAACATGCCCATTTCTACGAAGAGAATCAGCTTAGTCTGACGAACAAGCTTTGAAAGACCAGCAGTTTTTCTGAGACCCTGGATATCGTGAACTGCGATACCAACAAGCAAGTTCATGAGGATAATCGTGACAAACATGAGGAACAAGATAAAAATGACTTGGGAGGAAAGTTCGAAAATTAATGGAGGATCATCGAGCATCGGATCGTTGATAAGAATATTCAAATTCAATTCACCTACCATCATAGATAATGTACTAATAAAACCCATCAGGGGGTTCGAAAACATCTCTTCATTGGGAAACACAACGCAGAAACAGATGGTAAAGCCAAGTAATAGACAAAGATAAGCCATCAGCAGTTTTAGGAACTCTTTTAATACCTTCTGGTACATGGCTACATAGTCACCGAACATAGGAAGTTGACCCATCATTAGCATTAAATTGGTCCAAGCTCCCAATACGGCATACCCCCCGACATGGTTCTGCCAACTGTAGTCATCGTGGATATTGTAAAGTGAGAATACAGACAATAGGACAAACCATTCCATTAAATTCTCAAAAGTAGTAAAATATTGCCAAAAACTAGAGTACCCAGTAATTCCTGTTAACTTTCGAAGAATCTCAAAAGCCGTGATAGCCATAAGCACCCATCGTTCGAATTCTATTGGATTGTCTTCTAAAATATCTCCCAAAAGTGACTGTTTCTGACAAAGTTCATTCGGCACGCCATATTTTTTGGAGTACTTTCCATCGCAAGTCTTCACTACGGCAGTTAGTACGTAAATTGATAAAAACGATACAAACAGGAAGCAGAAGATGAGTCTTGCCAAATAAAACTTTCTAATCTTTCCCCATTTCATAAACAGAAAGGCGGCGCAAAGTGGGTGTTGCAAAATATCTTTCTGACCTTCGTCTATCAAACTGTTCAAGTATGTAATTTCACGCGGATACGAAAATTTCAAGAGCCGCCCAAAATCAAATTCGATTTGTACCTCTTCGTTGTTCTCTGCACAATGACTGAATGATATTCCGCAATCCAAGTTGTGTCTCAGAATTGCTAGGGATTTGGGAGTTTTTCTCGCAATGACACTCAATGCCGTGTGTCCTTTTTTCGATTTTGAAGTGACATCGGCTCCAAGAAAGATGAGGGTTTCGACGCACGGAGTCAGACCTTCCATGGCAGCAATATGCAGCGGCGAGTAACCGTAATTATCCTTTTTGTTGACTTGTGCGCCCCAACTCGACAACATTTCGATAATATCACACGCACGCTCCGATCGGTTGACAGCAGCATGCAGTGACGTTCGATTATCATAATCCTCCGCGTTCGGATCAGCGTTACCATCTCTAAGTAACACTTCAACGCATTCCAAACTGGCGCATCTAGCAGCAAGATGCAGTGCCGTAAAACCCCTGTAGTTCTTCGTATTAGCCTTAGCGCCTTCAGACAGAAGTAGCTCGACGCATTCAGCGGAACCCCTTGCGGAGGCTAAATGCAATGCGGTGCACTCTTTGTCTCTCTGCTTCGTTACTCCGTTGACGGGAATCTTAGTTTCTTTTAACAAGAAAGCGAGACAGCGTTGCGCGCCTATTTCTGCCGCCAAATGCAAAGCATTCAGTCCTCCTGATGTCGCATACCCTGGATCCACTCCCTTTTCTACGAATAATTCCATGCATTCTACTGCGTCACATCTCACTGCGCAGTGAACGAGGTTATCCTCACATCCGGCTCTTTGCACAACTGCGTGTAACGATGCACCGTGCGCAATTAAAACTTCAGCCACTTCCAACGAGTTCCCAAACGCAGCACAGTGGAGGGGAGCAAAGTATTTCGGAGCGAAATCTGGATCAGCACCTCGAGAGAGTAAAAACACAGCTGATCTCCCCGCGCCACTGAACGCAGCCATATGCAACGCTGTGAGTCCAATAGGCTCTGCTGAGTGTATATCAGCTCCAGAATTCAAGATGGAGGGCAACAGTTCATCCCGAGTTAAAAACGCGGCCCACAGCAGCGTTAAATTGACGACGCCATCTGGAGCAGAGCAAATATGCTCCTCGATGTTATCCGCAGTGATAAGTCCACATTCGACGTCATCGAAGAACCTCCCAGCGCCTAAAGAGAAGGCACGTTCACACAAGCTCCTCCTCACTGTTTCCTCGGTTAGTTTAGCTTCTGGGTCGGGCGCGAGCACGTCGAAGCTCTGGTACATGTTCAAGGCATCTTCGGCTGGTGGTGATGGTCCGACAAACAGGTATTCTTTCGCCTTTCCTGGCTCACGCACGCCTTCGACTAAGTCGAAGCTTTTGAGGTATTTGTAGGTAGTATTTAGCGGGAACTCTTCATCACGCATAGCTCCGTTTCTGGAGCTGAAGCTGCTGGTCATCCGTGAGCGGTAGGATGGTGGCGGGGACACAGGGGCGACGGCAGAAGGTGACGGCCAAGCCATCTCGCGGTAACCGAAATTATCCATGGCCCGAGAACGACTGGCGCAGCTTCTGTAGCCTTATCTCTTATCTTGGTTTGTTTTATGCTCACGCGTCTCTTTGACGTGATGATTTATCACGCTATTTTTATACGTTGTGTGATGTGAATTGTAATTATTTAATGCGAATCTAGCTTTCATTGATAACGTTTCTTGGTACTCGTGCGGAATTTTGATGTTTGGTGAAAAATAAATGGAATAAATACTTATTTTGCTACTCCGCGAAGTAGTGGGGCCACGTCATGTAAATTAGCTACGATTGCGTTGAAAATATGCTTTTAGCCTCATTATTTCGCGAAGGAGCAAAAAAGTATTACATTTATTTTAACATGGAACGCCACAAAGTAACACCTTTTTTTTTATGTTAGATAGGCCAGACAAACGAACTAGTGGGTCACCTGATGTTAAATGAACACCACTGTCCATAGACACCCGCAGCGCTTTACACGATGCCAGTGCGTTGTCGGCCTTAAAGGAGAGGGAATAGGGGAAGGGGGAGAGGGAAGGGGTGAGGTATTGGGCCCCCGGCACTCTCACTGACCGTACGAAACGCAAGCAGGATTACTGCTGCTTCACGCCGGTGTTCTGTGAGAGGGTGGTACTGCCCCGGACGAGCCGGCCCATTCGTGAAGCAGCGGCTTGCTACAACATGGCTCTACCACTACAAACATAAAACCTGAATTTAGACAGTGTTGTTTGGTATGTCAAATTCGAAAATACTTGACTTATTTTGAAGTAGAGCTAATGAATAAACTATTTATTGACACTACTATTTGCCTCAAAATTGACGTTGACATAGACGTGGAGACAACTGACTCCGATTTTACACTTGCGAGCGGACGGGTCAAATCAAGTCTGTTTGTCAAGCGCAGCGCTGAATCCGCCAACGAGGTTCGTATAGGGGCCAATCAACTTTTAAACCGACACTAATCTGTCCGCGACATTTTTCAAACAATTGCAGATTTTTGTAAGTAAACATGTTTTTTCTGTAATTTAATAGATGAATAGCATGAATACATGCCATCCTACGTAATTTTAACCTATCAAACCGTGAAATATCTTGTTGGAAGTACGATTTTTTGGTAACGCCAGAGACAATTTTGGTAACACAGGAGACGCCAAAAACGTCGGTTTAAAAGTTGATTGGCCCATAGAGCAGTATTTTTCAATCTGGAAGTGGGGGTTACGAAAGCCCTTTCGCAGTAACTTCAGAATAATATCTACGTAATGATTATCTAATATTTATATTAAATAATAATATTGTAACGTAATAAAATACAAATTTAAAAAACGGGTGCGAGTTTACTCTCTCTAAGTACTCTACAAAAAATCTATAATTATCCAGTGTCCCACCCTACCCTACCAGTAGCCCTACTTCTAATCAAAACGTACGCAGTGTGAGGTCATTACTTTTTGTTACGGCGCCAGTGTAAATATACATTATAATATTAAGTTCCTATATAATTAAAATCTTTAAAAATTTCTGACCAATGAAGCATCCTGTCTTAGCCACGCATCGCCACTAGCCTAATGTTGAAGGTATCCAAGGACGCTGGTGCTTCCTTACCATCACGCGAACCGCTTGCTCGTTGTCATCCTATGGCATACTTTCATAGACGCTTTAGTGAATCTAAGGCGACGAACATTTACAGTAGGACTGCAAACAAACATATGACGGGTGACAGAACATCAACCTCAGTCTGTGTGCTCGCTCATTACACACAAATATTTACACGTTCCAACTTGACGGTACACTTCACGACAAATGTCTGAAGAAATTAGGTAATTGACACCAATTAAGTACTTCTTTAGCGTTCCGTACCCAAAGGGTGTCAACGAAACCGTATTAATGAGACTCCGGTATCTGTCCGTCCATCCGTTCGTCGAGATTAGTTTGACGAAATACTCCTGTAAAGATTTTTCATCAGAATAGGGATGTTGACACCACCAATCAACAGACGTACTTTTATGAGCTGTCAAAACACAATTCTCCCATAGAGTTTGAATGGCAATAGCAACTTTTAACTAGTTATGACGTCACTTGTTCGCCAACTCAATCAACTAACTATTTGTTTTAAAGCAACAAAAAATCTAATTTTGCAGTGAACCGTAAATTAATCTGGTTTTCAGGGCTAAAAATAAAGCGTTTTTTTACTGGAGTCGTCTCTTCGAATTGTTTTTTAATGGCGTCACCATCCCTATTTTTGATTCAAGATGTATTCACCCCTTTGATACCGTATAATTTGTATGTCGATCAATTAAAAAGGTGTTACCATACCATTCGATCATCATTCAATCAGTGTTTCATATTACTACAAATGTATTATTTTTCAATAATATAAATCCAGTCTATATCATCATTGGTATAATACATGCATAATTGCATCCGTCCGAAGCCGGGGCGGGTCGCTAGTATGTAATATTTTACAGGAGACCTGTATAGCCTAACCATCTGCTGAAATCACCATCATCATTATTAAGAAAATCTTAATCAAATTTAACATTTTCAACTATTAAAAGTGAAAATCCTACTAGCGCTGTATGTAAACGATTGAGTATTCAATGGGGTGGGATCACTTTGGTGTACTTGAATGGCGCTACTGGCACGGTGATATAAAGAAGCTGATTCAAATTCTATGCTATGAAAATCTTTTTCATCTCTCCTGTTTGGAAAGTTAAATTTTCATGGGTAGATAACCGGGTGGAAAATTGCGTTTTCATCTCTAGGGTGGAAAGTAAATTTTTTTTAATTTTTACGATCAGCCTTGGAGTCGAAGATAATTCGGTTACGTCAGTGACACTTTTTTTCACGTTTCGGCATGGCCACCTAGATGCACGTCGTGACCATGGAGCTTATACAGGGTTATTTTTAATTCACTGACATCCTCTTAACCCTGAATTCCTGTCACTCAAACAAATGTTTTTTGTTTTACGACTTTTTAAAATGAAGCACTTTTTTCCCATACAAATACACAGAGTATCGTAAAAATAAGAGGCAGAATCAAATTTTCAAAACATTATTACACCTTAAATATTAAGTTATGACAAAAGCCGTAAAACAAAAAACATTTGTTTAAGTGGTAGGAGTTTAGGGTTAAAAGGGTGCTAGTGAATTACAAATAACCCTGTATACAACACTGGAGGTTGTACGAACTTTTTAAATTTGCTTACTATCATTAAACTGACAAAGGAAAAATTACATACAGCCAACTCTAAGCATTCTTACGACATAAAAAATAAATCTATCTTTTGATGGATGGATGGATGGACGGATGGACGGATGGACGGACGGTCGGACGGACGGACGGATGGATGGATGGATGATTGATTGATTGATTGATTGTAGTATTTTGCTTTCCTCACAGTCGAAATGAAAAGTAGAGTGTCTAACTCGGGTGAAATTACCCATTTCCCCTCGAACTATTAGCGCTCTCACTTCGTTCGAGCGCCAGAAATATCTCGGGTTAAATGGGTCACTTCCCACCCTTGGTTATCAATCTACTATTTCGCTCTAATAAAAGCATGTCGTCGCCGACTGTACTTGCATTTCTCCCTGAAAGTAAATACGTGCCATTTATATTGAGTCCTAGACTAGTTCTTTTGACATTTTCCCTGTTTATCGGTGACAAACAAAATATACAGTTAATTTCTTAGCGATTTAGTTTCGTTAGGGGCTTCGAAACGTAAAATGTAACGTTTTGTGTGCTCTGCCTGCCCCCTTTGGGAATACAGGTGTGATTTTATGTAATGTGTTCTCATAGTCCGACAAGCACGTGCGCGACCCTCCGCGGAACCCTGTCGCAGTATTTGCCGCACTTATTAAAAACAATCTTGTTAAGGACAGCAGTGGCTCCCTGCGACAGGGTTCCGCCGAGCGCCACGCACGAGCTTGTCAAATATAGTACAGTGGAATTTGACAATGAATTGACTACGGAATTCCGTCGTTACCAAGGATGATATAGACTGGATTGGCAGTCGCCATAATAGCACGCGGCGGACACGACGTACAAATACGCGTTCTTGAATCTACATAAGCACGACGACGTCTGTACACGCGTACGCCTACATACATCGCGCGCGCACTCTTCTGGATTCCGGCGGGGTCCGGCAATCTGCGCCTGAGGGGTGGGGTAACTCGAATCGGTGCGGGGTGGAGCGTGTCCATTCTGTACGTTAGTACTATTATATATTCTGTGATAATAGTACGGATCGGCCGCGGTTTTTGTAGTTCGATTATTAAATCTAGATGGCGCTGAAATATAGCCAGAGGCTTTGAAGGCAAAACAATAAGACTACAGATGTTTCATATCACTGCAAATGTATTATTATGCAACATTTTTGAAAAATAATACATTTGCAGTAATATGAAACATCTGTAGTCTTATTGTTTTGCCTTCAAAGCCTGTGGCTATATTTCAGCGCCATCTAGATTTAATAATCGAACTAAAAAAACCGCGGCCGACCCGTACTATGGCGACTGCCAATCCAGTCTATATCATTTTTGGTCGTTACGTACAAGCAGCAGCACATAGTTCGTGACACCCAAAGTGGCAAATAGTTCGCAACACGTCTTTAGTTCTCGCAGTTGAAATAAGATCGTGCTTCGTGTTGCAAACTTTTTGGCCACTTTGGGTGTAACTAAAACCTAACCCACCCAAGAAAAACCACCACACCCTATTGATTTTTGAGGTTTGAGGTTATTTCCACGCTCTAAAGGCTTCCACGGAACGAAGCGCGGGGCGTGCGTGACGCTTCGGTCTGTGGAAGGTTTTAAAATTGTCTATACCTAGTCACTGAAAATGGCGATAATCCTCCATTCACAAATACCGTGATTGGCAGTTTAGGGGTTTCCAAAGTAAATTAAAAAAAAAACATACAGACGAATTGAGAACCTCCTCTTTTTTTTTGAAGTCGGTTAAAAATACTTTAGTCCCTAGAGAAAGGAGTTTCAGTCCCGATATGCAGGGACTAAAGTAACATTTGAAGAGCATGAGAAGTGAACAAATACTAATATACGTATATTGTGTGAGTATACGTATCGACAAAATAATAATCAAAACGAGTGTTTTCTGACAGTGAGAAAGACGTTCAAACCAGCACATTTCACGTGCGTGGCATACAAAACACATGTTGTAAATAAAGATTTGTAAACAAACAAAATGGCCGCCTGGACAGTTTAAAACTTAGAATAACAAACGGTCAGACACATGGGGGAAAAGGGGTCAAGGGTATCAAATGTACATACAGGGTAGATGTGTTTACGTGGATTCTATTTGCAAGCATTATCATATTATGTATAAATAGTACAAGATGGAAAAACCGGAGAAGTGCGATTCGGACCCGCGCACCGAGGGTTCTATGCAGTTTTGTGGGTGTGTCAAAATATATATACGCTATAATCGGCCGTGTCTATTGAAATCCGGAATTAGCAGAGTCTTGTTTCTAAGTAAAAAAGCGTGGGGTCATTTCATTAGTTGGTTGAACACCTTAATTTTTAGGGTTCCGTACTCAAAGGGTAAAAACGGGACCCTATTACTAACGCTCCGCTGTCCGTCCGTCTGTCACCAGGCTGTTTATCATGAACCGTGATAGCTAGACAGTTGAAATTTTCACAGATGATGTATTTTGGTTGCCGCTATAACAGCAAATACTAAAAAATAGAATAAAATAAATATTTAAGGGGGCTCCCTTCCAAC
Source organism: Archips xylosteana (assembly GCA_947563465.1). Taxonomy (NCBI): domain Eukaryota; kingdom Metazoa; phylum Arthropoda; class Insecta; order Lepidoptera; family Tortricidae; genus Archips; species Archips xylosteana. The sequence continues at coordinate 16,648,648 of OX387364.1, forward strand.
AAACGTGTTTTTTTTGCTCACTTTTGCTCGATATTGATAACGGCAACAGTAGACGCTTGAAACGTTCACAGAATATTTAGTTATATATTCACTTTAAAAATAAATAGTTAAATTAAAATAAAACAAATATTTAAGGGGGGCTCCCATACAAAAAACGTGTTTTTTTTGCCGTTTTTATAGATAATGGTGCGGAACCCTTCGTGCGCGAGTCCGACTCGCACTTGGCCGGTTTTATTAGTTGTTGTTGTTGTAGTGGCAATATAAATACACGTTATATATAAATTTCAGCTTTTTATCTATTACAGTTCTTGATATACCGCCTTGTGACGGACAGACAGATGGACTATGTACTATCGCCCCAAGCGCCAGATACCCATTTTCATAACAAATTTGCTTGCAGCCGTTGATGTTTATTGCTATGGATTGTTATGGACAGATGTCTAGCCACTGCACGCAAACTGGGCCTTTAAGGTGGTTATCTGGCGCTTGGGGCGATAGTACCTAATGTCATTAACAGGGCTCCGATTGCCACTATTCGGGTAGGTACGGAACTCTAAAGACGTCACGTAAGTCCAACTCGCACTTGGCCGGTATTAAAAACGAATCCATTGAGACTCCGAAATAACAAACATACATATTTATCGTTCAAATTTAACATTAACTCCGTATGTGTAACATCAAAAGGTGTTGTTGTGAAGATTGAGGAATGCGTTGCTTGTTTGAATTTCCAAAAATATGATCCATACCAAAAGTATACTTGCAGTGATTAATCGTTGACGGAAGCTTTTGAGAAAACAAATTGTTTTTGAGTGTCTTAACAAAATCCGAGGTGGTTTGACCTAGGGCCTCTTAAGCAGAGGGTCGTGGGTTCAAATCCCGTCTCGCACCTGAGTTTTTCGGTATTTATGTGCGAAATGACATTTGTAATTTACCGTGAGCTTTACGGTGAAGGAAAACATCGTGAGGAAACCTGCATACACCTGCGAAGAAATTCAATGGTGTGTGTGAAGTTCCCAATCCGCACTGGGCCCGCGTGGGAACTACGGCAAGCTTCTCATTCTGAGAGGAGGCCTACGCCTGCATTGGACGTATATTGCTGGGATAATGATGGTTATGATGTTTTAACACAGGTGTTCCGAAACTTAACGATAACTATACTTCATTCAATTTAGAATTGAAAACCACAACATCATTATATTGCGGCTCGTCAACTATTTCTTACCTAGCAAATAGTACAGTACAATAGTCTGGGAGCCGCAAAATAAAACTGTTTTAATGCCACTTTATTTGCGTGTCGTCAATTGTTACTCTAGTACAAATTGTAAAGAGATTACAGTTCACGAGCCGCAATATAATGTTGTTGTGGTTTATAATTCTAAATTAAATGGAGTGAATTTCTATCAAACGGTATAAGACGGTGACAGAAAGAGATGGTGAAAGCGAAGGCAAGCGTCCGCGAGACAATACGGCCTAGTTAAGGTTGCGGGAACGTATTGGATGCGGATGGTGCAGGACCGGCCTATTAGGCGAACCTTGGGGGAGGCCTATATTTTAAATAGCTCCAACGCAATTAAGTCTAAGATCCCTTCCGCAGCATACAAAAGAGCTGATTGAAAACTATGAAACGGCTGGACCAATTTTTATGAAACATGCTTAAGAACCATTGCCAAGAAACCTGCTTACAGATAAAAAAAAACCGCATCCAGATCGGTTCACGCGTTTAAGAGTTATGATGCCACAGACAGACACACACACACATAGCGGTCAAACTTATAACACCCCTCTTTTTGTGTCGGGGGTTAAAAAATATAATAATAATGATGATGATGTTCGTATGTAAGTTTGTATGTTAATGTTTACAAAACACTGTTTTAAGTTGTTTTTTCTGTTGCCTATTTAAAAACAAACAATCTTTAACGAACTTCAACATAAGTCCAAAACCCCTTTAGCCTAAAAGCGTCTAGACTTATTTACGATGCAAATAAACCTGCCTTATTTCGACATGGTTCTAACTAGTGTAGCAGAAGTATATCGTACACCTTTGCCACAGTAAAGTCATTGAGACCTAGCACGTGCCAGGGAACAATACAACATGAAACGGTTCGGATCCCGTAAGGCAAGACGTCGATTCGAGAGGTAAATTATGAATTACTAGATGTTACCCGTGGTTAATAGTAGATTGTTCAACAAGGGACTAAAACAAGTCATAATGACACAAGATATTTAGCCACCAAGTGTCATTATGATTGTTTAGTCTGGCGTTAAACACTTTGAATGCGAGGAAAAAAAAACGGCGTTTTATATAAAATTACAATATTACTTTTTTACAACGAACGCTCAATACGAATAATGGACATCTGTTCTAAATTCAAATAATCCTCCATTCACAAACAGCGTGATTGGCAGTCTAAACAGTTTCCAAAGAAAATTTAAAAAATTTACTTTAATCCCTAGAGATCAAAAAAGTAGCATTTTAAGAGCATGAGAAGTGAAAAAGTTATTGACATAGCTCGGAGAGTTGCCAGACTTAAGTGGCAGTGTGCATCAGTGTGGGACCATTCCTGCAGCGTCGTGTCGTCCTGTATAAAAACTGCTGTACCGTTGGTGGACATCTACCTGTCTCGGTTGGACACGAAGACGACGACGGAGAAGGTCTTCGAGCACGTCCGCGAGGCAGCACGGGGTCGGTTACAGGGATCCCAGCTGTTCGTCTACCCGCTCGAGACTCAAAGGGCTAACAACTTCAGCTCATTTAGGCTCCAAGTGCCTGCCAAGCACCAGCTGATGTTCCTGCGCTCCGACTTCTGGCCGGAGGTTGTGGTGTTGAGGCACAGGCCTCCTCTCAGAATGAGAGGGCTTGGGACGTAGTTCACACGCGGGCCCAGTGCGGACTGGGAACTTCACACACCATTGAATTTCTTCGGAGGTAGGTATATGCAGGTTTCCTCATGATGTTATCCTTCACCGTAAAACTCATCGTAAATGTCAAATGTAATTTCGCACATAAATTACGAAAAACTCAGAGGTGCGAGCCTGAGTTTGAACCAAAGACCCTCTGCTTGAGAGGACCACTACAACACTACACTACACTACACGGCTACCACGGCTTTTTATGTCCAAAATTTTTTCAAAAATAATCAGAGGAAAGATTTAGTTATGCCCCTATGTTTTCCTTTTTTTGTTTATATGAGGGATTCTTTTCTGATGAGTGTCTTAAAATGACGTTGAAATTGGGCAATTTTTTCAGTTTTTGAAAGCTCATATTTCTTATAATAATTGAAATATGGAAAAAACGAAACATAGGGGCATTGCTGTGGAAGAATACAGATTATACAGTAAAACAAATTTGGCTCTAAAGCCATTATCCAGAGAGGAAACAGGGGACTACGTTTGTATGGAGAAATGGTGCGCATCGTATCCTCTTAATCAACAGATTGAATTTATAATTTGAACTGCTTCATTAATTTCTCATATTATATTTACTACTCATAATTATTGCATTAAACCCTTCGCAGGCTGCTCTACATCTGACTAAGCTCCAATAATTGCAGGTCGGTGATCAATCGACTCCATTAGCTTGTAGGCTAGCTGTCATAAACGCAATTATGATATTTATGATCAAGCATAACCTTGTACTGATTAAAAGCAACTGTAAAACTAGAAAAACTTCCTGTAGGTATACAAGATTAACGTTTAATTATTAAATAATTTATTGAATCAGGCGTTACTTTGCGCGGAGGCCCATATCAACGAACTGAAACAATTACTTTGCTCACCTGCGTCCTTATGATAGGTACGTTTATGCATGAAATGTGTTTTCATGCAGTTCCTCCAGGAGGACCATACTGTACTAATACACACAAACACAGCTATCAACAACACCAAACTACACTGACCGTTTCGGACTTAACAAGGGCTCATCCTCTGAGTACCGTTCATTATGCTACTACCAGATCACCACACATCTAACATCTGTGGTTTTCATGTTGTATTTTACCCACTTCTAATGATCGGATTGACTTGCGGCATTGATTTGAAGTTTGGATGTTAATCACTGTACTATGAGAAGTAGTATTGTATATTGAATATTTTGTACAAAATGCAATTTTTAAGTACCTACTTAAATGAGTTTTTTAACGAGAAATCAAAGAAAAGGAAAGGAACAAAGTGAAGACTTTGCAATACTTGCTAGCAAATATTGGCCTAGCCCTACTAGATAGGATATAAACTTTGTAAGAAAAGTGACACCTGTCGGTCAGAAAAGCAACTAACAAACGTCAAAAACAAGTAGCTTAAAACTTAATTGAAACAGGCAGGTAGTTCGTTTAGGCAGATAAGCCCCGTGATCCCTAATTGTGTCGTCCAGGAGCTTCTAAAACACCAAAAATAAATTAAACAAGTAAATGGCGAAACGGACTCATGACGAACCAATAACAACCCTAAACACGTAACATGGGCCATCAATCTCAAACTTTATTCCCTTCATAATATCAAAGTACAATCGCCCTATCAACTTCCTACTCTATCCAAGTACTCGACAAATATAAACTCGCGCCAAATCTACATGCGCTTGTTGTATTTCGTCGCGCGTGTGATTGTACAGCGTGAACAATGAAAACTGGAATGCGGGACCTTGATTGGCAACCGATTTAATAATCGAATAACAATCGATTGTTTGTTTTTGAGTCGATTACGTTGGAGTACAGGAATTTTGTTTGTTGTGGCTGTGCTTAGGTTGTCATCTTGCTAATCCAAGTAATATTATAAATGCAAAATTTAATGCGTAATATAATTTATTTACACATTCTACTTATACATTAGAAAAATACATTAGAAAGTAATAACAAATAAAAATGGAAAAGTAATAAATTAGTAAAATATGAAAAAATTGTCAAGTCAGTCTGTCAGTCGAAGTGTGGTAGGGCAGCACCATCATCAAAGCCAAACAGCTTCGCTGCTGGCTTCTATTTATGGCGGGTGACTTCTTTAAAAATCGTGTCACGGTGTTTGTTATCGAACTCCTCCGAAACGGCTTGACCGATTTTTATGAAACTTTTTGTCTATATTCGGTGGGTCTGAGAATAGGCCTTAAGCTATTTTTTTACCCCTATTCTTCACAGACGGAGTCGCGGGCAACAGCTAGTCTGTTTATAAAATACAACCAGGGACTTAACCCTGGCTATATATTGGTCGCTATTTCTTCAGTGGATGTAAGAAGCGACTAAGGATATAGGCTAAGGAATATTGTAGACGATAGGCTAACAACCTGTCACTATTGTACCTACAACTTTTATCTAACATCTTCTATCTATACATATAACAAATCTGTAACAAATCGGTGTCTGTACATTGAAGATATTTGAGAAAAACTGTCACTAGGGCTATTTATTAGCGCAATAGAACCCAAAACAATGATTTTTAGAATTATTGTCTGTTTATCTGTTTGTCTGTGCTTTTGTGCGCGCTAATCTCAGAAACGGCTTAACCTAGAAGAATGCGGTTTTCACTAATACGTTGGTATTTTCTTGGATTAACATTTAGTGTTTGTTTCATTTGAATCGGTTGACAAATAAGAAAGATACGATACTTTCAGTGTTAGTTAGCCCATTTATGTAGGCAGTACGGTGGTGAATGTGAACGCTGGTGTGCGGGGGGGGGGGTTAGGTGGTGGGGGGTTGGGAGGGGGGTGGGGGTGCGGGGGGGGGTAATTTTTTTATATCGAGGAACTAAGGAGAGCCACAAAATGATGAAAAAGCAAATTGGATAAAAAATAAGCTGCCCAAATTACTAATTCCACACGGACGGAGTCGCGGGCAAAAGCTAGTTAAACCTAAAATTGCTATAAAGTAGCCCCGAAAAATATAGCGTTTCGTGTGCTCTGCATACCCCTTTGGGATTCAAGCGTGATGTGTGTATGTATACAGGGTTATTTGTAATTCACTAGCATACTTTTAACCCTAAACTCTTACCACTTAAACAAATGTTTTTTTGTTTTACGGCTTTTGTCATAACTTAATATTTTTGGTGTAATAACGTTTTGAAAATTTGAGATTACCTATTATTTTTACGATACTCTGTGTATTTGTATGGGAAAAAAGTGCTTCATTTTAAAAAGTCGTAAAACAAAAAAAATTTGTTCGAGTGATAGGAATTCAGGGTTAAGAGGATGTCAGTGAATTACAAATAACCCTGTATATTGGTAAAATTACCTCTAATTTGGTAACAGGTCATCCATCATCATCATCATCCCAGTCTATATACGTCCCACTGCAAATTACCACAATACTACATACATATACTACAATATTAGGGGCAGATTCATCATCATCATTTCAGCCGAAAGACGTCCACTGCTGAACATACTAGGCCTCCCCCAAGGCTCGCCTAACAGATCCGTTCCGTGCCATCCGGATCCAACGCGTTCCCGCAATCTTAGCCAGGTTGTCGCTCCATCTTGTTGGAGGCCTACCTACACCGCGTCTTGTGGTCCGTGAACGCCACTCGAGAACCTTTTTGTCCCATCGGCTATCAGTTCTACAAGCGATGTGACCTGTCTACTGCCACTTGAAGGACTTGAGGGGCAAAATCATCATCATAATCATATCAGCCGAAAGACGTCCACTACTGAACATAGGCCTCCCCCAAGGTTCGCCAAACAGATTGGTCCTGCACCATCCGCATCCAACGCATTCCCGCAACCTTAACAGGTCGTCGCTCCATCTTGTTGGAGGCCTACCTACACTGCGTCTTCCAGGGGCAGAATATGCTTTAGCAAACGTTCTTTTAATCAAAATGTCTTTTAATCAAGATTAGGATGACAATGCAAGTAAAATCAGAAAAAAACTTGTATTTAACCAAAACTTATTAACGTTGTTATTGTAAACTGCGGGGTTAGATTGAACTGTGAGCAGGTCATCCACCCCGCGGGAATGTTCCCGGAATACTCCGCGTAAACATCCGTGTTATCCACACGGTTCACTTCCTTTGTAACTGGTGAACTTATTACCTGTTCATCATCATCATCATCACCGGCCTCCGATCAAGGTGAGGAGTTAATTATACTCCATTTAATTTAGAATTGAAAACCACAACAACATTATATTGCGGCTCGTGAACTGTAATCTCTTTACAATTTGTACTAGAGTAACAATTGACGACACGCAAATAAAGTGGCATTAAAACAATTTTATTTTGCGGCTCCCAGACTATTGTACTGTACTATTTGCTAGGTAAGAAATAGCTGACGAGCCGCAATATAATGATTTTGTGGTTTTCAATTCTAAATTAAATGAAGTATAGGTAATCTAAGTCATCATCATCATCATTTCAGCCGTACTCAACTACTACTGTACTGTGTGCACATTTGGCAGCTGCCGTGCCGTATGGCTCCGGGAAGGACTTCGGATTAGCCCGAAACATGCCTAGTTAGAACTGGCGGCCGATGGGGCCGAAAGGTTCTCGAGTGGCGTCCGTAGACCGGAAGACGCAGTGTAGGTAGGCCCCCAACAAGATGGAGCGACGACCTGGTGAAGGTGGGAACGCATTGGAAGCGGATGGCGCAGGGCCGATCTGTTTGGCGAGCCTTGGGGGAGGCCTATGTTCAGCAGTGGACGTCTTTCAGCTGAAATTATGATGATGATGATGCCTAGTTAAACTCCGTGAGTGAGTGAGTGAGTGTCTAGTGAGTGATCCGTATATTTACACTATGAGTTCTGTTCCTATAACTAAATAGAAAAAAAAATACCTGATTAACTAAGACTACTTTTTATCCCGGGAAAATACGTAATTCCCGCGGGAAACAGATAAAGTTGCGGCCAACAGCTAGTATTTAATATACATATTATGTATGATTTTACTGTTTCTTTTCATAAAAATGCGATCAAATTTAATCTTTCGCACTTTAATTCAAGACTCAATTTCAAATAACAATATCGGCTTTACTAGCGATATGTCAAAGTACGCATGCGTGAAATGAACAGAGTCTGCGCAAGATCACCACCTTAGATCGGAAAAGTTCCATCGTACATTTGTGAGTAGTTGTAATTTTAATCTTATGGTAAGTGCTAGAGAGTTCATATTCCCTGTACACCGTTATTGCGATGAAGCCTTTTAAATTCTGAGGTTAGAGATGACACGATAGTGGTGCTCCATCTCTGCCTACCCCTATTGCAATTTGAGCGTGAAGATATTAACGATTGAGTTAACTGAGTGGTTAATAACTGGTCAAGTAAATATCGGCCCACGCGCAGTGTATGGTTCCGTACTATCGTGAGACGAATGGGTGTCATTCCTATTTGTTGGAAACGTATTAGGCATAACTAGTTTCGCATAAACAAAACTATACCAACAACAGCAGCTGCAGCAGCTGTTGTTTTGTTTTCTGCAGCCGTAGGACGTCCACTGCTGGCCATAGGCCTCCCTCATTGATATCCAATCATTATTGTTAGTAGCGTCTTGGATTTTAAATAATTGTATTCCACATAATAAAGTGCAACTTAATTTCACGACATATTTTTCAATATCAAATGAAGGGTCATTGCTTATTTCATACGTAATTACAGCATTAAATTATATTAAAAATTAAAAACTACTGAAAACTATTTAAATAGCATTTATCTCGAAATAAAAAAAAATAGACAACCCCAATTGACTTTGGTGATAAAAAAATGTCCCTAATTCTCCATATACAATTTTGTGTGTATCAGTTTTATGACGAGCAATATACAGGGTTATTTGTAATTCACTAGCATCCTTTTAACCCTAAACTTCTACCACTTAAACAAATGTTTTTTGTTTTACGGCTTTTGTCATAACTTAATATTTTTGGTGTAATAACGTTTTGAAAATTTGAGATTTCCTCTTATTTTTACGATACTCTGTGTATTTGTATGGGAAAAAAGTGCTTCATTTTAAAAATCGTAAAACAAAAAACATTTGTTTGAGTGATAGGAATTCAGGGTTAAGAGGATGTCAGTTAATTAAAAATAACCCTGTATAAACTGTATGAAAAAAGACGTCATAAAACTAAGGTTGCCATCTCTAAAATTCGGCAACCAGGACAAAAAGCGTACGATCCCCGGATTTTGGAGCTCAGAAACCGGACAAGTCATCGTTTTTTGTTTGTTTTATTTTAATCTGTACTACTACTACTAGCGGAACTACAATCTAACTACTACAATTCAAACCCGGACTACAAATGGAACCTCGCCTGGACGTTCCCCGGACGCTCTCTAAACTAGGACAAATCCGGGGAAACCCGGACGGATGGCAACCTTACATAAAACTGACACAAAAATATGTAAGTATATGGAAAATTAGAGACTTTTTTTCTCAACAAAATCAATAGCGCCCTCGATTCTGAGAAACCCCTAAATATCCCGATTTGAAAAAAAAAAAGATTAAGTACACTTTTTTCTCTTAATTCCCCTTAAACTTGAACTCGGTTTACACACAGTTCTTCATAATTCATAACCACTTCATAACCATAATACTTACAATAAAATTTTCATTAACTGTAAATTAATTTTCTTTCAATTACCATTAAGAAGTAGTTATTACGATCACATCGTTAAAACTGATTGAAATACATGAAAGACGCTTTCCGAGCTGTGTGAGATTGAACTAAATCATGCTTAGATTTTCTTGTACAATTTTAGTTTTGTTTTATGGTAAGTTTTAATATGCAATACCACATAAAAAATAACATTAAAGACAGATATTTTGTTTCAATTATAAATAAGAATCTTTAATATAGAGTCCGATAATAAAATGTACAAAACGATATTCAAAATTTAATAGCATACAATAAAATAATAAATATTTAACCGATTCCAAAAGACCACGAAAATAACTTTCTACTGATATGATTGAAGTCGGTGCCTCAGCACGAGCCAGTATATTTCAAAATATGTCTGTTTATTCTTTATACAGGGTTATTTTTAATTCACTGACATCCTCTTAACCCTGAATTCCTATCACTCAAACAAATGTTTTTTGTTTTACGACTTTTTAAAATGAAGCACTTTTTTTCCCATACAAATACATAGAGTATCGTAAAAATAAGAGGCAGAATCAAATTTTCAAAACGTTATTACACCAAAAATATTAAGTTATGACAAAAGCCGTAAAACAAAAAACATTTGTTTAAGTGGTAGGAGTTTAGGGTTAAAAGGATGCTAGTGAATTACTAATAACCCTGTAATTATTGTGTGGTATAACATTTTATTTGTTATAACCATCGTATAGTATAATTCTCATTTTATATAAAAGCTATGTTATGTACCCCAAGCCTTCTTAGATTGAGAGGAGGATTGTGCCCAGCAATGAGACATGTATAGTCCGGAGATGATGATGATGATTCACATGTTATAATAACTTTTTCAGACCTAGCTAAAGGAAAGGATATAGAAATACAAGCACATGTTCGCATGGATCCAGACTTTATGAAACGAATGGAAAAAACCCTCAGGGTGGAAACAGCAATTTTGCGTGCTGGCAACATCTTGAGCAACGATGTAGCTGATACGAAACCAGAAAAAGAAAACTATATATTTGAAGAGCCAAAATCACAATTTTCAAGAAACAATCACGACAATAAATCAATCAGAGAGATACATGAAGAACGACTCGAAAAGAAAGGCTTTGAAAGCATCCAATCTGTAGCAGAATATTTACGTTTGAAGTTTAATTTCACGTTAGATGAATCTTTAGTAAATGAATCGTGTGAAGTGTACGCAGCAAAATTAAAAAGCTATTTCAGATTCATGTTGAGGAAAGAAACTTCCTTCGACGTGGAACCAGCAGATATCGTGCTTGCCAAAATTGATATGGCTGTTTCCCTTCAAAGCAGTCTCGAAAGAACACTCTTAGAGGAAGTCCTAGCTAAGAACAAGAATATTTCAAATTCTGAAAAATACATCATGTCAGAAGCTGTTGTGCTTTTTACTATGCGGAATAAGCAAAACGAGATGAAATTCGTTTGCCATACGATGGGCATTTGCAGATCATTTCCTGGTTTCTCAGATCACTTTGCACAAATTTTAAGTGAAGTGCTAAAACTATACGACGTCAAATTTCAGTACTTCATTATAAAATCAGCTCAACTGATTGTCAGTAAAAAACATTTTCTTAAAACTGTTATAAGGGATGAGATATTTGAATATTTGAGGGAAAAAGCAAGGAATATAGTGGACGCAAATATAAACGACATGAGAGAAAGCTTATCTGTTCTTCGTTCAGTAATTACTGAGAGGCATAAACTTGTTAATGTAGTTGATGAAGCAGTTAAAAGCAGGACAAAAGCAACAAGAATAATAATTGATATTATTGATGCCGTGTTCGACAAAGTTGGTATGGCAGAAGTTGAAATGAGAGCTGATGCCGTAATAACCGCTATACAAGATTGGGCGGCTAACACGTTGACTGATATAGAACCAATATTGAGTATCTTTGTTTCTGATAGTGCATCTAAAATGAAATATGAACTGAGTCAAATTGGTAAAGATGAAATTAAGGTTTTGGCTGATATTATTTATTTTGGACAGCCAAAGGGTAACCATAACGTGGCTAAGTATTTGATGACCAAAGGGTCTAAGTTCATTGATAGGAACGATAAATCGGAGATAAGTGATTTTCTGAAGCTTTAAGAAAGAGCCGCAAATTTTGTAAAGCATCAAGCAAATTTGAGAACAGCAAATTTCAAAACGATTTGATTAGGAATTTTTAGTAGTTATCGATGAGGATAATGGAAAACAGATTTTAATCAACAATGGAAAATCGATTTGCAGTAATTAATTCATATAATTTCCGAAATGAAATCTCTGAAACCATTGGTTATTTTGTCATTTTACCTAGAATATTCCACGTTTTGTAGTAAATAAAATTGACAACTTGTTTTTCTTCCCCAATACCGTCCTAGTCGTATTTTGAATTTTTGCTTCAACATGAATAATAAAAACAGGATTACGCGAACTAGCGTTATTTTCCTTTGATGAAGGCTTTACTTTTTTTGGTATCTTTGTTACACATAATATTATATCAGAATCAGAACATTTGTCAGAATCGGAATAGCCTTTCTTATTTGTTCACTAGCTGTTGCCGGCGACTCCGTCTGCAAAGAATTCGTTTACCGCCATCCCGCGGGTCTAAGCAATTTACCGGGATAAAAAGTATCCTTTCTATCTATCCAGATTATAAACCATCAATGTGCTAATTTCATCAGAATCCGACAAACCGTTTTAGCGTGAAAGAGTAATAAACATCCACACATCCATCCATCCACACAAACGTTCATGTTTATAATATTAGTGGGATATGTAAGTAATTTCACCTTTGTCTATAGGTTTATCAATTATCAAGACGACATTCCAGTAATATGACAGATGGCGCCATTTTTCCGACGTGTAGCGGAATTAAAGTTGGACACCTTCTTCTGTATCATAAATAAGAAGCTGATTTATGACTTAACCCTGCTAATGCCGCACTGGTTGGTCTATCCGTCTTGTTCAGCCTCGTTTGCGGTGGCAGAGGTTAACGGTTAACATTAGCGGTTCCAAATGGCTTCATTTAAACATGTCTTACTTGAACATGATAAATAGGAAGTTTGTGTCTGTATGTTTGTTACTCTTGTAGAGCACGGTCGCAAAGCACAAAGAATTTCGTACAATGACCTGTCACTATGTGGACGTTTATTTAAACGTTTCATCATCATCATCATCATTTCAGCAGAAAGACTTTTACTGCTGAACAGACCTCCCTAAAGGCTCGCCAAACTGATCGGTCCTGCGCCACCCGCATCTAATGCGTTCCCGCAACCTTAACCAGATCGTCGCTCCATTTCGTTGGAGGTATACCTACACTGCGTTTACCAGTCCGTGGACGCCACTCGGGAACCTTTTGTCCCCATCGGCTATTAGTTCTACGAGCGATGTGCCCAACCCACTGCGTGCCACTGCTACAGTCTTGCTTGATATTAGTTCAATCATCTTCATCATCATTTCAATCGTAGGACATCCACTGCTTGACATGGCCGCTCATTGACGCCCAAACATTACCGTTGTAAGCGACTTGCATTCATCCTGAACCTGCGGCCTTCACCAAATCGTCCGTCTATCTCGTTGGTGGACGTCCCACGCTGCGCTTGCCAGTTCGTGGTCTCCATTCGAGAACTTTTCAATCCTTACTAACATTATAAATACAGTAGTAACTCTATCTGTCTGTCTGTCTAATACGTCTTCTCTTCGCAGAATCGATTTAGATAGTTGGTGATTCTGGGATGAACGTAGGGTAGATTTGCATAATAAAATTGTATAGCTGACGCAGATGGAGTTGCGGGCAACAGCCAGTATCTTATAAAAAAACTTCAACTTACTTATTCCTCGAGTTATCCGACTCGTTTTTTAGCGAATTACCATTAAAGTATCAAATTGCAATTAAGGACAACTTTGAGGCAGAAAAAGCAGTCAAATGCATAATGAGTGATTGTTTACAGAAAAGGACAGGTAGTTATCGCGCATGCGCTTTCCTCATTCCCTTACTAAGTGTGTTCCTAGGATAGTAGTCATAAAATTAAAATAAAGACCCTGGGTTCGCAATTAAGCATCGCGATGCGGCTATAACGGTCTGAGTGGACTTAAATACTAATAGGCGGAGATATCCATACCTTATTTCCAATTCACATTGAACTTATTACATATTTAGAACCTTTTTTACCCGTGGTACTACCAGTGGTAGGTACTACCAGTAACTTAGTACCACGGGAAAATTTTTCTTCCCGTAGTACTACGTACTACCAAGTAGTCTAGTAGTAGGTACTATGGGAAGAAAATTCTACCCGTGGTACTACTAACATTGTAGTTTTTTCTGTTCTGTGGTAGTAATAGTACATTGTGTATTAAGGGCGGTAAGTAAGGAATTACGATCGAGGCTCTAGTAGAAGCCCGAAGTCGAAGACTGAGGACTTTTTGAGTCGAGGTTCGTAATTCCCGTACCGCCCGTGAAACGTACAATGTTTTTCATCACATTTTGCGAGTAAATAAATAAAAATATAGGGCAAAAAAACTTATTTATTAAAATTTATAGTCACTGTACAATTAGTAAAATTAAGACAAAAATTTTTTTCGGGGAGTCGTATTGTTTGAGACAAATTATGGACCACAGTGAAGACGGTTTGTATTTATTCGCCAATTCTCCAAAATACGCCAGCAAAACATTTTCAGAACACGAACTTGTTTTCTTTTCATTTCTGCATTTTATAAATTGATCGTATGCAGCTATATACATATATACCGCTCCTTAGACTTCTCCGGTAAAAGATTTTCATTAATTGTTTTGTAGTGGTAGAGCCATGTTGTAGCTAGCCGCTGCATCACGAATGGGCCGGTTCATCCAGGGCAGTACCACCCTCTCACAGAACACCGGCGTGAAGCAGCAGTAATCCTGCTTGCGTTTTGTACGGTCAGTGAGAGTGCCGGGGGCCCAATACCTCACCCCTTCCCTCTCCCCCTTCCCCTATTTCCTCTCCTTTAGGGCCGACAACGCACTGGCATCGTGTAAAGCGCTGCGGGTGTCTATGGACAGTGGTGTTCATTTAACATCAGGTGACCCACTAGTTCGTTTCTCTGGCCTATCTAACATAAAAAAAAAAAAAAAAGCTGCATGGATAATATCTGGCGGTGTTGAATTTAAATCACACTCTTCGGACGACGACGACATTTTTTATAACTTTTACTTGACTGTCTTCACATACATAATGTAAATAATCATGAATTAGCTTTAATACATCAAGTCAGAAGAACTATTATTATTATTATTACGAAATAAGTGAACTTTTTTTTAAGCGGATGGCGGGCTTTTTATCCACACCACAGATTATAGAAATGTTTCGTTCAGAAACGTTAAGGACAAATGCGTATACAGCCATGACGGCGTGTAAAAAAAATAAAATAATATCGACGTTTTTAAACAAAAAACTATTAAAACGGATTATTAAGAACATTACTTGAGTATTTAAGTAACAGGCAGTGAGATTGCAATGAAATTCCTGTTTATATAATATTTTAAGACAATTTTTCAATTGCGAGCATATAAACTTCTTACTTGAACTCGGAACCTGCATGACTGTGTGCAGTGCTATAAATTAAAAAAAAAATACTTACCGACCAAGGGTTTCATGGTAAGAAAAAAGGTCGAGGGTTTTATATGGGGCATTACGACCAAGTTAACCTGTATGTTTTGATACTGTTTACGTGCGAGTGTGATGAAAAATATTTTTAGGCTTTTCTCGTAGTCACTCTCGTCCTCTTAAAAAACGTAGTTAAATAACAAATTTTAACATTCCGTACTTCAAAAGGAAAAAAGGAACCCTTATAAGATCACTAAAAAAAAACTAGAAAAATACGAATGTTTGTTCTCGGGTTTGGGTGTTTAATATGTATTTAAGTATATGTCTATCTATATAAGTATGTTTATCCGTTGCCTAGTACCCATAACACAAGCTTTGCTTAGATAACTTTGGGACTAGGTCAATTGGTGTGAATTGTCCCGTGAGATTTATTTTACTTCGTTCTCTCGGGTCACATGTGCCCAGCCATTTTCTGAAATATTCTATTATATTATTATTTTTAAAACGCCTTGCACCACATGCACTTATTCATACTATTCATTATAAGGATTTACAAGACGGAGGAAATCGAGCAACAGGGTTGTCTGATGGAAAATGATCACCACCGCTGGCTGGAAACACTGTTGCCGGAAGTTGAGTCCATAGTTTATTTTTCATAGAGCTGCAATCTGCAATCTTAAGCTCAAGCTCGTCAAAACGTCAAGCTCTCTAATGTTTATTACAGCTCTTACCAAAAGATGGCAGCACTTGGCGCGGAGATTTAAAAGCATTAAATATGGATAAAGATCTTAGCGATAGATGGCGTAGCGGCGCCTCATGCGCGGAATTGCGCGCATGCGTGGACACGAGGCGCCCAGGAAAAGCCAGTCAAAGCTAAATTCCTGCTCCTAATCTACTGACATTAAGACGGATTATTATGATGCTGTATACATTAAAATACAGCAGGCCATATTATTAATGTTTAAAGTTTATAAAAAATAAAAGGTGACCAGATAGTCAGTGAACACCGTTTAATTATTAATATAAGGTATGCGGATCACTCACGATTAATAATAGGACTGCGTTATGCAATAAGCGATCAAGCGACAGTAAGTTGAAACCGAGAAAATGAGCTTGAAAGATTTTAAATTTAAATGTGTTGCTGTAGGTGCATTTTTTAAGTTTAAAGTATAATTCTTACTGTAAAGCTGTAAAAGTATAATTGCCTGGCTACACCTTAACGTTTACACCCTGTATACATAGGCTGAGATGATACTATAATTAGTCGGCTGTAATTGTCTCTATTACCACGCATTAGGAGCATTTGACTGTCACCGCGACACTAAATAAGCCGCGGCGACGGCCGGCTTGTTTACGAGAAGTTCATCATCATCATCATTTCAGCCGAAAGACGTCCACTGCTGAACATAGGCCTCCCCCAAGGCTCGCCAAACAGATCGGCCCTGCGCCATCCGCATCCAATGCGTTCCCGCTACCTTCACCAGGTCGTCGCTCCATCTTGTTGGAAAACGAACAACGAAACGAAAAGTTGCCGCCAATATACTAGGACTTATCTCCAAGCATCATCATCATCATCAGCAGCATCTCAACCTACATACGTCCCAATGAAGGGCACAGGCCTCTTATCAGAATGAGAGGGCTTGAGCCGAGGCTCAGTGCGGATTTGGAACAACAGACACACTATTAAATTTTAAATAATTTATTGAATCAGACGTTACTTTGCGAAGGTCCATATTAATGAACTGAAACATTACTTTGCTCACGCGCGACCTTACGATAGTTACGTTTATGCAAGAAATGTGTGTTCATGCAGTTCCTCCACCTCCACACTGTACGAACACACACAAATCACACAAACCCAACCATCACCACCACCAAGCTACACTGACGCATTTCGAACTCAACCAGAGCTCATCCTCAGAGTTCCACAACAGTTCCAGCTCTGGTTGAGTTCGAAACGCTTCAGTGTAGTTTGGTGGTGGTGATGGTTGGGTTTGTGTGATTTGTGTGTGTTCGTACAGTGTGGAGGTGGAGGAACTGCATGAACACACATTTCTTGCATAAACGTAACTATCGTAAGGTCGCGGGTGAGCAAAGTAATTGTTTCAGTTCTATTAAATTTTATCGCTACTGTGTTGTAAGTTTTAAATTTTTAATGCAATTTCACACATTTTTGAAAAGCTCAGAAGTGCTTTGGATTTAGCTGGCAGAGGTAGTATTTCCGGACCGGTACAACTCAAGTAGTTCTTCAAAAAACAAGCCTACTCTTCTCAAAGGTCCGGCAATGCATCTGTAACTCTAATTGTGTTGTGGGTGTCCATGGGCGGCGGTGATTGCTTTCCATCAGGTGACTCCAACCAAAGTCACCGATATAGCTCGAAGAATTGCCAGACTCAAGTGGCTGTGGGCAGGGCACATCGCTCGTAGAACTGATGGCCGATGGGGCAAAAAGGTTCTCGAGCGGCGTCCACGGACCGGAAGACGCAGTGTGGGTAGGCCTCCAACAAGATGGAGCGACGACCTGTACCCCTACCATGAGTTACACTAGTTTGCAGTGACCGTACTCGCTAGCGACGGCGTAAATGATTTGTATGGAGAATTGTACTTCCGTAAGTGACCGCTAGAGGTGCTGTACACAATTCTCTATACAAATCATTTACGCCGTCGCTAGCGAGTACGGTCACTGTAAACTAGTGTAACTCATGGTAGAGGCACTGGTTAAGATTGCGGGATCGCGTTGGATGCGGATGGCACGGGAGCGATCTGTTTGGCGAGCCTTGGAGGAGGCTTATGTTCAGCAGTGGACGTCTTTTGGCAAAATTATGACTGTAATGAGCCGGCTGTACTTATCTCTATTACCACGCATTAGGAGCATTTGACTGTCACCGCGACACTAAATCGGCGACGGTCGGCTTATTTACGAAGAGTTGCCACGAATATACAGGACTTATCTCCAGGCATGCTAGAATGTAATGAACCACGATAATACCTTGCTTTTCTGCTTACAAACTCGTTAGCACGCAGTGTGGTGCTTGTGATAGGTGGGTCATATACTTATAATGTATACATTTATATAGAGGCTGGCCTATACCACGAAGATCATGATTCGAACTTCGTATCGTGCCGTCCCGCTCTCGCAAGTAGCATTTAATTATGAGAGTGAGCAAGACGCTACGATACGAACTTCGATTTTCGAAAGTCGGAGTACCTAGCCCCGCTCTTTCAAAACTCACGGTAACGGTAATTTTGCATTCATTAGGTTGTGTTGCACAGTGAAATTTTTCAAAATTATTTTTTACAGCAGGCTAAGTACTTCATTAGCGTGTACGTACATTTAGTACCATGTAAAGTTGTCCGGGGAAAGTCTCATTACGAAGATAGGATCGGTTTGCGAACAATCGCGTTACGTGTCCGAGTGTACTTCCTCCTCGTTAGCCTGAGAACTGCTAGGTTACGTTAGCGGTCGACTGTACTGGTACTAAATAAGGGTGAGGTGAGAATACTGTACAGTCAACGTCATATATAAGTGATCACTTTTGTACCTTTTCACTTTCAGTCGTTACATAATTTCGTATGGATTTTCAAACATGACGTTAAAGCGATAAGGTACAAAAGTGATTAATAAAAGGGATGATAACATCCTATTGTATAGTACGTATAACGTTTGTTGTATGGGAGCCCCCCTTAAATATTTATTTTATTCTGTTTTTTAGTGTTTGTTGTTATAGTGGCAACCGACATACATCATATGTGAAAATTTCAACTCTCTAGCTATCACTCTCAGAAGTCTCAGTAATAGAGTCCCGTTTTTAGCCTTTTAAGGTTCCGTACCTTAAAAACGCTTTGTTTTTGTCCAGATAACACATTAATATTCCTCGACAAAGATCCCGGGGAATATCGGGATATAAAATAGAGTATACTGTGTTATTTTAAATAATTTACTGAATCAGGCGTTACTTTGCGGAGGTCCATATTAATGAACTGAAACAATTACTTTGCTCACCCGCGACCTTCCTGCCTGGGGAGAGATTTCTCTCTTGCAACTTTTGCCTACCCACTGACTGGCTGTCTGTTATTTTAGACGTCTAGCTAAGTATTTGCGTACCTACCAAATCTTACAAATCCGTCCCAGCATTAAAGCGTGAACGAGTAAAAAACAAACAGCGCGTACGCTCAGACACACTCAAAAACTTTCGCATTTATAATGAGAGAGAGAGATGTTTATTTGAAATACAATTCACAGGAAAAGATACAAATAAAAATCGTCGAATACTTAGTATAAATTGGGCCTCAATAATTAGAAAGGTAAGATAAAGCGTAATTAATACGGAGTGAGAGATAAAGTTGCTCGCGAATCCATTTAAGTATACAACCTTCGTTTTTGTGAAGGGTTTCTCGTCACAAAAGGATAAAAACATGTTTCCTGAAGTAGTTTAAGAAACTGTGATTTTGTGTCTGATTAAAAATATATTTTTGTTAATCATTATATATCCACAATCACATCGCTCGAAAATATGTCGCATCGCATCTCATCGTTAGAACTATGACCGATCAAATGTTCGTAGATAGTAAATTAAAACCGTGGTGGCCTAACGGATTGACCTAAGGCCTCTCAAGCAGAGGGTCGTGGGTTCAAATCCCTGTTCGCACCTCTTAAGTTTTTCGGAATTTATGTGCGAAATTACATTTGAAATTTACCTTGAGCTTTTACGGTGAAGGAAAACGTCGTGAGGAAAAACCTGCACACACCTGAGAAGAAATTCAGTGGTGTATGTGAAGTTCCTAATCCGCATTGCGCCCGCGTGGGAACTACAACTACGATCCAAGCTCTGCATCTAAGAGGAGGCCTGTGTCCTGCAGTAGGACGTATGGGCAGGGACGATGGTGATGATGATGATCACCTTTGGAGGAGAAAGGTTCTTGAGTGGCGACCACAAACTGGCATGTGAGACTTTGGCAGATCTCCCACTAGGTTGCCTGACTGATAATGACTCCCTCTCACAAGAAGAGGGCTTGGCACTTAGTCCCCGAATTCCCGTTCTAAGGTCACTCTAGAGTGCGATGGAGAGGGCTACGCTTGGAGTTTCTCTGCGGGATCGCATTAGAAATGATGAAATCCGCGCAAGAACTAAAGTCGCCGACATAGCTCGAAGAATCGCCAGATTCAAGTGGCAGTGGGCAGGGCACATTGCTCGTAGAACTGATGGCCGATGGGGGGTGGCGTACACGGACCAGAAGATGCAGTGTAGGTAGGCCTCTAACAAGATCGAGGGACGACCTGATTAAGGTTGCTGGAACGCGTTGGCACAGGATCGATCTGTTAGGCGAGCCTGAAGGTTACCTACAACAAAATAGCAGACCCAACTTAAATAATTGATCGTCTCGCAAACAAATTATCAATTCTAAAGTGACTTTTACTTTTGGTAT
Organism: Archips xylosteana; assembly: GCA_947563465.1. NCBI lineage: Eukaryota > Metazoa > Arthropoda > Insecta > Lepidoptera > Tortricidae > Archips > Archips xylosteana. The sequence goes on from OX387364.1 coordinate 16,669,196, forward strand.
TCATTTGAATTTAATTTACATATATCAGCTACTGTTTGACGGATCATTGATTTCGTATGTAGAAAACATGTTGTCGGTTCTTAGTATTCAGCAATTTCAGCATAAATAATGAGCAGTTACAACATACGTATAATATTAGTCTTTAGTATAATATGGGCTAGATTATTGTCATTATTATATTTAATTCATACACATTTTATTTGCTTTCGTATTTCCTGTGAGTGTTAAATAAGGGTATTTTTTAAGTCAAGTCTACATCAGCTTGTGGGATGCCTAGCCAACTGGGCAGTCCGGCCAGAAATGTTTTAGCCAACTAACGTGAAATATATACTCTGCTTCTTCTTCTAATATATAAAAATCTCGTGTCGTCTTTGCTATCGAACTCCTCCGAAATGGGTTGACCGATTTTATGAATTTTCGTCAATATAAATATACGCTAGTTCTGAGAATAACGTAAATAGGCTATTTTTTTATACCCCTATATCCTTCGCAGACGGAGTCGCTGACAACAGCTAATTTTTTGGTATGTACACCTAGCCAAACGAATTTTTTTGGAGGTAATACACCATTTGAAAAATCATGTGAATCAGCGTGATTTACATCTGTTTAAGTAGTTTTCTTCCGTCCGACTAATTAGGTTTTAAGATATTATTTTCCCGAGGCACACCAACTAATGACCACGGTACACCAGTGTGCCACGGCACACGCTTTGCGGAACACTGCTCTACTACAACAGATGCGTAGCATTCTTCGGTACGTCCACATCTCAAACGTCTCCAGTCTCTTACGGAGGTCTTCTTTGAGGGTCCAAGTTAAAGTTACATTACACCCATATGTATGAAACGAGAGGCCACCCAAACACACTTTTTAGTTGGTGAAGGGAAATATCTGGTATATTCTTCAATATTGACAGCAAAAACGAAACGTTAAAAGAATAACACGAAGAACGTGACAGATTTACAATTTAATCCAGCCTTACGCTACCGTCATAAGAGTGACAATTGTCTTCTTTGCCGAACAGAAAGTGAATGCACACGCTCGCTTGACCTTGTCTGTGTTATTTACATATTTTTGCATCCATGTACAGTTGGCTGCTTGTGTTTATACACCTTTTATCATTCCTGTCTGTACGGGTGAATCAAGTTTTTCTTGCTACCCGTTGCTGGTTACACAAATTTAGTCTCCTGGACAACGTAAGCATTTTTCTGTGAAACAGTATGACATCTATTTATTTCATACTAAATACAAACTGAAACACAGATGCACAGAAAAAACCACACTGGTCCAGACTAGTGGTGGTGTAGGGGTAAGCACGCGGCACGGAATGCCGAGGACCTGGGTTCGATTCCCAGCATTGGTTTTTTTTCTGGGGTTTTTTTCTGTGCATCTATGTTTCAGTTTGTATTTAGTGTGAAACATACATATATACATAAAGATACTTCAAACCAAACTTGATAAAAGTATGACATCTATCTGTCACTTGGCAACTAGGGAGTGAGTAAATGACACGAAAAAGTTTATTCACTCGTATACGATTCGATCACGCAAATAAACTCAAGAATAGCACCCTTTATGAATTTAGTCTACATCCATCATCGTCATTTCAGTCGGAAGACGTCCACTGCTGAACATAGGCCTCCCCCAAGACCAAACAGATCGGTCCCGTGATCCAAAGCGATCCCGCAACATTAACCATGAATTTAGTAAACTGTCTGAATTTCAAATCAACTGTCGGACTTAATGGTTTATGCAAGCAAAACCGCGGGTAAATCAATTGTAGTTTTGTAGTACAATCTTGATCATCAATGGCATAGAAACGCTCGTGGCCGATTGTACTTGAAAATCAAGACTTGACATCTCGAGTATTGCTTTGACACACTGAGAATAAAAAAAGGTCCAAGTATTTTTTGGCTAGTTGCAATTTCAGTCTCATGTGTACTGTTATAGAATTGATATTGACTGTTAAACTTTTATTGTACTTGAGTCGTTTTGTTGTCGCTGCACGCGATTTGAGTCGGTTTGGTTTATTTCTAGATTTTAGTATTAACTAATAATTGGAGTCGTTATACGGTGATTTCTGAACTAAATTGTGTTGTAAATTGCTCGCATGCAAATGTATGATGCAATAGTGCATGTTTAGAAAATTACTTTAATATGATATTACCTATATTATAACTAGACCGTTTAAATGAGTCCTCGCCGAGGTTTAGCTATAGTGCTCTTATTTTATTATTTATTTGTTTCAGGCAACTAGGTCCATAGAATATATCCCACTGATATTACAAACGTGAAAATTTGTATGCATGGATGTGTCGATGTTTGTTACTCTTTCACACTAAAACTGTTTGACGGATTTTGATCAAATTTGGAACTTACACAGATAGTTTATAACCTGCGTTAACATATAGAATACTTTTTAATACGAAAAATTACATAGTTCCCGCGGGAACGCGATAAACTAACTCATTGCAAATGGAATCGCAGGCAACAGTTAGTAGATGCAATTTCGTGATCTATGCTTAACACTTGCACAGTCCAGCGACCCACATGTGGGGCACGATAGTTCTTATTTCATTGTTATAATAATAATAATAATATTAGGGGACAATCTCACACAAATCGACCTAGTCCCAAACTAAGCAAAGCTTGTACTATGGGTACTAGACGACGATAGACATACTTATATAGATAAATAAATACTTAAATACATAGAAAACATCCATAACTCAGGAACAAATATTCGTGCTCATCACACAAATAAATGCACTTACCGGGATTTGAACCCAGGACCTCTTGCTTCGTAGGCAGGGTCACTACCAACTAGGCTAAAGCGGTCGTTATAAGGTTTTACTTTAAGGCACAGACAGGGACTACCTGTCGTCTTGTGCACGAGCATTATAGTGCGTCTATTTACATGTATATTCCTGTGTATCTATTTATCATCTTCTAATCTAATATATAAAATTTTAAATAAAAAATAAAACCTCCTTCAAAAAACATCCAAAAAACTATGAAATAATAATTGAACCGAACCGACCACAATAAGCATGAAAATATCTTTCTTCTAATCTGTTTTAAGTCGGTGCCTCAGCTCGAGTCAGCAGGAGTGGACCTAGTAATCTAACTTACCTACTATCTATAGGGCTTCTACACTCCTGCTGGCTCGTGCTGAGGCACCGACTTAAAACAGATTAGAAGAAAGATATTTTCATGCTTATTGTGGTCGGTTCGGTTCAATTATTATTTCATAGTTTTTTGGATGTTTTTTGATGGAGGTTTTATTTTTTATTTAAAATTTTTTATTTTTTGCTTTTTAGTTGTTTCTGTATAAAATAGATGCGTAGGATAAAATCATCAGTTTGACTTCGAAATAAGTTTATGTTGAAAATTTTATTTTTAAAACTCGACAGGGTTATGTCGTTTTATTACAGAGTTCCATGATACTTTCTGAATGCAAATGCTCGACTTGTCACCGAAAATACTAAAATCGCTATACGTTTCTCTTGAATTTTTGAGGAGTTTCTTCAATTCCTCATGGATCCCATCATCAGAACTGGATTTTGGTAACAACGGGACCAACCTTGAAGCATGTGCTTTCAAACAACGAAAAAATTTTCCAAATCGGTTCATAAATGACGGAGTTCTGAGGTAACACACGTTAAAAAAAAAAAAAAAAAAAAAAAAAAAAAAGAACATACAACCGAATTGAGAACGTCCTCTTTTTTTGAAGTCGGTTAAAAATATCGTGTCACGGTGTTTGTTATCGAACTCCACCGAAACGGCTTGAACGATTTTTATGAAACCTTTTTCTCTACACTCGGTAGGTCTGATCCGAGAATAGGTCGTAGGCTATTTTTATACCCCTATTATTCTTCGCAGACGGAGTCGCGGGCAACAGCTAGTCTGTGTATAAATAAATATCACGGGACAATTCACACCAATTGACCTAGTCCCAAAGTAAGCAAGGCTTGTGTTATGTGTGCTAGGCAACAGATAAACATAATTAAATAGATACATATTAAGTAAATACATGTTAAACACCCAAGACTCGAGAACAAACATTCGTATTTTTCATACAAATATCTGCCCCGACGCGGAATTGAACCCGGGACCTCATGCTTCGTAGTCAGGCTCATTTGGTGTCATAGGTCACTTGGTTTATTTATCTGTGTATGTTTTATGATGCTGATGATTATCTATGTATGATATCAACTTTTGCTCGATTTCCTAGAGATCACGTCATTCGAACAGGTCATTTGTACAGGTCCATTTACAGGTCTTAATTAAATACTAGGAATACCTAACGTTGAGTAATGTATGTCACGCTAATTAAGTCGTGGGAGAAAAATCTAAACGCATAAACTAAATTCTGCGACAGAATACATAACTTTGTTCTGACTGTACACTGTCACAGATCATAAAACAACAAATTAGGTAAACAATGCAGGCCTCCCCCAGAATAAGAGGGTTTGGTTATAGTTCCCACACGGGCCCAGTGCGGATTGAGAACTTCGCGCACCAATGAATTAGTTCGCAGATGGGTGTAATCACCACCGGAAAGCTCGTGGTAAATTTCAATCGTAATTTCGCACATAAATTCCAAAAAACATCGAATAGTATTTATAAATTGGCCCCAATTCAATCTAGGGAAATTTATCTCACAATACATAATTTAAAAAAAAAAAAAAATATCACTGGACAATTCACACCAATTGACCTAGTCCCAAAGTAAGCTAAGCAAAGCTTGTGTTATGGGTACTAGGCAACGGATAAACATACTTATATAGATAGATACATACTTAAATACATATTAAACACCCAAGACCCGAAAACAAACATTCGTATTTTTCATACAAATATCTGCCCCGACGCGGGAATCGAACCCGGGACCTCAAGCTTCATAGTCAGGGTCTCTAACCACTAGGCCAACTGGTCGTCTAAAAAATCTAATTTAAATTCAATGACATTAATTTTATTTCATTATTTCTTAATTTCGATTGTTTTTGTTATTATTATATTATCATTTTGGTTCATTTTTTTTACATCTTTTCCTTAAGGTGGAACGGCACGCTCTAGACGCGAAATTCAAAATTTTTACATGTTTTAATTTATTGTGGGTAAACGGTGTAACTGTTTAACTTCATATGGTATTTGCGCTTGTAAAACAGTGTTCTTTATTTTTTTGTGTAAAGATTTTTAAGAATAAAACTGTTAGCTTGATATAAAAGTTGTCAAACATAGAAATTCGGACTTTCAACGTTTTGACAAATTTTATTTCAAGCTAATAGTTTTATTCTTAAAACACTTTACACAATAAAATAAAGAACACTGTTTTACAAGCGCAAATACCATATGAAGTTAAACAGTTACACCGTTTACCCACAATAAATTAAAACCTGTAAAAATATTGAATTTCGCGCCTAGAGCGTGCGCTTCCACCTTAATGAATTTACGATGACATTATAGTAGTTCCAATCATTTATTTTGTCGATGACAGCTCCCGTAGAATGTAACTGCGTTTAGTTACGCAAAAATTAACTTTTAAATGCGAGATATAAAAAATACGACAACTGCCAAATTTTGTTCCTTGATCCATTAAATCTCACCACATATCACCAAAAATCTTAGTACTTAAAAGGGGGGGATTAAAAAATGCTAAATAAAATATCACGTGATTAATGGACGTCCCCTTAATTCTTGTAGTGTCACATCATCATCATACCACCCTATATACGTCCCAGTGCAGGGCACAGGCCTCCTCCCTGAATGAGAGGGCTTGGGCCGTAGTTCCAACGCAGGTGTTTTACTTCACCGTAAAGCTCGAGGTAAATTTCAAGTGTAATTTCACGTATAAATTCCAAAAAAACTCAGAGGTGTGAACCCGATCTCGAACCCACGACTTACCGCTTGAGAAACCATAGGTCAAACCACTAGACTATCACGGCGTCGACTGTATAAAATATATGTACCTAAGTCATATAAATAAATAAATAAATATTAGGGGACAATCTTACACAAATCGACTTAGTCCCAAACTAAGCAAAGCTTGTACTATGGGTACTAGACGACGATAAACATACTTATATAGATAAATAAATACTTAAATACATAGAAAACATCCATAACTCAGGAACAAATATTCGTGCTCATCACACAAATAAATGCCCTTACCGGGATTTGAACCCAGGACCTCTTGCTTCGTAGGCAGGGTCACTACCAACTAGGCTAAAGCGGTCGTTACATAGGTTCGGTATGGTCGGTATAGTAGGTACATATGTTCCTTATTTCAGAGACCACAGTCATATCATACCCCGCCTTTCTCGATATGAGATGATCTTTGATCTTTAGTGAAATATCAGAGGAAAACCTTGGAGGTAGTGGAATGTAGTTTAGCCGCTTGCTAGGTAACCTATAGAAGTTATATAATAAGTTGTTAATAGCAGGTTGTTTTGACCTGAATTGACGAATGGAAAATTTGTTAACGACCTACAACAAGTATTTGGAATGGACGAAGTAGCTGCTCAATCAGGTCTTATACTACGGACTTCTTATCATGCGGTTTCGTGCACGCTAATAGTTAAAGAGATGAGACGGCACGATATGAACTACGAATTCCGGGGCTCCCCAATCTCCGCAATAACATTTTTTAACGTAAGTTCTTGGGGTCTCTATCGTTTGCCCGAATTTCATATGCTAAGTACTTTTAATGTATCGTTGTCCATAATTTTAATTTATCGATAATAATCATAATTCATAATTTTATTAATTAGTATTACAAATGCGAAATTTTGTCTGTCAGTCTATGTCTGTCTGTCTGTTACCTCTTCACACTTACACCGCTGAACCGATTTAGATGAAATTTGATATGGAGATAGTCTGAGACCCTAGGAAGGACATAAGATAGTTTTTATCCCGGAAAATTGTATAGTTCCCGCGGAATAGCGGTAAACGAATTCTTTGCAGACGGAGTCGCGGGCAACAGCTAGTATTATATATTACTAGCTGTTGCCCGCGACGCCGTCCGCGAAGAATAGGGGTATAAAAAATAGCCTGCGACCTATTCTCAGACCTACCGAATATGGAGAAAAAAGTTTCATAAAAATCGGTCAAGCCGTTCCGGAGGAGTTCGATAACAAACACCGTGACACGAGATTTTTATGTATTAGACTAGCTGTTGCCCCCCGTTTTGTCTGCTAAGAATTCGTTTATAGCGAACGAATTCTACCTATCCCGCGGGAATTATGCAATTTTTCCGTGATAAAAATTATCCTATATCCTTCCCAAGGTCTTAAACCATCTGCATACCAAATTTTATATAAATCCGTTCAGCGGTTGAAGAGTGAAGAGGTAACAGACAGACACGTTTTCTAGCCCGCATCCAACGTTTTAGAGTGGATAATAAAAGCGATGGTTTGTTTGTATGAATGGATAAGGAAGTCAGTTACTTTTTCACGCTAAAACGGTTTGACGGATTTGATGAAAGGCACACAGATAGTTTAAACCCTGAATTTTGGTAACCTGGATTAGTGTGTTTAAAATTGAAGGATATTTTAAAGAAAGGGATTTTCGGTTAAAATTAATCCGAAAGCGCTAAAAGCAGGTTATGATCTGGGGTCGCGATCGATTTTTCGACTCGAAAATACCACCGAAGTATATAATAAAAAAAAAAATAAAAAAAAATGTTTAAAACAGTCTAAGTTTGTGACTGCACCAAGCCATACAACGTACGTCTACATGCGCGCAGGCAGTAAATCAACATTAATCACCTGTGATTTGTGATCTATTCCTAGCCGCTGCAGTAAGGTAAACGTACTTATTCCGGATCTTAAGGACGTTACAAGAAAAGTTAATATTTTCCACTAATCATCATCCCAGCCTATATACGTCCCACGCGGGCCCCGTGCGGATTGGGAACTTCACACACACCATTTAATTTCTACGCAGATGTATTAAAGTTTCCTCGCGATGTTTTGTTTTCCTTCGCCGTAAAGCTCATGGTAAATTACAAATGTAATTGCGCACATAAAATCCCAAAAATTCAGAGGTGCGCCGGGATTTGAACCCACAACCCTCTGCTTGAGAGGCCATAGGTCAAACCAGTAGACCACCACATAAGTTGTATTTTAATTACAATAATATTTATAGTGTGGTATGAAAATATTATTCGACATTTTCTTATTTTGAAGTATCCCGGAATAGTGAACTTTACCTTAGATGTCTAGAATGCGAGGAATGCACTTTGGGCAGCCTCTAAATATAGATGTTTGCGAAGTTTCAACGTTTTAACGAGTCGTTTTTTCGAGGCAAACTATTACTGTAATATTGTAATAATATTAATCTAAAAAAAAATATTCGGTAGACAAATCAGAGCAAACAAAAAGATTTTAAACCTTAAAATACCTAAAGGGGGCTGTTGAAGATCATTACAGTAAGTAGGCTGAGTTTCTTGTTGTTTAATTTCAGTCTGAGCTAACGTAGTCTTTGCGAAACGATGCATTAGGTGGATGGAGGAAGTTTTAACAATAATGTTTTTACAATACAGATACACTCAAAGTCACTCAGAGGGCTATGCTCGGAGTTTTTCTGCGAGATCGCATTAGAAATGATGAAATCCGCGCAAGAACTAAAGTCACCGACGTAGCTCGAAGAATCGCCAGACTCAAGTGGCAGTGGGCAGGGCACATCGCTCGTAGAACTGATGGCCGATGGGGCAAAAAGGTTCTCGAGTGGGGTCCACGGACCGGAAGACGCAGTATAGGTAGGCCTCCAACAAGATGGAGCGACGACCTGGTTAAGGTTGCGGGATCGCATTGGATGCGAAGGGCACGGGACCGATTTGTTTGGCGAGCCTTGGGGGAGGCCTATGTTCAGCAGTGGATGTCATTCGGCTGACATGATGATGATGATGATAACAGAGACTGATAACTTAGACTGCATGAGACCTCGTCTATTAAATTCCATTTTGGCCAGTAAGTAATTAATATTTTACAACTCTTGATCACCGGTTAAAAATCACGGTGTAGAAATACTTGGAAGTTCTATTGGACGTCTCTAACCTTATCTTAATCATCATCATCATTTCAGCCGAAAGACGTCCACTGCTGAACATAGGCTTCCCCCTTAGATTATTTATGCATAGATAGAGCTTTGGTGGCATGGAAACGTCCCGTAAAAATATAAGCCAACTGTTGGGTTATATGTCATTTGCGTCATTTGCAGGGTTGCCAATAGTAATATGCTAAAATCCCCAAACGCATTGTCGAAATTCCCCACGTGTGGGGAATGAAAAATTATGTGGGCCGAGCGACTTAGTTTAGAGCTGTTGCGAATAATGAATTGTAGGAAATTAATCAAGACTAGCAGAAATTTGATGTCAAATGTCGCGTATTTGTGTTCCTACTTAAAATCCCCTCATTTTCCCCGAATTGAAGCTCTCCCCACACATTCCCCAATCAGCTTCACTTTCCCCACATTTTGGGGAATGTGAAATTAACTGGTATCATTAAGCACGCACACAGTGACAACCGGAATGACGTAACGCGATCGTAATATGAAGCTGTCAAATGGATTTGTGGACGTTTTGTATCGCAATGTTTGCTACTGACGCTCCATCTAGTGCATAAATAATCTAAGGCTTCCCCCGAAGCTCGCCAACCAGAACGGTCCCGTGCCACCCGCACCCAACGCGATCCCGCAACCTTAACCTTATCATAATACTTATACATAATACCTAACTAGTTCAAACCATTTTACGGTCTTGTTAAATCATTATGACAGCGAATTATACTTTAATTATACTAAATCAGCAAATTGATCCATTCTCTTCGCAAGGTGATCTACGGATTAACATAGTGTGGTATTTGAAACTTGTAAATAAATATCGAACGAATTAGTTATGCATGTATAGATGTAGGATTAAAAACATGTATCGAACACAAGCCATGTTAGCGTGAAAACTTAAGCGAACGTTGAACACGTGTTTAGCACATGTCTATGAAGTGTATCTATATCGATGTCTGCGTGGGTTCGAGTCCGGGCTCACACTTCTGATTACGTATGTAAATTTATCATTTGGTAAAGGAAAACTTCTTGTGGAAACTTCAATAGTATGCGTGATTATTTTCAATAATATTATTTATCACAAAATCAAATTACAATATGACTTACATTACATTTTTTTTTTCGTAAGCCATTTAATTTTGCTAATTTGAAACTAGATGGCGGTAGCAGTAACCACAAATACTACAATAAATAACATTGGATGGAACATCTAGTCTCGTCTTCAATAACAAATCAATGTTATTATCGTATTGTTTATTTTGTCATCGCCAAAGACAGATGAAAAAGATAAAATTCCGAACTCTACAAAGAAACACGAAACACAATGGAACTAGTGAAAAATTATAGCTAGGAATAAATACCTTTACCTTTTACATTTTCAATGTTCTGTAGTGCAATCTACCGTGTCGCTTTAGCTAAAATTAAATCTTTATTCTCATTTAATTTTGATTGCAATAAATATCATTCGAAAAGTTCTTAAAATGTTTAATAGATGGTGTTACTACTGCACGATAAGTTAATTTAATTGTTGAGTAAAATCACTTCTATTAAACTCCTAACACGATTATAATTATATCAATTGTAGGTTTAAGCCGTTTAAGTGAAAACAGCGAATTGATTCAATAACAGTCAAGTGACTGCAATCGTAATGGAAATAAGTTCATCAATTGATTACTAGATGGCGCTGTTTAGCCACTCGAAATATTATGGGGAATTCCCTTGTTGAAAGAATGTACTGTTTTAATTTGAACATAATAGTCCTGTAATTCTTTTTCTAGTTATAATTTGTTATGGATATTTATTAAAAGTTGAATTTGAAAGAGTGAATTTATTTAGAATAGAGATAGCGAGATGAAATGCAGCCGCGCGCTGCAACGATTCGCGTTCGGATACACTTTTCGCTGTGAATTTATAAATATTTAAATAATAGTTACTGGTTTAATCTTGTTGATGTTATTGTGTTGGTGGAGTGTGGTGTTGATGAACATAATAATATTGAATAAACATTGATTTTTAAAATCACGCAATTACTTATTGGAAACTTAATAAGCAGTAAAGAAATAAAAATTCAAAGAAAATAATTATTTGTGAAACAATTCCTAAAACTGTAGTAGAAATTATTACATTTATTTTTATTTTAAAAGTTTTGATGAGTTTTGGGGTGACACCTACAATATCCACCCCGGGTGCGAGCCATGCTAGCCACGCTACTGTTTCTCGATATTATTAATACAAATGAGTCAATTGTCAATGTACCTACATGCGATAGGGCAATAAAAAGGCATTTTTGGTTCTCAGCCGAGTACCCCACACCGAAGCTACCAAACAACGGCCGACCGATAGTCTTTTCAACCTCGACATTGGAAGAATCAGTATATTAAAAAAAAAAAAAAGATTGATTGATGTTACCACAAAACACTAACTCGACTTGCCAGCCCCAACTTAGTGAAAAACTGCTTATATGCTTAGCAAAAACTGTAGAATACTGTAAAAAATAATTTCAAACGGCAAATATTTTTATACTTTTTTTTTTAAGGTGGTATAAACAAAACTAATAATAAAAAAATCTATTTTTTACTTAAATTATTCAGCAGGTGCCCATTTTTATTTTTTCTTGTACCTTTTGACTTTTTTTTAATTCGGAAAGTTTTATGTGATTTCTGCTAAGAATCACGAGCTCTTTCGATCCTACGAGGAGAAAAAAAGTGTCCAAAGTTTTTTTCCCGTTCCGTTACCATTTTTCATAGACTTTATATGACCGTAACGGAATGGAGGAATCGAAAATTATATGAAAATTGTACAAGAAAAAATAAAAATGCCCAGGTGCAGCATTCATTATTTATGACACCATGTTACAACACCTATTAAATATTATTTCAAAAATCTTTGAACATTCCTAGCTATCTCTGAAATAAGGTTCCGTGGGTTTTGCTGAGACCGAATTATTGTCTGGAAGACGTATTAAATGATGTTAGAACCTTATTTCAAATAACTGTATAGTCGGGGTAAGAAAAGGTTCGTCACTTTTCGACTCTATGTCAACGAGTTCAGGTCGAAAAGTGACGAACCTTTTCTTACCCCGACTATACATTTGGAGGACTAAACTAAAAACTGGTAAATCTACAGTTGTAATAATATTATAACTGTAGAGTTGGCTATATTTCTTAAAGTTTGCTATAGCAAGGCAGTGCGCCCGCGCTGCTTGTATCCGAACGCAGGAGCCAGCGGGAAACCGTTCGGAACGCCGCACGCGCAGTCAGTCGCGGCCGTCCACGTCGGCCGACAGTGCCTGTGTTTGTGCTCACCGTGACAGTGACTTTGTGTCTGTGTAGTGTTACCACGGGAACATTTAGCGTAAGTACTATTCAAACTATAACTATTTTAGTTACTAAATGATATTAAAACGCGTGAAATGTTAGGTTAGAATGCGTCTGTTGATGTATCTAAGAATTCTAAGAGTGAATCGTTCGGTAGCGATGTAAAAACGCTTGAATTGTTTTTGTTTCTAATTCGAATGTCTAAACGAAACTAGACGTAAGTATTTTCTCTGTGTTCCATTCCAAGTGTTGTTCACGTCCTGATGAGGTAGCTTACCAGTTACCAATCTAGAATAGTCATGTCGCAATGCGTAGTGCTAACTGTTAGAAGCAAATACTTTCTCCCCTATTCTTACCTTTTCTATGCCGACATGGTTCGTTCGTTGATTTCATTCGTGGAGGACCACGGGGCATTTTCAACGGGATTTATATACCTAGCTAAGTATTACTTTTTGTATGCTGTTTTTTGCCATTCTCGATGCGACGTGTTTACCTACAGAATTTAGATTAGTGTTTTCTAACCTTTTTACTAGATTTTATTTAACTTGCAATGATTGTACGTTATAAATTGTAGTTTCAAAATTTCGAACGCTTCCTGGCATCCGATTGAGTTGAAATTTGACATACCTACTCGTTTAGCGGTACTTTAGCGGGAACGCGTTGGATGTGGAGGGCGCGGGACCGATCAGTTTGGCGAGCCTTGGGGAGGCCTATGTTCAGCAGTAGACGTCTTTCGGCGTCGATGATGATGATGACACGTCTTTTAGGTTTCGGTTAATGTATGGCCTGATAATTCGTGTTCTCGTAGCAAATTACATGAGTGCATATTTATCAGATCAAATGGTAGTTTAGCGATAGATTATTTTGAATTCATTTCTCGAAAATTCGAATTCGGAAATCGAATCGTAAACTTTTTTTTAAAATTAGCTTGTCATAGTGTCTTTCGGGACCATGCATAAATTACGTCACACCAATTTCGATGAATTTGGACCCCCCCCGCCATTATTTTGTTCTAGTGCAGGGATGGCGAACGAATGGCACGCGTGCCAGATGTGGCACGCGACGATATAATTTGGGCACGTCACTATCACTAAACATGCATCTATGCATGCAATCACTAAGTATCTTTGATGGCAGGTCATAACCAGATTATTGTTTGTTTTCATAAAAAAATGGCACTTTCAGTGTTGCCAGGTCCAATTTGAAAAAGTCAGAAGATATGAGCACTAAAAATCAGGAGATTGAAAAAAAAATCAGTAGACCTTATAATAAGTTTTTAATGCTTTCCAGTTTAGTTTTTTCGTTACAAGATTTTAATCTTTATTTTTTTATTTCATCGATATATTTTTTAATTGCTTAATCGATTCATTTCGGGCTCCCTCCCGCCAAAACATTAACAATATTGACATAAGGTGCCTCCATGCATATTTTTTGGGTTTGGCTGTAGTGCACACTATATGTATAAACATTATGTTTCACATTTTATTGATTGACGATACGTTTAATTTTACTCATTCGATATTTTGAATTGATTGACGTTTGTTTGATACAAAAAGTTGACCAGTTACCAATAATGCATTGGCATTATTGGTAACTGATTTTCTACTTCGGGAATTTCGGTTAGCGAAATTGAGTCATGGGTATCTTTTCCATATAATAATTAATTTCGCTAACCGAAATTCCCGAAGTAGAAAATCAGTAGATTCATGTAGAAATTCAGTAGATCAGCAGCCATACCTGGAATTCAGTAGATCTCCTGAGAAATCAGAAGACCTGGCAACACTGGGCACTTTCACCAATAAATTCGCCATCTCTGTTCTAGTGTCACACACAGATCGCTTGACCAACCCCCCCCCCCCCCCCTAAATGTGTGACGTAATTTATGGATGGCCCCTTCGCTTCCACAACACAACAATCATAAGTCTTTTCATACATGCTCGCCGGTTTCGGGTAAGGTCTGTAAGATGTATCAAGATCAGACATAGGAATCCGCGGGGCAAAATTGTTTGACAAGTAGGGAGTTCCTATATCGATAAACTCAACTATCGATGCTAGTTCTATATACTAGTGATCACTCAAGGGTTTGCTTGTAAAAATAAGTTTTTATTAAGAGTAAAAAAAAATAATTAAATAATAACTCAATACTCAATAATAATATTTATTTTCACTCATAAATATAAAATACTTATGTAATATAACGTGTTTACAAATGTCACTGTCCGACGACATTGACAAGTACCTATTGTTTTATAGTGAGTGTAAGTAGGTAATTTACTTCTATTTAATTATCTAAAGAGGTTGAGATAATATTAACTATTTTGTAGTGCAATAGGTATTACGCCCTACCTTTATATAACCTAGCGATTATTTTAAATATGCTATGTTGAACAATAGAACAAAAAAAACACAATGTTGGGGGCGATCACTAGTATACAGGGTTATTTTTAATTCACTGACATTCTCTTAACCCTGAATTCCTATCACTCAAACAAATGTTTTTTGTTTTACGACTTTTTAAAATGAAGCACTTTTTTTCCCATACAAATACACAGAGTATCGTAAAAATAAGAGGAAATCTCAAATTTTCAAAACGTTATTACACCAAAAATATTAAGTTATGACAAAAGTCGTAAAACAAAAAACATTTGTTTAAGTGGTAGGAGTTTAGGGTTAAAAGGATGCTAGTGAATTACAAATAACCCTGTACATATAGAACGAGCACCGATAAATTAATTTGTCGATATAGGAAGTCCCTTCCTGTCAACAAAATTTGCCCCGTGGATTCCTATGTCTGATCAAGATCGTAGCAGGTGGAAGCAATAGTCTCAGCCTATCCCTTTGCTGGGAAGGGGTCGTGATTGTATGTATGTATGTATGTATGCTGTCATAGCGTCCCGTTGCAGGGCAAAGGCCTCCCCTCTTGGCCTCCACAACTCCCGCACTGCCGCGTGTCAGGCCAGTCCTTTGCGTACTTATACGTCCAAATCGTCCCCCCATCTCCTTGGTCGGCCGCGTCGCCCTACCAAGTAAATTTAGCCTAGCAAGTAGGTAATTATATCAGTAAAGAAACTTTAATGGAAGAACGGGATTTATATTCACTTACGGCCCGTTTGATCAATAGTTAAACAAACTAATAGTCAAATTGCCTTTGAAATGCGTTAACTATTGTTATCTTTGCCATACATTTTAACTATTACTTTATTTAACTATTGATCAAACAACGGGCCCTAAATGGTGGATAGTCGGATTTTTGGATGTTAGGTACTCTGCCGGAATTATGCAGAAAAAAACTTTTACAGTATTTTTACCTATTCGATATTTTACACATTCGGGGGGTTTTGTACTTCGGTATTATGATACATACCCCATTTCAATGTTACGTAAATATCTAATTACGTTGTTGTCGCGAAGCCGATAGTTGTAGAAATTCTATCTTCGGTGACGCAAACTCTTGGAATAAACTGTAAACACATACAATTTATACCTAACATACAATGTGTAACTGGCGACCATAAACACGTCGAAACAAGTAGGCATCTCATTGTCAGTAGAAAGAATTAGGATATAATCATATCTACAAATACCGAGCGTGTCAGACAAATAGTAGATTGTTTAACGACGGAGGAAAAAAACCAATATCACACGAGGTAGCGAGGGTGCCAATATTTCGAGGGTGATATTGGTGTTTTTCCCGAGTTAAACACTCTGCTTTTCATTTCGACTACAAGGAAAGAAAGAAAATATAAGTATAAATAAATAAAAATCTCTAAACTGGTCAATATGATCGTTGTAAAATATTTCAATAGAGTTTATTGTTAAGAGGGTTTATACCTGCTGAGCTGGCAACGTTGCATTTTTGTTAGTTTTTCTCGATTATTCCATAAAAATTGAATGAATATTAAAAATGTTTTGAATACAAATTGTTCAACTTATATATTAGAACAATTTGTATTCAAAACATTTTTAATTTTCATTCAATTTTTATGGAATAATCGAGAAAAACTAACAAAAATGCAACGTTGCCAGCTCAGCAGGTATAAACCCTCTTAAACAATAATTATTTTTCATTAAAAATTTTACATGTCAAATTATTATAGGTACATATAAATTCACAAAATTACAATTAATTACACTAAAATTACAATACATAATAATTGATGATAATAATAATATTCATCATTCCATTTAAATAAAAAATAAAAAAATAAAAATTAATTCAATACAAGAAATAATCAAAACAATCCAAAATTAAATCAATTATAAAAAATTTCAATCAAAATATAAAAATTAAATTAAAATAATTAATTTAACAATTAAACAATAATTAATTTAACAAAATTTAAAATATTCAATATAATAATCAATGAAAACAGTAGACAAAGTAGGTATTTTAGTAATTTGTAAAATAAGTAAGTAACCAATTTGAACCAAGGAGTTAAGCTGTAGAGATAGGCTGTGTGGACATAAGTATATTACTATATTATATTATAACATTGTCGTTTACCGTGTTTTTTTCTTAAGATTTTTTTTTTACTTTTCTGGTTAAGTCACTAAATAAGAAACTAATTTAAATTAATAATTTAATACACTGGCATTGCTTGGCTGAATGCGTATGTGTTCCATTGACAGCCAATGCCTTTATTTTTTTTAATTCATTTCTACCCTTGGCAAGAAAGTAGAGTTTTGCTCCCGTATGTCGGATATGATTTGCCTCACTTTCCGAGTATGAGAGATGAAAATGATATTCTTCTATACAGTTTATATTAACGAATTCATATCTATCGTATAGTAAAAATCTTCCCAGGTGAATTTTTCGCTTCGAGCCATTACATTAAATTTGAACCTTAATACTATGACGATACCGTTTGTTTTGAAAGATAAGGGCTCGAAGCGAAAAATTCACCTGGGAAGATTTAAACTATAACACGACCGCGCAGACGCGGGCCGTGCGCAGCCAGTATGCGCAAAGAATATTTTGTCGGGGTCTGCGGGGCTACTCCGAAATTCGAAAATCGAAGTTTGTATCGCATCGTCTTGCTCGCTCTTGTATTAAATACTATTAGCGTGCGAGGAATGGCACGACACAAAGTTCGAATTTTGCACTTCGTAGTATCTATCTATCTATCTAATCTATCTATCTATCTAATCTATCTATCTAATACCTTTAAACGAGCAATTCTTGTATATATATAATCAGGATCTCAGAAACGGCTCCAACGATTTCGATGAAATTTGGTATGTGGGGGTTTTCGGGGATGAAAAATTGATCTAGCTTGGTCTTATCTCTGGGAAAACGCTTGGTACCGAGTTTCAGCCCGAGCGGAGCTCGGTCGCCCAGGTACTAAGGCCTGATACGGCACGTATCTACAGAGATATCAATCCACCGTAAAGGTTGCGGCTAAAACACTAACAGAAATGCGCTCGGAATTGAGAACTTTACACATACCATTGAATTTATTCGCAGATGCATGTAGTTCTCACGATGTTTTCCTTCACCGCAATGCTCATGATAAATTTCTAATATAATTTCTCAGAAAAACTTGGAGGTGCGAGCGTAATTTTGTATGGATGGATATATGTAGCAATTACCCCGACAAAGTGATAAAATAAAATTTAGAAAAATATTTTTTTAGGGTACCTCTCATATACGTAAATTTGGGGTGTTTTTTTTCTCGACTCACTTTATAGTGTTGGATATTGTTGGATAGGTCTTTTAAAATTACAGGGTTGTGAAGACTATTTTTCAACACAGTAATTCGTTTGCGAGATATTCAAATTAAAAGAGCATATTTTTTTTAAATCGAGCGTCCCTCCTTCTAAAACGTAAACTATTAATGAACGGAAACAATTACTTTGCTCACCCGCGACCTTACGGTAGTTACGTTTGTGTAAGAAATGCGTGTTCATGCAGTTCCTCTACATCCACACTAGGAACACACACAAATCACACAAACCCAACCATCGGCACCACCAAACTACACTGACACGTTTCGAACTCAACCAGAGCTCATCTTCAGAGTTGGCAAACTATTAGTTTGAAAAATTTGAAAAAATTCATGATGGTAGTAAATATATCAAATTAACAAGGAAAACTATAACGGCTAAGTTGGCTAGATAATTATTAGTAGTTTAAGAGTAAATAACAGCCTGACCTATAAAATATACCTACTTGGGAAGTTCCGTACAAAACACAAAATCCTTAAAAAAATACCTATTACTTGGATACGGATAGTACACGTCGTAACGTAACGGCTGGCGAAACTATCCTGGGCGTGTCCGCCACGCTCTTGGCCGGTTTTTAGATTACTTAGCGCAATGTTTTACCCTTTTCTAATTATCTCCTAAACTGCTGACTAACCCCACCTGGCCTCGTTTATTCTCGAATCTCGAGCTACTTGAACTACTTATCTTGACTTGGTTCAAGGTTATGACTCGGCATCTACAGGTCATTGGCTTCTAAATTATCAAAGATCTTTCAAAGGACCTTGTTTTCGTATACTTCGTTTTTTAGCATTAGAAAGAAGGTAAGCGTTCTTGACATGGCTTTTTATTGAAAAACACTTACAGACGGACTGACAGCGAAGTCTCAGTAAGGGCCTAAGCAAACGGCGTTTTTTTAACGCGCCGTCGACGCGCGTTTTAGGAACGCGCGTTTACAGCGCGTTTTTCATTCCATTAGAGCAGCCTTAAGGCCCCTAGCATAAGGCGTTTTTTAAAAAACGCACCGTCGACAAGCGTTTGTATCGATGAAAACGCGTGTCGACGGCGCGTTAAAAATACGCCGTGTGCTTAGGCCCTAATAGGGTCCTTTTTTACCCTTCGGTGACGGAACCATAAAAAACAGTTAAAAAAAAAGAAAACAAAATATTGAACTAACTTACTCTTATTACATTTCAAACCGTCGTAACTTTCCGAGATCTTTAGAACTTTCTAGATGCGAATGTAGGTACACTAGAATAAAACAACGGCATTACAAAATTTCGAGTCGCGATAATTTGAATTCGCCTTGACACGTTGTAAATATCCTCTTTTGGAAAACTGACACAACCCAAGAATGCGCTAATTCATGTCCACTTATAGGTATACAAGGAAAAGTGAATTAACAGCTATGTTTTCGGTAATAGTTGATTCACCATGCACGTAGGCGATGGAATGCATTTATATAGAATTAAATAATTACATCGGAATTTTGGTCGCGGTTTCTCCATTACAATAATATTGAGGTAAAATGGTTAAAAACATAATAAAATTTATGTTGTATGTGGTGTTGTAAAAGCCAATGGTTTGACCACTTTAACCTAAGGCCTCTCAAGCAGAGGGTCGTAGGTTCAAATCCGCTCTCGTATTAAGTATATTTGAATTTCACTACAACCGTTTAAATACGGTGATGGGAAACATCGCGAACAAACTTGCGTACTCCTGCGATGAAATTCAATGGTGTGTGCAAAGTTCCCAATTAGCACTGGGCCCGCGTGGGAGCTACAGCTTAAGCCCATTCATTCTCAATAGCCCTGTGCCCTGGACTGGGCTTATATACTAGTAGATAATGATAATGATCCCGATTCCGTGGGAATATCGGATTAAAACGTAACCTATGTATTATATCCAAGATCCAGCTGTCAACATTTAAAATTTCGTTTATTAGCAGAACCATGTTATTCGTCAAAACGACTGAAATATTATGCACATTGCGCAAAATAAAAAACTAAGAATTGAAAATACTCGTCAATTATAATGCAATGGCAAAACCAATCAACGATTGCCATTGTTTACCGGCCACCCGGTTTGAAATTGAAAAAGCAGGATAACTTCGTGACATGATACAAATAGCAGACAAAGTAAACGAGATAACTGATTTAACCAAGGCGAATACGGCTATTCGTATTGTCATTAAGATATTTATTGTCCCCGGTGGAACTAAGTAGCCAATGGAATAAAAAGAGAATGGAATCCGGCAAATAAACTGCGCAACTGACAAGGCTGACGGATTTACTGAAATTAATTTTAATATCCCGTAAAAAGCGACTTGTGGCGAATTTATGTGCGGGCTTAGTCATCTCTTGCTTCTGAGTTTGGAAATAAGTAAGAAATCATCCGTTGAGTTTCTGCAATTTGTATTTTTTATTATTATCTCTTAAAACGGTTATTGATCATCTTCCTACATCAAAAGCCTTATTCGATTCAAAACTTGAAAAAGATACTTGCAAATATAGGTTTTTTCTTTTCTTTTAAAATCATCATCAGTCCACTACCTCTCCTATGGCACGCCACTGAGCACGATCGTCGGCCACTCTCATTCAGCACTTTAATATCTCCAGCTTTTTTAAAATATGTTTATGTAAATATGTATATTTTGTGTAATGTCTAATAAATAATTTACCCTCGAAAATTTAAGTGATAAAACAAAAAGAAAGATCACATTTCTCGGCGTTTGTGAATTGGAGTGTAAAGATCCAAAACCACAAGCTGTCCGAAACAAGTTTTTGCTCCCGGTCCGGTTTACGACCTTGATCGAAGCGATCGCGATTTCTTATCGAACCATATGCGGTTAAAATTTCGAGTTCAACTTTATAATTAGGCTTGATTTCATCTGACAGTATCAATACATCTGTTTTGTTGCCTTTAACCCCCGACCTACGCTTATTGTCTAAGGCGTTGACATTTGCTTTCGTATTTATTATTCTTTCTGTCAAACGGTATAAGATGGTGACAGAAAGAGACGGTGAAAGCGAAAACAAGCGCCCGCGCGTTAGACAATACGCCTCTGCTCTTAAATAAAGGTGTTATAAGCTTAACTTGTATACACTGAACGACGAGTAATCCTACAGATTTAAAACGTAGATTCTTCAGGTTATTTCAAGCCAAAAACGTAGTACAAAGTCAGTTCGATTTGGCTTGCGCGACGAAGATTTGGATTGAGACAGAATACTTAATATCCCGGTAGTAAGTTCCCGTGGGATAATATTTTTAACTTTAAACAAGAACAGATAGTTGAAGTACCTCGGCTTTCAAGATAACGTGCTAACTTCACTGCAATCAATAGATGGCGTTGTCCGAGCGCTTTAAAAGTAACCGTAACTTTATTTAATGGATTTCTAATACAGGCAAAGCCGCACGTTAAAGCTAGTTATAGTTATCTATAATTCACTAAAACAGAAGTTATTTAATAACAGTGTTCGTATTGAACCCTATTAAATTATTATGATCTTCCGAATAGAGTTAATGTTTTTTCAATGAAAACTCGTCACTTTCACCACTTAAAAGTCGTATTTTACCTCCATGTACAATTAAATGTTAATTTCGTATATCCGCACCGATTGAGATATATCTTTTTACTTTTGATATACTGCACCGTTACTTACGTCCAGACAGGAGGGTGTGTCTCCTGCAATTTTTCCTTCATCAGAATTGATATAGATGCCTTTCCTGTAAATAATTACCGGACAGTATTGTTATTAATGGTTTATTGATTTATTTCTTAATGTATCAGTTTCAGAACAGTAGGTCAGCGGTGAGCACTGTTATTATCATAAGAGATGTTTAATCGTTTCCTGTTTTAATTGTATGGAGATTTGTTACTATCGGCGTACTGGATGCTGTTTCTTTTCAACCAATGATAAAGCCAAATAGACAACCGGATAACCTAGTGGTTAGAGAATCTGACTACGAAGCTTGAGGTCCTGGGTTCGATTCCTCGTCGGAGCAGATATTTGTGTGAAAAATACGAATGTTTGTGCTAGAGTCTTGGATGTTTAATATGTATGTAATGTAAGTATGTATTTATCTATTTAAATGCTTATCTCGTCGTCGTGTCTAGTACCCATAGTACAAGTTTTGCTTAGTTTGGAACTAGGTCAATTGGTGCAAATTGTTTCATGATTTATTTATTTAATTGCACAAAATGGCGAAAAATTAATGCGGCATGTTTATTGAAATATCGATTTTCTAATCAGGGGCTAGTTCTTAGTCTTATGTGCCAAATTATAACGCTACAAGAATTTATTATTGTAAGAAAACTAAAACTGAATATAAGCTCAAACTGAAACTACAGGATAAAAACGTCATTAAGATTTTCTGCCACAGGCATTGAACCCAAGACACTGGCCGCATTACCTCTCTGAACTGCTATTACTAATCTTTGAGAGAGGTAATTGCCAGCCATTGTCGTTGTTTGGCGAAAACCAAACGCGATGACAGGACGTCCTTACTAAAAAGTTTAGTATCTTTGGACTATTTGCTGTGTCAAATGTTAGTATCGTTATATCCCTTTTCTTTTCAAAAACATCTTACACTTGAGACATGTCTCTAGATTAGAGCATGTTTTGGTTTTATATGTTCACTTGATACAACCATTTAGTATCTCGATGGCATTGACACGCTTTATCAATAAACGTCGCATTTAGTATGTTTATTTTATTATTCCATAAACCACTCATCGTTAAAAAGAAATCGGCCTTCCTCGGAAGAAATCGACTATTTAATCTACATAATATTAATTCGAAATTTAAACGTATCAATGTTTTTGCATACAATACAACTTTCACCGAGCGTTTGTCTCAATTATTCAGCTGCTCCAAGTATCGTTAGGTTTCGCTTCACTTATCTGATATCTTCAGAAGCATTGTCTTTGATTAATCATTCTGTATCTGTGCCAATATTTTCCGGTTTATCTCTTATCAATTTATAGCTTTGAGCGAAAGTGACATTTATCTGCTGCTCGGTAATCGACTGAATTAATTCTTCGAGATCTAGATCTTGCTTATGTAGGTTAGTATAGAACTGGGAACTTTCATGTGTATATCTTGTATCATTCCTTCTGCTTTTAATAAGGAAATGCGTTTTTTGACACACGATTTTAAATAATAGCAGGTGGTCCATATCAATGAACTACATTCTGATACCTAGCTTCTCCTTATCTTCTTTTATATTCTTCTTACAGCTCTTTGTTTTGGAGTAGCAAAAAAAGATCAGCAAATCTCATTTGCATCTTGCTTTTTGTACTCCATTTACTGGCCCATTAACCATGTACGCTTGAGAGACAAAAAGGTTAATCTCAGTATTTTGATGGCAAATGCTTTAACAATGCAAAAGTCGACCGCTTGGTACTTAGGAGCATCAAGTGTCTCACAATTAGCAGCCCATGTTTCTCCCAACGATTGTTTTTCCTAAATGTCGAAACAGCCAAGTTTATTTACAAATTCATTAACTGCAGTCGCATCATCAATACCGACTGTCTCTAATTTGTCAACGTGATTTTAGTGTATTGTTTTGTTAATGCTTTCCACACGGTTGGTTTCTGGCTGGTATTTTGGTGTCAAGGTGACGCCCACTGTACTGGTTATATCGGGATGGGCCATTCTTGGTACTCATAAGATTTAATACCTTAACGGTTTATTGTTTTTGATTCTGTATCAGATACCGGTTAATCATCGTCGGCATTGAAATTGGCATGAAATTGCATGCGAATTTCAATGACTGGTCCAAAGAATTGAAAACTTAAGATAGCTGGCCAGCCCAGCCTGTACTGTGGTATATTGAAGAAACTGTATTGTATACATTTGTGCCTCTTACACACAATCTAAAGTGATCGAAGTGTTATCGATTTTTCTTTTCGCTATCGAGTAAATCCACAGACCCGGAACCAGGATACATACTGTTGAGTTTTGAGAGATCCTGCATATTAAAAGCGGTAGATAGATATGTTATTATCACGCCAAAAATGCAGCGTATAAAAGGCGACAATTGTTATCTACCATGCTGATGTGACGTCAAAGAAAAGGACAACCGTGTACCTTTCATGACGGGAATAAAGAGAACATAAAGCGTGTATGTGTGTTATGCGCTGCTATTGGAGTATGTTTAATAAGCATATTATAAAGGTTCATTGCTCGAAGCCTTTGAATTATGTGTTTGATGATGATTATTGAATGTTTACTGTTTTTTTTTTCCAACAATATATAAACCAGCGTCTGTATAGTATTTTGCGAGTGCCCGTCAAAACTATATGTTTGTCTATTGTTCCGCACGAATCGAATGAGTACGAAAATAAACACGAGTCGACTGGCGAGTAAACTGCAGAGTTTATGGTTCGGGGTGAATCGACTGCTCGTTTACTTTTAGAGGTGATCTCATTAAGCTGCTTGCGGATTGATAATTGTAATCAGAAAATGAGAGCGGTTGATATTTTTTATGCGTCATCATCATCATCCCAGCCTATATAGGTCCCTATACAGGGCATCTCAGAATGAGAGGGCTAGGGTCGTAGTCTCCACGCGGGTCCAATGCGGATTGGGAACTTCACACACACCACTGAATTAGCAGTAGTTCGTTTTCCTTCACCGTAAAAGTCATGGTAAATTTCAAGTGTAATTACGCACATTTTCGAAGAATTCAGAAGCACGAGTCTGGACTCGAACCCACGACCCTCTGCTTGATAGACTATAGGTCTAACCACTAGGCCACGACTTACTAGCATGCGGGTTCGGGTTGCGGTTTTATGCATGCCTCAGACATACATACATACCAATATGTATAGATAGGATGATTCGGAATGCCTAATCCGGACCAACCTTACGCCCACAGTAAATGGCATTGGATCGTTGACCAACCTAACAAATAAGTTAAACAACCACACATTTCATAACTTCAAAATGTTATTAACTTAATTCTCTGCAATAAATGGCACCCTACAACACCTAAATTAAGAAGAAGAAACGAAAAACAATTTACGCCAAAAAAAAAATGGTAGTTAAATCGATTTGAGTAAACTTTCTCCTGTGATAATTGGTAGACATAACATAATGTTTTAGTTTTAGCCTCATCACTATAAACATCAAAAGACAAGGTGTAAAGTGATCTTACATTACATAAGTCCAACTGTAAGATCGAAACAATACAAGTTGCATAGTCTCTTAACGTCGCTTACGCATTTTTACCACATCACTGACATGTCAAGGTCCATAGATCTAGATTAAATTTGTGTCATCTTAACGCAATGTTCACTTAACTTAAAAGAAAGAAAGAAAAAGAAAGAAATACATTTATTTACAACAACACAAGACACATCATCAATATTTACAAAACAAAAGACAACACGAAAGCTAAAGATAGAATGTGTCATTGCGGTTGCAAATCGGACACTGGCTCAGCATAACTTAATTAATAAAAACGAGACGTGCCGTAAAAAACTTATTTCTTTGTGTTGTTATTAGTCTGTGGGAAAATACTTTCGTTTAATCTGTGGACATTTTAAATTACTGATCCTAGATATTCAAATTAAGGTAAACATAACTATAAGTCGAAAATTTTAAAAACCCCAACGCAATTATGTCACTCGTATGTTTAACGTTAAGTCAATGCCCATTATGCGTCTAAGATCCCTTCCGCAGCTAACAAAAGAGCTGATTTAAAACGGCTGAACCGATTTTGATGAAACATATCTAAGAACCATCGCCATGAAACCTGCTTTCTATTAAAAAAAACCGCATCCAAATCGGTTCACCCGTTTAAGAGCTATGCTGCCACAGACAGACACACACACAGCGGTCAAACTTATAACACCCCTTTTTTTGTGTCGGGGGTTAAAAAGGGGTTTTTTCCTGACCTGGTATAACGTGGCCCCTCGCCTGGTCCAGAGTCGTTTTCAAAAAAATTGTACACAATTAAGGGATTTAAAACAAAACTTAATTGAATCCCTTGTGTAACGAAAGTTACCCATATATTTTGTATGACTAACTTTCGTTACACAAAGGAAGCGATCGTGATTTTGTTTTCATTAAGCCCTTAACTTTGTACAATTTTTTTGAAAACGATACACTAGGTTATCGTTAAGTTTTAGGAAACCCTGTATAAAACACTGGAATGGTTTTATAATCCAAATTCTTGCACACAACACCTCGTTTTCTCTGTAAGGTAAAGTCGTTAAAAATACTTTTATACAGTTTTTATTTCTTCCATATAGTCCACGAGGTGGTCTTAAAAAATCTGTTTTTTTATGTCCAGTCGATTCCGATGCATTCAATTGAATGTACTTTTAAATATTTTAAAAGGAGACTGCGTAATTTTGTAATTTTAATTATATCAAAGCCTTTTAGCCGTTTTTATTGAGGTCGATGATGTTCGAGCTAATTAATTGACTACATTTATCTGGTTCCAATTTTATAACGATTATAAAAGCGGAGAAGTTCGTCTCGGACTCGCCTCCGTACAATGTTTTAAAAATAGTTCAGAAAAAAAATCGCCAAAATGTAAGCATTAAAATCGCAAATTTATAGTTAGGTAAAAATCCGATCAGCATAGGGTTGTGTTGCCATAGCAACTGCATGCTGGCTGCCGCGTTGCCTAGCAACCGTCGCCGGAGTTAAAGATGTTAAAAGAAAAGTTTCTTGTATGACGCCCCCTTTAATTTTAACTTAATTTTGTTTTTAGTCATTGTAGTTATAGCAGCCACAGTAATACATAATCGGTGAAAATTTCAAGTATCTAATTTATTGAATCAGGCGTTACTTTGCGGAGGTCCATATTAATGAACTAAAACAATTACTTTGCTCACTCGGGTGAGCTAAGTAATTGTTTTAGTTCAAGTATCTGTTACGGTGCAAGAGGGAGAGCCTCTGACAGACGGACGGACACAACAAAGTTTCTGCCGTTTTTTTTAGTAAAGAGGTTTTCCATTTCCCGCTGTGTTCATTGATTTCTCGGAAACTCTTCTAGAGGTAACGCCACCAGAGTTGAGGCCACGCACACAACCACATCTCATGTAATGACAGCGGGATTTTGACGTTGTGTTGACGTTTAACGACAACACAACGTCAAAATCCCGCTGTCATTACAAGAGATGTGGTTGGGTGCGTGGCCTCAACTCTGGTGGCGTTACCTATATACGCAGATCTGTCCCCTTGCGTTCCCATGGCGTCCCGGAAGGGGTAGGCGGTGTTTGTCTGTCTGTTTGTTCCTAGTCAACTCCACGTGGGTGACATTTGGACAATGGACACTTGTCAACAGTCTTCGAATGACAGTATATCTTTTATTACTGGATGTCAATGTGTTTGCGTGGCACTAGTTTATTTTGAAATACTTCTCAACAAAGGTTTTTTTACCGAATTGGCAACGATGGGGAAATCTAAGAATATATCGATATAAATCGTATCGAAATTTTTAGACAATATCGATATACAGAGGAAAAAATATCGATATTTTCACGCATAATTACAATACCAACTTAACTCGTGACCACGGCTGCTGCAATGTGGCCGAAACGTCGAGGTAAATAAATAAATATTTATTGCGTGATAAGTCCAGTTTAGTACGGTAATTATGACCTGAGAAGAAGTTCAATGGTGCGTGTGATACCAATCCTCACTGCGCCCTCATGGGAACTACAGACCAAGCCCACTCATTCTGGGATGGTCATGTCATAAAACATACATAGAAAAATAGATACAGATAAATGTATTTTTAAATAAACGGACTATTTATTATTCTTGTGCTCAGGATGATAGGTTAGATTTAAAAACAGGCAAACATTTAGCACGCCTTCGGTTCGGTCTATTGGTTGGGTATGGAGTTCTACAACCTATTAGCCTGTGTTATTTACATTCTGATGAATATGTCGGTACAGAATCTATTAAAGTAAATCCATTGATCTGTTTTTACGTTCCTCCAGGTGGCACTATATTTAGACGGCAGACGTTCGTTTGTAAACACGGACTTCCTCCTATATATATTTTATGTTAACGTTTGTTTATTTTTAAATAACTCCCGGTGTTGTGAGGTGTGATTTTTGAAGTAAAAACGCTTGGTAGTTATAAACGAAAGCAATGATCAGGGGCTATATCCAGGAACGGCCCAACACGGTTTGCGATCGGTAATTCGATCGTTTGCGAGAGGATAGGGATGAACTATTCAGGAACGCCAAAAATCACTGGTTTGCGAGAGGTTTGGGCTGAGATTGGGATGAGCCTTATTTATTTATTTATTTATTTACAAAGCGAATTAACAGGAAAACAAAGCTCATCCCAAGCTCAGCCCATTCCTATCCTGTCGCAAACGATTGAATTGGCTAAGTAAAGTTTTTTGAAGAGGTGCTAATTATATTTTTTTTCGACAGTGGTCGACTTCAACACTAAGAAACTGCAGGTGTTTTATTTTTATCTCCTTTTATTTATTGGAAATATTTTTTTAAGTGTTCGAGATGACATTTGTGAGATTTTACGGCTGACAAACGGTTCGTGCTCAGTACTAAGAAGAAATAGAAAAAAAAACGAAGTCAACTGTCGCTTCTGTCAATGTCAAATGAAATCTAACCGTTTGCGTTTCGTTTGCTTTGCGTTGTCCAAGAAGCAGTTCCAAAATAGTGATCGAAAGTATTCAATCGTTATCCAATTAACGTGCATAGGTCGTGGAGAAATGCGATAAAATTGAAAGTCCGGATTTTATGCGGAGGTCGATAAAAATAGTCCAAAAATCATACTGAGCACACCAAAACGCAAAGCAAACGAAACGCAAAAGATTTGACATTGACAGAAGTGACAGTTGACTTCGTTTTTTTTTCTATTTCTTCTTAGTACTGAGCACGAACGGCTTGTCAGCCGTAAAATCTCACAAATGTAATCTCGAACACTTAAAAAAATATTTCCAGTAAACAATAGGAGATAAAAATAAAACAGCTGCAGTTTCTCGGTCTCCAGAACGCCGACTGTCGAAAAAAAATATAATTAGCACCTCTTCAAAAAACTTTACTTAGCCAATTACCGCTCGCAAACCGTGTTGGGCCGTTCCTGAATTTAGCCCCTGAAAATGCTTCACCAGAGTCCATATTGTCCAACGCGCGGACGATTGGTTTCGCGTTCACTATTTCTTTTTGTCAAACGGTATAAGATGGCGACAGAAAGAGATGGTGATAACAATGGCAAGCGCTCGCCATGCATGGCCTCTGGTTTATCAAAGAAAATACACGTTCGACTAGCTAACGATTTAGCTCCAAACGCACAGACAGCGGGGGCGTGTCGGCCCGGTGGCGCTGACGGTTGTAATATACTAACTTGTATGAACGAGTTCGCGGTTCGGTACCGCACAACCGTTCATAGAAGTTAGAACATTACAACCGTCACCGCTAACGCACTGCCACGCCTCCGCTGTCTATGCGTTTGGAGCATTAGGTCGCTATTTACAATTTTCTGAAAACGGGACAATATCGCGTCTCCTATTTGTTTTTCGGGACATCGGGACTGAGTACTCGAGAGCGGGACAGTCCCGTTTAAAACAGGACGTATGGTCACGCTAGTCATACGCAGCCTTCGTATTGTTGATCGAAGTACGCAGCTTAAGAAAAGCAGTCTCTCCTGTAGACGTAAAATTTGACAGAAACTAATAGTGAATGCGAAAGCAAGCGTCCGCGCGTTAGTCAAAACTGCCTCAGGTCTCCTACTTATACTTTACCTACGTTAATTTTAATTTGGTCAAGATAAAAAAAAACAAGTTTTTACACATTTCTGAAGTCGTCAAAAATTATTTTATATAGGTAATGAAGTATACATATATATAATCAAAGTTCATTAGGTAATTGAAAGCATTGTATTTGTAAAAAAAAATTTTTTCAAAAAAAAGTTTTTCATCATCATCATTTCAGCCGAAAGACGTCCACTGCAGTACGCTTAGTATAAGTTTTACTTCACCAAAATACTTCTCGATCGCGTTTACGTAAAAAAATCAATTACTAGGGAAACATGGACAGCGCCTCCGCGCGTGCGCGCCCATGTTTCCATAGAATTGAAATTTTTACGTAAACGCGATCGAAAAGTATTTTGGTGAAGTAAAACTTATACTAAGCACTCTGAACATAGGCCTCCCCAAGGCTCGCCAAACAGATAGGTCCCGCGCCATCCGCATCCAACGCGATCCCGCAACCTTAACCGGAGGCCGTATTGTCTAACGCTTCTGACGCTTGCCTTCGCTTTCACTGTCTCTTTCTGTCATCATCTTATACCGTTTGACAGAAAGAGATAGTGATTGTGAAGGCATGCGTCAGAAGCGTTAGACAATAAGCCTACAGGTCGCGTTTTTAGGTCATAAAAAAATTGTCACGTTAATAGAGGCCTGAGTGAAGTTCCGAATCCAAGAGGCTTGGTATGTGCCCTGCAGTGGGACGTATATAGCGACGTATTTAACGACCGCTTTAGCCTAGTTGGTAGTGACCCTGCCTACGAAGCAAGAGGTCCTGGGTTCGAATCCCGGTAAGGGCATTTATTTGTGTGATGAGCACGAATATTTGTTCCTGAGTTATGGATGTTTTCTATGTATTTAAGTATTTATTTATCTATATAAGTATGTTTATCGTCGTCTAGTACCCATAGTACAAGCTTTGCTTAGTTTGGGACTAGGTCGATTTGTGTAAGATTGTCCCCTAATATTTAATATTTATAGACCGATACGATTTGATGATGAATCTTGTGAGCTTCATTGTTCCAACTCAGAGGTACAATGGGCGTCTTGTCTCGACGTTTGCGGCGTCTAGTTAAAAATAACTGCTCTATTTCTAGTGCGACTGCAGTGCACTCGTTATCGTGGCGCAGGCGTCCGTTTTTCAGTGTTTACCCGGCTACGGCAAAAGGGTAGGGTTATGGTTTTTACAATCAATTTTAATGTTTTGTAGCGTCGAAATTTTTCTTCTTCAGCACGTTTTCGACCACCTTTTTCCAACCAGATCGGTAATCTGTCGGTTAGGTGTAGATTGTGTCGAAAATAGTCCTTAGATTTTCAGAAATAATAGTACATTACTGCAGCGGCCGCGAAATAGGGGATTGCCGGCCGAGTAGCTATAGATGGCCGAGTGTTAACGAGCCGGCAATCCCTGTTCGTGGCCAAGGCTTGTATAGAGTTTTTCTCATACATGCATCATCATCATCATCATCATCACCATCACCATCGTCGTCGTCATCATCACCATCATCATCACCATCATCATCATCTCATCGTCACCATCACCACCATCAACATCACCATCATTATCATCATCACCCATCATCATCACCATAATCACCATCATCATCAACATCATCATCACACCATCATCATCACACCATCATCATCATCATCATCATCAACAACATCATCATCATCATCATCATCATCATCATCACCATCATCATCACACCATCATCATCATCATCACCCATCATCACCATCATCATCATCACCATCATCATCACCATCATCACAATCATCATCACACCATCATCATCACCACCACCATCACCATCATCACCGCCATCATCAACACCATCACCACCATCAACATCACCATCATTATCAGCATCATCAAATAAGCGTAGTGGCAGAATGTCTTAATGAACCAAAACGCAAATATTGCTTATAGTTTTTTTTAATGGCTAAATGCTATGATGCCGTAGACCTATAAACGTCATGGTATGAAACAATAGACGATCACTTTGCTGGCCAAGGCCAGCAATGTTGTATGAAATTCCATTATTGACCTCTCGTCTAGCTGCACACCACGCCGCGCCTGCATTGTGACACTTCGTGGCGTATTATAAGGAACATAACGTCAATATTTCATAGCATGTTTGAGAAAATAAATATCATTAATCAATTGACAGCAATTAACTTAGTCCTAAACTGAGCAAAGCTTGTACAATGGGTACTAGCCCTTTACCAACGGGAGTCAACAATAGTTGACAGTATGTTTAGTACAAAATAGACTTTCTGTCACTGGAATTTAGTAGAAAATTCATATTTGTTCTAATTATGCCCGTAGGTAAACATGTCTAGACAACGGATAAACATACTTATACTTCTGTAGATAAATACATGCTTAAATAAATATTAAACGTCCAAGACTTGAGAAGGTACATTCACAAAATTTGTACAAATACCTGCCGGGAATCGAACCCGGAGCCTTAAGTTTCATAGTCAGTACCTACTTTTAATCACATTTGACGATTGGATAGCCATGTGATTAAAAGTACTGACTATGAAACTTAAGGCTCCGGGTTCGATCCCCGGCAGGTATTTGTACAAATTTTGCGAATCAGTCGTCAATGATGAAATTAAGTGACATAGGTTATTTTTGAGACGACATGAGATCTTAGGGCCTAAGCACACGGCGTATTTTTAACGCGCCGTCGACGCGCGTTTTCATCGATACAAACGCTTGTCGACGGCGCGTTTTTTAAAAAACGCCTTATGCTAGGGGCCTTAAGAGGGTTTATACCTGCTGAGCTGGCAACGTTGCATTTTTGTTAGTTTTTCTCGATTATTCCACAAAAATTGAATGAAAATTAAAAATGTTTTGAATACAGATTGTTCTAATATATAAGTTAATGTGTCTACTGCAATAATAATTCGTGATAAGACTTTTATTTTCTTTAAAAATCGTTAGGTAATAATTTGTTCGTTTTTAAAGAAAATAAAAGTCTATCACGAATTATTATTGCAGTAGACACACTAACTTATATATTAGAACAATTTGTATTCAAAACATTTTTAATTTTCATTCAATTTTTATGGAATAATCGAGAAAAACTAACAAAAATGCAACGTTGCCAGCTCAGCAGGTATAAACCCTCTTAAGGCTGCTCTAATGGAATGAAAAACGCACTGTAAACGCGCGTTCCTAAAACGCGCGTCGACGGCGCGTTCAAAAAACGCCGTGTGATTAGGCCCTTAGGACCTAAGCACACGGCGTATTTTTAACGCGCCGTGTGCTAGGGGCCTTAAGAGGGTTTATACCTGCTGAGCTGGCAGGTAGCATTTTCTCGATTATTTCGTTCTTAAAGAAAATAAAAGTCTATCACGAATTATTATTGCAGTAGACACATTAAACAATTTGTATACAAAACATTTTTAATTTTCATTCAATTTTTATGGAATAATCGAGAAAAACAACGTTGCCAGCTCAGCAGGTATGTTCCCTCTTAAGGCTGTTCTAATGGAATGAAAAACGCGCATCGACGGCGCGTTAAAAAACGCCGTGTGCTTAGGCCCTTATGTACACAGTTTTGACAATAAATGAAATCTGTCTATCTATCTATGAATGTATCATTCGTCACATACAACAAACGAGCAAAATGTAGTTCCAACATCAAACGCCACTATCAAAAGGATCGGTCCCATACAAATTCATCCAATCTTCAACACTCCTAATGTGAGAATCCCAAAAAATAAGTAAAATCCGGAAGGCACGGCTCATCGGTCTAACGACTTGCTACCACCATTTAACACAGACCCCCACATCTCGCACCGTTTCCCCTCAAGACCTACAAACTATTTGAAAAGAAGGGGGAGCAGTAGGTCGTTTTATTTTGGCCGGTCAACCACGCGGTCTTACGATCGCTGCCCATCACCAATTTACATAGACCTTTGCATCTAACAACACTTCCCCTGAAGTCTGAAAAGATAGCTTAAAAGTAAGGAGAGGAGAAGGTCTCTATAACTTGGCTGTCTGACGACCATTGCTTACCACCATTTTATACAGACCCCTACATCTTGTAATAATTCCTCTCGAGACTTTGAAACGATTTAAAGAGCAAGGGGAGTGGTAGATCTTTTTATGCTGGTCAGTCTACCACGCAAAGCAGCCATTTTCTTTCTGATTGCCTGTGGGAACTGTCGGATTTAGTGTAATTTGAAATTGAGTAAAAAATGGTCTTAGAATTGCTACGGAACGTGTAGTTTTGAGGTAATAACTACTCAAGATATTTAATGGATGAAAGGTTTGGTTACTTTAAACTCAGAGTTATTAACTACATTTTGAATGTTTCATTTTGAAAGTTTAAAATATTATAAAGAAGATAGTTGGTGAAGATGTTTGGATGTTTGTATGTTTCTCGCGGAACTTTTTGCCACGCACGGTGTAACTTTGGAAGCAGCTTGCGGCGGCAGTATTTACGGACCGGTACAACTTGGGATCTTCAAAAAACGAGCCTACTCTTTTCTCAAAGGGTCGGCAACGCATCCGTAACTCCGTGTGTTGTGGGTGTCCATGGGCGGCGGGAATTGCTTCAAAAAATCAATCACGCAATAACTGCTTTATTCACATCATCATCATCCCAGCCTATATACGTCCCACTGCAGGGCACAGGCCTTCCAGATTAAAAGGGCTTGAATTGTAGTTCCCACGCGAGCCAAGTGCGGATCGGGAACTTCACACACACCATTAGATTTCTTCGGTGTGTGTATGATGTTTTCCACCGTAAAGCTCATGGTAAATTTCAAATGTAATTTCGCAAATAAATTTCGATAAACTCAGAGATGCGAGCCCGAGCTCGTACCCACAACCCTCAGCTTGAGAGGTAATAAAATAAAACAAACAAGACTTTATCATAACACAAATTGTAATTACGACTTTAATCTGAAAGATGGCAAAACTATGTAGTCATAAACAAACTAATTTTTAACGTGGCACTAATGTTCATCAGGCATTATTTATTGTCATACACACAGACAGACCTTATAAAGTGTATTCATTCGAACATGGCGGATGTAGAAAGTATATAATTTTGGTATTTCTGTTTCTTTGGCTAGTTGAAGTATAATTTTGATAGTGTTTTATGCGGCGATTAACCTTAATTAACAGTGATCACAAAATTCTATATTGCTCTCGTGTCTGACATTTTTTAATGCGCAAGTTGTCTCCACGTGGTTTCCGGAATTTTACTATCAAGTTGCAAAAACTACAATCACCGTACAACGTCGCTCCCAAAGAGAGCTTACTTTGACACTGGCGAAATTGTCCTGTAATGGAACAGAAGCCATATTTTAAATAAATAATAATAATAACAGTGAGCTTAATTAAAAACGTCGTCAGGCCACATGTATGCCATGTACTTACGCGCGATATTTACCTACCGCGGGGACGATCTGCTAAGATCGAAATTCCAGTAGGTTGTCACAAGCGCGCGCCGACGCACGTTCATTCGTGTTCCACGGAAAAAATATGCCGCCTGGACTTTTATAAGTGAATGTTGAAACAGGGGGCAAATTTTAATATGACTATGCTAGAATTAATAGCTAATATAACAATTTGGAAGTTCGTATCGTGCTGTCCCTCTTACTCTTCTATAAAAAGCTATAAGCGTGAGCGGGATGGCACGATGCGAAGTTCGAAAGTTGACCTTCGTATCTAGTATAACGCTAGGATATTGTGAGTATGGCAACGTGTTCTGCGCATTACGATAAATAAATAAAAAAAAAAAAAAAAAATAATAATATAAATATTAGTGGACAATCTTACACAAATCGACCTAGTCCCAAACTAAGCAAAGCTTGTACTATGGGTACTAGACGACGATAAACATACTTATATAGATAAATAAATACTTAAATACATAGAAAACATCCATAACTCAGGAACAAATTTTCGTGCTCATCACACAAATAAATGCCCTCACCGGGATTTGAACCCAGGACCTCTTGCTTCGTAGGCAGGGTCACTACCAACTAGGCTAAAGCGGTCGTTAAAAAATAAAATAAAATATCCTTTTTTGTTAGGATTCCAGAGCTAAAATGGCAAAAACGGAACCCTTATAGTTTCGCCATGACCGTCTGTCCCTTTGTCCGTCCATGGCTTAGCTTAGGGAATATTAGTGCTAGAAAGTTTGCATATAGCAATTATCCCGACAAAATGGTAAAACAACATGTAGGAAAAAAATTTTCATCCAAACTGCCAGCCCTTGTCACTGTCGGCACGCACACATTCTTAAGGAGACGGAGTAGTATAATCTGTGGCTACAATCGCGGTAAGTACCAAGATTTTGTACGGGATGCAGTATCTGTTACGAAGTAACTATTAAATAATCTGTGACGTCGTACAATAGGATCACCGCTAAAACGTAACGGTTTGGCAATTTAACTGTCCCATCAACCAAACCCCTTTTTAAAATCAAATCCACAGTATTCCAATTTT
This sequence comes from Archips xylosteana, assembly GCA_947563465.1. Taxonomy (NCBI): domain Eukaryota; kingdom Metazoa; phylum Arthropoda; class Insecta; order Lepidoptera; family Tortricidae; genus Archips; species Archips xylosteana. Next base: position 16,705,496 of record OX387364.1, read on the forward strand.
TTTCAATGCCAGTAGTATGGTGACAGTGCAAAGTTACGCGTTATGCTATTTTACGACAGGCGGGTCAGGTTAAATGATTAGTTCATGACGTAACCGTGGCTACTTGCCATTTAACTAGCAAGCAAATACTTTATTCAACCTTAAACGTAAACCCCTGTGCACACTTTAACATTACCGGAGGCGGCGGTGGGCGTAACTTTTGATAAATAACGCCAAATTAATTCACAAAACTGCTTTAATATCCCTTAGTTACTACGTCGTCTATTTGAATGAACAAATAGGACTGAATTCGCCAAACAGTTCGGCCCTGCGCCATCCACATCCAACAAGTTCCCGCAACCTTAACCAGGTCGCTCCATCTCGTTGGAGCTCTACCTACACTGCGTCTATGAAAGTACGACAGTAGTAGTAAGTATTATGAATAGTTCAGATAAAGCCTTTTATTAGTTTGGCCTGCCATATTATACTGTGATAAATGAAATGAAACACTTTGCTCACCCGCGACCTTACGATAGTTACGTTTATGTAAGAAATGCATGTTCATGCAGTTCCTCCACCTCCACACTGTACGAAAACACAAACCCAACTATCACCACCACCAAACTACACTGACACGTTTCTTGTTTTAGCGTACGGTTGTGGTACGTACTCTGAAGATGAGCTCTGTAGGCTTATTGTCTAACGCTTTTGACGCTTGCCTTCGCAATCACTATTTCTTTCTGTCAAACGGTGTAAGATGATGACAGAAAGAGATGGTGAAAGCGAAGGCAAGCGTCAGAAGCGTTAGACAATAAAGCCTCTGGTTGAGTTAAAGCTAAATCGCTTGTGCTTGAATTATATTATATTGCTCTTAATGAATGAAAACTCTGTTAAAGGTATTTTTATGTCGTATTTTAGGTTTAGGTTTAAAGACATTTATTCCCATATAAGACATTTCATCACTTTCATGAGAACAATAGTTCAAATTATCACTAAGTAATTATGAAATATAAGTAACAAGATCGGTTCGTCGGTAAAAGTTAACATAGTAAGTAGGTAGGTAAGTACATTCGTTCAACAATTAATAGGTAGGTAGTAGGCAAATACTTGGCCGTTCAACTCATTCTTTGACGTTTTACAATAGTAATTTATTGTCAGTAACATACTGGGCAAGTTGTTTTTTGAATGAGTTAAACGAGTTTGCTCTCTTTATAAATAATGGTATCTTATTGTACAGGCGCACACCTTCACAAGTAATTGTCTTTCGACCATAACTTGTTCTGGTTTTAGGTAAAACAAGGAAGCTGGCGCGGCGCAGGCGAGTGCAGGGATTACAAACATTTTTAAGCTTAGTAAATAATAGGTTAGTGTGTACGTCCGTGTTAATAGCTTTTCTTATAAAAATGCAACTGCTGTATATGTATAGTTGTTTAAGGGTCATTAATTTTGTTTCGCTATAAATTTTATTTGTTGATGTTCTGTTGTGATAGTTAAATAGCATTTTAATAATTTTTTTTTTTTTTAGTCATTCACTGTATATATGGGTTATTGGAAAGTGGAACTAATATCGTATTTGCCAGCGCCCAGTGTCCATTGACGCGTGAACGTAACGAAACACTCTGTAACTGTTATTGAAGGAATTTATTTCTGTAAATTGATTCAGATCTCTCTCTCTTCTTAGTCGTGCACTCTTGACAGAGTGGTCGTGGTCATGCTTCGGTCGATCGACTCCTGCGCCACCGCTGCTCTCGCGACGCGTCGCCAAGTAGCCCGATGTCTGGCAGAGTGGGAGCAATCGTTTATGCTACAGTGCGTCACAGTTTTGATGAGGTCTGCCCACCGAGTTGGGGAGCGCCCGCGAGATCATTTGCCCTCGACTAAATGATACAGATCTAAATAATGTTAGATAATATGAAAAAAAAAAGTTATCCCAGATATCTACATATAAGTTTATTTCTATGAGTTCATATATATATTGTAGGTTTTTATTAATTACTTGTATTCTCGCTTTCACTGTCTGACTTAAGTTCTGTTACTCTTTATCGTTCTTTAACTAAAACGATCCCCTCATGCACTCAAAAGTTGGCTAGAAGAGATCACTTAAAGAGATAGATTCGCCTTTATATGTATCTTAACGGTTGTCTGTTCTTGTGTAGTGTTTATATGCATACATACCTACTCACTACATGTTTTAAATAAATAAATAAATAACTATCACAGGACAATTCACACCAATTGACCCAGTCCCAAAGTAAGCTCAGCAAAGCTTGTGTTATGGGTACTAGGCAACGGATAAACATACTTATATATAGATAGATACATACTTAAATACATATTAAACACCCAAGACCCGAGAACAAACATTCGTATTTTTCATACAAATATCTGTCCCGACACGGGAATCGAACCCGGGACCTCAAGCTTCGTAGTCAGGTTCTCTAACCACTAGGCCATCTGGTCGTCTGTTTTATTATCATATACTATGTAGCTAGGTAAATGCTTCGCTTTTGTCACACGTGCTAACTCGACAAATTATGAAATAAGAAATTTACGCAAATTTATATTGTAATTTTTATGAAATAAATAATTCTAATCTAATCTAATAAGAAACGTTTATTGTTTAAAACCGTGTAGAAATTGTGTTAACACTAAACTTATCTAACAAGAAGTTTCAAGAGTTTGCCCATTTCGAAAAAAAAAATTGTGTCAGTTTATTTTTGAATTGCGCACCATCTAATGATTTTAAATATTCAATGATTATAGACTTTTATTCCGTTTACGTAGGTGCACTTTAAACCTTTAATTAAAACCTTGTAAATAGTCTTTTTTGCGTAATTACGTAATTCTACAATTAATTACGCTCCTGCGTCGTTGTACACCCAGCTCAACAATTGAACGCGTACCGACCTTGCGCACCTTTGCGTTACAAATGTAACGCGATATTGCTTTGAATTGTAACAACGAAATAATTGTTTTTGTAATTTTAGAACAGTTTTCCGTTCGTGGTTTTAAAAGAACTAATGACGTACGGGAGATGCCTTTAACTTCATCATCATCATCATCCATTATCATCCCAGCCTATATAGGTAAGTCCCAAAGTAGGGCGCAGGCCTCCTCTCAGAATTAGAGGGCTTGGGCCGTAGTTCCCACGCGGGCCCATTGCGCCACCATTGAATTTCTTCTCAGGATGTTTCCTTCACCGTAAAGCTCATGGTAAATTACAAAAAGGCGTGGTGACCTTGTGGTTAGACCTATGGTCTCTCCAGCAGAGGGTCGTGGGTTCGAGCCCTGGCTTGGACCTCTGAGTTTTTCGGAATTTATTTGCTAAATGGTGATGATGATGATGCGTTCCTGCTATCCCTCGTTAGGGACATAGGGCTCGTAGAAGAGTTTTCCATTTGGCTCGATCTTGCGCGGCTTCTTCCAGCTCTTCCCAGCCGAGACCAATTGAGCCAGCCTCCTTCTCAACTGATCGCCTCCACGTGGTCCGAGGACGTCCTGGCCGTCTTGTGCCATATTTAGCCATATTTAGATTTGGTTTTTTTTTATTATTGTCTATGATTGGTCTTTATTTTTATTTGTTTTACTATGACCCGATAGGGTAAAGGACACGGGCCTATAGTATTATTGCTTTTTTTGTATTTTTTGTTTTATTTTTCCGAGTCTCAACTTGTTGGTCCCAAAGGAAGATCAGTGCCGTTCGCAAGTGGCAATTTTTTGCTGATTTGGGTCCATTTTGTGACACAAGTATGTTATTTTTTTCGTTGTGTTATTTTTACTTTTATTGTTTAATTTTATTTTTTTTATTTTTCTTTTATCTATGTTAGTTGTCACAAATAAATATTTCTCTCTTTTTTTCTTTCTTTTTTCTTTTTCTAAATAACATTTAACAACAAAGAGAGAGAAACTGTATGGAGTGTCACTTGGACAACCGGGGACAGAGTAAACAACGCAAAAAAGTTGATTCACCCATAGATTTCTAATGCTTCAAGCATTGTTTACATGACGGGTTCGATGCCCAGACTGACACTCAATTAATTAGCCAGGGTCTGATTGTACTTCTTTGTTCCTGAACCTGTTAATAATTCGCGTTAATTTGTGTTTATTAGCGACGCTTACGCATTGTTCTTGGGTTGTAAGTACTTCAAAAAAGTTTGATACATAAACATCATATCAGCCAAAGCACGTCCAATGCTGGATAAAGCCTCCCCCAAAAGAGTAAAGTTCTTCGTAAAACCGACGGCCGAAGGGGCAGTAAGGTCAGGGGCTAAATTCAGGAACGGGCCTTCACGGGTTTGGTAGCGCGGTAATTCAATCGTTTGGGTTGGGTTTGGTTTGAACTGCTATTCAGGAACGCCAAAAATCACTGGTTTGCGAGAGATTTGGGCTGAGTTTGGGATGAGCCTTATTTATTTATTTATTTATTCATTTACAAAGCGAATTAACAGGAAAATAAGGCTCAACCCATTCCTATCCTCTCCCAAAGGATTGAATTACCGCTCGCAAACCGTGTTGAGCTTTTCCTGAATTTAGCCCCTGGGGGTGTCACTCCGCAGTTTAGGCATGCGGCGGACACGACGTACAAATACGCGTTCTTGAATCTACATAAGCACGACGACGTCTGTACACGCGTACGCCTACATACATCGCGCGCGCACTCTTCTGGTTTCTGGCGGTTTCCGGCTATCTGCGCCTTGAGCGGTGGGGTAATTCGAATCGGTGCGGGGCGGACCGTTTCCATTCTGTACGTCAGTACTATTATATATTCTGTGGTTTAGGTATGCTCGGCCGGCGCGCCTCACGGGGAGGCGTATGGCAGCAGGTTGTCGCTCGGCTTTCGGCTAGCCGCGTCGCGCGTAATTAAGCATCTTATTTTCTGTGATTAACCTACTCACCTAAACAGGGAAGGTGTTAAAACACATCATCTTCTAATATATAAAAATCTCGTGTCACGGTGTTTGTTATCGAACTCCTCAAGCTTGACCGATTTTTATGAATATTTTTTGTCTATATTCATATTCATAGTAATTTATTAATAAAATTAAAAAATTTACATGTCATATTATTATAGGTACATATTATTATGCATTATTATTATTATTATTATATTCTGACATATCATAAAAAGCGTTTTTTGTTAGCCATTTCTTTAGTCGGTTGGAGAATGTCAGGTCGTTTTGAATATTTTTAATGCTGTCAGGTAGTCTATTGTAGATTCCTGGCCCCGCAATATCCACAGTTTTCCTGGATTTCGCAAGTCGACAACATGCTGAGTCCAACATATTTTTGTTCCTTTGCATAATACGTGCACTTTTAAATGTTTTTGTTGGAAATAATTGTATATGACTTCTAATGTACTTAATTATGTAAAATAAGTATTGTGATGTGAGTATTCGGTAGGTCTGAAAATAGGTCGTAGGCTATTTATTTATACCCCTATTCTTCGCAGACGGAGTCGCGGGCAACAGCTAGCACTTTATAAAATACTCTGGGACTTACTAGATACGGATAAAATACAAACTTTTTTGTGTTTTGAATCAGTACGACGCTTTGACTGGTTTTGTTAATAACTCACCATGACAATGGGACACTAAGTATGTACAAAGCATACCGCAAAAGGCTATTTAGCATTTCTTGACAGTGTCTCTTACCCGTTATTATGAGTGTCTTGACATGCCATGCAAAACTGTTAAAGACCAGCCCAAGAGAAACCATCTGGTGCTTTAAACCTAGAGTTTAAGGTCTTGGAGCAAAGGCGCATGTTAGAATGGTTGGTTCGTCCAAGGACATTTTCAAAGCATGCATTGAGTGCATAATGACGGTTGGCGCGTTGCATTGGTAATGTACTGCAAATGGTATGGGATTTCATATTTTGTCTTCCAACAAAGGAATTGCATATTAAAGGGTATTGACGACCTTTTAGCCTAGTGTAGGGATCACCAATTAATTTCTTCAGGAAATTTACGGTGAAGGAAAACGTCGTGAGGAAACCTGCATACACCTGAGAAGAAATTCAATGGTGTATGTGAAGTTCCCAATCCGCACTGGGCCCGCGTGGGAACTACGACCGTTTCCGTTTTCCTGCAGTGGAAGTTTTTTAGCTGATATCGTCATCATCATTTGTGCCGAAAGACGTCAACTGCTGAACATAGGCCTCCCCCAAGGCTCGCCAAACAGATCGGTCCGTGCCATCCGCATCCAACGCGATCCAGCAACCTTAACCATAACTCTCTTTAGCTGATATAATGATGAATTGATACTCTAAAGTTGTATTATGACATAACCACAAACAAATTTACCTAGATTTCTAACGACATTGAACACAAATCGTGGCTATTTCATAACGTTACTCATTCGTCTAGTTTTTCCAACCTTCACCGGAATCTGGTTTTCCATTCACTCCGTGTTGGCACGCTGACAGAATGATATAGACTTTTTCTGCGGTTTTGCTTTGTGCTCTTGTATAGGAATGGTCAATCTATGATACATGTTTTAAGAGTTCCGAACAGAAAGGGATCTATCCGTTTAACACTTTCACAGTCCAATGCCCCATATAACAATATAAGAAGGAATGCATGTAAGGAGGATACTGAACTATTCAAATACTGTAAAATTATTAATGTCCAAAACAGGTTTAACCCTTTTAACGCCAACAACACATATAGGTGTCACAAAGTACAGTGTCAAAGTGATCTTGACACAATGACATAAGCAGGCCTCATGTATGCCATGTACTTACGCGCGATATTTACCTACCGCGGGGACGATCTGCTAAGATCGAAATTCCAGTAGGTTGTCACAAGCGCGCGCCGACGCACGTTCATTCGTGTTCCACGGAAAAAATATGCCGCCTGCACTTTTATAAGTGAATGGTGAAACAGGGGGCAAATTATAATATGACTATGCTAGAATTAATAGCTCATTTAAGGCGAGGTTCTTGAAGCGCGCCACGTTAATTTACACCCCGCACCCCGCCCGCGCAAAAGCTACGATCGCCGCGCGCGCCGTGAACTCGCCGACGGAGGTCACGCTTGCCAGCCACAGTGTAATATAATTTACAGTAGTGTAAGTTGCGACCGAGACCAAGATCACGCTGTAATTTAAATGTTTGGGTGCAATTACTTAGATTACTTTTGTGTTATAAATAAAAAAAATAAAAAATATTAGGGGACAATCTTACACAAATCGACCTAGTCCCAAACTAAGCAAAGCTTGTACTATGGGTACTAAACGACGATAAACATACTTATATAGATAAATAAATACTTAAATACATAGAAAACATCCATAACTCAGGAACAAATATTCGTGCTCATCACACAAATAAATGCCCTTACCGGGATTCGAACCCAGGACCTCTTGCTTCGTAGGCAGGGTCACTACCAACTAGGCTAAAGCGGTCGTTACATGTAAAATATGAAACGTTTTCGAAGTGGATACTTCTTTGTCTGCAGCTTGTACAGTTCCAGAATTTCAGTTAGATACAAAACTAAACTATATATGGCGCTAAAATACAAATAACGGTAGGTGTCGGTCATTCTTCACGGATCAAGTGGTCAAAAATATGTATACACTTGCAGCAGCCTCGTAAGCCATATGACACCATACTTCTCACGCTCCCACACACTACAACAATTGCTAAAAGTGGCACTGTGTCGGTAGTCAGCGGTCTAAGTCAATATTGTAAAAACCGAATTTGAGATTTATGAAAAAATGAGCGTATACATAGTGGTCGGCAGTTAATTAAGAAGTAAATCCTGACACCTGTCATTTCCATATTGTTTATAACCTAAAAGTCACTGAGATTATAAACTTTAGGAAAATGATAGGTGTCAGGAGTCCACAATATTAAATTTCAAAATCGATGTCATTTTCGTAATTAACGTCCCAAAAAAAACATAAAAACGACACCCATATTGATATTTAGATATTTCAACCCCATCGCACCCCACCGGGGGAGATGGTATTTCACGTCCGCCAAGTTGGATTTTAAAATTGTTGTTGTTTTCGTAACCAGCGCGACCCGATAAGGTCCCTAAACCATAGAAACAATACCCATGTTGATTTCCAGACCTTGTCACCCCATTTCCCTCTTTTAGGGGTTGAATTCCCAAAAAACCTGAAACACGTGTTTACTCATTTATCGTTAGCACTCCTGAAAAATTTCGAATAAAATAGTCTAACTAATATTGTTTCCTCATACAAACTTCGGACCCCCGTCTCACCCCCTTAAGTTGTGAATTTTGAAAAATCCTTTCTTAGTGCACCTCTAGCCTTATAAGGAACCTTTTGGCAATTTGGAATCTCTAGACCCAGCCGTTTGGGCTGTGCATTGATATTTCAGTCAGTCAGTCAGACAGTTTCTTCTTTTATACACGAGGATTTTTAATCGGTGATCAGGAACCAATTTTTCTAGATCAGTATTCGATGGCGACCACGTTTAAGTCGCAGTTACACGAAAAAATCCATCAATTTTTTACACAATAATTATTTGGTAAATCACTTTTTAACTAAAATCATTGTCACCCTACGCATGGTTTAGTCTATGAGCCTTAAACCTCTTTGACAAGTCAGTTTCTTTAACAAACTTTGACGTGAGACCTGTCAAATTTCCCGCCAAAGCGATGACACTTGACGGAACTACTTAACTAAAACAAATGTAGGATGATGATGATTCGGTGGATGGAAGAAGTTTTAACATTTTTTTTATTTATTAATTAACCAGAGACCTCATTGCTTTAAGATCTCTTCTATTAAATTCCATTTTGTCTACGAATCAAGATTTTTCAACTCCTGATCACCGATTAAAAATAATCGTGTATATTTTGATGTGTGAAACAGTCATCTTTGTCACCTTCATGCTGAAATAATAAGAATTATCATTTCGGCGATTGCAGCGGTAACATTAGTAAACTTTGTACTGTGGCAATTTTGTCAATAATTGCGAATTTATATTACAGGCACTTGTAAAAAATTTGATAGACCCGTACCACAGAGTAAAAATGTAACCAGTTATTCAACTTCATACTAGAGAGCCCAAATCAACTCACGCACACAGCCAAGCGTCATAGACGGCGCGCCGCGTGGGACTGCAGCATTGTTTTGTATTCCGAAGATTACTTAGCGGCCGTGTAATACGCTTGGCTGTGTGCGTGCGTCGATTCGGGCGCTCTAGTATGAAGTTGAATAACTGGTTACATTTTTACTCTGTGCCCGTACTGTTTTTCTTTGTACACTGTGTACTATGTATAGTTGCGTGGATGGGTGTTTCTTTTTGTGTGTGGCGGTTACATTGAAAAGTGGTAAATAACAGAAGTAAATGATGATACTACTACCCACATCAAGGATATTTAGTCGTAATGTGGAGCGCTTCAAAAATTGGCAAGCGTCCGACCTCCAACACGTTCCGCTCGGGACTGAGCGGCGGGCTGGCAGCGGGGCGCCAGTAAATCGTGCCGTGAACTTCGTAAATATTGGGTTAAAAATTATATGTTTTACAAAATTAACAAAATTAAACCCGACGGACATTACATCATTACAGACGTTTATTTTGATGTGACTTTCAATACATCAAGTAGTATAATATTGAAATGAAATGAGTTTAAAGGTACAAAATAGGGGTATGTTTGGATTTTTTTTCTATCGAGCGAAGTTTGTCCAATTATGTAACGAGTGCCCGACGTACTTACAGAAAGGTCTCAAAAGCAACATATATTTTTTTCAGGTGTTTAATCATTACCGTTTCTAAACAAAATGAAATTAAAAATTACGTTTCTTTGAGGTACCTCGCCTTAACAATTTGGAAGTTCGTATCGTGCTGCCCTCTTACTCTTCTATAAAAAGCTATAAGCGTGAGCGGGATGGCACGATGCGAAGTTCGAAAGTTGACCTTCGTATCTAGTATAACGCTAGGGTACTGTGAGCATGGCAATGTGTTCTGCGCATTACAATAAATATCCTTTTTTGTTAGGATTCCAGAGCTAAAATGGCAAAAACGGAACCCTGATAGTTTCGTCATGACCGTCTGTCCCTTTGTCCGTCCGTGGCTTAGCTTAGGGAATATTAGTGCTAGAAAGTTTGCATATAGCAATTACCCCGACAAAATGGTAAAACAACATGTAGAAAAAAAAAATTAATCCAAACTGCCAGCCCTTGTCACTGTCGGCACGCACACATTCTTAAAGAGACGGAGTAGTATAATCTGTGGCTACAATCGCGGTAAGTACCAAGATTTTGTACGGGATGCAGTATCTGTTACGAAGTAACTATTAAGTAATCTGTGACATAAGATTCAAAGCAGGTTTAGGTTTTGTCGAGGCGTGGCGTTGAAAGGCTTAAACTCGCTATTATCAGTGCAGAAATCCATAGATTAGAAAGTCTGAAAAAACTATTAGACCCCATCACCTTAGGAAATTAGATTATTTACCTTATTATGTTGTGCCTAGGTGAGCGAATGTTTTCGGAAAACGCACTTACGAGTACATTTTACCTAAAATTCTTAATGAACTATCAACCGACACTCGCACTCGTATTTGTCAGAACACAAGTAATTGTAAGCGAATTTTGAAAGCGGCTTTTATGTGTTAGTGTATAGATTTAGTATAAGTACTTGGTTAAAAGATGAGTGAGCTCAGCGGCAGTTAAATCTATTAAGATTTTGCTCGCTGTTATATTTGAAATTGTATCTTTTTTTTATTGTTTAAATAAATTAAAAAAAAAAAGAGGGCCACAGCGACTTAGCTTCACTGCACTAAGAAACAAACAGACTTGCATCCAGATTAGTACAATATCTTGTTTACACACTGAGTAGGACGGTACAATGATTAAATTGATTTGGTGGACTTACCAGGTATTTGAAATTTGTATGGGACTGTGAACGTGTTACAATACGTTTACTTTTAGTTTACCACTGACAGATGGCTTGCCTTCATTTCATTTCCAACTTTATCACCATACAAACAAAGTAGCTATTACAAAATCTGCAAACGTGGGTAACAATATTCTAAAATTGGCTTTATTTGTAGGTCGTTAAAGTTGAATATGAAATGAAGGCAAACCATCTGTCAGTGGTAAACTTTATGTAATTTTACTGAACTGTCTTTATGACACAGGGCTATGGTTTTTGAATCATAATAAAATCGTGCCTAAAATACAATACATAGAACGTTTACGAAATACCAGATTTTTCAAAATACTACATTACCTATTTACAACATTTCTAATTTCGAACTAAAACAATTACTTTGCTCACCCGCGACCTTACAATAGTTACGTTTATGCAAGAAATGTGTGTTCATGCAGTTCCTCCACCTCCACACTGTACGAACACACACAAATCACATAAACCCAACCATCACCACCACCAAGCTACACTGACGCGTTTCGAACTCAACCAAAGCTCATCTTCAGAGTTACCACAACCGTATGCTATGCTACCAAATGGTACACTAACAAACCAAAACAAATGTTTTAACTTGTCACTGTAACTTCACAAGTACCCACTTAATTTTCTTATTTTCAAGCTACCCCACAAAAATTAACTTTCATTGACATATTATAAAACTACCTTGAATTTTTGTTTATTTATTTATAAGGCATATTTTATTAATACTAACTGTTCAAATTAGACCCAAGCCGCAGTAAAGGAGAAGATACTAAATTTACCTGTTCATTAATAATAGACCCCATAGTGTTGTACCTAATTATTTCCATGCATTCCAGAGCATCCAGACGCAACCCCTTGCCGCAATAAGCGTCAAATAACTAACGTCAGGAATAGCTAACGTCAGGAATAACACATACACTAATTTTTAATACTTTTTAGTGTAATACAAAACACGATGTAATTGGGAACTCCCGCGGAATTATTTTGGGAAATACTAGAAATTTTTATTTTCGACTGGCAGACCTAAGGCCGTATTGTCCAACGCTTCTGGCGCTTGCCTTCACTTTCGCCATCTCTTTCTGTCATCATTTTATACCGTTTGACAGAAAGAAATAGTGATTGCGAAGGCAAGCGTCAGAAGCGTTAGACAATAAGCCTGCTAGACTTAGTAGTTCACGCGTGCGCCGCGAGTCGAAACCAATTTGTAATATTTCCTTGTCCCATTATCGATATTATTCTGACTGCGTCAGGTCAAGAATGTCAACATGTTGTGCGAGCGCCCCACATCGCACAATGGCCATTGACGATTTGTTTCGCGACCATTTTATAACTGTTCTCAAGGTATGCAGGTTGTTGATTAACACGGTTTTATTTCCTTAGAAAACTGTTTTTAACCGTTTTCATAATTGCATTGACTTGTTTTTACGAGTTGTATTTAAAGGTAAACCACCGTAAGTTCGACCTGCAGTACCTTGTCTCAGTAAGCCATCATTGTTTTCATCAAAGAAGCCATTGGGGCGATTATTGTATTAAGGTTCTACGGCAGGTCGAGCATATACTGGTTTACCTATAAGACGATTTCCTTTAACAATTAGGGAATATTCAACAAGCGAAGCGAAGTTAATTTCTCAATGACACCTAGTGTCCTAATTTTTATTGGCACATCGCTCGTAGAACTCATGGCCGATGGGGCAAAAAGGTTCTCGAGTGGCTACCACGGACCGGAACTCGGAAGACGCAGTGTAAGTAGGCCTCCGACGAGATGGAGCGACGACCAGGTCAAGATTGCGGGATCGCGTTGGATGCGGATGGCACGGGACCGATCTGTTTGGCGGGCCTTGGGAGATGATGATATAATATTACAACATGATGGATTGATGGTCTGGTTAAGGTTGCAGGAATCACTTGTGCTAGTCTTTGGGGGAGATCTTTGTCCAGTGGCAGTTTTGTATAAGGCCCAGGTGCGGCCGTACTTGGAATACTGTTCTCATCTCTGGGCAGGGGCACCCTTCATACCTTCTCTTTCAATTTGACCGCATTCAACGTAGAGCAGCTCGACTTGTCAGTGATCAGTCATTGATTTCCGAACGTTTGGATTCTTTGTCCAAGCGAAGGGACTTCCTTCAAAGGCCGGCAACAGATTGGTGACTCTCTTTGAGTTGCTGATATTTATGAGCGGTGGTGATCATTTTCCATCAGATGACTCGCTAGCTCGTTTGCCTCCCTCTCATAATAAAAAAAAGTGGAAATTTTTAGCTGGCATGATGACTGACTAACAATGTTGACTTGATGCTAACATAAGCAAATACGGTCAAACAAACATAAACTTGTACATTTTATAATAATGAGTCAGACCACACACGTTCAAGCTCAAGGTTGGAAAACACTAGGTATTTGGCAACCTCCCTATTTCGCTAAAAGTATTCGTTAATGTGTTGGTTTTATTTTAGTTGCTCGGTTTTTGGTTACTATCTCATCTCACATTCTTATTTCTTATTTTGGTATAGTCACCGGCGAAAATATCGAATAGGACAAAACCACGGAACTAATTAATAATAATCCTCGACTTACCCCCTGTTTCACCATCCATTGATCAAATTTACTTGACGGATAAATGTGATGCCGTCTCTGTTTGTTCTGTTCGAATAGACGAAGACGGCATCACATTTATCCGTCGGTTAAAATTAATCAATGGGTGGTGGGTGAAACAGCCCCTAAATGTTATAAATGTTAAAGTAACTGTAAGTCTGTGTGTCTGTTACCACTTTACGGTTTAACATTTGTGATGGAGATAGTTTGAGATCCTAGGAAGGACATGGGATAGTGTATAATATCCCCAAATGTAACATGTTTAAGTGATTCATAAAGAAAAAATAGAAATAATGATTTGTGGAGTAAGTAGGTATACATTTCTTGATTACGGTGAAGCGCTATTATTGTGTAAAAATAACAACTGATTGGAATTACTAATGAACTGAAACAATTACTTTGCTCACTCGCGACCTTATGATAGCTACGTTTATGCAAGACTACGTTTAGCTTATGATAGCTACGTTTATGCAAGAAATGTGTGTTCATTCAATCCTCCACCTCCACATCGTACGAACACACACAAATCATACAAACGCGTCAGTGTAGTTTGGTGGTAGTGATAGTTAGGTATGTGTGATACTGATATGTGTGTGTTCGTACCTACAGTGTGGACGTAGAGGAAATGCATGAACACGCATTTCTTGCATAAACGTAGCTATCATAAGGTCGCAAAGCAAATTGTAATAATTGTTGTAATTGTTTTAGTTCACTGATATGAACCTCCGCAAAGTAACGCCTGATTCAATAAATTATTTGGAATTACGAAATGTAGTAAATTGTACTCGTAGATGCGTAGAGCCCAAATGCGTGTAGAGTCGCGAATAAGAATGCGTTTGTGTAATCGAACGCCATAAATATTCAATACTAGCTTTTGCCCGCGACTCCGTCCGCGTGGAATTAGTAATTTGGGCAGCTTATTTTTTTTATCCAATTGGCTTTTTCATCAATTATTGGCTCTCCTTAGTTCAACGATATAAAAAAAATTACCCCGCCCCCCGGAACCCCCCCCCCCCTCTGTCACCGTCCCCCCACCGAACCCCCCCCCCCCCCGCACACCCGCGTTCACATTCACCACCGTACCTACTCCCAAGTCACTACTTCTAAAAACTGTTCTATAAATTCTTAAAATAGACGTATCTTTCTTATTTGTGAACCGATTCAAATGAAACAAACACTAAATGTTAATCCAAGAAAATACCAACATACCAGTGAAAACCGCATCCTTCTAGGTTAAGCCGTTTCTGAGATTAGCGCGCACAAACGCACAGACAAACAGACAATAATTCTAAAAAACATTGTTTTGGGTTCTATTGCGCTAGTAAATAGCCCTAGTGACAGTTTTTCTCAAATATCTTCAATGTACAGACACCGACTTGTTACAGATTTATTATATGTATAGATTTGCTATGGAGTTTAATGAATGCCTACTGTTTACGGACTTCCAATGCTAGCGTCTACATAACTCGATGAAAATCCTAATCAAACGACAAAACTTAATACAATCTTGACACCGACCCGAACTACTCACACTCGTCGCACTACATAATAAATAATACCTTTCAAGGTCAAACCGCAAATCGTAACACCCATAGAAAAAATAAACCAATAGAATGGTAATACAGGCTTTAAACTTCTGCACTAGTTGCTTGTTGAAATGGCAATGGGCAGGCCATATAGCACGCAGAACAGATGGTCATTGGGGGCCAAAAGTTCTGGAATGGAGACCACGGACTGGCAAGCGCAGCGTGGGACGTCCACCAACGAGATGGACGGACGATTTGGTGAATATTATTATGCAAGTCGCTTCCAACCGTAATGATTGGGCATCAGTGAGGGAAGCCTATGTCCAGCAGTGGACGTCCTACGGCTGAAATGATGGTGATGATGATGATGATGATGACTGGTTTTTCACAATGGTATTTATTTCGTTTACCTCTACGAGGAAAAAAGCCATTCACTATCACCTCTACATATTATACGTCCCGTTGTGACAGCCCTCCTCTCACAATGGGAACTTCACACAAATCATTATATTGCTTCACAGGTGTGTGCAGGTTTCCTCACGATAGTTTTCCTTCACCGTAAAGCTCACGATAATATAAAGCCTTTACAGTTACTAAAAATATGATTGTATGTTTACAATACAATACAATGGACTCTTTATAATGGGATCATTGTCTAAACTAAATAAACAAGTTATTATTATAATAATTATTATATTTATTACGTGGTGTGTAACAAACAATTCAGAAAAATAGAGATTCTCAGATTTATAATGTTACTTATGGGCGGGCTTATCGCTACCGTGGATCTCTTCCAGGCGTCCTTTGGATTCTTCATCAACTAGGCCTACATACATCCCACTGCCTGGTCATAGGCCTTCTCTTAAAATGGGAGGCCTTGGACTATTCCCGCGCAGAAACCTTTTGAGAGAGAGAGAGAGAGATGTTTATTTACACATATTCGATACAAACACAGAAAAAAAAAATACATTTGACAGGAAATATACAAATAAATATCGAATAGTATAAATTGGGCCCCACTCAGCATGATGTTGAGGCAAGCCACAACGCTGTTTGTTTTTGATTACTTTTTTTGTGTAAACAAGCGAGTTTTTCTCACTATGCTTGTCTAATCACGCTCATGTCATGTTAAATAGTAACTAATTGAATATAAGATACACTCCTACTGTAGTTACAGATCCTGTTTTGATTCCTGTGTTTTTGGCAAATAAATGAATTTATTATTATTATGCAGTGCAACTACTAACAATATGCTAGCCATATTCTCTAGTATTCTTCTAGGCCGGCTAATCAAACTGCAGCATCAGTGTAAAGACATGTCGGTTTTTTTTTTAATAAGATTATATGATATTCCCGCTCTATTGATTCTTTACTCTACGACTCTGAATAGAGTTGCTAAAAATAATTAAATCTACAGCGCGTAAATCAATTGAGTCGTGAAACGGAAATTTCGCGTAAAAAAACTGGTTCACGGAACGATATTAAGAGGATTTGCTGTGGCCGGTCAAGTTGAGGCGGGTGATAATTCACTGGGTTCTGTAGGCTTATTGTCTAACGTTTTTGACGCTTGCCTTCGCAATCGCTATCTCTTTCTGTCAAACGGTATAAAACGTTGACAGAAAGAGATAGTGAAAGCGAAGGCAAGCGCCAAAAGCGTTAGACAATACGGCCTCTGGACAATTCAATTTTTTTTTCTTAGTTATAGGTACTGTAAGCGGAACACATTGAAAACACCAGTGCATCTACCAATTCTACCATGAGTTACACTAGTTTACAGTGACCGTACTCGCTAGCGACGGCGTAAATGATTTGTATGGAGAATTGTGTACAGCGCCTCTAGCGGTCACTTACGGAAGTACAATTCTCCATACAAATCATTTACGCCGTCGCTAGCGAGTACGGTACTGAGGCCGTATTGTCTAACGCTTTTGGCGCTTGCCTTCTTCACTATCTCTTTCTGTCAACGTTTTATACCGTTTGACAGAAAGAGATAGCGATTGCGAAGGCAAGCGTCAAAAACGTTAGACAATAAGCCTACAGAAAAGGGAAGCTGGCGCCGGGAATCGTACCCAAGTCCTTTATCATATAAAATAACTCAAGTACCTAATAGTTTTCTTTTGCATTATTTTTAACCGCGTCTTTTCTCTGAGTTTATAAACTTCACAATGTTGGGCACAGGCCTCCTCTCAAAACGAGAGGGCTTGAACCGTAGTTCCCACGAGGGCCCAATGCGAATTGGGTACTTAACACACACTATTAAATTTCTTCGCAGTGTGCAGGTTTTCTCACAATGTTTTTCTTCACCTTTACGGTGTAGGAAAACAATGATAACACAGCGATAATTTTGTATACAAAATATAAGAATAAAAATAAATTATGGGACGATTGGAACCAATTGACCTATTACCATACTAAGCAAAACTTATACTATGGGTACTAGACAACGGATAAACGTACTTATATAGATAAGTACATAATACTACATAATTATGTATATGTATAATTACATTAAAATATATTTACGTATTAAAATCATGTCATAACGTTCTAATACGACGTACTTATACCAACTTTATCTATACATATAATAAATCTGTAACAAGTCGGTGTCTGTACATTGAAGATATTTGAGAAAAACTGTCACTAGGGCTATTTACTAGCGCAATAGAACCCAAAACAATGTTTTTTAGAATTATTGTCTGTTTGTCTGTGCGTTTGTGCGCGCTAATCTCAGAAAAGGCTTAACCTAGAAGGATGCGGTTTTCACTGATATGTTGGTATTTTCTTGGATTAACATTTAGTGTTTGTTTCATTTGAATCGGTTCACAAATAAGAAAGATACGTCTATTTTAAGAATTTATAGGACAGTTTTTAGAAGTAGTGACTTGGGAGTAGGTACGGTGGTGAATGTGAACGCGGGTGTGTTGGTGGTTTTTTATATCGTTGAACTAAGGAGAGCCATAATTGATGAAAAAGCAAATTGGATAAAAAAAATAAGCTGCCCAAATTACTAATTCCACGCGGACGGAGTCGCGGGCAAAAGCTAGTCGTTAATAAATGATTACTTTAGTAACTACTGTTAATTTTAAATCAAAAAAGCCTCGAAAAGTTGAATGGGCCAAAAAGCGTTTTTTTGACTGCCAACGGAACTCCGAACAGTTCTCGTCTGTACCAACTGGTTGATGGGACAGTTAAATTGCCAAACCGTTACGTTTTAGCGGTGATCCTATTGTACGACGTTTTTAATTAAGCTCACTCTTAATCCGTATTAATGTTGAATACACTTTATAAGGTCTGTCTGTGTGTATGACTATAAATAATACCTGATGAACATTAGTGCCACGTCAAAAATGAGTTTGTTTTTGACATGACATAGTTTTGTCATCTTTCAGATTAAAGCCGTCATAAATTTACAATTGTGATATGATAAAGTCTTGTTTGTCTTATTACCTCTCAAGCAGTGGGTCGTGGGTTCGAATTCGGGTTAGCACCTCTGAGTTTTTCGGTATTTATATGTGAAATTATATTTGAAATTTACCATGAGCTTTACGGTGAAGGAAAACATCCAGAAAATCTGCGCACACCTGAGAAGAAATTGAGTGGTGTGTGAAGTTCCCGACTCGCGGGCCCGCGTGGTAGGTAACTACAGCGCAACCCCACTCATTTTGAGAGGCTTGTGCCCTCTAGTGGGACGTATATCGATACTTTAGTTCATACTCATACTAATTACAATGAACTGCACAATTAAATAGTAGTTTTGTACACTAGGACATACAGTGCTAATTTTAATGTGCAGTTCATTGTAATTAGTATAAGTGTGAACTAAGATATCGATATAGGATTTTTCTCGTGATGCGGAACCTTTCATGTTAAAGTTTTGGCTTACTGCGATAAGTGTCCCATTAAACAAAGGTTCTTTAATTTATTTACTAAACAGAAAAAAAGGTATATCATTAAACAACCAAATTTCACGGACCACTGAATAAGTGTCAGGCTCTAACGCTTCGTTGACTGGACTATTAACAAACTGGTCATTAGACACTTTAGCCAACCTAATAGACGTAAACCTGTTTTTTTTACTTGACGCTATGGTGTAATTGGATTTAGCACACAAGGCGCGGTAAGCCAAGCGATGCGGTTTGAAATCCCGCCATGGCGATTAAACATATAATTTCTAAGGTTTACAAGGTTCTGAATATCGATATATCGAATGGATTATAAAATAGTTTTTTTTTTCTGAAACGGTAAACTTCTCGGGATTTAATAAAACGGCATCGTATAGAACCCAATAGGTTCGGTTTGGTGAAAATCTTTAAAAAGTTTATGTTTTTGTGTTTTGGAAATATATATTTTTTTTTTTTTTTTTTTTTTTTTTTTTAAATTAAATTACAATCTAGCTCACAAAGGCTAATAAGCAATATTCATTTAACTTAATCGACTATTTTGTTTAAAGTCTCTAAGAATAACGTCCAATGACTTTTCTTAGTGTCTATTAAGGCGAAGCACTTTGTTCATGTGTTCTTCATTTACGTCACTATCACTGTAACACTATTTCGAGTATGATTAACACTACACTAACTCAAAGGGTTTAGTCCTTTTCAGTCTTCTCACTAGGTCCGTGTTGTCAAGGAGTTGGATTGCCTCAACGTTCACATGATGATGAAGTCTGCGTTCATGAGCTTCGGCGTATTTAGATATTACCTCGTGGACGAACTCAACATTAAGGTCCCGATGGAGATCGTCGTTTCTTATGTACCAGGGCGCGTTTACTATGTCCCTGAGCACCTTATTTTGAAAACGTTGTATTATTTGTATATTACTTTGTTTGGTACAGCCCCAGAGCTGTATACCATAAGTCCATACTGGCATCAGGACTTGCTTATACAACAGTAATTTATTGTGCACTGACAACGAGGAGTGTCTACCGAGTAGCCAGTACATCCTTTTGTATCTTATTCCTAATTCTTCACGTTTTTTCTTGACATGAGCTTTCCAACGCAGCTTCGTGTCAAGCGTCATGCCAAGATATTTGGCTGTGTTTGCGTACGGTATGGGTTGCCTATTTATACATATCGGATGGTACATAGGTCTCTTATTTGTGAAATCAATATGAATCGATTTGGATTCATTAAGGTTGATTCGCCATGTTCTAGTCCACTGATAAACTCGGCCAATGGCTGTTTGGACTTTTCCTACTGCTTCCTCGTGACTGTTTCCTGTTGCCATAATAGCAGTATCGTCAGCAAAAGTCGCAATGGTAGTGTTATCTATGTCTGGAATGTCACAAGTGTATAGTAGGTACAGGACCGGCCCTAGAACACTTCCTTGCGGAACTCCAGCTTTTATTTCTTTAAGCTCGGAATAGGCTTCATCTTGTCTAACTCTGAACACCCTGTTAGATATGTATGATTTTAAAATATTCACGAACTGTTTAGGTAGTAATGTTTTGAGTTTTAGTAAAAGGCCTTCATGCCACACTTTGTCAAAAGCCTGACCTACGTCTAGGAAAACAGTAGAACAAACTTTCTTTTCTTCGAGTGCTTTTTCGATTTTGTTAACAATTCTGTGGACTTGGTCAACTGTAGAATGGCTCTCTCGAAATCCGAACTGGTGGTCAGGTAACAGATTTTTGCTGTCTAGTATAGGCTTTAGCCGTTTTAGGAGAAGTTTTTCAAACAATTTTGACATAACTGGTAATAACGATATCGGCCTGTATGAAGTAACTTCATGTGGTGGTTTACCCGGTTTAGCAATCATAATGACTTCGGCTACTTTCCACAACTCTGGCACATACTTTAACCGAAAGGCAGCGTTTATCAGATTTGTTAGTTTTACTATTGCTCTACGAGGAAGATTCTTTAAAATTTCACCTGTTATTAGGTCAAATCCAGGTGATTTTTTTGAGCTAATTCTAATTTTGATTTCATTGGCCACTTCTTTAGGTGTAACAAGTTGAATTTCTTGTTTTATTCTAATCTTAATCATACTTCATACATTAAACAGAATACTGATTTATTGATATAATTATGTATATCGAAAGTCGATAAATGAGAAAGTCCGTATGATAGCCTCAAAAGTGCTACGAGAATTCCACCCTCTAGTTGTATGTAATAAATTAATAAAAAAAATAACCTATTCGATATACATATTCATTTTCGATATGGGTCAATCAACTTTTTTTTGTTAACGATTTTCTGCTACTTTCTATGAAAACCGAAATAATTAAAAAACTGATTATTTTTCCTTATTTGAAGTATACTTTTCAAAACCCTAGATTGTTGTAGTCAATAATGGTATAATTGCCATATTTATTTTATTTTGTTTAGCTTCTATTTCGTGGGTGACCCAGGGGACAATGATGTCCCCGAAATTTGTATGAAAATAGTGGTATGTCCCCTGGGTGACCAGATTATTTCATAGAAATACTTATTTTTTTTGGTTTTCACATACGCACTATGATAAACAGTTTATTTAATTACTACAAAATCATGGTTTCACTAACCAGAGATTACAGAGTTACTTGTAAAGGAGTAAATAGAAATTTACAAGAAAAAGTTGATTGACCCATATTCGTCTTTGCTTATAAAATCAATGATTAAATAGCGATTTCTGGAAATTGGCTCGGGAGAGGTAACTATCCTATTATTTAGTCTTCCCGGGGTTAAAACCACTGCTACAATTAAAACAATATCTATTTATTTTTTATTAGCAGTGCGGCTGTTTACCGAATCTAAGATTATTTAAAAGCGAAAAAGTTTTTCCGGCGCACCCGAAAAACTTTTTCGCTTTTAAATAATCTTAAAACAATATCTGTTGCCAACTTAAGCCCACCGGCACCGCATAATTTTCCTCAGCAAATAATCCGCCATTTTTTCCTCATAGGTTTACGCCTTCCTAGCTACACTAATCTCGCTTTCAGATAATTTCGCTCGAGTTTCTCTAGTTTTTGTCCGCCTAATCAAACATAGCAAAAACTTCAGTTTAGATACGTCAATTCAATTTGCATTCGACGTTCAATTATGTCAAGCAACTTTTACACATGGCGCTTTCACTTTGTTTTTGTAAATAAACGAGATATTGATTCTGACCGCTAGAATGTGACGGCATGTATATCAAACATAATAGAGTTATACGATACAAACAACTGGGGCTAAATTCAGGAACGGCCACGGTTTGCGAGCGGTAATTCGATCGTTTGCGAGAGGATAGGGATGAACCGCTATTCAGGAACGCCAAAAATCACTGGTTTGCGAGAGGTTTGGGCTGAGCTTGGGATGAGCCTTATTTATTAATTTATTTACAAAGCAAAATTAAGAGGCTGACAACACCTAATTTTGTTGAAATTGATGTCATTTAAACAGTTTTTTAAGAAAAACTGTTTGTTCTAGCACATCAAAAAATTATATGTTAATAATTCATCATATTTCGAAGACCGTAGACGGACTCGATACATAATTGGACGAAATCGGCTCGATAGAAAATAATTGCAAAGATAGGTCTTAAAATCATCATTAAACGGTTCTATGTCTTTATTTTTTTGGCGTATGCGTCTGCAATTAAAAACATGAAGTTAACATATTCATACCTAAACCGCTAACGAGTCATATTTCACAAATAATCCACAGTTTTTTTTTAATTCAATATTTGCCCGATAAGTTTCAATATACCCGGCTGCCCAGTAATAGCGGCATCTCGTTTACTCCGATACAAATAGACAGTGTGCGCCGACGTTGGTGTTGACAGCGTCTTAAGAAAATAAGGCTCATCCCAAGCTCAGCCCATCCCCATCCTCTCGCAAACGATTGAGATTGAATTACCGCTCGTAAACCGTGTTGGGCCTTTCCTGAATTTAGCCCCTGACTATCGCAAGCGATGAATTCAAGAAAAAAAATGGAATACTTATTTTGCTACTCCGCGAAAGACGTCCACTGCTGAACATAGGCCTCCCCGAGGGTTCGCCAAACGGGTGCGTCCCACGAGATATAACTACAAAATATCTATTTTCATTTTAATAACGTTCAGAAGATATAATGAACGTTAGCTATAACAACAAAAAGTATAATTTTTAAACCTATAACGCTTAAATTATATAACGTTATTTTATATAACTTCAATTTGTATAAGATTAATATGGACTAATTTCTTTTAACATAACAAACATTAGGTATAACAGTCATGATATATAATAATATGTGTAAATGTAAAATTAAGTGGCGCGAGCGAGCGAAGCGAGCGAGCAAGACTTTTCGGGGCAGAAGCGACTTGGATAGGTTAGGTTTTTTTTTGTAACAGAGCGGAAGAAATGAATGGATTGCTTGATTGTTTGCTTGCATTAAAGTTTTTAATGAATTTATACGTTTTAAATCTTAGGTGTTATGAACATTATACGCTTTGATCGTTATATCAATTGATATTATATATAAACAACGTTATACATTACAAAATTAGATATTTTATAATTATACTTTTCGTTCATTATATCCAGTGAACGTTATACTAAACGAGTTTATATAAAGTGAGCGTATATATTATGAATATTAGATAATAAGTTGTTATATCTCGTATTACACATCCTCGCCAAACAGATCGGTCCTGCGCCATCCGCATCAAACGCGTTCCAGCAACCTTAATCAGGTCGTCGCTCCGTCTTGTTGGATGCCTACCTACACTCCGTCTCCCGTCCGTGGACACTCGAGAACCTTTTTGCCCCATCGGCCATCAGTTCTACAAGCGATGTGCCCTGCCGTGTCACTTGATTCTGGCGATTCTTTGAGCTATGTCGATGACTTTAATTCTTGCGCTGATTTCATCATTCCTAATGCGGTCCCGTACAGGAAGTCCGAGCATAGCTCTCTCCATCGCCCTCTAAGTGACCATGAGCTTCCTACCGTTTGACAGAAAGAAATAGTGAATGTTATAGCAAGCGTCCGCGCATTAGACAATATGGCCTCTGGTCGTCGCTCCATCTTGATGGAGGCCTTACACTGCGTCATCCGGTCCGTGGACACTCGAGAATTGGCCCCATCGGCCATCAGTTCTACGAGCGATGTGCCCTGCCCACTGCCACTTGAGTCTGGCGATTTTTAGAGCTAATAGGTAAATTTCAAGTGTTATTTCGCACATAAACTCTAGCTAGATACTCGAACCCACTACTAGATAGGCATAAAAAAAAATTAAAAAATTTAAACTGTTTAATTCAATAAAATAAAACAAATACAACACAAAACCAACAGCTACAAAAATGTTGATATTTTAAGATTGTGGTGAGCTATATTGGGGTACAAACGGATACATTAACGGACCTGTGAGGGACTCGTGTGCTTGGGAGGCCATAGGTCAACCCGCTGGGCTACTACGACTTTTTTTTTATAATCTAGCTATACTCCATTTAATTTAGAATTAGAAACCACAACAACATTATATTGCGGCTCGTGAACTGTAATCTCTTTACAATTTGTACTAGAGTAACAATTGACGACACGCAAATAAGGTGACATTAAAACAATTTTATTTTGCGGCTCCCAGACTATTGCACTGTACTATTTGCTAGGTAAGAAATAGTTGACGAGCCGCAATATAATGTTATTGTGGTTTCTAATTCTAAATAAAATGAAGTATAGTTTCAAATAGGCTATAGACCCGTTATTGTCTCCGTTTCCACTAACTCCGTCGCATCGTATGTCCCTCGTCGCGATTTAAAACGGGTTTCCTCACACTTTTTGCGCTGTCGTCGATGTAATTAATGTGGCTGATGTATGGCGTTGGACTGATTAGTAAAGCAAATTGCCATTCGTGAATCCATTAGGTATACTGTAAAAAAACGGCCAAGCGCGTGTCGGGTCACTTGGTAATGGTTCCATGTTAGTCAATCATCCCAGCCTATATATACGTCCCACTGCAGGGCAGTCTCTCAGAATGAGAGGACTTGGGCCGTAGTACTCACGCGGGCCCAGTGCGGATTGGGAGCTTCACAATACAACAAGTAATTAAAAAAAAAAAATTTAAAATATACCTACATAACATATAGGCTGGAATCAAATGATGATGATGATATGCCAAAATATAGCTTATTTATTAGTACTTAGTCTCAGAGCTAAATCGCGGGACGTGGACAGATGGATACACATGACACAACAAGTAATCGGTTTTGACTACAGAACCCTAAAAAAGTCTAAGAGACTTGATGAAATTTTATAAGTTAATTGAAGTGATATGATAAGAGCTCTGATTTACTAAGGAGCGGCGAAGCATGTTGTCTAACACATGCTAATTTCATTAGAGATCGCAGGAACTACTTGGATGCGGCCAGCACTGGACCGATTGTCGTGGAATTCTTCGGAAAAGCCATTGTCCAGCGGCGGGCGTCTTTTGGCTGGCATGATAACATTGAAAACTTCCCTAATCTAGATTGCCTACCGCTCACCATATCAAGATCACTATAAGCAGTCACGACTGGGTACTACATCATTTTTTTCACTGACATCGTGCCTCGCCCAAACACATACCGTTGGTTAATCAACAAAAAGTCATATCACATACGCATTAAGGACGAAAGGTTAAGCTTTTCAAGCTAATGTGTTTGACATTTCGATAGACATGTGCAGATACTCTAAATAAAACGGTTTTAATGAAATGTCAGTTGGAAAGGAGCTGCTCTAAATAATTGACGGGATTGACGACATGTTTAACTGTTGCGAAAATATCCAGATCAATGTTTAAAGGCTAGTTAACTTAGTTGAAAACGATAGTTAAGTACACTTACACTGGCACTGGCACTGGCAGCCTGTGTAAACAAGTATATTGCCTAACAATGTAAAACGGTAGTATCGGTACGTTTGATATTATAAAATCACTAAGCTCAAGCAAAGAATTGATTAGAGGTATAGTTCAGTTCATTTTCACAAGTAACTTCTTATTACGGCTCTTCTTCTTCTTGTAGTGCCCTCTCCCAATCGGAGGTCGGCGATCATTAGAGCTATCTTTATTTTAGAGACTGCCGCCCGAAAGAGGGGTCTCCCGAACCAGTCTCTAAGGTTTCTTAACCAGGAGATACGGCTTCTGCCGGGTGGTCTGCGGCCTTGTATCTTCCCCTGGATAATAAGCTGAAGCAGACCATACTTGTCGTTATGTGTTGTCGTTCTGGCTGATGTTGCGAAGACAGGACTTCTTTCTTCTAGCACGCCTCTTTCCCTCCACTTTTCCCGTCATTATTGCCTCCACAACAACTAAGTAACTAACCATTTCCATTTTATATGTAAAAGGGAAGTGTTATACTTATGATGTTCATTAGCCGTGGAGTGCGACTGCGTGAGCTAAAATAAGGTCGCGAATATTGTGCACAGCGCAAGAATATCATCATCATACCAGCGCCTATACAGATGACTAGGGAGTCATGAGCAGGAGTGAAAGGGATGATAAGGAGGGCCTCACTGAGCAACTTTCACTATGGGAATTCTGCTGTTCCATAAATTTCGGATAGTTGGCGATCAATTAACTCTTGATTAGATGTTATTCTTTCGCGGATTCGGGGCTGGTTCCATAGCAAAAGTTCATCACCTCTTTCACTCCTGCTCATGACTCCTGAATCACCCTGTATAGGTACGTCCCACTGCAGGGCGCACGCTTCTTCAGAGAATGAGAGGGCTCCAGTTTTAAATTTAATTTACAGTTTCTTTTTCTTGTGGTGCCTACTAATTATGAAATCAAATTCATCATCATTTCAGCCGAAAGACTTCCACTGCTGAACATAGGCCTCCCCCAAGGCACGCCAAACAGATCGGTCCTGCGCCATCCGCATCCAACGCGTTCCCGCAACCTTAACCATTCGTCGCTCCATTTTGTTGGAGGCCTACCTACACTGTGTCTTCCGGTCCGCGGACGCCACTCGAGAACCTTTCGGCCCCATCGACCGTCAATTCTACGAGCGATCTGCCCTGCCCACTGCCACTTGAGTCTGGCGATTCTTCGAGCTATGTCCGTGACTTTAGTTCTTGCGCGGATTTCATCGTTTCTGAATCAAATTGATCCCTTCAAAAAAAGGTTGGGACCACTGGGTCAAAGGTTGCAATAAAAATGCCATTTTAAGCAAAAACTCTTTGTTTTCACACGGAACAGTGAACACTGTTCTTACAGTTAGTTTCTCGAATTGATTTAAGGTTAAGTCTAGATTGAAACGTTTTCCACGGCCAGGTTTGCGTAAGATTTAACTGCTCTCGTGACCAATTGGCTAACAGTAACGCGTACATGCAGTTAAAGTTAACTGAATTGATTTTATTTCGCAGCGGGAGTTCGCGGGCGGAGTGTTAGCGGAATTTGAGTTTTGAAGAGGTTAACCCCAAAGGGTAAAACCAAAGGTTAAGCATAGAACTAATGAGAGGAATGGAAATTTTATAGTTTGTATTTCCCTCCAAATCTGACGTCGCTACTTTTTAGTCTCGCCTGCTATAAATGCACACGCGTATAGTTAACTAGCTGTTGCTCCCTGAGAACTACTGAGGTTAAGTAATGAAGTCAAAAAATATGCTTTTTCATGCAATTTTCCCGCCCTCCCTCCGCATAATAAATAAATTCTTCATCATTTCACCCGAAATACGTCCACTGCTGAACATCGGCCTCCCCCAAGGCTCGCCAAACAGATCGGTCCCGCGCAAAATGGATGTGTTTGCGGTCTGCGGTCAGCAGAACGCATCCAGTATGGCAAATCCTTAGAATAACTAAAGTCACCGAATCGAAAAATCGCCAGACTCAAGTGGCAATGGGAAGGGCAGGGCACATCGCTCGTAGAACTGATGGCCAATGGGGCAAAAAGATTCCCGAGTGGCGTCCACGACCGGAAGACGCAGTGGTAGGTAGGCCTCCCACAAGATAGAGCGACGACCTGGTTAAAGTTCCGGGAACGCGTTGGATTCTGATGGCACGGGACCGATCTGTTTGGCGAGCCTTGAGCCCTATGTTCAGCAGTGGACGTCTTTCGGCTGAAATGATTATGATTATTGTTAGTAGGATTTCTTCAGCATGTTCCCCGCTCGCAGCCGGGCCCCACAAGCGTGCGGTGCCATTTGTCACGCCGGTTGACCCAGAGCGGCGCGTGTTGAACGCGCTTTTATTGTGCGTACTCCTAATGGCGGTAACGGGCTTTCGTGTTTGATCTGGGGCACATGAGGCTCTTACATTTAGGATTTTAGGTTTGATAAATGCTAGATTATGTTAGCCCTTCGATGGTTTGACTTATGACTCCCGCTCCCCTAAAAAAAATGTAACTTTTAAAAAAATTGGCAATCTTGGTAGGTATACCAAAAATAAATAATTTTATGACTGAAAATTATGGGAAACGTTACCATTATTGAGTATGAAATTTGGGCAAACGATAGAGAACCGTAGTTTGGATAGCAATGAAAGTACAGTCCACAAAAAGCTTGTGTAAAAATTTACAATTTGTTTGCAAATATTTAAGTACCCAGTCCTAAATAAACATCTAAATTTGTACTTATTATACCTAAAAGGCTTTAGAATAGGTAGCTTAACGAGTCTCTCGGAATAAAATCCTTTTCATTATTGATGACTTTCCCAACCCAACGGGGACGAAGCTTTCCGAAATAGCGCTAACACATCAACTTAGGACTCCCTTGTTTTCAGGGTATTTTTCCAATCAATATCCAAGTGTAAATAAGGCAGTTTAGAATTAAAGTTCTGTTTTCTCGTTTTTGCTAAATCTCGTTAAGGTTCTACAACGCGTTGGATGCGGATGGCACGGGTTCGGTCAACCTTTGGGAGTGGTGGCCTAAGGGGCAAGCTACACAGAAGGGACGTGGGACGGGGGCGCGTCGCCGTCGCAGCGCCCCTTGAACCCGTCTCACGTCTCTTCGGTTCGGTGTGGCTTGCGCCTATGATCAGCAATGGACGTCTTTCGGTTGAAATGATGATGATGTATTGAGCACATCATAAGCGCAGCAATAACGCGACACCAACTCGTCATGGTTACACCTTTGTTTTGACGTGATCAGCCGTAGAACTTCGGTAAAGGCCCAACCGAAGTTTGGTTATACGCCAAAAACTTGGCGTGCTAGCTATCACCATTATTACACAGTAAGACCAATTGTATTTTGTTATCTATCACCGACACAGATAATGACCGCTGTACAGAATGCACTCTTTGTTTCCATTCGCTGTGAAATCTTTCTGATTGACATTCCTAGTTTTTTTTTTTTTTTCATAGAAAACAGTATTAATTTACAGAAGTATTGCTGCTATGCTAAAAATGTGTGAGTTATGTAGGTACTCTATACGTGGTAGCTTGGTGGTGATGACCTCTCAAGTAGAGGATCGAGTACGATGTCCCGCATTTTACAGGCTGTCCCGTATTTCACGCACAAATTTTTTGTTGACGAAACCAAATGGGATATTAGGTACTTTGTCCCGAGACTTTATAATTCGTATATCTACGGATTTTTCTACAGGTGATTTAAGGAATTCTACGGATTTACATAAAATGGATATGGCAACACTGTACTAATCATAACTAGCGTTCATGTAGATTTGTTTCGACTGGTTGTAGGGGTTCCGAGCCAATACTGACCATCGCTCTGGGTCGTTTTTGGTGCAAAGATTGTCCATCGCGGTTCAGCAGGCCAATGCGGCTAGTGTGTTGGGCACCTTTACGTCTGGTGCGATCCGGGGCGATTTATTTGACTGACTTTTTTTTTATTTTATTGTATTTAGTGTACCTGACTGTGTATTAGTTACATTAATAAATATATCCTCTATTATCATAACTACTAAAATTACAGTTTAATTTTCTCTATCGTAGTTATGGCCTTGTTCAGCTCAATGTCATTCATTCATGAATGAATGACACGACCCGCTCCCGTTTTCTTTGATTTTGAGCATCATATTGTCCGCCATTGTAGTCGTAACGGTCGTTTCTTTAGAAAGTGTAGCTTTAACAAGCGTTTTCTTTTACAGATGTCAGATATTGGATGGTGACTTCTTAATAATCGGTAAGTGAATTTTTCTATGTACTTATTTGTATTCTGAAGATGCGCTCTGAAACTTGCGTCGTAGATGTAACAAGTTTGCTATGAATGAAGTATCTTTTTGTATTTTTTACTTTTACAGTCATCCCGTGAAATCCATATATTTCAAACTAAATACAAACTGAAACATGGATGCATGGAAAAAACCCCAGAAAAATGACCAGCGGTTGGAATCGAACCCAGGTCCTCGGCGTTCCATGCCGCGTCGCGTGCCATTTCCCTACACCACCACTGGTCAGACCAATGGTGGTGTAGGTGAGCATGGAATGGCACGCGGCACGGAATGCTGAGGACCTGGGTTCGAATCCCAGCGCTGGTTTGCATTCAGTTTGAAATATGTCGTAGATGTAGACCAAATTTTGGTTTGTATGTTTGTTTGTATGTATCAAAGTTGCTGACATAGATCGGAGAGTTGCCAGAATTTAAGTGGCAATAAATAAATACTAGATTAAAGTGAAATTTGCTTGCCTGCTCGTCATCATCATCATCCCAACCTATAAACCGTATAAACGTCCCACTGCAGCAGACCTCCTCTCAGAATGAGAGGGCTTGGGCCTTAGTTGCCATAAGATTGGGAACTTCACACACACCATTGAATTTCTTCTCAGAGGTTTCCTCATGTTTTCTACCACCGTAAAGCTCACGTTAAATTTCGAACTTAAGGGCCTAAGCACACGGCGTTTTTTAAACGCGCCGTCGACGCGCGTTTGTATCGATACCAACGCGATACGCACGCGGGTTATTTAAAAAACGCCGTGTGCTAGGGGCCTTAAGGCTGTTCTAATGAAATGAATAACGCGCTGTAAACGCGCGTTCCTAAAACGCGCGTCGACGGCGCGTTAAAAAAACGCCGTGTGCTTAGGCCCTAAATTCGGAAAAAACTCGAGCTCTGGTTCGAACCCACGACCCTCTGCTTGAGAGCCCATAGGTCAAACCACTAGGCCACCGCGGCAAAACGAATGAAACAAAAACACGAAAATTAAGTTAACTAATAATAATAATAATAATAATAATAATAAATAAATATTAGGGGACAATCTTACACAAATCGACCTAGTCCCAAACTAAGCAAAGCTTGTACTATGGGTACTAGACGACGATAAACATACTTATATAGATAAATAAATACTTAAATACATAGAAAACATCCATGACTCAGGAACAAATCGCCGGCCCCGGCGAATAAAATGATAATCGCAAAAACGTAACTTTTCAGGAAAAATAAAAAACACATTTTTGCCAATTACTTCTAAACAAGTGGACGTAAACTGATGATAGTCAGCGTTACGGAAAGCTAATTTTTTAAGAATTCTTCTTTTTTTAGTGTCACTTATATAATACATATTATAAAGGAGTTATTTAAAAAATTAGAAGTTAGTGGAAATCGATCATCATCTGTGATTTATAAAGTCGATTATCATTTTATTCCCGCTTTTTCAAGGGTTTAAAATACGTATTGTATGGTTGTTTTATCATTTTATTCTACTATTTTTACGGTTCGATTAGTAAAAATAATAGTTACATATCATCTTATTCTCGTTAATATTGTGAAATTTGTTTTATGATAATGTAATTTATCTGGTATTGCAATGAAACAATAACATGGTAATCAACTTTGGCTTTATTTCAATTATTAGGTTAAAATTAACAGAATCTCGAAAAAAACTAAAGCAATACAATTTATTAAGTACTTATTACTTGATTCTTAATCTTGATCATCATCTTCATCATCATTATTCATTTCAGAGTTCTTTGACAAGGACTCATAAAAAGCATGATAGTAGTTTGGAATATCACCTGCCTTACAAAGGCTAACCAGGTCGTCGTATAATATAATTGGCAAGAGCTGGGTGTATAATACTGGTCTGGTAGTTCGGTTTCAAGAACAGGGCTTGGGCTGACTATAGATTTAAGTGTATGTCTGGTACCTCGCATGCTTCTTAATTTTTGGATTGACTCTGTGTTTATTCGGAAATATTCAGAATCGACGTCATATTAAAATTTGTATTTTAAAATTGACGGCTCTGCAGAAGAAACACTGACTTTCATTATTTTATTATTTATTATTATCGGTTGACTTTGAATCGTTGTTGTGCTTTCATTGCTGATCATCGTTTCGTCCGTTAATATACTTTCTGTATTATTTTCTGGTTGTAGAGTTTCGTCCAAATCAGTAGCATCAAGGGTCCTTGTTTGTTCTTTGTGCTTGTCACCTTCGTAAGCATCAAAAGTCGAGGGCTGGTTGCAGTTCTGGAATATTTGATTTAGACATCGTTTTGATGACCGCTGCAATGAAGATTCATTCAACGCATGCTTTGAAGTTGGTGTCAATTCAGAAGTACAAATCTTGTTATTTCCACCAAACTGTCGGTGAAGGTGATGCTATGAAATCTGTTGCATTCAAAATAAGCGAAATATTTGAAATAGTTGACGGAGTTCTCAATATATTCTGAGTGGCATGTTCGTACATAGCACTTGCAGTTCAAAATCGGAGGCAGGATTTGGGTTGACTTAGGAGCTGCTGTTTGTCTTGGTTCCCCGCTTGCTTTTTGTTTTTTGGACAGGTTCTATGTTCATTTGAGAATATCCAGAATCAAAATCATATTTATACTGTAAAATTGAGGGCTGTGAGCAAGCGACTCTCACTTCCATTATCTGTGTCCATGATACTTTTTGCCCTACCTCATTTTTGACCCAATGTGTATAATTTATTAGTTCTTTTACGTTATAAAACTCCTTTTGAAGCATTTCTTTAACGTTGTACTTTTCTCCGTTGGCTTTCGCGTTCATAATGATTGCATACATCTGGTCCGGGGTGTACACGACTCTATTTTTTAATTCTCTTTCAATGTTGGCGTGCACAGAGTCTCCCTCACTCTGGCCATCATTGTCAAGACTGTGATGGATAGGACTCTGAAGGTCAGGAATTTGGTGACTGGGAGTGTACTGCTCAAGACTATGATGGGCAAGAGTTTGATGTGGACTGTAATCGGGACTCTGATGGGCAGGACTGCGACGGACAGGACTTTGGTGAACCGGACTCTCATTGTCAATACTGTGACAGGCAGGAGTCTGAGGGTTAGACACTAGTGGCTGGGAGAGTACTGCTCTGGACTATGATGGGCAGGAGTTTGATGGACTGGACTCTGATCGGGACTCTGATGGGCAGAACTGCGACGAACAGGACTTTGGTGAACCAAGCTCTCACCGTCAAGACTGTGACGGGCAGATCTCTGAGGGTCAGGACTTTGATGGTTGGGAGTGTACTGCTCAGGTATATGATTGACAAGAGTTTGATGGGCTGAACTCTGATCGGAACTCTGATGGGCAGGACTGCAACGGACAGGACTTTGGTGAACCGGGCTCTCATTGCCAAAACTGTGACAGGGAGGACTCTGAGGGCCAGGACTCTGGTGGGCAGGTCTATACGTCATGCTTGAATTACCGATAATCGTTTTATCTGAGAGTACACTGCTACAATTACTATTCCTCTGTAATGTTTCATCTAAATCATTACCGTCAAAAGGCGACGCTAGTTCTTGTTCTCGGTTATCAAAAATACCTATAGAATTAGACGATGTTGACGGCTGAGCGTCGTTAAGGAATATTTGACTCAGACATCGTTTTGAATTCTTATGAGAGGGTCCTATACAATACATTCATGTGTTGAGGTTGGTGTCAAATCAATAGAACAATTAGTGTTTGTTTCTGGAGTTCCCTTAAGTTGTTGATAAACGATTGAAGGTGATGCTATAAAATTCACAGAATTCAATACGAGGGAAATGTTCGATATATTTGATGGAGTGCTTATTATATTTTGAGAAGTTTTTTCTAAATTATCTGAGTCTCCTCCAATGCTTGAAGAACTCTTACTGCGCTGTAAATTTTGAAATCTCTCTGGGCTAGGCAAATATTCAGACACATCTGGTGAGAAATCTTGGTTCAATTCAGAATCATTTTCTTCGCAATATTTTTTTTTCTCTAGATATTTGTCTTAAATCATATATATGATTCGTAGTCACTACATTTTTATCCATCGCAGTTTATTCTTAATATTCATTAAACGCGATGTCCTTTGTTTGTTCATTGTCACTCACTTCACTTATACTCCAATCACACCAATAATTATATAGTTTTAGAAATCGAACACTAAAAAGCCGACACAATGTTTTCGCGAGCCGGTTTGAGATCACATTGAGAGGCAGTTTGTTATTGTAAATAAACATTGCCACGTACCCTTAGCACTTGACAAGTCGATATAGATCATTGCAATTTACATTCGACCCGTGCAATGTGACAAAAGGATATGGCAAGACGTTTTAGAGTTCCGTTTCAAATGCGTAGTTTTGGTGAGCGCCATTGCACGAACAATATTTAGCGGTTTGCGACGAGAATAAAAAGATAACTGCGCATATCATTACTTAGCGATCTACTTTTGACGAGAACATAATAATATAGATGTTTATCATGCGATGAGCTTTCAGTATTTTATGATAAAATTATTGCAAACTTTTATTCTAGTTACAAGGTATATAAATAAAAAAATTGAAAAGTATTGTATTATGTTTCAATTTTGTCATTTACCGTACAAAAAATACGAAAAAAATTGAGCTGGTGCATTGGCACCTACGGATTCCAAATATGGCATAAAAATAAAACTAAGATAATGGTGGTTATCATTTTGTTCTCCGGAGCCGGCGAAATATTCGTGCTCATCACACAAATAAATGCCCTTACCGGGATTCGAACCCAGGACCTCTTGCTTCGTAGGCAGGGTCACCACCAACTAGGCTAAAGCGGTCGTAAAAAAATAGTTAATTATTGCGGTTTCTAATTGCAACTTCGTATGCGTATGCGCATGATCTTCGTAAAGCGATCTATACGCTCATTAAGATGCTAAGTGTAGCTAAGTAAATAGTAATTAGTGATATGCATCGGATTATTAGGTTAATTATACGTATTAACTTTAGCACCGTAATCAAGTGGCTGACATCAATTCGATATTATAAAGACGGAAAGGGATAGAAAAATGTAGTTTTCTATAAGTGTGATAGAGACATTTAAATAACCTCTACCAATAACTCAGAAATTAATAAATATGAACAGACTAATGTATTGTTTTCTAAGCGATGTACAATAAAGTGTCATTGTATTATATTGTACCAGCTGTTTCCCGCGACTCTGTCTGTTAAGGATTTATTGATCGCTATCCCGCGGGAACTGTGTCATTTTCAGGGATAAAAAGTATCCTTTAGGTTAATCCAGGTTAAAAACTGCTTGTGTACCAAATTTCAACAGAACCCGTCGAACCGTTCTAGCGTGAAAGAGTATCAACATCCATACATCCACACAAGCTTTCACGTTTATAATATTATACTAGCTGTTGCCCGCGACTCCGTCTGCAATGAATTCGTTTATCTTCATCCCGTGGGAACTATGCCATTTTCCGGGATGAAAACTATCCTATCCTTTCCAAGGGTCTCAAACTATCTCCGTACCAAATCTCATCTAAATCGGTTCAGAGGTAACTGATAAACAGACAGACACACTTTCGCATTTATAATATTATATTCATCATCATCATTTCAGCTGAAAGACGTCCACTGCTGAACATAGGCCTCCCCCAAGACTCGCCAAACAGATCGGCCCTGCGCCGGCATCCAATGCGTTCGCGTTACCTTCACCAGGTCGTCGCTCCATCTTGTTGGAGGCCTACCTACACTGCGTCTTCCGGTCCGCGGAGGCCACTCGAGAACCTTTCGGCCCCATCGGCCATCAGTTCTACGAGCGATGTGCCCTGCCCACTGCCACTTCATTCTAGCGATTCTTCGAGGCTATGTCCGTGACTTTAATTCTTGCGCGGACTTCATCATTTCTAATGCGATCCCGAAGAGAAACTCCAAGCATAGATAGCCCTCTCCATCGCCCTCTGAGTGAATTTGAGTTTTCTTATGAGGCCCATCGTTAGCGGCCACGTCTCAGTGCCATAAGTACATAAAGTGCCATAAGTGTCTATTTAGGTTTTGTTGCGAACCGCACTTTCCGCTGGCGTTCGTGTCATCACAATGTGTTGTTTGTTTGTTTTTTTTTATATGTTTTTGTGTTTAGTTTTTAAATAGGTCCCACTTAAAAACAGCGTTGCGGCTTGTCCTTTCCTGTCAACTATATTTCCTGTGTAACGAATATGTGTAAATAAACATCTCTCTCTCTCTCTCTCTCTCTCATAAGTCATCAATGGCAAGGGCAGCACACACTGGTCAAAGACTTTTGACTGGAGACATTGCGGTATATTGGACAAGATCGGTATATTCGTCAACAACTTCGAGCAGTCTCTCCGATATTACTATATTAAGTAAGGATTATTACTGGTACTGTAAATAAGATTCTAAAATCCCAATAAAATGAGGATGGCTAATAAAATACTATTACTGCACAAGTGCAGACGTTTAAAAATAAGCAAGCGTCCATTCCGTCCGCGTTATGGAATAATCCACATACCGTCACAATCGTTGGGACGTCACGTACATAACGCATAACATCCTAGATTACTGTTGGTTGCGCGTGGTGCAAGCCACGAGCGGATTAGACTCGATATCGCGATGCTGTTAATGACAATAACTATAAAGCGGATTTTATACCATCCGGAAATTCGCTTGAACATTTTTACGATACCGCGGTACTCTTCAATAATATTGTGATGTAAGGACTATAGGTAGTTTAAATAAATAAATAAAAATAAAATAAATAAATATTAGGGGACAATCTTACACAAATCGACCTAGTCCCAAACTAAGCAAAGCTTGTACTATGGGTACTAGACGACGATATACATACTTATATAGATAAATAAATACTTAAATACATAGAAAACATCCATAACTCAGGAACAAATATTCGTGCTCATCACACAAATAAATGCCCTTACCGGGATTTGAACCCAGGACCTCTTGCTTCGTAGGCAGGGTCACTACCAACTAGGCTAAAGCGGTCGTTAAATGGTCGTTTTATGATTAATTATGTACAGTACCCGGTCATAAAGATTGCACACGGTCTTTGAAAAAAGACTCGGCTAATGTCGGAAATATGCAGTCTTTTTCCAATGACCGATGTGTTTTTTGTGTGTTACACACACACTCACAAATAAACACATCGGTCTTTGGAAAAAGATTGCAAATGTCCGACATTTGCCGAGTCTTTTTTAAAGACCGTGTGCAATCTTTATGACCGGGTACTGGTACTTATAGATAAGGCTTTTCTATGAATAAATTCAGTCTTTACGCAACACTTGTGCTGTTTAATTGTCTTCATAAGCCTCCGCCCCACATGGCGACCCTGCCACGTGAGGTGTCGAATTCGTGAATCGGAAGTGCGACCGCTGCCCACTGCTACAGATCGTGATAGGCGTAGATACGCATATGTGCATGTGATAACATAGTAATAGTTATTGATAGTCTAATCTAATCCATGCCAATAACTCACATCTCAACATGTGTATGCACACACGCCCCACTGCAGGGTACAAGCCTCTTATAGCTCATTTACACTCGCGTACGAGTGGCGAGACGAACTGCGAGACAAGCAACGAGACGAGAGTGTGAATTGCCTCGCCTCGCGCCTCGTCTCGTGATTTGCAGGCTCGCGTCCGGAGCGAGACGACGAAACGAAGCACGAGGCGAGAGTGTAAATCAGGTATCAGAATCGCGTCAGAGTCCCGCGCGAGTCCAGTACGGCTTGAGAACTTCAGACACACCATTGAATTTATTTGCAGGTGTGTGCAGATGTTTTCCTGCACCGTAAAGCTTAAATAAATGCTCGGTTTGTAGGTTTAATATATAAATATTAAAATAGCGATAAAATTTAATTTGTTTATGAAGGTTTTGTGACCAAGTAAGACCGTTATTACATAATAGGATAGTAGGATTGAAATCTGTCGTTTCATGTGCATTTTAACGTATGTGACTTTCAGTGCTAGTTTCAATGAGGTCTTGGTAGATTAGTCTTCAGTTGTCTGTTAATGACATTAGTCTTTTATAGGATATCGTCGGGGATAGTGCAATACCGCGTAACTTGCACTGGTAAATAATGCGTATCTGCACAACACCCATAGGGAAAATCCGCGTAACTGGCATTGGTTAATACCGCGATCTAACAAATGTAGCCAAATTAAGATTTTCCGCCAACGAACGTAAAATCCTGATTAGAATATCGTTGGCGGGAAATCTTAATTTGGCTAATTTGTATTATTAGTGGTATTAACCACTGCCAGTTACGCGGATTTTCCCTATGGGTGTTGTGCGGATAAGCAGTATTTACCAGTGCTAGTTACGCGGTATTACACCATCCCCGGCGATTTATAATCTTAAGCTTATTTAATCTAATCTGCTAATCTTAGCAGCTAATCAAAATCGCTAAAGCGCCCGCTCCCGCCGCCGCTAGTAACTCACTCGCGTGGCATACTGCGGCGAGCGTGCGACGACCCAAATACCCGCCTCTAACGGTGCGTGTGCGCCGACCTTTACTTCGGATCCGTGCGAAGGATGGCTGTCAAAGTCATTCTGCCAGCTGTCACACTGTCATGTTCCATAACCCAGTTCGAAGCTAATGAAATAACGTCTTTTCTTAACCCTTATACCAATTGACATACGTCCACTGCTGCCTTCTCTCAGAATGAGAGGGCTTGGGCCGTAGTTCCCACGCCGGCCCTGTGCGCATTGGGAACTTCACACACACCGTTGAATTTCTTCGCAATTGTTTTCCGCCGCCGTAAAGCTCATGGTAAATTACAAATGTAATTCCGCACATAAATTTCGTAAAACTTAGAGCTGCGAGCCGGGAGTTGAACCCACGACCCTCTACTTGAGAGGCCATAGGTCAAACTACTAGGCCACCACGGCTTTTTTTCAATACATTAGAAAGAAAGTAAGAAAGAAACATTTATTTGTGACAAACAACCAATAGGCCTATGAAATGAACGTACATGATCTTAAATTAAAAAAGAAAAAATGTCGCAATGATATATTTTCCTACTCCTTTTCTTTTTACAAAATTGGTAGCAACTTTTTGTAGTGGTAGAGCCATGTTGTAGCTAGCCGCTGCATCACGAATGGGCCGGCTCGTCCGGGGCAGTACCACCCTCTCACAGAACACCGGCGTGAAGCAGCAGTAATCCTGCTTGCGTTTCGTACGGTCAGTGAGAGTGCCGGGGGCCCAATACCTCACCCCTTCCCTCTCCCCTCCCTCTCCCCCTTCCCCTATTCCCTCTCCTTTAGGGCCGACAACGCACTGGCATCGTGTAAAGCGCTGCGGGTGTCTATGGACAGTGGTGTTCATTTAACATCAGGTGACCCACTAGTTCGTTTGTCTGGCCTATCTAACATAAAAAAAAAAAAAAAAACCACGAAAGCAAGGTAAAAACTAGAAACCACAAATATTTTAACCTTAATTAAATTGACATTGACCCTAACAGTAAAATTTTATACTGTCAATATCTGGTTTATAAATTAATATGCATCTGTGAATCTGCGTAGGCGCATCCAGCCATTGGCAAAAAGAAAAATATCCTTCAAAAGTTTTAACGGCAAAAACGCCAACAGTTTCATCATTAGTGAATTGAACAAAAGTCAATTAACTTATTTAGTGAATTTTAAATTTGCAGGGTTCCTGTACTGTCCCAAATGTCTATCGTTTGCCCGAATTTCATTTGCCATATTGTATCGTTTTCCATAATTTTCCTTTGATAAAATTTATTTCAAATGTAATTTTTGAAAAAAAATATCTACGCCCCAACCCATCTCATTCTAAGAGGAGGCCTGTGCCCTGCAGTGGGACGTATATAGGCTAGAATGATGACGATAATTTATTTTATTTCTGAAACAGTATTTACTTCAGAATAGGGATGACGACTGGGTTAAAAATTTGTCATTCTAATTAGTCCGTCAGTTAGATTATGGGAAAATATGGGACACGTATTTTTTGGTTTATCAAATTATTAAAAATCGACAAAGATATAGATCATCAAACTTCCGGAGTGGGGGTTTGTGACGTCACCCTTAGGTAAAAATTGTACCATATAGTGACGTTACTCGAAACTTCTAAGCACTGTATCCTCCTCATTTTTTGTTTGTCAAACAAAAGAAAAAATACGTGTACAATATTTTTTGATAATCTAACTGACGGACTAAACAGTTTTTTTTAGTCGTCTAGCCTATTTTCACCTGACTGTCGAAGGAGGGTTATGTTTTCGAGCGTATGTATTTATGTATCATTCTTTGGCACGCCCTGCAGTCTAAACGACTCAATGGATTTTGAAGTTTAGGTGTCATTGGATTCGTCTCAGTTCCGAGAGTGACATAGGGTCACCTATATTTTCCCGGAATTTCCATAGGAACGGGAATTATACATTCGGGTTTTTTCATCTAGTATCGAAATTAAAGTTATTATAAAACAAATCTAACCTAACCTTACTGTATTCTATGAAAGAAAGAGCTATTTTATTTGTGACAGCAAATTAACATAGATAACATAGCCAAAAAATAATTAAAAAAAAACAATAAAAGTAAATATAAGAAATGATGAAATCCGCGCAAGAACTAAAGTCGCGGACATAGCTCGAAGAATCGCTAGACTTAAGTGGCAGTGGGCAGGGCACATCGCCCGTAGAACTGACGGCCGATGGAGCCGAAAGGTTCTCGATCGGCGTCCGCGGACCGGAAGACGCGGTGTAGGTAGGCCTCCAACAAGATGGAGCGACGACCTGGTGAAGGTAGCGGGAACGCATTGGATGCGGATGGCGCAGGGCCGATCTGTTTGGCGAGCCTTGGGGGAGGCCTATGTTCAGCAGTGGACGTCTTTCGGCTGAAATGATGATGATGATGAATAAAAGTAAAAAAACACAATGAAAAAATAACATGCTTGTGTCACAAATTGGTCCCAAATCAGCAAAAGATTGCCAATCTGGCGAACGGCGCTGATCTTCCATTGGGACCATCAAGCCATATGTAAGTATAACATGACATTTCCAAAAAATCCTGAAAAATGCATATATTTATGGCAAACGTTGTTAGTAGATGAAATTCGGAAAGTAAAAATCACACAATCGAAAATATGCGGCTCGCAACTCAAAAAATTAGGGTATGTATTACAATACCGAAGTACGAAATACCGAATGTATTAAAACATCGAATGGGTCAAAAGACCGACACGTTTTTTTTCTGAAACCGTTAACTTTTTAAGATTGTTATAAAACAAACCTAACCTAACCTAATGGGTTCTGTATGATGCCGTTTTAATAAATTCTGATAAGTTTACGGTTTCAGAAAAAAATCGTGTCGGTCTTTTGACCCATTCGATATTTTAATACATTCGGTCTTTCGTACTTCGGTATTGTAATACATACCCAAAAATTACGTAGGGTCCCTCACTCTCTTTATCTCTCCCATTTAACCTTTAATTTAAATTGACATAGCACCAGACACGCTATGAAACGTTAAAATAGCCGAAACTGTCGAACCCTAAATTCCAAATAATAAATGTAAGCAATTTTCCTTAAAACAACGTAACTGTGACAATGAACCGCGGTTTTAACCGAACCCTAGTTACTTACCGTTTGTAACGGTGCGGCTATTACCATGGTTAAATAACTCCTTAACTAACCATTAGCGACATATAATTAATGTCAAGTTCAATTAGTTGTTTTGATTGACTCGTGAATAGAGGCGCTATCATCATCATCAACTCCACCTATACCCAGAAGAGACCATACTTTTTAGGGTTCCTGCCCAAAGGGTAAAAACGGGACCCTATTACTGAGACTCCGCTGTCCGTCTGTCACCAGGCTGTATCTCATGAACCGTGATAGCTAGACAGTTGAAATTTTTACAGATGATGTATTTCGGATGCCGCTATAACAACATATACTAAAAAAAAGCAATAAAATAAATATTTAAGGGGCTCCCATACAACAAACGTGATTTTTTACCGTTTTTATAGATAATGGTACGGAACCCTTCGTGCGTGAGTCCGACTCGCACTTGGCCAGTTTTTTTTCTAAGCGATATAGTGCTTAAGACCCAGATGAGATACATAAGTTTTGTAATTTTGGAAACTATTTATGCATTTTTAAGGTTCTTTATCCCGCTAATCTTTCACCGTAAATCTCGTGGTTAATTTCAAATATAATAAATTCCGAAAAACTCAGAAGTGCCCGGATTCGATCGAACCTACGACTCTGCTTGAGAGGGGATAGGTCAAACCACTAGGTCACCACGGCTCCCAGAACCTGCATACACCTGATAAGAAATTCAATGGTGTGTGTGTGAAGTTTGCCCTGTAGTGGGACGTATATAATCTGAGATGAATCCCGCTATACCTAAACCGAAACCGTTTATAGTATAAATCTTCCCAGGTGAACTTTTCGCTTCGAGTCCTTATCTTTCAAAACAAACGGTATCGTCATAGTATTAAGGTTCAAATTTAATGTAATGGCTCGAAGCGAAAAATTCACCTAGGAAGATTTATGCTATAAATGTGTCTTCGCTCGTGCGGTACAGGAGCTGGGGTGCTATTGCGATAAAGGTGGCCGGGAGAGGTGCGGGCGGCAGGCACACAAGGCGCGCTCGCCGCCCGCACCTCTCTCGGCCCCCTTTGTCGTCATAGCCCCAGCCCCTGTACCGTGCGGGCGAGGAGGACTCATTATTCCTACACGGGCGGTTCTCCCGCCGCGGGAAACCGCAACCGCCACTAGACACAATTTTATGTGGAAGTTGTATGGTGCAAACTACACTGCGCAGCACCGTCGAGCGGTTTCCCGCGGCGGGAAACCGCCCGTGTAGTATGGGCCTAACGGTTTAGCTATTACTAGCTTTTGCCCTCGACTCCGTCCGCGTGGAATTAGTAATTTGGGCAGCTTATTTTTTTTATCCAATTTGCTTTTTCATCAATTATGGCTCTCCATAGTTCCTTCCGGAAGAAGTGAAACTTCATAATAAACCAACCCGCTCCCAATCCGCCTCCAACCCGCTCCTAACCCGCCCCCAACTCGCTCTAAACCCGCCCCAACCCGCCACCATCCCGCTCCCAACCCACCCCCAACCCGCTCCGAACCCACCCCTACCCGCTCCCAACCCGCTTCCAACCCGCACCAACTCGCTCTCAACCCGCCCCCAACTCGCCCCCAACCCGCTCCCAACCCGCCCCCAACCCGCCCCAAACCGCTCCCAACCAGCTCCCAACCCGCCCCCAACCCGCTCTCAACCCGCCCCCAACTCGCCCTATTTAACTGAAAGAATTTTTCAAATCGGAGCAGTAGTTCCTGAGATAAGCAAAAACCCCCGATTTTGAAACATTCTTCCGCTCCGCTCCGCTCCT
The DNA here is from genome assembly GCA_947563465.1 of Archips xylosteana. NCBI lineage: Eukaryota > Metazoa > Arthropoda > Insecta > Lepidoptera > Tortricidae > Archips > Archips xylosteana. The sequence continues at coordinate 16,748,872 of OX387364.1, forward strand.
ATTGGTGTTAGCGTAACCTTCCTCGATAATCTAACACTGAAAGAATTTTTCAAATCGGAGCATTAGTTCCTGAGATTAGCGCGTTCAGACAAACAAACAAACAAACAAACTCTTCAGCTTTATAATATTAGTATAGATTAGTATAGATTAAAACTTGAAAGTTTCTATGAATAGATGGATGTGTTGATGTTTGTTACTCTTTCACGCTAAAACTATTTGACGGGTCCTGATGATTCGAAATTGTTTTAGTACATACATGAGTATGTAGCCAAAACACGACGCAGCTGCACTATCTCTTGTGATTGATAACGACGGATAAACAGCTCTTATCTTTAGTGGATCGCTGGCTCGGTTCAGAGAGTAAAGGTGCTGGAAAACTTCGACGATCAATCAAACAATCCGTTATTCATATAGTATTTTAACCATGTTAATACAAGATTTAGTCGTTTAGGTTCATTTCATCACATTCCTACTTCGTCAACATTCCCATTTCATCCATATTCCCATTTCGTCCTTTTCCCACTTCGTCCACATTCCCAGTTAGTCAACATTCCCATTTCGTCCACAATCCCACTTCGTCAACATTCCTAGCCGATTTTAATGCGGTTTTCGCTATCACTTAGCTTAATTCTCAGGGAAGATTTTATTTTTTGATTTAGGTATTCATGTTAAGAAAAATACTTGCTAAGCACGGTGCGGGTCAATACTATTCAGATACACTACCAATTTCGTTACTATTTTGTTATGAAATGGGAATGTGGACGAAGTGGGAATGTGAACGAAATGGGAATATGGACGAAATGGGAGTGTTGACAAAATAGGAAGTGGACGAATTGGGAATTGATTATGGACGAAATGGAATTGCTGACGAACTAGGAAGTTGACAAAATGGGCATGTGGATGCAGTGAATCTAAACAGATTTAGTCAGATGAATATAAAATTTCATATTGATGACTGGATAGCTATGGGTAGAGAACCTGACTCCGAAGCTTGAGGAGGGTTCGATCGCCTGTCGGAAATGATATTGGTTTGAAATAAGTTTTGTTAAAAATTCTACTTTTAATACAAGCTTTTGTTGCTGACTGTACTTTTTGCTCCTGGTTACCAAAGTACTCGTCAAGACGAATCAAACGAGCCCAAACTCGATGCGGTCGTGCCGTTTTATTACAGTCTCTACGGCCACCTTCCAGCTCCATCAGATCAGCTCCATGTCGCAATAATATTGCATTTGTCATCCGATTTGAGATTACCATGAGCTTTATGCTGAAGAAAAACGTGAGGATGCACAGTGCACACATCTGCGAGAAAATTCAATGGTGTGTGTGAAGTTCCCAATCCGCAATGGGCCCGCGCGGGAACTACGGCCCGAGCCGTGTCATGTTGAGATGAGACCTGTGCCCTGCAACACGTTATTCTCTGGGTTTATGATGATGATGATGAATCGTAATTCCGTCCGATAGCCGTATTGCCCAGTTTCCTGAGTTACAATCTTTAGCAATAAACCTCAACTGTAAATACTGGGTGCGTAAGCGCAGAAGCCGGCAATAAAATACTGAGCCAATAGAACGCTTGGATTGCCGAAGTGAAATTTGTATTGTAGTATAAATCTTAGTACACTAGCCCTACAAATATTATGAATGCTGTGTCCTATTGTCATTATTTGAACATTTGTAATTATTTACTTTTCTTATCGTTGTAAAAGGTTATAATTACTATACTAAACGGGACTTATCACGCAATAAATATTTATTTATTTACCTCGACGTTTCGGCCACATTGCATGATAAGATATTGGGACACGTTATTTTTATATATTACCAGCTGTTGCCCGCGACTCCGTCCGCGAAGAATAGGGGTATAAAAAATAGCCTACGACCTGTACTCAGACCTACCGAGTATAGATAAAAAAAGTTTCATAATAATCGGTCAAGCCGTTTCGGAGGAGTTCGATAACAAACACCGTGACACGAGATTTTTATATATTAGATAGAAGATTAGACAAGAATATAGTCGGGACTCGGGATTAAGTACCGGGTGATAATAATTACAACACTAACGTATATAATATAAACATCTCTGATTGATATCATTACAATACAAAGATAGTAAAACTGAATGGTACTTTCCACGATTTACTCCTTATTTTGTACCACACGCAAGCACAATGGACTTTCTATTTCTGATACCATCTTGTTTTGCAAATGACCATAGAATCAAGATAGGTTTTGAACTATGACCAACCTTGATCATCATCATCATTTCAGCCGTAGGACGTCTACTACTGGACTAACTGGACATAGGCCTCCCTCATTGATACCCAATCATTACGGTTGGAAGCGGCTTCTATCCACCTTGAACCTGCGTCCTTTACGAAATCGTTCGTCTACCTCATTGGTGGACGTCACACGCTGCGTTTGCTAGTCCGTGGTCTCCATTCGAGAACATTTGGGCCCCATCGGCCATCTGTTCTGCGTGCTATATGGCCTGCCCCATTTCAACGAGCTAAATCCGTTTGCATATTATGTCGGTGACCCTGGTTCTTCTACGGATCTCCTCACCAACCTTACTATCATACTATCTCACTCGCAAAATAAAGTTAGCGCCATTCACGAAGATGCATGAATTTGTCAAAATTAGACATTAATGACATTGTAATAAGAGCCACGCTACACGTCATCATGAATGACTCGATCTGTACCTATCTTAAACATTGCGGAAATGTACTAAGTGATTATTAACCGAATTAAAAAAGGTAGAAGTAGGTACATTTTAAAATGAAAAAAAATGGCAATAAAAAATAGTTTATTAAAAGAAGGTATTTTTTTTTATAAAAATGTTTACCGTTGGTCCCACACTAGGCAAAGCCTGACACGTGGCAACTATATAAGATTCCGGGTACAAAAACATTAAATTTTTAAAAATAAGAAATAAACTTGAAACAGAACAAAAATCTAGGTAGGTATAGTATAAAATAAATAAAATAAAATAATAAATCTTTATTCAAAATAGGTTTTTACAATATAAAACTTAAGTCTAAACAAATTAAAAGTGAAGAATGACACATGCCTGAACTAGGAAGATCCTGTGTCTCAGGCGAAAAAAGGACTTACACAACTAGACATATATGAATATGAATTTATTTATTAATTATGAACTATATGAATTAAGTTAAATTTAATTAAATTAACACTTGCAGAAAAAATAAACCGCTATGTAGGTAATCTTAGTACTAAGGTAAATTAGGAAACATTATTAACAATAACATAAAAAGTACCTATTATCAAAACAATGTTTATTTAAACAAAGTCAATAATTTAAACATATATTAGATACTTATAAATCCGTGTATGATGTGTTTTCCAATATTGCTTGTTATACATTTTTTTATTAGGTACGACAATCAAGTATCAGTGTCATCAAAAATTGCGAACTGTAAAGTCTAAACTTAAGAATAATTATAGCGTAGGAGTAAATTTTCAACCTCACATATTACTGACTCAGATACACAGAAAAAATCTTTCCAGGTGATTTTTTCGCTTCAAGCCCTTATCTTTCAAAACAAACGGTATCGCCATAGTATTAAGGTTCAAATTTAATGTAATGGCACGAAGCGAAAAATTCACCTGGGAAGATTTATACTATAGATATGTATGAGACTCGTATTACTATCGGTTACAATGAATGAAATGAAAATGTCCATAATACTCGTATTATCGGTTACTTAGGTACCGCCTGTGCGTAGGGAACGCATTGTCCCAGCAAATCACAGACCACAACTCACGGCTCAATTAAGGACACAGCCTTTATTGAGGAAGCGAGATATCTCGGTTACAGACCGGTTGTGACTTACGCGACGACTCGGCGGGATGATAATTCATTGCGCCGGCGTCCTTTAGCCGCACAGTAGCTATTTGACAACATACGCAATGGATTGCAAAATAGGTCGTGAAGATTTGTCGAGCGTATAATAGAGGTGGAGTAGCTTAGTCAATGAGTGCAATGTGAGTCAAGATAGTTGAACCCCACTGAAGCTCCAAACGCATAGACAGCGGAGGCGTAGGGTGACGGTCGTAATATTCTAACTTGTATGAACGAGTTCCCGATACGGTACCGCACAACCGTTCATACAAGTTAGAATATTACAACCGTCACCGCCACGCCTCTGCTGTCTGTGTTTGAAGCTTAATGTTATAAACGTGAAAGTTTATATGGATGGATGGATGTGTGGATGTTTGTTAAACTCACGCTAAACGGTTTGAGGGACCGTGATGAAATTTTGCACACAGATAGTTTATAACTTCGATTAACATATATGATACTTTTATCCCGGAAAATTGCATAGTTCCCGCGGTTCAGCGGTTAAAGCGCGATGAGGTAACAGACAGACAAACACCTTTCGCATTTATAATCTAGACACGCGGCAGCGTGTCAAGCCAAGTTCAAGCAAAGGAACTGGCTAGCCAGCGCCGATATTGGTTAATCCACTGACAGTATTTTTAATTCAAAAAATAATCAAGTTCATTTTGAATACCTACTTTACAAAGTCTTTAAGCTACGTCCTTTTTTATTAGCCTCCGTTGGATAAGGACGGAAATGAACGGCAACTCTTACGGTCAGTGTCAAACATTGTCGCATATAAACCGCATCCCGCCGGCGCCTGCGCATATAAATAGAACACGCCGCTACAACGATCTAGGGCTTGGCCGGTTTTGATTATCTTTACTATAATTTGACGATAAACTTAATTTAATGATTATAAGGGAATTGTTGGAGTGCCACTTTATTGTGCTGAGTTGTTATTTAGGTTACATTATCGTCCGAGGAGGGAGGGACAGTTTTAGTACTTAGTAGAAACGTACAACTTTGCCCGCTTTTTGCGATCTTTTACTTTTTTTAGAGTCAATTGGTCCATATTGTGCAACTTTATCTGTGGCACTCACATATTGACATACTTTTCTTTGTGTCGATGAGAACACTACATTTAAAATGAGTTTCCGTACTCTAGAAAACGGGCCTCAAACAGGCGGGCCAAAATATTGAAAAAATTTCGAGATTGCCCACATTTGTTTACACTTTTATAACTTCGGGATTATCAATTTTATGGTCATGATCCTTAAAGTCTAATAATCTAGAATAGGCATAGCAACGTTGTGTCGTATTATTAGTCCTTTAAGTAATATATTTTACCTCCAAAATCGTGTGGGCAAAGTCGTAAAAAAAAATTTGAAATCCTTCATACAAAATCCTGGATATGCTAGGGTTGTCAATTTTTACTTATTGCTTTTAAATAATTTATTGAATCAGGCGTTACTTTGCGGAGGTCCATATTAATGAACTAAAACAATTACTTTGCTCACCCGCGACCTTGAAGTTCGCGGGTGAGCAAAGTAATTGTTTTAGTTCATTATTGCTTTTACCCGACTACGACTAAATAAGGTCCAGTATGATATTAATATTTTAATTTGGTCGTAACGGCCCTGGCACCTAATTTTTTCCTTTTTTTTTTTTGTTGAACGTTGCATACCGAAAAAAATATTTAGAATTTATTATGCTTGTTTATATTCAGTAAAAGAAAATTAAATACGTATTATTGCATATCATTTCAAAATATCCTGCGTGGGAACTACGGCCCAACCCCTCTCATTCTGAGAGGAGGCCTGTGCCCTGCAGTGGGACGTATATAGGCTGGGATGATGTTGATGATGATTTTATATAACATACTAGTGACAACCCTAAGGGTAAAATTTTGCTGGGCAAAGTTGAAGAAAGTAATACGAAAAAACGTTCATGACATTGCCCAATACCATAATTACAAAATTAATAGAGATAAGGTGTTGAGATTTTGTCTACATCGTTTTTAAACTGAATATTAGTTACAGTTAAAATTAAATACTTGTGGGACTTTCCTGGCATAAAATACACTCGAAGTTTTTTCGTCCTAATTGGCCCGCCAAAAAACACGTCCGCACTCCAAGCCAGCTCACGCGTGACAGAAGATCAGTGTTGCCAGGTCCAATTTGAAAAAGTCAGAAGATATGAGCACTAAAAATCAGTAGATTGAAAAAAAAATCAGTAGAATGTTTTTCCATAGTACATACATACCTAATAATAAGTTCTTAATGCTTTCCAGTTTAGTTTTTTCTTTACAGGATTTTAATATTTATTTTTTTATTTCATCGATATATTTTTAAATTGCTTAACTAATTAATGTACTTTACATTATTTTTATCTGCAAAAATATAAAGTTACCTATCACAAGAGACAAGAGATCAAATATAATAAATAAAATATGAAACAATGTTTATATAATGTGCACTACAGCCAAACCCAAAAAATATACATTGAGGCACCTCACCTCGTGACGATTCGTCACCCGCTATCCCTGTGCACTATCCATTCATTTCGGGCTCCCTCCCGCCAAAACATTAACAATATTGACATAAGGTGCCTCCATGTATATTTTTTGGGTTTGGTTGTAGTGCACACTATATGTATAAACATTGTTTCACATTTTATTGATTGAAGATACGTTTAATTTTACGCATTCGATATTCCGAATTGATTAACGTTTGTTTGATTCAAAAAAGTTGACCAGTTACCAATAATGCCAATAGTCATGGGTATCTTTTCCATATAATAATTAATTTCGCTAACCGAAATTCCCGAAGTAGAAAATCAGTAGATTCTTGTGGAAATTCAGTAGATCAGTAGCTATACCTGGAATTCAGTAAATCTCCTGAGAAATCAGGAGACCTGGCAACACTGCAGAAGATAGATACGCGTCAACCGATAGGCCAGTGTTGCCAGCAATATGTTTAGCTAAAAGCCACAGATTATAATGTAAGTGTATTTGTAACTATTTTTGGTAAATTACCCTTTTACTGAAATGTGACGCGGTGGGCAAAGCTATAATGAAAAGGCAAAGTTGTAAGTTTTTACGGTACTATACAGGGTAATTTTTAGGGTTCTGTACCCAAAGGGTAAAAACGGGACCCTATTACTGAGGCTCCGCTGTCTGTCCGTCTGTCACCAGGCTGTACCTCGGGAACCGTGATAGCTAGAGAGTTGAAATTTTCACAGATGATGTATTTCGGTTGCCGCTATAACAATAAATACTACGAATGTGATAGACTACTTTTTAATGTTATAGGTACAGTCATGGACTTTAATTCATGAGCCACCAGTGGCGAAGGGTACTAACAACCCGATTCCCCCCGGGTTGACGAAACTTTCGAAGTTACGAAACGCTTCTCTTCCATAAAACTACACTTTAAAGAAGAGGATAAATGGGGTTTTTAGATTTTATACTCCGGCTTTACTTGCAAAAATTTTCACGCCACGCCACTGAGCCACCATGGAACCTTTTCAAAGGAAAAGTCATTACGATTTTCCTTGTTAATTAATGCTATTCACTATAACGTTTACTGTGAAATGGTTCCATGGTGGCTCATGAATTAAAGTCCTTGACCCTACTTATCATGACTAACATCACAAAAACTTTAGGCTCCTTGGGAATCGACTTGTTCCGGCACCACGCTACTGGTGCTAACGGCTTCACAGTACAAGCCTTCGCAATTTTCGCAACCCATAGTTAATTGGAGTATTTTTAATTTCTGTTAAACGTAACGGCGCAGTGACCGGTGCGCATGCGTCATGTTTCACGCCAGGCAAGGTCATGCGTTCCTTACTTAACGTATGGGCGAAGGCAGGAGAGGCTGCCTTGTTGAGTTTCTTTCCGGAAAAATGCGTTCTTTTGAATTTTCTTCCTGCTTATTCCCCTAAATTCAAGTCTAGAGTGAATGAGCATTTACTAGGCAAGCGTGCTCCATCGTAGGCCTCATCTTCGCTTTCCATCAGACGTGTTGTGGTCAAACGCAAGCCTATATTGTATAAAAAAATCTTCTCAACAGGGTTTTCCGAACCGGTGGCAGATTCTTGGACGTTCATAAGAGCTTCAATGGAAGCCTGAAAAGCATTAAACCATTTGACTTTGACGTTAAGGCTGCGGGTAAGGGTGCCTTATCACAAGAAATGTGCTCTGCTACATTGCTATGGAAGCGTTTGATATCCGCCAATCCTGTTCATTGATCCAGGTAGTACAAGGGTCATACGCATTTTTTTTTGTTCTAAGGTCGCGGGTGAGCAAAGTAATTGTTTTAGTTCGCGTTACCTTAACTACCACGTGAATGAACCGTGTTTCTTATCTAATATATAAAAATCTCGTGTCACGGTGTATGTTATCGAACTCCTCCGAGACGGCTCGACCGATCTTTATGAAACTTTTTTCTCCACATTCGGTAGGTCTGAGAATGGGTCGTAGACTATTAAAACCTACCCCTATTCTTCGCGGATAGCGGATATTTTCACAACTTATTCAATTTCTGCTTCAATTTACCATGTGGTGTGTCTATATTCAAAGAAGCAACGTGCAGTGGCGTAACTATAGAGCGGCAGGGCTGGCAAAATGCCACGGGCCCCCGACCCTAGAGGGCCCCGGCCCATGAGGCCGCAAGCTCAGAAATAACATTAAAACTAAATTATAACGTGACGATTTTTACTGTGAGGCTCCCATCTAAAGTATTAGGTCTCAGATGGTATAGTCATGCCAGTGACAACGCGTAAGCTTATGCCTTGGGCCGCTGAAGCGTGTACCGTGATTTACCTCGTGGGTAATAAATAGCGAAGAATTATGAACTGCGGAGAACCAGCATAAGTGCTGAATAAATGGAGAATCGTGGATGCAGCGTCCGCGTTTAAACATTAGGTACTTGTAGTTATTCAAATGCGGATCGTTATTACAAAGGTACTTAGGTATTACCATGTACTAAGTACTGTTAGTTTCAATGTGTTCGAAAAGGCTATGCTCGGAGTTTCTCTGCGGGATCACAATGGGAATGATGAAATCCGCGCAAGAACTAGAGTCAAACCGACATAGCTCAAAGAATCGCCAGACTCAAGTGGCAGTGGGCAGGGCACATCGCTCGTAGAACTGACGGCCGATGGGGCCGAAAGGTTCTCGAGTGGCGTCCACGGACCGCGGTGTAGGTAGGCGTCTAACAAGATTGAGCGCTGACCTGGTTAAGGTTGCGGGAACGCATTGGATGCGATGGTGCAGGATCGGTATGTTTGGCGAAACTTGTGGAAGGTATATGTTCAGCAGTGGACGTCTTTCGGCTGAAATGATTAGTGTAAGTACACTGCGTCTTCAGGTCTTTGGACGCCACTCGAGATCCTTTTGGCGCCATTGGCCATCAGTTCTACGTGCGATGTGCCCTGCCCACTGCCACTTGAGTCTGGCGATTATTCAAGCTATGTCGGTGACGTTAGTTCTTGCGCGGATTTCATAATTACTAATGTGATCCCGCAGAGAAAACTCCGAGTATAGCCCTCTCGACTGCCCTCTGAACGACCTTGAGCTTTATTGTGACACCCATCGTTAGCAGCCAAGTCTGAATGCCGTAAGTCCTCACTGGCAACACGCACTGATCAAAGACTTGTCTTGAGACACTGCGGTATATTGGATGACAAGATATTGCGGAGCTTCCCGAATGCTGCCCAGCCGAGTCGGATTTATTTATATAACGATGAAATTGTTATCTGTTTTTAGAAAAAAATAGTGCCAAGTTTCTTACGGCGCATTCTTTTCGGTGATCATGGTCTTACCGAAAGTGCTGGTAGACTCAAAAAAGACCCTTTCTCAATGTTTGATGTTCCTAATAGGACTGTAGATATAGTGGTCAGCAACTTCGAGCGAAGAGTCTCCGATTATAACGGGAGTTGGTACAACATGGACGTTTGACATGATCTTCGTCTTGTCCATGGTCTTTTTAAGAGCAACTCTTTCGGGGACTCTTTCTTCTCTTAAGCCAGGAGATAAGACTTCGAAGCCCTTTCATTAACAAAATCTTCGCTTGTTTGTCACTGCTATCTGGCTGAAAAAGGCCATAAGATTAAATTTCGCAGCACAAACTACGGATACGAGTCTGCCGCTAACAAAGCTGACCCGAATACGAACGACCATATTATAAACGCAAATGAAGTTATTTATTATTTATCTATTATTAATAATGGAGCCAAATGAAACGAATGGCCTCCATTATGACGCGGAGTTATTTTCTAATTAAGTACTTTAGTGTTTTATTGCTCGTATTTCATTTGAAGATATGAGTTTTGTGTTGGACTTTGGCATATTGGGTACTAGCCCCTACCCACGAGTTCGCCCGCGTTAATCAACGTGTTTAACCAGGTCGTCGCTCCATCTTGTTGGAGGCCTACACTGCGTCTTCAGGTCCGTGGACGCCACTCGAGAACCTTTTCGCCCCATCGGCCATCAGTTCTACGAGCGATGTGCCCTGCCCATTGCCACTTGAGTCTGGCGATTTTTCGAGCTATGTCGGTGACTTTAGTTCTTGTGCGATTGCGAGATTGTTATAGCCAAAATTAAATAAATAAAAAAAATATATCACGGGACAATTCATATCATACCAATTGACCTAGTCCCAAAGTAAGCAAAGCAAAACTTGTATACTACGCAACGGATAAATGGTCAGGTCAAAGTTTTCATTGAAGAAGATTCCATTCCTGAGGTGAAGCAGGAAACACATACTTATATAGATAGATACATTTAAATACATGTTAAACACCCAAGACCCGAGAACAAACATTCGTATTTTTCATACAAACATCTGCACCGACACGGGAATCGAACCCGGGATGTCAAGCTTCGTAGTCAGGTTCTCTAACCACTAGGCCATCTGGTCGTCAATATTTTGACTTTGCCTAGCATTCTGTTTTTTCTATGTGAACAGGCCAATTAAACTAGAGCTGACAATTACGTAAAGCATGGCAACCATTTTCCAAGAGTTAAATTTGTGAACAGTTATGTTTAGTGTGTAGTGTCTAACTGACGGACAGAGAGTTCGTTGTGGGCGTAACCGTTTTTAGGTTGCTATTGTTTCTTAGTAGATACTGTCTTACACTTGATAGGTATACCCCGTAGTTTATTGTTATTTCCGTTAACTTGAAAGGAGCTCGTAGAAGAGCCGATGAGGCTAAAAGGTTTTAGAGTGGCGTCCACGGATCGGAAAACGCAGTGTAGGATTCCACCAAGATGGAGCGACGACTTGGTTAAGGTTGTGGGAACGCGTTGGATGCGGATGGCGCAGGAATGGTCTGTTTGGCGAACCTTGGGGAGGCTTGTGTTCAGCAGTGGACGTCTTTCTGCTGAAATGATGATAATGATTTAGAGAAGGATTCTTCAACTATATATAAACTAACTATTTAAAATTGCGAACACATGACCCTCTGTTTGAGAGTCCATAGGTCAAACTACTAGGCTCAGACGACTTCTACTCAACTTAAACTCAATGGACACTTTCATTTCGATAGTCCATGCCCAGTAACACCACAGGGTCCACAGGGTAACACTAGCTCGCTCAACTCACCGCACCGCCCCCTCCGGAGGAGGCGACGACGACGTACCCCACAATACACAACACGTGGGCGGCCCCACTATTTTAACCGATACCGGCATATACCGGGTAGGTTTTCCCCAATCAGACCACAAACCGACTGAGTTTCTGGTCGTTTCTTCTCAGTCGGGACTAACGTAATTTTACCGAAACGATGTAGCATAAAATATCCGATTGCTTGCAAATCTCTACTTAGCGTCCAAAGTCCGAGGTCGGCTCAATAGGAGCACCCTTTGGCATGCTAAGAAAACCCTTTGCTGAGCTGCCCGTCTGGCGGCTCGCCCTCTCTCCGGTAAGCTTTAAAAGACGTCGAGGCTAACAGCAACAGTCCGTCCGAAAAACACTTAAAATTAAATAAAACTACTTAAAACAATTGAGTCAATGCATTATATTGTCCAGTATTAAACGAGCTAGAATGATTTCGTCACGTTTAAATTTTCACCTTGTATTGTCGCCTCGGCTGTGTAAGTGTCTTCGGAGAAACTGACAAAACATAAATATTCTTCGCCATTAATATGCATGCCAAGTCGCCGCAGATTTAATGTCTAATTAACCATTCTCGTTGATCATTAATTCATATCGCTTTCGATTAACTCGATTCAATCGCGATTGAATGGGAGTTGGTTCTAATCGTAAATATACAGGCGTCCCAGAAGTTGACGTTAAGTTAGAAGCAAGATAGACCAAGTTACATAGTTATCAGAAAAAAGTAAGGAAAATTTTTAGATATGTATGTATTTTAAAAATAGAATAGCCATTTGAAAAATCTAGAAAATCTTCACCCTGTGACTTTTCACTCCTGTTGCTTCAAATCTTTACTTTTTTATAGGTTTTTTTTACACACATACACAGAATATATAATAGTACTAACGTACAGAATGGACACGCTCCACCCCGCACCGATTCGAGTTACCCCACCCCTCTAGGCGCAGATTGCCGGACCCCGCCCGAATCCAGAAGAGTGCGCGCGCGATGTATGTAGGCGTACGCGTGTACAGACGTCGTCGTGCTTATGTAGATTCAAGAACGCGTATTTGTACGTCATGTCCGCCGCGTGCCATAGTAGCCACGCTTGGCAGGCGGGTTGGCGACAGCAGTATGTTACCGTCGATATCGAGGACGCTGCTGCCCGTCCTCCGGTATTATTGGGCGTAGTTTTAGGAGTTTTGGATGCGGATGGCACAGGTCCGATCTGTTTGGCCAGCCTTGGGGGAGGCTTATGTTCAGCAGTGGACATCTTTCGGCTGGAATGATGATGATGATGGCGAACGACCTCTTTAGCCCAGTTGGTAGTGAGTGACCCTGCCTACGAAGCAAGAGGTCCTGGGTTCGTATCCCGGTAATGGCATTTATTTGTGTGATGAGCACGAATATTTGTTCCCGAGTTATGGATGTTTTCTATGTATTTAAGTATTTATTTATCTATATAAGTATGTTTATCGTCGTCTAGTACCCATAGTACAAGCTTTGCTTAGTTGATGATGATGATGTATGGGGACGCCTCGCTGAGCCAGGCGGGCTGTCGACCGTTTTGCACAGTCATTCAGCCCAAAAATATTAATATTTGTGTAAGATTGTCCACTAATATTTTTTTTTTTTTAAGTTTTCATGAATAATGCTTATATGAACCATTGTTTAAAATTGGAAGCAGCTGCTTTTTTTTTTAGCTTGGAAGAAAATGGGATTTTTTGGCCAACCAAGGAAAGGGGAAGTTTTTAGATTTATTTAACTGGTTCGACAAATCGCAGTAATGCATTCCCCAATTAATTAAAATAAATAATGAAATAAATAATAAATATCACGGGACAATTCACACCAATTGACCCAGTCCCAAAGTAAGCTCAGCAAAGCTTGTGTTATGGTATGGGTACTAGGCAACGGATAAACATACTTATATAGATAGATACATACTTAAATACATATTAAACACCCAAGACCCGAGAACAAACATTCGTATTTTTCATACAAATATCTGCCCCGACACGGGAATCGAACCCGGGACCTCAAGCTTCGTAGTCAGGTTCTCTAACCACTAGGCCATCTGGTCGTCTAAATTCTTCTGGTGGTCATTTTTCTGGTTGTCTAATTCCCGATTAACAATGGTTACTTGTTATCCCGGAAAAGGATAAAGTTCCCACAAACTTTCTAGGATTAAAAGAACCCCGTGTTATTTTAAGGATGGTCTTAATATTACCGTAAGAATTTTTGAAATCGTTGCAGTTGTTTCAAACATTACGATTTATACAAACAAATACGAAGTTTACCTCTTTCATATTACTTTATTGAGATATTTTCCTTGCATAACTTTGATTTACGTTACGTACTAGGATTGTTTATTAATGATTGAATCGTGACTCGTCAGTACCATATATAAGGGCTGCTTTAAGCTCAGTTATTCATGTCAAGTTTTTTGTGTGGTTCTGATAATTTATTAGACATTAGGCACCGCAATTTTCCAAGATATAGGTAGGTATACGTTTTTTCCTAATCAAGGACACATTTTTGTATAAATCGCAGAAAATTGTAATAGTTTAGGGAATAAAATAAAACAAAATATTAAAGGTGGTCCAACCACTTTGCTTTTATATTTGCATGATCATTCCAAAGAACATAGCCAAGTCATTCATTGTTTTAAAAGGGAGGAGTAGTCTTGGAACTAGGAAGCAGACTTGCGAGACACCTTGCTTTTTTTTAATGCCATCAGCTGTGGGGAAGCGGCTTGTTACACATAACTCTGGAAGACTCTCTGTCTTCATTGGCTATATGCAGAAGCCTGTAGGGTTCCTTAGGTTTACACTGCGGGTTTTTCTGAGACGGTGGTGCTGTCGGAAGCCACTGATACTGCTTCATCGGGTGAAGACTGGCATGAGAGAGCTGGAAACCGCTTGTACAGTGCCGCGCGGTATCGCGGATGGCTGAAAATTAAGACGGAAGAAATCAAAAAAATAATCAGAAACAAGATCGTTTTGTGCAAGTTAAAACTCAAAAACACGTATTTTCCGAGAGTGATCTTAACCAAGCTAGATTGATTGTTGGCTCCCGGAAATCCCTATAACAAAATTTTAGGTATTTTCAAGGTATTAACAGTTTTGAGTATTTGAGTACTCGGCGGATAAGACTTTGGGACTTTACATCCGTATATTTCGAATTTGAGGGAATTTCAGAAAGAGGAGAAGTAGTTTGGAGGTGTGTTATTGTAGAGATAAAATTACCTACCAAATCTCATCCAAATTCTTCTAAAAGCGTGAATGACTGTCGAAATACACATACGCTCACTGTCACAAATTTTCGTATTTATAACATTAGTATGGTTAATATGACTACCGACCTGATACCATATACAATGGGGTTGTAGACAGCATTAGCCTTGGCAAAGAGCGATCCCCAGATGGTGGCAAGCGGGCTGATGGTGGCGTTCTCGAAGATACCGGCGTAGTTGATGACGAGGTATGGAGTCCACGCCATGAACCAGAGAGAGATGGTCATAAGAGCCACCTGGAAACACAAATGAAGTAATGTTGAATTGCGTACCAGTATAAGTGTGAATTCTAATTTGGTTGTTAACTAACTTTAACTCACGGTTTCACTCTCGTGGAAGAAGAAAAATTGGTCAGCTCTCTATCCCGTGGAAATATCGACAAATCCCTATGACGGACTAGTAGTTTAGGCTCTTCGTTGTCTGACATTCAATCAGTCGATTTCGTTACTCTTACAGGTGAGGATTTTTTTTTATTATCACTGATGATTCCAGTCAGTCCAGTGTCAGAAGATAATATTTGATTCAAGCCTACTGTGTCCGCTGGGTGCGGAACACATTCGACGATGAGCTGGGGTTTGAGGTTAGGAGAAAATGAAGGAACGACTTACAGTTGAGCTGATGATGGCGTCGTACGGCGTAGATGAGCTGAGGGTGATGGTTCCTTTCCCCAAGGATTGAGCTGGATGATTTTAACTGCACCACATATGTATCACGAGACACTTTAAGTACCGGCCGGTATACGTGAGTAAGCGAGAGGCGCGAATCGAGAGCAAGCAATGATACGTGTTCACAGTACGGCGCTAATTTTCGAGTGTTTCATGATCGAGTGAGCGATGCCCGCGCGGTCACGTGACTAGTGATGAGTGAATGAGGTGAATCTTGGATGCAACTGTCATACGTCACGCTTGGCGGGAACACCTACTGACACGAAGTTCCTCTTATTATATAGTATAAATCTTCCCAGGTGAATTTTTCGCTTCGAGCCCTTATCTTTCAAAAAAAACGGTATCGTCATAGTATTAAGGTTCAAATTTAATATAATGGCTCGAAGCGAAAAATTCACCTGGGAAGATTTATACTATAACATGTATAGTTTTTTTATACCTTAGCAAGCTTGCATTCAGCATTGGTGTTAGCCGCCTCAGAAGACCTGAGTGAAGCAACGTTCATCTTCTTGGCCTGTTCCCTCATAGCCTTCTCGTGTGCTGATACGGCCTAGAATATATTATAGTTTTAAAAGATAAATATATTATGCACCCCTAAAACGTCATTAAAGGCCTGTCCATTACTGGCCCACAGGCAGTGGGGTGAGTGATTGCCGATTGGCTAGTACATTTCGTTAGTAGATAGTAAACTGCTGTAAAGTGAACTGTTCGACCAAGCAATGTACTGTATTGAGACTTTGCATGAGAGTACATAGATGAAAACAATTACGAGTATAGATATCAATTTTACCTGGACAATGTAGAAGTAAGAGTAGACAATAAGAGCCAGAGGCAAGAAGTAGACGAAGACGGAGTAGACCAAGATGTAGCTGCGGCTGAGCCAATCCTTGTTTAGGTAGTCTGTGCCGCAGGCGGTCATGTTGCCTTCAGGCACATACCTGAAAATAGAAATAAAGATTAGAGCGGCGTAGTCTGACCTAAGTCCTGTAAACGAATGTACTTTAACTAAGACCCTCTTAAATAGTGAAACAGTCAAATAGACGGCTGCTATCCTTGCACACTTATAGCTTTCAAATCTAAGAAGTAACCGTAAAAAGATTGGGGTAAATACCTGTTCCATCCGAAGAAAGGAGCCACAGTCCAGGCAAGACAGAACAACCAGATGAAGGCAATCCTGAGTAGAGCGCCGTTGTTGGTCATGGGCTTGGCCGCAATACCGCGCACGATGACGTTGTAGCGATCAAAGGCGATCATTGTCATCGTCCAGATTGACGCGCAGCCGAAGAGGGAGCCGGCGCAGCCGTAGAGCTCACAAGCCAGTGGACCTTGAAGAAAACATTAATGATGGGTTAAAATCATGAAAAGAATGAAGAGACTAAATAAAAGAGAAATATAGAAAACAAAACTTAACTGATTTGAGTTGATAGCAATTGCATTTCCAAGCTTCGAAATAGTAAACGTGTTAACATACCTAATTATATTCTAACTTGATATCAGCCGGGTAGCCATAACTAAAAACCTAGCCAATACGTTCGTGTAATCGGAGTTGACACAGTTTTAAATAATGATAAAAATTAACTTACCAAATACCCATGTTTCGTTGTAGCAGTTAATAACCATAGCAGGAGACATGGCCGCCATCATACAGAAATCCGAAAACGCCAAGTTAACCACTAGTAAGTTAGAAGGAGTTTTCAAATTCTGCAAATTACAGAGACTAAATTTATTCAGTACAAAAAACATGTGTTTGAAGAAATGTTCCTAAACAAGAAACGATTGAAGATGAATACTTGAAGAAAACTATAGACAAAACAAAGAAGTTTAATGTGTTAAAGGGTGTAGGTACAAGAATCAAGTAAAGTGACGAGAGACATAGAAAACAGTATTCAAAAATTCAAAATATTCACAGTATCAAAAAGTCGCCAGGGTGTTTAATATTAAAAACGTTCAAGAAGGTTTAACATAAAGTTTAGATGATACTATTTTACCTTGGTAGAGGTAAATATGTAGATGACCATGCCGTTGCCAGTCATTGAAATGAAACCGAGGATTCCAATGACGAAGCCGAGAAGACCGTGCCACAACGGATTCATAGGCGGGAATTGGTACCTAAAGAAGACATTCAGTTAGGTTTCGCTTAAAAAAATAATTGCATTCATTCCCTGTTAAGAGATCGAAGTCAAAACGGTGGGTTCCTGAATATGAACATTTTATGACTTAATCAACTTCGACCTTCTTAAAACTAGTTCAAACTAAAGTACACTCGAAATAAATAAAAGATTATTATAATTTAAGTCTAATAAATCCAATGACTTTCCATAGCTCTTTACTATAGTAACCACCACATCACACTTTTCGATTGTAGCACCACTGTAGTGGTACCTGGAGTCTAAAATATAGCTGTGGAAGATTAGTAGTCCATTCTATAGCTTCGATAAATGATCATGAGTTCGAACCCGGCCTCATTCCTTTGAGTTTTTCAGCATTATATTTAAAATTTACTACTAGGTTTTCGATAACGGAAAACATGGCGACGAGACCAACACTGCAAAGCATTACAGTGATGTGCATGAAGCTCCCTATCCGTACTGGACCCGCATGGGAAGTACAACCTCATACCGTGAGGCCTGTGCCCAACGGGACGGTTTATGGGCTAGGGATGACGATATCTGTCATCTTACCAGTGGGGGTCGACCATGTGCAGCATGTCTGGTAAGACCTTGTCGACCACCGTGACGTTGGAGCCGTAAGCTGATGCGTGCGGCCCGGCCCATGATTGAAGAGCTGCCACTCCTGGTCCCACGTCCAAATTTAATAGCGACATCTTTGCATTAAAACCTGGAAATACAAAAATAGCTAAGAGCAAGGTTGGTGACAGAATCGACACGATTTTCGATAAAAATTGAAGGCCGGCGCAAATAAGAAGCGTGTGCGTGTCACGCACCAGTTGTAATCATTGAAACTGTTAGAAAATGGGGACACAATGTGCACGCATCTAGTGTGCCATCCCTTCCACAGCTCCACTTACTACAACTCACGTGTGCGTGACGTGACATGCGCAGGTCTTAAACCATACCGACAGAAAATACCGACGGCTCATTCAAGTTCTTCATTCTCATTTGTTAATTGCACTACACTTCTTTCACATTTCACAAATTTCTTATGTATTTGGTCTATTTTAATAGGGAACTAATGTCGAAAAATAATTGTAACGATAAATTTTCACCACAAGGATGCCAGTTTTTAACGGACAAACGGAGCATATCAATCAAACTGTTAAAAATAAGTTCAAGAACTTCAGAGACTATAAATAGTATAAACATTTGGCTTACCTAAGTAGTTCCAGGTTAAAGGATAGTCCCAAAAGGATGGTGATCACGAAAATACTGAAGAAAATCGCTGCACGAACTACTCCAGTCTTAAGTGACCAATCCTTCGGAGGCGTTGGGAGGACTACTCGATGTCGCCCTATTTCCCACCGTATATATATATGCAGAAAAATTAACGAAATTAGGGAAATCGATATTCATAATTAGATATTCATACTAAGACGCAGTTTGGCTTCTTTAAGGTTAAGAAGGTGGTGGTTTGGTATGGGTTGGACATGTAATCTTCTGGAGAGCTCAAGGTCATGCTTTTGCGTGGGATGGTTAGGAATAATGTAGGTTATTTTAATATTAGTTAGATACTTGTCTGTGATGTCAATATCAACCACGTCGTAACCTAAAGCAATGGAGCTAGAGACTTGAAATTCAGCAGATATTCCTTAAGGATCATAGAGCATTTACAAATTCTCGAAATTCGCGCGGGATTAACAGCTATTCGATGTTGTTCTTCTAAGGCTGCGAAGTCACGGGATAAATCTGGTCTTACATATTCGTCGAGCGATGTCGTTGACTATGTGTATAAATACGTGAGTATTACCCGGGGTCAACATCTCAGTGAGGCATCTGACGAGAGTAACTGTTGCGGCAGAGTAGTTATTAAACAGCGATTTCAGTTAATTAAATTTAGCCACACTCCAACCGAGACCGCAGACAGCGCAGATGCCTCAGTTGTTAATGGCGACGATTTGCTCGCGCTGTTTTATTCTGTACGACGACAGGAAATGGCACAAGAGACCATCTTGGCCTTGGTTTGTGACTTGAAACAGTTCTGCTACTTTTTTCTTTCTTTTTAATTAATTACTAGAAATCACCACAATGTCACATAATTTTTTTTGGCTTCTGTAAACAGTGCACCATGTACGACCATCATTATTGCCGTTGCCACGATTCATATTCCGCAGGCTTTATTTTTATGAAACGGGGTGGTAAGCAAACAAAGCTAGACAAAGGCTTCCCAAAAAAAGAGTTCTCTGACGAT
This sequence comes from Archips xylosteana, assembly GCA_947563465.1. NCBI lineage: Eukaryota > Metazoa > Arthropoda > Insecta > Lepidoptera > Tortricidae > Archips > Archips xylosteana. The sequence goes on from OX387364.1 coordinate 16,768,633, forward strand.
CAGTCCTGCTCTGCCCGCATCCGAGATTCCTGCTACTTTTGTCAGATTGTCGGTCCATCTTGCAGGGGGCCTTCCTACTCCACTTCTTTTGTTTGGCAGTCTGTTTGTATGTATAAGAAAAAAAAAAATGGAAACTCATCAAACTGATCTCGCTGTTACCCCAGCTGTGTCCCAGTGCGTTGCCCTTGGGTTTGTTTCCACTGCTAAATCCGGCACAACACGATATACTAGTATCATAAAACAGAGTAATGCATTCGCTGTTGTCGATGTACTCTGCTGCCAAGTGTGCGTGCACTTGATCGTATTTTTAAAGTTAGTGCATTTTTGGAATTTGTATTCGTTTGTTTTTACTTGTCACTAACATTTGCTCGTGTAACATTCGAAGACCAGAGATGGCCTAGTGGTTAGAGAACCTGACTACGAAGCTTGAAGTCCCGGGTTCGATTCCCGCGTCGGGACAGATATTTGTATGAAAAATACGGCCGTTGTTTGTCGGGTCTTGGGTGTTTAATAGGTATTTAAGTATGTATCTATCTATATAAGTATGTATAATCCGTTGCTTAGTACCCATAACACAAGCTGTGCTTAGCTTATTTTGGGACTAGGTCAATTGGTGTGAATTGTACCGTGATTTTTTTTAAAATATTAACAGAGACAGCTTATTTTGAATCGGTGTCAGCAACTACGATTTATAGTTACAAAAATACCTCAAAAATATTCATTTAAGCCAAATAAAACGTCGAAACGTCGAGGTAAATAAATAAATAAATATTGCGTGATAAGTCCAGTTTTGTATAGTAATTATGACGTCGTATTGCTTTTAACACGCTTTTATTAGCGTCACTTTTAACTAAATAAATATTTTTTCTGACTATAGGAACTGTCATAAAAATGGTACTTAAAACACTTTTGGTCGAGTATACCATGTCACAATAACTATGATTTTGCCACAGGTACCTACATGCATGGAACTGGTTAAAACGGCAATGTTGTAAAGTATTCGTGAACCGCAGATTGTCTATCGCTTCTAACGCCTTATGAAGTAAATGCTAATGCTTGCTAAGATATTCTTAGCTCATACATTAATGACAGGCAAGGTTACCTATAAGTTGGAGGCGTCTTAAATCTTGTGATATTTTTGTATCATTGAGTACAACCTGACCGCTTAATGATACTTCGTGAGATTTTTCGATAACCTCCTGGGATGTGACGTGACATTCCCGTAAAAAAATGTTTTATTTTATATTTAATTTTGTGTCATTTTTTGTATTCTTTCTTGTGATTTTTTTTTACCAGGTTCGATAATCACGTGGTTTTTTGTAAGCACAGTTTTTGAAAATGTTTACGAAATGCGCACACATGGTAGAAAACGTACAAGACGAGCTCGTGAGCTCTATTGTATTGTATGTAGGTACAGCTCAGAGGGGCTACTATGAAATTCGAAATTCCAACATCGTCTCGTGCTGTCCCTTTCACTCTTGTGTGTAACACTATTACCGTGAACGGAAAGGCACGATATAAGTTCGAAAATCTAAATTCGTTATATAAGTTCAGATACTAGCTCGAATAAGTTGTTACAAATAGTTACAGAGAAATGTTACCCACACCTTCGTTACCCTTCTGCGTGAATGTGGTTTAACGTACGCCTATTATGTATTAAAGAACTCTGTTACGATCACGCCCGCATTATTGTGGTTACATATATTTACAGCTGTACTTTTCCTAGGCAAAATATATCTGATGTAAAACAGGAATGTGATAGGCCAAGGTCTCATGTGACACAAAAAGTGAGGAACTGGCAATCTGACTAAAAGTAATTTATATAAGTTCTTCAAAATTCCCAAAGTGAAATACTCGGGTCACTCACGTAGTAAATTGTCGGTGTGTCCAACTTTTTTCGAACTAATCCGAGGTCCATTCTCAAGTTTGGTTTGAACGGGCACCCATACATCAACGGGTGTTTCACGATAGTTTTAATTCGACAGTTTCACGGCCCTACTTTTTATGAAATATAAACCATGGAAGCGTCTGTGCCATGAACCTCATATTTTAAGTTGATAATGATAATAAATGCCAAATTTGGCACCTTTTATGTTATGTACCTCCAAGTACTTTTTATATCATTATTTTAATTTGACTTAAGTATTTTAACAAGCTTTTTTAAGCGCGTCTTTTTGAGGTCAAATCGTGCAAGTCTAATTTCACCTAATTCTAGTAATTAGATTGAGTTTAATTTTGGTATTATACCTATTTAGTTTGGATGACAATGCAAGTACAGTCAATAAAAAATACAGTTAGCAAACAAAACTAAACTACATTCTTGTTTTTGGGTATACCACCTGCAGAGTCGCTCGGTTTTTGTTTCGAACGTTGGCCGTACACACTGCCGAGTGCCTGGATGACTATCAACTAATTATTAGGTATTTAGCCTCACTTTTAAACCATTACTTCATCATCATTGTCTAGTAATTCCCACGTTACAATGAAACGATCATTGCACAAGTATTAGCAGATCTGAAAGTTCTAGATTTTGTCACCCAGATACCATATTATGACGTAGAAAGCAGATAGAAAGATATTGATATTGTCAAGCGCATGATAACGCGAATTATCACAATAAGGATACAGTTTTTAGCTAAAAACTGTATCCTTCCGCTTCCGCTGTGTCTGTCCGTTACAGCTTGGGAAAAAAATGCTTAGGTATGTTCTCTTCTTAAAGTGCCACTCCCTTACTGGAGGTTGGCCGTTAGCGCTGAAAAATTTCCCCTGTCTTGAGCGATCCGTAACAGTACTCTGCACTGCTAATCCCGCCCGGGCCACTCCCTGATGTTCTGCAGCCATTATTTCTTTCGCCTTCCAGGGCACCGTTTTCCCTGTACTTTGCCCATTAGTATTAGCTTAGCAGCAGCAACTGATATCTTGCCCCAGATAGTCGATTTTGCGCTTTTTAACTGTGTGCAATAATTTCCGGGCTATTCAGCACGCTGAAGCATCTTCTCGTTGTTGCTGACTTTCTGGGTCTAGCTTTTTTTATACAATATAGGCTTGCGTTTGACCACACTCTTGCCTAGTAAATGCTCATTCCCTAGACTTGAAATCGGCCAAATTGTAGTGTTCAGGGAACACAGTCGCTGGCAGAGAATTCCACTCCTTAGCTGTGCGGTTGATGAAGAGCGAAAACGCTTTGTGCGGTTTTTGGGAATACCGACAACGTAAGAGTGGAGTAGTCTCCACTGGAGACCCCGCCTACTTCTGGTCGACCTGTGGAAGAAAGGAGCAGCTTAAGGTATAAGTTGGTAGCCGACTGCACGCAGTAGCAGCAAAAGACGTGTCGCTAGCTACGCTAGCTACGGATGGAATTTCATAGAAATAAGGTATAAGTTGGCGTAGCTAGCGACACGTCGTCTGCTGCTGCTGCGTGCAGTTGGCTACCAACTTATACCTTTATACGGAGCTTGCGATGTTAGCACCACATTTCAAATTTTTGGCTATGATAATGATGTTGATGATGAAAAAGCCCGGTAGCCTAGTGGCTTCACCTTCTAGACCGGGCTTGCACCTCTAATTATTTTTAGAATTTACGTGCGAAATTAAATTTCAAATTTACCATGAGCTGTACGATTAAAAAAAGTAATTCAATGGTGTGCGTGAATTTCCCAATCCGCGGTGGGATCGCGTGCGAACTACAGCTCAAGTCCTCTCATTCTGAGAAAAGGCCTGTGCTCTGCAGTGACATTTATATTTTTATTTTTTTTATTTATCTCAACCAAAAAAAAATACATTAAATTTATGACAAAAACTTCGCCAAACTGCAAAACAGTTTGTTGGCGAATACTACACTCCTTATTTTTAACATTATGTTTCTATACCTATACTCATACCACCACTACCTATACCCTATGATATTTAGCAATAGGTACCTACTATTAATTCAGTTACATCACGTAGTTTATTATATAACTTAGTTATGATACTTAATTATTTTATTCAAGGAAAGCATATATCAAATACGCTTTGACTTTGGTTTTAAATGCTCCTTTACTAATACATTCTGTTTCAGGGAAAAGTTTATTGAAAATTAAATAAATATAGTCTGTTGTCTTGTCTGTCTGTTTTAATATAGTCTGGGATGATGATGAAAATCGGTTCTTATAGACCCTTTACGAAATTTTACTCACATAAAATCTTATTCAACGTCATGATTATTGTCCATTTAATTCCCAAACGACTTCATACAATTAATTGCAAAACAACTATCAATCTAGACAAAACAAAGATGTGAGTCGGCCATTGACCACTAAATAAAGGGGCCGTTACACTGGTATTAAAACTTGCTGGATGTGAAATAGTTTTGTAATACCCTAATACCCATTAAAAGGTAGTCGTTAAGTCGAGACCATTAAAGTGTGGTAATTTTTACTACTTTTTATTGTGGGAGTTGGAACTTTGATATCTTTCTTGTGTTGTATGGATTGGCATGGTGAACTTTGGATCATGGGCAAGCGGGGTTATGTACGATGGTCGAATATTTTTTGTCATAATGTAGCGCTGTTCGAATGTTTGTTTCATAGAATAATAATTACACTAAAAAAATCGACTAAAATAAACCAACCTTCGCTAATACTGTTCGTAGAATTTGCTACTTTTTACTGTGGAATATTGGAGCTTCGATATATTTTTTGTGTTGTGTAGATTGGCACAGTAAATGGGTCACGCGGAAGCTGTTTTATTTCGGATGGTCAAATATCTTTTTGTCATAATGTATTGTTTGTTAGAATGTTTGTTTCGTTGAATAACAATTAGACTGAAAACATGAGCTTACATATATGTTCATCGAAGACACTTACCTTTTTAGTAATCTATTTATGTATGTTACAGGTACGTATGCGTTAAAAACTTTACGCTGAGACGTGGGTATGTTTATACTGATAATACGAGACATATTACAGGAACTTAAATATTTATTTTGCGTCTTACTTCTAATCTAATGTTCTAGGGTTAAAAAATAAACCATTAACCCTGTATTAGGGACATACCTACATTTTGACTACTTAAGCCTGTGTTAGCACTTAACTCGAAGTAAAAAAGTTTATTCTGGTCCATGCAAGTCCGCCTAAGGCAGGGTTAATTGTCGATGTATTATGGAACTTCGTTTATAACCTAGGGTTATCGTTATCGATTTAACTTTCAACCCTAGTAGCCCTTAGGACCGTTTTCGGGGCCCTGAGTTAGGGTAAGCGTGCTGTTTTCAGGATTTTTGAAATGTCATCTTACAGTATACACTACGTATAAGTTAGGTGAGTTTAATAACAATTCTGAAGAAAATACTGTTTCAGAAATAATTGCTTTATGAAAAACGATACGTTATGGTACTTATGGCGTATGAATATGATAAGCTCGTTTAATCCTTGATTCTATGCGTGCAGCCATCTCCTGTAATAAGTGTTCTGTACCACGAAATAATAACACATTGCGTGCGCGCGTTCCAAATGCAATGCGAATAAAATCGAGATTTACGACCTTTGTGAACCAACATCAGGAAATTGAAGGGTTCGGCGTGGCAGTGAAAGCTAGACGATGACTATTGTTACGTAACTTCTATGTAATAATCATATGTTTGTGCGTTTGTCACGTAGTAATTTGCTCACGACTCTGCTCCTTTTAGGTGCGCCTGCGGCTTTGGATTTGATGGCATAAATAGTTTGGAATAATATTAGAACTGACGGCCGATGGGGCCGAAAGGTTCTCGAATGGCGTCCGTGGTCCGGAAGACGCAGTGTAGGTAGGCCTCCAACAAGATGGAGCGACGACCTGGTGAAGGTGGCGGGACCGCATTGGATGCGGATGGCGCAGGGCCGATCTGTTTGGCGAAACTTGGGGGAGGCCTATGCAGCAGTGGATGTCTTACGGCTGAAATGATGATGATGATGAAGATTTTTACTTCTGTAAGTTTTAGTATTGAGTCAAAAAAATTACAATATTTTATTTAAACTTAGACGAAAATATAAAGGTGACCAATAAATAATGGACCCACCGACCTTAGATCAGTTCGACCTTCGTTAGACTTAGATGAGTTTAGTAAAAGTTCCGTGGTTTTCGATAGATAATCGTACTTTTTATTAATAAAGAAGAGTAGTATTACCGTATTTATCATGGGGAATTTTCTGACGAACTGTTCGAATTGCAGTCTGCGGCTAAATTCCACTACCGCACTTCGAGGAACCGTTTGTCTTTCCATCCTCACCATCTTGATGATTGGCAGTCTAGTACCGTGCGTTTTAAGCGAAACTTCTTTCCTCGCACGACAAAGATCTGGATTCAGCTTACTGCGGCAGCATTCCCGGAGCGTTACAACCTAGGGATCTTTAAAAAACGAGCCTACCAATTCCTAAAAGGGTCGGCAACGCACCTGTGATGCCCCCTGTGTTGCGGGTGTCCATGGGCGACGGTGATCGCTCTCCATCAGGTGACCCGTCTGCTCGTTTACCACCTCAATATATATATATAAAAAAAAGTATTTTTAAATGATTACAGTCTATCTTATTAAAAGAAGATAAAACAACAATAAACATTTTTTTACATTAGCTCTAAAAAAAGGTTGAAATTGAATGCCTTTGTGACGTCAGCGCGCGTCCTGATTGGCCGCTGCACCCGGCGGCGCAGCGAAAGTACAAATAAGCAGAGGTGCGCAACCATTGTCAGCGGTCACGGTGCTGCCCTAATCAGCTGCTGTGACGGGAATTTGATATGCTATTGTCACACTGGAGGTCACCTTTTTGCCTCGTTTTTACATAGTTATATCTATCCGGTTGCGTATAAAATTATTGTTGATTTTTACCGTAGAATATTGCTATTTATAACGATTAGGTAATGATAGAGGCGTAGAATACAATACAGTACAGTGTCCTGGAGTGAATTTTCGTTTGGCGATCCGAAGAGTGAGAAAAGCGGGATTGAGATATTTCTTCGAATGGAACACCTCGCAGTTTGTTGTTGTTAGTTGCATACTTGCTATCACTGAGGTCACATAAAAATGTAGGTAACCTGGGGATCAAGTTGTTACGGCACAACGTCACTGACAAAGACTCCTTCTTGAACACCGCATAGTAAGTACATAATCTAATACAGAAAACAGATATAGGAGAAAGTTCACAATATCCCAACCCGGTAGCCCACTCCATGTAGCTTCCTACTTGGCGATAGTTTGGCAACTGTGGAGGAAGCGATATCTTCTAAGATATATTTACGATTGAAAAGGAATAAATTGCGGCTGGTGGATTTACAGCCAATCACCACCAGACGACCAGATGGCCTAGTGGTTAGAGAACCTGACTACGAAGCTTGAGGTCCCGGGTTCGATTCCCGTGTCGGGGCAGATATTTGTATGAAAAATACGAATGTTTGTTCTCGGGTCTTGGGTGTTTAATATGTATTTAAGTATGTATCTATCTATATAAGTAAGTTTATCCGTTGCCTAGTACCCATAACACAAGCTTTGCTGAGCTTACTTTGGGACTGGGTCAATTGGTGTGAATTGTCCCGTGATATTTATTTATTTATTTATTTATTTATTTAATCATCATCACTATCATTTCAGCCGAAATTGCCTTGCCATCCGCATCCAACGCGATCCCGCAACCTTAACCAGATAGTCGCTCCATCCTGTTGGAGGCCCTACACTGCGTCTTCCTGTCCTTGGACGCCACTCGAGAACCTTTTTGCCCCATCGGCCATCAGTTCTACGAGCGATGTGCCCTGTCCACTGCCACTTGAGTCTGGCGATTACAGCCAATAAGGGAACATAAACAATTTTTTTAGTACCTACGCTACGGTAGACAAACGAGCATACGGGTCATGTGATATTACGCAATCTCCACCGTCCACGGACTCTCACGAGTGCTTGGGAGGATCTAATACATTACCGCCTTTTTCAAATAGATATAGGCTGCTTTCTTGCAAAAAAACATGTCGAAACTATTCGGGAACGCCATCGACGGAAGTTCATATACAACATACAGACAGATGCACAGCAAGATATAAATAAACTGAGTACCTAATATACAGGGTTATTTGTAATTCACTAGCATCCTTTTAACCCTACACTCCTACCACTTAAAAAAATGTTTTTTGTTTTACGGCTTTTGTCATAACTTAATATTTTTGATGTAATAACGTTTTGAAAATTTGATTCTGCCTCTTATTTTTACGATACTCTGTGTATTTGTATGGGAAAAAAGTGCTTCATTTTAAAAAGTCGTAAAACAAAAAACATTTGTTTGAGTGATAGGAATTCAGGGTTAAGAGGATGTCAGTGAATTAAAAATAACCCTGTATAATGTTGTGGCGTATTTTTTTCTTCTATGCGAAACATATTGTAACATAATGCTACTAAAAACTATTTCAAGGTTGAATAAAACGTAATCAAAATTCCAGTAACATTCCAAGTCATCAGTTTTATATTTACGTTTGTTAGTTAATTTATTTTAGAAGTTTACTGCGATTTGACAATAAAAGGCGACTTAACATATTCACGAATGCAAACATTTCCTTCGCAAGGTCAACAGAATTCTAGTTTGCAATGTATGTATATGTATTATATTATAATGTGCTGAATAATTAATTAAGGAAGTTTAAGTTGTTAATGAGTTAGTATTTGGGACGGTGTGGACTATCAAAATTCCGACATTTCATTAAGATAGCTTGAGCATTTCCTTTCGGTTGTCGACTTGTCGGCCATTAAGTTTTTAATTGGCTTCGTTTTGTGACCACTTTTATTCCTTTGAGCTACAGGACTTAAAGAAAACAAGTGATATAAAAAACAAGGAATGTAGGCAATCGGTGTCAGTTCATAAAGCTACACGTTATACTACTTACTGTTGTCCGCGACTCTACAAAAATCACCTAATTAAATCGTCGTCATTGTTATTTGGTATACTGTTCTGATTCGATAACATTCCTATAACGTTTCTATCATGTCCGCTTTCCTACATGAGCCACAGTACCAACTCGTCAACGTTTCTATTTCGACCATAGTGTCAGTCAGCTCATAAACATTCTTATTAAATAAGACATATTTTGGACTACAATGTTAACTCGTCAACATTTCTATTTATACCAAGCAGCACTGTGGTCGATAAAGGAATGTGGACTGAGTACTGATGATCAAATAGTACTAGACTAGTGGGGTCGAAGTAAGAATGTAAACAATATTGGATATTGACGACATCAGAAAATGGACGAGTTTGGAACGTGAAGATTTGAAAAGTGTAAGCTGACGACATGGCACTATGAAGGTGATGAAATGTTACTGCGGACGAAGTCATCCTTTGATCCATTTTGGCAAGATTTTGCTAAGGATAGGTAGAACGGATGGAAAGAAAAAGAGGAGGGCTTTGCTCAGCCAGCAGTAAGACGTCTAATAGGCTACTCACCATCCCAGCCTATATACGTCCCACTGCAGGGCACAGGCCTCCTCTCAGAATGAGAGGGCTTGAGCCGTAGTTCCCACAGGGGCCCAGTGCGGATTGGGAACATCACACACCATTGAATTCCTTCGCAGGTGTATGCAGGTTTCCTCACGATGTTTTCCTTCACCGTAAAACTCATGTTAAATTACAATTGTGATTTCGCACATAAATTCCGAAAAACTCAGAGGTGCGAGCCGGGATTTGAACCCACGACCCGCTGCTTGAGAGGCCAGAGAGAGAGGCTTTTTAGCAATGTGCATTCATGCCAAAAATAATTTTAAGTTTTGTTTAGGCTGATACAATTTGAGCGGTCTTCTACTCGTGCTCGTAGAACTGATGGCCGATGGGGCAAAAAGATTTTCGAGTGACGTCCACGGACCGGAAGACGCAGTGTAGGACTAGATAGGTCTCGAACAAGACAGAGCGACGATCTGGTTAAGGTTGCGGGATCGCGTTAGATGCGGATGGCACGGGACCGGTCTGTTTGGCGAGCCTTGGGGGAGGCCTATGATCAGCAGTGGACGTATTTTGGCTGAAATGATGATGATGATAATGAATGGTCTTCTACACCGGCCTTTAGATCCTGCAGTTGAATTGATAAATGGACTTTTACTACGAATAATGGTTGAAAAAAATGTACTGCAAACCCTTTTAAAGGCAACTCCTGACGTGAGTGCGTGAGTTTTAGCAATAAATAATAAATTGAATGGTCGCCTTATAGTTTTGTTGTTAACGAGACACGACTTAGTTAAGAAATGAATGTGAGGTTTTAAATCGTCCATTTTATGAGACGGACTCAGTTTAAGTTAAGGAATTTAAAATGTTTCTGTAAAATGTTTTTGTTGTTTTGCATACAAGCAGTATTCGTACAAAGAGTTAAATTGAACCAGACTAATTACGTGTTTTGACTTTAAGTATCCGGATTTATGTATTTTTAGGGTTCCGTACCTCAAAAGGAAAAAACGGAACCCTTATAGGATCACTTTGTCCGTCTGTCAAGACCGTTTTTCTCAGGAACGCGTGGAGGTATCAAGCTGAAATTTATATCAAATACTCAAGTCTACTGTCCCTTGGAGCTGTATGTGAAAAAATCAAACTTCTAAGCCAACGCAATCAAAAGATACAGCCGTTTATGCCGCAAATTTTCAAAACTCGCAAGGGAATCAAAACCTACAGGGGTTTTCCCGTGAACTCAGAATGCCTGTGCCCTGCAGTGGGACGTATAAAGGCTGTGATGATGATGATGACGATGAGAGTATTGTTATAATGTCACGCGCTTGATTATTTTTTTTTATGTTAGATAGGCCAGACAAACGAACTAGTGGGTCACCTGATGTTAAATGAACACCACTGTCCATAGACACCCGCAGCGCTTTACACGATGCCAGTGCGTTGTGTTAGGTATATCTATTGGTTAACTTATTTGTTTATGAACTTGAAATATTAATTAATATGAATTCCGTTTAGCGGTATCAGTAAAGGTTATCAAAAGGTGAAGAATGTAATAATTACGTTGAAAATTGATTGCACAAACTCACGAGTAATACATCAAATGAAATAGTCTTTTCATCACTTAAGCTCTGAAAGTAGGTTGCATTAACTTGAAATCCGTGTTGTAAATTCGTTGTACATCTTTAGGGATGTAAGTAAATTTATAAATTGAATGGTGCTACTTTGTATTCACGAACTGGTAAACAAGGAGATTGTAATGCGTATTACTTACCTCCAAACCTCCATGCTGGCATAATGCTGCTGCTGGCCAGTTCTGGCTGAATGTGCCAAAGACAAAGAGCGCGAGGCCTTAAAAAAAAACAAAAGACGGTTTGGCGCGATAAATTTTCTTCCGCTCTGTTACAAATTGCGTATACATTTTTAACATAACGGTTTTTCTTTATTTCCTCGCATTTGTGATGAAAAGTAGTGTTCAACTCGAGTGTAAATGATCAATTACACCAGCGAACTTGTGCATATCTTGGGCGTAACTGATCACTTACTACCCTTGTTGATCAATCTACTATTTCTGAGTCGTTCACTGTTGACAGAGTGGTTGTGGTCATGAGGGGTCGCTCTTTCTTTACTGTGGTCGCCGCCTTCGCGATCCTTCTCCACTGGTCCACCGGTACAGCGTGCAGCGCCGGCTTTTAGAACGAATTGCACGAATTTCTAGAAAATCACAGGAATCATCTTACTTACTTACTTACTCCGTTGGCGCAGCGACCCAAAGTGAATCTTGGCCTCCGATACGAGACAGCGCCATATCAGTCGATTTTGCACAGTATTCCGCCAATTTGCGGCTTGCTGTCCATCAATCTACTAATATAATAATATTACTAGCTGTTGCCCGCGACTCCGTCTACAAAAAATAGCCTACAACCTATTCTCAGACCTAACAAATATGGACAAAAAAAATAATAAAAATCGGTCAAGCCATTTCGGAGGAGTTCGATAACAAACACCGTGACACGAGATTTTTATACAGGGTTATTTGTAATTCACTAGCATCCTTTTAACGCTAAACTCCTACCACTAAAACAAGTGTTTTTTGTTTTACGGCTTAATTTGTCATGACTTAATATTTTTGGTGTAATAACGTTTTGAAAATTTGATTCTGCCTCTTATTTTTACGATACTCTGTGTATTTGTATGGGAAAAAAAGTGCTTCATTTTAAAAAGTCGTAAAACAAAAAACATTTGTTTGAGTGATAGGAATTGAGGGTTAAGAGGATGTCAGTGAATTAAAAATAACCCTGTATATTGGAATAGAAGATATAGGGAAATGCGAAAGATTATAATTATATGCGTGCGTCTGTGCGTTTGTGCGTGCGTGCGCACGTATCTTAAAACTTATAGCGATAGGCTGACGTTGATACTATTGTTTAAAATATAGCTTTGATCATTGGAGAACAATTTGCCAATGTGAATTTTAGTTTTAAAACATGTCGGACATTGTTCGGTAAAAGAACCCCTGTCTCGTGTCTGTTAGCCATCGGCCAATGATCCATAATTGGCCAGGATATCATTGACCGATGCCCAGGGAGCCCCAGCTCAAACACTGCTCTTTCCGGACAAATCTTGAAGGGAACCGCAGATTTCATTGTCATCATTTCAGCCGCAAGACGTCCACTGCTGGACATAGGCCTCCCTCATTGATACCCAATAATTACGGTTGGAAGCGACTTGCATCCATCTCGTTTGTGGACGTCCCACGCTGCGCTTGCCAGTCGTGATATCCATTAGAGAACTTTTCGGCCCCAACAGCCATCTGTTCTGCGTGCTATATATGGCCTGCCTATTGCCATTTCAACGAGCTAATCCGCTTTGCTTTGTCGGTAACCCTTGTTCTTCTACGGATCTCCTCATTCCTGATTTGATCCCGTAGAGAAACCCCGAGCATAGCTCTCTCCATAGTCCATAGCTTGTTGAGCAACTCTGAGCCTATTCATCAGGCCTATAGTAAAGCACCACGTCTCGGATCCATATGTCTTCACTGGCAACACAAACTGATTAAAGATTAACACTCGTATAATATCACACTTTTTCATAATAAATCAAATCAATCAAATGTGTTAATAATGTCAAAGCGTCATCGTCCGCTAGCAAATTACCGACTTAATCCTGTAACGTCCTTTGCAACACTTTTCAAAAGCTTCAAAATTCAACTTTGAGATGAAAAGTATAGTGTTTAGTTTTGCACAGCTTGTTTAAAACGCACCGACATTTGACCGGGGTCGTGACAAAGTTACATTTGCAGCCGCTCCGTATGGAAATGGTCGTTGTTCATTGTAATTGTTAAAGTTGCGCAATGACAGTTATTTTAGCCTAAGTACAGTTTCGAAACTAAATATCAAGGTTGGTGTTTATCTTTAAGATCTTAGTGATACACATCGTTGGGTGAATTCTTTTACTTTTGAAGGGCAAGGTTATTGTTTTCGTATACATTTGTTCATTATTTTGTAACCTCTCAAGCCATTCATATTACGAGTAAAACCATACGAGTAGCAATACATTACGGGTCTTAAATAGCACACCATATCGTACTAGATAGCTTAGCCTGCAATCTACACGATGATTTTTAATTGGTGATCAGGAGTTGAGAAATATTGTTCCCTAGCCAAAATGGAATTTAACAGACGAGGTCTAAAAGCAATGAAATCTCTGTTTCGTTTAAAAAAAGACTTTATTGTTAAAACTTCTTCCATCAAGCGAATGCATGGTAATCCTAGATTTGTTGAAGTTAAGTAGTTTTGTCAAGTGTCACCGCTTTGGCGGGGAATTTGACTTGACAGGTCTGGCGTCAAATTTTGTTTAACAAACTGACTTGTCAAAGAGGTTTTAAGCTCATAGACTAAATCATGTGTAGGATGACAATGATTTTAATTAAAAGTGATTTTCTAAATAATTATTGTTTTAAAATAATAGACGTTTTGTTTCATGTAACTGCGAATTAAACGTTACCGCCATCGAATACTGATCTAGAAAAATTGGTTCCTGATCAGTGATCACCGATTAAAAATCATCGTGTATACCTACCTCGTCATCTCATTATCTCGTCATACGTCCCACTTTAGGGCACCGGCCACAGAATGACAGGGCTTGTGCCACGCAGGTCTAGTGCGGATTGAGAACTTCACACACGCCATTGAATTTCTTCGCACATGGTAAAGTTCAAATGTAATTATCATGTAAATTCCGAAAAACTTAGAGACGCGAGCCCGCGTTTACCTATTCGTGTGATTTTACTAGTAGATACCTATTGTAAAAACCTACTTCGCACAAAATTTTAGAGATTTAGTCTAGCTTCATTCTAGATTCATCAAGAACGCGTAGAGGTATCAAATTCTCTGTTTTGTAATCCCTTGAAGCTGTGAAAAATCAAGTTTGTAAAGATGTTTCAAAACACACGATCAAAAACAAACTTTTTAAAGTGTATTTCATACAAAAACCGTTAGAATCAAAACCTACAGGGTATTTCCTGTTGACATTCACTTATATAATTTAGCATTAGCATAACCTACCAAAATGTCCCAATTCATCTGTATAGAATTTTCCCATTTTATTACCACGTACAAAATGCTTTTTGAAAAACGTTATGTTAAGCCTAAAACCCAAATCATCCTTTTCAATTGCAAAGCTAACAAAAACCATCGAACCATCAAAAAACTAAACACAAGCCTTGATAGTTTATGGTCTCGCTCTGTTAACCCGTGGTCTATGGTCAAACAAAGGGCAATGAACTCCGCGAATTAACATTCACTCTATACATCTATGGCAGTTGCTATACATATAACTCGCTTATAATGTGGTAGATCTTGGCGAGATTTGGGAATATGGCCTTTAAAACAACTACGTGTCTTCGATGTATGATTATTATTAAGCTCTCATTCAAGTGCTTCTAGATTGCCGACGGTTCAGTTTTCTAAAAGTCTCCTGGGGGCGGATTTTTGAAATATCATTGCTCGCAACTATCATATTTATGAAAGTGATAAAAATCTGCGTGTTTCTATAAAAAGTAGCTCTTTAATTTTCGACGTACGAGCAGTAATTTACTACATGTGATATGATTTCAGAAATCGGTCCCTTGGTCTAAGGCTTTTACGAGGTCGTATATGAGACACCTGCTTATTTTCTGAGAAAAGTAGCAGAATCTCCGGTGTATCTCCGGTGGTAGGCTTCGGCCGTGTCTGATCACCGCCCTATGGGTTGAGCCAGGCGGCCAAGCGACTCTCGTCGTGTTCCGGCCTGTTGCTACAGTAGCCATTCTGGAGGAAGGGTCTGAGCAGTATCCCTTAACTGCCTTCTTTCTGCTTATACCCCTTAACTAGGGTGAATGAGTATTTACTAGGCAAGCGTGCTCCATCGTAAGCGTCATCTTAGTTTTCCATCAGGCATTGTATACAAAAAAATCGTAGAAGTTATCCTACTAGTATGAATAGTAATATGAATTCGGAAATTGTTACTGATTAATTATTTCACTCCTGTCAGTACATGAATCCTCTCTCCAATTAAGCAAGAAAAACGTCAAATATTTCTGTTAGTGCCCTATCAACAAGCATATTGAGAAGCCTACCAGTTGGTCACTTCACGTGTGTTTCTATTTACCTCATTCCTATGTCAATCAAAGTAAGCATGGCTGAATGAGATCAATATGTTTTCACAGGTCTACCTTTTAAATCTTTTTGAACAGCACACTTAGAATGTCCATAAAACTTGTGCATCGATATAGAATGCGTAGATGTCACTATCCGTGCTCTCTTGACCAAAATTTCATCTAGTATCTACATCGCCGACGTTACCCAAAGCATTGTTACAGAAGCACACCAATTACCAAAATCAACCATATCTGACTTACGGAGATCAATCTTTTGTATCCCAAATACTTTTACAAATCTTTAAGTAATCACATCACGATTACAAAATCGGATGACGCTAACACAATGGGATACGGTCTACTGTCGATTGGTCAAGTTTTTCTGGAAAGCAAAGTTGACTGGTGTAATTTAAAACTACTGACAGCGTGTAATCATGATGCATTGTAGAGTTGTACGAATTTAATCTGACAAAAAGCCGGCTTGTCCGTTACCACACCGAGCTACCGTAATGATAAAGCAAACAAAGTAACTGTGCCACTTGCATTCTTATTGCTTCCAGTTCTTTTTTCATTGACTCGTACTCTTCATTTACAATGCGTAGCTGCGCGGTCATTAGGCTTTTTGCTTTTGTAAGATGTTATAAGGTCAAACCGTTCAAAGGGCAAGTCGCTCTACTTTCATTTGATTACCAAAAAATTGGGAACAATATATTCGCGAATATGTAACTGATACAAAATTTGCATCTCTGATTGAATTAACATTCGCGAAAACAATATAATAAAAGACAATGTCGTAATAACGTTCTCATCATTCATGCAAATCATTTAAGCAATCATGATCCACTTAATGACTATAACTGATAGCCAATGATCTCAATTAATTCATCAGTTCCCATAATGTTACGCAAGTTGATCTCGCAAGAAAAGCGATACCATGAAATATTCAACAAAAGTTTTAAACAATCGTTTGTATTCTGTGTCGGTTTGTGTATCACACTCTGTTGCAACGGAATGGCAAACTGCCCGGAGCTGTATTGCTTCACAACCCTTGATAATAATCTAAGTCATGAACGGGGTATTTTGTCATATCTGTTGAGATGTGTACGTGTGTGATTTTTGACAACGTGCCTAATTCATACCGAAGTGTATTAGGCGGCAGAAATAGACCGAGATAATCGTTGCAGTGTGGTCAAAATTTTAACTTTTTTTAATCAGATTACACGCCATTGACTTGTCACTTGAAATTCTTAAAACAATCGTGAGACAAAATCATTTATGATATACTTATCGACTGGTTCAGCCAATCCAGAGGTAAGTGTATGGCATTGCGAAGGCGTCCTTAATGGTGGTATGGTACTTTGATTCTAGCCACATTTACTTGTGAAAGGTGGTTCAAAATATATGTTAGTAAATCACGCCCATAAAATGTCAACGTCATCTAGAATTTGTATATTTCCCTCGTCTTAACTTAATTCACTTGCCTCACATCACTTCGCACATTTAGTAACTTCACAGCATCTGTCATCATTCATTCTATTCGAAACTGTTTAATTACTAATTTCAACATCACAAAGCCTTATGTGGCATGTTTAGAGCATTCTCTAGTTCTGTTTCAGTTCATTAAAGACCATTGTTTAGGCGTATTTATCGAGCTGGCTGCTTTATGTAGTTGTGTTGTAACTGCTTGATTTTCAATTGATACTTCCGCCTTCAATAAAGCTTATTAGGTTGGTGGTCTTACAATTCGAATTAGAATATGATGGTCAGTAATTTCGGCGTTGTGTAGAACTTGCCATCTACGTAGATGACATAGCTGTTTTTTAAAGGAGTATGTATCCAAATTTGAAAGTAGTCGGTTAGCGGGCAATTATTACCAATAGTCTCAGCCCAAATGTATGTCCTTTAGTAGACTGATGTAGGATCCAATCACTTATGAAATCCAACATTCCCATTTGACGAAAACACTTGACTTGTGAAACGGAGACGCTCTTGAATTGGCTTTTGTTTTTTTTCTGATACAAATATCAACATTTGGCAACGCTTGGTAATTTACAAAAAGTTGCGTTTTTGCGCCAAATGCGTTTTATCGCCATCTGTACATTTTTTGCAAAGTGAAATATGTGGCGTTTGGTTTCTGTTCATTTATTGTTAGGTATGCCGAAAGCTTTCGTTTGCTCGTTAATATTATTTCTGCTTCTTGAAATTCTTTTATCGTTGTTGCGGTCAGTAATGTTATTTCAATATGAGAAACGTGTCAGTTATTTGACAATTAGAGTCGTATCGCAAACAACTTGTGGCAATATTCGTGTTGTTATAATCCTTATCTTTATTAGGTTTCGTTGCCTTATTAGGTTTGTTATGATAATGTAATGTGTCAACTTGTTTTGTTTTATTTTTATGATAGCCAGTATCTTGCTAATTTTATTGCTACTGGAATCAACTGTATCTTACGAAAGAATGTTATCTGCTAATTTTGACACCTGTTTCAATGACATACAGAAATTACATTTAGATCTGTTACACTAATATTAAAAAAGTGGAAAGATTTGTATTTTTGTATGTTTGTAACGAATAAACTCCTGGACTTATGTCAAAAAATTCTTTTTCAATTATAATGCTACATTATTTTTGAGTAACATAGGCTATATTTATTACTAGAAAAAATTAGGGATCCGTGTTAAAACTTCAATAATGTAACCCAAGATGTAAAAAAAGTAGCCATAAAATACGACCGCTTTAGCCTAGTTGGTAGTGACCCTGCCTACGAAGCAAGAGGTCCTGGGTTCAAATCCCGGTAAGGGCATTTATTTGTGTGATGAGCACGAATATTTGTTCCTGAGTTATGGATGTTTTCTATGTATTTAAGTATTTATTTATCTATATAAGTATGTCTATCGTCGTCTAGTACCCATAGTACAAGCTTTGCTTAGTTTGGGACTAGGTCGATTTGTGTGAGATTGTCCCCTAATATTATTTATTTATTTATTATAAAATGTCATTCATCGCATGCGCTGCGGAAACTATTGATGATAGAACAAAGATGTGTTCTACAATATTAAATAACACATCAATATCTATAAAAAACTTCGCGATGCCCTATGTCCAACTATTGTAGTTATGTGTCACTATTTAACTACTTTCTTACCTTTTAAAAATTGATAGAAATGCCGACCAAAATCAGACCATGTTGTTCATACCTTTAAAATAATCCTTATCCAAATAAATAATTTCATATTCAAAACTGTTTCAATACCTGCAGATTACTTTTTGAATTTTCCAAATCGGTTATTCTATTCAAAAGATATTACGAATTTAATAAAATGATAATTTAACAAAATACGAGTACTAATAGAAAAATAAACTCCACTCCATCACAGCGCACAACGTGGCGAGGGACGGGACGCCGAATTTCGGAAGGGGGGCGTACGCAATACGCAATAGGGGGGGGGGGGGGGTTTATTAAACAGCCTATATACGTCCCACTGCAAGCTTATATATAAAATATTTGAATTCTCCGCGGACGGAGTCGCGAGCAAAAGCTAGTTAAAAATAAATTTGAAACTCACTTTTTTTAATGTTTTAAACATTCACGATTCCCACTCCTATAATGAGTTCATGAGAATGCTATAAACGTTAAACAAGAATACATGGCGCTAACCAAAAACGTTGAAGTTTCTCGGTTTTTATGGTGACATGCTTAATTAGTTAATATCATCATCATCATCATTTCAACCGAAAGACGTCCACTGCTGAACATAGGCCTCCCCCAAGGCTCGTCAAACCTTTTTGCCCCATCGGCCATCAGTTCTACGAGCGATGTACCCTGCCCACTGCCACTTGAGTCTGGCGATTCTTCGAGCTATGTCGGTGACTTTAGTTCTTGCGCGGATTTCATCATTTCTAATGCGATCCCGCAGAAAAACTCCGACCATAGCACTCTCCATCGCCCTCTGAGTGACTTTGAGCTTTCTTATGAGGCCCTCGTTAGCGGCCACGTCTCTGCCATATGTCATCACTGGCAACACACATTGGTCAAAGTCTTAATATCGTCTGCAATCAAAAGATGGCGTTGCCCAAGCGACCGTTATGCTTTAAAAATAATACCGTAAACTTTCTTCATGGATTTCGAACACGAACGAAGCCGCGAGTAAAGGTAGTCAATATGTAAATTAAGGTTTCTTATTTTGTTAACATCAGTAACATCCTGTCATAACCAACCACGATTAGCAATTAACTTGTAACCGTTATCAAAGTTATCTCTTCGCGAAATATCAATTAGTAGGCGTTCACGCTCTAATTGCTTTATTTTAACAGTTTTATCGACGTACCTACGTACGATGGGCCTCAGAAAAGCTCAAAGTCACTCAGAGGGCGATGGAGAGGGCTACGCTTGGAGTTTCTCTGCGGGATCGCATTAGAAATGAAATCTGCGCAAGGGCCGAAAGGTTCTAGAGTGGCGTCCACGGACCGGAAGACGCAGTGTTAGGTAAACCTCCAACAAAATGGAGCGCCGACCTGATTAAGGTTGCGGGAACGCGTTGGATGCGGATGGCGCAGGATCGATCTGTTTGGCGTGCCTTGGAGGAGGCTTGTGTTCAGAAGTGGACGTATTTCGGCTGAAATGATGATGATGATGATAGATAGATAGATAGATAGATAAAGACGTTTATTTGGTACTGCAAGCACACACAATCAAGATTAACAAAAATACAAAAGTCAGTACAAACTTAAAAGTAAAACATTATATATTGTCTGTATGCGCTGCAGTAGTGCAAAAGGGCCGTGGCTCAGTGGTCAACATTGCTCATAGGAGCAAAACACTGATATTCTGCCACAACCAAGAGGATCGAGAACAAAATATTACTTACTAATTCAAAATAATTATACAACAAAAGAAAAACAAAACAAACAGTGCTAAGCATCATTAATACCGACAATAAAAAGCAGATTACACCTACAACAAAAGCACAAAACAAGCCATGCCACCCGAGACGTCCCCAAAACTACCCGAGCCGATACGGCGAGGGCAGACAGACACGTCGAGGGGAAAATGGGTCCAAATGCTCGACACTCTGCTCTTCACTTCGATTACAAGGAAAATAAACAGCAACATTGGAAACCATTTATTTACAAGCTGCAATTTTCATCCAATGCATTATTTATAATCGAAGAACCTCGGTTTTCCTCATCATCATCATAAGGCCTCCCCAAGGTTCGCCAAACACCGATCCTGCATCCGCATCCAACGCGTTCCCGCAACCTGAGGCCGTATTGTCTAACGCTTCTGACGCTTGCCTTCGCTTTCACCCTCTCTTTCTGTCATCCTTTTATACCGTTTGACAGAAAGAGATAGTGATTGCGAATGCAAGCGTCAGAAGCGTTAGACAATAAGCCTGCGGTCGTCGGTTGGTCGCTTTTCGTAGGTATAGTCGGGGTAAGAAAAGGTTCGTCACTTTTCGACTCTATGTCAACGAGTTAAGGTCGAAAAGTGACGAACCTTTTCTTATCCCGACTATACACGTTTAACTGTAAAATACCGTTAGAGATATTAAATCAGATCGCTTTGTGTACAAAACGTAATTCCTCTTAACTTGTGATTGTGAGTGCGGATTAAGTCTTTGTGATGTGAAATTATGCCGATTTAGCTATTTATTTACGACTAGCGACCCGCCCCGGCTTCGCACGGGTGCAACTATATTATGCATTTATGTAAACCTTCCTCTTGAATCACTCTATCTATTAAAAAAAACCGCATCAAAGTCGTTGCGTAATTTTAAAGACCTAAGCATACATAGGGACAGACGGACAGCGGGAAGCGTCTTTGTTTTATACTACCTATATGTAGTGATTAATGAAATCCACAACGTAAGTCTTGTGAATTCCCACGGGATTCTGAGAAATCCTGGAATTTCAATCAACTATTAGACTCGATTGGTTGACGCAGATAAAATGTAATATGAAACAATTTTATTATTTTGCTCACCCGCGACCTTACCTTACCTTACTCTGGTTGAGTTCGAAACGCGTCAGTGTAGTTTGGTGGTGGTGGTGATATGTAGTTGGGTTTGTGTGATTTGTGTGTTTGTTTGTACAGTGTGGAGGTGTAGAACTGCATGAACAAACATTTCTAGCATTTTTTTATACAATATAGGCTTGCGATTGACCACAATCACGCCTGATGGAAAGTGAAGATGAGGCTTACGATGGAGCACGCTTGCCTAGTAAATGCTCATTCACCATACACTTAAAAGCGGCCAAATTGTAGTGTTCAGGGAACACAGTCGCAGGCTGGAAAATCCACTCCTTAGCTGTGTAGTTGATGAAGGAAGAGCGAAAACTCTTTTTGCGGATTTTGGGAATACTGACAACGTAAGGGTGGAGACCCCGCCTACTTCTGGTCGACCTGTGAAAGAAATGAGCAGGTGAAATAAGGTTGTGATTAAACGTAACTATCGTATGGTCCCGGGTGAGCAAAGTTATTGTTTCAGTTCATTGTTAAGGACCTCCGCAAAGTAACGCCTAAATTATTAAAAATCTAGTATTACATTATTCTATTTGTCTTTTTTTATTGCTACACACAGTAGTATTTAAAACTAGAACAAGTAAGCGACAAGAAAGTCCGAATAACGTTAATAATATATGTAAATCATGACAACCGCGAACGTACGACACGACGATCGCATAGAGATAGTGATCGTGAAAAATTTCACCGCATGCGCCGGCGCTGGTGACTTTCTACCAAAATTATAATCGAGAAATAAAAGTAAAAGTTAATAATTGTATAGGGCAGCCAAACTGGAAGGTTTTGTTGCAAGGGCGTGGCTGAGGGCCCGCATTTTAAATCGACAACTTTCAATGTTACTCATTATGTATGTGTGATAAGATGCGTGAGAGTTAGGACATGGCTCCGGACAATACAGGAAAAGTTGCTGACAAGAATACTATGTGAACAAATTTTGTTAGGAATAATTAGGTAATTGTGTATTGTCATCTATTTTTATGTCCATTTAATCTGCAATGATTACTTTATAAGATTAAAATGTAATACTCACTATTTTATGAACTCTGTTTGAAATAAATATAATATTTTGAATTGTGTCAAACAAAATAATTTTTTATATGGTGTAATCAACACATTGATTTGGATTAGGTATCTTAGGTTTATTTTGTAGCAATTTCTGAGAAAATTGCATTATGTCAAGTTAGATTAGATCATTGGTTATAGATTGATATTCTATACCCTGACTGGGTGTCATGTACCTACCATCTTGTAAAACTACCATCTAATAATGTAATGCACATGCATCTGAATGAGTAAATGAATATCTAATATGTATTTTATGAATTAGGCGTTACTTTGGAGGGGTCCATATTAATGAACTGAGACAATTACTTTGCTCACCCGCAACCTTAAACCTTTAGGTCGCGGGTGAGCAAAGTAATTGTTTCAGTTCATTAAAAATCATAGTGACCATCACCGCACGTGGTGTGCTGTGTAACACAGAATTGTTATTGGTTTTGTTTAGTTCATGGACATTATCCTTGGATTTTCGCAAGACACAGGATACGGCAGTTGAAATGCTTCCCGGTTCCACCCAAATACGTTAAAATAAATCACAAAATCATAAAGCTGAATATTTTGGGTTCGGTCTAAAGCACAGTCTGTCATAAATGTCTGTAATTACGAGGTTAAAACATTACAGTTTATAAACTTGATCCGAACTCTCAAGGTAATTTCTTTTAGCACAAGAATCTACCGAAAGGGCCCCAAAACCGATCCATCAAAATACGGCCCCACCAAACCGGCTTTCGGAGCAACAGCCGGCGCGGCCTACAGCCAAGGTCGTTTGTGTACCGCTTTACCATTATCATTCTTTTTTGTACCACCTTTCTACCTCCCCGGTACCGAAACATCTTAACCAACATCTTTAACACACGCTGTATCTACTTTGAAGTCTTCGTCTTTTGTTTTATTTTCGAATGCAACCTCCTTGGAATTCCAAAGGTTGTAGCCATGTTTCTTTTGCCCAGTTTTTTCATGATGGTCCGAAATGATAGGCTCAATCTGGGCTCGCAATTCTGTATTCGCTGCGTTCTGTATCTTAATGGCGAAGTGCAATTTCAAGTATGTTTGTTTTCTCAATTAGGATCTTGGTTTTGTTTCTGTTTCAAAGAGTTTCAAGCAAGGATAGTAAATATGTAGCACAGTATGCTTATAAAATGTGGTTTTATCTGTACTTGGTCACCATCATATAAAATTTAGCACCAAAAATACTTTTTATCGTAAAAATAATAAATGATTATCATTTTGCTTCTATTTTATGGCAATCATCATTTCGGCATACACGTCCCATTGCAGGACAGGCCTCCTCTTAGAATCAGAGGGATTAGGCCATAGTGGTTAATCGGTCCCAGTGTGAACTATCAATATTTAAAAATAATTAATAATTAAAAATGAAGGGGTCCCAAAGTAAAGTTCACTTGGCCAGATTATCGTTTTTTACACGAGCTTTTTTTATTTAAAGGAGTAACGACTTTTTGGCGGTAATTTTATTTGTTCACATAATTTGTTTTAAGTAATACCGATATTATCTGGCCATCCGTTTCACTTTCAAATTACACATTATACATTATTGTGCCCTTCGTAAAAATTAAATGCCAAGTGTCAATGAACAAAAAGCACATGTCAATTGTTGCATGTAACTCTACTTGTAACAAATGACAGCGCAAGAACGTTTTTTTAATTATTGACTTTTTGAATCAGGTACAAAACTTCAACCCATAATTTGTCTCGGTAGATCAGGAACAAAGTTTCTGGTTTTTTCCTGGAAGGCTCGTGCCTGGGTTAGGATCAAAATTGTTATTACTTTCCTTAACATTTTTGGGAGTAGATATATTTTTTTAACGGACGTAAAGTTTATTTCGATAGAATCCGACAGTCTCGTAGAAACATAGAGCTAGAGAACTCAATTCCAATTCAATTCATTTATTTAAACAGTTTTAGTACATAGTATAATAATTATTAGTAGGCACTTTACTTAATCTATGTTAGGTATTATATCTAGGTACTAAACTAATGGCTCGACTTAAGCGTCTAACCGCCTTTACGCCTACTACAGAAGACTAACAGGTTACTACTAAAATATAAACTAATGCCTAAACTAGGATACATAAGTAGCCTGTATCTTAGGCAACAAATAAAGGTCCTTAAAGTTAACATAAAAACCAGATTACAAATTTAACTGTTATTTAAACTTAGAAAAAAAAAAAAAAAAAAAAATATGAAAAGTAAGTAACTACGGCTTAAATAATTGAATACATTACGAAACTAGAGTCAGAAGGTTGAACTGACAGGGACACCGGATTCTCTACGTCTCTAGTGATATGATTAGTCTTTTTGTTTATTAGTTTTCAATTAGGTATAATCTTATATTATTAGGAACCTAAACAATCAGAGGCCTTGTCAAATGGTATAAAATATTGACAGAATGAGATGGCGTCTCAGGACATGAGCTTCAGGTATCCATATTAGTTGGCCTTAGTCTGAGAGATTGTCAAATTCTATTGAAATTAACTTTGGTGTTATATTTAGTTAGACCGAACCGAGAAAACCCAGTTTTATGATTAGGAAACTTATGTACATATTTCTAAAAAGAAGAATGCTCTCAAATGTACGGAGATAACCTTTCCTCCAAATAATATTTTATAATTAAATAGATATATACCGAGTAAACTGTAGTCTGTAATGATGGGAATAATACGCACATTATTTGTTATATTTTACTTGAACATTCATCGCGCTCACGACACTATCCGCAAGTCTCGTGAGACGTCACTTTTATCTATAACACTATATGACACTAAGGTGCTAGTAGACGTTATACTGCTTTCGTTGGATTTCTTTGTCTATTTATTTGCATAACAATAACAGAATTCACCAACTTTTTGAGAAATGACTGTAAGTGTTTTCGGAACTTGAAATTTCATAGCGTATTTTGGTGTATAATTTGTTCTTGTACACCACACCTCAGGAATTCTTTTGTAGGGGAGATGGGCATTTCCCTTTAAAGTTCTCATTATATCCTTATTATTCCTCCTAACACAAGTTCCAACTTAATGGGAGGCCTCAACCTTTTATGTAAAACTTCTGTTAAATGCAAATAAAGTTTTTTTTTTTTTTTTTATTGAAAAATTTGTACTTCACATAGACATTCTACAGTAAATTCACATAGATACTACATGTATACACCAGTTTACTGCCTCTTCCTTGGCGCCGAAAGATCTTAAGATCACCCTTCGGTTATACAATATCCTGGCCAGCCATCTGTCGTAGGGATCTGGTTTCGTCATCGGTATTGGGTACGGAATACCAGATACCAGTTAGGCGAGACGACATGTGGCTCTGCCATTTTGGGCACAGAAATGCGGGCGCGCCTAGATTAAAGGAACAGTTTTGTATGAATTTCCGAACTTTATATTGGCTATGTGCAAAGCGGGTGGTGGGGTACAGAAAACGATCGCAGCGCACAACATAGCAAAAATTGGAAGTAAATGCGGAGGAAATGTTGTCAACGCTACGCGGCGCCACCGTCGTGCACGGTCCCAATATACATGTTTTTGCTTACAGTACGGGATGTTTTATGTTAGTTTGTACTAAAAAGGGCTAGAGGTTTATAAAAAGTGTGACGAAAATGTTACCAAATTCCGATCACTGGTCATAGACCAAACCACCGGGCTACCACGGCTTCCATACCATCGGCAACTTCAATCCTTGCTTTTAGGGTTCCGTACCTCAAAGGAAAAAACGGAACCCTTATAGGATCACTTTGTTGTCCGTCCGTCCGACTGTCAAGACCCTTTTTCTCAGGAACGCGTGGAGGTATGAAGCTGAAATTTATCTCAAATACTTAGGTCTACTGTCCCTTGGAGCTGTGAAAAAATCAAACTTCTAAGCCAACGCAATCAAAAGATAACAGCCATTTATGCCGCAAATTTTCGACACTCGCAAGGGAATCAAAACCTACAGGGCTTCGACCAACAGTTGTATCGTTGATCGAAGCTACAGGGTACTTCCCGTGAACTCAGAATCTTGAAATTTGGTACGAAGCAAGGTCTTATAGCACAAATAAAGGAAAAATTGCGAAAAGCATCAATTTTTGTCTGTCTATATCAGTAACCAATCTACAATGATTCCACACTGCGCACATTTTGCTGAGGAGCAGGGGTCTGCTAAGACTGGATGTTCATAGATACATATAAATATGTACGGAACCCTCGGTGCGCGAGTCCGACTCGCACTTGGCCGGTTTTTTTAGTTCTAGTTCTATTAAGTTACCACATCTTTTATAGTGTTACCGTGAAGTAGACGCTTAGCATGTCAATAAACACAAAGGTGTCGGGTTCTCAATTCCACTCCAATATTGAACCAACGGGGCAACGTTGGCAATCCAACATGGATCTAAAATAATTAAGTTTCTCAACCAGCTCGGTATGTAGGGTATTTCTTTATTTGGTTAGTTTAGGAGTTAGAAGCCGGTTAGTAGTTGCTATGGCCTTAATGTATCTAAGTTGACTGGAATAAGATATCGAAGCTATCCTATCAAATATAACCTTCCTTCTTTCTGTAACCTTTTTGTTTTCCTTTTGTACAATAAAGAGTATAAACAAACAAATATCATCAGGACATATTTCATTAGCCGTGGTGGCCTAGTGGTTTGACCTATGGCCTCTCGAGCAGAGGGTCGTGGGTTCAAATCCCGGCTCGCATTTCTGAGTTTTTCGGAATTTATGTGTAAAATTACATTTGTAAATTTACCATGAGCTTTGCGGTGAAGGAAAACATCGTGAGGAAACCTGCCAAGAAATTCAATGGTGTGAAGTTCCCAATCCGCATTGGGCCCGCGTGGGAACTACGACCCTGTGCCCTGCAGTGGGACGTATATAGGCTGGGGATGATATTTCGTTAGCAAGATTAAGTGTCCGTTAAAAAAAGTCAGAACTTAGGTATGAGGTATAGCAATATGTTGAAATTTACAGATTAAAAAAAACGCTGTGAAAGGCTTTTTGTTCCCTCTACTAAAAAACTACATCTAGCACATCCAACTTCATGATTATTGATCATTATCATTATTATTTATCGAACGAATAATTCATCGCATGCAAACTTAACTTTCAAACTCGTCTTTAACTGAATTACACGCCAATTTCTTTAGGTAGGTACTGTGAGCGAAAAACGGTTATTTTCTTATACGGATATGTTTTAATTACTAGCAATTATTTACTAAATTGTACCTGGTATCGTAAAATGGAAGTCGTGGTTGTAATAAATTAAAATTTTATTCGGTAAAATCGTTCTTAGGTTGTGGCGCCAAAAACAAAAAAAATATATACACGTCGACTAGAGAACCTCCTCCTTTTGTTTTCGTCGGTTGAAAAGTGATGTCATGTGACTATTATCGTTTAACCAATTGACATGGAATTTTTTCTTATTTTTTCCATAACTGGCATAACATGACGAAATCTCTCGCCCATTAGGTACCAGGTTATCGTAGAGTTTTGAGACACGCTGATAGATAAATTAATATTTCACAACAAAAACCTATTTAAATTCCTAAATCATGTGATTCCTGGTGAAGTTTATTCAAATTGTCAGCAAATACAGTAGTGAAACAAAGATTTGCAAATACTAGAAAATCCACGGAAAGCGAAGCCGTGTCGGGTTACGCTGTATACCTACCTTTGCTTAGCTAATTGCTTGGGAGGGGAATCTACAAGACAAACATCTTACGAGTACTTTCATTGCAATTGCAAGGAGAAAAGGACGGCTACTGATTTTACCGCTGTTTTGTCTGTGTTCACTCTAGGTTGTCTGAAATCAACCTATTTTTGATTCAACTATAATAATTCTGACTACTTGCACTGATATTCATCTTCAAGCATCGTCATAAACATTGTATTCGAAAGACGTCCACTGCTGAACAATGATCATAAGGGAGGCTAAGTAAATTAATTTTGACGTTGTTATTGTAATTATTTTTATGAATTGTTTTGTTTTTTTATGTGTATATTGATTGATTATAATTATTAGTGCCAATGTTTCTAATGTTTAATTAAAATATGTATGAATATTTAGATTTCGATATTAATTTTTATTTCAAATGAAATCAAAATATATTTATTTGTTAATACGGTTACACGGTCTTATGCAAATATATACATGCATATTCAACCTGCATGCAGGTGTACAAATTATCAATGTCAAATTATAGTACTTAGTCTATCGTCAAATTTATAATATTACGATTATAAATTACAATTAGTCTTATTTTATGTCAAACACAACACCCGAATCGATTTTCGATTTTAAATTCATCTTTTATTTAGTGCTCTTACTGACATAGTTATTAAGAATGTATCTAACACATTGCATATGGGATGCCAGTCCTGAAATACATAATTTTTTTTTATTTATTTACATTCAAATCCCCCTTATCCTCCCAGTTAAGCGCTCCCAACCGGTGCGTCTGCGCAGTTATTGTGATCAACTGCTTCACGGAACCCATTCTGAGCTCGAGGAATTTTAAAAGAGCTGATTATAGAAAAAGCCGTCAACTGGCCGCCATCACGGCATGAGCTGTGTTGCCAGCGTACTAGGAATTGGTTGTAGGTACAGTCCAGGAATTTAATACCCTGTCCATTTCGTAAAAATGTCGTCAAACATTCGCAATGCAAATGTCGAAATGTCAAATGCAACACGTCAAAGCAACATCATAGCAGCTCTTATGGTGACAGTTTGCTGTACGATAATCAAACTTAGATGGGTTGGAAAGCAAATTCCTCGGCTGTACTTTTAACATACTAGCGCAACTCTTCATAATTTGTATTTTTTGGATAATAGTATTTAGTCAGTAAATAAATATAGCTCGTGTTGTGGGTAGGTACCAGGGAACGGATAACCATACAAAGAAATGCACAAACAAACATAGGTTGCTTGCATTTTTGTTACACTCGTATTAGTATAAAACTACAATATTTCCCATGTGTCTCTAGCAACCCAGCGCATGCGACCCGTTATGCGCTTTTTGCTATACCTGTCCCGCTCGCACTTGTTTTTGTACATACATTAGAGAGAGAGGTCAACCGTTCGCCCTGGGTCTGCTAATAGATAAACTCTATGTGGATTCGGTAGGCTCAGTAGCTTGCCATAAAGAAGCCATAAAGATTCCTTATCTTGAAACTAGACGTTCCTCGTGACTTTGTTTACGCAGAATATACGGAATTAAAACTGTTTCCGACGGTCTGAAAATTACATATCTGCATACCAAATCCATACTATCCATGCTTAGATTATATATTTACATATCCATGCTATACTAATATTATGCGAATGCGAAAGTGTGTCTGTCTGTCTATTACCTCTTCACGCTCAAACAGGGTCTGAAACTATCTCCATAAAAAATTTAATTACGATCAGTTGAATCATCATCATCATCATTTCAGCCGTAGGACGTCCACTGCTGGACATAGGCCTCCCTCATTGATGCCCAATCATTACGATTGGAGGCGATTTGCATGCACCCTGAACCTCGGCCATCACCAAATCGTCCGTCCATCTCGTTGGTGGACGTCCCACGCTGCGCTTGCAAGTTCAGTTGAATACATGATTGAAAACGTAACAAACTAACAAATAACGTTTGTAAACTATAATTTAATTTATTGAATCAGGCGTTACTTTACGGAGGTCCATATCAATGAACAATTACTTTGCTCACCCGCGACCTACTAGGTCTAATAAGTTGCGGGTGAGCAAAGTAATTGTTTCGGTTCATTTGTAAACTATATCAGGCCTTATACTACGAAGTGCAAAATTCGAACTTCGTATCGTGCCATTCCTCTCACGCTAATAGTATTTAATACAAGAGCGAGCAAGATGATGCGATACGAACTTCGATTTTCGAATTTCAGAGTAACCCCCCAGGGGTTCTATTAAAAATATAGGTAAGAATAGCTAGTGCCATCCACGGAGACGCGTGAATTTGTCAAAATTAGACATTAATGTCATTGTAATAAGAACCACGGCACGCGTCATGAATGATTCGATCTATGTAATATGTCAAAACACACGCTTAAAACGACCGTATCTATAACATCCAGTGTTAGCAGAGCCCTGCCTCTGAACAAAATATACGCAGCATAGGGTTATTTTATATTGGATTTTGGACCGCCCTTGAACTTTTTATGATTTAAATTTTTATTGTGTTGCAGCGGCAATAGAAATACATATTATGTACGTGTACATTTCAGCCGTCTTACTAACTAGTACAGTTCTTGAGATACAGTCATGACAGATAGACAAATGGACAGTGTATCGAACCAGACTATGTCAAAAAGTAAAGCGCACTATGGTTTTTAGTTCTTACTCTAGGAACTGCTGCTGACTGTACTCCAACTGAGCACGTGTTCGTTAACCTTTTACCTACTAAACTAACTGTAAACGTCAATTACATAAATCCTCCAATAAGGGCATCGTTTTCTCCACCCTTTGTCTAGCAATGACCCACAAACACGCTCAAATTTGAACTTTAGAGCACTAGTAATAAGATCGTGATTGTGCGGAGTAGTAATTTACAATGTCGCAAGCGTAGAAAGTGTCCCAAATGTAGGGTGGCTGCGGTTTCGGCTTTTATAGGGACAAGTCCCGTTTTGGTGATTTAGTATGTATGTATGTTTTTGTTTAGCCATGGTAGCCTAGTGGTTTGACCTATGGCCTCTCCAGCAGAAGGTCGTGAGTTTGAGCTCGGACTCGCACTTCTGAACCTTTAGAAATTTATGTGCAAAATTAGTACATTTGAAATGTACCATGAGCTTTACGGTGAAAAGGGCTTAATCAAAACAAAATCACAATCGCTTTTTTGTGGAACGAAAGTTAGTCCAACAAATTATATGAGTCGGCTCCGTTACACAAAAAAAAATAGTTTTGTTTTTACTAAATCCCTTGTGTACATTTTTTTGAAAACTACTCCCAAGTTTTTTATTTTGAGAGGAGGCCTGTCCCCTGCAGGACATACAAAATCATCATCATCGTCCGAGTCCCATTGAAGGGACACCTCTCAGAATGAGATAGCTTGGGTCCTAGTTCCCACGCGGTCAAACTCAGAAATGCCAGCCTGGGCTCGAACCATCGACCCTCTGCTTAAGAGGC
Source organism: Archips xylosteana (assembly GCA_947563465.1). NCBI lineage: Eukaryota > Metazoa > Arthropoda > Insecta > Lepidoptera > Tortricidae > Archips > Archips xylosteana. The sequence goes on from OX387364.1 coordinate 16,800,389, forward strand.
CATAGATTAAACATACCACGGGGAGCATGTTTAGTGGCATAAAACACAAGCCATAATGTAATGTTTGTCATAAAAAAAAATCCCGTCGAAACCGTCAATTTTTCAGAATTTTTTAATGGTCATTCTGTAAAACTCTATAGATTAAAAAATTAAAAAATAAAAAATAAAATATCTTTATTCTGAGACAACTTTTAGGTCCATAGAGTGTTAGTAACAAAAATGACTTAAGAACTATATTAGTACCTTGTCTTAGAGTGTTAGTTAACAAGAGCAATCTAAGAACTATGTTAGTATAGGTGAGTGTTAGATAAAATAAATAACAAGATTAGGTTAGATTTATTTCATAACAGTTCTGGATAATTAATGGTTTCTGATAAAAACAGATTTATGACAAATGATGAATTTATGTCAAATGATGAGTTATGAGTTATGACTAATTATTTTATGCAACCCAATATGGACCCGTTACCGCGGCTTATAGACTTATGTTTTTACTTGGCATTTGTTTTTAATTGACCTATAAGTTTTTGTTAGAATACACTAGCAATTAACCATTTCTGAGCGCGCGTGTTATGCATGTATTTAATTTACCTATTGCATGCAATTAAAATTACAAACTTGATGGACAACCGGTATTATTACATGACAAAAAAATGCTAGACGTAAAAAAAAACTGAGCGAAAGTTTCTAATATGTTTTAGTGTTTGGTTCTATACCTCGTTCGTTAAAAACCACATGGTTATTAACGTGATATTATTTAAGGTTAAAAATGCTTTCCATACTCGATTAAAAAAGTTAAATAAGAAAAGCGACAACTACAGCGCCATATTGCGGGTTTTTTTTTTTTTTCCCTATACCTCCGACAGTGCAGAGGAGTCTATGCTCGCAACTTCGTTCATACCAGTTCCCGCATTAGCTACAGCTCGTACTGACATTCCGCATACTTTGTCTTTACACGCATCCCATATGCTCTCGGGCCCGAGCTCATTTAGCTATTCTAGCTAACTTAACACTATTTAACTATGATCATTCATTCTGGCCTCTTTATCACACTTTCCGATCTTTCAAGCTGTCCACTTTATCACACATCATCTTTTTTACTACTTAATTACTAGTTTAGACCACATTAGGGGGGATTGGGTTGGGGACAATTTTATTTGTTAACTAAATCTACCTTACATGTATAAATCATTACAAACACCACTTAAACACTCCTTCAACTTAAAAATACACAAACAACATTAATCAAATCACTTCGACAGAATTATATGCTCTTACATTTTGATCAGATGTTACTTAACAATAATAATACAGTTACAACTATTACACAGATTCTTATGCTTTACATCATATTGCGGGTTAAAAACATAACACTTATCTGAGAAACATCGCCGAATCACTAAACTTTTTAGAAAAAACTGATATATTCGTTTTGTGCACAGGCAAACAATCTCTCACTCTGAACGTGTAAGTATATATCATGTTTGTTCCGTGGTTGAAATATATAAAAAAAAATACTTTAGATTAGACAGTTGTACAGTTAGTAATAGTACTGTCAATTACAATTATATTTTTGAATTTGCGTGGCTTTTTATAATGGTTACACACTTACACAACATAGTCGTGGGTTTGTCTTGACTTAGGGCCCGTTGTTTGAACAATAGTTAAATAAACTAATAGTTAAAATGTATGGCAAAGATAACAATAGTCAAGGCAATTTGACTATTAGTTTGTTCAACTATTGATCAAATAACGGGCCGTTTCTCTTAGCCAATTTTTTACTAATCGTCATGACACTTACAAAATCGGAGTACCTGTTAACAACTAATATTCAAGTTGTAACGCGTTTTGTAATATTCACATTCTTAAAATTAATTAGTTACCAGTCGTTTACCTCGTCTACAAAAAAATACCTACCTGACCTAGGTATATTAAAAAGTCATATAAATTTGTCCAGACGTTTGGCTGTGAAAGATTTCCTAACATACATATTCACAAACTTACTTAAAATATTCGCATTTATATATCGATATAAATGCGAAAAGTGTTGAAAACCCAGAAGTGTTGAAATATGTTAACTAAATGATGTTTAATTGGACAGATTTTCTACGGGAAGTATACCCCAATACTTTTAATAACCTCCCGATATTTCAACGTATCTACCAATCTAATGTTCCCAATCCGCGCTGGTCCCGCGTAGGAATTATGCACGACCCAAGCCCACTTATTCTATCAGGAGGCCTGAGTCCTGCAGTGGGACGAACATTGGCTGGAATGACCAACGTAATGATCACGGTAGACTAGGTAATCGCCGTCGGCCAATCCCCAGAAAATATGTCTATAATTTTATTTTATTCCACTCGTTGTCCTGTTTAATTTCGCAACATGCACACCCTAATAGTCAAACTATGCTAACTTTTTTAATTCCTCGACTTTTTATTTTATACTCTGTACTAAGCTAAAAACATTAGTATTGCAAAACAATTTACACTTCAGTGATCGATCAAAGAACATAATGTTATCTCCGGCTCGCCCCTCAGTCCCCAGCGCGACGCGGTACCGAACAGACGTACGCAATAGCGGCTATATCGTAATGAAATAACCGATTTATTGTGGATCATTGAAGTGCAAAGTGACATATAATATACCGGTAATACACTTTTCTTTGCACGCAAACAGAGCGTGGATTATTCTAGAACATGTGCAACGCGATTCATTTGTTTTCGATGGTTTTGTTTAGTGGCGTAGTTTGGAGTGATTACAAGTTGCCAGTATCTCAGATGTTAGATTGCTAGTTTTCGAGTTGTCTGTCTCGATTATCTGTGGAAACGTGATGCATATTGAGTTTTTCGTCGTTTGTTTTCGACGGTAGTGTTTTGTTTGTTAGCGTTTTTGGAGTTTTACGACTTACGCTGAAGGATCTCAGTGGTGATAGTCGTTAGTTTCTAAGTGCCGCTTGCTTGTAGGATTAAAAAAATCTTTAACCCTGGATTATGGATGACACTACACGTTTTGAAACTACTTAACCCTGGGTGAGCACTTTCGAAGTGCAATAAAATTGTCTACCTAAACGTGTTGTTTTAAGTTTATTTTTACCAGCTAAATTATCATGTAAATTATTATTATTTATTATTTATCATACTTACTTATGTTTTGCGTCTCGAATCTCAACGAGTGTTTTTTTAAAACGCGGGCCTTGATAATTATCTGTTTGAATAAGGCTGATTTAGCATAAAACGATCTAGCTTTAAACTTGGTTAAGTACCCACTAAGCTAACTGTACCAGAGAAAAAATTCAATGGTGTCTGTGAAGTTCCCAATCCGCTCTGGTCCCACGTGTAACCGACGGCCCCTAGCCCTCTTATTCTGAGAGGAGGCCTGTGCCCTGTAGTGGGAGTGGGTGGGTGGATAGGATGATGATGATGATGAAGTACGTAATGTCAAATTTATGACTAACTTGAACAAAAGATTTAATAAATGAATAAAATAAATAAATATCACGGGACAAGTCCCAAAGTAAGCTTAGCAAAGCTTGTGTTATGGGCAACGGATAAACATACTTATAGATACATACTTAAATACATATTAAACACCCAAGACCCGAGAACAAACATTCGTATTTTTTCATACAAATATCTGCCCCGACAGGGGAATCGAACCCGGGACCTCAAGCTTCATAGTCAGGTTTGCTAACCACTAGGCCATCTGGTCGTCTAATAGTGATAAAAGAATTTGGTCGTGTAATAAAAAAATAATTCTTCGCAGAAAGTCTCTGGCAACAGCTAGGTAGTATTTTACAAGTTTTTTATTAACTTGCAATGTATATGTATGTATGTATGTACAGGTCAAATCTTGCAAGTTAAATTTGACCCACTTCCCGGTTTCCGATTGAACTGTAATTTTGCACGCATATATGAATGGGATGACAAAGCAATATTAATATGACGTGGAGCTGATCTGATGATGGAGTTGGAAGCTGGCCATAGGAACTCTAAGACCGCATCGAGTTTGGGCTCGTTGGATTTGTCTTGACGAGTAAGTTACCTGCTAAAAAGTACCAAAAAAATCTTGTATTAAAAATAGAATGTTTAACAAAAACTTATTTATTATTTTATCGTGGAATTGAGAATGCTGTATATCGGTATATCCTTGCGTTTTTAACTTTCAAGGTGCTTGCTCTTTTGAAAGCGATTGAAGGTGCGATTTTTACCTGAGTCTCAGTCCCCGGTTCGTTTCTTATTAAGTTGATTTTTATTATTTTATCGAACAAAAAACGTTTAAAAGCAGGTACTGGACGTCTTAAACGGCATTACGATCGGTTTTGTTGTCATTTAGAGTGGCCAACAGCAACCGAATAAATCCAAAATTTACATTAATGTTATTTTTTTTTTTTTTTTAAATTATTTTGTGTTTTTGGAAATTAATGTTGCTGAATATAGGACTTTTTTTCAAAAAAACAAACAATAACAATAAGTTCTTTTGATACAACATTTACTAAGTATGTACAAATAACGAAACATAAACTTCTTTTTTTCATACAATACCATGTATAAAGAATAAAGAACTAGTTATTCATATAATAAAGAAAAGAAAGAAAGACATACGTGATTATGATACGTGATACGTGTTATGTGATTTTCTTTCTTCCCATATAATAAATAACATATAATAACATATAATAAAAATGTACCACTAAAATTGTTTTTTATTTTTTGCATGGCACCTAAGTTTTAATTGTTGTATTTCGACTTACTAATGTTTTGTACGTCCATTGGCAAGATATTGAAGACCACAATTAATGTACTTAACATCTCTGTACCCTACAGCTTACCTATGTTCTACAATAAAAAAAAAACCGATTCTGATTCTGAAAATCCAATCTCAAGTACATATAATACTAATATCGTAAAATGGCTTCAGTATTAGTTTTTATTAACCTAAGATATTGCTATTTAATCATCTGTATCAAATTTGATGTGTAACTAATGAATGACTTTGTTTCAAAGACGTATTTTCTTGCATCGTTTTCATATTGCACAAGTATTTAAATATTGACGATCGGGTAACGTAGTGGTAATGACCTTGAGCTTGGAGCTAAAGGTCCCGGGTTCGAATCCGGGTAGACGCTTGTGTGATGAATATAAATGTTAGTACACTGAGTCATGGATAATGTTGTCTATATCGTCGGAGATAGTGCCAAACAGCTTATCTACCATATGTAAATGTGGACTACATGTAGTTTTACAAGAAATGTGTTTAAGTTAATATTTCGTCTTATAATATTGAAAGTTGGCTAAGTTTGTCAGATATACGCGGGGTTATCCAATGACCTGTCCCTGACTTAATTTCACTTATAATTATAACTCTGTGTGACAATCAGATTTATTGTTTTTTTCTGATGCAGGGAGTGTCATAAATTAAAAACTGCTAAACTGCTTGGGGCACTATACAATACAAGCTTTATTTAGTGTAGGAGTAGGAATTTGGTGAACTGAAACAATTACTTTGCTCACCCGCGACCTTATAAAAGAACCTTATATAAGGTCTCGGGTGAGCAAAGTAATTGTTTCAGTTCTTTAGTATGGACCTCCGCAATATAAAAATCTCGTGTCACGGTGTTTGTTATCGAACTCCCCCGAAACGGATTGACCGGTTTTTAGTTAAATAGGTACCTACACAGAAATAACTATAATAAATTGTTCCAATATTGTCGATTCCTGAGTGTATTTGATAAGGTAAAATTAGCTGTGATATTAGAGTATAAGAACCAAATAGAGAAACTTGATAGGTATACTAGACCAGCCAACCTCCGGCACTTAACCAATCAATCCTATTTCAAGATACCTAAGAGCATAAATCAATATGGCAAAAGAGTGTGGTCAAATTACTTGCCACATATCCTAAACAGCTTTCCTAACAATACCATAAATTGTATACTTAATAAGCCAACACAGCAGACTAAGAGTATTGTAAAAAAGTACCTATTAACAAATATTAACTAATTATAATAAGTTAATGTAGTGTTAATGAAAGTAAGTTGTTAGTATATAATCTTAAAATTTGTACTAATAATATTAATAATTAATTTGTATTTTTTATGAAAGTAATAAACAGTTTAAATTTTTTTTTTTAATTAAATTTTGGTAAAAAATGTTCGGTAGGTCTGAGAAGACGTAGGTCGTAGGCTAATTTTATACCCCTATTCTACGCAGACGGAGTCGCCGACAACAGCTAGTATTTTTTTTTTAACAGTTACAACTTGGCCTCTCAGCCGTACCTACCAGCAGACTTATTGTCTAACGCGCGCTTGCTTTCGCATTCACTATTTCTTTCTGTCAAACTGTATAAGATGGTGAGAGAAAGAGATGGTGAGAGCGAAGGCAGCGTCCGTGCGCTAGACAATACGGCCTCAGATTATCGTTGACTTTTGGAATAACCTGTATGTTTAAAATATGTTTTTGAAGTATGTAGCTACTTGTTTACTTACAATGTTTTAACGTGACAAATTATCTGAAGTTAAATATAGAGCGTATCTCGACGCAGACGTGACGGGGTAATGCACTGTGTTTTGTATTATATTACGACCACTTAGTTTAATTATTAATTAAGCTTTTTATCGCTACCTTTAGGGTCCCGTATTTTATGAGTGTGGGACCTTATTACTATGACTCCATCTATCTGTCATTGTGTCACAGAGTATCTTTTAAACCGTAAGGTCTCACGAAGTTCAGCGCCTACAAATATGTATAGTTGTTATATTTTTGACACCTTGTTAACGTATACATATTTATGACTTTGACTGTACTCGTAGTGTCTTTTACAATTATTATATCATACTAAATACAAACTGAAACATGGATGCACAGAAAAATCCAGAAAAAAGACCAGCGCTGGGAATCGAACTCAGGTCCTCAGCATTCCGTGCTGCGTGCTAAACCCCTACACCACCACTTGTTGGGACTTAAACAAAAAAAAATCCTATGCATCACACATCACAGCTTCCTTAATCACTTATTGCACAATTCTGTCACAATTTCTGTTCATATGTAAGTCGTAGGACTTATGGAGGTTGGATTCGAACCTACGACTTTTTATTCTTAATATTTTATTGATTATAATAGGCACAACACATTTTTAAGCAAAATTTTAAAATTTCCAAAATTAAGAAAATCCATATGGCTACACAGCGCTAGTCTATACCTATAACTCTTCAACTCAACCTAGACCTAAAAAAAGTTAAATTATCAAGTGATACAATTGCCGTAAAACAGGAAAATATACGTTCTTAGTAATAAAAGTGGCCAAACTATGCTATTAAATCGTTAAAGTCACTCTTCATTGTTATAATTACTAGGAAATAGTACCTACTGTTGTTTCACAGCACGCAATATGACGAAAAAAATGTGTAACTGACTAGTTTTGATAACGATTTCTTGTTCACCGAGCCGCTAAGACCAATGATACTTGTACTATTATTTTATAATAGTTGTTGCCTGCGACTCCGTCTGCAAAGGTTATGGTTCCAACGGAAGACCAGCGTCAGCTGCACGGCCGCTGAGTTGGGACCATTTCATGATAATGTTGTATCTGTTACTGTTTTTGTCCTGTTAATGTTAGATTATGTCACGAATAAATATTTTTCTTTCTTTCTTTCAAGGAATCCATTTATCGGTATCTCGCGAGAACTATGCAATTTTTCGAGATAAAAACTATCCAATGTCCTTCCAGGGTCTCAAGCTATCTCCATACCAAATTTCATTAAATCGGTTCAGCGGTAGAGGACAGACATTTTTATTAGCCTGGCATAATGTCCCACTGCTCTGCTGGGCAAAGGCGCCAGCCGTTCAGGCCGTTCTGGCGCAATATCAGGCCAGTCCTTTGCATACACGTCCAAGTCGTCCCGCCAACTCCTTCTTGGTCTGCCTCGTCGTCGCTGGCCGTTCTCCGGCACCCACCAAGTGACTGTGTGAGCCCATCTTTGTGGGTGCATGCGACAGACGTGTCCAGCCCAGTCCCATTTTAGCTTAGCAGTCTTTTTCCCAACGTCGACTATGCGTGTCTTTGAGCGCAGCGTGGTGTTCCGGTTTCTATCTATCATCATCACGCCTAATATGCTGCGCTCGATCGCTCGTTGGCAAACCTTAAGTTTGGACTTTTGATTTTCGGTTCAGAGACCATGTTTGCGCACCGTAGGTTAGGATGGGCAGGATACACATGTCGCAATAAGTAATAAATAAATAAAACTAATGTTGTTTATTTTGTTACAGGTAGACGTTCGCGTAGTGATGTGCTAGTGTTGTGCTGTGCCAAGTTTTTAGTTTATAATGTGAACAACTGCTAGTGGTACAATGCCGTCTGACAGTGGCTCTACTTGGTCGCCACCGGCCTCCAACAGCGAGAGGAGGCTGAGTAACTCTTCTGATGGCAGCGCCGGGAGCGGATATTCTAAGGCTGTAAGTACTCATAATAAACATACATATATAAAATCAGTCTTTGACCAGTATGTGTTGCCAGTGATGACTTATGGCACTGAGACGTGGCCGCTAACGATGGGTCTCATAAGGAAGCTCAAGGTCACTAAGGGCGATGGAGAGGGCTATGCTCGAAGCTAACTAAAACCAGAAGAACTAAAATCATGGACATAGCTCGAAGAATCGCCAGACAGAGAATTGACGGACGATGGGGCCTTTCGTTCGATCCTGCGCCATCCGCACCCAACTAGTCCCCGCAACCTTAACCAGGTCGTCGCTCCACCTTGTTGGAAGCCTACCTACACTGCGTCTTCCAGTCGGTGGACGCCACTCGAGAACACTTTGGCCCCATCGGCCGCCAATTCTACGAGCGATCTGCCCCGCCCACTGACACTTAAGTCTGGCGATTCTTCGAGCTGTGTCCACGTAAAATATTCACTGCATTTAGTTCTAATTAAAACAAAAAAGCCCGTTATTACTGTAAAAAGTTTTACGTTACTTCCCTATGTCTATGACATAATCGATTAGCAAAGGCATTTTAATGCGCAATAGCAACATTACGTGTTCAAAATGAGGTAAGAATCGTAATTACACAGACTGTCAATTTCTCCGTCAGCTGCCTTTGTGAATACCTAATTTATCTGGACAATTCAAAAGAACGTTGACGGGAGTTGGATAATTGATTGATTTAGACGTTATCTTGCGGTCCATATCAACTAACTACCTTTACCAAGCCAATACTTTAATTTCAATTTCAATACTAGTTAAAAAAAAACCGCCTGTATAATTCCCGTTCCAATGGGAATTCCGGGAAAATATATACCTTATGTCACTCTCTAAACTGAGACGAATCTAATGACACCTCACACTTCAAAATCCATTGAGCCGTTTATGTTGCAGGGCATGTCAAAGAATGATGCATACATACATACATAAATACATACGCTCGAAAAACATAACCTACCTTTGGCAGTTAGGTGAAAATATAGTCTATCGCCCTACGGTTGAATTTCGTTTGCATGATACGAGGTCGATTTTCCCTTGCAATAATATGATGGCTAATGACAATGACTTCCGCTTCCCGCAGTTAGAAAAGTCAACCTTAGCGACATTAAGATCTCATAGAAACTTGTCAAAATTGGTATACCACTTTCTTAGCCTACCGTACAAGCAAGTTCGCTACGTCGCTGCCTAATTCTGTCTGTACTAATTCTGTCTTTTTAAATTACATACTTATTGTGGGTCCCTTGCTAAATGTTCCTTTCACCCACTCAAAGGTGGAAAGGTATAAAGTTCGCCTTTGTACAAATATCTCAATGGTTATCAATAGTGTTTTGTTTTTTTTTTGTCTTATTTTTTGAACAATAAAGAGTTAACATACATACATAGGTACTTGTTATGGGTGTAGTTAAAATATGACCCCGTTTTTGTTGACCCGGATTAAATAACAATAATCTATGACCTGATAATTAAAACACTCACGTTATTCCGTAAGTTTTTCCCGTTTTCTCATAAATAAGATCATTATTTTCCAAAAACCCCTACATAGCAAATTTTATAGAAATCGTATGAGCCGTTTTTTTTTTCCTTATCCCGTGGGAATTCCCAAAAAATCTTATACCAGATGATAATGATAACCTACGTACGTAATTATAGTTCGGGGAGACGAAAAGACGTGTGAAAGTTGAAATTGTCAAATCATTATTATTTCTACGCAGTTTAAAGTTTTCCAGTATTTTACATTCAAACATCGCTCGTTTCGTAGTTAGGATGCGATTCTGTACGCTTAGTATAAGTTTTCCTTCACTTCAATACTTCTCGATCGCGTTTACGTAAAAAATTCAATTACTAGGGAAACATGGACAGCGTCTCCACGCGCGCGCTTCCATGTTTCCATAGAATTGAAATTTTTACGCAAACGCGATCGAGAAGTATTGAAGTGAAGGAAAACTTATACTAAGCGTACTGAGTAGTCAAATTCACGTCAAAAGCCGTTATTTTACCGAAACGTCATCGTTTTTTGTGTAGCGCAACGTTCCGCAGTTAAAATCGACGCCATTCAAGCGTAACGAAAACCTTTCACTTTTCTCACTTATTTAATAAGTGTTTTTCCCATTTAAATAATTTATAACGTGAAATACAGTTTAAATATTTACAAACGTGCGAACAATGCACGCGGCTTCGTTTTGTAAGAAAAATCCCATGGGAATTTCGAAGAATCCCTGTATCATCATCATCATTTCAACCGACAGATATTCACTGCTCTTCATAGGCCTCCTCCTACGTTCGGTTCTCCGACATACACGTCCAACCCGTACCCCCAACCTTGACCAGATCGTCGCTCCAACTTGTTGGATGCCTACATTGCGTGTTACGATCCGTGGACGCAATTCGAGAACCTTTTGGTCCCATCGGCTATTAGTTCTACGAGCGATGTACCCTGCCCACTGCCACTTGCGTCTGGCATGTCAATGTCAAATAATAAAACTAAATATAAACAAATAAATATTGGGGACAATGTTACACAAATCGACCTGCCAAACTAAGCAAATACTTAAATACATAGAAAACATCCATGACTCAGGAACAAATATTCGCGATCATCACGCAAATGAATGCCCTTACCGGGATTCGAACCCAGGACCTCTTGCTTCGTAGGCAGGGTCACTACCAACTAGGCTAAAGCGGTCGTCAAACAAGACAAGATTCATAATGTTTATTACTTTTTGATTATTAATTTTACTTCAGATTGCTAAGTAGTAGACACGAACTGTATTATAAATTAGTTTTTAAATTCGCATTGTTAAAATTCTACTTATATTTATCTTCTAAATATTCTTGAACACTGTAGTAAGATTTTTTTAAAGACTAAATATACACTGCGTCTTCCGCTCCGTTCCCCGAATCCATTTGCTTTTATATAATGCTAAAGTCGGAGTACATATTGCTAAGTCTTTAGCTTCAATAAGTTAGCCTGTTCTTATAAGGACTATTAGTTCTTTGCCTGACACTGATGGCTTAGGAAACTGTGGCAATCATTCAAAGCATGTCCGATAATTGAGGATGTTACCCATTATTCTGACATCTTTCCCAGTCGTTCTAGTTTAGCACTTATAAGAATAAGTTAATGGTATTTTCTATATATTCTGAGATAAACTAGATTTGAATTAAAGCCTATAATGCCTCAGTATCCTAGATACTGAGTTCTCACGGCAATGAGTCAACGAGTGTGTGTTATGAATATTGATAAGCTTTATGTGATATTAGGTGTGTGTAATTGTGTAATTTAGTGTGTCGTATTGTGGGAATTGTGATGGACAGGCATATTACGGTCAGGCCCTGTGTATGTAGGTGTGTAAATATTGAGTTTCCAATGAAGAAGTAGACGACGGAAATTTGAAAATAAATTAATGATACTGTCTTCAAAGCGGGAATTGTATTCGCCTGGCGGTTTAGTAATGTCCATCAAAAATCGTAATATACTGGAACAAATGAAAGAGGAAAAAACATACATCTTTCGTAAATAATTAAAACGATGATAAATTAAAAAAAAAATGTTACTACAGTGTTCAAGAATATGTAGTTAGAAGATAAATTATAGTATGCATGTACCTATTAATTAGTAGAATTTTAGCGATGCGAATTTAAAACTATTTTATAATACATTTTGCATCTACTACTTAGCAATCTGAAGTAGAATTAATAATCAAAAAGTAATATAAACATGAATCTTGTAAAGTAGGAAGTCTTAATTGTTGCACCCAACAGGGTACATGTGATCTCTTATACCTGATTTACACTCTCGCCTCGTCACCTCGCCTCGCGCCTCGCCTCGTCGTCTCGCTCCGGACGCGAGCCTCAAAATCAAGGCAAATCACTAGACGAGGCGCGCCTGTTCACACTCTCGTCTCGTGGCTCGTCCCGCAGTTCGTCTCGCCACTCGTACGCGAGTGTAAACCAGGTATTAAACTAATATCAATTATCTGAGTCTCGGTTCAACTTACAATTTTGTTGCTGTCTGTTTTGGGATACTGGATCCTTGGGGCCTGGCGCACACAACTTGATTACAGAAGTGCAAAAGCGTCTGGTCGACACCGCTGGAGACCAAAGGGCTGGCAGCTATCTCTCTCAACGAATCTCCATCGCCATTCAACGAGGGAATCCTGCCAGCATTAAGTTACCGACATAGCTCAAAGAATCGCCAGGCTTAAACAGTGGGCAGGACACATTGCTCGTAGAACTGATGGCCGATGGAGCCAAAAGGTTCTTGAGTGGCGTCCACAGACTTCCGAGATGCAGTGTAGGTAGGCTTCCAACAACATAGAACGACGACCTGGTTGCGGGACCGCGTTGGATGCGGATGTAGCAGGATGTCTAGCGAACCTTGGGAGAAGCCTAGCAGTGGACGTCTTTCGGCTAAAATGAACCTTTGAGATACGTACAGAAAGGGGAACTTGTCCCTAAACCCACTAGACTCACAGAAACTAAAGATACTAGGCTAATCTACGAACTACATTAAAAAAACTAACCGCGAATCCCGCTCACCCTACATAACTAGTAAATAAACTGTCCGTTACCTCAATTACTAGAAGCACGATTTCACGACGCACCAACCATCTAAGAGGGCCGCCATTTTCCTCTCGTTACGACAAAACGACAAAAAGTGACCTTTGCATTCGTTGCTAGCACGATCGAGCATTTACTTTTATATCGACGTTTTTACGGCCACCTTATATACGATATTCGAGGTCAAGATTTTTTAAATATTTTTTTCTTAAAACAGGAACTTTAAATGACTTGGTCTGAATGGTCTATATACGTTGCACTGCGGCAAGCCTCCTAAACGACTTCACATGTGAATGATACAAGAATTTGCTTTGGCATCTAAAACTACGCATTCGTGCCAAATTACAAGTTAGACCGATCACTTGAAGTGGGTGAAATTTGTCTTGTGAGATCTGTAGACAACATACATACTGTTACGAGCCGTAGGGTTCGTTAGATAGATAATACGCCTTTAACGTAAAACTAATTTAATTGAACAAAAAGGAATCTCTTTCAACACTAAACTTATTCACTTAAATCACTTAGTAATCACTTTGATCTCTCTTCGATGTTTATCTCTCGGTATCTCTTCCAAAAACTCACTCTGTCGGCACCTTGTCTGCCTTTATATAGGTCCAGTGAATCGGTCCACAAAGTTCGAGAACATTCCAGTTAGAACTCTCTGGCACATACGTCTAGAATATTCCGGAAACAGGATCATCTGTCTGTCTCTTTCATGAATACGCTATGCTATCCCGCTCGCACACTTTCTAGAATGTTCCGGAACAAGATCGTCTGTCTCTTTCACACATATAGGCTATCCTTGTCACACACCTTCTAGAATGTTCCGGAAACAAGATCGTCTGTCTCTTTCACACATATAGGCTATCCTTGTCACACACCTAGAATGTTCCGGAATCAAGATCGTCTGTCTCTCTCACACATATAGGCTATCCTTGTCACACACCTTCTAGAATGTTCCAGAGACAGGTGGACTGTAACTTGGCCTGAAACGGCCTGAAAACGGGTTTTCAGGAAATGGTGTCATGTGACAGTTAGTGTCCTGAAACGGCCTGAAAACATGTTTCAGCCTGCTGAAAATAATGCTAACTTGGGGTAATTTCTGATTTACCGTTATGTGTTAGGACTTCTTCCAGAACGGCCTGAAAACAGATTTCAGCCTGCTGAAAACGACTGCAAGTGCTACTAATTTCATAAAAATGTTTTTACTGGTTTCCCGTTGACCCATCTCCGTAACACTGCCCCCTCCTTAGACATGCTCGTCCCGAGCATCATTAGATCCATTGAAACGTGCCAATCGATTCACATGCACAATCTTGGGCAGGTTCCTGGCGTTACCCATTTTCTTTATGCGATAAGTTACATCATTAATCTTCGTAATTATTGTGTAAGGACCGTCCCAATCAGCTTGCAGTTTGGGAGATTTTCCTTTACGTCTTACAGGATTATGAAGCCAGACGAGTGAGCCTTCTTCAAAGTTCACGTGATGCATCTTCCTGTCATATCGAGTTTTTGTCCTTTCACTCATTTTGCTTTCTGACATCCTGACATGTTCATGGATTTCGTACAGTTTTTCTCGTAATTCCGCGGTATAGTCTGTTATACTCACTGGTGAATCTGGGACTCTTCCGGTGATTATATCCGCTGGCAATCGAAGCTGCCTACCATACATGGCAAGAGCTGGAGTCACATTCGAGCTCTCATGAACCGCAGATCGATATGACAGTAAAAATAACGGAATATACTTGTCCCAATCCTTCTGATGGCTATCCACTAACTTGGCCAGGTGTCTTTCTAACGTTTGATTAAACCGTTCGACCATTCCATCTGACTGTGGGTGGTAAGGCGTAGTTCTTGTTTTGTGAATTCCCATTATTCGGCACATTTCTTGAAAGAGTTGGGACTCGAAATTTCTTCCTTGATCACTGTGTATCTCCAAGGGTACCCCAACTCTACAGAAAACCTCGTTCACTAGTACTTCGGCTACGGTCGTTGCTTCCTGGTTAGGAATGGCGAACACTTCCGGCCGCTTTGTAAAATAGTCCATCACTACCATTATGTACTTGTTTCCTTTTTCAGATACCGGGAAAGGTCCAGCTATGTCAATTGCAATCCTTTCCCAAGGAGCACCAACGTTGTATTGCTTCATCCCAGCTCTACTTCTGGTCTGTGGTCCTTTTACAGCTGCACAAGCTGTACATTTCCGGCACCAGTCTTCTACATCCTCGCGGCAGTGTATCCAATAGAATCTTTCTTTTATTTTCATCAGGGTCCTTTTTATCCCTAAATGTCCTCCCGATGAACCACCATGAAACATTTCTAAGATATCACGGATCTTGGATCTTGGTACAACTAGCTGTAAATGGGATGCATCACCACGAGCATTTTCCCATTTTCGGCATAACACATCGTTGTGAAAAACCAGGCTATCCCATTGAGCCCAATAACTCTTAGTTGTGGTGCTGGTGTTGGCGATGTCATTCCACCGTGGCTTAGTATCGGAAGATTTCATCCAATCCAAAATTGGTTTAATGTCGCTATCTTCTTGTTGTGCCTTTTGTATCGCCTCCCCACACCAATCCGGACTAATGGTGTCTGTCCTGAGTAGCCTCACGTAAGCGAGGTCTTTTCCCTCGTGCCTCACGCAATATTTGCAATCAACATCACATGGCCGTCTGGACAGTGCATCTGCATTTCCGTGAGATTTGCCCTTGCGATGCTCAATCGTAAAGTCATACTCTTGCAGTTGTTCAATCCATCGAGCCACTTGTCCTTCCGGGTTCTTGAATTGTAGTAGCCATTTAAGTGCAGCGTGATCAGTTCTCAGATGGAACTTACGTCCAAGCAGATATTTGCTAAAATGTTGTAGCGTCTTTACAACAGCAAGTAGCTCCCTCCGAGTGACACAGTAGTTCCGTTCTGGTTTCGATAATGCCTTACTGAAGTAGGCTATTACTTCTTCGCGTTCGCCCTTAATTTGGGATAGTACTCCTCCAAAGCCAGTCCCACTAGCATCTGTGTCCACTATAAATTTGTGCTCTTGATCAGGATAGCCTAGAATCGGAGTCTCACACAGGCGATTCTTGAGCTCTTCAAATGCAGCTTCACATTCTGCGTCCCACATAAACTGTCTTTTCTCTTCGGTCAGTCTGTGCAAAGGTTTCGCAATGTCAGCGAAGTTTTTCACAAATCTGCGGTAATAGGAGCACAATCCTAAGAAGGCGCGCACTTCGGTTTTATCTTTAGGAACTCGCCACTCTTTTACGGCAACTATCTTCTCCGGGTCAGTTCGAACTCCATTTTCAGATATAAGGTGACCCAAGTAACTAACTTCCTTTTTAAAGAACGAGCATTTCTTTGGGCTTAGTTTTAGATTAGCTGTGTGCAATCTGTTAAGTACTCGTTGCAGGTTTCTGATATGATCATCAAAATCCTTTCCAATAATGACCACATCATCCAAATACACTAGACATGCTTCTCCAATTAGTCCTGATAGCACTCTTTCCATTAATCGTTCGAAAGTGGCAGGCGCATTACAAAGACCAAATGGCATAACTTTAAACTGCCACAGTCCTTTGCCCGTGGAGAATGCCGTCTTCTCTTTATGACACGGATCTATTTCCACCTGCCAGTAGCCACTTTTTAAGTCTAACGTGGTAAACCATTTTGCCCCGCTAAGCGTGTCTAAAGTGTCATCAATCCTTGGCAGTGGATAACTGTCCTTCTTTGTGATATCGTTCAAACGGCGATAGTCGACACAGAATCTTAGACTACCATCCTTTTTTTTTACCAAAACCACCGGAGAGCACCAAGGGCTGGATGACGGCTCAATTACCTTGTTTTGCTCCATGTCGGTTACCATTTTCTGTATTTCACTTTCGTACGCGACAGGAACCCTGCGTGGTCGGAGCCTTATGGGTGATTCCGTTCCAGTCTCAATTCTATGTTTGACTATGCCAGTCCTTCCTAAATCTCCATCATTAATTGCAAAAATATCGGAAAATTGCCGTATCAGTTTCCTTGCTTTTACCATTTCTTCCTTTGACAAGGTCTCTCTGCACGTCTCAAGTATAGCAACCAGTTGTTGTTCGCTACTGCCATGGCCTTGTGAGCTTCCTGAAGCAATCGTTCTTTGAAAATCGTAGACACCTTTTGACATTGCACCTTTTAAGGCGATTTCCTCTAAGCCACATTTGAACATGCCGCTTTCTAAGTCAATTTTGCAGCTTTGGTTTTTCATAAAATCTAAACCAATGATGCAGTCATCAACTATGTCTGCAATCACAACTTTGTGTCGGTAGAAGTTTCGACCAATTTTGAAAGTAGCGACACCCTCTCCTCGAACGGTTATGTGCTGGCCAGTAGCTGTCAGGAGTTGAATATTGCCACGTGAGGTTGGGTATCTCTCGCCAAAAGGCTTCAGAAGCTGGTACCTGATTACCGTGCGCGAGGCTCCGGTATCTAAAGTTAACTCGCATTTAGTCCCATTGACTTCGCCTTCGATGACTAAAGTGTTCCCATCTTGAGTCTGAGAAATCATGATTTTTGGGGCCGTCCTCACATTACCGGCCAGCACCTGCCCCGCGGTCCTGGCGTTTATTCGTTTCCCTGCCGCGTTTCTGCGGCAGCGCCTGTTACCACTTCTGCAGCTCTAAAATCCCTGTGATGGGTTTCCACATCACATCTGGGGTCTTTTTTAGGGCATGAAAATCTCATATGCCCTACCTCCCCGCACGCATAACACGTAGGCCCGCTTCGCGGTTTCGCTTTGTCCGTCACACCTCGGACGCGATAAGACCGATAATCCCTGCGAACTGCCTCTACTTCTAATGCGTGAGCGAGTGCATCTTTTAAAGTCTTGTGATGACCGAGACTCACAGTTGTCTTCACTTCACGGTCTCTAATGCCATCTATAAATGCCTGCACTAGCATGCTGTCCACTAGAGACGGTGAGGACCGGTACGCCTTTCTAACCAACTTCTCGATTTCTAGGCACCATTGCTGCAGGCTCTCATTAGCTAGCTGCATTCTGTCCTTCAACTGAGCCCGGTAAACGTGTTCCAGGTGGGAGTCACCATAACGCGACTCTAGGGCATCCTTCAGGCGTTCTAATGTCACTTCTCCAGTCATAGTGTCTAATACTGTCAGGGCTTGATCCCGCAGCTCTAACATAAGGGCGGTTACCGCTTGTTTATCGGTCCAACCGTTCGAATCGGCTACGGTCTCAAACTGGAGCTTGTAGGCCCCCCAAGAAGAAGTACCGTCGAATGGGGGCGCTTTTAGTTTGCCTGCAGACGCACTAGAGGTCACAATTCCGTTAGACTTTAAACATTTTAGCTCCTTTTCCACACTTAAAATTTGCTTGTCATGCTTTAAAAGTCTGTCGTCGTGCTCTTCTACTTCTAATTTTAACTTCTCTATTTTCTCCTTGAATTGCACGCCGATTGCCTTCAAGTGCTCTTCTAAGAAAGCACGAGTGTTCTTCTCTTGACGGTTAGCCTGCTCCTCTTGACGGCGAGCCTGCTCCTCTTGACGTCGAGCCTGCTCCTCCATCAAGCTACGAGTTTCCTCTTGACGGCGAGCTTGCTCCTCCATCAAATTCCGAGCCTGCTCCTCCATCATGCGT
Organism: Archips xylosteana; assembly: GCA_947563465.1. Taxonomy (NCBI): domain Eukaryota; kingdom Metazoa; phylum Arthropoda; class Insecta; order Lepidoptera; family Tortricidae; genus Archips; species Archips xylosteana. The sequence continues at coordinate 16,819,052 of OX387364.1, forward strand.
TGCATGGCCAGTAGCAGACTGGACTGATCTGTATTTTCGCTTATGGCGCGGTTGTTGTCAAAACTTTGACGACGAGCGGCGTCACGTGCTGCTTGTGCCCGCGTCTGCATCGCTGGCGCTTCTCCGCCGGACTCCTCCTGTTCGTCCCTCGGTGTTATAGGCATTTCTCTATCCCACTTCTGACACCAAATGTTACGAGCCGTAGGGTTCGTTAGATAGATAATACGCCTTTAACGTAAAACTAATTTAATTGAACAAAAAGGAATCTCTTTCAACACTAAACTTATTCACTTAAATCACTTAGTAATCACTTTGATCTCTCTTCGATGTTTATCTCTCGGTATCTCTTCCAAAAACTCACTCTGTCGGCACCTTGTCTGCCTTTATATAGGTCCAGTGAATCGGTCCACAAAGTTCGAGAACATTCCAGTTAGAACTCTCTGGCACATACGTCTAGAATATTCCGGAAACAGGATCATCTGTCTGTCTCTTTCATGAATACGCTATGCTATCCCGCTCGCACACTTTCTAGAATGTTCCGGAACAAGTTCGTCTGTCTCTTTCACACATATAGGCTATCCTTGTCACACACCTTCTAGAATGTTCCGGAAACAAGATCGTCTGTCTCTTTCACACATATAGGCTATCCTTGTCACACACCTAGAATGTTCCGGAATCAAGATCGTCTGTCTCTCTCACACATATAGGCTATCCTTGTCACACACCTTCTAGAATGTTCCAGAGACAGGTGGACTGTAACTTGGCCTGAAACGGCCTGAAAACGGGTTTTCAGGAAATGGTGTCATGTGACAGTTAGTGTCCTGAAACGGCCTGAAAACATGTTTCAGCCTGCTGAAAATAATGCTAACTTGGGGTAATTTCTGATTTACCGTTATGTGTTAGGACTTCTTCCAGAACGGCCTGAAAACAGATTTCAGCCTGCTGAAAACGACTGCAAGTGCTACTAATTTCATAAAAATGTTTTTACTGGTTTCCCGTTGACCCATCTCCGTAACAATACGAACATTTTTTTTTATACAATATAGGCTTGCGTTTGACCACAATCACTCACGCCTGATGGAAAGCGAAGATGAGGCCTATGATGGAGCACGCTTGCCTAGTATATGCTCATTCACCCTAGACTTGAATTTAATAAGCAGAAAGCAAGAAGATTGCAAGTTAAATAAGTATGTATTGTAAGTTTGAAATATATGGATTTCACGGGATGACCGTCAAAGTAAAATAAAAATGAAGTTGAAGAAATGCTCATTCACCCTAGACTTAAATTTAATAAGCAGAAAGCAAGAAGATTGCTTGTTAAATAAGTATGTATTGTAAGTTTGAAATATATGGATTTCACGGGATGACCGTAAAAGTACAATAAAAATAAAGTTGAAAAAAATAAAAAATACAAAAAGATACTTCATAGCAAACTTGTTAAATAAAAGCTTGTAAAAATTATAATTGCGGGATTGGTTTTGATAAAGTTTGAAAGTTATAATAACACTGGCGATTTGCAAACGTATTGAAGCGAAGCGAGCGTGCGGCGTGATCGCCATCAGTACGCTTAGTATAAGTTTTAGTTCACCAAAATACTTCTCGATCGCGTTTACGTAAAAATTTCAATTACTAGGGAAACATGGACAGCGCCTCCGCAGCCGCGCGTCCATGTTTCCATAGAATTGAAATTTTTACGTAAACGCGATCGAGAAGTATTTTGGTGAAGTAAAACTTATACTAAGTATACAGCCAACGGATTGGTCGCGAGCGCGCAACGTATTCGCCGCGTATGTTCAACGTTATTATATCTAAACCGTTCAAATGAGTCCTCGCCCGCACGGTACAGGGGCTGGGGGGTATGACGACAAAGGGGGCCGAGAGAGGTGCGGGCGGCGAGCGTCCCTCGTGTGCCTGCCGCCCGCACCTCTCCCGGCCCTAGTAAAGGCCTAGATTCACTTTGATTAGTGATTAGTGCAGGTGATTAGTGCAAGTGATAGTGATTAGGAGAAAACAAGTGTGGACAGCGACTGATTAGTGCAGGTGATTAGTTGGCTGCGTAGTAACGTGATTAGAAGCGTGTTCTATTTTTTTGCGAGTGAGCTGCGAGTAGCCACTTCCCGCGCGCCCTCCCTTCCCTCTTACTCGCAGCGTGCCTGCCACTAAACACGTCTGGTTTGGAATTTACTTAACAGAGCCAGAACAAGAATTGGACACTACTTGCACTACACACCTGCACTAAACATCCTCAATTACTAATCACTTGCACTTGCACTAATCAAAGTGAATACAGGCCTTTAGTTATAACTTCAAGGTGTTATTAAACAACATACACCTGTTGTATGTATGTGACAAGTCATGATTTTTTTATTGCAAAATATTTGAACTGGCAGTTTAAAATGTTATTGTTATCTGAATAGATATAACAATTATCAAATTGGAACTGGCTGACCTTAGAGTTAGTCTATTGATATTGGCGATTCAAATTGTTATTGGTTATATCTGTAATTGTTATCGATTTAACTTATGGTAGGTATGATGCTCGCATGAATCATTCGATCTGGACCAAATTGCATAACAAATTAGAAGATAATAGTATTAGTGAATTCCAATACAAAATAGCTAATACTATTAGCTTGTAATTTTTTATGCAATTGGGCCCTGGCTGTTGAAATCCCGGGCTTTTACTTTCATAAAATTTTCGTGAAATCCCGAGAATGATAGCGAGGTTTTCTTGTATGACAAGATGGTAAAGATTTTGACATTTTACATAAATCTCGTTGGAATATCAGTGTGTTGGTTACCTGGCGATGTTGTCTTTCACCGTAAAGCCCGGTTCTCTCTCACGAGGCGATTTTAGTTGATCAACTTTCAATTGATCAAGAAAAATCGATACGATTTGCGTTCTGTACGCTTAGTATAAGTTTTACTTCACCAAAATACTTCTCGATCGCGTTTACGTAAAAAAATCAATTACTATGGAAACATGGAAAGCGCCTCCGCGCGCGCGCGTCCATGTTTCCATAGAATTGAAATTTTTACGTAAACGCGATCGAGAAGTATTTTGGTGAAGTAAAACTTATACTAAGCGTACTCACTGTCGCACCGATAATCAGGCCAAACGGGCAGTAGCTTCAAAATGGCGTCAGCAAACAATACTGCCACCACAGATAAAAATCGTTTTCAACTTTAACGGATCGTCCTCACGTTCGAAAAGTTGTTACTTGCACGATGACGTCATCAATTTGAACCGACTCGCACAACATAAGTTGACATGTTCTCAATAGCGATTGTCGTTCAATTCGTGAACCGATTTAAGTTGATCGACTAAAATCGCCTCGTGACGGGCTTTAAGCTCATGGCACAGAATATATAATAGTACTGACGTACAGAATGGAAACGGTCCGCCCCGCACCGATTCGAATTACCCCACCCCTCAAGGCGTAGATAGCCGGAAACCGCCAGAAACCAGAAGAGTACGTGCGCGATGTATGTAGGCGTACGCGTGTACAGACGTCGTCGTGCTTATGTAGATTCAAGAACGCGTATTTGTACGTCGTGTCCGCCGCGTGCTCATGGTAAATTTCAAATGAAATTCTCCACATAAATTTCGAAAAACTAGTGCAAGCCCGAGCTCGAATCAATAACCTACTACTTGAGAGGCCATCGGTTAGACTACTAACTAGGCTACCACGACATTCATCATCATCATCTTCCCAGCCTACGTCACACATCAGGGTACCATTATCAATCAGGTCACCTAGAGGGAGTTCTGCCAAAGCCTCGTCTTCGGGGTTCGTTGTCGCCATTCGAGAACCTTTTTTTTTTTTTTTTATACAGTATAGGCTTGCGTTTTGTCACAATCACGCCTTTCTGCTCCAATGGTGATCCCCATCATCAGCATCGTTCCACTGCAGGGCGCAGGCGTCCTCTCAGAATGAGAATGCTTGGCTCGTAGTTTCCACGCGGGCCCAATGCGGATTGGGAACTTCACACACACCATTGATGCTCCACCACCACGACAACGACGACGCGATTACCACGACATTACTACACATTAAATACTAATAAATATTAAAACACTTGATGCATACTTAAAATATTTAGAACAAGTCCAAGCGACCTTCATTCGCCTTTAACGGTTCAAAACATCAAAGAATTTGACCTTTTCAAAAATCATTATTTCAATATCGTAAATCAACGAGTATTTAAAACTAAACTTCAACCTTTCTTAAATAATGACATTTATTGAAGATCATTATCGATTTCCGTGATCCGAAACGGTAAATGCCGTCATACACTTTGGAATGCATACTTGCATTGAATGCTGTGATTCTGCACGTATTTTTCAATCCGAAGGAGAATGCGCCTGGGCATAATAATACGGCACACCCAGCCCCTAATACTCGCACCATCTGTTCTTTGGTTCGCTACACACTTGCGATTTTTGTGCGATTGCGACCGTCGCTACCGTTTTTAAATAGATTCTTCAACACAAACACACTTCTTCATGGAAGAGCAAAATAAGATTACCATTTTTTTTCGCTGTTGTTTTGTTTTTACTATCTTAACTTTCTCGATTTCATAAAGATTTACAGCTTCATAGGGTCAAAGGCAAAGTGATTGGTAGATAGAAATAAATAAAAAACTATTATGGGACAAAATATATCGCTGGACTTAGTTTCAAAGTAGACAAAACTTGTACAGTCAACAGCATAAATAAGTGATCATTTATGTACCTTGTCTTTTAACGTCATGTTTGAAATGTCATACAAAATTGTCAAACGATTGAAAACGACAAGGTACAGAAATGACCACTTATTTATGCTGTTGACCCTACCACCTTGTGAAAGTTCATTTTTTTCAGAATGATACTCGAAGGAGGCTTCGACAGATGGGTGTAAACTGATAGACCAAAGTATTTTTTATGTCAATCGATTGCTTAATCGGTAGCGCTATATGCTTTCGTAGTCCTATCTCGCTTGCACACGTCACTACGGAAACCGAATAAAAATTCCGTGCGTATGTAGCCGCCCTAAAACCTGCACCTGCGGAGCCCCTCTGACATTTGCTGCGCCCGCGCGGCCTTCGACGTCATTCGCTCAGATTGTATCTCCTTTGTACGCTGGTTTAAAAAGGTTATACCTTTTTAAAATGTGATAAATAGGAGTTTTATGATGAAATTATAAAATGAAGTTTTAAAAAAAAAGTATGCTAGATCCTACAAACTATGGAAAATTATGGAATATATAAAACTATGGAATTTTTACCGAAATATGTAGTTCCTAAATGCACCAATGTATATGGAAAACGCACATGGTAATGCATGTTACCAAATTTACTCAATGAGTTACCGTCTAACATACATATATAGTAGGATATGTGATAATCCTATTAGGTGCAAGAAAATTGTCAAGTCTTTTTTCCAAGTTGTACTTTCTTAACAGAAACTTCAGGCTTCATTTTTATGTTTAGTTTTTTATTTTGTTAAATGAGCGATTGACAGCAGCAGATAAATTCTGCTGAGTTTTCGCCCGCTGCTCTTAATATACAATGTAAAAAATAATATGTTTATAAATAAATAAAAAAAATATATATATTGTTATTGTCTCGACCTATCTCACTGCGTGGTACAGAGAGTGACAGGCTTGGGCTGAAGTTCCCAGGCGGGCCCAGTACAAATTAGGAACTTCACTCTCATTGTTGAATTTCTTTACATGTGTGGTCAGCTGCAGAGAAAAGGTACCCCCCGCTGTGGTTGCCGCCGTTACAAAGGGTACCTTTTTTTCTCCAGCCGAATGTACAATGTACTATCGCCCCAAGCGCCAGATAACCACCTTAAAGGCCCAGTTTGCGTGCAGTGGCTAGACATCTGTCCATAACAATCCATAGCAATAAACATCAAAGGCTGCAAGCAAATTTGTTTTGAAAATGGGTATCTGACGTCTGGGGCGATGGTACATATTTCACCGTAGAACTCATTTTAAATTTCAAATGTGATTTCGCACATAAATCCCGACAAACTCAGAGGTGCGAGCCCGGGCTTGAACCCACGAACCGACCCTCTGCTTGAGATACCATAGGTCAAACCACTAGGCCACCACGGCTTTTTTTACAATAATATATGACCTGATAATTCAAACCGTCATGTTTTTTATTGTATCAGGCGTTACTTTGCGGAGGTCGATATTATTGAACTGAAACAATTACTTTGCTCACCCGCGACGTCTGCTCATTTTCAGAGCAACACTCAGGGGCTAAAACTCGGTTTGCGAGTGGTAATTCAATCGTTTGCGAGAGGATAGGAATGGGCTGAGCTTGGGATGAGCCTTATTTTCCTGTTAATATGCTGTGTAAAAATAAATGAATAAAAAATAAGGCTCATCCCAATCTCAGCCCAAACCTCTCGCAAACCAGTGATTTTTGGCGTTCCTGAATAGCAGTTCATCCCTATCCTCTCGCAAACGATTGGATTACCGCTCGCAAATCGTGTTGGGCCGTTCCTGAATTTAGCCCCAGTATGCTTAGTATAAGTTTTGCTTCACCAAAATACTTCTCGATCGCGTTTACGTAAAAATTTCAATTCTATGGAAACATGGACGCGCGCGCGCGGAGGCACTGTCCATGTTTCCTTAGTAATTGATTTTTTTACGTAAACGCGATCGAGAAGTATTTTGGTGAAGCAAAACTTATACTAAGCGCACTGTACGCTTAGTATAAGTTTTGCGTCACCAAAATACTTCTCGATCGCGTTTACGTAAAAATTTCAATTCTATGGAAACATGGACAGCGCCTCCGCGCGCGCGCGTCCATGTTTCCATATAATTGAAATTTTTACGTAAACGCGATCGAGAAGTATTTTGGTGAAGTAAAACTTATACTAAGCGTACTGGTTGAGTTCGAAACGCGTCAGTTAGTGTGATGGTGGTGATAGATGAGATTGTGTGATTTGTGTGTGTTCGTACAGTGTGGAGGAACTGCATGAACACATATTTCTTACATAAACGTAGCTATCATAAGGTCGCGGGTGAGCAAAGTAATTGTTTGAGTTCATTCATCATGTTATTGATTGGGTTTGAATTTATTTGGTCGTGGATTATTTCCATTCATTCCGAGTCAACAAATACGTGATCGTACACTAACCGTAACCACTCAAGAGTCATTGTTTGTCAGCATTACACGAGTACAGCCAAAACGTCCATTTCGTCACATTATACAATTGTGTGCGACTTTCCTTCCGTAGAAAAAGAAAATCGCGTTATAAGTGCGCAAACGCATATAGCATTTTGATCGGCGCCGTGATTGGGCGCTTGAGCATTGGCTGGAATGAACTGTCACTTTTATTTGACGACTAAATGGCCTAGTGGTTAGAGAACTTGACTACGAAGCTTGAGGTCCCTGGGTTTGATTCCCGTGTCAGGCAGATATTTGTATGAAAAATACGTATGTTTAATGTACTGAAACATTTACTTTGCGAAAAATTGAGTAATTGGGTGAGCAAAGGAATTGTTTCAGTTAATTAATATGGACTCCGCAAAGTAACGCCTGATTCAATAAATTATACGAATGTTTGTACTCGGGTTTGGGTGTTTAATATGTATTGAAGTATGTATCTATCTATATAAGTATGTTTATCCGTTGCCTAGTACCCATAACACAAGCTTTGCTTAGCTTAGCTTACTTTGGGACTGGGTCAATTGGTGTGAATTGTCCTGTTATATTTATTTATAATGACTATTTATTGTACACCACAATTATTACAATACAGAAAAACAAGTACATATTTGAGTCTAATCAAACGTCAGTTTTGACCCATACATACTAACTAACTAATAAAAGCTTGTATTAAAAATATAGCACAAATTGTGATATTTATTTAAAAGACTTTATTTAGCTTTTAATGATAATTTAGAAAACTATACAGGGTTATTTGTAATTCACTAGCATCCTTTTAACCCTAAACTCCAACCACTTAAACAAATGTTTTTTGTTATACGACTTTTTAAAACATACATTTTTTTTCATACACGGCACAGAGTATCGTAAAAATACAGGTAATCTCAAATTTTCAAAACGTTATTACACCAAAAATATAAAGTTATGACAAAAGTCGTAAAACAAAAAAGATTTGTTTAAGTGGTAGGAGTTTAGGGTTAAAAGGATGTTAGTGAATTACAAATAACCCTGTATATAAAGTGATTCCGCGGGCGTTTCAACCGCTATCAGCCCCTAGATTATCATTTTAATTGGAAGGCACATTGTTTTTTAATTAGACCAGGTTCTATTTCACGTAAAAATCAATGAATATGAATTGTAAATGAGTTAATATTAATGGCTAGGGATTTATAGCGGTTGAGACCCAAAACTAAATTAAAAATTAAAACTAAAATGTGTTAATATAAAATCGAGTTCAAAATAGTTGCTTAGCTAGTGGTTTTGGGCATTTTTATTTTTTCTTGTGCCTTTTGGCTTTTTTTTTAAATTCGGAAAGTTTTATGTGGTTTCTGCTCAGAATCACGAGCTCTTTCGATCCTACTAGGAGAAAAAAAGTGTCCCAAAACTTTCATATAATTTTTGATTCCTCCATTCCGTTACGGTCATACAAAGTCTATGAAAAATGGTAACGGAACGGGAAAAAAAACTTTGGACACTTTTTTTCTCCTAGTAGGATCGAACGAAAGAGCTCGTGATTCTGAGCAAAAATCACATAAAACTTTCCGAATAAAAAAAAAAGTCAAAAGGTACAAGAAAAAATAAAAATGCCACTTTACCTATGACCTCTCGAGATAAACCGTATATTTTCCATTTTATTACAAATATCCCTTAGCTACCTCCTTACCTACAGGTATCTTTGTCTTTTTTCCATACGTTTAATGATATTTGGCGCCGATTTCTCTGAAGCTTGAATTAAATAAATAAATAAATAAATATTAGGGGACAATCTTACACAAATCGATCTAGTCCCAAACTAAGCAAAGCTTGTACTATGGGTACTAGACGACGATAAACATACTTATATAGATAAATAAAATACATACTTAAATACATAGAAAACATCCATAACTCAGGAACAAATATTCGTCCTCATCACACAAATAAATGCCCTTACCGGGATTTGAACCCAGGACCTCTTGCTTCGTAGGCAGGGTCACTACCAACTAGGCTAAAGCGGTCGTTAAAATTAAAAACTTTTAGCGATTACTGAAGAAATGAGTCAGCATTTACGGTCAGAACCTCTTCCTTCGAGCTCGTTTAATAAAAGCATGTGTAAATAACAATTAAGATTGACACGACGCTAACTGGGTCGTATTATGTAGGTATAGCATATAGTATCGTGACCAATATGTCCAGTATAAGATCACTTAGGCGCTTACCTACTTATTGCCAAATCTGTCACTTAAATCAGTGACATTGACAGTCAAATTTAAATCTAACCAAACCATCGGAACTTACTCTCTAAACTTAAAAAACACTCGCTAAAACAATACACATATCAACGCCCTATTTCACTAACATAAGGTATTTTTTTGCGTGAAGTTGCACCTATGAATTCGTGTATTGTATATTATACCAATCAGGAAGTGACATTCGATTGTCGCACTTGAGTACTTGACCTTAAAACGGAAACCGGTTGACAACAATAGCTGTTCTTAATTTAAATTATAAGTAGGCTTTCGATTTCCGATCGGATTGGAGCCAACTTCACTGCGAATAATTTAGGGTGGGGCCACATTGTCAATTTAGCGTATCGTATCTAGCACGCGTATCCTAAGTATACGCTTTGCCTTTTTATTTTTTTTATACAATATAGGCTTGCGTTAGACCATAATCACGACTGATGGAAAGCGAAGATGAGGCCTACGATGGAGCACGCTTGCCTAGTAAATGCTCATTCACCTAGATTTGAAAGCGGCCAAATTGTAGTGTTCAGGGAACACAGTCACAGGCAGAGAATTCCACTCCTTAGCTGTGCGGTTGATGAAGGAAGAGCGAATACGCTTTGTACGGATTTTGGGAATACTAACAACGTAAGTGTGGAGACCCCGCCTACTTCTTGTCGCCCTGTGGAAGAAAGGAGCACCTGGAATAAGGTCTTACAGTTCCGAAGCACATTCACCGAAATGTAGCCTGTAGAGTACCGATAGGAAAGCCACCCTTATGACGACAAAAATCCGCATCACAGAAGACGCCGATAAGCCTCTGAGCACATCGAAGTGAATACCCCTAGTTCCATTGTACCAGTTAAAACATCAAAGACTATTTTCACTTATGCGTCAATGTGTAGTTACCTTTATCGTTGTTATTCTGTTGTAGGAACCACTTACTTACCTTCATCATCTTCAGCCTGTGCTCGTCCACTGCTGGACATAGGCCTCTTCCATAGCATGCCACTGAGCACGATCCTCGGCTAACTTGTACATAAAGGCAGGTTTAGATAGGGTCAGTAACTGACTTCGAATTCGAGACAAGTCAGCGCTGACCCGAGAAATACCCAATGTAAATTGATTTGAAGTCAGTACAGCGGTGGGAGGTCAGCGCTGACTTTCAATTTACATTGGGTATTTCTCGGGTCAACACTGACTTGTCCCCAAACCGAAGTCAGTTACTGACCCTGTCTAAACCTGCCTTTATTGCAAAGGACTGGCCTGACGTTGCCAGTCTTACAAAAAGATTCCGCTGCCCTAAAAATCTTAAACTATTTTACAAAACGGTCGTAAAAAACACAGGCGTGTTTGTATCATGCTCAGATAAGCCCTATCAGTAGAGATACTTATATATAGCACAGATTATCTATTTGATAAGCTAACATGTTATCACGGTTAGAACTGAGTCAGCTTCTGGTGTATTCTTTAGCGATAAAACGCATATCAAGTAACAGTCGGTTCCCTAACATAAGCATCCATGCAGTTAGTATGGAAATGGAAAAGTGGATACTTAAGTCAAGGAATCTTAGGGAGTCAAGGGATCTTTTGTCAAAGAATATACACACATAGTTATGTACAGTCAAGCCGCATAGTGAAGCCGTGGTGGCCTAGTGGTTTGCCCTATGGCCTCTCAAGCAGAGGGTAGTGGGTTCAAATACAGGCTCGCACCTCGTGAGTTTTTCTGAATTTATGTCCGAAATTACCATGAGCTTTGCTTACCTTATTTCTTTTTTTTCATGTGTTTGTTTTTCTGTATTGTATTATTCGTGGTGTACCTACAATAAAGGGTCATTGTATTGTATTGTATTGAATTATGCCAAATGAGTTATGCGTAAAAAATTTATGCCACCAGACTGGATCCCATTTTTTGTCATGTTTGTTTACACGTGCCATTTGGTTAGTCTCAAACTTAGCAGCTTATGCAAACCCAAGATAAACAGAGGTCAATGACACCTGGAGAAATGACCGAAAACCGGTACGATATCTCGTGAATCGTGAATCATATATCTCCATATTAAAACAAGACGGAGATTATATCCTTTAATTTAATGCGGGCCACTTTCACGGATAACTGTTTAAGTTATATTGTACTAGTGTTTACCTGCGGTTTCTCTCGCGTAAACTATGTTCAGGAGTGGACGTAATAAATAAATAAATATCATGGGACAATTCACACCAATTGACCTAGTCCCAAAGTAAGCTAAGCAAAGGCAACGGATAAACATACTTATATAGATATATACTTAAATAAAATACATATTAAACATCCAAGACCCGAGAACAAATATTCGTATTATTCATACAAATATAACGACCACTATAGCCTAGTTGGTTGTGGCCCTGCCTACGAAGCAAGAGGTCCTGGGTTCGAATCCCGGTAAGGGCATTTATTTGTTAGATGAGCACGAATATTTGTTCCTGAGTTATGGATGTTTTCTATGTATTTAAGTATTTATTTATCTATATAAGTATGTTTATCGTCGTCTAGTACCCATAGTACAAGCTTTGCTTAGTTTGGGACTAGGTCGATTTGTGTAAGATTGTCCCCTAATATTTATTTATTTTATTTATTTATATCTGCCCCGACGTGGGAATCGAACCCGGGACCTCAAGCTTCATAGTCAGGTTCTCTAACCACTAGGTCATCTGGTCGTCGTAATGATGATGATGATTGTATTTAAATGAAATACCCACAGAAAACGATTTAAAAAGCATTTATCTCGAAACGGTTTTTGATTTACTATATACGCAAAAAAAAATAGACAACCCCAAAAACATCGAGTTTAATAGGTAATTTAAGTTTTATGACGAACAGACGAACACGCTTGCAAAATTTTATGTGTTTTACTGCTATAATAATAATAATAAATATCACGGGACAATTCACACCAATTGACCTAGTCCCAAATTAAGCTTAGCAAAGCTTGTGTTATGGGTACTAGGCAACGGATAAACATACTTATATAGATAGATACATACTTAAATACATATTAAACACCCAAGACCCGAGAGCAAACATTCGTATTTTTCATACAAATATCTGCCCCGACACGGGAATCGAACCCGGGACCTCAAGCTTCATAGTCAGGGTCTCTAACCACTAGGCCATCTGGTCGTCTTAAAATGCTCCTTACATTCGAGCCTTGCCTACTCTTGAAGACAAATCTATTGAGATATCGCAAAGCCTAAATTTGCCCCAGTTCGCTGACCCGAAGGATGGAAGAAGCCTCGTGAGTGCTCGCGTTTGTCGACCTAACACCCGCGCGTACGCAACTAGGGCGACCTAGGGTTGCCACCAAACTGATAGTACGGTCAATAACTTTATTTATTGAGCAGTTATATTACTTTCATTATATACGAGCCTATAGACGTCCCACTGCAGGGCACAGATTGGGAACTTCATACACACCATTGAATTTCTTCGTAAGTGTATGCGGTTTCCTCACAATGTTTTCCTTCACCGTAAAGCTCATGGTAAATTTCGAATGTAATTTCGCACATGAATTCCGAAAAAGTCAGGTTCGAGCCGGGATTTGAACCCACGACCCGCTGCTTGAGAGGTAATTAGAGGTGCGAAAGTTATACCCTCACACACGAGTCTTTCACAGGTCCGTTAATGTATCCGTTTGCACCCCAATATAGCTCACCACAATCTTAAAATATAAAGATTTTTGTAGCTTTTGGTTTTGTGTTGTATTTGTTTCTTTTGTTGAATTAAAGCTTATTTTTTTTTTATATTTGAAATTTACCATGAGCTTTATGGTGAAGGAAAACAAAATATCGTGAGGAAATCTGCACACACCCGAGTAGAAATTCAATGGAGTGTGTGAAGTTTCCAATCCGCACTAGGCCCGCGTTCGAACTAAGGATAAGCCCTCCTCCCTCCCCTCCCTCCCTCTGCTGTGGGACGTATATAGGTTGGGATGGTGGTGGAAATCTTCTTTTCAGGGTTAAAATAAAGTGTTACTAAACTCTCATCTTGTTTTTTTTTTTGTGTCATTATCCCAGGTGACAGCCCTAGCAGGTACTAGCCTAGTTTCCGTTTGGCGCATGCGTAGTGTCCTACAACGAGGATATTCAACGCAGTATGAGATTCGCAAACATGTTCTTTCAGACGCGAAAAGTAGACCAAGCTATAATTTCACGTGTGTTTGCGAAAAAGTGAAGTTACACACCGTGGATGAGCGGTTTTTTAACTTTTTTGTACTAGTCTCTAGGGTTCCGTACCCAAAGGGTAAAAACGGGACCCTATTGCTGAGGTTCCGCTGTCCTCCGTCACCAGGCTGTATCTCATGAACCGTGATAGCTATAGACAGTTGAAATTTTCACAGGTGATGTATTTCTGTTGCCGCTATAACAACAAATACTAAAACCCAGAATAAAATAAATATTTAAGCCTCCCTCCCATACAACAAACGTGATTTTTTTGCTCGTTTTTGCTCGATATTTAAGTATAATGGCAACAGGTAGCCGCTTGAAATATTCACAGAATATTTAGTTATGTATATTCACTTTAAAAATAGATATTGAAATTAATATAAAACAAATATTTAAGGGAGGCTCCCATACAAAAAACGTGATTTTTTTTGCCGTTTTTATAGATAATGGTATGGAACCCTTCTTGCGCGAGTCCGACTTGCACTTGGCCGGTTTTTTACAATATAATATAAGCATTACAAATATCTTAACGGCATCCATAAATATTGTAGTTCATTGATATAGATCTCCGCAAATTATTTAAATTGCGATTCGACTATTTGCAAGTTCATTCTCGAAATGGTTAAAATAACTTACATACACACATAATGTGTGTATGTATGTAGAACAGTTAATTTATTTCCTCAGAAAACTTAATGCCATATACCAACGACAAAAACAAACAAAACACAATCTCATTCAAGCCATATTCTCTCTACATTCAGATCCCCATTTCCCATAGTCTCTTGCAAGCATTCATTGCAGCACTTGCCCAATTCTTTGTGCTTCTAATTAGCTCACTTTGCGCTTGCGCAGCTTCAATTGCTCACCCGAAAAGGCAACTTCAATTATACTTAATACCATCCCACAAACTTGGATCGTTCGTTTTACAACTTTAATATCAAGGTGATAAGGTTCTTGGCGACCGTAGTGTGAGATTGTATTCTTGAATGGGTTTTAGCACGGCTCTTGAATGGGCTGCCGATGTGTGTCAGCGTAAAATGACATTCCAAAAGTGTACGCTAATAAGGTGTCACCAAATTTGGTAATCTTGAATAATAAACGCATAACTGAATATGTCTACTTCAATACAAGAACAACATAAATAAAAAAAATGCAAAAATCGCATTTGCAAAAAAAACTTTTTTGTTTTTTTATTGTGTCGCTTTTGTACTTAATCAGCGATGTAATGATATACAAAGTGCAAGAACATACATAATAAAAACCATTAAAATTTGACTTTGTAGTCGGAACTATTGTTAACTCGCGTCATTATCATAATTAGAATTTAGACAATCAATATTAATGAAATCAAATATATCGCACTATATGGCTTTGATATGTCAATTACTTTGTAATAAATTGTCAAACAGATAAACAGATGTAATTATTTAACCATATTCTGATTAAACGATAATTACAATCACGTAGACAAGAATGCAATTAACGTTGAATGAAAAAACCGGCCAAGTGCGAGTTGGACACGCGCATGAAAGGTTCCGTACCATTACCTATAAAAATGGTTCAAAAATCAATATTTGCTGCGGGGGACCGGCAGAAGGCAATTATTCCACGGACGACAGTACCTTGAAAAGCCTAAACGTTTCAATTCTCTCCGGTTCATTGAGGTAGTATCAAAATGAAGCTTCATCATAATATTTGTGAACTGAATGAAGTCCTTAGGCGCGGTGCGAATACTTTTACTTTTCTTAGAAATAAATAAATAAATAATAAATAAATATTAGGGGACAATCTTACACAAATCGATCTAGTTCCAAACTAAGCAAAGCTTGTACTATGGGTACTAGACGACGATAAACATACATAAATAGATAAATAAATACTTAAATACATAGAAAACATCCATAACTCAGGAACAAATATTCGTGCTCATCACACAAATAAATGCCCTTACCGGGATTTGAACCCAGGACCTCTTGCTTCGTAGGCAGGGTCACTACCAACTAGGCTAAGCTAAAGTGGTTGTTAGAAAAGGAGAGATAGGTGAACCCTTGCCCGCGGAACCCTCGTAACTGGGCTTTCGCATGACAAACAGCCTGAAGGCACGCTAACGAGCCATTGTGTATCTTGCATCAGACGTAGACCAAGGCGTGAAGAATTAATCAGGCTTATTAATAGAAAATTTAATTCGGTAAGTTTTAAACTGTATATTAAGGCGTTACTTTGTTCAGTTCCATGATAAATTAAAAATGTAAACCACGAAGTAGTGCAGAAGTAATTAAAACTCGTATTAATGAACTGAAAAAAATACTTTGCTCACCTGCGACCTTCAATCAAGTCAAAAATCAGGTCAAGGTCGCGGGTGAGCAAAGTAAATGTTACATTTCATCAATATGGACCTCCGCAAAGTAATGTCCGATTCAATAAATTATTTTATACTTACTCATATCACCAGAGACATAATTATGACTGTCTATATTACTAAAATCAGCTCGACGTGTCGAACACGTTGTAGTGGCTGTTGGCACGAATAGATCATATAGATAGTTGGGATTTAAGTCCCGGTTGATTATTAATTATTCCGTATCAAAAAGAGACTTTGTTTATGATTCAGTTTTTATCAATGTGTAACTGACACAGCAAGATAATAGTGGACTGGAGTGAATATTGTCGTTGTAATGTCCAGGTAGTTTTAGCATTAAACATGGTCGCGATTAAGTCCCAGGTGATAATATGATTATGATTACGAACCGTGAGAGTTTAAAACATTTCAGTGCTCTGTACCTCTACCATGAGTTACACTAGTTTACAGTGACCGTACTCGCTAGCGACGGCGTAAATGATTTGTATGGAGAATTGTGTACAGCGCCTCTAGCGGTCACTTACGGAAGTACAATTCTCCATACAAATCATTTACGCCGTCGCTAGCGAGTACGGTCACTGTAAACTAGTGTAACTCATGGTAGAGGCACTGGACTGCGGTGTTTAATCAGTCCATACTCTAGACCAGTAATGTGAAGGTTTTCGTTCGGCAACTTGGAGTGAAGCAGGAGTTACATATTCTTACGTTTTCGATTTGCAGGAATGGTCACTTTTCTTCAATTTTGTTTACTTACATGTCTACCTTTAGTTTTCTTCCATCTAAAATCGTAGTAAATTCTGAACAACCAAATGGCGTGGCCCAGGGAATGATTCTAGGGCTTTGTTTATTATTAACATAAATTTACTCCTAGCAACCCACCAAAATGATCATGTATACTGGTCGTAACAGATAAGCTATGTTGCCTGATGGCAGAATAGATAGGCAATAACATTCTGTCCAATGCATTAATCCGCACCTTAGGCTAGTGTGACAGAGGAATCCCCTGGTGATTGTCTACCGAGGCCATCGTAAAAGGCTATTGAATACAATAGACAATTAGTATTTGCATTTTATTTACCTCTTCAATGTACGGGCTGTCTTTTATTGCCGACTATTTCCTAAGCCGTTAAGTTTAATGGAAACTAATATTCAAATTGCAGTCGATTATAAATCTCAGATTCTTAGACTCGTACTTCTTTAGATTCCTAAGTGTCCTATTGTTATTTGAGCGATAGCTATCGAGAATCTTCGCGTTCGAGCTGTCACTCTCTAGGTTATAGAGTCTAGATATTTGATGCAGATAGTACTTACACAGAAATAAAATCGCACTCACGCACACACAGGAATGCACGTGTAAACTATTACCGCCAAACAGATCGGTGCAGTATTTCAGGATTTTTGAATTGTGGTTGTTAAATGTTACCACACAAGCATACCAAACAGAAATTAAATACATCTGAAGATCGTGCACCAGTCATCACAGGTCAAAGATCTCGCATCGCAAACTAATGACCAATTACAAACGAGTCATACTTGACACCTGTCAGTGACCAGGCCAGTAATTAAAAGGCACGACCTTGGCGTCACTCAAACCGTAAAGTCAACTGTCACGCACGAACGAACTTGACGTTAAGAAGTAATGTGTTAAGGGGATGGTGTTAACACACAAAGTTTTCAAATGAAGATTAAACTTTAAACGTGAAGCTACAGAGGGACTCAATCATAGTGAAAAAATAAGGATACAGAAATACAGATGATGATAATATGGACGAAGCAGTTACTGTTGTGTGTTACCCTACATTTAACAATGATAATAATAATAATGACGATGAAAATGTGGGTAGTTGTTCGCCGGTATCAGTTCCGTCGAGCAGTCGCGCGAGTAGACCGGTATCGCGTAGTGCGCGTTTGGCAGCCGCCGAGACGTATTGCTCTAAGAAAAAGAGCTATGGATTAGCCCGAAACCGTCGAGCTAAACTCAATCATAGACGTGAGTTATCCGTATTTTTCACTGTGAAGATTAAACTTTATTAACGAGAAACGAACAATGATACCTAAAGATTAAAAAACACTATACTTGATTGAATCAAGCGTTAATTTTCAGAGGTGTGTCACATGGCAAACCTTTATAGTGAGCAAGCTTTTTTTTTTTTTTTTGGTCAATTCGCTCTACTAGTTTGTTATTTGTTTTGTATTTGATTTCTGTAAGTAGCCAGTTACACACCATAGAGGTTAATTATGACCATTCCGTGGTCATATGAATAGGGCTTGAAATGCTGCTATTATGAGAAAACATATTAACATATTGGTGTGTTGTGGGCACCATTGCTTGTGCCTTTGTAATGCTGTCGCTCTAAGCGTTATTTATAAATTGGTACATGATCAGATAGATGGGTAATTTCTTCATCGTATTCGTCGCCCATGGCTGATTGTATGTCCATGTACCTAATTATTTAGTACATCTTAAGTTCAAGGACCTTATTACCTTTCTTGATTTTAATAATAAAGCAAAGATGATTGGGGGCAAGGTGTTTCTAATTTGTTAGAAAAAGGTACAAGCTCTTTCTTAAGTCCTTCTTTTTTAGTCTGCCATTTTAATGAAGCTATTTTAAATTATGTTATAATAGTCATTACAAGTTTTATTACCTGTAAGTAGCGATATTAAAATTAGTTAGTTTTTATTTTTTATTTTGGCTGTGTCCATTGGAGGACAATTTTGCCAGTGTGTAGTAGAAGACAGCTTTAAAACATGTCGGCCATTGTTCAGTATAATAATTCTTTACACCCTCCCAGACTCGACCTGCATTTATTAAAAAACCATTACCCGAATCTAGACTAATCAAACCTCGGATTAGGTTCTTGAATTCTAAATAAAGCATATCCATAAACAATTTGACGATATAACCACCACAGCCATTCATTCTCATAAACAAGCTATAACCAAGTTAACAATTACAAGCGACCTTCGCGCACAATGTCATTTCTCAACGATCATATCAACTGATTAAATAAGTAATATAATTGTATGAACATTCCTAACATTTATCTATAATCTTGAGTCAGTTTTTCCATGATTGTTTGGTGTGTACTCATGGTTTTATCAAATGCTTATTTATTTAGCAATCTGATGTGTGTATAGTTTGTAATGTAGTGATTGTTATGGTCTGTGGAAAATTATTACCAGCCAGTAAGGTTATTGTTCAACGCGCGGGCGCTTCCCGCATTCACTATTTCTTTCTGTCAAACGATGTAAGACGGTGACAGAAAAAGATGGCGAAAACGATAAAGAGCAGCGCTGTGTGTCAGACAATATCGACGGTAGGTACTCTGACTCAACCTCGTATATGAAATTTTACTAAATTGGAAAAACCACTTTAGACACAAGACTTAAGGTTATTCCAAATTCATAAAATTTCATATACGAGGTTGAGTTTGAGTCAGAGTACCGTCGATATGGTCTCTTCTTGATTTGAGTAACTAGATCAGTTCCCCAAACTTGTTTGTTCCACGTAGAAAAATTTCCATTCGCATTTTTCTCAAATGCTTTTTTTCTCACTATGGTTTTTTACTGAAGCTTATTTTCACAATCGCGTTTTTTCCCAACTTTTATCGACACAGAAGCATAGGTAGGTTTAGGTTATGTTCAATTTGCATCGGCCCGAAGGGGCAAAAGCACACAGAAGAAGGACCTGGGCATTTTTATTTTTTCTTGTACCTTTTGACTTTTTTTTTAATTCGGAAAGTTTTATGTGATTTCTGCTCAGAATCACGAGCTCTTTCGATCCTACTAGGAGAAAAAAAGTGTCCAAAGTATTTTTCCCGTTCCGTTACCATTTTTCATAGACTTTATATGACCGTAACGGAATGGAGGAATCGAAGATTATATGAAAGTTTTGGGACACTTTTTTTCTCCTAGTAGGATCGAAAGAGCTCGTGATTCTGAGTAGAAATAACATAAAACTTTCCGAATTTAAAAAAAAGTCAAAAGGTACAAGAAAAAATAAAAATGCCCAGCTCCGCGTGAAAATGTTTCGGAGCCAATTCAAATTGGGATAAAACGCTACTGTGAAAATAAGCTTCAGTAAAAAACTATAGTGAGAAAAAAAGCATTTTGGAAAATTTGCGACTGGGAATTTTGCTACGGGAACATCAAGTTTGGGGAACTGATCTAGTTACTCCTTGATTTGACTAGATTTATGTTTGTGTGTAATCTGTTGCTGCGATAGAAAAGCTTTAAGGAAAAGATACGCGTTTCGAAATAAGGCACTAAAGAGTTTTGAACACATTTCAAAAGAATTTAGTGTGGCTCTAATTACGTCATGCTTCTCGTTTAGCTGTTAAGCAGATGGACGGAAGCATTTGTTCATCCAATTGACATCGGCTTCTCAAAGACAATGCCGGGATGACTTTAAAATTGATTGATGTTCTTCAAATGTAGAGTGGGTTTTTACCAATTAAAATTTTGAATATTTGAATATTTGAAATAAACCATGAGCTTTACGATGAAGGCAAAACATCGCGTGGAGACCTTCACACACCTGCGAAGAAATGTAATGGTGTGAAGTTCCCAATCCGCAATGAGCCCGTGTAGGAACTACGGCTCAAGCCCTCTCATTCTGCGGTCGCTGTGGGACGTATATAGGCTAGGATGATGATAATATATTTGAGACTAGCTCCTTTCACCTTCCGTAACTCGTTTCGGCGATTCCCAGAAGAAAGTGCAGGTTCAGGTCCAGTTGTGCCCTAGGTCACATGAAGTCTCATTTCACTTTTAGCAGGTACCGCACTGACCGGTCTTGATATTGTTTTAACCGGTTCAGATACTGGAGCCAAATATGTTTCGGTAAATGAATAATTAACGACGGTTTTAAGTGTTTCAATGGGTGCCTTTAAAAGGCGAGTGTACCGTTTCTTGGAAGGCTGGGAATGCATCTGCAGTACTGATGGTACTGTAGGTATCCAAGAGCTGCGATGATCACTTACTCTGAATGAAGCGTATAGGTAACGCCACCAGAGTTGAGGCCACGCACACAACCACATCTCATTTAATGACAGCGGGATTTTGACGTTGTGTTGACGTTTAACGACAACACAACGTCAAAATCCCGCTGTTATTACATGAGATGTGGTTGTGTGCGTGGCCTCAACTCTGGTGGCGTTACCTATATGTTCTTTTTGCCAGCTTCGGTATAGAAAAACTTCAGTAGTTATTTGGCGGAGTAGCATGCTATTTTATTTAACGTCAAATCATTACAAATCTTTATAAATGGCAAAACCTTAGAGGTCACGTACGTATACGTATTATTTTTGTCAAGAATTTTTTTAGCTATTCATAAGGACAAAACTAACAAACATAAACTTGAACACCCACAGCCACACTCTTGCACTGAATTAAGACCTGTGTAGTAGGTACTCCTAAAAGAAGAATAAATAAATAAAATAAATAATAAATATCACGGGACAATTCACACCAATTGACCTAGTCCCAAACTAAGCAAAGCTTGTACTATGGGTACTAGACAACGGATAAACATACTTAAATACATATTAAACATCCAAGACTCGAGCACAAACATTCGTATTTTTCACACAAATATCTGCCCCGACCGGGAATCGAACCCGGGACCTCAAGCTTCGTAGTCAGTTTCTCTAACAACTAGGCTATCCGTCCGCCTAATGTAAAGAACGACTTGACTCAATTCAGGTATTCGATTCTATTTACAAATACTTATAGTTTGTTTGGATTCCATACCAAACTTTGGTAAAAGAAGAGCAAATAACTCGAGCTTACTTACCTTGTCTGCGTTATAATGCAATTGTTAAACTAAAATAAACTTTTTCATTTCCATAAGGAAAAAGTTGTCTAAAAAGTTGTCATCAAATAGTGAAGTGCACAGACAAATTATTACAATAATAAAAATTGCCATAGACGATTCCAGAATCTTCTCTTTTTATGAACTCTTTTAAAACCTAAAATAAACTCCAACACGAGTAAAATAATTACATAGTTTAAAACACTAATAACCTACGTACCTACTTACAAATGTAATTGGTGTTTTTATTTCACCGCCACCAATTTCTTAATTGTAACGACTTCCTTTCAAATCTCGAAACACCTGTTCAAATCACAGGTGGTCTGAAGTGCATTGCGTTCGTAAATAGACCAAGGGGTCAAGGACTTCTGTTCATTGACGGCTATTAATTATGAGTAGTTTGTAGTAATATCATCATTTCAGCCGAAAGATGTCCACTACTGTACATAGGCCTCCCCCAAGGCTCGCCAAACCAAATCGTCACTCCGTCTCGTTTGAGGGATCCACTGCATCTTTCGGTCCACGTACGCTATTCGAGAATCTTCTAGCCCCATCGCTCAACAGTTCTACGAGCGATGTGCCCTGCCCACTGCCACTTGAGTCTGGCGATTCTTCGACATGGCTTGGTCGTTAATACAGATAACTGTGTCAACATGTGCTGAAGTTGTTAAGCTAAACACGTAATATCCAACACTAATTATGGCACTATACGGCAGCATAGGTACCTATTGTTGGTTCTTCTCACGACACACTGTAATGCCTTCCCATAACGAACAATGAACAATGCATCGGTGACAAACCGTCGCGACCTTGCAAGGAGAAAGTTGTTTAGCTTATAATTACCTGTAAGTTTAGGTCATCCTCGAAGACGAAGTTTACCGATGGTGACTAATTCACGAATTGCTAGACCCAGTACTGGCCCTCATAACTCAACATCATTTCAGTCGAAAGACGACCACTGCTGAACGTAGTGCCTCCGCCAAGGTTTGCCAAACAGACCAGTCCTTCGCATCCCGCAATCTTGACCAGGTTGTTGCTCCATCTTGTTGGAGGTCTACCTAAACTGCCTTCCGTTCCGTTCCGATGTGCCCTTGCCACTACCACTTAAGTCAGGCGGCTCTGCGAGCTTACGGCGGCTTTAGTTATTGCGCGGATTTCATTATTTCTAACTAATAATAGGAGAATCTTAAGTCTCGATCTAAAAGACGGCGCGTTCTTCTTATGCCTCTCCAACTTGTGAATGTCAGTCAGCTCCGTATACAACCCAACTTTTAGGCGTTGAGTTTTGGGACACTCATTTTTAACAATTTTTTTTTTCAAACGTTATAGCATAGTTTCCAAAACGCATTTTAGCTAAGTAATATAGCTTTACATGTACTGCCTTGAACCGTTGCGACAGACGGCCTGTCACAAACCCATACAACTGCGGTAATTGGATATATGACGCGTGTCTGGACGCGCGTTTAGAGATCTAGTTTTTGCGGATATACTAGGTTAATGTAAGTAGATAGTTAAACTTAGAGTTTCCATCATAAAAATAGCTCGTGATTTATTATTCGTCACTCAGACATAGGAATCCGCGGGGCAAATTTTGTTGACAGGTAGGGACTTCCTATATCGACAAATTAAATTATCGGTGCTCGTTCTGTATACTAGTGATCGCCCCCAACATTGTGTGTTTTTTGGTCTATTGTTCAACATAGCTTATGTTAAATAATCGCTAGGTTATATAAAGGTAGGGCGTAATACCTATTGCACTACAAAATAGTTAATATTATTAAATACAAGTTTAGATAATTAAATACAAGTAAATTACCTACTTAGACACTCACTATAGAACAATAGGTACTTGTCAATGTCGTCGGACAGTGTCATTTGTAAACACGTTATATTACATAAGTATTTTATATTTATGAGAGAAAATAAATATTATTATTGAGTATTGAGTTAATAGTTCATTATTGATTTTTTACTCTTAATAAAAACATATTTTTACAAGCAAACCCTTGAGTGATCACTAGTATACAGGGTTATTTGTAATTCACTAGCATCCTTTTAACCCTCAACTCCTACCACTTAAACAAATGTTTTTTGTTTTACGGCTTTTGTCATAACTTAATATTTTTGGTGTAATAACGTTTTGAAAATTTGAGATTTCCTCTTATTTTTACGATACTCTGTGTATTTGTATGGGAAAAAAAGTGCTTCATTTTAAAAAGTCTTATAACAAAAAACATTTGTTTGAGTGATAGGAATTCAGGGTTAAGAGGATGTCAGTGAATTAAAAATAACCCTCTGTATAGAACTAGCATCGATAGTTGAGTTTATCGATATAGGAACTCCCTACTTGTCAAACAATTTTACCCCGCGGATTCCTATGTCTGTTCGTCACTTTCGGTAAAGTTGAATTAATTGGAGGCCTATGTCCAGCAGTGGACGTCCTACGGCTGAAATGATGATGATGATTTTGCGATACCTTATATAGACCAGAAATAATGAATAACGGAAATTGTGTCTACTTCTGTTCTCGAGATAAAAAGACAGACAGGCATGATTATTCATAGCGCCGCTTTCATATTAGATACTCTAAGAGAGCTCTTTTCCCTATGGATTAGTTGAGACTTGCTTTAATCAGACGTTTTGAATTTTAATTATTGAGATTGCATATTATTCTTTAAATGGATTTGCTATTAACTAAGTAGAGCCCGGATTGTGGCATTTTTCAACGTTAGTATGTGTGTGTGTGTGCGCATTGTAACTGGCATATTCTTCGAGCTATGCCAGTGACTCCAGTTCTTTGGCTTTCCGTATTCCAGATTCTATCAGAAAAAGAATATCAGAGTGTTGTTTTCTCCTCGAATTAACTGCTAAGGGATGATAATAAATAAAATACCTCTTAAAAATGGGTTTCTATCGTTTGCCTGAATTTCATATGCCGTGATACAGGCCGAGAGTCTAGTGTGGAGACCGCCAAAAAACCATATAATTGTAATGTTTTTATATTTCAAATAAATGTCTTTATTATTATTATTGTATGTATATCGTAAAGTAATATGTTTCTGAAACATTATTTTCTTCAGATTTGCCATTTATTAAGTTACAGATGTGTATTTCAAATCCCGGCTCGCACCTCTGAGCTTTTCGGAATTTATGTGCGAAATTTTTGAAATTAACCATGAGCTTTACGGTGAAGGAAAACATCGTGAGGAAACCTGAATACACCTGCGAAGAAATTGAATGGTGTGTGTGAAGTTCCTAATCCGCACTGGACCCGCGTGGGAACTACGGCCCAAGCCCTCTCATTCTGAGAGGAGGCCTGTGCCCCGCAGTGGGACGTATATAAGCTGGGATGGAGTGTCACGGTAGTTTCATGTTTAGAGTAACTTATTAATGATGAATGCTTTCTCCTAGTCCATATAATATGACAACTATTACCATCTGATACGTTATCAGGGGCCGCTCGATAGCGGGGTCAACGCCCGCGGCCCACGGCATACATAACAGTAGCCTGACCTTACTAGGAAGTGAACGCGGAGCAGTGCACTCACTTTTTAATCTACTATAGTTGTAAGAAGCCAGACTGAATAGGCTGTTCTATCAAAGTCAAAGTCAAAGTCAAAACTCTTTATTCAATTTAGGCATCAATTGATGCTCATATGAACGTCGAAGAATCTACCACCGGTTCGGAAAAACCCTGTTGAGAAGAAACCGGCAAGAAACTCAACAAGGTATATTTTTTTCAATCAGATCTACATTGTTATTAAATGACATACATCTAAAGTATTTAATACAATTAAATTTTTTAACACAGTAGATACGCTTTTTGAGACTAGGGATCGCCAATGCGGATCGGAATTATTTCCAAACATCCCTGTCCATGATATAGTCATTAATTTTTTTTTTTTTTTTATGTTAGAGAGGTCAAACAAACGAACTAGTGGGTCACCTGATGTTAAATGATCACCACTGTCCATAGACACCCGCAGCACTTTACGCGATGCCAGTGCGTTGTCGGCCCGAAAAGGGAGAGGAAAAAGGAAACGGAATAGAGGAGGGGGAGAGGTTTTGGGCCCCCGGCGCTCACACTGACCGTACGAAACGCAGCAGGAGTACTGCTGCTTCACGCCGGTGTTCTGTGAGAGGGTGGTAAGCGGCCCATTCGTGATGCAGCGTCTATCTACAACATGGCTCTACCACAACAGAACTCTACAGAATTTTATAGTACGCCTTAGATATTAATGTCTTCTTCACAGTGGATTTGAATTTTGTATCAGTTTGTTCGGCTATAAGGGCCTACCGTGTTTTTGGCGCATTTATTGCGTTCATTTAATCTCGTGCTGTATCATTACAAGTAAAGCTATAGTCTTGAAATTCATGTGTTAGGCGTTACTTTGCTTTGTTCTGAAGATGAGCTCTGGTTGAGTTCGAAACGCGTCAGTGTTGTTTGATGGTGTAGTTGGGTTTGTGTGATTTGTGTGTTTGTACAGTGTGGAGATGGAGGAACTGCATGAACACGCATTTCTTACATAAACGTAACTATCGTAAGGTCACGTGTGAGCAAAGTAATTGTTTCAGTTCATCACTATATGTATATATTTTTGGAGTTCCCATGATAATGTAAAAAAAAAATCACAATTCAAAGTCAAAGTCAAAGTCAAAATTCTTTATTCAATTTAGGCATCAAATTGATGCTCCTATGAACGTCGAAAAATCTACCACCGGTTCGGAAAAAACCCTGTTGAGAAGAAACCGGCAAGAAACTCAACAAGGTATATTTTTTTCAATCAGATCTACATTGTTATTAAATGACATACATCTAAAGTATTTAATACAATTAAATTTTTTAACACAATTTCAACTTAACGACCAAACTTAGCGGACCAAGCAAATCCGAGGGTAAAAGCTAGTACGCAAATACATTTCTGCGTTGCACACAGGTCGTTTTATTTACATAATCTTTCTATTGATAAAAAAACTCAATTCTTCCGCTTGAGTACTTTTTGCTATCGAGTGTAGTCCATTCAAATGCATAGTTTACGTAACGATGATGTCATCTCTGCCCAACGGTGGGCGGACCGGTGGTCAAATTACCTTCGGTAACTCTATAACGAGTACAACGGACCCTCGTACTAGAAATATCATATACCAACAAACCTGCAGACGTATTTTCAATATAAGCTTATCTTACTTCTTACTAATATTATAAACGCTAAAGTTTGTATGGATGTGTGGATGTTTTATTACCAGTGATCGGAACTTTGGAAGCTAAACTTTAACAAAACTTGCCAAGCGGGCATGAAACAGTGCTTACAGACATTAAAATATTAATAAACTACTGAAAATCTGAGATTTCGATATAGAGTTATATTGAACACTAATCTGCCAATAATATTCTTATTTTTCTTGGTTGTTAATTCTCCTTAATGTCAGCTTTACAAGTTATGTTAAAGTTTAGGTCCCAGAGTTCCGATCACTGTTTATTACTCTTTCATACTAAAAACACACTAAAAGGCTTTGATCAATTATAACTGTAGATCCACAGTCGCGCGCCCGAAAATGTCCGAGCCAAATGAGCGCCACTTTGATAAAAGTGGCCTTCTTTTTTCTCAGAACGTTGCGTGAAATTGTCAAGTTTAGCTGTCAAGTGGAGTTTTGCCGCTACCAAAATTCGACTGTAATGAAGTAAAGACTAGGTTCAAATTTCTGTGTAGGTGATGATTTTATTTGTTACGCAACCAAATAAAAAAGTTCGGACATTCTTTGAAGGGGATTTTGTTCGGCAATGTGTATCTACAGTTATAATTGGGATTGTTCATTTTTTTTCTTAAGTGCTATTTCCAAAACCATTTCGAGATATGAGGTTTATAAACAATTTCAGACATTTGATTCGAAAAAATATTAAATGATTCAGGATATTTTCATAAATATACAAATGACCTTTGTTTGACTTTCCTCGTCGGCTGTTTCTGTCTTGGACTTTAGTTATGAAATAAAAAAGCTTTCGAACCAAAAAGTTCATCTGTCACTTCACTGTCACTGAGACACTGACATAAATGAATCTTAGGTTATACGGTTGTTTTCGATTTTTTGCACAAAAATTCTTAAAAAATGGAAGAATACAGGAAATGTTTTGTTCCTGCGTGTAAGAATAATTCTAAAAATTCTTCAAAAAACAATAGTTCGCATCCGGGAAGACTTACGCCAAAGCTGGTGTAATCAAGTCAATGTGGAGTATTTCCAGTGTTTTACACAATATTGCTGCGAGGACCACTTTGATGTAAGTACAATAAATATAAACATAAATCAATGTATCATTTTTTGTGTTATGTATCCCTTTTGAGACATTATTATTTTCATACCAAGCCTTCCTGCTAAATTTCTTGCGACTTGTTCTTCTTTGCAGATGGTCTTTCCGAATGTGGCTAGTTGACTCAAAAAAGACATGTAAAAGAGCCTTTCGATGCATATTATATATTATATTTTTGCAGAATAAATATTTGAATATAGAATTTGAACTTTTTGAATCATAGGTTGTTTTTAAATAAGTAACTACGTATGTTGTTGTACCCAGTGTTCTCTCACATTTAAGATTTAAAGATTTTCTCTATTCTGTTAATAAAGCTTCTAGATATTGCTAAATTAATACAAATCTAATGTCTTATTACAGCCTAAACAGGATTTGATAAACTTTTACTTTAAATCTGAAAACCAAGAACCAAGATTCAAACCTACAGCAAGACTTAGAAATATTGGAGTTAATTTACAGGAAAAGGTATTATGATTTAAGATATCCATACTTTAATATTATAAATGTGAAAGTGTGTTTGTTTGTCCTTCCTTTATGTTGAAACTAAGCAACGGATTTTTAGTGTGAAGATAGTTAGTTGAAGGACTGGAAAGTGACATAGGTGGGTAATTGCTATCCCGCGAGAACTATGCATTTTTCCAGTATAAAATTTCTGCACAGATGAAGTCGCGGGCAACAGCTAGTATTATTCAATAATATAATTGCTGCCCTGTTTAGCCTATTTGCCTACTTGGGTTTGAATCCCGGCCATAGCAACTACTGGTGTAATGAGTACAGATACTTATTCTTCTGTCTTGGGGGTTTTCTGTGTATTTATATCAATTATATGTTGTCAGCTACCCATACCCATAACACAAAACTTATTGAGCTTACTATGGGGCTTATAATAATTTGATTTGTGTAAGAATGTCCTGTAATATTTATATTGTTTTATTATTTTGTATTTGTTATATCAGTTTCTTTAAACCAAGAATTGCAGGTGTCTGGTGGATTACAATCAGATGAATGTGGATCTGATTTGGCAAAATTACTCTCGGAACCAGAACCTAAGAAAAGGAAATATGAGGGAATAAATAAGCCCAGTACATCTGGTTCTTGCCCTCAATTTAAGGTAAGATGCTATGATACCTAAACTCTAATATTCAATTCTGATTCAAGGCCGGCAACGCACTTGTGACTCTTCTGGTGTCGCAGGTGTCCATGGGCAACGGTAATTGTTTACCATCAGGCAATCCGTCCGCTCGTTTGCCCCCTATACCTTAAAAAAAAAGATGAAATAACTTTATAAAAATTTATCCGCTCTTGCGAGAGATGAGTGTAGCATTGTTTTGCTTAAACTAGTGCATTTGGATATTTAATAATTTTATTTTAAGTCATACTTTATAGCATGTGTATGGCAGTCTATCCTGTGATAATTTTTAGAACAGTTGAGTGAACATAAGTATAAATTAAAAAATTTAAAAACCCACCACGCAATTAAATAAGTCTGAGATCCCTTCCGCAGCATGCAAAAGAGCTAATAACTTTGAAATGGCTGGACCAATTTTGATGAAACCTATCTAAAAACCATCACCAAGAAATCTGCTTTTAAATAAAAAAACCGCATCCAAAATCGGTTCACCCGTTTAACAGTTATGATGCCACAGACAGACACACACACACACACACACACACACACACACACAAACACACACACACACACACACACACACACACACACACACACACATAGCGGTCAAAGTTATAAAATCCCTCTTTTTGTGTTTAAAAAAATAAAAATAGCCTTTATTCACTGATATAGTGTTAATACACTATATCTTTTTGTGTTTGGGGTTAATAAAAGTTATGTTTTATCTTTGTGGTAGATAATGTGTTTTGTATGAGGCCACGAGTTCATTATCTCTATCCACACTAATATTTTAAATGTGAAAGTATGCTTGTGTGTTTTTTTGTTAGTTTTGTCCTTCTTTCACGTCGAAAGTAAGCAATGGATTGCAGTGTTTTTTGGTATGGATATACAGGGTTATTTGTAATTCACTAGCATCCTTTTAACCCTAAACTCCTACCACTTAAACAAATGTTTTTTGTTTTACGGCTTTTGTCATAACTTAATACTTTTGATGTAATAATGTTTTGAAAATTTGAGATTTCCTCTTATTTTTACGATACTCTGTGTATTTGTATGGGAAAAAAAGTGCTTCATTTTAAAAAGTCGTAAAACAAAAAACATTTGTTTGAAAAATATACTAACCCTGTATACTCACCGGCAAAAAATTTGGCCCACAGTCCACCTTTCATACAAACGAGGCTACTTTGATGCCTTGTTTCTACACCAGGGTAGTGCCCCGGTTGAGATCTGATGATGGATATCCAGAGCATCAATAATGGTGGTCCAGAGTTTCTAAAACACACAACTGATTCAACAACCAGTTTACACCACAGCAAGAGAATTTTTACAGCACTGAGATTTTCATTCATTTTATTGCCATTTTAGCTGTTTTTCTAAATGTGTATAATTTCCGTGTTAAACGCAAATGCAATCATGTGGGTATATTAGGAACTCTGAATGTCCTTTATCAATGCTCGGAGTAGCCATCATCAGATCACAGCCAAAGCACCGCCTAGTGGAGAACCAAGACATCAAAGTGACCTCATTTGTATGAAAGGTGGACTGGTGGGCCAAATTTTTTGCCGGTGAGTGTAGTTGAAGGGTCGGAGAGAGACATAGGCTACATATTTTATCCCGCAAAAAAGCATTGTTCCCGCGGGATAGGGATAACCAAATTCTACACAGACAAAGTCGCGACAAACAGCTAGTAATGTATAATTATAATGCATGACCACAGAAGATTGATAGATCTTGAAACAGTTTAATGCTGTATTTTCTACAATATATTGTGTATGTCTGTCTATGTATTCTAGACCTTCTAGTTTGTAAAAACAGATTTCATTTTTAATTTTCAGGTACAAGTTACAGTTCAGGCTACTGTTAACATGATGGACAAATCCACAAACACAAGATTTAAGATTGGCAAGCTTATTTCTGGGGCAATTTCCGACAAGGCTATGGTAGAAGGAAGTAATTTACTAGATACTTTGGAACCAAATGCTGTTGTTTTAGCTGATAGGGGGTTTAAAGAAATTGAAAGTCTGTTGAACGCTCGCGGAATGAAATTACTTAGGCCTCCGAGTGTGTTTAGTGGAGTAAAGCAAACTGTGGCGGAAGCTATGAAGAGTAAAGTAATAGCTAGTTTAAGAATACATGTCGAAAGGGCAATTCGACGCGTAAGAGAATTCTCAATTTTGAAGCCACATTCTGAAGTTCACTACAAATATGTTTCTTATTTGGATGAAATAGTAATTATTGCTTGCGGTCTGATAAACTAGCAAGATGAGATAATAAAGAGTAGTTAAAAATAAAACATGATTTTTATTTTATCCCATAGTTGGTTCTCGCCTCAGGTGACCCCAGGGCTGGCGCTTACCTCGCTCAAAGGCTAGGCATAGCAGTGCAGAGGTAAGGAATTGCCACACTGGATGCGTTCTGCGGTCGCGGTCAGGTCAAATTGAGCGGAGCCCGCATTATGTATGAACAACATTGTCGGTCTCTATATATTTTGTATAGATATACGATACGATACGCAATATATAGAGACCGACAGTGTTGTTCATACATAATGCGGGCTGCGTACAATTTGACCTGACCACCACCGCAGAACGCATCCAGTGTGACAAATCCTGTAATGCGGCCAGGTCTTGGGGTCGATGCCTGTGGTGGATTTCGACAACGTATTTACCTTAAAGATATATAGCTTTATTTATTTTAATTATCAAATAAAATGTTTCTTATAAACTAGTTACTAACATCTAGGCATATAAATGTGTTGTTAGAATTACATTTAAATAAAATTTACTATTTTGATGGTCTTAGGCATTTATTAAAAAATATTGATAAGATAAATCGCCAATAACTGGCCCCCTCATACTGAAAATGAACTCTATTACGAATAATATTACTTACAATATTAATCAACTTAAATTTAACATATTCTCCTATAAATTGTAACAAAAAAATATTAATACCTACTTTTAAACAAGAGATACACTATATATATATATTTTATTTATAACTCTTAAAGACCAATAATCAGCCAGGTTATTCAGCTATAATTTTTATATAAATACTTGTAATAGCCATTTTTGGCAGCAGCAATAGTTTATTTGAGCATTGAATGCAGATTGGTTTATTGCATTATAAGTAAGTATTATAACTAACAAAATCGAGACTTAATCGCCCCCTTAGGCCTTTGGTGATGGCCTTCAGTCCCTTCGAGGTCTCAGCATGAACATTTTTAATTTAACACTTAAATTTTGTTGAAAACATATAATCAGAATCTAGATCTAGATTTTTCTATTTTCCTCTTCTTGCATTCTTCATAAAAAGATGCCGAAACGGAAGGATCTTTTGGAGCCAGAGTTGGTTTCTTTGCCTTTGGAAAGATATATCTTTGGCCAAGATATGTGCTGTACTAGCTGTGGACAGCGTAGGCTTCTTCCAATAGCATTCTGTTGAAGTTGATGCCAGTTCCAAACTCTTCTTCACCAGCCAGAATAGCAGCAACAGGGAATGTATGCAACCACCTGCATATAAAATTTATTAATGTGTAAAGTAAAGATAGTTTTCACAGCATTTCAAACAAAAATAAACAACTGAAAATAAATCAAGTCTTGGAAATTGACAAGTGGTATTCCCACAACCAAGTTGTTTTATTTGAAAATCAAGTCGTTACCACTATGTGATGATTGTCAGAAGTGCAATGACTTGACCCGTGTGTTGTTGGAGTGCGTCCGGAATTCGAAATTGAGAAGAGTTCTTGGAGGATTGGGTTCCATGTACAATAGCCGGGACAATTTGTTGGCTGACAGCTGTTATTATGCGAGGCAGTTAGCATATTTCATTGATCTGTCCCTTGAAAAGGGAAGTGAGTAAGCTCCCATGAGGCTGACATGACCACCTGGAGTGTTCAAAGCCTCGACAAAAATTAGAAAAAAAGAGGATAAATGGGGTTTCAGGTTTTTTTTTTTGCTCCAGCTTTACTTGCAAACATTTTCATGCCCCGCCACTGCACAACAGATACTTAGATTAACAGACTGACCAATCACGCTCTCATCTCATGAAGGCCCTATGCAAACCTTTAGTTTTCAAATATAAAAATATGTATGGGAAAGACTAGTTCAACAAAGTTACTTCATTTTCTTCTATTTGTATCTATCATACCTACACATTTAACTTTTAAATAAAATACTCTACCTGCTGCAGCGGCACAGTCTTCGCAAGTTGAGTCTAGAACAACATCATCAACTTCATTTATTTTGCAAACTACAGTTGGTTTATTGTTGACTTTGTGCTCAGGTACTATTCTGGCTTTAACATGGCACTCTCCACCTTTTTTGCAAAGTTGCACGTATCCCACAGCAGTGTCCAAATAAGAATCACGTGACGACCTGAAAAAGTAACAATTACTGAGCAAAATTGGCCTGTATTTCAAGTGATAAATGAAGGGTCATCTGCATTTCGGTATGTGGCAATGACTTTGTCTAGTCAGTGAAATGCATCCAATCCAGATCCAGATGATACGCGGTAAGATTTACCTTGTCGCTTGTCATGCTGGCCTGGCACCAATTCAAAGAATAATTTGTAATAATGATACTTACATCAGTATTTTTGCTCCCCTGATTTCAGCCAAATTATGGTTGGAGTTTGAGGCAATATACTCCATTAAAGCTCCGTTATCCAATTTGGGAAGGTTTCTAGCATCAGTTTTAACAAATTTGTCGGTCATGATCGAAAATATTTTGTTTCAAACTCTCCAATTTACAAACGCAATAAAATGACTCGTTCGTTTCAAACAAACAAAAAGTCAAAGTGACATTGACAGATGACAACTAACCATCGATTATGGCACTTTTTTTTTTCTTAATTGTGTCTGTGATTTATATTCAGCCGCGGCATGTAATTTACGAGAAGTCGTATCTCAAATTTTCAATAAATTATAAAAAATGATTGGAGTGATGAATTGCTGAAATATTCAAATTAGTTTCTTAAAATGGTCTATATTTTCGATAAAAAAAATAAAAATGGGGGGTTAG
Organism: Archips xylosteana; assembly: GCA_947563465.1. Classification (NCBI taxonomy): domain Eukaryota; kingdom Metazoa; phylum Arthropoda; class Insecta; order Lepidoptera; family Tortricidae; genus Archips; species Archips xylosteana. The sequence continues at coordinate 16,853,264 of OX387364.1, forward strand.
AAAAAATGAACAATCCCAATTGATCAAAGCTAAAAGGGTTAATAACCTGTATTAACATACTTATAGGATACTTTTTATCCCGGAAAATTGTATAGTCCCCTCGGGATAGCGATAAACGAATTCTTTCCTATGTCCTTCATCATCATCATCGTCATTTCAGCCGAAAGACGTCCACTGCTGAACATAGGCCTCCCCCAATGCTCGCCAAACAGATCGGTCCCTTGCCATCCGCATCCAACGCGATCCCGCAACCTTAACCAGGTCGTCGCTCCATCTTGTTGGAGGCCTACCTACATTGCGTCTTCCGGTCCGTGGACGCCACTCGAGAACTTTTTTGCCCCATCGGCCATCAGTTCTACGAGCGATGTGCCCTGCCCACTGCCGAGCTATGTACTTCGCAGGGTCTCAAACTATGTCTATACCTAATTTCATCTAAATCAGTTCAGCGGTTTAAGCGTGAAGGGGTAACAGATAGTTACTTTCGCATTTATAATTTTAGTAAGGATTCAAATTTGATTTACTCCCAGTGGTCGGATGGACTTGATATTTGGTACATGTATAGAAGTCTCATGAAATCAAAACAACGTTACTATTACCTAGTGTGTATTGGTGTGATATTTCAAATTTCAATTCTATTTACTTTTTATTTCATGTCTACTATTGGTTCTGATGTCCTGTCAATCGTCAAAAGGTTAACTGGAAGAGATCCCTTTAACGAATAATTTATTTTGTATCTGTGTCTTTGGCTTTGGTTATCTGTTAATTTCACGGGTATGTGCAATAAAGAGCTTTGCATACCATACGCAAGTTTTTACAACACGAAAAAAATAACCCAAAAATTTAAATTCGAAAATTAATCATTCTCACGTAACGTGTCTTACTCACATTGTGGCGCAGGAACATTAGCATTCGGAGTGCGCCGGCGCACGCGAAGAAACCCCAAACACATGTTACGCGGTGTTACGTGCACGACATACTTTCTAACGAACCGTAGATTGTGTTGCTGACAGTGACTGGTATACTTAGTAGTAAGATTGAAGACAAACTTAAAGCAACTTCATCTGTATGACGTTACAACGTCTAATAAATTGATGGACGCCGGCTGCACGCACGAAAAAGGATGACGCAATGTAACGTACATGTACGTACAGAGCAGTGAAGGCCAGTATGTACAAGAGAGCAGCGAACGCCAGGATGTATAGATGAACGTGCAGGGGGGGTTATTAAAGGGGGATGAAAATTTCATTGATTTTGCCGTAGGATGCACCGTTTTCAAGATATTTGACAAAACACCGGTTCTCTTCCGATCACCGAGGTTAAGCAACTCCGGGCGCGGTCAGTACTTGGATGGGTAACCGCCTGGTTTCATTTTTGTTTTTTGAATGTTTTTTTTATGTCGTTGTCACGTTATACTATCGTCCGTAAACCGACTTTTTTTTAAGGAATGGAATTCGCTCTTGTTGTCTGTATATCCACTCCAGATAGATAGAATGTAGGGCGTTTCTAGGCTGTTACCTGAACCAGTAAGATGCACCTTTGGTCTCATGAGCAGTTTTCAGTAGAGGTCAATCACGGGGCAGTCTTATGTGAAAAACTACCGCGATTTATACCAACACCAAGTAACAGAAAGAGCTAGAGTTGTGCGAGCTCCTCACGATCTTTCCTTCCCCGTAAAACTCATGGTAAATTTCAAATATAATTTCCCACATAAATTCCGAAAAATTCAAGAGGTTCAAGGCTGGGCTCTAACCCTAGACCCTCTGTTTGAGAGGCCAAAGGTACCACTAGGCTACCAAAGTTTTTTAACGGTTTTTCTTTTCTATATCAAGAAATAATCACGCTTAATGCATTTAAAAAACCATCACGTCTTAGAAAACACATAAACATTTAATATGACATTCAATGTTTTTACATTTGCATTCAAATGTTTGATTTTATTATTATATTCACACCACGGTGTCAACAATTGACGGGCGTATAAGCCAAGCACCAAAAACGCAAACATAGACCCTATGTATTTGAGTATATAGTTGTTTATTCCTTGTTAGATTGAAGACGTGTCGATTAAGATTCGAAACGGCAATTACGTTTCGATTTTAGTAAAACCGTCACGTTTTCGGAGAAAGTTTGCATTTTGTAGAGTGAACGCGCGAAAACCGCGTAGTGTGCATCGCGCCTTCTTTGATACAGGTTCAGTGATACTGGCCACTTACAAAATTCCCTAAAGGACTAAGGAATTTAGTCTTTAAAATAAACTAAGCAAGACAAGTGTTCTGTGGTACTGGCCAGTTAGGAAAATATCTATCAGACTTGGATCCATTGAGTAGAAAAAAAAAGGTAAAGTTTGTAAGTGTTCTCAGTTTATTAAAGTACTTTATGTGTTCAATAATACGGGTCATTATTGTCATTAAAGAAAACTATTTTAGAGAGGTATTTGAATTATTTTCTAAACTAGGGATTTAAAGTATAAATTACGCACTATTTGAGCTAGTTCAATACAGGAGAAAGCTATGAGCCCTTGTTATAAACCAAAGTTGACATTATAAATATTATAATAATCCGACTATTTAAGTTACATTGTAGAATTTATTTTAAATTTTGCTTAAGCTGATATATTCAGACATGTTATGTATTCCATCTCTATTTTTTTTCTACAAAATATTAGCCGTTTAACCTTTTTAACTCTTACATCATTAATTTTAACTCCCTCTGTACGAGTATTTGTTTGTGACTTGACTCGATTAACTAACCAAACTACTTTTCTAATTAACTTTTTAATTACTTCTTTAGCAAGTGTAATTAAACTCTCTTACCGTCACACCTCATAAAATTCAACTTCATGCACCTTCTTTTAAATCGGTTCCATTAATAGGTATTATAAAGTGCGCTAAATTTTACAAAAACAAAATGTAAGTAATTGCGTATTCATTCATAAAGTAATACAACATTACACAACACACTACGAATTATTCGTAGACAACACAATAACCCTCCCATACAGAGGTCAAGCGTAAACCTATATTAACGTTAATAAACCGGCAACACTGAGCGAAATGCCACGCGTATGTCACATGTGGCAATACTGCAGTAATAGAGATGTAAATGCATATTATTTATCGATAGTAATGACGTCTTTAAAGGTTAACGCGCGTGATTATTTTAAGTTAACGGCAATTTGGAAATTTCAGTGAGTGTTTAGTTAAAGGTGACAGATAAGTTATGCGTGGCTGTAAACGGTTTTTTTTTAATTAGCCGTGGTGGCCTAGTGGTTTGACCTACATATGGTCTCTCAAGCAGAGGGTCGCGGGTTCGAGTCCGGGCTCACACCTCTGAGTTTTTCGGAATTTATGTGCGAAATTACATTTGTAATTTACCATGAGCTTTATGGTGAAGGAAAACCCTGCGAAGAAATTTAATGGTGTGTGTGAAGTTCCCATTCCGCATTGGGTCCGCGTGGGAACTACGGCCCAAGCCCTCTCATTCTGAGAGGAGGCCTGTGCCCTGCAGTGGATCGTATGTAGGCTGGGATGATGATGATAATGACGATGAACTGTTTAAGCAATTTCTTGGTAAATTCTATGAGCATTCATCCATAACTATACTCCATTTAATTTAGAATTATAAACCACAACAACATTATATTGCGGCTCGTGAACTGTAATCTCTTTAAAATTTGTACTAGAGTAACAATTGACGACACGCAAATAAAGTGACATTAAAACAATTTTATTTTGCGGCTCCCAGACTATTGTGTACGGTACTATTTGCTAGGTAAGAAATAGTTGACGAGCCGCAATATAATGATGTCGTGGTTTTCAATTCTAAATTAAATGAAGTATAGTATCCGGTGAAATGTCACATTGCAAATGGCTCTTCTATTTGTCTTTTTTTAGTGTTTACGCTACGTTTTGTTGAGCTCAACATCGTGGTTTTTGCAATGTTGGTAAATTAATTTCTTCACCTACAAACTTTACTGGATTGAAATGTAAATGCAGCATTAAGATAAAGGAAATATTGGAACTAATCAAGCGAGGGCAGAGGGGAATTACTCTATTAAAGTTATTACTTAAGCAAGACAGGTTATTAAATGAAACATTTACTACGACCATTAGTTAGTCTTTTTTTGTTGAACGTTAGTAATTAGTATAAAGTGCTAGATGTTAGCCGCGACTCTGTCTGCGAAGAAGACGTTTGTCGCTATCCCGCGAGAACTATACAATTTTCCGGGATAAAAACTATTCAATGTCCTTCCAAGACTCTCAAACTATCTCCGTACCAAATTTCATCCAAATTGGTTCCGCGATTAAAGCGTGACATGGTGTCATACAGACTTACGTATTTGTAATATTAGTAAGGAAGTGAGGATTAATATTTATAAACCCTTTTTCTCTAAGAGACTTAAGGTAAATTGTTTATTACACGACTGCCTAAGGAAAAAGAGTCTATTGTTTTAGAGACTTCTTCGGTTAATTGAAGTTTTTTACGACATAACACAGTAATGGATTTGACCAATTTCGGTGTGAAAATGTGAACTCATCTAACGAACTCTTATGCTTAACTACTCTCTCGATCATTTAAAATGCGTCTGTAAAAAATCACGAGTTTAAGTGTCATTGCCTTAAATTACCAAACGACAGTTTTTTAAGGCTATCACATAAATCAATTTAAAGGTATTCACAGAAATTAACTACGATATTAATAGTCCAATTAGACGACGTATTTTGACATATGTCAGGGGCCAATACGAGGCGTCCTCTTTCTAACCACGTCCAAACATATCTGTCGTTTTAGGCGACCGAGTGTGCTCAAATTAAGTGATTAATTGCCTTACACACGCAAAGAGACCATCAGTTTCAATCAAATCATATGACGAAAAAGATAAAGTTTTTATTTCATATTTGTTAGTGGCCAGTAACGTTTAAAAAGTAATGCCGTTTTTATAATTACTCGAACACTTTCCCCTCCCTAGCCGCTGGAAAACGCGCGAAAGTTGCTTACTTAGTTCATCTCCGCGCACGGATCGTGCTGCGTCAAATGGAACGCATTTAAAAAGTTACGGCTAAAAAGAGCATAGATTATGTCTATGTAGTTTTTTTTTGTGGTGAACTTGCTTGGATTGTTCTCATTGAGGTACCGGTATGTTATTGTTTTCAATAGTTTTATAAATTCCAGACTAGACTGGCGCAGTTTTGCGGAAAGTTTTTGGAGTTATAGAACTCTAGACACTGTGACCGCCTTGTCCTAGTGTTCACATACTATTGTATGAAAAATTCGAATATTTATGCTTGAGTCTTGGGTGTTTAGTTTAACATGTAATTAAGTATGTTTATTCGTTGTCTAGTACACATAGTACAAGCTTTGCTTAGTTTGGGACTAGGTCAAATGGTGTCAATCGTACCATGATTTATTTGTTTATTTTAATACAAATGTCATAATTGTGTCTAAGTTAGTCGTATCTATTTGCGCATTAACCAATATCGGTTATAATTAAAATAACAAGCGTGTTATAATACTACACTGAGAGCAATGAAAACGGGTCAGATGCTATTCTCTTAAGGAACCCGAGTGGACAAAACCGAGACGATTTCATGTGTTTTCCTTATTACGGTTCAAAAGATACAGCTTTGTGACTGACAGTCGGACGGGTAGGTACTCAACACCTAAGGGTTTGAACACTCTGTTACTAAAAGGAAGCGGAAAAGATCTCTTTAAAGGATAAGTTCGCCTTTGTACATCTGTTTGTCTTGTCTGTTAGTTTTCGGAGTTTTATATGCAATAGCTAGAGTTTTACATACGTACTAATAAGTGTTCAAATATGAGTAAAAAGACTATCATTGTTGGAGAATTTTTTTTTATACACTATGTATAGGCTTGCGTTTGACCACAATAATGCCTGATGGCATTCTCGAGAGACTGCTGATTTCCAACTAAAGACTATCAAAAACACGTTTTCATATTATTAAAAAACGTGGTAACAATTAGGTACCAATAGCTGCCTTTTAGACACGTAATACGCAATAGAATTATTGTCTCATCAATTTCATTGTCAAACGCATCATCTACACGAATATGTGTAGTAAAAGTGGGTATTCTTCCACGCCCAATAAGTACTCAAACCGTGATAAAACAATTTAATTACTCGCCAATACGACCTTACAATTTTACAATACCGTTCCTAACGGTAAACTACGAGAATTATTCAAAACGCACACTCAAAACATCGTGCTCACAAACCGTGAGATTCCGGTAAAAAAACAAACGAGGGCTTCCTTTTTACCTTATTAATAAATTAAAGCTTGTAAATCCTCCAAAAAACAACCTAATCCTAATCCACAGATTCAAAAACATGTACACAAACAAACTTTTTCTAAACAGATTAAAAATGAAAGGAATCCATCCAAAGTTCAGACTGGCAGCTGCAGTCAGATTCAAAATTAGAACGTATGCAATACGTTGAGCGTTCTAAATTTCCGTTCGGTATGGCGTTTAAATTTAGAACCCTCGACTTAGTTCGGCGTTCGACACTGTCGTTTGTCACTCGCTAGTTCTAATTTTGAACTTTTGATTAAATCGGGGCTAGATTGTAATAAAAAGTCAATTAGTTGTCTATTAAAATGGCTTGAATGTAACGAGGTGTGTGGACTATAAAAACGCATTCCACCAAAAGATTCTAGTTGACAATAGTTTAAAGACTACTGCCGGTCTACCATGGGTCTTATTTTAATATGATCTCTGCTTCGACCGGGGTTACAACCCAGAACCTCAAGCTTTCTATTAAGGTTCTCTTACCATCTGGACTATCCAATTTTTTGACCGAATTAGAGACCGACTACGAACTTTGGGGTCACGCTTTCAAACCCCGGTCGGGGCAGATATATGAAGAGTCAAATGGTTGAACTACAAACGATTTGAAGTCATTTTAATGGATACTCCAGTCACAAATCACAGTGCATTCTTATGGCGAAAAATTATAGTATGCTATAATTACCTCTCTCCCAGTAACTGCCATCTTTAACTTTATGACATTAGTAATAGAGGTGACAGCAGGGTGTCATCTATTGGTCATTAGCATGTCAAACACTAGGACAATTACCATAAATGATGATAAAATGTTTCTTGATTTGTTACTACCGACTTTACATGTTTTTTTAAACTGTAGTATAAAACGTATACAAGCAAAAGAGGTTAGTCTTGCTCACACACTTCTAATGAGTTCTGAGGACCTTACCAATAAATACCAATTAAAAATGGTTCTGTCACTTAAAATTCCCTTGCGTCAACCTGGGATAAACTGGGTTGTGTATTGCGTTAAGATGCGTCAAGATGACGTGGCTGGGAAGTAAAGCGTGAGACTTAAAGTCATCAATACTAATCATCATCCCAGCTTAACTAGTAGTATGTCCTATTGCAGGGCACTGGCCTCCTCTCAGAATGAGAGGACTTGGCCGTAGTTCCCACGCGAGCCCAGAGCGGATCGGGAACTTTATTTAGCACACCATTGAATTTCTCCGCAGGTGTCAACAGGTTTCGCGGTTTTTTCTTCTTCGAGTTTATTTTAAAGTTTACATACATACTTAGTTAATAGTTCAAATTCCAATACTCCGTAGAAAAAGAAAATTTCTTCAAAAACTTCACAAGAACAATTTTGAATTTTTTTTTTAGTTAGTATTTTAAATGTAATTTCGAACATAAATTCCGAAAAACTGAGGTGCGAGCGGGGCAAACACACTTTCGAGTTCGCGGTACGGTACCGCACAACCGTTCAAACAAGTTAGAATATTACAACCGTCACCGCCACCCCCGCACCTCCTCCGCTGTCTGTACGTTTGGAGCTGTCTTGTTTTTTTGATGTAGGAACTGTCATTAAAATTGGTAAAGCGCTTACTTGGTCAACTGACTATACAATGACCTTTCATATCTTTCTGCGAATTTTTTTCTTAAGCTTCGTCAGTATCATGCCAAACGAGTTTTTAAGAGTTTGCATTATATAGAAACAAACTTAAGGTATTTGTGTAACCGTGTCATTAACATAGCATATAGTCATCACATCAACTTACACAACATGTCATCATCGAGTTACTCAGTCGGGTACGGATGACCTAATACTGATGACAATAGGATCATCATCATCATTCCAGTCTATATCCGTCCCTCTGCAGGGCACAGGCAGAATGATAGGGCTAAATATAGTTAGACTGAAGATCTCGCGACTTGTCCTTCCTTATTGGTAATAAAGGATTTGTCACACTGGATGCGTTCTGCGGTCGCGGTCAGGTCAAATTGAACGCAGCCAGCATTATGTATGAATAACACTGTCGGTCTCTATCTTAGATTATTTATACACTAGATAGAGCTTTGGCGGCATGAAAACGTCCCGTAAAATATAAGCCAACTGTTGGCTTATATGTCATTTGCCCCCTTCAGTTTGAATGACGTATCGCGATCGTAAGATGAAGCTGTCAAATGGATTTTTGGACGTTTTATATCGCAGTGTTTGCTACTGACACTATCTAGTGTATAAATAATCTAAGGTCTCTTCTCTATACAGGGTTATTTTTAATTCACTGACATCCTCTTAACCCTGAATTCCTATCACTCAAACAAATGTTTTTTGTTTTACGACTTTTTAAAATGAAGCACTTTTTTTCCCATACAAATACACAGAGTATCGTAAAAATAAGAGGAAATCTCAACTTTTCAAAACGTTACACCAAAAATATTAAGTTATGACAAAAGCCGTAAAACAAAAAACATTTGTTTAAGTGGTAGGAGTTTAGGGTTAAAAGGATGCTAGTGAATTACAAATAACCCTGTATATTTTGTATACACGATGATTTTTAATCGGTGATAATCAAGAACTAATTTTTCTAGATCAGTACGCTTAGTATACCTAAGTTTTACTTCACCAAAATACTTCTCGATCGCGTTTACGTAAAAAAATCAATTACTATGGAAACATGGACAGCGCCTCCGCGCGCGCGCGTCTATGTTTCATAGAATTAAAATTTTTACGTAAACGCGATCGACAAGTATTTTGGTGAAGTAAAACTTAAACTAAGCGTACAGTATTCGGTGGCGATCACGTTTATGTCGCAGTTACATCAAACACAGCGTCTTTATTTTTTAAATAATGATTATTTGGAAAATCACCTTTTCATTAAAATCATTGTCACCCTACACATTATTTAGGCTGCGTTTCCACCAGAGATGTGCGAGGATGCGTTGCGAGGGATGTGTTTGTCATGAACCAAAAGAAACACTTCATTCACTTAGGACCTTTTAAATGAAGTGTTTCATGACAAACACATCCCTCGCAACGCATCCTCGCACAGCTCCGGTGGATACGAAGCCTAAGTCTATGAACTTAAAACCTCTTTGTCAAAGTCAGTGTCTTAAACAAACTTTGACGTGAGACCTGTCAAATTTCCCGCCAAAACGACGACATTTGATTAAACTACTTAACTTTAACAAATGTAGGATGACCATGCATTCGCTGGATGGAGGAAGTTTTAACAATAAAGTTTTTTTTTTAATGAAACAGATACTTCATTGCTTTAGACCTGAAAAGTGAAACTGGTTTTAGAAAAACGCTTAAAAAGTTTATATATGAACACCAGCGGCAACAGGAAACATTAACTTCAAATATAAGCTGTTTTTAGTTTTAGTTTAGTTTGGGTAGTCTGTGTTTTTTCTTTGTTTTTCTTTTTTTTTTAGTTTATCTAGTAAGTGTTTTAATAGTGGATAATATATACCTGTTTTTTGTCTTCCTTTAAGAAAACAATACAATATCTCCCTTTCTTCTCTCCGATTACATACTTTTTAATTGTCTTATGTGCACAATGTCACCTGCTGAATCCATGTGGATGATGTGGAACCTGGAGAATAATGAAATGGGAAAAAGTATTACTAGGTGTGTTGAAAAGTGACACAAGAGCTAAAAATTAACTATGTACTTAACCTCTTACCTATTTTTTATGTCCCGAATATTGACGAATGGAATTAGCAAGTATTCTTGCACGTTGTTCACATTTTGTCCTCTTTTTTTTTTTTTTTTGTGTAATTAGGCTAATTTTATATTTTTTTTTACATCCGTTTTGCGTAAGTTGTTTTTAGTAAATCTTACAGTCACAGTGACCATGTTGTGCGCACGGTCTTTTAGGTTATAAATGTCTGAGCTGAGTTTGTTCTGTTCGCCGCCAGACAGCGCTGCTCGTTGCAGTCGCAACGGCTGCGTTCAGCATACCGCTTAAGGCCGTGTTGCACGACAGGGTTTCTGTGACTGATACAAAAGGGTCCCGCCGGAAGACCAGCGCTGGCTCCACCTCAGGAGTCCGCATTTATGCTGAGGCGGGACCTTTTTCACACACATTTTAATGTTTTTTTTCTTCTTTCTTTTGTAATTTTATGTGTTTTGTTTTGTGTGTGAAATAAATTTCTTTCATTTCATTTCATTCATTTCATAGACCTCGTCTATTAAATTCCGCGGGCTGCGTTCAATTTGACCTGACCGCAGACCGCAGAACGCATCCAGTGTGACAAATCCTAGATCGATGTATAAACGAGCGGTCAAAACGCTTTAATATTCACCCACAAACATCTGAACATCCAAACGTCTCAACAAACTCTCTAATTTATCGCCACAACTTCGCGCGTCCGGCGGTGGCCGAGACGCTCGCCACACAGTGGTTATAGGTAACGCCACGAGTGTTGAGGTCACACACACAACAACATGTCGTGTAATGACAACGGGATTTTGACATTTATTCGTACCGACAGCAAGTTCAACAGACTCAACAGTGTATTAAAAGATTGACTAAAATTTTCTTCAACCTATTTCGTTAAGAATTATTTAGAGAAATACATCTAGTTCAAACAAAACAGAAAATAAAATATGTTGATCTATTTATATATTTTTTGATTTATTTTATTTCAATCAGATTGCATATTTTCGCTATTTATAAAACACCGATTTTTTTTCAAATTGTTTTATTTCAAAAATAGGTTACAGTATGAAAAAATAAAAATTATAATATGCATAGTATTGCTTAGGTATTTCACTATAACATCATATAACTTACATTTTCATTCACTCATTCATTTCATTCATTCACTACCTTTTTTTGCAATCAGTACTTTACGCATCTGTGTGTGTAATCATTCACCTCAACTCTCGTGGCGTTACCTATACCTGGCGGCACACGCCATGAACTGATAAAACGCTCGCTGCACCGCCGATCGCGCGAAGTCGTGGCCGGGCCCTAATGCGGCGAGCCTGACTTACATATCGCACACCTAGATAAAGAATCTACTAACTCAAAATAATCCCCATTCTAATTTAGACTTCATGTAGTTTCAGGAGGGTCTAAATTAAAATAGAATAGAATAAATTTATTGATGCAGTTAATTAATTTACATTTTATGAATAAATTGAAACAATCCAAAAAATATGGCACTGCGACAGACTTCTTACATAAAATTTCTCCCGTATCACCTACACTAGGCTAGGCCTGTCCCGTAGAGTGACACTACAGACTACCAAATGTAATAAATCATGCGTTAAGGTAAGGCATCTTATAATCTAGGTATACAGGGTTATTTGTAATTCACTAGCATCCTTTTAATCCTAAACTCCCACCACTTAAACAAATGTTTTTTGTTTTACGACTTTTGTCATAACTTAATATTTTTGGCGTAATAACGTTTTGAAAATTTGAGATTTCCTCTTATTTTTACGATACTCTGTGTATTTGTATGGGAAAAAAAGTGCTTCATTTTAAAAAGTCGTAAAACAAAAAACATTTGTTTGAGTGATAGGAATTCAGGGTTAAGAGGATGTCAGTGAATTAAAAATAACCCTGTATATTTCAAGTTACTATTATAATTTTCTTTTAAGCTTAAAACATCCAAAACCATAACAAAAAATGGCACCGTTGGTGTTACATTAACTTGGATGGATCTTATGAAATGTGCATATGCGTATAGCGAAGGAGTGTTAAAGTCTCTCGGTAGAGGGCATAACATAGATAAGCGTTTTATCACTGCATAAAGTGATTATAACAGACTGAAATGTACGATGTATGGGAAAGATTCGTCGCTAACCTCTAGACCAGTGATGGTGTAGGGGTAAGCACGCAGCACGGAACGCTGAGGACCTGGGTTCGATTCCCAGCATTGGTCTTTTTTCTGGGGTTTTTTCTGTGCATCTATATTTCAGTTTGTATTTAGTTTGAAATATATGGTTTCATGGGATGACCGTAAAAGTAATAAAAAATGAAGTTGAAAAATAAATAAAAAAGATACTTCATATCTGAATTGTTTAAAGTTGCACAGTAGCGCCATCTCTTGGTCCAGGTGAGCGGTAAATTCCGAAAAACTAAGAACAAGCCTACGGCCCTCAGCCTGAGAGGCCATAGGTCGACTACTAAAACTTATTTGGCGACTATTTTCCCTAAACCCAATTAAAACCAATTCTACGCTTTACGTAACACTAAAATGAAAAAAAACTTTCGTTAATTCGGTAAGAACTTAATTATCGTCTCGTTCAGTAGCCAGTCCGTATAAATCATGTTGAACTGCAATTAGAAAGAAAAATGAACTTTTTTACGTAACTAATAATTTAGTGCTTGACTATTTTTAATTGCTTATCCAACGCTGGTGATTCTACCACGAATTCCCGTGACCGGCGACGCGGCGCGTAATGCTCCAATCCATTGCTTTTGTTGCTAGTTAACCGCTGTACAATAAGCGTGAAGCGTGTCGACCGCGCAATGAACAGTGATTTGAGCCTCTCGCCGCCGATCAAACAGTCGTGGTGAAGGAATAAGATAGCATCTAATTTGTTACAGTACTTTCAAATGTAAACATGCTTAACAAGTCATGCTGAAATTTCTATTTTTGGATATCGTAAATTGTGTTACGTTAGATATTTGTCAATAGCCAATTAATCTACATCTAGACGTCATCAAATTGTAACTGATTTATAATGAGTACCTAATTAATGAGTCTGTGGAATAGAGTGGTCCAAATAACTATTTTTGTTTCATTTTCTCCACAAGGTTCACTTTATTCTAGTATGTTTTTTTTGTGAGTTATAATAGCATTCTTAATATCATTTTCCCAACCTATTCTCGAAACGGTATGTCACATATGAAACATGACATGATCATGATCATTCAATAAATTGAAATAATTACTTTGCTCACCCGCGACATGATTGGTTGCCAAGTGACATCAGGCGGTCGCAGTTGATTGTCATCTTGTGGAGTCGCTTTAAGGGCGTTCTGGCTTGACTGGTCCTCTTAGGACCCGCGTAGTTTGGTCTGGAGTTTCGAGTTCTGCGTTTTGACTGCTCGAGAGTTCCATTTTCGTCCATGCCTTTGTACGTGCAACATTTCGCTACAAAGTTTATCTTCCGAAGAAGAAGCATTGCTCAGCTTTTGTGGAGCCTAGAAACTTCTAAAAAAAGAAGAATATTTTGTGCACCCAATTAACACAACACGAGAAGAATCCCATTGCCGCAGCAATTTCAAGCCAAGCTTCTGCTTTTTTAGTCACGATTTTAATTTTTAAAGTTTTCCTAAAAATTAGATTATAATTTTTCTTTCAATAAACAACCACGAATGCATTGCACAAAAAAAATGTGATGTGTACTCGATTGCACATAAATATGAAATTACACCACAAGTCCACAGCATATATCACCTTTCTCTTGTTAACTGTTAATTTCATGTTTTTGTGAACAAAAACGAGTTTTACATACATACATACAAAGTTCTGACGTATCACCAAGCTTTTCTTTGTCCTCCAGACAACAGACAGCGCGGACTTCCTCACGACCCGCCCACACACGGCCGGCGTGCTGCCAGGCAAGCCGGCGACGAACCCGCTGCAGTTCGTGCGCGTCGCGCCGGCCGAGCTGGGCAGCCGTGCGCGGGAGCAGCTGCGCCGCGCTGAGCTCGCCAAGCGGACAGAACCGGCGCGCCAGGAACGCCCTGAGGAGTGGCAGTCGGTAAGTCCAACTTTTGGTCTTCTAAAGGCAGTATTACAAGAGCCAGTGGTCTCACTCTGTACAATAGAGCTTCAGGAATGCACCGAAGAGTTGCGAAGAATGCAACCTCTCTCCTAAAGGCATTTCATCAGACTCGGCGTACCAAAGCTAGTGCTCCATCACTCGACAATAGTGTCAGGAACGCCCTAAGGAGTGGCAGTCGGTAAGTCCAACCTTTGGTCATCTACAGACAGTATTTCAGATGCTAGTGCTCCAATACTCCTCACAACAGAGCGTCAGGAATGCCCTGATGACTGGTAATCACTAATCAGTGAGTGCAAGCTTTGCCCTACTAAAAGCAGTATTTCAAGTGCCAGTGTTCCATTACTCTACACAGAGCGTCAAAAGCGCATTGAGGAGTAGCAGTCTTTCTTTCTAATGACAGTACTTAGCAGCAGCAAGTCAGCAGAATTGGCGTACCAGAGCTTGTGCTCCATTACTGCTAAGCGCACTGACCCGGCGCGCCAGGGACGCCCTGCGGAGTCGCAGTAGGTAAGTCCAACCTTGGTCTTCTACAGGCAGTATTTCAAGTGTCAGTGGTCCCACTCCATACAATAGAGCATCAGTAGCGTGCTAAGGACTGGAAGTCGGTGAGTAAAACCTTTGGTCTTCGAAAGGCAGTATTTCAAGAACCAGAGCTCTTACTCCATAAAATAAAACGTCAGAAGCATTGAGGAGTAGCAGTCTTTTTTACAAAAGGCATGGGTTATGCTCGGAGTTTCTCTGCGGGATCACATTAAAAAGGATGAAAAGTCACCTACATAGCTCAAAGAATCGCCAGACTCTTGTGGCAGATGGCATGGCATGTCGATTGATCGCCGTTGGGGCCAAAAGGTTCTAGAGTGGCGTCCACGGACCAGAAGACGCAGTGTAGGTACATAGGCCTCCAGCAAGATGCAGCGACGACTTGATTAAGATTGCGAGAACGCCTTGGATGCGCATGGTGCACCACCGGTCTGTTTGGCGAACCTTGGGGAGGTCTATGTTCAGCAGTGGACGTCTTTTGGCTGATATGATTATGAACTGTCCATATCTCAATCAAGATCTTCGTACGTACGCCAAGTTTCGTCCAAATTCGTTATTACGTGATTGATTAACAAACATCCAAACAGCTTCACAACTTTCTCATTTATAATATACATCAGTACAGTCTTGAGCTTACATAATTCATGTCGCTCAAACACTCAAACACCGTCATCTAACGATGATTCGTATTGTCATAGTCATAGCTATATTTTTGCTCAATAAAAAATGATGCCTCGTTCAAATCACCGCTGACAGCTTATATAACGCACCATGACATTTACCGACCAAACAATCAATCTCAAAGGTATAATGATGATGACCATATATTACCTTTTACGGTTCTAAGTAACCTATATATCACTTACACGTCTAGCCCTAGATCTTCCGGTCCATTCGTACGATTTAGGGTACCGTAAACCAAGGGTATATATATACACCGGGGACGAGACGGAGAGTATGAAAAGCCCTAAGTAAATGCTCTTCTCATTCACTCAAAGATTGACTGGTGGAGATCCTTAAAGGGATAAATTCGTCTTTGCACAAAAAAGGATTTACGTACATACGTACTATATCTTTTGAAGTTTAATTTTTTCACTAGCCTATTGGACGTCTCATAGGTGGGCACAGGCTTAAATTTTCTCTCTCTCTCTCTCTCTCTCTCTCTCTCTCTCTCTCTCTCTCTCTCTCTCTCTCTCTCGTCGTCGTTAAACGTCAACACAACGTCAAAATCCCGCTGTCATTACATGAGATGTGGTTGTGTGCGTGGCCTCAACTCTGGTGGCGTTACCATTAACAATGGAATAAAGATTGTCTTAAACACCAGTTGTTGCGCGCGACTCCGTCTGCGAAGAATTCGTTCGCCATCCCACTGGAACTATACAATTTTCCGGGATAGAAAGTATCCTGCATGTTAATCCAGATTATAAACTATCTGTATGCCAAATTTCATCAAAATTCCCCGTTTTAGCGTTCAAAAGTAACAAACATCCACACATCCATCCTACATCCATCCATACAAACTTTTACGTTAATACTGTTAGTTAGTAAGAAGAGCTGGTCATGCCAAACGAGACGAATTGAAGGCTCGACCACCAGCAGCCATCTTCTATGGATATGAGGGCGTTGTTCTTACGTGCCCTAAAAGCGCGCGAAGATTCACCGACAAAATTGGCTACGTAAGCCATCTTTAGGGCGCATCAGCGTCGTAATGAATAGGAGTCGAAGCGGCCGCCGTGACCAAAATCAGTCGGACGGATTTATTCATTTTTCATTCATTCATTCATTCAAGAAATAAGATAATACGGTGGCAGAACTCTTCGGTTGAGAATCCGGCTCGCACTTGGCTGCTTTTTAACCTGACCTTAATTGCCTGTTCTGTGAAAGAAAGTGGGTACAACGGGGCTAATTGGGAGCCCACTGATTATTAGTTTTTACTAGTGTCTGGTAAAACTGGACAGTTATGGTGTTGGTTGTTACGGCAAATGCTGAGATGCTTTTCATTACGTTACGACTTATAGTGGCGAAGGGTATATTCGAAATCGAGTAAGGGTGAAGCCCACCGAGCGTAATATTGTGAGTCGTGAGCGGCAGAATTTTGGTCGCGCCATACATTATGCAGGTCATCACGTGACACAGTGTAGGTATGGCGCAACCGAAATTCTGCCGCTCACGACTTACAAAATTACGCTCGTCTGGCTTCACCCTATTCGAAAAAAATAAATCTAATCTTCTAATATATAAGAAACATCTCGTGTCACGGTGTTTGTTATCGAACTCCTCTGAAACTGCTTGACTGAATTTTATGATTTCTTTTTTCTCTATTTGGTAGATCTGAGAATAGGTCGTAGGCTATTTTTTATACCCCTATTCTTCGCAGACGGGGTCGCGGGCAACAGCTAGTCTAATATATAAAAATCTTGTATCACGGTGTTTGTTATCGAACTCCTCCGAGACGGCTTGACCGATTTTTATGATTTTTTTTCTCCACATTCGGTAAGTCTGAGAATAGGTCGTAGGCTATTTTTTATACCCCTATTTTTTGCGAACGGAGTCGCGGACAACAGCTAGTTTTTTATTTATACGTAGAACAAAACAAGACACATCAATAATATTACAAAAAGACAACACGAAGGATAAAGATAGTGTGCCATTGCGATTGCAAATCGGACGCGTCTTAAGTTTAAAGATATTTTGACATCGGACATTTTGACTATTAACCCCTTAAATTACCCAGGAAAGTGTAGTAAACGACATTAAATCAAGATGGCGCTGGTTTGCACCGGAAGAGAGGGCGCCACGGCATCCGAAGCCTTGGGAATGCACCGGCTTCCGGAGAACCTCTCCGATTTAAACTTGTAATTGGGAAAAAAGGCGAATGACGTATCCGTTTTCGTATCTTTTTGCAAAAGTGAATGCCCTGGATTCTGATTATTTGAGTCATTTCTACTAACTTTGCTACTAAAATTTGCTTGGTTAAAATTATGACTATTATGAGTGTGTGTAAATGTGTATTTGTTATCGTTGGTTGAGTGGTTGGTTGGTGTTGGATGGATGGTGGGTTGGATGATTATGCGGGTTCGTACCTGGTCCAAAGGTTGTCCAACGCCATTCAGCGTGGTAACGCGGCCAGAGTGATGGGTACCTTTGCGCCAGGGACAAACTCGTGGGGGACATTCCGACGACACTTAGGCTAGTCTTAAGTTATGAACTACATATTTGTATTTTATTTTATTTTATGTGGCTGACATAATAATGTTGTATTATTTGGATAAATAAATAATCGTTGGAACTACTGACAAAAGATATAAAATAGCGCTTACGCATGACAAAATTGATCCAAAATCCCCCCCTAGATGGTACTCTCGCGGTCTTCACTCATAATTAATAATAATAAATATTAGGGGACAATCTTACACAAATCGACCTAGTCCCAAACTAAGCAAAGCTTGTACTATGGGTGACGACGATAAACATACTTATATAGATAAATAAATACTTAAATACATAGAAAACATCCATAACTCAGGAACAAATATTCGTGCTCATCACACAAATAGATGCCCTTACCGGGATTTGAACCCAGGACCTGCTTCGTAGGCAGGGTCACTACCAACTAGGCTAAAGCGGTCGTTTATAGATATTGGATAATAATGTACTCCATAATGGCCTATTAAATGCAAATAAGTAAGGCATTTCGATAATAACAGTACAAAAACTCGGCTATTCATATAATTTAAATTAGATACGAGCACAGCAAATAATCGAAACCAAATTAATTTTAAAAATTCATTTACTTAATTTAAAACTCGATTATATGCGCTCGCGCAAATTAACGTTCTTCAGCTACCGAAATGAAAAGATGATAAGCAACAATTCTATACCATTGCCGTTTGAATCGTATGACTTTAGGAACAAAGTTTATTTCAGGTTGTTAGTAGTAGGGGCATTTTAATGCTGTAAATTATTTATTACCAGTGATGAGAGAAATCGTAAATTTAACATAAGACTAAAAGTTATTTTATTTAGATTCATATGTGTATTTAAAATACAAAAAATACTAGTCTACTACATCTTTCACCTGCATTCACTTGTGAAGCAAATCGATGTTATGTGCGAATATCCCTGGCCAATCTGCGACGGGTCCGCGTGGGAACTACAGCCGTTTCTCCTCGCTCTGAGAGGAGGCCTGTGCCCAACAGTGGGACGTATATAAATATTCTATATGTTTTTTAATAACGATTTGGAGCGATTCCAGCCGGACTGGCAACACTTTGCCGAAGCCAGAGACGAGTGGAAGGAGAAAGGGGAGGCCTTTGCCCAGCAGTGGGACACTGTATAGGCTATTTTAAAAAAAAATGTTTTTTTTTTAACACTCCTTGTATAACTTAACCACTAGGTAAAAATAATGGTATTTACCAAAGCAGTTAAACAGCATTCCGTTCGATTTATCTGATGGCGACTGTACAAAAAAAAATTGGCTGATTGAAATGACTGTACATTTTAACCTGTCATTACTTCTTATCGGCAATCAGTGCTGTGATTGCTATCATTACTGCGAAAAGTAAAATGACCCGTACTGCTAAGGACTTAAGGACTGAAGAGTTCAGATTGACTAGAAAAATGTATGTATTTCTACTTCGTATGAGTAGTTGAAGTAAATGTTTAGAGTTTGGTACAAGTTATAAACTTAAGCCGTGGTGGCCTAGTGGTTTGACCTATGGCCTCTCAAGCAGAGGGTCGTGGGTTCAAACCCCGGCTCGCACCTCTGAGTTTTTCGGAATTTATCTGCGAAATTTCATTTGTAATTTACCATGAGCTTTACGGTGAAGGAAAATATCGTTAGGAAACCTGTATACATACACCTACGAAGAAATTCAATGGTGTGTGTGAAGTTCCCAATTCGCACTGGGCACGCGTGGGAACTACGGTCCAGGTCCTCTCATTCTGAGAGGAGGCCTGTGCTCTGCAGCGGGACGTATATAGGCTGGGATGATGATGATGATGAGAGAGCTGACCAATTTTTGTACCTACTCTTAAACTAAGCTCGACTTATAGGTTACTTTACTACTAGCTGATGCCCGTGACTTCGTCCGCGTTAATCATTGATGCTCCGCTCCTATTCGTCTTAGCGTGATGATATACAGGGTTATTTTTAATTCACTGACATCCTCTTAACCCTGAATTCCTATCACTCAAACAAATGTTTTTGTTTTACGACTTTTTAAAATGAAGCACTTTTTTCCCATACAAATACACAGAGTACCTATCGTAAAAATAAGAGGAAATCTCAAATTTTCAAAACGTTATTACACCAAAAATATTAAGTTATGACAAAAGCCGTAAAACAAAAAACATTTGTTTAAGTGGTAGGAGTTTAGGGTTAAAAGGATGCTAGTGAATTACAAATAACCCTGTATAGCCTATAGCCTTCCTCGATAAATGGGCTATCTAACACTGAAAGAATTTTTCAAATCGGTCCAGTAGTTCTTGAGATTAGCGCGTTCATGCAAAAAAACAAACAAACTCTTCAGCTTTGTAATATTTACAGATTTATTCCGAAAAAATTGGATAGTTCCCGCGGGTGAGAATGAGTCGCGGGCAAGAGCTAGAAGGCTATAAAATATAATCATCAGCCTGTGCTCGTCTATCGCTGGACATAGGCCTCTCCCATGGCACGCCACTGAGCACGATCCTCGGCCACTCTCATCCAGCTCTTGCCAGCCGCTTGCTTGCTTGCTTGTTGGCTATAAAACATGTGACGTTTTATCAAATGGTATAATTTCTCAACCACGTCTCCAGTCCGCTCCACTTTTATGTAAACGCACCCTTAGGCTGGCTGTTTGGCTAGCATCTAAAGTGCAAGCGAAATTAAAAAATAACTCTGGCGTCGCACGCAACCGCCGACACGCGCACGCGCAGCCGTTGCAAAACATGTTTCATCATTCCCAGCCTATATACGTCCCACTGCAGGGCACAGGCCTCCTCTCAGAATGAGAGGGCTTGGGCCATAGTTCCCACGCGGGCCCAGTGCGGATTGGGAACTTCACATACACCCTTGGAGTAAGTAGCTTAATTTGTGTACTGTATTTTTGGGGGTAGTTGCAATAGAGAGATCTCTCTCCAGGCAGATCGAGCGACCGAAGTCCAAAATTTCATGATTGATGTAAACTATATCTACAGATTTTTTTATCCTTATTTGAATGAAACTATTGACAATACGAAAAAAATAGAAAAGGGTATTAGCATTAGGGGAGGAGTTCTAAGTGCACATGCATCATTATCATCTCAGTCTATGTAAGTCCCATACGGGCCCAGTGCGAATTGGGAATTTCACACACCATTCAATTTCTTCTCAGGTGTGTGCAGATGCTCACGATGTTTTCCTTTACCGTAAAGCTCATGGTAAATTTCAAATTTAATTTCGCAAATATTACGGTTCAGGAGATAGAGGCCTGCGATAGACGGGCAAATAGCGTAGACTTAGTAAAATAGGGTTCCCTTGGCACCCTTTACGTACAGAACCCTGAATAGTTCGTAAAAACCAATACAACTAACCACTTTACGACGATGTTCTAGGCGTTAATTTGGCGCTGATCAGAGTTTCGAACTCTTTATTCATTACATCTTTTCTTCCCCAGAACCTGGACAATTGGAAGTCCTCGCGGCGGAAGCGAGTCGAGCATATTATAGAGCGGTGTGTGGAAGTGAGACGGATGGAGAACGAGCCCAGCCAGCCCCGCGCCAAGTCAAAGACTTTTAACGAGATGCTGGAGGAACGGTAAGTTGTAGTTCAAGACCTATTGCGATGTATTTATCTATATTTTAATTTATTGTTCCATTTACTAGCAACAACCTGTTTTTAGTATGATGTCTGTGGCCGATATCGTGAAGACCTTGTAGAGATAATCTACGACAACATGGCCCGCCCCTCCACAATTCAAGAAGTCTTCTATGTATTGTGAAAATATTTATAAAGCACACCAAAACTTTCAACGCATGTGTGCGTGTTGAGACAGCTGTCAAACAAAAGCAGATACTACTACATAAAAATTATTTCGTAACTATGTGACTAAACACATTGAAATAGTAATGTTGAGGGGCGGGCCCATGTTATCGTAGTTTATCCTGTACAACATGAAATGCAATAAATGGTTGAATTTAATGCGAATTATCAACCAATTATAATGTCATCAAATATTTATCAAAAATATTACTAGTCAAAATCTTATTAATATTATAAACGCGACAATTTGCATAGAAAGGAAGAAAGAAAGAAAAAAATTATTCGTGATATCAAACCATTTCAAAAATAAGACAATAATACCTACACACAACCCGAAATGTTGCCAAATCAGCAAAGTGCCGATCTTGTTAGTCTCTTACTTTAAAACGGTTCGACGGATTCTGATGAATTTTGATACATAGTTTTTTAACCTGGATTAACATGTACTTAGGACACTTTTATATCGGAAATAGTTCCCGCGGGAAACGAATTAAAAGCTATGCTATAAATACAGGATGCCAGAGAACAATCTTCTGTCCACCGATAGAGCACCTTAGGCCGGTCCTTAAAAGAACTTAAAAGTTCCTTGGATTTCGAGATAATCAAACTTTCATCTTTATTTTGTCTGTAAAAAAAAGAAAATTTTAACTATCTCGAAAACTATAAGTCCATTCTAAGGTGCTGTCGATGGATAGAAGTCCATTATTTACTGGACATCCTGTAATAAACTCCAATCTAAAGCCAACGAATGCGAAAGTATATACCGATCTCTTTCCAAGGTGCGCTAAAGCCAGTTCGTTATGGAAAACGACTCGTAATCCTGCGCTTGCGACCGTCATTTCTCGGTTTCCGTGATTGTTGACGACCTTGGCATTGTTGGGTGATATAAGCGCTGACAGATCGCCGTCGTCACCTATAAGTCTACGACTTACGATAATCAAAATCAAAATCAAAACGTTTATTCTGCAAGTAGGCCGCAAAGGGCTCTTTTACATGTCACTTTTTTTAAACTACCAGCGCTTTCGTAAGGACCATCATTGCCAAGAAGAATGCGCCGCAAGAAACTTGGCAGGAAGTCATCTTTTCAAATTACAATATAATATCATCACGCTAACACCAATAGGAGCGGAATTCTATAGGCACGCTTGAATTGGGAGTACGGTGGTAAATGTGAACGCGGGTGTGCGGGGGTGCGTGCGGGGGGGGGGGGGGGGGGGGGGGGGTTCTGTGGTGGGGGGTATGGGGGTGCGGGGGCGGGTAATTTTTTTTATATCGAGGAACTAAGGAGAGCCATAATTGATGAAAAAGCAAATCGGATAAAAAAAAATAAGCTGCCCAAATTACTAATTCCACGCGGACGGAGTCGCGGGCAAAGGCTAGTAATATTATAAATGTGAAAGCGTTTTTGTTTGTCCTTCGTTCATGTTGAAACTGAGCGACGGATTGCCGTGATTCTTTTGTATGGACATAGTTGAAGGGCTGGACAGTGACATAGGCTGCTTTTTACCATGGGAAAATATCTCATTAAAAAAAGTTTTAATCTACTGCGAAGTCGCGGCCATCATTTAGTAAACTAATAAATGAATAAAATATCATGGAAAAATTTACACTAATTGACCTAGTCCCACCCAAGGAATGAGGACGGGCTTTTCGAAATTCCCAAGAGAATGTTCAAAATGGGGGCGAAGACACGGGCTCAAACGACGTACCTATATAATGTAGATGTCCCAAAACTCTACGATAACCTACGATAATAAGGCCAAGTTACAATAGTTGTGGAAAAGAATAAAAAATAAATCATATCAATTAGTGAAACAATAATAGGCATTTTTTCAAAAATATCTATTACTAAAAGTGGTACCTATGTTATGTGACTTTATTATCGCTTAACCTAATGACATGGATTTTTTCTCATTTCTTCCAGAACTGGTATAACTTGACCTCTGGTACCAGGTGATCGTTGAGTTCGGGACGACCTGTAGATTCAAATGTATTATAAAATAATTGGTTGAATAACACATTATTAATGACACACACTTCATTAAACTCTGAGGGCTACCATTCATCGTTAACTTCCGTACTCGCGACATTTAAGTTTAACTTTAAAGTTATGGTTATTGCTTTTTAATCGCTGTCATTTTTCATAATCGAGTTACGCATTAGCGTAATGCTAGAATCGATTACAACTCGATTCCAGTTCCAACTGGATTTTAAACAGAAGTTACTGTCTAACGCACTCGCAATCAAAATCGTTTTCACTATCTCTTTTTGCCACATGGTGTACAATAAAAAAATCGGCCAAGTGCGAGTTGGACTCGCGTATTCTGTGAATATTTCAAACTACTACCTGTTGCCGTTATCAATATCGAGCAAAAACGAGCAAAAAAAATCACGTTTGTCGTATGGGAGCCCCCTTAAATATTTATTTTATTCTGTTTTTTAGTATTTGTTGTTATAGCGGCAACCGAAATACATCATCTGTGAAAATTTCAACTGTGTAGCTACCACGGTTCGTGAGATACAACCTGGTGATAGACGGACGGGGACGGACAGCGAAGTCTCAGTAATAGGGTCCCCTTTTTACCCTTTGGGTACGGAACCCTATAAAACGCTCCAAATTAACGGGTACCTACCTGTTTGTTCGTCTGTATTTACGTGTAATTGTCCTTGTTAAGAAACATTCGATATAATATTGCATTGCATCATATAAAGCCATTTGTAAATTTGGAACCGAAGTAGTGGCATAATCTCATAATCGAATATATTACCAATCGAATGAATCGAAAATGAACGAGTCGATTACTCGATTACCGTAATAGACCCTTCGTTGATGATCGTAAATCATCTTATATTACACAATTTGGAGTTGGTATTAAAATATAATGATATCGGTTTGTAACATATGGCGAAAGAAGACCACAGTACGGAGGTAAAATGTCGCATAGAGCAGGCCCGACAAGCATTTGGTAAGATGTCTCATCTTCTTTGCAACCGGAATCTCAAACTCTCCACAAGATGTCGCTTAGCGCGTTGTTATGTTTTTTCCGTTCTTCTGTATGGAGTGGAAGCTTGGACGTTGACCCAAACCATGTGCAAGAGGTTGGAAGCTTTTGAGATGTGGGTGTACAGAAGAATGTTAAAGATATCATGGACGGATCGAGTAAGGAATGAAACGGTATTGCAAAGAATGAATAAAAACTTGGAAGTGATACGTATTATAAAACAGAGGAAATTGTTGTATTTGGGGCATATAATGCGTAGCGAAAAGTATGGTCTGCTTCAGCTTATTATCCAGGGTAAGATACAAGACCGCAGACCACCTGGCAGAAGACGTACCTCCTGGTTATGTTAATAAGTTTCATTAAAAAAAAGTTTCGTACTTGCTTTGTCATCCGAACTACTTATTCGTGCCAGAAGTCAATCCGTTCATACAGTGTGGAGGTGGAGGAACTGCATCATCACGCATTTCTTACATAAACGTAACTATCATAATGTCGCGGGTGAGCTAATGTTTCAGTTCATTAATATGGAGCTCCGCAAAGTAACGCCTGATTCAATAAATTACTTATTAGTTATTTCAATTACACTTTCCATATAACCGCTGTTTGGTGTCACCGAACGGTGACAAGTTAAGCAACCCTATTATAATGTCAACGACTGACAGTTTATCAGATGCTGTAAGATTAGTCTGTCAGATTAGCTATCTGTACTTATTGAGTCACATCGAGAATAAGACACTTAACTATTGCAAGAAACTCTTATACAACCTGTCAAAAAGATGACAACACAACGTATATCTGTATTTGTTTATGATAGCGATTTTCTTTGGTTATTGAAAATGTAAATTTCGAATTCCAATCAAAAAAGTTATGGTTTAAAATATTTTTTTTATTGAAGCTGTTTTGCTAACTGTATAGGTAAGTAGGTACATGCATTCGCCAACTTACATGCGTGTACCAGTGGTAAAGGGTACTACCAACCAACCCGATTCCCCCGGGGTGACCAAACTTTCGAAGATACGATTTCTTCCCTTACTGCAGTGCTCTTCAAGAAGAGGATAAATGGGTTGTTTTTAGGTTTTTTGTCCCGTCACTGGCGTGAATCTACTGAATTTCAAGTCTATTTGATCAGTGGGAGTGGATCAAATTTAGGGTTGCCATCGCTAATATTTAGCAACCACAGTAAAAATATGGATAACTCGTGTCTATGATTGAGTTTATTCCCACATTTTTCGTGCTAAACTCTAAACCACTGAACCGAATTAGATGAAAAGATGCGGATGTTCGGTCGTGTAGTGTATGTGTGTTAAGAACAGCGCCATCTGTGTTCTTTCACACGATTTAGATGACTTAATTGATCACTAGGATACAACTTGATTAGCTGTCAATAAGACCGAAAGCAAGCAATGTATAAAGTTCCCGAATATGATAACAGGTGGCGCTGTAATAAAACTGTCCTTATTAGAAATATAATTTATTTTGTTCCTTTTTAAATACATTCCGATGAAGAGACACGGCTCATCTTTCCACCTCCTGCACCTGTCTTACCAATATTCACGAAGACACATAGTGTTTAGACATTTAATCTAGTTCATTTCTTACTGCTGATTAATTAAAGCTGTAATAATCTATTCCTTTGTTTGTTATAGGTTACTTTATTCCATTTGAATACTGACGGACATCCGTAATGACGCAACAATTAAGTTTCGAAAGTTGGACATGATTGTTTTAATAAAGTAATGTGTAGATTGTAAAAGATTTGTTATGCGTGTAACAATTTATTTAATTTTGTAACGTTTCCTCGGTTTTGAAATGGTTGCCAAACCTACCGCCGCTTGATACGTCGGCTCGCGGTTAGCGAAGTAGGATTTTGCGGTGGCTTTGTTGAAACTAACATCCTGTATGCCGCTAATTCCGCTATAGAAGAGATCTACGAACTGGGGGATTATCTACACCGCGTTATTTTTGATTTTCTTGAAATTTAAGGGAACATTCGATAGATCAAATGAAGTTAAGTTGTCTAAGATATAAGTGTCCTAACTCTTATTGTTAAAAAGTTATTCAAGAATTAAATTTAATTTGCTGCCAAAGAGATGTGGATGTGGAGCGCAGCATGTTAGATGTAAAAAGAACTGATCGAGTCCGGAACACTACAACACTGCGCCCCAAAACTTGCATCGCAGATGTAGGCAAAGCAACCGCCAGGGTCAAATGGGACTGGGCTGGCCACGTCTGTCGCATGCACCTAAAAGGGGGGCGCGGGTTACCACTGAATGGATGCCCCAAGATGGTTATCGGCGCCGCGGTAGACTAATGCGAAGATGGCGAGATAACCTGGACACGTTCTCGGGCGACTGGCCTGACGTAAGTGCAGACAGGGCGAGTTGGAAGTCCAGGGGAGCTAGCTGCCTTTTCCCAGCAATGGGACATTAATACAGGCTAATAATAATAATAAAGGCCTGAAAGATATTTACCAGGTTGCATCTGCAATGAATGCAAGCAACGTTGTCTTTGTTTACCTATCCCTATTTAACTGATCGATTTTTTATGGATGTGGTTTCCATTCTGTTCTGTGTAAGACAGAGCAACTCCGGTGTCGGTTTCAAAGGGAAACCGACTTTCCACGAGCGCCCCCGAGCGCGTCGCTCGGGTTACATGCGCCCGCGCAGCCGTGTCCTTACCGAGATTTCTATAGGAGCATATACAATACAACGTTCGTAAATGCTTTTTATATATTTCATACTAAATACAAACTGAAACATGGATGCACAGAAAAAACACAGAATAAGACCAGCTCCGGGATTCGAACCCGGGTCCTCGGCATACCGTGCTGCGTGCTTTTACCCCTACACCACAACTGGTCGTGAGATAGACACGATTTATTTTTATGCATAACACGTCTCAGCTCGCTTAATCACAAATCTATCGCTTAATCATAAATTGTAGTAAACTAATAATTGTTATTTTTACCACGCTTCGACGGCGCGCGCCCTCTGCACACGCCCCGCGCTTCGGTTTAGTGGTGGCCTTTATTATTTTTGAATTTCGATGTCTCTGCTTGGCGCCCCCCTAATGCAAGCGCCCTAGGCCGTGGCCTAGTCCGCCTATATGGACGAGCCGGCTCTGAGTGATACAAGCAACATCTATGTTAATACTCTCAACGAGAGACGTCAACACGTGTTTTATATCCCAAATTGAATAAAGAAGACTTCGACTTTGAAGAAATTCAATAGTGTGAGTGAAGTACCCGCGTAGAAACTACAGCTCAAGCTCTCTCATCCTAGGAGGAGGCCTGTGCTCTGCAGTGAGACGTATATCGCCACTGCAAGATATGTTTACGCGAACTGACTTACTAGTCACGTTCATTAACTATGACGCAAAAACCAAATCTAATTATATTTACATTAGTTAAGTTAATTATAACTGTACGGTAGCTAGAACTGTCAAACCTACGTCATACCTTTGTTTGACTTCGAACCTTAAGAATGAAAACTCAAAATCTATTATCGCGTGGCGGTTCCAAAGAAGCCTTGCGAAAGTAACTGACACCTGAATCGAATCGATTAGTGCGAAAGAACCCGCTGAAACTCTTTGTGAACGTTATTTTTAAAGAGATAAGGCTCGTTTTCCTTCGTAACATGGATCTTTAGTGTATCTTGTCAGTCTGAAGGCTACGAAATTTGCGTCAATATTGTTATTTGTAATATTGCCTATGAATGAGACAAAGGTTTTCAATAGATCATGCTGGTTGGATGTGTTATTTTATTTTTTATAATATACATATTACTAGCTGTTGCCCGCGACTCCGTCCGCGAGGAATAGGGGTATAAAAAATAGCCTACTACCTATTCTCAGACCTACCAAATAGAGAGAAAAAATTTCATAATAATCGGTCAAGCCGTTTCGGAGGAGTTCGGTAACAAACACTGTGACACGAGATTTTTATATACATTAGAAGAAAGATATTCTTAATTTACTTACTTACTACACTGGCTCAACGACCCAAAGAGGATCTTGGCCTCCGACACCAGAGAGCGCCACTCTTCCCTATTTTCCACCACCTCGCGCCAATTGGCTGCGCCGAGGGCGGTCACGTCCTTCTGCACTTCGTCAAACCAGCGGTATCTAGGGCGACCCACCGGACGTTTTCCGCTCGGTCGCCCCATAAACGCTCTCTTCACTGCCCGATCCTCTCCCATCCTCTCTAGGTGGCCGAGCCAGCGCAATCTCGCCGCCTTGGCTTCTCCAATTACATTGGGCTCAGACACCAGGTCTTCCAGCTCCCGGTTCTTTCTCCTCCTCCACTTGCCATCTTCCTCTTGAATCGGCCCTAGCATCTTCCTCCAGATCTTTCTTTCAGCCACTAAGAGCTCGCCCTCTTCTTTTTTCGTTAGTGTCCAAGCCTCGCACCCATACAACAAAATTGGTCTAATGACAGTCTTATAGATACGAATCTTGGTAGCTCTACTGATCAGCTTGGACACCAGCACTTTGTGGAGCGCTGCAGAGCATCTTAGGGCGTTCTGGATGCGCATGGTAATCTCTTCCTCACGTTGGTTGGTGTCAGTCACGGTGCACCCGAGATACTTAAAACGGTCCACCCCTTTATAGGCGGTACCTCCGACCAATAGATCAGCTCTCTTGGCCCTGACGTTCCCATACCTCTTCATGAGAAGATATTCCGTCTTTTGGTGGTTGATTCCAAGGCCGATTTTATTCCCTTCCTGTTCCACAATCCTCGCCATGGCTTCCAGGTCTGTTCCATTTTCCGCCAGTAAAGCCAGATCGTCAGCATAGCCAATTACTTTGTGCTTCCCATTTAACTCAACCCCTCCACCATAATTTATTCTTAATTTACAAAAAAATATTTCTAAAGAGACAAACTGCTACGTTTTAGGTATTTTTCTTGTTACTTGTCAGCAATTTTTCTTCAATCTTCAAAAAAAATTTAGCAAAACCCATGCTATGGTCACACAAATTTTGTCTCTTGGACAACCTAAGAATTTTTCTATGATGCGGTATGAAGATGTCTGTTCGGACCCGAAAAGCGTGTATCGGAACGCGCTTCGTAAATTAAGAAAAAAGTTGGGAGACAGCTGTCAGTTGAACTGTCTCTCGCACTTGAACTGGACTTGTGTTGCATTCTCGTTTCGAGAAGTTGGTTGGAACTTTCCAGAAATTATTTTGGACTCGAGTTTTGGTTCGTGGCTAAAAAGCGCGTTTTGGTTCTCTTGTGGATTTTGAAAAGTTTGTTTTGTAATATTATTGGGTATAATCATTGACACGGTGCCGTGATTTGTGGGACGGTTTTGACCCCGGGCGCGCGTGTAATAACTGGGGGCATTTGTGAAGGACTAAGTGTTGATAACTCCTTATATCCTTACCCCAACATAGCGCTATTCCCTTCCCTATTCCCAAAGATCTACCACTTACATATAAATGTCCGTCCGTCCAGGACGGACATTTATATGTAAGTGGTAGATTTTAAGTTAGTTTTAAGTTTCTCAGATCCGCGAATCGCGTGACGTTTGATTGCGCTCCCCAGCAGTGGGACGCAACAATGTCACTTGGACAACTGGGGACTGAGTAAATAACACGCAAAAGTTCACCCTTCAAATATTAGTATGGATGGATGTATAGGTACAGAATGATTTATATCGGTGACCAGGAACCAATTTTTCTAGATCAGTATTCGGTATCGACCACGTTGAAGTCACAGTTACATATGTGAAAAAAAAAACGATTTTTTTTAAACAATGATTATTTGGAAAATCACTTTTTGATTTAAATCATTGTCACCCTACACATGGTTTAGTCTATGAGCGTAAAAACTCTTTGACTAGTCAGTTTCATAAACAAACTTTGATGTGTTACCTGTTAAATTTCCCGCCAAAGCGATGACACTTGACGAAACTAGGCACTTAGTTTCAACAAATGTAGGATGACCATGTGTAAAATTGGTAAGCTCTGGGAAAAATAAAATATCGGATTATTGGGGCCGACCGTCGCCGTCGGTGGTAGCGAAAAAGAGGGTTTAAAAATGACAGCGCCCTCTCTGGGATGGCGATGGAACTATTTACGTAGATTATTGACCAATTAAAAGGCCCTAAAGGATGCTATACAATTCGAGAAGTTCCAACAGGTTTGGCTAGATGGCGCCTACTTAAGTCTATAGTTAAATTAATAAATTTAACACCATGACTTCTTCGGTGGATGCAGGAATTTTAGCAATACTTTTTTTTTTAATTAAACAGAGACCGAATTGCTTGAATGAAACATCTATTAAATTCCTTTTTGTTTAGCGATTAATATTTCTGATCGATTAATAAATCACCGTGTAGATGGCTTGCAATATTCGACCATTTTAATTATTCGAATATTCGATTCGTAAATTCGGAAGTATTCGAATTATTCGAATAATATTCGAATATTTTAGAAAGGTTTAGTAAAACACAGAAAACTACAGAATCAGCTGTGTAATTAGTAGTAATTACGTAATCAGTCTGAAAAATCACATTGCAATAAAAAAACAAGACAGTAATTATAATTTTCATAAAAAAATCAACAAAGATATCAACGCAAACATAAAAAACATGTATTAGTTTAATATGAATAACAAACCATAAATTATCGTTATCACACACAATACACACATCTAACAATTAGTTTTAAGTTTTTAACGAATGCGTGGCTTTAAGTATGAAATTATTTTATAACGACCGCTTTAGCCTAGTTGGTAGTGTAGTGACCCTGCCTACGAAGCAAGAGGTCCTGGGTTCAAATCCCGGTAAGGGCATTTATTTGTGTGATGAGCACGAATATTTGTTCCTGAGTTATGGATGTTTTCTATGTATTTAAGTATTTATTTATCTATATAAGTATGTTTATCGTCGTCTAGTACCCATAGTACAAGCTTTGCTTAGTTTGGGACTAGGTCGATTTGTGTAAGATTGTCCCCTAATATTTACAGGGTTATTTTTAATTCACTGACATGAAGCACTTTTTTCCCATACAAATACACAGAGTATCGTAAAAATAAGAGGCAGAATCAAATTTTCAAAACGTTATTACACCAAAAATATTAAGTTATGACAAAAGCCGTAAAACAAAAAACATTTGTTTAAGTGGTAGGAGTTTAGGGTTAAAAGGATGCTAGTGAATTACAAATAACCCTGTATTTATTTATTTATTGTTTAATTCACAGTGGACTGTACTGTACGTCGTTAAAAGCCAACTTTCCACTTTTATCTACCTAATCATCTAAATATTACGTACGATCACTTTAGCGCTTTAGCACCGTAGACCACATACCATGCGTTGCGGCGGGTTATACAGAAAACCGAGGAGTATAACCGCCCCCTTTGCCTGGCATTTGTGGACTACGAGAAAGGTTCGATTCGATCGAGACTTGGGCTGTACTGCAGTCTCTCCAAAACGGTGCTAAGTGGACTACCGGTACATCGAAGTGTTGAAGTGTCTATATAATAACACCACAATGTCCGTCCGACTTCAGGACCAGATGTCGAATCCTATTCTATTGCAGCGTGGAGTCAGACAAGGAGATGTTATTTCTCCTAAACTGTTCACCGCTACACTGGAGGTTGCTTTCAAGACTCTTGACTGGGAAGGGCGAATACATCCACTCACCTTCGATTTGCCGATGACGTAGTGCTTATGGCTGAGACCTTGGAAGACCTAACTGCGATGCTCGCTGATTTCGGGACTGTCTCTGAGCAAGTTGGTCTTAAATTGAACATGGACAAGAAGACATCATGGACAGGGATGTTTGGAAATAATTCCGATCCGCATTGGCGATCCCTAGTCTCAAATAGCGTATCTACTGTGTTAAAAAATTTAATTGTATTAAATACTTTAGATGTATGTCATTTAATAACAATGTAGATCTGATTGAAAAAATATACCTTGTTGAGTTTCTTGCCGGTTTCTTCTCAACAGGGTTTTTTCCGAACCGGTGGTAGATTCTTCGACGTTCATAGGAGCATCAATTTGATGCCTAAATTGAATAAAGAATTTTGACTTTGACTTTGAAGAAGGTCATGTCGAATGCCCATGTTGTACCATCTCCCATCATAATTGGAGACTCTCCTCTCGAAGTTGTTGATGACTATATCTACCTGGGACACACAATCCAATTAGGTAGGTTCAACTTCGAGAAAGAGGTCAATCGACGAATTCGGCTCGGCTGGGCAGCGTTCGGGAAGTTCCGCAATATCTTGTCATCCAATATACCGCAGTGTCTAAAGTCTTTGACCAGTGTGAGTGTGTGTTGCCAGTGATGACTTATGACACTGAGACGTGGCCGCTAACGATGGGCCTCATAAGGAAGCTCAAAGTCACTCAGAGGGCAATGGATATGGCTATGCTCGGAGTTTCTCTGCGGGATCGCATTAGAAATGATGAACTAAAGTCACCGACATAGCTCGAAGAATCGCCAGACTCAAGTGGCAGTGGGCAGGGCACATCGCTCGTTGAACTGATGGCCGATGGGGCAAAAAGGTTCTCGAGTGGCGTCCACGGACCGGAAGTCGCAGTGTAGGTAGGCCTCAAACAAGATGGAGCGACGACCTGGTTAAGGTTGCGGGATCGCGTTGGATGCGGAGGGCACGGGACCGATCTGTTTGGCGAGCCTTGGGCGAGATCTATGTTCAGCAGTGGACGTCTTTCGGCTGAAATTATGAACATAAAATCGAATATCGAATATTCGAATACCATGTCCCCAAATATTCGAATATGAAAATTCGGCGAAAATTCGAATTATTCGAATTGCAAGCCCTACGTGTAGATTCAAAAGGCTTCAAAGCCAATAGGGAAAATGACGCAACGTCCGCTTATTCATCTTTTGCTCGGCCCAACACAGTAGCGCTCTACAAACATCCTGTATTTGTTTCCCAAATACCTTGGAAATGCAAGCGGCCTGTGATTGTTTTCAAATACATGCTTGGCTTTGTGGGATTAAGATTACGTACCGTAGAACTTTGTTAACAATAATAGCATTTTTAAGTGTAATCTTGATCTGATCGCATAGTGATTCAAAAGCGATTTGAACAGCAGGTGTTAATTTCAAAGATTAAATAAAAAAAAACTGTATTTTTGTGGATTGTGGTGTTCAATAAAGAATATTTGTATTGTATAATTAAATAAATAACACGGAACAATTCACACGAATTGACCTAGCCCTAAAATAGGCATAGCTTTGTGTTATGACAAGGCAACAGATAAACATACTTAAATAGATATGTATTTAACATCCAAGACTCGAGCACAAACATTCTTATTTTTCACACAAATATCTGCCCCGACAGGAAGTCGAACCCGGGACCTCAAGCTTCGTAGTCAGGTTAAACGCCAAATCATCATCATCATCTCTGCCTATGACCCACTGAAGGGCACGGGCTCCTCTCAGAATGAGAGGACCCTGGGCCGTAGTTCCTATTTCAGTGCGGATTGGGAACGTCACTCGATAGTTGTCCTTCACCGTAAAGCTCATGATAAATTTCAAATGTAATTTCGCACATTAATTCCGAAAAACTCGGCGGTGCGAACCGGGGTTTGAACCCACGACTCTCTATTTGGAAGGCCGTAGCTCAAACTACTATGCCACCACGGCTTACGGTAACACGGTGAAGTAAAATATCTCGAGGCAACCAGCTCACACTTAGCGAAGACATTCAAACGTGTGTGTGAAGTTTCCAATCCGCACTGGCCCGCGTCCTTAGCTCTCTCATGCTGAGAGGAGGCCGATGCTCTAGTGGGACTTATATTAGGCTGTGCCGGTGATGATGATCTCTGAATACGGGCGTTATTTATTGCGGCAACACTCGGTTCAAACTAAGTGTCGAATTAACCTGAATTCGCGAACAAACTGTGACAATAGCTCATTTCACAAGAGAAATGATACCGTATCATTTTCATTTCATGAGATAATGATTTTGCAACCAACGGTTCACTTCAAACTAGCCTAACACACAACTACATTCTCCAATTGTAAACTGAAACACTTTAACTATAAGGTCCAGAATTACTTTCTCTACTTACAGCACTTAGGATGAAATAAAATTGGTTTTAACCCGGTTCTTTTTTGAAGCTGCAATTGTTAACATTATTGATTTAAGTTTAAAGTTGAATTTTGCATATCTTAACGCAGTAACATATGATAGTGTATGTCGATTATATTCTGTTGTTTGTAAACGCCATAACACTGGCAATTACATAAGATATTGTTGGTGTTGCGTGTTGTTGATGTTGTTTGCGTGTAATTTTCGGCTGAATTTTTAAACTAAATCGCCTCGTTATTTCGGTGGAGTATTTTTTAAAGTTTCAACAAATTGGCCACCGAAATGAGTAAAAATTAAATTTTAATAATTATCATTCCCGACCGACTGATCTGTTTGGCGAGCCTTGGTGGAGGCCCATGTTCTTATGACGTCTTTCGGCTGAAATGATGATGATGATGAGAAAGAACAAGTCTAGACACCTAAGGCAACTTTTTGAGTTATAGCGGTTTGAAATTTAATCATCACGAACAATTACTATTATGGTACCTAACTATTTCTTTAAGGTATCCTATTATCTCGCCTCATTCGTTTTTCGTTTAATTCTTATTTCATCTCATTCTGTATTCGTCACTCATTCTTTATTCCTCTTGTTCGCCATCCGTCACTATCTTATTTGGTCAAATTCTGTAACTTGTCTCTCTTAATAAGTCTTATTCGTTTTTCGTCACGGACTTCCTTAGACTCATTCGTCGTTCTTCTCTTTCGTTTTCTGTCTTATTTACTAACAAACATTTATTTACAGCATTTAGCGAAGACCGTGACGAAAAACTAATAAGACGTAATAAGAGATAGACAATGTTGTAGAATTTGACCAAAAATGATAGTGATGGATAGTTAACAAGACGAAGATGAATACATAATGAGACGAAATAAGAATTAGATGAATAATAATTGAGGCGTACCTTCTTTAAAAGTGAAAAAAATATGTACTTACTTAAATTATTTTTACTTAAAATATGGATATTTAATCATAATTTTAATGTGTTTGCGAGCTCTACATTTTGAGATTAAAATATAATAGGCTAGACGACTAAAAAAAACTGTTTAGTCCGTCAGTTAGATTATTAAAAAATATTGTACACGTATTTTTTCCTTTGTTTGACAAACAAAAAATGAGGAGGATACAGTGCTTAGAAGTTTCGAGTGACGTCACTATATGGTACAATTTTTACCTAAGGGTGACGTCACAAGCCCCCACTCCGGAAGTTTGATGATCTATATCTTTGTCGTTTTTTAATAATTTGATAAACCAAAAAATACGTGTCCCATATTTTCCCATAATCTAAATGACGGACTAATTAGAATGACCAATTTTTAACCCAGTCGTCATCCCTATTGTTCATAAAAGGTACTAAAGTACTCGTTCAGTAATTGAAGGTTCTAGAGTAGCGACTATAGTTTGTTCGAGTGCGAAATGTTTTTCCATGACAGCGCCCTTATGACATTGTCATAACGCTGTATTTCGCTTGGCCTGTGGAAAAACATTTCGCACTCGAACTATACGAACCAGAAGACATGACTTAGGAAGGTCCCAAGGAGGTTAAGTATGTACTCTTTTTATAATGTACTGTTCTGACCGACATAACTAAGTTTAATGTTCACGGCACAGAAAATGTAATTTCCTCACCCTCTAAAAA
Source organism: Archips xylosteana (assembly GCA_947563465.1). Taxonomy (NCBI): domain Eukaryota; kingdom Metazoa; phylum Arthropoda; class Insecta; order Lepidoptera; family Tortricidae; genus Archips; species Archips xylosteana. Next base: position 16,889,551 of record OX387364.1, read on the forward strand.
ACATTACTCTTCCTCAAATCTAACGTAATAAAGTAATAATTTAGTTCCCCGTAATTTACCTTGTATTACGCTAAATCGTAACGTTTTTAGTTACGCAACACAATCGTAACAAGCTTTGCGACACTGTTCTGCAAATCTCATTGCCTTGTCGGTCCTTATTGCAATTGTATTAACACGAAACAATTAAATTTAGATGATGACATGAAGTTGATAATAACTACAATATTTCTTGCATAAGCTGCAGGATTTTGATGGTTAGAGAATTGCATACTTACCTAGTACTATATTAACTCTGTGTCGTTCTAAGAGGTAAATGTTCCGCCATCACACATGCAAAACGGCTTGTACGGCTTGTAAAGGTAACGCCACCAGAGTTGAGGCCATGCACACAACCACATCTCATGTAATGACAGCGGGATTTTGACGTTGTGTTGCCGTTAAACGTCAACACAACGTCAAAATCCCGCTGTCATTACATGAGATGTGGTTGTGTGCGTGGCCTCAACTCTGGTGGCGTTACCTCTACCCTTATTCCACTTCATCATCTATCAATACATAGCACAGACTCAACTATTACAAATACCACGCATGACGCTAATCGTTTTAAACTTTATAAATACACTGAGTGAGCACACAACCATTCCCAAATATAACGAATGACGTTAACTACGTAGTGAACATAAAAAAAAATCTTAATCCTTCTTATACCTACCTATAGGTGAAAAACTCAAGTTAAAAGGACTGAGGCCGTATTGTCTAACGCCGCTGACGCTTGCCTTCGCTTTCACCATCTCTTTCTGTCATCATCTTATAAATACCGTTTGATTGCGAAGGCAAGCGTCAGAACCGTTAGACAATAAGCCTGCTGATGTATGTTCCAAATTAGAAAAATTACTTAAACTCCATAATCAATTCTATGCACTACTACATACAACAGATCCTTTACACCACATTATTTTCTTAAACGTTATTCTGTCATCCAATGTGTTATTTTAAGTTCTGTGAAAAATCTCCATAATAAAATACTGTAACAAGGTTCTACACTAGTTCAACACCAACGCAGCCTCGCGAGATCGAACCTGAAACAAGTGCGCTTACGCAACTCGTCGAAATAAAACGATACCGCGACCCAGTTGCGGTGGGGTGGCCATCCGACCGGCGCGCGCGCGGACACGGGGATCTATTTACACTTAAGGATTAAGTTGTAGTTGTTCTTATTTTAGGGGACTATTAAAGGTCTTAGGGGACTATAAAAAAGCCGTGGTGGTCTAGTGGTTTGACCTATGGCCTCTCAAGCAGAGGGTCGTGGGTTCAAAATCCCGGCTCGCACCTCGTGAGTTTTTCGGAATTTATGCGCGAAATTACGTTTGTAATTTACCATGAGCTTTACGGTGAAGGAAAACATCGTGAGGAAATCTACATACACCTGCGAAGAAATTTAATGGTGTGTGTGAAGTTCCCAATGCGCACTGGGCCCGCATGGGCCCTCTCATTTTGAGAGGCCTGTGCCCTGCAATAGGACGTATACATATAGGCTGGGATGATGATGATGATGATGATGGTGATGGTGATAGTGATGATGATGAAGATGATGATGAAAGGTCCTGGAAAGATGTCCGCGTTGATAGGTATGGGTAGACCCTTATTAAGGCGGACTTGCACGGGCCGGAGTTAACTTTTAATTCTAAAGTTTACTGCTAACCCGGAGTTAAGTATGTCAAAATGTATGGTACTCAACCCTAACCCTAACAATTTATTTTTTAATTCTGGACCATACAAGTGACTTTCAATGATATATTGGAAGTATGACAAGTTTCAAATAGACACGAGTTCACGTATTTAGTTTCGAAGTAAATATGTCAACTTAAAGGAGTAAAAATCGTCATTTACAGGTAAACCATGACCTTACAGCCTTTACTTGTAGTATGTCAACACCATCTATTGTATTCTAACTACGTCATGTAACCTGACCACTTCCTAACCACACCTTACTACGCGCATACGCAAAACAAAAGAGCGGATAAACTGTGTTAAAGTAAATAGGATGGTGCAGACGGTTGGATCCTCTTTGTTCCAACGAAATGTATACTAAGAGTTGTCAGTGTCAAGTGTTTACGGGGGGGACACGTTTGACAAGCACCGCCAAGCGCACAGGGCGCAGTCGTAATGTTAGAATAAGACAGGAATAGCCTTAGCCTCGGCTCACTCTAACGTATAAATAAATAGATATCTTGGGACAATAGGGATGATGAGACGTACTTTTTATGAGCTGTCAAAACTTGATTCTCCCTTCAATTTTTTATGGTGTTAGGTTATGACATCACTCATTTGTTAACTCAAGCGATTATTCATTTGTTTAATAGCAACTCCACTGCTCCCATTCAGGGCTAAAGTGAATAGGCTGTTACCGAACCAGTGAGATACACTTTTAGCCTCAACTGCACTGTACGCTTAGTATACGTTTTACCTCACCAAGATACTTCTCGATCACGTTTACGTAAAAAATTCAATTACTAGGGAAACATGGACAGCGTCTCCGCGCGCGCGCTTCCATGTTTCCATAGAATTGAAATTTTTACGTAAACGCGATCGAGAAGTATTGAAGTGAAGGAAAACTTATACTATGCATACTGTTCATCAAGTGAGATAGAGGTCATTCTCTGGGTTTAATGAAAAGTAAAACTAAATATGTAATTTTGCAATGAGTTTGAATAAAATCAGATAAACATATTGATATAGATAAAATACTTGATGATAGACATATTCATGACTAAACAAACCTCCATATTCGACATACAAATGTTTGCCCCTACCGTGTCTTTAACCCGAGACTCCTAGCTCCATAGTTAGGGTTGCTAACTAGGCTATACAACCGTATCACAGCATTCTGCGTGCGTTGACCAGCGCTTGGCAAATGACTCTACATTAGAGCTCAAAGTCCTGCAAATTATCTCAGGTCTAAGAAACAAAAGGGACATGGGATACGATTGCTTGTGGTCACATTGGACAGCTAACAAGTGACCAGACTCCCAACACATCAATTGTAATTTAAAACCTAAATCAGTTAGTTTAAGTTACCATTTTGAACAACAGTTTCTGACCTTTGTCACTATTTTGAACTGTGACATGTTTAAATTTGTTTAAGCGGCAGATAACAAAGTGTTATTGACACCTAGAGGGCTCACTGAAAGGTCCTAAGTTTCGGATTGTCATTTTAAAATGTACCTTTCGTGTATAGGAACAGGGTGCAACTTGAGTGGTGCAGTTGTTGGAGGCCATATGTAATAAAAGAAGGTTGATGATCTCGTGTGACAGAGCAGACAGTTATATGCATATTTGTTTATTGCACATGAGCAAATGTCGGAATTTAGTTCATTTCAAGCTAAAGTAGGTAAAAAGTTTTACCTACGTAAGGTTTTTCATTTAACGACCGCTTTAGCCTAGTTGGTAGTGAAGTGACCCTGCCTACGAAGCAAGAGGTCCTGGGTTCGAATCCCGGTAAGGGCATTTATTTGTGTGATGAGCACGAATATTTGTTCCTGAGTTATGGATGTTTTCTATGTATTTAAGTATTTATTTATCTATATAAGTATGTTTGTTTATCGTCGTCTAGTACCCATAGTACAAGCTTTGCTTAGTTTGGGACAAGGTCGATTTGTGTAAGATTGTCCCCTAATGTTTATTTTTATTTAAATGTGAAAGTTGTGTTAAATTATTTTTAAATTTTTTACTCATAACTATTAACTAATTACAAATAGAAATAGAAATAAATTAAATTACTTACAGTAAGCTAGAACTAGAAAAAAAATAAAGTTCCCCGCGGTAGCATTTGTTACTGTATAGCAAAGCTACGAAGGAGCTACCAGCTCTTCGGCCCCTTGTGGTATCGGAGTCGTTTTGCGAGTTCTTTAAAAAATAATTTGGGCCAACGGACTAAAGGTCTCAACTCCGAGTGGAACGAAGTTGTATTCGGAGCCGAGACCTCACTATTAATTAAAAATAGATGAACATTGAGGATCTGTTCGAAAAAGTACACATTTTTGACTTTCTTGCTGGATTTTTCTCAACAAGGATTTCCCGAACCGGTGGTTGATTATTCGATATTCATCACTACATAGTATAAAACAAAGTCGCTTCCCGCTGTCTGTCTGTCCCTATGTATGCTTAGATCTTTCAAAGTACGCAACGGATTTTGATGCGGTTTTTTTAAATACATAAAGTGATCCATTAGGAAGGTTTTTAATGTAGGTATAATACATGCATTGTACCCGTGCGATGCCGGGGCGGGTCGCTAGTAATCACATAAATTGAACAGAGATATTTTGATTTTGACTTTGAAAAATAAAGTGGATTAAAAATAAGCACAGTCATGGTCACCCTATAGCTTTAAGAGGCTTGCTATAATTGTAATGTTGGTAACACTTATTTGGTTTAGCCTGTTGCAACGACGTTTAATTATAAGACAGACCTCTTAAGTCCAGCGTGGGTTTGTCACGAACTGTTCAGTCTGAGGAAAGTGAAGTCACTGAAGTAAGTACCTGAGCGACCGAGCTTCGCTCTGGGCAAAACTCGACGGCACGAAATCGTTAGAGCCGTTTTCGAGATTCCTGAAATAAATACTATCATGCAATAATTGTTTATTAAATATTAGTTCCACGTGTACTGTATTTATTAACCTGAAATAAACGACAATAATACACGGCGATAATTGAAACCCTAATGAAAAAACGGGTTTGAATTATGAGGTCGTACGAAGCATTCATATCTATACAGTCCTTGCGTCAAATTATGTAAACATCAACCTTATGGTTATTTACGAGTTTAATAAAAATTATTTACCCTTTTTCTGATGCTAAAAAAAACGAAGTATAGTGGAGAATGCGAATGAAACCAGGTTGAAGGTTAGTTTAGAGTATAAAAGTTTTTTATACCATCATGGCGTAACTTTTTTAAACTGGTTTTTGGCTAGAACTTTCTCCGAACTGTATCTGATTCTAGAAAGCTGTTCGATTGTGCACAATTACGTCTGACGCGCTAATGTTCGTCTGCCCGTCAGTCAATCGCGCGTGATCGCCCGAACACGCATTTTAAGGGAACTTTTATTGGAAAACCCTCAAGGTTTCTCTGTCTAAATAAAAGGTTTGAGGAAAGGTAATCTACTTATTTTTGTGCTGAATTTAAATACAAGGGGTTTTTTTGTCTATCAGTACTTTAACTGTTATCCACTACTTCTTATGAATCATCATCATCACCCCAGCCTATATACGTCCCGCTGCTGGGCACAGGCCTCCTCTCAGAATGTGAGGGCTTAGGCCGTAGTTCCCACGCGGGCCCAGCGCGGATTGGGAACTTCACACACACCATTGAATTTCTTCGCAGGTGTCATGCAGGTTTCCTCACGATGTTTTCTTTCACCGTAAAGCTCATGGTAAATTTCAAATGTAATTTCGCCCATAAATTACGAAAAACTCAGAGGTGCAAGCCGGAATTTGAACCCACGACCCTCTGCTTGAGAGGCCATAGGTCACCCACGGCTTGGCGACAATTCGCATCCCATGATTTATTTATTTACCTGTCCGATCTATGGTCATAAAGCTTTACCATACGCGACTGACACTAAAAAAATAAGGCACCCCGATAGTAATTTGTTATGGCACCACGCCACCAATACTTACACATACAGCGAAACAGATAGATCGCTTTCTAGGCAAACACTATGATTAGACGCTGCAGGCTCCGCAGGCGTACTGATAACATAGGACCACACTTTCACTGGCATTAGTTCGTGTAATTACGTATTGGGTTGAACGGGGATTTCCTTAAAAAAGGGACAAGCGCGTTAATTTGCACACTAAGGATGAAGCCTGGCGAGCGTAATTTTTTGAGTCGTGAGCGGCGTAATTTCGGTCGCGTAATATCTGCTACATTCGGTCATACAAACTCCTGTTTCGTTCACACGGCGACGCCAATGAGTTTTACACAAATAGGACCGAAAAATTATGTGACTAGCAACACACAAAATTACGCTCGTCTGGCTTCATCGTATGTTTCTGTGCCGTAATGATAAAAAAACACTACCATGCTGAAAAAAAAACTTTTCTTGCGAGGAATTCGGCACTTGAGAAAATTAAAATTATAATTGTGGACAAATTGACGAGATTTAATTTTTTAACACCTGAAAATTACCACAGGAATCGAAAAAGTTTTGCCTCCTAAACACGGAAAAATATTTATTATAATTTATTTCTCCACATTTAAAAAAATACAAGACATTAAAAAATATATCTGAATTTACCATTTACCAATACTACCACAGAATAGATAGGTAGGTACATTATGTTCCCTTTGCCCTTTTCATCAGAATAAAGAACTGTCATAATTTTAAATTTGATAACAACCTCAACGTCAGATTTACGCATGATTTACGTCATCACTTTTTTTTAAAAAGAATAGAAAAAGTAATGGATCTATTGTGTGGTAGTTTTGGAGTTATGCCCTTTTAGAATAAGCACATCTTAAAAAAATGGTTATAAATTAATTAATAATCCTAGTGCAAATTTAAAACTATCAGCGTCTTTCTCTTTCCAAACAGAATACAGAGAACGAATCAAATTAGCCTTAGAAATATGAATTGTCTAACCAGGAGTGCGTAAAATTTACATATAAAAGCTACACTACACGGCAAAAGTTAGTAAGACATAAATGGTTACTTATGTCGAGACTTAGCTGGACAGTAAATCACCGTTCCTGAGTTACGCGGTTATTACGACATGCCTGATGTATCGTATTATAATCCTCCGTTTATGGAGTCCGACTATAACCTCATTTGTGGGTGCACTGTGGTCTAAACTGCACATTGGCGCGGACAAAAATCAGTGTCATTAATTTTAACCAAAATATATTTATTAATTCGGTTAAAATTAAACTTATTTGGAGGCCGTTTAAGAATAAATGTATTCACAATTTTGATGGTCATAAGATTTTCATAAAGCGCTGGTTGTAATTTCACTTTACAATAGCGTTTAAATTTTGATCATCATTTTATTATTTTTGTGGAACATTTGTCTGTGTTAAATCTTGTAACATCTATTGATTCGTTTAATAATAGCTAAATTAACTCGCACCGTTTTTATAGTCAGCGGGAAATTTTAACATGCAAGAATAAACCGAACAACGACCGACAGATAGCGAACCTTAAATTAAAAATTATATTTAATTAAGTAACATATTAAATTTAAACATGAAACTACCGCGAGACTCACTCATAGTGAAAATATATGGATTACTCAGGTCTTAAAACGAGTTTAACTCGACATGTTCATGGTCATGTTATGTTATGCACTTGAGTGCACGTTTGACAGCCGCCGTGACGTGTGGCTCCAGGAAGAAGGACTACGGATTAGCCCGAAACATATCGAGTTTAACTTGTTTTAAGAATCTGTATGTTTTCATGTATAACAAAAACAGTTCTTTGTTTATGTTAAGTTTTATTAGTATCACCATGGTCAATCTAATAACATCCAGTGCTGAAGATAGGGCTCCTAGTCCCAAACTAAGCAAAGCTGGTACTATGGGTACTAGACAACGGATAAACTTACTTATATAGATAAATACATACTTAAATACATATTAAACATCCAAGACCCGAGCACAAACATTCGTATTTTTCACACAAATATCTGCCCCGACCGGGAATCGAACCCAGGACCTCAAGCTTCGCAGTCAGGTTCTCTAACAACTATGCTATCCGGTCGTCTCACATTATAGTTACTATTCAGAGCAAAAGTTTATTTAGATTTAGCGTAGCTCTATTCCCATCCCATTGTAACAGTGATTACAACGGCAACTTTTCTACCAGTCTCAACTCAAGGCAGCACAAACAATGAACTCTAAGACAGACAAATAGCAGGTTACGTCTTCCAAGGTAAGCAACAATGCACTGCCTCTGGCTCCGCCTACACTCTATCTTAGATAACAACGCATCGTACATGCAAATTAATGTTTATTTTAATTAAATATCTGCAAGTAATTGGCTGTTTTGTGCACTAACAATTACACCTACGCGCGGGCGATGTTACGTGATGATGTGCCTCATTGTTTTTGTATTGAAGATATACGTAGCAGACTTAATCTATAGTAGACTTAACCAGTAGCTTTACGAAAAGAGACGAAACAAGACTATGTTACATTTTTAATGCACAGCGTTTGCTTGAATTCGCTCGTTTCTTGAAAGCCGATGTTCAGCGTTCTTGGACACTTTGGACAGCGCTCTCTCAGCTTGTTTAAAGTTAAAATATTATCCCAGAGGAACACATTACCAGGATGTCAAGTGTCCTAAGTCTTAATCCCTGTTTTTCAGCCATTATTGCGTTACTAACTAACATCTTCACAGACTTTCTTATAATACTGGTAGGAGTAGTGTTGAAATTTTATGAACAGAGTTTTTATTTTAATCGCGGATAACGATACCGGAAATCTCAAATGGCGTACATGCAATGGACAAAAATGCGAAAATGAATCTTAAATGCCATCGTATACAGCTTTTTTTTCTCTATCGAATGGCATTTAAGACTCATTTTCGCGTTTTTGTCCTTTACGCCATTTGAGATTTCCGGTATCGATATATTAAATGCTAATAATAGTTGGTGTGATTTTTTGTCGTTTAAACTTTATAAGCCACTCATAAACATTGTTGGCAATGTTCTTCACACTATGTTTGAGGCACGCTTATCTTCCTGACCACCTAATGAGGACTATGGTAGTGCCTCTAGTTAAGAGCAGAGCGGGGGATGTTTCGGACATTGCAAACTACAGGCCAATCTCACTTGCTACCGTAATAGCGAAGGTGCTTGATGGTTTGCTTAATGACCACCTTATTAAAATAATTACAGTGCACGACGCCCAGTTTGGTTTCCGAGCGGGGCTGTCTACTGAGAGTGCCATATTATCATTAAAGCAAACTATCAAGTACTACACCGACAGGAATACACCAGTATATGGGTGTTTTCTGGACCTGTCTAAGGCATTTGACCTGGTTGTCTATGACCTGCTTTGGCAAAAATTAGAGCAGGAGGGAGTCTCCGCAGATTGTATAAATATACTGAAGTATTGGTACGGCAACCAGGTCAATCAAGTGAGATGGGCGGGGGTGATGTCTGATGAATACAAACTACAATGTGGGGTGAGACAGGGCGGTCTATCGTCTCCGGTTCTGTTCAATCTCTACGTCAATAAGCTGATTGAGGGGCTCAGTAACACTCATGTCGGATGTTTTATTGATGGCAAATGTGTTAATAACTTAAGCTATGCGGATGATATGGTGCTTTTGAGCCCCTCAATCAAGGGTATAAGAGATTTGGTCGGCATATGCGAGGGCTACGCGGGGCAGCACGGTCTAAGGTACAACTCCAAGAAGAGCGAAGTGGTAATTTTTAAAGCTCATAAATTTAACCCTTCAGTTGTGCCTTCGATTGTGCTGGGTGGGGTGGCTCTTGCTGTTGTGGACCAGTTCAAATACCTGGGCCACATCGTCACATACAACCTGAAGGACGATGTAGACGTGGAGAGGGAGAGGAGAGCGTTGGCGGTCAGGGGGAACATGATTGCTCGCAGGTTTGCTCGATGTACGAGGCAAGTTAAGATCACTTTGTTTAGAGCCTATTGCCAGGTATTCTACTCGAGCAGCCTGTGGGTGAGTCATACTAGGCGTGTATATAGTGCATTGAGAGTTCAATACAATAACATACTCAGAATGCTGTTGAGGATGCCGCGCCACTGTAGTGCGTCTGCTATGTTCGCCGAGGCGCACATAGACGACTTTTATGCAGTAAGACGAAAGAGAGTCGCCTCATTGCTGCGACGTGTGCGCGGCAGCAGCAACGGCATTCTGGGGATGTTTGCAGAACGTCTCGACTGCCCTATCACTAAACACTGGGTGGGGATCGTGACTGGACGGTTAAAATAAATAATACGTACCTACTTAATAATAATAAATAATGTATGCATGTATAAACTAACATAGTCTAGTAAATTTAAGTTTATGTATCTACTAACAAGTTTTATGGGTCTTCTGGCCTGAAATAAAGGATTTTTAATTTTTTTTTTAATTTTTTTTTTATAAACGACGCAACATGGCGTGCCTATATAGTCAATATATATTTTGATTTCTTTTAAAATTCCTAAACTTTCTGATCCTCACGTTACTAGCATACAAAAGATCTAATATATCGCATATGGCAAAAATCCTTTGTTATTTCTGTGTTAAGAAATCTTTTGTCTCTTTTTGTTTTCCGCTTGAACCACTGTGCAGATTCCTAGTCCGTACAAGGCACTCCAATCACTGCCATATGGCAGAGAACTACTCTAGAGTTATGTTGTATGACTTTACTATGTTATAGATTTCGAGAAAGCTTTTAAGGGTTGATAGACGAGCAAGTTTTCGTACTTACGTACGTTTTTTAATAAAAACCGGTCAAGCGCCCGTAAGACTCGTACATGGAGGGTTCCGTATCTCCTTACAATGTTTTAAAAACAGTTAGTAAAAAACCGGCCAAGTGCGAATCGGACGCGCGCACGAAGGGTTCCGTACCATTATCTATAAAAACGGCAAAAAAAAAACACGTTTGTTGTATGGGAGCCCCCCTTAAATATTTGTTTAATTTTAATTTAATTGTTTATTTTTAAAGTGAATATATGACTTAATATTCTTTGAATATTTCAAGCGTCTACCTGTTGCCGTTATCAATATCGAGCAAAAACGAGCAATAAATCACGTTTGTTGCATGGGAGATGGGAGCCCCCCTAAATATTTATTTTATTCTGATTTTTAGTATTTGTTGTTATAGCGGCAACCGAAATAAATCATCTGTGAAATTTTCAACTGTCTAGCTATCACGGTTCATGAGATACAGCCTGGTGACAGACGGACGGACAGACGGACAGCGAAGTCTCAGTAATATGGTCCCGTTTTTACGGAACCCTAACAACTACTAATGTACGGATATTTTTTTTATAAAACTTGTATCAAATCAATCGAAGCAAATTACGTAATTGCTGTGCGTAGATCTTCAAGTGTTTTTATAGTAGAGTGAAATTAGTTATAGCACGCAATTCCTAATTTTAACTTTGCAGTTAATTACAAAATAACTGACTTCAACTGAGAAATGTTTTGCCGCACAATTATGAAAAAATGAGCACTGTGCGTGTTTTTTCAGTTTTATTACAAAAATGAGCCTTATTCCCTGTCACATTTATCTGAGATTGGCGTAATTCGAACAGGGATTTGCCACTTTTTAAAATTAACGGTTTGATAGAGTCTTAAATATCGACGGTATTCTGACTCAACCTCGTATATGAAATTTTACTAAATTGGAAAAACCACTTTAGACACAAGGCTTAGGCTGCGTTTCCACCAGAGATGTGCGAGGATGCGTTGCGAGGGATGTGTTTGTCATGAACCAATAGAAACACTTTATTCACTTCGGACCTTTTAAATGAAGTGTTTCTATTGGTTCATGACAAACACATCCCTCGCAACGCATCCTCGCACAGCTCCGGTGGATACGCAGCTTTAAAGTGGTTATTACAAATTCGTAAAATTTCATATACGAGGTTGAGTCAGAGTACCGTCGATATGTTAAAATTAAATATGTAAAAAAGAAATTAAAACCACTCATTATATGTCCTATGTCTGAATCCAAAATTTTGTCAAAAACAATAATACATAATCGGTGAAACTTTCAAGTGTTAAAATTACGGTTCAAGAGATTGACAGGCAGCGGCTCAGTAATAGGATGCCGTTGGCACCCTTTAGAAACGTGCTCATTGACATCGGTTGTAAAATGAAATACACAAGATAACATTTCTTTTCTTCTCATTAGTTCTGTAGTTTACGTATTTTTTATTACAGTTGCATATTCCGACCTTCAACGGTACACTGCCTATAAAATTCGTTATGTGGGCGAATTGATTGATTGATGGACGTACTGACGCACCGTCGTACTGATAGCTCGCGTCAGCCAGCTTTTGTTTTATGACTGCACTAGTTGTTGTCCGCGTCTTATTCTGCAAGGTATTTGGCAGCTATCATCCCAGAACTAAGGCTCAATAGCCTTGAGCGTCACAAAGATGCACTAGAAAAGATTCTTTCGTAATTAACCTATGTACTTAAGTCTTCCACGAAAGCGAATCCGCATGATTAAGCTAGTATCCAATAAAGAACTCAAAATCGTTAAGTTCGATTTCAAGTTTCAACGAAATCAAAATCCCTCGTTTGTATGCTAATAAGTCAATAACTAACCGAATATTTTACTATAACGTTAACCGTTTTCAAAACGCCATTATGTTCCCACTCGGCTGGTCTTTATTACGAACCCTATAAAACCTTATGTACGTGTTTAAAAATGACAATTCTTATCGCTTCTCCAATAAAAAAAGATAGCTTCACTTTACCATTGGGAAGTAAAACGTCGTAAGTCGATTACGCCGGGTTGGCACGAGATAAGAGTCGTTTTAAAAAAAATGTACATACATTAAAGGCTTAATGAAAACAAAATCACGATCGCGTCCTTTGTGTAACGAAAGTTAGTCATACAAACTATATGTGTAACTTTCGTTACACAAAGGAATCAGTTAAGTAAGTTTTGTTCTAATTAGAGTCCTTAATTACGTAATTTTTTTTTAAATTCTCATAATAAAATAACTCTATTTTTTTAGCAACTATTTGTTTAACCCCCTCCCCCACTCATCTCGTCACTCCCCAGACTAATCTCTCCCGAACAAAAATCATCTGATATAAAGTCACTGGAGACTGATAAACTGATCTTGGCGGTAGACGCGGTAGGCAAGGCAACCGTTACCAAGCAACAACGAAAAAAAAAATTAAAATACAAAAGGACTCCAATAAACAATCTTGATAAGCAACAGCGAGTTAGTCATGGCCGCTTTTGTTTTAAAAATCGCACGTTGAACGAAAAACAAATACACTTTTTTCGAATTTTTGCAGCCAAGTTGTGTTAATAGCAAGTTCAAAGCATCAAGCTCTAATCTTGTGTAAACCCACCATTATACGCTGTAACTTCGCGCGTCGGACGTTTTTATCATACATTGCGTGTATTGCCAATTAAACACTGCGCAGTAAGAGTTCCAACCAAGCAATGAAAAGAGTCGTAACTTACCGTACGTGTATATTGGCCCGGCCGTACATACGACCTTCTTCATCGGTGTCCTATCTGCGTGGGATCTGACAGATGATCCGTCTTTGTACCTTAATGTTCACATGTGTAGGCGGGGTTTCATAAGAACGGCTCACGCTTGACTTTTGTTTTATGAAAAATCACGACTTGTTATTGGGCAATTGATGTCACGTTTTTATGTCCGAGTGTACTTATTAGGTTTATTTGTTTGACGTGTGGGATGTTGATTTTATCTCGGATGGTGTAGTATAAAAATTGAAGCGTCTCGTGAAATTTACGTTAGATGTAATTAAAAAGATAAAATTTCGAGTGGTTTTCAATTCAATAAAAGGCCTGTCTTGATTGTATACTATAAATGAGGCAAGCGACACTCATTCTTTAATTTAACTACTTTTTACTACAACGTACTCAGAGTAATTTTTAATAGGTGCACAAATTTTAATATTTGCTTCGCTATTGTTAAACAGTAACCCACTAATGCAAGTGTAATTAGCAGCAAAAAAAAATTTAACTGATTTTGCTGTCTGTTATACAAACGATACAAAATCATATGTTGAAATTTGTGCAGTGATAAAAGAATTACCCTATTACTAACATTACCTTTGCTTATTTATTATCCTTTACAAGATTTAAATCACTAGAATTAAAAGTCACGTAAAAGTAAACGACGTACGTGCCACTTACGATATTTTATGTGAATAATGTCAATCTATTTACCACACTTAAATATTTTGTCCGCAACAAACTTACAGATTGTTCTTTGAGTGAAATATTCTTTTAAGTAAAACCAACACATGCCAGAGCTTTGCTCGGTGCCTCTACCATGAGTTACACTAGTTTACAGTGACCGTACTCGCTAGCGACGGCGTAAATGATTTGTATGGAGAATTGTACTTCCGTAAGTGACCGCTAGAGGCGCTGTACACAATTCTCCATACAAATCATTTACGCCGTCGCTAGCGAGTACGGTCACTGTAAACTAGTGTAACTTATGGTAGAGGTACGGGTGAACAAAATGGATCAGTTTCTATGCAGGGGTAACGAAATCTCCCTTCAGTGGTCAGGCTGTGTTGTCAGTCAGACTCAGTACCGTAATAAAGAAAGGTATAAAAATTTAAAGCCTACTAAACTTAGAGACCTAAGACTTTTCACACTAGAAAAACTGACTTCTCCTACGAAGATGAAAAAGCAATACAAAGATGGCTGCCATCCTGATACCAGTCCGCAGTAGGTTGGCAGTAGGGATGGGCAATCCGAAATATTACTTCGGGAAGAAGTGGTACCTACTGATGTCATATAATAATAGTTATAAAATGCTTATATTATAATTTATTTTAAATTAAAAACATTGGAAACTTTTACCTTAATATGAATTTAACAGTATTCTTCGTCGAAATTGTTAAAGGAGCTATTTTTTCAATTTTTTCCAAGTTCTTTTCGTTTCGTCACTATGTACTTTGAAAAATGATCGTATCTTAAAATCGATAATCTAGCCAAGTGAGCTTAAATTAAAAAAAAGTTTTAACTAGAAGAGATCCCTTTAAGGGATATTGTAAGTTCGCCTTCGTACATCTGTTTCTCTTGTTAAATATCTACGACTTTTACGTGTTTTATGTACAGTAAAGATTTCGCATCATGAAAAAGGTTTTTAGTTTATTTACTTATTTATGCAATAAAAAAACATAAGACCTCGTAAGGCCACCGTACTAATTTTCATACATCCGTCAAAGCAAATGTCAGATTTTCTCAATCAACTTTATTTTTCAAATTATGATAGTAAAAAAATTAACGTGGGCTTTACGAGGTTAGTAAACACTGGTTTAGTACAGCACTAGCAGTAAGACTGTGGCTTTCTAGCCTTTAATTGGCGATGGCCGGTACAGGAAGCGATGGGAAGACACCCGGCTTTTTTGCGTCGCGTACGCAGATGGCGCGGTGATACAGTTAGTGTACACGCAGCTTAATATAAAGCTGTGGCATAATGTAGTGGGGCATATCTCCTGTGGCAAGTGAATTGTAAATTGTAATATAATTTGTGTTGGAAAAAGTAACTTTTTGCCAAATCTCTTGCGGGGCATTCTTCTTGGCAATGATGATGGTAAATCCGAAAGCTTTGGTGGTATTAAAAAAAATGAACGCGTGAGTTGTCGATATTTGGCTCATGATGAGATACATATTCACAGGATGTTCATTAATTATTACGTAATTACGTGAGGCGTTTTTGAGGATTTTTTTACCCCCTCCTTCCCCCCTGGTGAGATATCGTGAGATTCGCCTTCACCCCCTAATCTCACGTGAGATTTTTCAAAATTTTTATATTGTGTATAGATGCGTTAATTTATTAAAAAAAACACACAATTTGTTTTATTACTTTTATTAAGACTAGTGAAGAGTAGTATTTGAGATTATTCACAGACGTTTTAAATTTAACCTTATATTTCTCGCATTTTGGCACTATTCTTTGCTGAAAAAATTACGTGTTATTTGCTGAGACCCCCTCTCCCCCAAGTAAAATTTGGTGAGATTTGTCTTGACCCCCTCCCCTCCTGAATACCTCACGTAATTAATGGTCGCCCCCCTAACTTGGCACCGCAGTTGTGCGTTGAAGTTACCCAGTTGTGGTATGAAGCAGGTTCTGGTCTGAGTTGCTATAAAGTTACACTCTGCTGGTTATCGGAGTAATGGATTGATTAGATCTCCACATTGCAACGCTAAGAGACGTCCATTAACCTCGGGTCTATTCCCTTAACTTTTGGCATGCCCACAGAGCGACGCGAACAAAAAAATGTGTAATACACATTGTGTATGACCTAAACAAATGAACGAAATTAATCAAATGATCCATTTGATTTGATTTAAAATGATGTAACATGTGGTATGTATGAATGAAATGAAACGACCGCTTTAGCCTAGTTGGTAGTGACCCTGCCTACGAAGCAAGAGGTCCTGGGCCTGGGTTCAAATCCCGGTAAGGGCATTTATTTGTGTGATGAGCACGAATATTTGTTTCTGAGTTATGGATGTTTTCTATGTATTTAAGTATTTATTTATCTATATAAGTATGTCTATCGTCGTCTAGTACCCATAGTACAAGCTTTGCTTAGTTTGGGAGGTCGATTTGTGTGAGATTGTCCCCTAATATTTATTTATTTATTATTTTAAATGATCAAGAATTTAAACGAAATCAAGCGCCGTTTACCTTTATTTTCCAGAATTTAATTTGCCTTAACTTCATCTGCAATAACAACGTTTGCTATAAAATATATAGAAGCGTGCATTTTTCAGGATTTTTTGAAACGTTATCTTATAGAATAAGTAGGTTAGGTTAGGTTTGTTTTATAACAATTCTGAAGAAAATGCTGTTACAGAAATAAATTAAATTATGGCAAATGAAAATTATGGAAAGCGATACGTTATGGACTTATGGCATATAAAATTCGGTCAATCCTTTGATCAATTATAACTGAAGATACACATTGCCGAACAAAATCCCCTTCAAAGAATGTCCGAACTTTTTTATTTGTTTGCATAACAATTAAAATCATCACCTACACAGAAATTTGAACTTAGTCTTTACTTCATTACAGTCGAATTTCGGTTGACACTTGACAGCTAAACTTGACAATTTCACGCAACGTACTGAGAAAAAAGAAGGCCACTTTTATCAAAGTGGCGCTCAATTGGCTCGGACATTTTCGGGCGCGCGACTGTGGATCTACAGTTATAATTGATCAAAGGCTCAAACGATAGAGAACCATCAAATGCAACCTGAAAGCTGCAGTAACTTCTGCCAGTGAATGTTGTTTTGATAAAAATGTAAAACGTGGAAAGTAGCTGTTTTAGTTAAATCCTAGATCGTTGTATCTAACAGCTGGACAGTTGTGACAATATCAGAGATAAAGCTGGTATAGAATGGCAGCTTACTTGAGTTAGGGTCGGTTCGCACTGAGATACGACACGACGCATATTTCGATGAGAGACGTCAAATAAAAAGCCGTTAAATCCTTGCAATGCTTTCTCCCTCATTCTAAGTTAGGTACTTCTTTATTCAAATGCCTATACCAAAAGGATGTTCAGTTTTAGCCTCGTAAATTTAAATTAAATTACATGGAATGAAGACGCAGTGTAGGTAGGCCTCCAACAAGATGGAGCGACGACCTGGTTAAGGTTGCGGGATCGCGGTCGGTTAGGTCGCGGGTGAGCAAAGTAATTGTTTCAGTTCATTAATATGAACCTCCGCAAAGTAACGCCTGATTCAATAAATTATTTAAAAATACTTATTATGTACTTACTTTAAATTTTAAGTGGTTTATTTTTATAATGTATGATTGGGATGCATCTCAAAAACAATAGGAACAGGCAAGAGCAAAAAACCCACAGGATTTTTAAGTAACGACTTAGATTATGGTTTGTGATAATTTGACAACCCTAGCGTACGTATGTGAAGTTATGTGGAATCTGAAGCAACCAGTGCTCGGAGTCAAACCAGATGTTTTCGCTCTAATACGTCGTGGCTTCGTACTGGCTGGACATGTGTTGATAGGGTTGTCACACAACTTAATCAAACAATTGGAATTCTAAATCCAGATTCATTTTGGCTGTGAAAGAGATTTAGTATTTATTTTCTTGTTTGTATTAGTTAAGTGAATTTTAATATAATTTTTGTTGACAAAAGCAACTTTCCGACAAGTGTCTTGCGACGCAATCTTGGCAGTGATGATAAATCCGAAAGCGTTGCGAAAAAAATGGACGTGTGGGGTGTTGATATTTGGCACTTGGGGATTAGCCATATTTGGTATATGGGGGTTGGGGACATTTAGAGGGGGTTAGCGATATTTGGCACATGAACAGAACAATCCAATAGTCTCGGCCTATCCCGTTGCTGGGCAGGAGGCGTGATTGTATGTATGTAACAGAACGATCGCAATATTCTTAATAAGAGGTGTAACACAGGGGAACTACAAATGGTCAAAATAAACATACCTAAAAAGTAAATAATAAAATCATAGGACAATCGACGCCAATTGACCTAGTCCCAATCTAAGAAAAGCTTGTATAGTCGGGGTAAGAAAAGGTTCGTCACTTTTCGACCTTAACTCGTTGACATAGAGTCGAAAACTGACGAACCTTTTCTTACTCCGACTATACTTTGGGCCCTAGACAACGAATAAACCATACGTATATACATACTGAAATACATATTAAACATCCAAGACTCGAGCACAAACATTCGTATTTTTCACACAAATATCTGCTCTGACCGACCCTTGGCCTCAAGCTTCGTAGTCTCTAACCACTAGGCTATCCGGTCGTCAACTTAAACACAAACAAAGTGTGACATAATTTATCCAATGGATCCTGAGAAAAAGAAGCGAGTCTCCAGGAATGGCCTTTTTTACTATAGTTCCCGCGCCATAAACGAACTCTTCGTAGAAGTCGTGGGTACCAGCTATTATAGTTAACAATAACTAAAAACTTAAAACTTGTGATCGAATGTGTCAGCCCTAGTAATTAGCCCGGGCAGTTTGAAACGCGATATAGACCGGGTCCGGTTGCGCGGGCGCCGCTCTTGCCGGAGATCTGATCCCTGGCGACTAAATAGTCGATAATACCATGCGCAAAACTTTCCTTTACTCCTATGACAAATTAGCTAGAGTATAAGCATGTTTTGACAGATTTAACAGACCATATTTCTATGTGATCGGTCATAGCTATGTACCTATAGCCAGGGTAAGAAAAGGTTCCACCTTAAAGTTGTATTTGCTTCATCATCATCATCATCATCTCAGTCTATCTACGTCCCACTGCAGGATCTCCTCTCAGAATGAGAAGGCTTGGGCCGTAGTTACCATGCCGGCCCAATGTGGATTGGGAACTTCACACACACCATTGATTTTTTTCTCAGCTGTTTTCGGATACGGCGGTTGAAATACCTCAAAACCCCACCCAAATAAGTTCCTATGAAAAGACATTCGTATAATAATAAAAAACTAGAGCAATAGCCTAAAAACATAAAGTTCGGGAAGCTTATGATTATGAACTTCGTTCTGGGCGTCTTTCGGCTGAAATGATGATGATGATGATGATGATGAAGGTGTTCGAACCCAGACTGCAGCTCTCAATATTCCTCGCGCCAATTAATTAAGGCTTAATCGATAAATCTTGAACTGATAAATACACTTTTTACACATCATTGTATCATCACTTGAAAGTGATATTCTCACTTACCATCCCATTGTACTTTAAAGCAAGCCTAAACAACCTTTATTTCTTGGTGCATAGAATTCTCATTATCATATTATTATAATATCGTTTATAGAAATCGCTGCTATAAATCGTGTGTGGTATGTGAATGACAGTTGATTAAAAAGCATTTATGTAGGTAGTTATAGTTACTATCATTGTTTGTTTTGTATACGTTGCTAACTGTTTGTTAGCTCAATCCATTGTATTCTTTTTGTTTATGTTTGGATGAGTACAGACTATTATGTAGAGCAAAAACTGTTTTGAACTACACTGACCCCAAGATTTTGCGATTGAGGATAGCGTCATTACTAAATTTTCCTTCAGTAGGGATCTATTTTCGTACTAAATACGATTCCCCAAAAGTTCGCCTAACAGACTGCATAGCCCTGCCCTCTCCATCGCACTCTGAGTGGCTTCCTCTTCCTCTGAGTGGTTTTTTGGTGGGCTTTCTTAAGAGGCCCATCGTTAGCGCCACGTCTCAGTGCCCATAGGTCATCAATGCCTACCGAAATGTGACCATTTAGTTGACCTGTGGAATTACCGATGCACATTCGAAATGTAACCTGTAGAACATTTATATAAACGTCCTTGTGCTCGACACACGCAATACATAGCACCTTCAATCTTTTCATGGTAAGAAAGGTGACAGATGGGTGTTATCTACTAGGCGTTGAAGTGTCGAAGTACCAATGTACGTTTACCTCACTCAATCTGCGGGACGCTTGCAATCCGTCAAGCTTCTAAAAGAGGCCTGCCTGGCGCAAAACTTTGTACTGATTTTAGTCATTTTGACTTCTAATTCTGTTGACAATCAATGGTGCGGCCTGCATCAATGCTAACACCACATTCGCGGCCCAAACAAAAAGATTAAGCGTGGCTGCTGCAGAATATCGATAAGCAAGCCACTATTCAGCGTCGGCTGTATATTTACGTCTTACGAGGAACAAAGTAAACATCATAAAGACATTATGTTTTATGAGTCCATTACCTTCAACTAATTTCGCATTGCTTGTCAGTTCCCACGTGCATGGATTGCGACATAATCATGGCGATATGCTCTGGTGTGGCTAGAGACAATAAACCGTGTTTCCCGTGTTTTCCCGCTCGTGAACTTGCAAGTTATAAGCGATAGCGTGTTACGTGTAGCCTGCAGTGCGATTAGGATACGTCGTTTGGTTCCAGAATAAGGGAACAGACTCATGAAATTCAATCTCAATTCTCTGTCGCATCGACGTAATATCATTGATTAGATATCACTGTAATGGCTATCTCGACAGGATCTCGAGGGGATCTCGATCTAGTTCTGGTATTACACTAATCTTTGTTAATTACACTGTGTTCTTGCAATAAATAACTTTGGCTTTGACTTTGACTTTTAACTTTGACATTTAACTTGATAATTATGCGTAGTTCTGATGACAATACAATAATGTGGTACCAACAAGCTGATTTGATCACGGAGTCGGGAGCTCCAAACCGAAACCTTTACCTAGGTTTGGGTTTGTTTGAATTGTCTTAGGGTATACTTTGATCAAAAAAAGTCGCCAAAGTTCTATATATTTTTTTTACATTTGTAAACAATATTATTTATAATGATTATCATCCGGGACTTCATCACGTTTATATAGCTTAAATTAACTTGATGTTATGACCACATTGCAGCGGTCGTGATTACAAAAATAATTACCATAACTAATTTTATCATTATATATCTATTATCGTAATTATTATTATAAGTGAGAATCGCAAAAGTTTAAAACACAATATCGACGCTTAGTCCATAATATCGCTTAGTCAATTTCTCCTCTCAAGTGTCGATACACATTCGTCAAAAGTGCCTAGGGATTTTTATATTGCTAGACAGACAGTTTTGAACATTTAAATATAAGCATATTACTACTGAGTCAGACAGAACATCTGTCTAGGGATAAAAATTATCCCCATGCACTTTTGATGAGTGTATTTATACATACAGAGCTAGATCGCAACATTTCATGGCTTGCGCGCACGCACAAACACAAAGAATGCGCACGATTGGGCATTCGTGCAAAAATCCACGATCCCGCGCAGCTCGCGCTGCCCCTCACACGTACGGATCTTTTTCGGTGTAATTATTACGTGCTTGGGAACTTCAAGATGTGTAAATATATGATATATGTTTTTTGTATTTTGACCCGGGAACGTATAAATTTCCCACGGGGTGTTGCGAGCGACATCATCAATATCATCATCGTCATTTCATTCGTAGGACGTCCACTGCTGGACTTAAGCCTCCCTCCCTCATTGATACCCAATCATTACGGTTGGCAGCGGCTTGCATCCAATTTGAATCTGTGGCCTTTTTCAAATCGTCCGTCCATCTCGTTGTGTCCCACGCTGTGCTGGCCAGTCCGTGGTCTCGATTCGAGAACCTTTCGGCCCCAACGGCCATCTGTTCTGCGTGCTATATGGCCTTCCCATTACTATTTCAACAAGCTAATCCGTTCGGCAATGTCGGTGACCCTTGTTCTTCTACGGATCTCCTCATTCCTAATTCGGTCGTGAGCATAGCCCTCTTCATAGCTCGTTGAACGACTCTGAGCCTATCGCGAGAGTCAGCTAGTGATGAAATAAAGTCTGTGATAATAGTCATTTGGTTGCCCTAAAGTTAGAGCAACGGCAACACATAGCAAAGTGATACGAGCGTAAATATTAATTACAGAATAATACAATTTCAACCGCATGGATTGAAATAGGTGGGTTAAAATAGCCACGGACTGGATACCACAAGATGGATGGCGGCGACGAGGTAGGCCCAGGAAGCGATGGCGGGGCGACCTAGATGTGTACCTTTTATGGACTAGAAGGACACAGCTCAAAGTCGGGACGAATGGAGTAAATGGGAGTAGGCCTTTGCCCAGCAAAGGGACACTTCTCCGTGCTAATTAATACATAAAATTTCAACTTAAGTAGGTACTCTGAGACGAAATCTCTAACAAATTATTGAACACAACGTTGAAAAGAAAATTACGTGAACCTCTAAACAATTTGCTGAATTCCGAAATAAATCCGTGCGATTGATTCGTGATATCGTATGCGTGCGCGTACGCTGGTACCTATTCCGTTAGCTAATCGCTATCGGTTTTCCTTTCATTTGGGTTTATCGTCACTACTTAAAAAAAAGCTCGTATCTCCAATCTATGTATCATCATCATCATCATCATTTCAGCCGAAAGACGTCCACTGCTGAACATAGGCCTCCCCCAAGGCTCGCCAAACAGATCGGCCCTGTGCCATCCGCATCCAATGCGTTCCCGCTACCTTCACCAGGTCGTTGCTCCATCTTGTTGGAGGCCTACCTACACTGCGTCTTCCGGTCCGCGGACGCCACTCGAGAACCTTTCGGCCCCATCGGCCGTCAGTTCTACGGGCGATGTGCCCTGCCCACTGCCACAATCAATCAATCAATCAATCAAAATGCAATCTATATATATAAAATTCTAAACTGACTGACTGACTGACTGTTGATATATCAACGCACAGCCCAAACCACTGGACCTAGAGACTTGAAATTTTGCACATAGATTCCTTATACAATGTAGGCATCCACTAAGGAAGGATTTTCGGGAATTCCCACGGGAACGGGAAAAAACGGGATTTATAGATTCGATTCCGAGTGACCGTATCTCAGTAACTATAATAACTAGACTCTTCAAATTTGATACACAAGTAGGTATTACAATAATGAAAACACTGATTTCAGGATTTTTCAAAATTCTCACGGGATAAGGAATAAACGGGATTTATATATTCAGTTCAACGGAATCCTATGAACTATAATTACTAGACTCTTCAAATTTGGCATAGAAGTAGGTAATTGTAATAGTAAAAAACAGTTTTAAGGATTTTTGGAAATTCCCACGGGATAAAGAAATAACGGGATATTTCGTTTTACTGGTCGTAGAAAGCTGAAATTCGGCATGAAGGTTGCTTGGGGAGTGTAGAGGAGCATTGAGAGAGGAATTTCCAAAATTCCCACGGGAACGGGAAATAACGGGATTTATATATTCGATTCCGAGTGACCCTATCTCAGTAACTATAATAACTAGACTCTTCAAATTTGATATACAAATAGGTATTACATTAGTTAAAATATTACAATCAGGATTTTTCAAAATTCCCACGGGATAAGAAAAAAACCGGATTTATATATTCAGTTCAACGGAATCCTATGAACCATAATTACTAGACTCTTCAAATTTGGCATAGAAGTAGGTAATTATAATAGTGAAAAATTGTTTCAAGGATTTTCGGAAATTCCCACGGGATAAGGAAAAAACGAGATTTTTCGTTTTCTGGTCGTAGAAAGCTGAAATTCGGCATGTAGGTTGCTTGGGGAGTGTAGAGGAGCCTTGAGAGAAGACTTTCCAAAATTCCCACGGGAACGGGAAAAAAACGGGATTTTTCGTTCTACTGGTCGTAGAAAGTTGAAATTCGGCATGTAGGTTGCTTGGGGAGTGTAGAGGAGCACTAAGAGAGGACTTTTCAAAATTCCCACGGGAACGGGAAAAAACGGGATTTTTCGTCTTACTGGTCGTAGAAAGTTGAAATTCGGCATGTAGGTTGCTCGGGGAGTTAAGAGGAGCATTAAGAGAGGACTTTCCAAAATTCCCACGGGAACGGGAAATACGGGATTTTTCGTTTAACTGGTCGTAGAAAGTTGAAATTCGGCATGTAGGTTGCGGGAGTGTAGAGGAGCATTGAGAGAGGACTTTCCAAAATTCCCACGGGAACGGGAAAAAACGGGACTTTTCGTTTTACTGGTCATAGAAAGCTGAAATTTGGCATGTAGGTTGCATGGAGAGTGTAGAGGAGAATTAAGAGAGGGTTTTCCAAAATTCCCACGGGTACGGGAAAAAACGGGATTTTTAGTTTTACTGGTTGTAGAAAGCTAAAATTCGGCATGTAGGTTGCTTAGGAAGTGGAGAGGAGGATTGAGAGAGGGCTTTCCAAAATTCCCACGGGAACGGGAAAAAACGGGACTTTTTGTTTTACTGGTCGTAGAAAGCTGAAACTCGGCATGTAGGTTTTTTGGGGAGTGTAGAGGAGCATTAAGAGAGGACTTTTCAAAGTTCCCACGGGAAAGGGAAAAACGGTATTTTTCGTTTTACTGGTTATAGAAAGCTGAAATTTGGCAAGTGGGTTCCTTGGGGAGTGTTGAGGAGGATTAAGAGAGGGATTTCCAAAATTCCCACTGGAACGGGAAAAAACGGGACTTTATGTTTTACTGGCCGTAGAAAGCTGAAATTCAGCATGTAGGTTGTTTGGGGAGTGTAGAGTAGCACTGAGAGAGGACTTTCCAAAATTCCCACGGGAACGGGAAAAACGGGATCTTTCGTTTTACTGGTCATAGAAAGCTGAAATTTGGCAGGTGAGTTCCTTGGGGAGTGTAGGGGAGCATTAAGAAAACATTTCCCGAAATTCTTACGGGAACGGGAAAAAACGGGATTTTGCGTTTTACTGGTTGTAAAAAGCTAAAATAAGTAGTAAGTATAAGTATTGTAAGTTTATACTGTAAATAGGCCGCAAAGGGCTCTTTAACCGACTTCTAAAAAAGGAGGAGGTTATGCATTCCACCTTATGTATTTTTTTATGTAGGTATGTTCACCGATTTCTTGGTCAATTGTGGACCTGCTTGCTTGCTTGCCTGTATGCTTGCTTGCTTGATATCTTGGTTCTTTGGAATACTCATGGTACACGCGAGCGAAGCCGCGGGCAAAAGCTAGTCTATGTATATGAAAACTTAAAAGGAACCTTAAAGCACACGGAGTAAAGTTTATTATCGATTTTGAGATTCGAGTTTTTACTAAACTAGTGACGATATGGAGAAGCCTAGCGTATTTTTGGCGCTTACCTTCCAAGAAAAAGTGAGACACGAGTACATACGGTAAAGTGAGTACGGAGATAGGTGGGGGTAGGGCCACTTTGAAGCGAAAATATAAATTCCATCTATTCCCTATCCCGTGAGAATTTCGAAAAATCCCTTCTTAGTGTACTTCTATGACATTCAAGGTAATAGGCATATTATTAAATTTAAACTATAGTAAATAATCAAACCTGTCAAGCAATCATATTCATGATGCCGTTGAAGGCACGTGGCTCAAGAGTTAAGGTAGTTGTCAAGAGACTCTTATGTCAACTTTTTACATTTTTCATGCGAAGTTTTATGTTTATGCCAAATCGTTCGCTCAATAAGGATAGCAATACTCCTTACTTAATTCAACTAGGATCCCGGTAGAAATTGCACTATTACTGAGGCGTATGGAAGTAATGTGGAAGGAGTAAGTGGTGGCTCGTGAGCACGTGGAATACCAGAAAGAGCCTTATTTAGTAGCAACGAGTTTGAGGAACATTTCATAGACCGACATTATAAAAGTGGAGATTGTATTTCATCTTTTTTTTTCTATTGATGGTAATGCAAAAATGCAGATGATGCCAAAGATTTTGCTCGTTGGTTCAGCTACAAAAATCTAATCGGTGGTCGTTTGTTGTCTGTTGTCAATCAATCAATCAATCATTTATTTATTTGTAAAACATAGGCATAAAGGTCGCTACTAGTACTCTTTTTTGCAAAACGTGTCCAAATGACTAGGTATGCATGCATCATCATCATCTCAACTGTGGGACGTCCACACTGCTGGACATAGGCCTTCCTCATTGACATCCAACCATTACGGAAGCGGCTCCATTCGAGAACTCTTCTACACTAATGGCCATGTGCTCTGCGTGGCCTGCCCATTGCCATTTCAACAAGCTAATCCGTCTCTGTATGCAAGGAACTCTAAAAAGAAATTCCGCGGCGCGTGCGCAGGGGTCAATAGTCTGACCCCTGCGTACTGGCACTAGGCGTTACTAAATTGAATACGCGGTAAAGTAAGTCCCAATCCGAACAGTGGCGAGCTATGAGTATTGAAAATTGAATAGTAGTAAAGTAATACGGATTACTCACGTCTCAAAACGAGTTTAACTGGACATGTTTCGGGATAATTCGTAGCCCTTCATCTCGGAGGAGCACGCTACGGCTGCTGCCAAACGTGCACTAATACAGGGTACAGTTTGGCAGCAGCCGTAGCGTGTTCCTCCGAGAGTAAGGTCTACGGATTAGCCCGAAACTGGTTTTGAGATGTGAGTAATCTATATTATGAATCATGATATACCCCGCATGATTAATTAAATTAAATTTTGATTATCTTTTAAACGATAAATAAACTTACGACACTAGTAGGTATCATAGAGTAGAGAAATTAACTACATATTTTGACTTGGTGAATGTCGCCTTAAAGTTTACGGAAATAAAAAAAAAACATGGTAAATATAACAGTACACTGGGAACGTATCAAAATGTACAAAGTTTAAAACGAATAAAGGACGATTATACATAATGGTGATACTAAAATTTTCGATGAAACTATTCAGACGACCATTGTTTAGACGACCAGATGGCCTAGTGGTTAGAGAACCTGACTACGAAGCTTGAGGTCCCGGGTTCGATTCCCGTGTCGGGGCAGATATTTGTATGAAAAATACGAATGTTTGTTCTCGGGTCTTGGGTGTTTAATATGTATTTAAGTATGTATCTATCTATATAAGTATGTTTATCCGTTGCCTGGTACCCATAACACAAGCTTGCCTAGCTTACTTTGGGACTAGGTCAATTGGTGTGAATTGTCCCGTG
Source organism: Archips xylosteana (assembly GCA_947563465.1). Taxonomy (NCBI): domain Eukaryota; kingdom Metazoa; phylum Arthropoda; class Insecta; order Lepidoptera; family Tortricidae; genus Archips; species Archips xylosteana. The sequence goes on from OX387364.1 coordinate 16,916,704, forward strand.
ATATTTATTTATTTTATTTTATTTATTATGCGAACTTTTTTAATCGTGTAATTTTCAGATTGGTTTAGGTTAGGTTAGGTTTATTTTAGGTTAGGATTATTTCCAAGAAAATTGGATTATATCAAATGACCATTATGTATTTTGTCCATTTTTTTTAACTTTGTATATTTTGATACGTACCCCAGTACACTTAATCCTATATTTAGTAAGTATATAGTAACTTATTTATCCGGAACCCATACAATCTACCGCCTCACAAATACCTACAACCACTTATTTATTTGCATCTCAACCGTACTTTATTCATCGTTATCTACAATTATGTAAGACACGTTTAGAATTACGTTCATTGCATCTCAGGCAAAAAAGCCATTGGTTTCTATGCAAATTTCCGAAAGTGTGACATCGAAAGTGCGCACGCGTTGTTTTCACTTTCGTCGCTTATCTGACAGGTGTTTTTTTTTTAATTTGACATTAACCTTGAAGGGCCGATCGATGTCACTTTCGATTTAGTGTCATAGATAAACTGTGGGTTTTAGTATCATATTTATAAAGTTTTTATGAAGTTGATTAACACGTTCGTGTTAGAAATCTTTGGACGCTTCTCTCGATTTGTGCTTGAAGATATTTTGTGAACCTGTTTAATAGAATTTAGTCGATGGGCATTTAAAGTTGTGCTTTTGTTTTGAATTGGGTAATTTTTAGTTTAATATCTTATAAAAAAATTAACCCTGTCAGGTAACAATTTCTCAACAAAAAAAAAACGAAAATTGTTTCTTTGGCAGAATCAGTTATGTATGACTAAAAGTAAAAAAAAATCTATGGCAAGAATAAAGAAAAATGAAGCCCCCCTGAAGGATGTCACGTTTCCCATAATTTTATTTGACATAATTTCACTTGATTACCAACGTTTGCTATAAAATATTAATAAAGCGTGCTGTTTTCAGGGTTTCTTTAAACGTCTTAGTTAGGTTAGTTTAGTAACAATTCTGAAGAAAATACTGTTCCAGAAATAAATTCGGTACTTTATGATAAATGAAAATTATGGCAAACGATCATTAGAGCATATGAAATTCGGGCAAACAAAGAAACCCCATGAATATCTAAATTCTGGGCCGTTCTGTTTTTGCAGTTTGACGCAGCGTCTAGGAATCGGTTCCGCTGACTAACAGCAAACAGGCGCGGGCGCATATTATTAGAACTAGCTATTTACTTGACTTCTTGGAAACTAGGTAGGTTCGTTGTTGACCATTTTAAGGGTTCCGTACCCAAAGGGTAAAAAGGGTTTCACTGGGCAAGCATGCCCTCATCTTCGCTTTCCATCAGGCGAGATTGTGATCAAAGGTAAGCCTATATTGTACAAAAAAAATGTCGGTGACTTTAGTTCTTGCGTGGATTTCATCATTTCTAATATGATTTCGCAGAGAAACTTCGAGCATAACCCTGTCCATCGCCCTCTGAATGACCTTAAGCTTTCTTATGATGCCCATCGTTAGCGGCCACGTCTCAGTGCCATAAGTCATCACTGGCAACACACACTGGTCAAAGACTTTCAACTATGTCGGCGACTTTTGTTCTTGCGATAATCATTTTACTATAACAGCATCTCTTTGTCTTCAGGGCCGGCCGGCGACGGGTGCCATTGCCGCTGTATGCCGAAGATGACGGACATGACCTGAGTGACCTCGGTATCGGCACTTCCAGCACCAAGAGCAGCCTCAGCGAAGACTGCGACACACACAGCTTGGCTGTAAGTATAAGCACATTACTTCTAATACCGCAGCAACTCTCAACCCTATTTAAAAAGGGGTATGTATTAATACCCAAGTACGAAAAACCGTAACTATAGGTCAAAATATCGAAGTGTTTTCTCTGAGACTGTAAACTTTTCAAGATTGTTGTAAAACTAACCTTGCCTATGTCAGTGTTTTAATAAACCCGTTTTAATAATTCAAGCATTACTTTGCTGAGGTCAATATTAATGAATTATATTTTTGCTTTTGTTAACGGAGAACCAAGGTAAAAAAAATAAAGTAATAAGTTGATTCCAAAACAACAGTATGAAAAAGTATACTAATTTCTTCTTCGAACTGGCAGCTGGAGTAACCATGAGTAACAGATGTATGTTAATGAACTAGTTAGAATCTTTCTTGCAGACGTTAAACGTTCTAATTACAACAAGTTACATAGCAACGTGTTCCACTTCTGTTCGAAGTCACTTCATCCATAAAAGTCTGAAGTGGCTTTCACATCAGATAACATTTTATTATCGCTCTATAATAACTCTGTCTTATCTCAATTTCAGAGCGATGGGATGGACCTCGACAAGAACCACTCCGATGTCGACAATTTGTCGAATTTCGACAACCGCAAGCTAGGCTCCAGTGCTAACGAGTACGACACCTGTACGACCATGACGATCAGCTCCCCTGAACCCGAGGAGTACACTTACGAAGGAGCCATCGAGGGGTACAAGTCCAGAATCATCTCACAGACCAACAGCACAATCGTCAAGACAGTCGTTAATAACTCCAAAGAGAAGTCCCCAGACAAAGTCAACGGGGACCTGAACAAAATCAGAACGACAGTCAGCAACAAAATCGAAGAAAAGGTATCCTCATTCCAAAGGGAAAGAGTTGACGACAGAAATAACAACCAGAAAAAAGACCTGCCCAAAGTCGACATACACAAAAGAAGAGAACAGTTCGAAAGAGAAAATTCACAGGAGTCACAAAACAAACCAAAATTACCTGATATCGCCAACAAAAAGTCGATCAAAGAAAGACTTTCTAGTTTAGAAAGATTCACAGAGGAAACACAAGTTCAAAAGTCTACAAGCGACCTAACTAAGTTACCCACAGAAGTTAAGCCATTAAAAGAAAGGCTTTCTAGCCTTGAAAAGGTTAAGTCTGCAACTGTCGAGCCAGAAAAGGTAAAGCGGCTTTCTAATGGTGATTTAAGTAACACGAAATCTTTGAAAGAGCGTCTGTCCAGTCTGAAATCACAAACATCAGAAGAGGAAAAGATAACCAAAACTGAAGTTAAAGAGGTCTCAATGAGTCTCAAAGAGCGTCTTTCTTGTCTGGATGCTGCCAAAAATAAGGAGACACCTAAAATTTCTATCGAGGAACAGGTGTCTCATATTGAAAAATCGGCAGGCAAAGAAGACGAATTGAACGACAAGATAAACGACAATTCTCTGAAGTCTAGTTTGTCAGGTATTGAAAGCCAAATGCAGAGCTTCTGTCGTTCTCTAGACAGCTTGGATATTAACGGACAAACGTCTCCCAGTTCTTTTGACAGAGTGCAAAGCCTCGAAGACTTCGATTGTGCTGAAATGCAGAATAATACTGCTCAAAGTGACATCGAAACAGAAGACAGTGGCATACACACTGCTAGAGACTCTTGTGCTCCCGCTGATGACATCGCGGACTTGACTCAAGTAGCTTCTCCAATCGGGGAGCCAATGATCGAAGTTTCTGAATACGAATCATCAAATGAAGACGGAACAGTAGCGCTGGAGCCAAATAAAATCGAAGAACCGATCGAAAGGTTACCAGAACCTATCAAAACTATATCTGAAGACATCATCATTGAAGAAATAGAAACAAATTATGATGCAAATGATGTTAGCAAAGCTGATTCCGACAGCGCGAGTAACTACCTCCAAGCTGTATCACAGCCAGAAGAATTAAGTGTTACTGAGGAAGTAACTGAAATACAGATGGATAAAGAGGATGAAGATACGCTTAAGAGTTTGGATACTCAGGACACTAGTGTAAGTCTGAATGAGCCGGCATCCGCGGGCTCGGAAGGGGATACGGTTGTGTTCGAGGGCAAGATGACTATACATCTAAACTTGAACGAAATATGCAACAACGTGAACGCTGGTGCTGGGAATGGGAACGACACTAACGCTAATGAAACTAGCACTACTAACGATTCTACTAACCGCAAGAGCATGCCAATGGTAACTGTCTCTAATATCACAACCACTACTAATATTTCACCAAAGAATTCCATTAAAACGCTAAAAACATTAATCGATAATCATACGCTTACTAACAAACTCGCTGATGTAACGTGTACATCCGAATGCTCAGTCAAAAACGTAGTCAATCATGATCCATGTAATAATACAGTTAATCATACATCAAATGATAATGACGTGAACCATACTCATGATGTTACAGCTAACATAGACGCCATGGTAAGTAGCTCGCAAGATTGTAATCCCTTCTGGCAGAAACGGACAAAACGTAGTATCGAGCCTAACAGACGAAAGACTATACTCTTTATAAATAACAAAAGTGTTACAAAAACTGTATCAAATTCAAGTGATTATAATGCCAAAAGCAATGCCTAATACAAGGACTGCTTTTACATAGCCCATTCAGTTTCTCATAAATTGCCACGGACGCAAGACAGATGAGAAACCTTGAATATGGACTCATTTTAAATACTTCATGATCTCTTGATCTCGCACTCGAACCTTCTCCACATTTTCATATAAAACTGCGTACATTTCACTCTTACTAAGTAGAATCACCACAACTACATCCGTGTTAGAATTAATGTAGAAATCACTAAAAGTGTCCAAAAACACCCCCTAATCATCGTTTGATGTTCTAAAACATTAATAATATTCAATTCCTAGCAGCAGATCACAGTTCCAATCATCGACCATCTAATATAGCTCTAGACTTACCTCTGCATACAGGGTTATATTTTAGTACCCATATTGTCATCATGTATAATATTCCTATTTATATACAAATATACCATTATTAGCGTAGACCCATTAGTTTCAGTTTAGTTTATTTATTAAACGTGATATTTGTAAGTTCATTATTATCAAAAATATATGTTACACTGTTATGTATGGGTTTTATTTGTACGTTATCCTGTATAATCATTTGTTAAACATTGAGATTTACAAGGGAATCAGGACAAGGTACTCGGTCGTTATCTCTTATGATATCATTGGCAAACAAGGTCGTTATCTTGCGATCATGACTTGATTTGTGCTCGTTAGTATGATAAGAGTAGCCGGAGGGTGTTCATAGGTTACTAGCTTATTAATTACATCAGCTTTGGTGATGGGAAGGTAAGCAATACCGTACGTAGTGTTTCGCTTCATTAATTTCATTTGCGCTGCATGGTATGCCACTGTTTTCATTCTGTCTTCTTTCTCTTGGAATGTTATTTTAAGGTTTACAGTTTTTTATTAACACATTAGCGCTTCCGTGTTTTGTTTCAGCTTTTTGTATTTTTGTTGTAAACATGTTTCTAGTTCGAGTCTGGGGAGCTCTTAGGTAATAATCATTCTCGAATTTTACAGGTTATTGACGCATTGGAGCTAGCATTCCAGGAATTAGATTCCGAGGACAGCTGTGTGAATAACAGCACCATGGCAGATGCAAAATCTGAAGACACAGCTGACTTCACGGAAAAGAAAGTGGCCCCACTCTATGAGAATATGGACATGTTCTTCCAAAATACTGTGGACGATGTAGCAGCTTTCCCACTAGATCTGCCCACCAATGTGCTGGAGCCTCCGAAAGAAAAGCCTCCGCCACCACCGACCGAAGACGATGAACTACTTGGAAATGTGAGTTGAAACAAATTTTCGTTTAGATTGTTCCAATGTGTGCTGTGGTTGATTTTTTATTTGCTGACCGTAATCCTGTGTTAATTCTTCTGACCTTCTAGACAGAAGATACGTGCAGTGATATTATAATGGAAAAATAAACAAGGTAACAAGGTGTTAGCAAAAGTTTCTTAATTTTCAATGTCACGTTTTAGTGTTTTCACTTCTGCAACCGATTTTCTATAATGTTGTTTATGAATTAGTTTTTCTAACTCGATACTTGGAACTTAAGCATATAATATATGGCCTTTGACCCATATGAAAATAACATAGAAAATAATGTAGTGTTATCATGTTATCATTTATAAAAATAAATGTGAGCAGTCAGGGTGCGGTCAAACTCGGAACGTAATTCTCTGAGTTATGATTCGCGTATTTTCGGTAGCTTAATTTCTGCTGCATTTGGTTTTATTAAAAAATCTCGTTTATGCCACAAGGCGACGCAAAATGAGTTTTATATAAATAGGGACTTTTGTACGAAACCAAAATTACCCGACGCATAGCTCAAAAAATTACTTTAGTTTAGCAGGGTGTCCACTTTCTGGAAAGTCAGGGAAAGTCAGGGAAAAGTCAGGGAAGCTCAAGGTGGTCAGGGAAAGTCAGGGAAAATCAGGGAAATTTGCTAGAAATCCAAAAAGTCAGGGAAAAACTCGTACTTTCCCAATGATGTAAAATGAGGGAAATATTTCATGCTCTAGTTTGACCCTTTAACCAGACTATTGAAGCAATTTTTTCAGGTTTGGAGTGATCTACATTATGACAAATACATTTGCAGTGAATTCCCATCATCGGGTCTAGCTTAGTATCTCGGGCAGTAAAAAAAATCATATAACCTGCTTTGAAATGTACATGATTAGTCGGGGAAATTTAGAAATGTGGTCAGGGAAAGTCAGGGAAAAGTCAGGGTTTTTTTTTAGGATTTGTAGTGGACACCCTGTTTAGCTTCACCAGCTTTTACCAACCATACGGCAATATGCCATGTTTCTAAGCAATAATACACCTCAAGCGAGTTAATTCCAATGGCCAAATTTAGTCTTCAGGGCCAAAGGAACCTAAACCTTACGGTATTTCAGTTAAATCACAGTCTTATGCCTATCACAAGTTGCTAAGACTAGACCTCATAAATCCACTCTAAGTTAATCGTATAATACTACAATGCGTACCATTAAACAATCACATCTTGAAATTCCAGGGTAACTTCAAGCACACAAGCTCCGCGCGTCGCATCAAGAAGGAGATCCGCAACAAACGCACCAGCTTCCTCGGCATCGAGGGTCAAGCTGACGATTACCTGGACGCCGACCTGACATCCCCTCGCCCTGACATCACCTCCTTCCTCCAAGAGGAGACCAAGATCGAAAAACTGTTGTATAAGAAGACGTTGTCTCATGATAACGCTAAGTTGAGGGACAGTCGGGATTCAGGAGTGGATGTTGATCGAGGGCCATCAGCGGAAGCTTGGTATAAGCAGTCGTCTCCTGAAACTTCCAATCCTCACAGCAGACAGAACAGCGAGGTAAGACACTCCTTATATTTAAGTCTATGTTGACAACTATGTCGTGGTCGTCGGTTAAGGGTTGTATGTATGTACACATTATAGGACATAAAAAAATAAAAATGAACGGGTACCTACATAAACACAGAAAAAAGTTCAAAGACGAATTTATTTTTAACTAGCTTTTGCCCGCGACTCCGTTCGCGTGGAATTAGTAATTTGGGCAGCTTATTTTTTTATCCAATTTGCTTTTTCATCAATTATGGCTCTCCTTAGTTCCTCGATATAAAAAAATTACTCCCCCCCCCCCTCAACCGAACACCCCCCCCCCCGCACATCCGCGTTCACATTCACCACCGTACTCCCAGCGTGATGTTTATAATAGCCTATAGCCTTCCTCGATAAATGGGCTATCTAACAATGAAAGTATCGTATCTTTCTTATTTGTCAACCGATTCAAATGAAACAAACACTAAATGTTAATCCAAGAAAATACCAACATATCAGTGAAAACCGCATCCTTCTAGGTTAAGCCGTTTCTGAGATTAGCGCGCACAAACGCACAGACAAACAGACAATAATTCTAAAAATCATTGTTTTGGGTTCTATTGCGCTAATAAATAGCCCTAGTGACAGTTTTTCTCAAATATCTTCAATGTACAGACACCGACTTGTTACAGATTTAGTATATGTATAGATAGATAGATAGATAAGGTGTAGCGACTACTAGCGCCATCTAGTTCATCACATAAGAAACTAATTACTACAATCCTGCATCGCACTATCGAAGCTCCTCAACTCAGCTGCATAAATACAACTTCCAACTTTCATCCAACGGACTTCGGTCCCCAGGCATAACATCTGTCTGGAGAGAGTTCTCTCTACATACTTTAGCCTACCCCAAAAAGGCATCTAATCTAGCTGACCTAGTTGAGAGAAGAGAATTTGCAAAGGCAGAAAAACAAACTGAAGCTGAACATAAACTAAAAGAGAAAGAAATAATCACAGCGATTAAACAGAAAAAAATACAATAAATGAATTGTAAAACAAGTACTTAATATACAAATATAAGACATAAAACATGACACAAAAGATACACAGTCTTGCCTCAGGTGTCTGTACCAAGCCACATTTTATTTAGTCTTTTCTAACCTGAACGTGGTACGGATATTTAGATGGAGACTTCCTTAGGGACAAGGGTAAATCATTCCACAGCTTGACATAGTTAATTTAGATCTGAACTTGCTTGCCGACTTTCTTGAGATAATAGTGTAATGGTTTCCCTTTGCTTTCTACATGGCAGCGCTGGAGCTCCAACTCCAAAATGTCCTTGGGTTTCTGTAGTTCGTAGTTGGCAATAAAAAGCGGTGCTGACCTCTCACATCAGGTTCTGTAGTCGCCTTTTAATACATCCAAGGGCAGAAATGGGATCCCTATTATGAAACCCGGTTTGCCGTGTTTTATACGGTTTACGGTCCTTTGTATTGTGTTTTTGTTTGTTTAATATCTGACTAATATCTGTCTTAATTGTTGTAAATGTCAAACATGCAACGTCAAATATGCAATTAAACAGAAGCTAATGATGTTTTATCTCAATTTCAGCCCTACACCAACGTAACAGTGACATCAGATGAAGAAGAAACTTCTAAGAAAGCTGACAACTTCGCTTCGAACCTCACGTCTAAATTGACTGACCTGAGTGCCCCTGACATCGACAATCTCGACAAGAAACTTCAGGAGCAACAGGTAACGCCTGAGACACAAAATATAGGAGTAATAGAGAAGGAAGTTAGCTTTGAGGAGGAAAAATAATCCTAAATCAGACAAAGTAGTAGCATTGTTAGTATAAAGCGGTCTGTTAGCAGTTTAGCACCAAGATGACTCGAATGCGTTCTAAAAAAGATCTTTTGAACTTAAGTTGAGCTATTGATACTGTATGTTTTATTGAAAAATGTGATTGAGGAAGACTTATTATAAGCCATATTTCGGCCATTTTAGGCAGTTATTAGAGTAGTTATTTACTGGCTAGTATGAACTAGGGTTATTTATCGTTCTATTTAGATTTATTTCTTTCCAGAATTAATTGAAGTAATATTTAATATAAAAAATGAGGCTCCATATTCGCTAACATTGCAAAACTTAGTAGTTTTAATAATTATTTATTTTTCAAGGCCTGAATGTAATGGACAAGGGATCAGAGCTTAAATTTCTTTGTTATTGTAATATCTAGAGTTTAGGGTATGATGCCACAAGGTGCCGTCTTGGGTCCAACTTTTTAATGGTTATAATTGAAGTACAAACATTTATCTTTATAATTTAGCACGTTTTTCTTTTCGTTTCGTAGTTGAAATGCTATTAGGAAGAACTTTTTTTATATTCTTAGTCAAATGTAGATCTCGTAGATTAAATTTAGTTACGGGGTAAATATTGTATTGAATCTTCTCACGCTATTTTCTGACTAGAATTTCAAAATCCTAGATTGTTTCTACATGGTTTGCACTGTAAATTTAATGCACTGTAGTGTTTCAAACCAGTTTTTGTGTTGAAGTCGATTGAAATTGGATCAAAAATTACCTATTGACAGGGGTGCGTTGGCGATTTACCAATTGTGTAATGAATATTTTTTTATAAACATATTGTACGTACGTAGTCAGTCTTGCTCCGATCGACTAGACGTGATATGGACCGGTTTGCCGCCCCTGATTTGCTATTTATCTTAAACCTAAAATAACGGTTTTTTTAAACTATCCAACGCAAGAACCGGTGGAAATGGTGTTATACTTTAATCCAAATAATTCTGCACTAAAATATCATTGACGAGAACAATATTTTGTCTTGCAATTTGTGACCGTTCGGGATTATTTCCTTGTTATTTTGAGGAAATCTTCTTAAGTTCATACACGTGTCTCATAGTGCAGATGTTTGTGGAACGAAGTGTAATATATCTAGGTACTTTACGTATTTAGTTTGTCATGGTATTTGGTACAATCTCTATGTAAAGCTGCCAAACTAACAATCCTGCTTTTCTAATGCTTTTATTGTATTAAAACAAAAATTATGTATGTATCCATGGATATGATTTTGCTAGTAATGTATCGTAGGAAAGTAGATTTTGTTAGTCACAAAATATGTTATTTTTCTGCTTTAAATAAATAATATTTATGTTACAGTTATTCTGCCTTTTATTTAGTACTCTGCACCTTGTACAATATGTAATATACATTGCATGGAATCATATCTTTTACACAACTTTCTCTTCTTCAAATATCATGTAGAGGGTTGCAAATTAGTACTGCGTATACCCTTAATTTGTCCAAATATATCAGCTAACTTATTTTCCAGCTATATCCATGTTTTTACATCATTTAGACTCCTACAGAATCATTCCGGAAACTTAGCTACATCATTGGAATCGTAATTAATTTGTGATAACTTACATTAACGGTGTCCGCAGATATAGATGTTCATAACTGATGCTGTCACAATTTGTATGAAACGTGCTGTCTTAATCAAAATATGATTTGTCTTTGAAAGGAAATGAGTCATTGTCTTTGGTTGCTCGCAATTTCCGTGCAATTCGTTTATTACTATACTTCGTTTTTTTAGCATTAGAAAGAAGGTAAACGATCTTGACGTGTATTTTTATTGAAGAAACATTTTGAAAAATAAATCTCGGCATACATGTAACAATTAGCAAGGAAACATGGTCTTTTACATTCTTTTGGTTTCATAAGTAATAGCAACTATTTTTTAAAAAGCGTTTTTACACTTTCGCCAAAGACCAAGACTCCCAATGTTTACACGATATCGTATTTCTATTCAATAATAAGTATGCAGTAGCTTCTTTCGCTATAGAAGTGTCTGTACCATTCATTTTGTATGCTACTTAGGTCTCTGGTTTGACAAAAGCGCCATCTCTATTCAGATTCTTCTTTGATTTCATAGATGCCGCTATTGTGTTGGCAGAGGACAAAATGCCATACGAAATGAATAATACAGAGACCGCTATAGTAAACTATACTTCGTTTTTTTAGCATTAGAAGTAAGGTAAACAATCTTGACGAGGCTTTTTATTGAAAAACGCTATTAAAAATTGTAACTATTATTTATGAAACCAAAAGAGTGTAAATGACCATATTTCGTTTCAAATTGTTACATTAGCTGTGACTTATTTTTCAAAAGTGTATTTCAATAAAAAGACACGTCAATATCGCTTACCTTCTTTCTAATGCTAAAAAAAAACAAGTATAGCTACAGCAAGTTTATTATTATAAAGGATCGCTACGTTGTCAGGGCCCTTTTAATTAACGTGACAATTGTCGCACCTATTAACAATGCAAATTATATTAAATATACGTGTATGTTGACCACGAAATACTACAATTGTTACGCAAGATTGACACAGCTTTAATCTCACTGTCAAGATTTATCGACAAATCTACAAATGTGTTGAGTACAAAAAAATATTCTATTTTTACAACATAATGGTCATTAACACATTTAGTGCCAAGAACCGCCGCTAGTTTCTCGACATGTTACTGTCACGTTATTTAAATAGGGTCCTGTTAATTGACAGTCAGTTGAGTCAGTTAATTTTATTGTCCTTGTTTTTGTGGACATTCGACTGTGATAACGAATGCGAGGTAGTAGTGGCTAACTTAGCGCCATTATCAGAGTTTGGGCACGCGAAATAGGTGCACTAGGGTTCTCTATGTACATCTATATCTGTGGCTGTGTCTAACACAGCTAACATTTACGATTCCAACGTCAAATCGACCGCCATTTTGTGCATAACATTAACAAGATGGCCACCCTTGCAGGGTCGCACTAACGAGGATTGGCCTGACGGGCACGAAGATGTTCACACAAAGGTGATTGACATGTTTTACACTAAAACTTCCTTCACATTTCGGTTCACATACATCAAGTTATGCTATTTAATAAGCTATTTTGTAATATTTTGCAGAGTAGAAAATACTTCACTGATAAATTGTTCCTGAGTTAGAATTAGAAATATCAATATTGTTGTACAACGGTTATTTGAGAATCGAGAACATACTAGAAACCACTTTATTTAACTTAATTACGAGTTGGTTTGCGATTGAATTTCATATCTAAAATATAACTGGATATCAGAGTGGAAAAAGGTAATTCAAAAGTTTTCCGTTTTATATAAAATGCGAATTAATTCATCATAAATGAATTCAGAAACAAAATGGATATGTATTTGAATTACTTACATCCGTTTAAATTTTTAGTTAAAAGTTAATATATGAACTAAAAGTACATAAAACGAATACTTAAACATATTAAGAAAGCGAATTAAATCGGCTGCGTTCCCTCGTTGAATAGCGACGCTAATTCGATACCTTAACAGAAAGAAAAGTGGTGTATTTATGAAAAATCACAACTTAACGAGTTTTTGACTCTCAGAAAATCCACACAACACGAAACATTGCATGTATGTCAACCGAAACCCCCCAATTGTACACTTATCGCACGCCAGCTTGAACCTTGCACTTTAGTCTTGCACTAACACGAAGAAAAACAACACGTCTAATACTTAATTCCTAACTAGGAGGTTCTGCGTTTCGAACGGGAACTTCTTCAGCTCGAACAAGAAGAGTTAAGAAGACAGAGGGACAACTTAATGAGGGACCAGACTCGGATCATCCAGAAGTCTGTCCAGGACTTGTCAGAGAAGCCACCTTTGAGGAAGGCTGCGAGTGAGAGCCACAGGCGTTCCATGCCTAATTTGCTCGTGAATGAACCTTATACCCCTGTGGAGTCGGTTCCGGAACCAGTGCAATATGATGAGAATACCAAACGCAAGCCTTTCGTTTCTGAAGAGCATATCCAAAGGCACTTTGGGGTTGAGGAGAGTAGGAAGGTGCTGTATGAAGATGGTCAGGAGAGGAGGCAGCGGCCGCCCCAGCCGATTCTGCCGCCGAAGCCCAGGACTCGGGAGTCGATCGAGAGAGAGATCACAATGAGGTGAGTGGGAAGATTTTTGTTGACGATTGTTTGTGAAAAGATAGTCATCATCATCATTTCAGCCGAAAGACGTCCACTGCTGAACATAGGCCTCCCCCAAGGCTCGCCAAACTGATCGGTCCCGTGCCATCAGCATCCAACGCGCTTCCGCAACCTTAACCAATTAACTAATTAATAATTGATTGGGTCAGGTGTTACGTTGTGAAGGTCAAAGTCCATGAATTTAAACTAATACTTTGCTGTCTGGTCCGCAAACTCACGACTGCAATGTCTGTGCGATATGTATGTATGGATAAACTATTTATTGCTCATAAAATTAATAATATGAACGATACATGGAAAGAAGTACGAACGCGAATTTATTACGAGAGAAAAAAAGTGTTACCCAATATGTATATTAATAAATAAATTATACATGACTCAAAAGCGAACACAGCTTCCACAAAAAACAAACAAGTTATAGGTTGATTTACGTCGATTTACATACATAACGCACAAACGAAGCTGTCTTGCATGTATGTTTGCAAAGTAGCAACTTAATAAGTTTTAATTCATGGTTGAAATGATACGGCAAGATAATATCTTTATTTTGACAAACTAAAGACAAGGTGATGGTAGTAAAATTATTCATTTACTTTTCCAGGAGCAGCCGCGTGCCGTCTGCAGTAGAATATGCGAACGTTGAGCGCACAGCGCAAGTGCAATTGCGGCCTAAGCCTGCGCCTGCGCCGGCGCCGGCGGTCAATGGCAGCCGCCACGCTATGACGCGGCATACGTTACAGGTAACGACATCTAGCGACAATCGTATGAACTAAAGTTTTACAGCGCCACTTTTGCTAGTATAATTGCAAATAGGATATGCGAATTTGGAACGCTTAGCGTAGGATCAGTTGCAAAACGCTTAGATTTGCTGGTGGTAGTCGACTGCAATAGTCACTGACGCCGCAAACGCTACAGGTAACGACATCTAGCGACAATCGTATGAACTGAGATTTTACAGCGCCACTTTTGCTTGTGTCTGCCGGTGGTATTCCACTGCAACAGTCACTATCAAGCCATATCCTCGTCCTGGCCACCATACAAGCAAATTATGCCAGTGAAATATGATATACTGTAAATAGGAAAAAGATTCGAATTTGTTTTCTTTTCAAATCGAACGGAACAAAAAAAATGTAACTATTCCAATTTAGAATGATATAAATTCCTTTAAATGTCCTTAATCATGGGTGAATGTTCGAGCGTTCTGACCGCTCGGTTAAACCTCATTACCATTAGACGATTATTACCACAACCGAAGGACGAATCGCGCGAAATTTCATCAAACTAGATTCAGCATCGGTTGTCTTAAGTTTTCATAAAAAGTTAACCCTAAGCATCATCCTTTTTTTATAATTTCTGCTCACATGGTAATGACAAAAAAACGCCGTAAAAACGCTGAATATTTACCCTCAAGCACATTGGGCAGGACGAGGATATATTTATCAAACCACGTACGGTTACTTGATCGCCGCGTCTACGCGATGGCACCGCGGTGGCACGCAGGCAGCGAATAATCGCAGAGATATCGTCGCTTGCCCCCCCAAAACCGCCGGCAAAAACGCTAGTGTGAACAAGTTATATCTATAGCGTATCACGAGCTACAGGTCACGACATCTAGCGACAATCGTATGAACTAACACTAGAATATGTGAATTCGAAGTTCGTAACGTGCCGTTCTTTTTGAATGGAACGGTACGATACGAATGTCGTAAATTGAATTTCGTAGTATAAGACCAGGTGCGTATTGCATAACAAAGTACAACTTATATTACAAGCGGAACTCCCTTTCTAGTTATTATAACTGAAGCGAGAGTTCCGCTTGTAATATTAGTTGTACTTTGTTATGCAACAGGCCCCAGTTGTAGGCCGGTGGTAGTCTACTGCAACAGTCATTCTATGACACAGCATACGGTACAGGTAACGACATCTAGCGACGATAATACGAACAAAGGTTTCACAGCGCTAGTTTTCAGCAGTAAAATATGCGAATTTAGAACACTACGCTTAGGATCAGTAGTGGCGTGAGTTTGTCAGTGGTAGTCAACGGTAACAATCACGCACACAGACTCACACAGCATATGACGCAGGTGATGCCATCTAGCGGTGATCGTGTGAACTAAGTTCTACGTCGCCACTGTTGCGAGTGGGAACGTATCAAAATATATAAGGTTCAAAACTAATAATGGACGAAATAATTAAATTAACTTTTTTAATCGTGTTATCTAAAGATTGGTTTAGGTTGGGTTATGTTTATTTTATGAAAATCCTGTTGAGAATTTCCAAGATTTTTTTTATATTATATCAAATGACCATTATGCGTGCGTGCGTGCGTGCGTGCGTGCGTGCGTGCGTGCGTGCGCGTGTGTGTGTGTGTGTGACAAAAAAACACAAAAAAACACATCGGTCTTTGGAAAAGACAGCAAATGTCCGACATTTGCCGAGTCTTTTTTCAAAGACCGTGTGCAATCTTTATGTCCGGGTACTGTATCATACGACGTTTTTCAATACATTTGTGAGAAAATAGGCAATTCATAACACAAAATTGAAAATTAAAAACAGAACAACGCAAAGTCTTACAAAAATGGCGCATTCGCAAATTCGCATTCGTAAGTTTTGTTTTTAATTAGGTTAACTTAAGTTATCAGGCAAAGGTTAGACGCGTTCATCCACTGCGATTTTTTCGAATAAATAAAAGTTGGAAATCATTAAAATCTGAGGTAATCAAATAACCATTAATATGTAAAAAGAAAAACAGGTTTAGTTTTGAAATGACAATAATTGTAATTGTGTCAGTGTCACTCTAAAGGAGCGATATATGTATGCGTTCCCGGCAGTGGCATTGAAGTTATTATTTGTGTAGGCGCTGAGCGCAGCGCCGACGCCGAAGCTGATCTCCAACAACGAGTGGCTCGCGGCGCGCACGCGCAAACCGCCCGCATACAACTACAACCAACACTGGCTTATACAGGTCGGTTACCATCCCATACCAGCCTATACACGTCCCACTGCAGGGCACAGTCCTCTCAGAATGAGGGGGCTTGGGCCGTAGTTCCCACGCGTGCCCAGTGCAGATTGGGAACGTAAAAGTACATGGTAATTTTTAGTACATTACTGCAGCGGCCGCGAAATAGGGGATTGCCGGCCGAGTAGTTATAGGGCCGAGTGTTAACGAGGCCATCTAGAGATACGAGGCCGGCAATCCCTGTTCGTGGCCAAGGCTTGTATAGAGTTTTTCTCAAACATGCATCATCATCATCATCACCATCACCATCGTCATCGTCATCATCACCATCATCATCACCACCTTCATCATCATCACTATCATCATCATCATCATCACCATCATCATCATCATCATCATCATCATCAACATCATCATCATCATCATCATCATCATCTCACCATCATCATCACCATCATCATCACCATCATCAACAACATCATCATCATCATCACCATCATCATCACCATCATCATCATCACTATCATCATCATCATCACCATCATTATCAACATTAACATCATCATCTCATCATCATCATCACCACCATCATCATCATCATCATCATCATCATCACCCATCATCACCATCATCATCATCACCCATCATCATCATCATCACTATCATCATCATCATCATCACCATCATCATCACCATCATCATCATCATCAACATCATCATCATCATCTCATCATCACCATCATCACCATCATCTTCACATAAGAGTAGTGGCAGAATGTCATAATGAACCAAAACGCAAATATTGCTTATAGTTTATTTTTAATGGCTAAATGCTATGATGCCATCATGCCTTAGACCTATAAACGTCATGGTATGAAACAATAGACGATCACTTTGCTGGCCAAGGCCAGCATATTGTATGAAATTCCATTATTGACCTCTCGTCTAGCCGCACACCACGCCGCGCCTGCATTGTGACACTTCGTGGCGTATTATAAGGAACATAACGTCAATATTTCATAGCATGTTTGAGAAAAAAATGTAATTACACATTTTTTTTTTAGTTAGCCTATTTTTGTGTCCCACTGCTGGGCAAAGGCCTCTCTTCTCTTGCTCTACTCCTGCCTATCAAAGGCGAGCTCCCGCTATCCCACATTATAGGCATCTAGGTCGTCCCTCCATCTCTTCTCCGTTCTGCCTCTATTACGGTATCCGTCACTAGGGACCCATTCCGTGGTAATTTTGGCCCAACGTTCTGGGTTCATTCGACAGACATGTACAGCCCAAATTTCACACATAAATTCCGAAAAACTCAGAGGTGCGAGCCGGGATTTGAACCCACGACCCTCTGCTTGAGAGGCCATAGGTGAAACCGCTAGGCCACCACGGCTTCAGGTCGGTTATATGGTAATGGTAATAGAAATCAAAAAAATATTTTTACACTAGGCCGTGTAGGGCTCTTTTTTGTCTTTTTGCTGTATTTTTAACCCCCGGACACAAAAAGAGGGGTGTTCTAAGTTTGACCGCTATGTGTGTGTGTCTGTCTGTCTGTGTGTCTTGTCTGTGGCATCATAGCTCTTAAACGGGTGAACCGATTTGGATGCGGTTTTTTTAATAGAAAGCAGGTTTCTTGGCGATGGTTCTTAGATATGTTTCATCAAAATCGGTTCAGCCGTTTCAAAGTTATCAGCTCTTTTGTTAGCTGCGGAAGGGATCTTAGACGCATAACGGGCATTGACTTAATGTCAAACGTACGAGTGACATAATTGCGTTGGGGGTTTTTAAATTTTTTAATTTATACCTAGTTATTAACCCCCGACACACAAAGAGGGGTTTTATAAATTTGACCGCTATGTGTGTGTGTTTATCTGTGGCATCATAGCTCTTAAACGGGTGGACCGATTTGGATGCGGTTTTTTATTTGAAAGCGGGTTTCTTGGCGATGGTTCTTAAACATGTTTCATCAAAACTGGTTCATCCGTTTCAAAGTTATTAGTACCGTAAACTGGGGTTACTTTGAAATGCGGGGCTACTTTAGAAAACAGTTTTTTACGCCGTGTCCTTATTTTTTTAGACCATCTGTGGCAGTGAAATAACTACCTTGATAAATTACCTAACTTTTTACGTCATTTGCTCAATCGAGCTATGAATGTTTGCGTTTTTATAACCGTTTTAAATCTATCATAGTAGCCCCAAAATTTCCTAAAGTAACCCCCTGTTTACCGGTATTTAAATTTAAGACCTGCTATATCGGACCGTATGAAATCGGATGCTGGACAGTAAAATTCCTTGTAGTGCACAAGCGCCCGTAATCTACTAGTAGAGTCATATATTTCACACGAAATACAAACTGAAACATGGATGCACAGAAAAACTCAGAAAAAGAGACCAGCGCTGGGAATCGAACCCAGGTCCTCAGCATTCCGTACTGCGTGCTAAACCCCTACACCACCACTGGTAAAGAGTTTAGGCACAAATTTCTCCTATACATCCATCTTAGCTTTTAGTCACTTAAGCAGCGACACTAGCGACATCTATGTTAGCTCTCATCGAGAGACCTCAACTCAACACTACTTCGGAACTTACTAACCGCTCACCAAGACTAAGAGATGTCTCTAGAGATGTGTGCTGGTCTCTTTTTCCGAGTTTTTCTGTGCATACATGTTTCAGTTTGTATTTCGAGTGAAATATATGGATTTTACGGGATGACCGTAAAAGTAACAAATTTGGAGTTGAAAATATAAAAATACAAAAAGACTCCAAAAAAAAACCACTCTTAAGAGTCACTAATAAAGTTTAATTGACGGTTCTAGGAGGCAGAACAGCGGAGATTAGACGAGCAACGCAGCAAACTGCGCAAAGCACAGCGCCACTCATACCACCAGGACATGCCGGCATCTACGCTCCTCAACATGCACCACATCAGCTCCAGGTAAGCAACAGTTCATCTTTGAAGACTAGATTTTTTGATGAGAATCAATTACCACCGCCCTTGGGCACCAGCAACACTAAGGTTGTCACAGGTGCGTTGCCGCCCCTTTGAGTGATAGATAGGCTCGTTTTTAAAGATCCCAAGCTGTTTCGCTCCGGGAACGCTGTCTCAGGAAGCTGGTACGGAACCACACTCTATTATTGCTAATCCAAAAATAGGTAATGACTACCAACATTTTTACCACATTTTATTTTAAAAATGTCATGCAAATATTTAACATTCCTGTTATTCTATTAAAGTAAATTACTAGAGTATATATCCATCATGTTCAATTCAATTTTCCCTGGTGAAAACAATCCACAAAATATACTTTATTTATTGGTATAAATTAATCAAAACAATTAAGAAAAAATAACAAAGAATAAAACTTAACTATAAACTAAATATTACTAGAGTAAATCATTATTTAATAAATAAATAACTCATGAAGTTTGGGCTAGTAATAGTAGTGACGACCGGATAGCCTAGTTATTAGAGAACCTGACTACGAAGCTTGAGGTTCGATTCCCGGTCGGGGCAGATATTTGTGTGAAAAATACGAATGTTTGTGCTCTAGTCTTGGGTGTTTGGTGTTGGATGTATTTAAGTATGTATTTATCTATGTAAGTAAGTTTATCCGTTGTTTAGTACCCATAGTACAAGCTTTGCTTAGTTTGGTACTAGGTCAATTTGTGTGAATTGTCCCGTGATATTTATTTTATTTATTTAATACACGTATAGAAGGAGATTAAACTTTAGATAGCTGGAAAAGTCCAAATTCAACATTCCAACTCTATTGACATTTGATATTTGCCATGAAAATTCTGCTCTCTGAACATTACCAAAAAGAATACATCGCAAAAAACTTGGCAGAAAGTCATCCAAAGAATTGAAGTACTCATCAGCTAATTTCATTTTTCAGCCAACAACACCTTCCTCAAGAATACAAGCGTCTCATGCGACCCGACACTATCCCGCCACCAGTCCGTCCCGAACCGCCTCTCAGGACCTCATCTGAGTTCAGAACGGAGCAGAGGACACAGATCTCACCCAAGGACAAGAGGATAGAGTTGGAGAAGAACAGAGACCCGAGGGAAGATAAGTTGCTGAGTGTGAGCGGGAGGCGGAAGTGCTCGCATTGCGGGGAGGAGTTAGGTATGTCGTTATTTTTTTGAGATATCTTTGAACTGAGAGCTGACACTTTGGTAAAAGAAAAACCGGCCAAGTGCGAGTCGGACTCGCGTACGAAGGGTTCCGTACCAGTAGCTATAAAAAAATGCGGTTTACGATTTATGTCGTATTAAAAATAACTACTGACTAGATCTCGTTCAAACCAATTTTCGGTGGAAGTTTACATGGTAATGTACATCATATATTTTTTTTACTTTTATCATTCTCATATTTTAGAAGTAACGGGGGGGGGGGGGGGCACAAATTTTACCACTTTGGAAGTGTCTCTCGCGCAAACTATTCAGTTTAGCAAAAAATGATATTAGAAACCTCAATATCATTTTTGAAGACCCTATCCATAGATACCCAACAAGTATGGGTTTGATGAAAAAAAAATTTTCGAGTTTCAGTTCTAAGTATGGGGAACCCCCAAAATTTATTGTTTTTTTTTTCTATTTTTGTGTTAAAATCTTAATGCGATTCACAGAATACATCTACTTACCAAGTTTCAACAGCATAGTTCTTATAGTTTCGGAAAATGTGGCTGTGACATACGGACGGACAGATAGACAGACATGACGAATCCATAAGGGTTCCGTTTTTTGCCATTTGGCTACGGAACCCTAAAAATGAAAAATTTATTGTTAGAAAGTAAATAAGTAACAAGAAGGTAAGGTTTGTAAAGTATATGCGCCTTGCAGCTACGGCAGAAGGCGTGGAGGCTTAGTGGTTTGACCGATGGTTTCTCAAGCAGAGGGTCTTGAGTTCGGGCCCGTAATCGCACCTCTGAGTTTTTCGAAATATGAATATGAAATATACCATGGGCTTTAGGGTGAAGGAAACCATCGTGATGAAACCTGCACATACCTCCGAAGAAACTCAATGGTGTGCGTGAAAATACCAATCCGCATTGGGCCTGCGTGGTAACTACGACCCAAGCCCTCTCATTCTGAAAAAATGCATGTACCCTGCAGTGGGGCATACAGTCAACGTCATAATTAAGTGATCACTTTTGTACCTTATCGCTTTCAGCCGTTATATAATTTCGTATGGTTTGTCAAACATGACGTTAAAGTGACAAAGTACAAAAGTGATCACTTATTTCTGACGTTGACCCTACATAGGCTGAGATGTTGATGATGGTGATGATGATGATGAAATTCAGTTGGTTCCTATGCGTCACATGAGCGAAGCTGCGGTAAAAGGCTAGTTTAAATATAAAACATGTGGCTGTAACTTAAAAATTTCTTGCAGGTCGCGGCGCCGCCATGATAATCGAGTCCCTATCGCTGTGCTACCACGTGTGGTGTTTCACGTGCGCAGTTTGCGGCGCGGCGCTGGGCGACGGCCGCGCCGGCGCTGACGTGCGCGTGCGCGCGCGCCGCTTGCACTGCCACCACTGCTACTCCGGCGACGACGGGAGAAAATACAGCTGTGTTTAGAACATTTGACAACTTTGACGGCAGCTTCCATTATGCCGCTCATAGTGGGAGCGATGGGAGGTGCAACTGTGTTTAGAACAAGAACATTTGACAATTTTGATGACTGGTTTCATTATGCCACTTATAGTGGGAGTGATGGGAGGTACCGCTGAGTTTATAAAAAGAACATTTGATGAATTTGACGACAACTTCCATTATGCCACTCATAGTGGAAGCGACGGGAGGACTACAGCGCTGTGTTTAGAACAAGAACATTTGACAACTTTGACGACAGCTCCCATTATGCCGCTCGTAGTGGGAGCGATGGGAGGTACAGGTGCGTTTGGACTCTTAAACACATATTTGATCCTTTTGACGACAGTGTTTTTGATGGAATTCATGGTGGATGTGATGGGAAGTATAGCTGCATTTAGATGGCGCTTACACTTTTGATAGTTTTGACGACAGTTTCCACGATGCCACTCAATGTAGGAGAAATGTGAGGAAGTAAATTTGCATGTGAAATTTTACTATGTTTTTTGAATTTTGGCAATTTTGATGACTAGTTCCACGTTACTGGTGAGCGCCAAAACAGACTTTTTGCAATATATCCAAGAGACGCCAAATAAAGTACAGTTCATATAAATCCAATCTTTGGGCTAACAACTCTGAGAACTGTATAGAGTAAATTAAAGGATGGAGATATAAAGTTCCAATATTACTTTAGATCTCTCATATTTTAGAAAGAGCAATGAAATTCCCTTTCGAAATATAAAATGTACCTGAGCTTGTGCTTATGTATTCGATGGTTTGTTTGCTAATGTTACGTGATTGCGAAGTTTACTTGAACCTATTTCAAAGTGAGGTATTGCAACTAGAAATTTTAGTCAAACCATGTCGAAACAAATTGCTATGGAACTGTCATGACAGTTGCCCCCTTGGCACAGCGCCGTAGGCTTCTATGGCCTCTCGCTGTTTGTCTGTTTGCACACTCAACTCCAAAACGTCTCTGCGACTCAGCTAGCTTCTGAGTCCGCTATGCACGCTTTTGTATATTTATTTATATATCCGTAGTACATATTCCACTTAGGTTTGGTTTGCTATAATCATAGGAAACTCGCCTAGTGATGAAGTAACGGATTATAATTGTGTGACTTGAATAAATTAGGTGCGTGTCTTGTGAAAAGTGACATAACTCATGTAATTTCGTTTTAATCTGTATTTAGAATACGTTAAAATTCGACTTGTGTCATTTTGCACAGAATTCGCGCTTGCAAAGTTAGATACGTCAAAGTGATTTATATTTCTAATTCGATAGTTGATCTAGATAAGAGACCAATCTACAAAAGTATAATAAGTTTTTGTGTTCATCGATGTTGAAGCTGGTGTCCACCGCTTTATAAGTATTGCTTTGAGCGATTAAGCGTGTATTTGTAATGGACGCTAGTTTTAAGTCATTGCACGTTCTCGTTTCTGACTTTTTGTGCCATGTCAAGTTTTGTTTCGTTTATCAATTGCAAAGTACATAACACGGTTAGTAATAATCGACTTATAGAGGCGGAAAAAACACAGGGAATTTGTATTTCCCTATAAAAATATTGCATTAAAAGTACAACGCCATCTAGACGAAGTTGTGTAAAACTGTTGACGTTTTATAGCGCCATCTACAGATCATAGACATAACTACGATCTAAAAGAGAAAAGAGGATACTTTTTCGTTTTTTCCGTCTATACTTTTTAAATAATCTTACAGAACAGATTTATTATAAGTAGTTTGCACATATTATATAGAGTTATTTCATTTTAATGGACATAATTGTTAAAAGGAATAACAAAGTAAATTGTAATATTTTGTAAATAGTTTTTAATTTATGTCGTAGCTTATGTTACTGGTTAGCTTTAATAGTTAGTATTTTAGTTTAGTACAGACATTTAATCCAAATATGTGTATCATTTAATAATTTTGTATATAAAAATACATATTAATTATTTTGTATTCTTTATCACAAATAGTAATCAGAAACTGACAACTTTACGATATAATAAATCATTTAAATCTCTTGAGTTTTCTGGTTGAAGAATAACACAGTAATTTTGTTCTACTTTCATTTGAATTTGGCCTCTAGTATTGGTCTGGTTATAGACTTTTTCTTTAGTATTGTGTATTATTTGAACACTTATGTACATTGGTGAGGAAATCCAAACTTTGTAACAATAAATATTACAGTTTTAATATTTGACTTTCCTTTGAAATGTTACCCAAAGATTTGGTAGTCATGAGAGGCAGGCAGGTACTATTTCGTCCTGCTTATCGTCAAACCTTCATCTTCTTCATTTCAGCCGTAGGACGTCCACTGCTGGACTTAGGCCTCCCTCATTGATACCCAATCATTACGGTTGGAAGCGGCTTGCATCCACCCCGAACCAGCTACCTTTACCAAATCGTCCGTTCATCTCGTTGGTGGACGTCCACGCTGCGCTTGCCAGTCCGTGGTCTCCATTCGAGAACATTTCGGCCCCAACGTCCATCTGTTCTGCGTGCTATATAGCCTGCCCATTGCCATTTCAACGAGCTAATCCGTCATCAAACCTTACAATACAAAATTCGATTTTCAAACTAGGTATCGTGTCGTTCCGTACGCGCTTATAATATTAAACAGAAGAGTGCAAGTAACTGCACCATACGAACTTCGAGTTTCATAGCCCCCCTGTAACCAGAGGTCTTATTGTCCAACGCACTCGTAATCACAATCATTTTCACCACTTCTTTCTGTAACATGGTATAGTATGAGGTTAGAGAGAGATGGTGAAGGTGATCGCAAGCGCCCGCCGCGCCCGCGCCTTAGACCATATGGCTTCATGTGTCCAATATATGCGTCAGTTTTTATTTTGTTGTCTGTTTTGACTTTTTTTTTATTTGGAAAATTTTATGTGATTCTGTTCAGAATCACGAGCTTTTTTGATCCTACCAAGAGAAAAAAAGTGTTATAAAATTTCCATATAATTTTCAATTCTTCCATTTACTAGTTACGGTCATATTCTATGAAAAGTGGTAATTCAACCAAAAAAAACTCGGGCCACTTGTTCTCCTAGTAGGATCGAAAAGCTTTTGAATTAAAAAATTAAAAAAATATGAAAATATATTTATTGCTTATTAAAAATACAACTCAGTAGGTGAGGGACCTCCTAGTAGGTATGCGAGATACCTGTGACAGGAGACCCCGATCCTAATTAAACTGCAACTATTACAATAAACTTTATAATAGGTAAAAATAAGTAAGTTATAAAATTTAAATTTAAATTCTTAAATATTTTCAACTCAAACTTCAGAATAAGTAATTAAATAATAAATGTTGACTGTTTCTGAACACGTAAAATTTTCCAAATCAAAAAAAATCGAAACTGACAACAAAATAAAAATTGGACACATATTTGAAAAATGTTTTTGATAAAAAAAGTGTTAAACAGACGTATTACTAATAAAAACAAAAACGTTTAAATGACTTTTCAGTACAAAAGAAGTGTTTTATTTAAACATTAAGTTATGGATATTACACATTCCGAGAAAAATTTGTAAATTTGTTAGTAGTTACCTAGGTATATAGATACGTATACCTAATAGGTGCACTGGCTATAATTCCCTATTCGTTGAAAAGATTTTTTCACTGAACTTCTACAGTGGTTCGCTTCTTCATCAAAAACGGCACTTCAAAGAACTTCGCGTTTTCAAACAGTGTTTCTGCATCTTTGAACGTTTGGGGCATTTCCTTGCCCGCTGTTTCCGGCAGCCCTAAGATAACCAAAGCACCAAAGCCAGCTAGACAACCAACAATGACTAGCGGCAGCCAGGAGTAATAGGTCTCTAGGTACACTACCATGGGGGATATAACCGTTGCCACGTAGCCACATGTGTGGATTATAGACATCGCTGTAGCTCTCACTCCGGTCGGGAACATCTCAGCGCCCCACTGCCAACCAATGTTTATATTCATGTTAACAGAATACCTAGCTAGTACGGCACAGATAACTGACCCAACTCCACCACCGAGCAATGTCACTAGCACACTAAACACACTCACAACTGCAAATGTCACCACCGACAACCACTTGCGACCAGTCAAATCCAACACCAACGAAACAGTACCCAGCGAAAAGAATTCCGTGATCGAAACAATTGAAAACGACGTGAATAAATCGTAATTTAACTGACCGAGACTTCTCACTAAGGCGTCAAACGCAAGGTTGCAGCAAATGTATGCTAAGCACAAGCAGAAGAACATTTTTCTTAGCACCGGTCTCTTTAATACATCCATGATACTAGATTTCGGTTCTGCCTTCTGTTTCGAAAGGCAATCTCTATATTGCTCGATGAGTTGAGGTGGTACTTCCTTCCTATTCACTTGCCCAATCCGCTGCACCTGTTTAATGGCTTGGTCAGCTCGACCAACAGAAATCAACCACATAGCACTTTCAGGCATGAGAAAAGGGGCAAAAACCGTTAAACTCATAGGTATACAAGTGACTAAAGACAACAACTTCCAATCGTTGCATGCAAGAGCGATCCACGGTAGCGAGCACACTCCCGCAGTATAAAAGAGGGCAAAAGGCAGATTTGCTAGGAGGGTTCTGTATTTGGGTGCAACGTACTCCAATATAAGAAGGTACGCCATCATCATTGAGTTGTCCCAAGACATCCCCATGATGAATCTGCAGACAGCGAATTGGGTGAAATCCTTTGCGAAGATGCTAGCTATGCCGCCAATGGCTCCAATTACATTGCTGGCGGCAGCGCCAGGAAGTCTGCCGAAGCGGTCAGCAATCCATCCCATGATGAATCCACCGGCGATGGAACCAACGAAGAAAATGGACTGGGCAGTGGCTTGGTAGCTATCCTTGTCGCAAACCCATCCAAGTTCACTTGCGATTGTTCGATAAGGTATCTCACTATTGTTGAACTCCCAGCCAAATCTGCAAGGTTCTGTCTGCCAGGTAGGATCTGGTACAGTCCGTCCGGATGCCAACACTTCACTCCAATTGGCAACGTAAGCACTGCACCGCGAATATCCAAATTTCGAATTGGCCTCTGGTGGAATGGCCAACGTCCTCCTTTGAATCTCAGTTAAGTTTCGTAGCTCTGGAACGTTACACCAATGGTTAGGTGACACTTCAGTTATGAACATTTGGTCGAAATACGAGAAAACTGTGAATAAATAGAACGGGAACGAAGATATAAATAGTACCATCTGATATAGGCCGAATTCACCAGCCGATGCTAGCAGGTCATCGTAAGATACCTCTTCTGTATCGTCCGTGTTCTCAAAATTACTGTTAAATTTCGTTCTCTCATGGTTTTCAGGTTCTTCCATATTCTTTTTAATTATCTTTATATCCGACACACGCCTGCCAGCTGTCACTTTGGAAAGATTTGTCCGAGACAGTAAAGTATTTATAGTTGTTAAGACATTGTAACTGCCTAATTCCCAAAGATAAGACGTA
This sequence comes from Archips xylosteana, assembly GCA_947563465.1. Classification (NCBI taxonomy): domain Eukaryota; kingdom Metazoa; phylum Arthropoda; class Insecta; order Lepidoptera; family Tortricidae; genus Archips; species Archips xylosteana. The sequence continues at coordinate 16,943,902 of OX387364.1, forward strand.
CAATTACTCGGTTATCTGGAAGGCACAACATTGTTTGTGTCAAGTCGGCTGAGGAATCCATTAAAAATAATATAAATGTTCCATTTATTACATAGTATACCTTGTAATTATAGGTGTTTGTCAACATAAAGTAAGTATTTAATTTTTAACAAAAGCTAAGTGTTTGCTGATTGTATTTTTGTATATTGCACACAAGCTTTTGTCCGCGCAGAAGTCAAATTTCATTTTTTTCATTGAATAAAGCAAAAATTCTACAAAGCTATATCTAAAAAAACATACTTTGGAGTTAACAAAAAACTTAATAAAAAAGAAAAAAAAAATTTAATCTGAAACCTAATAAAAATAGTAGGTAGGTATAATAAACTTGAAATCGTCTGTTTAATTTTAAACTAAATTGTTTAATTGCTGTCTTAAGTTTATTACAAAGCATTGTGAAGTACTTAATTAGTGTAAACAGATTTTTTTTAGCGTTCCGTGCTTAAGGAAAGAAAAGAAAAAAAAAAAGAAAAAAAAAAGAAACCTTTCATTCTGAGAGGAGGCCTGTGCCCTGCAGTGGGACGTGTATAGGCTGGGATGGGATGACGGTGCTCTATTCTTGCTTAAACTTTATCCCAGGACAACACATTAACACATTACAGGGATTTTAAGTATCCTATGAGCCTATGACTCGATCCAGTTTTTTTTTTATTTGGTTGCTAAGTCCTTATTTCAGCTGCGGGGTTCCATTATAGATCTACCCGTCGTAAGCGTTCATTTCATCGACATCTTGTAGATGAATGGCAGTCTTCGACGGTGCGATTTAAGCGGTCTTTTTTGCCACGAACTTGCAAAATCTGGAACGCCGAAGTTATCCCGCTGGGGTTTTCCCATCGAGTTACGAGAACTAAAGTCACGGACATAGCTCGAAGAATCGCTAGACTTAAGTGGCAGTGGGCAGGGCACATCGCCCGTAGAACTGACGGCCGATGGGGCCGAAAGGTTCTCGAGTGGCGTCCGCGGACCGGAAGACGCAGTGTAGGTAGGCCTCCAACAAGATGGAGCGACGACCTGGTGAAGGTAGCGGGAACGCATTGGATGCGGATGGCGCAGGGCCGATCTGTTTGGCGAGCCTTGGGGGAGGCCTATGTTCAGCAGTGGACGTCTTTCGGCTGAAATGATGATGATGATGATTTAATATTTAATTTACCAATTAAATATTCATTAATAATAAGCTTTTTTTACTAAATAGTTGTTTAAGGCTTGCTTAAATTCTTGAATACTTTCTTTGTCTCTAAGGTTGCTTGGAAGTTTGTTGAAAATTCTTGGGCCAATCCAATAATGCCCTTAGATAAAAGTGCCATTTTTAAAGGGGTTCCTTTGCACATATAATATTAACATGTGTCAATAGCAGCCCTTAGATAAAACTACTAAGGCTATCACGGTTTTATTTACTGAATGACGAGAATAACAAGATGATTTAATGCATGATAAGAAGCTATAAACTCGGATGCTAATGATGTTCTTCCTTGATGTTTCTTACACAATAAGCATAATAAATACACTTAGTAGAGAAGCCGCACAAGAAACGACCTTTACCCATCTGTTAATATAATTTATAATCTTCTAAGTCTAATATATAAAAATCTCGTATCACGGTGTTTGTTATCGAACTCCTCCGAAATTTTTAGACCCTGCGCAGACAGTGAGCGTTCTGGAGTTCCGAGTTCCGCTTTCAGAGTTCTTTCGGATGTATTGAGTCCCTTATGATAACACACACAGCAGGCGACTAGAACTCTAGAGCGGTCAAAACACAGAACACAGAACTCGGAACTCCAGAGCGCTCTCTGTCTGCGCGGGCCCTTCTGGAGAGGGTTATGCTCGGACTGTCTCTGCCGGATCGCATTAGAAAACTTAAAATCCGCGCAAGAACTAAAGTCACCGACATAGCTCGAAGAATCGCAAGACTCAAGTGGCAGTGGGCAGGGCACATCGCTCGTAGAACTGATGGCCGATGGGGCCGAAAGGTTCTCGAGTGGCGTCCACGGACCAACAGACGAAGTATTGGTATTTAAGATGAAGCGACGACCTGGTCAAGGTTGCGGGAAGGTGTTGGATGCGGGATGCGGATGACGCAGGACCGATCTGTTCGGCGAGCCTTGGGGGAGGCCCATGTTCAGCAGAAATAATGAAAAAAATAGTAAAGGGTGCACTTTTTATTGATAATGTCCCAATATGTCTCTGCGACGTAACGCCTGATTCAATCAATAGGGATGTTGACGCCATTAAAAAAATAATTCGAAGACACGACTCCAGTAAAAAAAAAGCTTTATTTTGTTGAATTATGTTTATCTATGGTTCCGCAAATGTCAACCTTGTCCTTCCTCTTCCGTTCCAAGATGGCTCTAGGGATAGCTTAGCGTTTTAGTGAATTATAACATTAAAATAGTTTTACAAGTGAATACTCTAATATTCAGTAACCCCAAGTTCTCACATGTTATGGGCCGCTGACGCCTTAATAGTTTAGCTAGAAATTAGCCAGTTTAGTTGATCGAGCCTTGCGCATTTCCAGACACACAATGGCGACCACGCCGGCAAGTTTTCCTCAATTAAAAGCCCAAACATTAGGAAATTGGCTCTTCAGAATGCAATGTTTATTAGAGGAAAGAGGCTTAAAAGAAATCACGGAAGCTGAAAAGGTAGAAGAGAATCAAAATAACTTGGATGCGAGAGCAAGGAGCTTAGTAGTACAATGTCTAACGGACCGACATTTAAATCTAATAAAAGATTGTAAAACATCGAAAGAGACGCTTACCACTTTAAGAGCTACGTTTTAAAGGAAAAGTGTTATCTCGAAAATAACTCTTCGCAGGAAGCTTTTAATTTTAAAACAAGATGGCAGCCTGGAGGAATATTTTGAGAAATTTGAAAACCTCATTCGTGATCTTGAAGGTTCGGATGAGAAGATAGCAGAATGTGATAAAGTCTGCTGCTACCTCTTAACAGGGTTACGAGAAGAGTATAATCATATCATTACCGCAATCGAAACGGTCAATGAAGACCTATCCTTAAAATTTGTCCGGTGCAAATTACTGGACCAAGAGGTCAGGAAGTCCCAGGAATCATCGAGTGACAAAGGTGAAACTTCCTTCGTAAGCAACATGTTACTTGTTTCAAATGCAATAGAAAGGGCCACAAGTCCTATGAATGCCGGATGGTGAGTAGAGGCCGAGGTCGGGGTTTCAGGAGTCCCAGAGGCAGAGGTAGAACAGCTCATCCTGCACAAGAGGAGAGCATGCCACTGTTTATAGCATCGGAGCAGGCACTAGCTGCCAAAGATATGATCAACACTATCTCTTTTATTGTTGACTCCGTTGCCACTCAGCATTTTATACAAGAGCACAGTACAGAAAATACATCACAGATGTAGAAAACTTGCCAGAAAAATTAAATGTAAAAATAGCAAATGGACACACCCGGACCGCTACACAGAAGGGAATTTTAGTGGCCTCTTACAATAATAAGAAGATTAAAATAGAAGTTGTAATACTACCTGGTCTGAGTAGGTATAGTCGGGGTAAGAAAAGGTTCGTCACTTTTCGACCTTAACTCGTTGACATAGAGTCGAAAACCTTTTCTTACCCCGACTATACTAACTTACTATCGGTTAGTAAATTAGTGGAAAGAAAAATCGAAATAATTTTTAGAAAAGGTATCCTAGTAATAAAACACTAAGATGAAACTTATTATGGAGTGAAAAAGGGTCAGCTATACAGGGTTATTTTTAATTCACTGACATCCTCTTAACCCTGAATTCCTATCACCCAAACAAATGTTTTTTGTTTTACGACTTTTTAAAATGAAGCACTTTTTTTCCCATACAAATACACAGAGTATCGTAAAAATAAGAGGAAATCTCAAATTTTCAAAACGTTATTACACCAAAAATATTATGTTATGACAAAAGCCGTAAAACAAAAAACATTTGTTTAAGTGGTAGGAGTTTAGGGTTAAAAGGATGCTAGTGAATTACAAATAACCCTGTATACACTTGATGTAAAAATATATATTGAACAAGATGCACATTCATATCAGCTGACAGAAAATAACATAAATTTATGGCATCAAAGATTTGGCCATATGTGTAGAAAGAATTTGGCTATATTAGGATTGCCATTTAGTAAAGAACCTTGTGAGCCATGTATGAAAAATAAAGCAACAAGATTGCCATTCAAGAGACTACAGAGACCAAGATCTAATAAAATTGGCGAATTGATACATACAGATATAGCAGGTCCAACTAGAGTGCCTACTACAGAAGGCTGTTATTTTCAAGTAATAATTGATGATTACAGCCACTTCACACAGACATATTTGTTGAAAAATAAATCTGAAGCAACAGAACAGCTAATATCATACATAAAGGAAATGGAAAGACAAATGGAAGTGAAAGTCAAAAGAGTCAGATGTGATAATGGTGGTGAGTTTCTAGCAAAGTCATTAAAAGATTTTTGCACAGACAAAGGAATCCAGATGGAGTATACCCAAAAGTACAGTCCACAACAAAATGGCAAGGCCGAAAAAATGAATAGAACAATTTATGACAAGGCAAGAACTATGTTAGCCCTGAAATCGAGATTAATTTTCGATTAACTGTAAAATTAAGATTTTTGTTGGTTTAAAAGAAATACTTAAACAGTTGAGTTGGCGAACAAGTGACGTCATAAGTTGCTATTGCCATTCAAACTCTATGGGAGAATCGTGTTTTGACAGCTCATAACATGTACGTCAGTTGATTGGTGGTGGCAACATCTCTATTAAGAAAGTCACCTTAGGCACTTGGGTCACCCTGGCGTACACGTGTCTGGTGGCCTCGACCGTTGCTGATGATGGACTTCGGCCACCATTGTGCCTCGTTCCCACGCCCTCGCCCATTGATGGCCATTGATCCGGCACGCTGGATTCGATATGCCACCGCGACTGAATGAGATGATGCCATCCGGCAGGCCTCACTTCCTTGTCACAACCGAATTAATTTGATTTACATGCATCACCATCAACCTCGTGTGGTGTTAGGCTTAGAAACCTCGCCATTTCTTCCATGGATGTCGTAAGAAGCGATTAAGGACATAGGTTAAGGTATATTGTAAACCCTGCCCACCCCCTTTGGGAATACAAGCGTGATTTTATGTATGTATGTAATGTATGTTCAGCCGAAAGATGTCCACTGCTGAAAATATGTAAGTTCACCAACACGTCCAACATCACACATACATAAGCACTTCTCTACCGCTCTCGTTGTTGGGAAAGCCTGGTACCGATTTTATCGTTGAGTTTTGGGATATCCGTATTAATATATATGGGACATCAGTCGATGTTCAAAGTATGCGTCAATGGGCCTTCGTTTTGAATCAATAGTCCCGAAGAGATTCCCTTAAGTAGGTACTTAGGGGTGTTCAACAAAACTAACCCGACCATACAACTAAGGAGTGGAATTCCCTACCTGCGACTGTGTTCCATGAACACTACAATCTAGTCGTTTTCAAGTCTAGGGTGACTGAGCATTTACTAGGTAAGCGTGCTCCATCTTAGGCCTCATCTTCGCTTTCCATCAGGCGTGATTGCGGTCAAACGCAAGCCTAATAGTAGGTATAATAAAAACATACTCTGGAATCATCATTATCTCAGCCTATTTACGCCCCACTGCAGGGCACAGGTCTTCTCTCAGAATAGGGCTTGGGCTGTAGTTCCCACGCGGGCCAAGTGCGTATTGGAAACTTCACACACACATTGAATTTCTTCTCAGGTGTATGCTAAAATATCACGGGTTAATTGTAAATTACCTTGTAATCTGTGACAGGATCAAGATAGAGTCAATTATAAACGAGCCGGTGCACCGGAACTAACTGTGCGCCACTTAACCTATCAGCTAATCCCGCGCAACGTGTGTCGACACGTGATTTCTTAGAAAAACAAGAGGTAAAAACAAAACAACTGTAAGGGAACGTATTTTCAAGTATTCATCAAGGATAAGAAAGACGTGCTGAACATATGTAGGCCTCCCTCAAGGTTCACCAAACAGACCGGTCGTTTTTTTTTATTGTGCGGAAAATGCGCCTTATGCAATCGCCTCTGTTTGGGGAAACAGAGGGTATGTGGGGCTCTCCCACAAGGGGCCTACCCACTAAAAACCGCACGGATTCCCTCGTTGCCATTGTGAACGCCACGGGAGCATGAAGAGACCCACAGCTAAGCTACCTATGTATAATGTGACCATACGTCCCGTTTTGAACGGGACTGTCCCGCTCTCAGGTACTCTGTCCCGTTGTCCCGGAAAACAAGTTGGGGGACATGAAAATGTCCCGTTTTCATAACATTTAAAATAACCACACGTAAGCGCTAGTCGAACACGTATTTTCTGCGATAAAGAAGTTGTGGACAGAAAAGAAAACTCAATTACGTAGATGTCTATATGTATATTTGAAGTATGTTAACAGTAATTGTTAAAGATAACATTTCAAAAATCTTGCCAAAAGTTACCTAGTTAGTTAAGTTGGAAATGCGAGTGTGTATGTGTTTGGCTTTTTTTTTTTAATTTGTTATTTTCCATATATATTTTTTTGTTTTTTAAATAAAATACTAGCAGTTGGAAATTGTCACCCAATACTGAAGTACATACTTATATTTGCCCATCGGAAAAAATACGAAATTGGGTGTGGTAAGACGTTTGTTATTGTAATAAAGTTTAATTTTGCCCAAAATATTCTTAAAAATTCGTTGTCCCGTTTCAAAGTGACAAAAAAATGGTCACGTTACCTATGTAGCATGTAGTATGTATGTTCGTGGAAGATCCACGCATCCGGAGTACGCATCTTTCATTACAAAAAAAAAACATTATCATCATCAGCCACTGCTGGACATAGGCCTCTCCCATGGCACGCCACTGAGCACGATCCTCGGCCACTCTCATCACTTGCCAGCCGCCTTGCGAAGATCATCGCTCCACCGAGTCTGAGGACGTCCTACGCTACGTTTGCCGATCCGTGGTCTCCACTCAAGAACTCAAAAAACATAGCTTAGTTGACCCCGTTTCCCCCATAGCTATGCTATGTGGACCAACGAATTGATGGACATCAAACGCATCTATCCTCCTAAGTCCTGGCGTACCTATTTTATAAAGAACAAATCATCAGTAAGAATAAGGGCCGAATTTACTATATAAAGTACAAATTATTCAATGATAAAGAACTTTAAAGACGCTTAAATAAGTTCTAAAATTACAAAACGTATGACTCTTATCTAGGTCTTAAGTTCTACATCGATTAGAAAAGGCCAGGACTCAGGAGGATATAGCAATGTAGCATAGCCCATCGCTGGTGGAAATGGACCCTACGGCTTTGCAATGTAATGCAGCACGTTATCTTTTGCAGTTCTAAACTGGGCTTTAGGAGCGTTAATCAGTTAGAATCCGCCATTTCGATCCAGTTTGCACTGAGCGGAGATTAGATGAGTCATCCGCAATTGAAACCAGTTTTTCAATGAAGTTCTTGACAATGTCGGAGGCCATGAGGTTAATAATTGCTGGTTTATTATGCAGTAGGCAATGTCACCGGTATAGTTTTAGCTGTAGCAGAGTAGGTACTGCGGCATGCAGATGAGCGGGGAGCGTCAGCAGGCGAAAACTAAAAAGGCCAAGATAGTGCGATATGGCTTCTTGTATTCAGGGCATAATGAAATCGGACAATAGCAGGATTACATTTGATAGCTTAAATCCATCACAATTATAAACTACCTACTTGCCCGCAACTCCGTCCGCGTGGAACCAATTAGCAATTTGGGTAACTTATTTTTTTATCCAATTTGCTTTTTCATCAATTATGGCTCTCCTTAGTTCCTCGATATAAAAAAAATTACCCACCCCCGCGCCCCCGTACTCCCAAGTCAAGCGTGCCTATAGAAGTTTAACTTCAAAAACCCCCGATTTTGAAACATTCTTCCGCTCCGCTCCACTCCTATTAGTGTTAGCGTAATAATATATAGCCTATAGCCTTTCTCGATAAATGGGCTATCTAACACTGAAAGAATTTTTCAAATCGGAGCAGTAGTTCCTGAGATTAGCGCGTTCAACCAAACAAACAAACTCTTCAGCTTTATAATATTATAGTATCGATGTAACATGGAAGGAAAAATAGAAGGAAGACGAGGCAGAGGAAGGCCAAGATTGACCTATTTTAACCAGGTGAAGGAGAAAGTGGGTGTCGTGTCGTATCAGTAAGTCAAACGGCTGGCCGAAGACCGCGCGGAGTGGCGGTTACTCCACCGACAAGAGCATAGCTCTTAAATTTAAGAAGAAGAAGATGTAACATGGATGGGGCCGCGCGTCTCCGCCCCGTCTCTTCTGTCTGCTTTGGATCTCGACGCTTCTATACATTTAGTATGAAAACTGATTCAAGGGGCGCCGCGACTGCGACGCGCCCCCGTCCCACGTCTCTTCTGCGTGGCTTGCGTCTGCATCCACAATGCTGTAAGGCTTAACATTCATTAAATTAACATTAGTTAGGGTCCACTCGCGTAGCTCTTGAACCTAAGACATGAAGCAAGCGAGCATACATGTGGTAAACACGTTTTTAGGGTTCCGTAGTCAACTAGGAACCCTTATAGTTTCGCCATGTCTGTCCGTCTGTCTGTCTGTCTGTCTGTCTGTCTGTCCGTCCGCGGCTAAGCTCAGAGACTGTTAGTACAAGAAAGCTGTAATTTGGCATGAATATATATAACAGTCACGCCGACAAAGTGATTAAATAAAAAAGACTAAAAAAATTTTTTTTAGGGTACCTCCCATAGACGTAAAGTGGGGGTGATTTTTTTTTCTCGACTAACCCTATAGTGTGGGGTATCATTGGATAGGTATTTGAAAATAAACAGGGGTTTTCTAAAATAATTTTTTGATAAAGTGAATATTTTCGGAGATATTCACTCCGAAAGTTCAAAATAATGTGTCCCCCTCTAACTTTTGAACCGCACGTCTAAAAAATATGAAATAAATCACGTAAATTAAACTTAATAACAACATTCTAGGAAAATTATTTTCAAATTAATCAGTTGAGCAGTTTTTAAGTTTTTGTAAAAAAATATTTCTAAACTAAGATTGTAATTTAACCGCCATTGCAAGCATTTTTTTTTCTTTAAGTACCTATAAGATCGCGCTAACAGTATCTTCTTTCAAATAAAAAAAATATATTACATCTGAAAAACAATCAACATAGATACTAGTTCTAGTAGACTGCAGATTAGATTAGTTACCCAATTTGATAGATGGCGCTGTACCGCCGACATATGCAAAACAACCACAGTATGCAAAGTACGCAAAGATTTTTTCGTACCTGCTACGGAACCCTATCTTGGGCGTGTCCGACACGCTCTTGGCCGGTTTTTTTTTATATAAGAGGGGGAAAACGAGTATGTGGGTCACCTGGTGGGAAGCAATCACCGCTGCCCATGGACAACCGCAACACGAAGGTGCGTTGCCAACTCTTTGAGAGATAGATAAGCTCATTTTATAAAAATCTCTAAGTTATTTGGTATTATAATTGACGTCTTTGAGTGTAGCAAACGTCGTAGTTTATAAAAGATATTAAACATAATTGGTGTTACGCACGGAAGTTAATTCTTCTCATTATATTGTGGAAACAATGGATTTTGTATATAAACAGGAAACATAAACATCACGGTCATATGTAAATATCGTGATTATTTTCACTAAGTAGGTATATTTCACTTGGGTGCATAATACTTATGTAGGTTCATTTATAAAACGCTCCCAAAAAGTCGCGTAAATAATAAGAGGGATCAATTTTCTTAGTAGCTTAGTGTTGGGATACATTACACTTATATTTCCCTGTGGTCATTTTTAGCTTCGCATAAAAATCGCTTAGCGCTTATATATTTTTTTGGGATGGAACAACAAATTTTTACCACCATGCGTTCCTGAGAAAAAGGACCTTGACAGACAGACAACAAACTGTTCCTATGAGGGTTCCGTTTTTCCTTTAGAGGCACAGAACTACAAATATTAATGGTTGATGGAAGCGGGTCTCTGTCATTTGTCAGAGTTTCATATGTACATATCGTTTTCCATAACTTTCATTAGGTACTCATAAAGTAATAAAACTCATTACCAGTGATCGGAATTTTGGGAGCTAAACTTTAACAAAACTTGGCAAGCGGGCATGAAACAGTGCTTACAGACATGAAAATATTAATAAACTAGGTACTGAAAATCTGAGATTTCGATATAGAGTTAAATTGAACACTAATCTGCCAATAATATTCTTATTTATCTTGGTTGTAAATTCTCCTTAATGTCAGCTTTACAAGTTTTGTTAAAGTTTAGCTCCCAAAATTCCGATCACTGCTCATTACTAACTCAGAACTTTCATTACTCATAAAGAAATAAGTACATAAACCTAACCTAACCTACTTTATTCTATAAGAAAGGTGACATTTCAAAATCCAGAAAACTGCACGCTTCTATACAGTTTATGGAAAACGTTGGTAATGGCAAGTGAAATTATGGGAAACAAAAGGAAGCAAGCAAAGCCGCGGGCAATGGCTAGTGATTTACATTACCACCGAGCGGTGCCCACGACTTGTACAATGAGACAATTGTGTCATCACAAAATTGTTAGTAAATAACAGGGAGTAAGATATGCATTGTTCGTTTTATACATTGGGCCCGTTATACACGCGCTAGATATGACCTGTCAAATTATGATCATCATTTCAGCGACAAGACGTCTACATCTGAACATAGGCCTCCTCCAAAGGTTCGCCAAACAGGCCGATCCTGCGCTCCGCATCCAACGCGTTCCCGCAACCTTAAGCAGGCAGAGGCCGCAAGGGCGTAGCTAGGATTTTTTTAAGGTGGTGGTGGGGGGAGGGGGCGCGTCGACAAACCAACATAACTATAAATTAAAAAATTTTAAACCCACAACGCAATTAGGTCTCATAAGTATAAACAGGGCTGGGCAAAATACATGCTTTGCTTTAATTAAAATACAAATTACAAAATACTATCTCGCATGTATTTAAAATACGAAATACAAAATACTTTTAAGTCGAGTATTTGAAATATAAAATACAAAATACAGTATTTCAGGTATTTTTATTTAAAATACAAAATACAAATTACAAAGTACTAAGTAGAATTAAAACGAATCCAACCCGGCATGGGCAAGCAGAGTAAAAGAAAATTACACTCTTTAAACATGAAACTACCGTGGAGGTCGTGAGACTCACTCATAGTGAAACAATACAGATTATCGTCCGAGAGCTGGCACCAATTTTTGGGTAGGTGTTTGAGGCAAGCTGAAAACTTGTCACATACTTCTCCTATTATACCCCAACACAAAACTGCAGACCTGGCTGGTGAGTAGCGGGGCTAAATTAATCCATGACTTTTTAATTTTTTTTTTGGTTCCAAAAATATATTTAGGCAATATGCAATTTATATATGTTGTAGTTTAATGTTTAAAGAATAAAAAAATAATAAGCCAGATGATTTAGTCGGGGCTTTAATATTGCCAGGCGCGTGCAAACATACTTTTCAAAAAAATATAAAAAATGTATTTGATGCAACTTGAAATTTTAATAGAGTATATTATTTATAATTAAAAAATAAGATTCTCAAAAAGACAGGTTATTTTGGTGGGACTTTCTACCTGCCAGGTGATCTAACAAATATACTCACTCGCACGGATATATCATTTTAAATCGTCTGGCTTATTTTTTTATTATTCTTTAAACAGTAAACTACAACATATAAAAATTGCATATTGCCTCAAATATATTTTTGGAACCAAAAAAAATAAAAATTAAAAATTCATAGGTTCATTTAGCCCCGCTACTCACCAGCCAGGTCTGTAGTCTTGTGTTGGGGTATAATAGGAGAAGTATGTGACAAGTTTTCAGCTTGCCTCAAACACCTACCCAAAAATTGGTGCCAGCTCTCCTACTATTACCCACGTTTCAAAACGAGTCGAGTTTAACTCGACAGTTTCGGGCTAATCCGTAACCCTTCCTCTCGGAAAAGCACGCTACGGCTGTGCCAAACGTGCACTCAAGTACGCTACGGCCTGAAATACCTATGTCGACTTAAACTAGTTTTGAGACGTGGGTAATCAGTATTATTTTACTAAAAATTACTCTCATTAAAGGAAACTAGGTACTTTTACTGATTAAAAGCAGAGTTTCCTTTCCTAAACACCAGACTTAAGTGTTATCTGCCTCTCATAGGGGAATGAATAAAGTCATGTCTACACCGGTGCGTTTTCATGTTCAATTTAAGATCGCTAAATGAAATCTAAATGTATTTTGTTAAAATGTATTTTGAAGTCATAAGTATTTGAAATACTAACTACAAAATACCTTAGCGTCAGGTATTTGAAATACGAATTACAAATTACATTTTCAGCGAGTAATTGAAATACAAATACCAAATACGTATTTGTATTTCAATTACGTAATTCAATTACAAGTAATTCAAATACTGCCCAGCCCTGAGTATAAATGTTTGAAAAGAAAGTAAATGCTCATAAACATAATGCATCTAAAATCACTTCGCAACTAACCAAAGAGCTGATAACTTTGAAGCGGCTGAACCAATTTTTACCCACGACGTAACGGTGAGAGATTATTATTATTATTATGCATTTAGGGTGAGAGATGTTTGTGTGTGCGTTTGTGCAAAGTTATGTTCCCACCTATCTTCTAAACTAATGATCCGATTTTGATGCGGTTTTCAATAACGGGTTTGTGTTTGATGAGTTCATGTTCTTAGACAGGTGTCATGGCTGTAACTCACTAGGGGGCGCCACAATATTAGTGCAAAACAATGTTGCAATATAATCAAAACGAAATGTCCGATTACAATTCTGTTTTCAGCAATGTGTGCGTGGTAGCTTAATGCATGTTCCCAAATAATAAAAATTACGTCTGTAACTCACTAGAGGGAACTTAATATTATGTGGTAGGATGTATCACACTTATTGTTTTGCGAGATCTTACCTACACATTATATAGATTATAATTCGTATATACTCTCTAAAAAGTCTGAAATAAAATTTTTGAAAAAACCCACGACGTTAATAATCTCATCGAAAAAGAAAAAAAATCTCATCGAAAAAGAATAAAATAACTCAAAACCCCCAACTTAACCCAATTATTATGTAACGAAATATTATAATAGACGTAAAAATACTTTCTAAAAAGGAGTTGATATCTCGAGAAATCGGTAATAGATATACTTAAGTACCTAAACAATGAATATCGATGTTTACAGTTTTTCCCTAACGTGTCTGTTTCTCGAAGATGTTTGGCGGTCGGGTGATCTCGGGGAACTCAGCTAGCACATCTGAGTAAGTAGAGCTGCCTACATTTACAGCTTTGACGCTAGGTTGTGATGTGAAGTTCCAGAAAAAGATACTGCTACACATAAATTAGTACTACCGTCCACCAAATTGGTGGTCCCGACGTGATCTACCACTAAATTGGTGCCTTCTGACGTTCGGATCATCGAGTTCTCGCTGAGTTGGACCTAAATCTACTTCAAAGGAGACCTAGAACCTTGGAAAACAGTCATCAACGAAGCTTTTCAACCCCGCGTCTGCAAGAAAAACCTGTTTCTACAGGTTGATGCCGGCGCCGTTTTAGCAAATTTCGTTGGATTTGTTATTCCTACGCATTCTACAAGACCAAGATACAACTAAGGCTTACTACGCCGTACGACCGGCAATAGCCCCACATGGCAACCGCCAAAGATGTACTTAGATGTAGCGATAATAATTTTACAATAATACATAACCGAGGAATATCCGTCGGGGGTTGCCTTTCCTATATGAAATTTCAACATAAATTTAATCATATTCATAAGTGTATTTTATGTCATCGATAAACATCTACAATTCTTCAATAATAGTATTCACGTCATTAGAAAAACTTTAGCTGGTTTAATGGCAGCCCCCGACGGATATTCCTCGGTTATGTATTATTGTAAAATTATTATCGCTACATCTAAGTACATCTTCGAGAAACAGACACGTTAGGGAAAAACTGTAAACATCGATATTCATTGTTTAAGTACTTAAGTATATATCTATTACCGATTTCTCGAGATATCAACTCTTAAAAGTATTTTTACGTCTATTATAATATTTCGTTACATAATAATTGGGTTAAGTTGGGGGTTTTGAGTTATTTCTTTTTCGATGAGATTTTTTTTTTTCGATGAGATTTTTAACGTCGTGGGTTTTTTCAAAATTTTTAATTTTGCTTAATTTTATTTCAGACTTTTTAGAGAGCATACACGAATTATAATCTATATAATGTGTAGGTAAGATCTCGCAAAACAATAAGTGTGATTCATCCTACCACATAATATTAAGTTCCCTCTAGTGAGTTACAGACGTAATTTTTATTATTTGGGAACATGCATTAAGCTACCACGTACACATTGCTGAAAACAGAATTGTAACCGGACATTTCGTTTTGATTATATTGCAACATTGTTTTGCACTAATATTGTGGCGTCTCCTAGTGAGTTACAGCCATGACACCTGTCTAAGAACATGAACTCATCAAACACAAACCCGTTATTGAAAACCGCATCAAAATCGGATCATTAGTTTAGAAGATAGGTGGGAACATTACTTTGCACAAACGCACACACAAACATCTCTCACCCTAATCGCATAATAATAATAACTAGCTTTTGCCCGCGACTCCGTCCGCGTGGAATTAGTAATTTGGGCAGCTTTTTTTATCCAATTTGCTTTTTCATCAATTATGGCTCTCCTTAGTTCCTCGATATAAAAAAAAATTACCCCCCGCAACCCCACCGCCCCACACCCGCGTTCACATTCACCACCGTACTCCTAAGTCAAGCGTGCCTATAGAAGTTTTACTTCAAAAACCCCCGATTTTGAAACATTCTTCCGCTCCTATTGGTGTTAGCGTGATGATATTTAACCTATAGCCTCCTCGATAAATGGGCTATCTAACACTGAAAGAATTTTTCAAATCGGAGCAGTAGTTCCTGAGCGCGTTCAAACAAACCAACAAATGTGTGCATGTCCAACTTAAGATGGACCCTATTTAGTATAGTTTACTATATTGTTGTCAGCTCATTTTATGTTGGATTTTTTTTCTATGTACTATCCATGTTCGATAAATTCTTAAAATAGACGTATCATTCTTATTTGTGAACCGATTCAAATGAAACAAACACTAAATGTTAATCCAAGAAAATACCAACATATCAGTGAAAACTGCTTCCTTCTAGGTTAAGCCGTTTCTGAGATTAGCGCGCACAAACGCACAGACAAACATACAAACAGACAATAATTCTAAAAATCATTGTTTTGGGTTCTATTGCGCTAATAAATAGCCCTGGAGACAGTTTTTCTCAAATATCTTCAATGTACAGACACCGACTTGTTACAGATTTATTATATGTATAGATATAGATGTATAGATAGAAGGTAGAAGATAGATAATAATCTCTCACCGTTACGTCGTGGGTAAAAATTGGTTCAGCCGCTTCAAAGTTATCAGCTCTTTGGTTAGTTGCGAAGTGATTTTAGATGCATTATGTTTATGAGCATTTACTTTGTTTTCAAACATTTATACTTATGAGACCTAATTGCGTTGTGGGTTTAAAATTTTTTAATTTATAGTTATGTTGGTTTGTCGACGCGCCCCCTCCCCCCACCACCACCTTAAAAAAATCCTAGCTACGCCCTTGCGGCCTCTGCCTGCTTAAGGTTGCGGGAACGCGTTGGATGCGGAGCGCAGGATCGGCCTGTTTGGCGAACCTTTGGAGGAGGCCTATGTTCAGATGTAGACGTCTTGTCGCTGAAATGATGATCATAATTTGACAGGTCATATCTAGCGCGTGTATAACGGGCCCAATGTATAAAACGAACAATGCATATCTTACTCCCTGTTATTTACTAACAATTTTGTGATGACACAATTGTCTCATTGTACAAGTCGTGGGCACCGCTCGGTTGTAATGTAAATCACTAGCCATTGCCCGCGGCTTTGCTTGCTTCCTTTTGTTTCCCATAATTTCACTTGCCATTACCAACGTTTTCCATAAACTGTATAGAAGCGTGCAGTGTTCTGGATTTTGAAATGTCATCTTTCTTATAGAATAAAGTAGGTTAGGTTAGGTTTATGTACTTATTTCTTTATGAGTAATGAAAGTTCTGAGTTAGTAATGAGCAGTGATCGGAATTTTGGGAGCTAAACTTTAACAAAACTTGTAAAGCTGACATTAAGGAGAATTTACAACCAAGATAAATAAGAATATTATTGGCAGATTAGTGTTCAATTTAACTCTATATCGAAATCTCAGATTTTCAGTACCTAGTTTATTAATATTTTCATGTCTGTAAGCACTGTTTCATGCCCGCTTGCCAAGTTTTGTTAAAGTTTAGCTCTCAAAATTCCGATCACTGATAATGAGTTTTATTAAGGAAGCTTATGTACATAGGTGTGCGGAGTTATCCATAACATAGGATAAACTTTCAAAAATTATTAAACATATCGAATTGTATGTTAGAATATCAAATACTTAGTTACAGCAAACTGACATAAAAAAAAAAAGTTGAAGTTAGGGCACGGTCTTGGTGGGAATCGCTGGTAGTGAGAACAGCATTGCCTTTAAAATGTCAAGAAACCATCTGCGGTGCCATGTGGCGGAACACCAACAAAGCAGAGCCCTAGCCAGTCCGAGTCATCCACGTCCACGTTCGTCCCCCTGGAAACTGCTGCATCCGCGCAGACGCGCGCCCGCCACCAGGAGATGCAGATGAGCTGAGGATGCAGGGCGAAAGGCGAACATTCTGCGCCTCAAAACAGAATCAACTCACTAGGGAGGATACCCGAATAAAACCGAGCCTGCCCGTTGGCTCCGAGGTAGCATCCCCACCGATGGGCTAGGGTATAGTGGGCTAATCACTCGCTTACCTGAATTTAACCGATTTTTGAAACCGAAACAGTGCAAAACCGGACCGATCTTATACCGACGACTTTTGGCATGAAAACACGGACACGAATTGCTTGCTGGAATGTGCGAACGCTGAGCGACGACAGCCGACTAGCCCAAGCAGAAGCAGAAATGCTAAGGTACAAACTGCAAATACTCGGCCTCAGTGAAGTTCGCAGAAATGGTTTCGGAGAACTGAGAACGTCCAGAGGACTCACACTACTTTACTCGGGAAAGGAGGATGAAGAGGACACCCAGGAGCACGGCGTGGGATTTCTGCTCTCTGACGTAGCGAAACGAGGGCTTCTGGACTGGAAACCGATCTCAGACCGAATTATCACAGCCCGTTTCTATACCAAGGCCCGGAAAATCAGCGTTGTACAATGCTATGCGCCTACAAACAGTGCGAGCGAGGAGCTCAAAGACGATTTCTATAACGTACTAAACGCCACACTTCGTAACATCCGCAAACAGGACATAGTGATCGTCATGGGCGACTTGAACGCTAAGGTTGGTACATACAACGCTGGGTGTGAGAGACATATGGGCAAACACGGGCTTGGAGTACGCAACGAGAGCGGAGAACGTTTCTTGGAGTTCTGCCAGAACAATGACTTAACCATCGCAGGGACTTCGATCTTACACCGAGACCACCACAAATACACTTGGAACTCACCCGATGGCGTCACCAAGAACCAAATTGACCACCTGGCCATCAGCTCTAAATGGCGAGCATCACTGCTTGATGTGCGTAACCGCAGAGGTGCTGATATTGATAGCGACCACCACCTCGTCGTTGCAGAGGTACGACTGAAAGTTTCTGCATCTCGTGCGTCTACCGTAGCCGCAAAAACAAGCCGACGTTTTGATGTTGGTAAGCTGAGAAACCCGGACATCGGAGACACTTTTAAACTGGAGCTTAGAAATCGTTTTTCTGTTCTCGATGCGAACCCCACAACTGTCGACGCGGAGTGGAATCGCATCAAAATGGTCTATACAGAAACCAGCTCCATCGTTCTAGGACATAAAACACACACTAGAGAAGAGTGGATGTCGCAGGAAACTTGGGACCTCATTGGACAAAGACGAGAGCTTTATCTCAAACTTATTGCCGCAAGTGAGGAGTCTGTACAGGATGATCTCAGACTGCAATACCGGCAGATCCGCAAGAGGATCTATCGCAGTACCCGTCGGGACAGAAGAGGTGCTTCCAAGGTGCTCTGCAAAGTCATTTTGGATCGGCTTTCGAAGGCCGTTGACTCTCTATTTCGCAGTGAGCAGGCAGGATTCCGTCCCAATCGATCGTGTACCGACCAGATTAACACTCTTCGTATCATACTGGAACAGGCTTCTGAATGGCAAAGGGAGGTGTATCTTACCTTTGTAGACTTCGAAAAGGCCTTTGATACGGTGAGGTGGGCCAGCATTTGGTCCCGCCTACGCAAGATTAGTGTCCCCGAGAAGCTCATTAACATCACAAGAGCCTTATACAAGAATTATTCTTGCAAAGTGACGCACAACGGACTCGTCTCGGAGGATATAGCGGTACACGCAGGCGTACGGCAGGGGTGCCTCCTTTCGCCTCTCCTCTTCTTGGTTGTTCTTGATGGCATTCTGCATAGCACCATAGAAAACAAGCGCCGCGGCATAGAATGGGGCATAACCAATATCCTAGAGGATTTGGATTATGCCGATGACATATGCCTCTTAAGCCACACTCGCGCAGACATGCAGGCTACGTCTTGAGGCGGCGAAGACGGGGCTCAAAATCAACACCAGGAAGACCCAGGAAATGAGGTGCGGGGCAACGAGTTCTTCGCCGTTGGTCATCGGCACAGAGGTAGTGGAACACGTCCACAAATTTACGTACCTCGGTAGCTGCGTGTCAGAGACTGGAGGAACTGAAGAGGACATCACTTCGCGGATCGCCAAAGCACGAGCAACCTTTGCGCAGCTGCGACCCGTATGGCAATCACGGAAACTGACACGGAGAGTCAAGCTCAAAATATTCCGGTCCAACGTGAAGACCGTATTGCTTTACGGGTGTGAAACGTGGAAGGTCACCAAGGACATCTCGCATCAACTTCAGGTCTTCGTGAACCGATGCCTTCGCAATATACTCGGTATATTCTGGCCCGAGAGAATATCTAACGCTCACCTGTGGGATCGCTGCGATGAAGTCCCAATCGATCAGCAGATCAAACGACGCAAATGGAGCTGGATAGGCCACACCCTCCGAAGGGATCCCAACCACATCCCGAGGCAAGCCCTAGACTGGAATCCCCAAGGAAAACGCAAACGTGGTCGTCCAAAACAAACCTGGCGGCGGACAATCATTGGCGAAGCGAAGGCCATTGGCAAAACCTGGAGCGAAATCAAGCGAGACGCTCAAGACAGAACGGGATGGCTTTAGGACCTTAAGTCAATTAAGTCAGTTACCTTAATTTTAATAAAAACTAATACAATTTAAAGTAACCAATCGTTAGCTTGTTTTAACCTGTAGACAGCGCCATCTATCGAAAAGTTGCGAAATTAAAGTAGCGTAAGATTATGGCCCAATTGCATAACAAGTAACAAGCTAGGTAGTATTAGCAACCGCAATTTTGCAATTGGGTCTATGATGAGGTCCTGCCGCGGTTTGGTAATGTATGGTTGACCAGCAGGCTTATTGTCTAACGTTTTTGACGCTTGCCTTCGCAATCACTATCTCTTTCTCTCCAACGGTATAAAAGGATGACAGAAAGAGACGGTGAAAGCGAAGGCAAGCGACAGAAGCGTTAGACAATACGGCCTCAGGGGCTAAATTCAGGAACGGCCCAACACGATTTGCGAGCGGTAATTCGATCGTTTGCGAGAGGATAGGAATGAACTGCTATTCAGGAACGCCACAAACCACTGGTTTGTGAGAGGTTTGGGCTGAGCTTGGGATGAGCTTGAGCATGAGATTTGGGATGAGCCAAAGGGAACCAAAGATCTCGTCCACGAACAAGAACTCTACATTTTGCCACTGTTGACGCATCCAAGAACGTATTTCCTGTTCCAGCGCCCCACGCTTTTACAATCAAATAAATAATTAAAAGCACATAGTTTACACTTCAGCCCAGAAATAGAGACAGCTTGAACGATCCATAATTTCTTTTTTGTTTTTACGTGCATTTATAAAAGCGTGTATTTCTAGTGTTTTTTAAACTATTAATTTATTTCATACTTTTTGGTCTTTGATAACGAAAACATATTACATACATTTTTAACATTTATACATGGCATGATTTCTATGTGCTAAAATGAGCCATGTTGTAGCTAGCCGCTGCATCACGAATGGGCCGGCTCGTCCGGGGCAGTACCACCCTCTCACAGAACACCGGCGTGAAGCAGCAGTAATCCTGCTTGCGTTTCGTACGGTCAGTGAGAGTGCCGGAGGCCCAATACATCACCCCTTCCCTCTCCCCCTCCCTCTCCCCCTTCCCATATTCCCTCTCCTTTAGGGCCGACAACGCACTGGCATCGTATAAAGCGCTGCGGGTGTCTATGGACAGTGGTGTTCATTTAACATCAGGTGACCCACTAGTTCGTTTGTCTGGCCTATCTAACATAAAAAAAAAAAGATACATGAAGGTTTTTTGTTCGTCTTAAATAGAATTGGTCCATCTTATACTTTGTCTTTGGTGCGCGCGCACTGCTCTACAGTACCAAACGTAACTCTCTGTTTCTATCTTCACCCCCTCAACCCCAACCCCTCGAATCCCCCAACCCCCTAACCCCCTAACATCTGGGATCAAAGTGCTCGTCAAGACGAATCAAACAAGCCCAAACTCGACGGGGTTGTGTCGTTTTATTGTGGAATGCCTTTGGCCATCTTCCAGCTCCATCATCAGACCCTGGTTACCATCTGGGATCAAAGTGTTCGTCAAGACGAATCAAACGAGCACAAACTCGACGGGGTTGTGTAATTTTATTACAGAGTTCCATGGCCACCATCCAGCTACATCATCAGATCAGCTCCATGTTACCATAATATTGCATTGCCATCCAATTTACACATACGTGCAAAATTTCAGCTCAATCGGAAACCGGGAAGTGGGTCAAAATCATGTTCAAAGTTTCCATTACATAGTTACATACAGGTCGACCTAATAAAAGCGTGTTAAAAACCGGCTAAGTGCGAATCGGACTCACGCACGAAGGGTTCCGTACAATTATCTATAAAAATCACGTATGTTGTATGGGGGCCCCCTTAATTATTATTTTAATTTTAATTTAATGATTTATTTTTAAAGTCAATATATAATTAAATATTCTGTGAATATTTCAAGTGTCTACCTGTTGCCGTTATCAATATCGAGCAAAAACGAGCAAAAAAATCATGTTTTTTGTATGGGAGCCCCCTTAAATATTTATTTTATTCCATTTTTTAGTAAGTATTTGTTGTTATAGCGGCAACCGAAATACATCATGTGTAAAAATTTCAACTCTCTAGCTATCACGGTCCCCGAGATACAGCCTGGTGGCAGACGGACGGACGGACGGACAGCGGAGCCTCAGTAATAGGGTTTCCGTTTTTACCCTTTGGGTACGGAACCCTAAAAAATGAACCAGTTTCGCGCGTAAAAAAGCGAATCTAGATTCAATTTCAACCATTCATAGTACAATCTTAGCTACCTGCCTACGAAGCAAGAGGTCCTGGGTTCGAATCCCGGTAAGGGCATTTATTTGTGTGATGAGCACGAATATTTGTTCCTGAGTTATGGATGTTTTCTAAGTATTTAAGTATTTATTTATCTATATAAGTATGTTTATCGTCGTCTAGTACCCATAGTACAAGCTTTGCTTAGTTTGGGACTAGGTCGATTTGTGTAAGATTGTCCCGTGATATTTATTATTATTATTATTATTTATTAACTCCGACTCGCACTTGGCCAATTTTCGGGTGACGGTGACCATAATCTTTTTTGAGGATTGGATTCGCGCCTGGCTATTGATCTTGATGTTTAAAAATAAAATGTTCCTAATTTTCCATTTACCTATTTTATTATTTGGTGTCACTTTTGTGTTTGCCGTATAAACTGTATGAAAAAGTCATAAAAATTGACTCAAAAAAATATGGTCACTTATTTGTTTATCACACACACACACACACACACACAGGAGGACTAGTCCATAAGTTCAAAGTCGCTCAGCGTGCCATGGAGAGGGCTATGCTCGGTATCTCGTTGAGAGATAGGGTCTGCAACGAGCATATAAGACAAAAGACGAAGTCGTTGACATAGCCCGAAGGATTAGCACGCTGAAGTGGCAATGGGCTGGTCACGTCTGCCGTACAACTGACGATCGTTGGAGCAGACGTGTCCTGGAGTGGAGACCACGTTTAGGAAAGCGTTGTGTGGGACGCCCTGCAACACGTTGGACTGATGACCTTAGGAGGACAGCTGGCAGTGGGTGGATGAGGGAAGCCCAGGATCGCGAATTTTGGCGCAATATGAGAGAGGCCTACGTCCAGCAGTGGACGGACAATGGCTGTAGATAGATAGATAGATAAATTATTTGTTTATGAAAATGGATATTACTCGTGATTTGAATAAGAAAACCCAAAAGTTTCCTCAATGAAAAGAAAATAAAGAAATTGATGAAAATATCCATTTAATCACCTTTAGACAAGCATTTCTTACATTTTGAGATATTTATGTAGCCTGGTGGGTTGACCTTTAGCGTCTCAAGCACGGGGTCGTGGGTTCGAGCTCGGACTCGCACCTCAAAGTTTTTCGGAACTTATGTGCAAAATTACATTTGAAATTTACTTAGCTTTACGGTGAAGGAAAAAATCGTGAGGAAACCTGCATTCGCCTGTGTGTGAAGTTCAAGTGACGATAGTTTTTGATATTTTAAGCCGTATGTTCAACAACCATTGAACCCTACGATGGTAAAGGAATTTCTTAGCAGACTGTTCAAAGCATTTTTTTAAACAAAAGAGTTGTTCGTTACCCGGACGGGATTCGAACCCGCACCTTTCGGCTATACGTGCAGACTATGCTACCAACTGCACCACGACGCCTTCAGTAAGTAAGCTCCGAAATTAATAAAAATTAGTTAAATATTGTTAATGTCGATAAAATCGTGACCATGACATATAAATACGCCCGAAGAGTCCAGATTCAAATGAAATCAAAACACTTTCATACTTCGTTTTTTTTAGCATTAGAAAAAAGGTAAGGCGATCATGACGTGTATTTTTATTGAAAAACACTTTCGAAAAATAAGTCATAGCAAATATGTAACAATTAGCAAGGAAATATGATAATTTACACTCTTGGTTTCATTAATAATACTTCGTTACCATTTTTTAAAGCTTTTTTCAATATAAAGACTCGTCAATATTGTTTACCCTATTCTAATGTTAAAAAAAACGAAGTATAAAAGTGTTTTGATTTTATTTGCGTGGTCAAGTGCCTACTCTTGCCTAATTTAACAACGGTGTATTGAAACACAGTTAATATTAGTAAAATATAGCGCCATATTATCCAACAATCGAACATTATGTTTAACCAAACTTATCCCATCGCTAACTAAAACAAGCCTCCAATACACGTTTGTGTGTGTGCGCATCAACGCGCGTGTGCATCGAGCTTAACAGTGAAAAAGGCGCGTTCCTCCGGCCGGCAATTGGCGCACAATGGGCATTCAGTACTGGTGCTCCGCGCCGCCCGTATGCCCGCGTCGCGACGTCGCCTCACGCCGCGCTGGCTGCGCGGGCGCCGCTCGCCGCCCGACGACGACGATGCCCGCGGCACCTGGACCGCCCGCCCCAACATGGACCGTCCACGCCTCTCCCGCGTCCTCACCTCGCCACCACCCACTCAACCGCAAGACGAAGAATCCCTCGAAAGAGCTTACCCTTCCACGGGACATCTCGAGTACGTCTCTTATGGATCCTCGCCCCCAGCGGAGAGCGCACCCAACATGTACGACAGCTTTGAGGAACCGCCGTTGGATTTAACTGCGCATATCTGCGAGGACTCGCTGCGTCAGAGCGCGCATGAACAAATGAGAGCCGTCGGCGGAAGGCTACGGCTCTTAGATGAACTTGAATCCGGGGCTATCAATGAAGAAACAGCGGGGAATACGTTAGCTGTAGCCTCGGACGCTGAGAAGAATGTGTGCCTGTTTTGGGCGGCGTTCCTGAAACTGTCGCAGCTGCTGCCGGTTTTAGTGGATGCAGGCGCGGACCCTGTGTACTGCGACGCGCTAGGACTCTCCCCGCTGCATGTGGCTGCCTTCAGTGGTTCCCCGGAATGCGCCAGCTACTTGCTCTCCCGCGGGGTCGATCCCAATTACATGCCGCGCTGTTTCGCGCCTCTCCACTGCGCCGCGTTCGGGAACTCAGTGCAAGTGGCTAATTTACTAATCAGCCGAGGTGCGTCAGTCCACTCCGCGGTCAAGTACGTGAATTGTGAAGGTGGTTTACTTCACTGTGCCGTTAGAGCTAATTCTGTGGAGTGCTTGAAGCTATTTATATCGCATGGGGTCGATGTGAATCTGATCGAACCCGGCGGCACGAACGCCATCCATCTTGCCGCTGATTTGGGAATGTTTCAATGCCTCGCTATCCTACTTGATACACCAGGCGCTGACCCGAAAGTTAGAACGAGAGTCGGCGACAGAGAGTCGACCGCGTTGCATCTGGCCGCTGACGGCGGTTTTGTAGAATGCGTCGACTTGCTCCTCTCTAAAGGCGCTGACGCGACATTAAAGAATCACAGAGGGTTCACAGCTCTGCATCTAGCGGCGCGCGCGGCTAGCTTAGAATGCGTGGAATCGCTTTTAAGAAAAGGAAATGCTGAACCGAATGCCAATGACTTTGACAAAAGGACGCCGCTTCACGCTGCGATCGGGAAAAGCGATTCGGCTTGCGATATTATTGAAACTCTGATCAGCTGGGGGGCGAATGTAAATCAAAAAGATGAGTATGGATTTACGCCTCTACATCTCGCCGCGCTGGACGGGCTTTCAGCCTGTGTTGAGACACTTATATACCACGGTGCTGACGTCACGACCAGATCTAAGAAAGGGAACTCCGCTCTTAACGTAATAGCGCGAAAGACGCCCGCGTCGCTCGCGATGATTACGCGGAAGTTGGATTGCGCTATCACTTTGCATCACTCGCAGACGACGAACAGGGAAGTGGAACTTGAACTTGACTTTCGTAGCATCCTGCAGCACTGCTATCCGCGCGAAATCAGCTATTTGAACACCTTCGTCGACGAAGGCCAGAAAGAAGTCTTGCTACATCCCCTTTGTTCCGCTTTCCTGTACATTAAATGGGAGAAAATACGCAAATACTATGTGGCCCGATTATTTCTAAGCTTTATATTTGTGCTGTGTCTAACGCTGTATGTTTTGACGGCGCTCGCGCACAATTGCTACAACGGCAGCAAAGATATGGAAGAAACTATACAGGAGCAAGAATTGTGTCAGAAGCAATCTATACTCGGTGACTTGTTGCGAAAAAACCCGTTCGTCATAGAAATGCAATGGTGGGTGCTAGCCGGGATAACGATATTCGAAATATTCAGAAAAGTGTACGGTATAGCGGGTTACTCAACCGTTAAACAGTATCTCATGCAATCCGAGAATATAATCGAGTGGTTTGTGATCATAAGCGTTTTCTTGATATCGTATATCTATACGAACATAACGTATACATGGCAGAACCACGTCGGGGCGTTCGCTGTGCTCGCCGGATGGACAAATCTGATGATGATGATTGGTCAGCTCCCAGTTTTCGGTACATACGTGGCGATGTACCAGAAAGTGCAGAAAGAATTCGCAAAACTGCTAATGGCGTACTCGTGTATACTGATCGGATTCACAATAAGTTTTTGCGTCATTTTCCCTGACTCGTCGTCGTTCGCTAATCCTTTCATGGGATTCATCACAGTATTAACAATGATGATCGGCGAGCTTAACTTAGATTTATTGCTGAACGAACCTGATGGGAACGATCCGCCCTTGTTCTTGGAATTTTCCGCGCAAATCACTTACGTATTATTCCTTCTGTTCGTCACCGTTGTACTCATGAACCTATTAGTAGGTATAGCAGTCCATGACATTCAAGGATTGAGGAAGACGGCGGGGCTCTCCAAACTCGTCCGACAAACAAAGTTAATATCTTACATGGAATTAGCATTATTTAACGGTTACCTACCGAAATGTCTTTTGAAAATCCTTCACTCTTCCGCTCTGGTGTCTCCTCAAGCTTATAGGGTAGTCTTGAGTGTTAAACCTTTGAATCCTAGCGAGAAAAGACTTCCTCGAGACATAATGACAGCGGCTTATGACATCGCTAAAATGAGAAAGCAGTACGGTCACACGATATCATCGAACGGATCGACGACCGGCGCATATTCGTGCTTTAAAAAATACGAGAATAACAATGACGCGGGTTATAAGGAGTATGGGTATTCTTCTGGTCATTCTGGGTTGGGGAATTTGCAGGCGCGGTTGGATGAGACGTCGGAAAATGTGAAGCAGCTGACGCTGGAGGTTAGGGAGTTGAAGAAGCTGATCAGTGCACAACAGCTGGTTATACAGCAAGCCCTGGCCGGGACTATGGACGTACGTTGATGACATAATGGCGCGCCGTTTAGTTTCAATGCCAACGGTACAAGTCAATAAACTATCGCATTGTCGATGCCGGCCGCTCGGACTCGAACTTAATTCTTAGTGATATTGTTTTTTTAAGACTAGATGTAGTTTAAGGCTATGTTTATGTACTGAACACTGTGATTGTAGGTAGTGCACTGGTTATGTAATAAAGTTGTCATGACAATAAATTTTTTCACATTATCTTTTTGTTTTTATTTGCCTTTTCATGAAAATGTGCGCAGTGTGAAAAGCGCAACTGTTACATTGCATTTCGTTGCTCCTAACTAAATCTATGTACGGTCAGCATCAAAAGTAGCTGATCACTTATGTACTTTGTCGTAATAACACATTTTGTCAATCAACTATGACGCTTTGCACCTAACTGTAGAGCGACGAGGTACAAAAGTGACCAGCTACTTTTGATGCTGACTGTACCGTAGAGGTCTTTAACAAGAAGTAAGTACTTTGGGGTATCAGCGTGTGATCTATTTTTAGACGTTCGAAATAACGGCGTTTCGAATGTCGTTTATTGCATCTCTTTCGCTCACTTGAATACATGAAGACTATGAATGATATAAGACCCAGGTTTAACTGAACATATTGTGGTTAGTAACGCCATCTGTTGAGCTAAGTAAGTATCAAATTTTCAAGTACTTGTCAAATTATTTAATTATTATTCATAATAATATAGAAAAGCTTACGTCACTTCAAAATTAATCCTTTGTTAAATATAACAATTTATTACAAAAACAATGCATTATTGATACACGACATCAAGAACACTATGGTATTATGACGATTACGACCGCCATCTAGCGTGCAATAGATGTATTAATAGTACATTGTAATCGTAATTTGACAAATACTTGCTTTTACAGTAATTATTAAAGTAAAACGCTTAAAAGACAAAAAAAATTAATAATCTAATTCTGAATTTCCTGTGCTTTAGAGTTTTCATGTGAAAACATTAAATCATTGAACCAATTCTTTAAAGTTACAAAATCAAGTTTAGCTAGCAAACTAAACGCACCGTCACACGTCAACTTAACAGTGACATTGACGTTCCTCACGCCTGCGCGCTTTACGCGCGGTAATGCAAACCGAAATGTAAACAAGTTCACCAATCGATCAATAGCCCGAAGAGAAGAGAAAATCTAGATTCAGGTCTTATCTCTTTCGCCCTGTGTACTGAAAACTGTACCTGTAGTAGTGTTATTGATTGTACGTGTGACAAGGTCTCATGGTAACCGACCGAGTCCGGCATTCCAATGCAGGGGAGTTTCAAGATACAGCTTATAAACATGGGGACGCGGGCGGCGGCCTGTAAGTATTGCCGACGCGGATCACGCTTAAACTGTTTTGATTTTATTAACGCTTGCATGCTGTCGCGTTTTTTTCAGAAATTAAGGAGGTAGAAAGCTTTTTGTGTTACTTCTAATGCAGTCGCAGGGCGAGACGGTGTGGCAGGAAACGACCGGGCAGAAAGGTGAGCCGGGGCCTTTCGTTGGTTTAGCACGACCCCGCACGATCCGTTTACGTAGACAGGGTGTCCACTTGAGCTTAATTTGAAACTGGGTGAAAATAAAAAACAAAACTTTTTTTTAAATTGACTGAGTGTTCTGATCTGGATGTTTTGTTGTGGCTGAATGCTTGGTTTGTTTTTAAATTGGACTGTTTTAAAGATGGTGGGTGTGTGAACAGCTGTTTCTTTTATTTTCTGTCCATGTTGCATCACTTGTTAGGTAATTTCTCTAAAGAACTAGTGTTTTTATATAGATTAAAGTTCTTTTAGATGCTGTTTTGTTCTTTCTAGACCTGTTTTATAAAAATAATAAAAATTATTCCTTCAAATGACATTAGATGAATAATTTAAAAAGTGTTTTTTCTCCAAATTTTGGTTTTACTTTGCTTAAAAAAAAGTTAAATCACTTTTTAACTGATGGTACTGCATTTCTGCATTGCTATTGCATCAATATTATATCAGAATAAAAATTAGCCTGTGCATTATAGTCAAGAGCCTGGGCATCTATGTACCAAATTTCATCTAAATCCGTCTGACTATTTTAGTATGAA
Organism: Archips xylosteana; assembly: GCA_947563465.1. NCBI lineage: Eukaryota > Metazoa > Arthropoda > Insecta > Lepidoptera > Tortricidae > Archips > Archips xylosteana. Next base: position 16,972,634 of record OX387364.1, read on the forward strand.
AGTATAATATACCCGCAGAAATTTCTTAGTTGGATTATTATTTTATTATTATTTTTTGCGAAAGCTATAAAATGTTTGTATAGCCAAGGACAATTAAATCAAGAAACTGCCAATGTCTACACAATGTTGCATTCCTTTAAAATGATAAGTCTGCTGTGGCTAATCTCACTACAATGAGTCTCTGATCATTAATTTTGTATGCTACTTAGATCTCTTTAAAACACAATTAGCACCATCTCTATTTAGATACCTCATTGAGTTTGAGCTATTTTGCTAAGCAGAGGTTAAAATGTGGGGAGCGTTTCTGGTGGCATAGAGTTTTTAGTCATAATATAATGTTTGTCATAATTTTTGTTGGTCATAAATTTTTTCCTGTCTAAACCATAAAACTTTTAGAAAAATTTTAATGATCATTCTGTAGAACTATAGGTTAGGTTACAATTCTGTACAATTAATGGATTCAGAGTAAAAAGAGTTATGAGTAACAGTATATTATGATTATGATAAACATTACATTATGGCCTTCAACAATTTTATTATTCAACCCGATATGGACCTCAAAATGCCACATGAAAAAAATGCCATATACCTCTGTAGGAAATCTAGCTACAGCACTTTTTTTTTAAAATGCGTCTTTGTAAAAGATGTTGACAGTCTTTTTCATGTAATAGTCCTCAGTATAGTCATTCAACCCATTATTCACCCTAAATCGATGTTATACAGGGCAGTGGACACCCATCCCTACAGTAGGCTCTGTCGCTACTAGGCATACCCAACAATACTTCAATTCTGTCTCCCAACTTCTTATTGTTGCACTATAGCCAACAGTTGATGTACCCCTTTAGTATGTGTTGGAATCATTCAGGTGTTGCAAGCATTACCTTCTTTGGTTAATCACAGACATTCCAGTACCATATCCTGGTAACGCCCAGCGTACTAAGTTTAGGACATACGGCCAAGCAAATGTCAACTTTTCTTAAGTGACGTCAAGTTTCAAATTCTGATATTCAAAATTTTACGTGGGTCTTACGAGAATTAAGTCGGGTTACTTTGACCCATAATAGGATAACTTTGTCCTATACTAAAACAATGTGTAGAAGGGGAAATAAACATAAAAAAACGTGGGTGGTCAACTTTTTTTTTATGTTAAAGAGGCCAGACAAACAAACTAGTGGGTCACCTGATGTTAAATGAACACCACTGTCCATAGACATCCGTAGCGCTTTACGCGATACCAGTGCGTTGTCGGCCCTAAAACAACACAATTTCAATGTAATAATAAAAAGTGGCCAAGTTAATGCCAATGGCCAAATTTAGACTTTAGGGCCAAAGTAACCTGATTTTACGGAAGATTATTAAATAAGTCTCTTATTTTTTTATTTTTAAAGTTGTGCTCAGGAAGAAAAAATCAGTACTTACCAAAAGGACATTTTTTATTATTATGCATTTTTAATGCTTTAAATTCTTGTAAATAAATAAATATGTGTGTTATCTCTTCTTGTGTAAAAAGGGAGACCCTTGAGTATCCAAAAGAGAGCTCGCTCATGCAAGGCGTTGTGGTTAAACACAAATAAACAATAAACATGAAGTTTGTTTTTGTTATTGTCAAGTTAGACAGAGAGCGGTTTGGAGTTCTGAGTTCCGTGTTCAGAGTTCTACGTTCTTTCGAATGTACCTACTAAGTCCCTTGCGATAACGCACACAGGAGGCGACTGGAACTCTCGAGCGGTCAAAACGCAGAACTCTGAACTCGGAACTCCAGACCGCTCTCTGTCTGCGCGGGCTCTTAATTAGTTTTGTTTTGTTTGTGGATGGGGTGCCGCCCTCGTGCGAAGCAATAGGGTACGCGACACAAGCCAACCCTACAAAAAAAAATCAGAAAACTTTTTTTTATCGGAGTGCAAGGGGACGCCGCAGCATAATTTTTGCATAATGGCGCCCAATATGATTAAGATGACTTTTTAATTTATGCATTAACTTCTGAAGGTAATGATACTGGCGTGTTACTCGTATCGGTAAATTACTCAGTCCAGTCGGTCGTTGAATTAGCGATACGCGCCGCTAGGGGCGCTGTCAATTTTCTCATAGTATTACTTAAACACTCGTTATTCCTGCCACACATGTAACGATATATCGTAGCGATTAATCTGTGAAAACCAATTTGCGCAGATTTATCGATTGTGTGAATGACAAATCGTTGCAGATTATTGTCATACACCCATTCGATAAGTCTGCGCAAATCGGTTTGCACAGATTAATCGTTACGATTTATCGTTACGTGTGTAGCTAGCTTTTGGCTTTAGGCATGGTTTAATACTAAACAAGTTATCATATCAATTTAAGCAGTACGCGGGGCGCTAAAGGTAACGCCACCAGAGTTGAGGCCATGCACACAACCACATCTCATGTAATGACAGCGGGATTTTGACGTTGTGTTGTCGTTAAACGTCAACACAACGTCAAAATCCCGCTGTCATTACATGAGATGTGGTTGTGTGCGTGGCCTCAACTCTGGTGGCGTTACCTCTACTTTCGTGGATGACATCACCATGGACACGAGTCGACTGAAGTGTAGGGTATCACGTTCGTTTAGCCGCGAGTTTTTCGAACTATCCATACTTGATTTTCTTGTACATAATCACTTCGACACAACACTCACAATATCCCGTGATTTATCCGAAGATACACATGTCGACGCCCGCATTTTCCTATCACCGGATCCCATGCAGAAGAGAGCTTAGGTACCTATATCCATCATCATCATCATCATTAATTTAAGAGCTTAGCTCTATATCCATCATCCCGGTTATTTTTTTATATTTCCTTATTTCTACCGCCTCACGGACTACTCTGGAGTAGTAATGACGTTCAGTGGAGATGATTTTGGGACTGTGATGTGAAACTCCATCCAATGGTTTGGTCCAGATTCTAACAAATTTTCAGCTAGCACTGATTTGACCACCTGGCGGGTGTAGTAGGTTCAACACCCGACTGGACTTTGTAGCTTACCTTTGACCCTTATCTGTAATAGTTGACAAGATGTGTTAACGTTGAACGACCCGAACGAAATGTATTCCATTCTAACTTCCAGCAGCGGCCGGCGCGGCAGTGGTTTTCTATGTTCATTGCGTGTTCGCCAAGATAACAACTGTGTGGCGAACGTCTCCGACGCGAAATGAACAGAGGAAAGGCGAAGAGTTGCCACCTGCCACTTCTTGATTTAAGAGTTACCAGCATTAAAAATACGGGTTTGAGATTTTTTTAAGGGAGACAGTAAAAGCGGTATTATTTAAAAAAAATAAATATTTTTTTGAGGAAACAGCATAGGTGTCTTCTTTTTGTGCAGTAAATGCATAAAAATATTTACACAATAATTTGAAATTACATTTTATTTAAATGGACCGCTTTGAATAATTGACGCCGGCGGCCATGACGGAATATGTAAAAATACCGGAGCTTTGTTTACCAAATTTATGCAGCGCGAAAAATGGGGCAACCCTTAAATATTTACGAGATATCTGGCCACCCTACATTCGGGCCAGCTTTTGAGAATCGACCATGGGATGGGATGGGTTTGACCATGCAATAAACAGAGAAAGAGAGAGAGAGGGAGGTCGCGGGTGAGCAAAGTAATTGAACTCGCAACGCCGCCGGTCGCTTGTAGTCATAGCGATGCTTTATGAAAGAAGTGGAATTACATTCGTCACGTGTAGCATTTACGCTGTCTTGTCTAAAACTCTGTGCCGTCTGGGTGTTCTGTGTCTTCTACTTGGTCCTGATTGCTGTGTGGCTCACCTTTCTTCCCCGTAGGCCTAGTCTTAGCATCTGTAGCATTCCATTACTGATGGATACCAAATACCAAGACTGCACTCAACGTCTGCTATGAATTAAGCGGCACAACTATGAAGTTTCTGAATATTGTCAGTGTCTACAATAGGAAAATAAATGCTGTTCATGTTGAGTATAACAGAATAGTAAGTAAGTATAGCATTTTTTTTCTGTAGGTTACTTTGTCAATATTCAGAAACTTCATAGTTGTGTGTCAGGATTTACTTCATAACAGCGGTTGATTAATAGGTAGCAATGTGCCGATCCGTGGCATTTTTTAGTCGATTTTAGGCACTAGATACAATTTTTTTTTTAATAATTACTAGCCTGTAATGCCTTAATTTTTAAAGACTACTGTAGGTACTGTTTACTTGAATTCAAATTAGTTTTTATAAGTTCTTAAAACGGCATTATTAGTATTTTGTAAATTAATAACTTTTAAAATAAGCACCGATGTGAAATATATAAACCTGGAAGGGTGCTTTTTTATGAAAATATGAGTTCAAACTCTAGGTAGTACTCCTGTAGGTATATCTCGTCTCTAGCTCATGCTATACTTGGGACGCTTGGGTACACTTCTGTAATGAAATGCTAAAGTCAATTTACTAAAGCTTTCTTCCTCTTTTGTATAAAATGCAGTTTTTATGTTAGTTTGTAAAAAATATATGCAATAAAACACTATAACGGAAAACTACGATGAGTAGGTAATTTGTATTTCTAGTTTAAGATTAAAAAAAGCAGAAATTAGAGCTGTAACGGAAGGCTTGTTAGCGGAGGCGGGTTTAGAGGTATAGTATAAATCTTCCCAGGTGAACTTTTCGCTTCAAGCCCTTATCTTTCAATACAAATGGTATCGTCATAGTATTAAGGTTTAAATTTAATGTAATGGCTCGAAGCGAAAAATTCACCTGGGAAGATTTATACTATAAAAGTGTAATTGATAATCAGGACCATGATGATGTATGGGGACGCCTTGCTGAGTCAGGCGGGCTGTCGATCGTTATTTCACGTTCATTCAGCTCAAATCAGGACCATGGATTTCTGGGGAACGTAGGTATATAAAGTTTAAAACGAATAATGGACGAAATACATGATGGTTATAATCCTAAAATTTTCCATGAAACTATTGATTAAACAAACTTTTTTAATCGCGTAATCTACAGATTGGTTTAGGTTAGGTTAGGTTTATTTTATGAAAATCCTGTAAAGTTGAGAACTTCCAAGAAAATTGCACTGTATCAAATGACCATTATGTATTTCATTTTTCGTTCATTATTATTTTTAAACTTTATATATTTTATTTTGATACGTACCCGGATTTCTGCTAAGCCTTAAACCTTTTGAACGTTGAGCGCTGGGACAGGACAGTCTCGTGACCATAGTCGCTGCAATGGTCGAAACATCGAGATGATTCTGGAATCGATTAAATAAATATTGGTGACAATATTAGTCATCTAAGGGTGAGGCTCCACTGGTGCGTCGCGTCGCGTCATCGCAACAAATCAACGCATTGTATGCCACACCAGTGCTGCGGCGACGCGCGACAAAAATGTACTGTTAGAGACAGCGCAGCGGCAACTCGCCCCCGCTTCGTCTCTTCTCCGTCGATCCGTTGAAACGTTGCGACGACGCAACACAAAAATTTGATATGTCATAAAATATACAGGATGCTAACAAATTAGATACCAATATTTCAATGGATTAATGAGTAAGCCTTAATCTACTCATCAAAACAAGTCACTTTTATTCTAACAATTTTTTAAAATTTGAAAAAAAATCTCGAGTTCCGCTACTAAAGCAGTAATCCGTTTGGATGGATGTGTATGAAAAGTTTGCGTTTTTTTTCAAAATTTTGAAAAGTTGTCTAAGGGAAAGTAACTTGTTTTGAACTAAAACAATTACTTTGCTCACCCGCAACTTACCTCACCTGCAACTTGTTTTGATGAGTAAGTTACGCCCTGGAAATATTGGTACCTAATTTATTAGCACCTTATATACTGGGTGACTTTAGCCTCTGGACAAATACTAATACTAGGTACTGGTTTAGCAAGATATTTAAAACCAAACTGCAAAGTATCATAACAATCAGTCCAATATTTACCGAAAAACTAACGGTTTTCAATGTATCACTTTGGAGGAGCCTGTTTATTTGGATGATATGATTTCATAGATTTTTTTTTGTTTTCTTGTCTAATTAATCTAATTTATCCATGGTTTCATTATTTGTCCAGAGGCTAAGGTCACTTTGTATGTAAAACGTCGCAGCGTCAACGTTGCGACGACGCTACGCGACGCAACGCATCAGTCGAGCCTAACTCTTAAAGCCCGAGTTATAGTATAAATCTTCCCAGGTGAACTTTTCGCTTTGATCTTTCAAAACAAACGGTATCGTCATAGTATTAAGGTTCCAATTTAATGTAATGGCTCGAAGCGAAAAATTCACCTGGGAAGATTTATACTATAGTTAATTAAGAGGCAAAGTGCTTGAATATGGGTCTGAATGTCATGCGACATCGCTCTTTTGTTAATATGTTTGTCTCGGTGCAGTCACGGCGAAGATTCGCAGTTTATACGACTGCCAGTTGCGGTTGATGCACAACATACAGCCGCTGCCCTCTGGGACGGACATCGCCAACACCGTCAAGTACTTCTCACAGACGCTGCTTAGTAAGTCACATGCCAAGGCCTGTTTACACTTTGTTAAGTGGCAAGTGCAGGTGACAAGTGCAGGTGTAAAGAGATTAATAAAAACAACGTGTAAACGGTCATGCTGTTAAGTGGCAAGTGCGAGTGCGGATTAAAATGAATAGACGCTCGGTCTCTTTTTGCCTGTTAAGTTGTTAAGTGTGCGGACGGTTGCGAACGGTATAAACATGAGGTGGACTGAGCCCAACAATGGTCATTAAATTTATCATCAGTCATTCGTATTGCGTTACGAAATTCGGTAGGATCCTAATTAATTAGTTCCTGTAAAAGTTTATCACTAGCTCCATAGTTCCATACTGAATTCTTCTGCTGATCCATTTTTGCCTTTTAGGTTTCTCGATTTCAACTAACACCTCATTCTCGGTTTCTGAAGCGATTACTGCGACTTTACTTTTTAAAATAAATATCGTAATTCTAATCATTGTTCGTCTTCCATTATGTTCGACACTTTGCACCTGCACAAAGCACAACTAAGCAATGTATAAACGATTTCTTAACACTTAACACTTACCATCATAAAAAAAATGTTAACTAATCACTTGTCACCTACACTTGCTACTTAACAAAGTGTAAACAACCCTTTATATTATGTATGTATGTAAACTCTTTATTGCACATAAAAAATAAAAATACAAATAAACAGAGAAGAGAACAAAGGCGAGCTTATCCCTAAAAAGGGATCTCTTCCAGCTAACCTAGTTAAGAGAAGACAATTTAATATATAATGGATAAGCAGACAGTTAAAAATACGTGCGGTAAAAAGAAAAACAGAAATACTCAAAAGAGAAAGGAAAAAAAATAACAATAATAATAGTGATAACTAAATAAATACAAAAGAAAGTAAATACAAAATTATTTACATTAAATGCAACATAAAACACATAAAACATATTACAAAAACATATTACAAAAGCGGACACAATCTCGCCTCAGATGTCAGTGTCAAGCCATAATTTCTTTAACCTCTCCCTGAACGAGGCCACAGACGGAGATTCCCTTAAAGACAAAGGCAAATCGTTCCACAGCTTGACAGAATGGAAAGTGAAAGATTTAGCATAAGAGCGCGCGTTGTTAGGCGGGAAGGCTAGTGTAAGTTTGGAACTCGACCGCAAACGGTGTCCGCTTCCAGTGGCCATGTAGCTAAATCTTTCAGATAAGTAAGAAGGAGAAGCAGGATTAAACAGGACATTATAAAGAAGGCAAAGAGTATGAATGTCTCTGCGACGACGAATAGGTAGCCAATGAAGCTGTTCGCGGAAGTGGGAGACATGATCACACTTACGAAGACCATAAATGGACCTGATACACACATTCTGCAGACGTTCCAGCCTATCAAGCAACTCCTCTCTTAGGTCAATGAAATATATTATTTATGTTTTCATAAACACCAAGAGCCAAAACAGCACAAACTTACAAAAACTTAACCTAATTTCACTAAACTTAATAAGTTTAACTTATTTTAATGCCGTACCGAGCTTTTGGCGCATTTATCGATTCATTTAATCCCTCGCTGTATCATTACTAACAAAGCTTTAGTTCTGAAATTCATGTGTAAGATATTTGAGGATTCACTCTAGAGACCAGTGTTTTTCGAAACACGATTACTAGTAGTTTGCTCGATAGAAAACAAATCCAAAATCGTCTCTAAAAAATAAAATAAATCCTTACTACGGCGTAAATACTGCACGGCAGGTCATGACTTTTTGAACGTAAATAAAACAAAATGTTTCCTAGGGCCTAGGGCCTGCACACGTACTCTCTGGTAGACCATAACGTGTATGGGCATCATTATTAGAAACCCAAATATTTGTGTCGCTTGCTGATCGTCCTTGTTACATTCTCTAGGTGTACTGAAAGATGTGACACTATCTCCCCTGGAGATGATTCGTGACGCTGACAATGACGCAGACCGCATGTTCTTGTACCCAAACTTGGATTACAAGGGGCTTTTCAACGCGATATCCCAGCTGGTGGACTCGGCACCGCATCTCCAGTACGGCATACAGGGTGAGCATTTATGCATGGAAGGGTAAATATTCCACAAATTTACGGTGTTTTATTTTCGTCATTACCGTTTGAAATGAGGCTCAGGGTTGACTTTTCATGTAAACCTTAATCTAAGATGTAAACTAAAACAGTACCGATCCTAACTCTAATTTGACTAAATAAAGATCTTGCGTCTTGTCCTTCGTTGTGGTAATAATCGTGGGATGGCAATGATGTATAACTGAACGCGTTAATATTCACCCAAAATTGTTTTTACGGTGTGGCCTATACCCATATTCAAGAGTGATCACTCTCCAGGCAGACGTTAGGCCTAGGGACCGAAGTCCGATGGTAGAATGCTGCAAGTTGTATTTAAGCAACGGAGTTTAGAAATTTCGAAAAACGTTTTTGGGCCAATCAACTTTTAAACCGACACTAATCTGTCCGCGACATTTTTCAAACAATTGCAGATTTTTGTAGGTAAACATGTTTTTTCTGTAATTTAATAGATGGTGTACATGAATACATACCATCCTACGTAAGTTTAACCTATTAAACCGTGAAATATCTTGTTGGAAGTACGATTTTTTGGTAACGCCAGAGACAATTTTGGTAACGCAGGAGACGCCAAAAACGTCGGTTTAAAAGTTGATTGGCCCTTTTAAACCTTTGCAGTGGTCAACCTAATATAATATTATTTATTGCAGCATTCGGCCAAGCAGTCCTGCAATGTCTGGGCTGCTTACTCCCATTCCTGGAGTACGACATGATCGACAATCTGCCCTACTTAGTGGCTTACTGCGTAGCCGTACTCCCGGTGTCTCTGCATCAGGACATACTCCATCTGCTGTGCTACTACATACTGCCGTTTACTATCAGTAAGTAGAAGCAGGACCCTGAAAAAAAAAACCTGCCAAGTGCGAGTTGGACTCGCGCGCCGAGGGTTCCGTACAAATTTATATGTATCTATGAACATCCAGTCTTAGCAGACTCCTGCTCCTAAGCAAATTGTGCGCAGTGTGGGATCATTGTAGATTGGTTACTGATATCGACAGACAGACAAAAAAATTTAAGCTTTTCGCAATTTTTCCTTTATCTGTGGTATAAAACCTTGCTTCGTACCAAATTTCAAGATTCTGAGTTCACGGGAAGTACCCTGTAGGTTTTGATTCCCTTGCGAGTGTCGAAAATTTGCGGCATAAATGGCTGTATCTTTTGATTGCGTTGGCTTAGAAGTTTGATTTTTTTCACAGCTCCAAGGACAGTAGACTTAGTATTTGATATAAATTTCAGCTTGATACCTCCACGCGTTCCTGAGAAAAAGGGTCTTGACAGACGGACGGACAACAAAGTGTTCCTATAAGGGTTCCGCTTTTTCCTTTCGAGGTGCGGAACCCTAATAAAGAAATACTTTCTGCCAAGTTTCTTGCGTTGCATTCTTCTTGGCAATGATGGTTTTTCCGAAAGCGCTGGAAGTTTAAATAAAGTGACATGTAAAGTACCCTTTGCGGTCTACTAGCAGAATAAAGCTCCAAACGCACAGACAGTGGAGTCGTGGCGGTGCAGTGCCGGTAAAATTTATAATAAACAGAAAATTTATCCGGTTTTCGGGGCTAAAGTAAAGGGTAAAACGGACCCTATTACTAAGACTCCGCTGTCCGTCCGTCTGTCTGTCCGTCTGTCTGTCCGTCTGTCACCAGGCTGTATCTCATGAACCGTGATAGTTAGACAGTTGAAATTTTCACAGATGATGTATTTCTGTTGCCGCTATAATAATAATAATTTATTTAATTCGAGTAACTGAGACTCATCATAACATTCCACAATATTACATTTTACAATTTATGGCCAGTACACATTTAATTTAATTTAGGTGTTAGTGCTTATACCTATTATATGAATATTCAGCGACTGCTAGGCACATGTAGTCCACGGCATCGTCTCATATAGGGACAATCGACTTTGAGTTTAACATTTGGTAGCATAGCATACGGTTGTGGTAACTCTGAAGATGAGCTCTGGTTGAGTTCGAAACGCGTCAGTGTAGCTTGGTGGTGGTGATGGTTGTGTTTATGTGATTTGTGTGTGTTCGTATAGTGTGGAGGTAGAGGAACTGCATGAACACACATTTCTTGCATAAACGTAACTATTGTAAGGTCGCGGGTGAGCAAAGTAATTGTTTTAGTTCAACAATCGACTCTGTCAGCTATCATACCCAGGACGGTGATGGGGTTGGCCCGCACCCGGCGCATCAGGGATGCGCATCTTTTGCGCATGGTGGAATAAAAGCAATCAATGCGTGCTTCAGCGAACATCCCTGACGCGCTACAGAAGCGAGGCAACCCCACCATCGCCCGGAACGCATTATTGAATTGGACCCGAAGACAACAAACACTAAAAAACAAAATAAAATAAATATTTAAGGGGGCTCTCATACAACAAACGTGATTTTTTTTGCCGTTTTTATAGATAATGGTACGGAACCCTTCGTGCGCGAGTTCGACGTTAGCCTGGTGATTTAACCTATCCTATGGCTTCTCAAGCAGACCCGTAGATTCGTGTGTGCGCTTGCACCACTGAGTTTTTCGAAATCACATTTAAATTTACCATGAGCCTTAAGTGAACAAAATGTTTACTTAGATGATCGTTGTTTCCCACAGCTCGTCGTTACTCGGGGCAGGAGGAGGAGAGCCAAGCGTCGCAATCCGTTGCTGCCATCATCATGATGGTGTTCCAGCACTCCAACAACCCTGGTAACAGCTACTCCCTTATACGTAAATGCTTGTTTAAGCGCTGCTAATAGTAATGTTGTTTTAAGTAGATTTTAATTTTTGTTTAACGCTGAAGTTTCCGTGGATAAATGTTTAAACTTCTTTGTAATTTTCAAAATATTAATGTAATGGTGCCGTGTCGCCTGTGACAGTGAGTACAGTGACGCCTAAAGTCGTTCAAAGTACAACGTGCAATTAAATAGCGACCTACGTGTATGTAATCAGAGTTCTAATTAGGTTTTGGCATTACAATGACATGGCGTGTAAGTGCTATATGTTGCAGGCTGCAGCGGCTTTCAAAAGGTTAAAGGCAACTAGGAAGCTTGGTACGCACAGTCTTTATTAACCTCTGATTCTTCCCCACTTTGAAAGACCTAGAAATGTCAATCAATCAAATCAATTTATTTGCCAGAAAGGTCTCATATATTACTAGCTGTTGCCCGCGACTCCGTCTGCGAAGAATAGGGGTATAAAAAATAGCCTACGACCTTTACTTAGACCTACCAGATATGGAGAAAAAATTTGATAAAAATCTGAGATTTTTATATTTTAGACTAGCTGTTGCCCGCGACTCGTCCGCGAAGAATTAGCCTACGACCTATTCTCAGACCTACCAAATATATACAAAAAAGTTTCGTAAAAATCGGTCAAGCCGCTTCGGAGGAGTACGATATCAATCACCGTGTTTTTTTATATATTAGAGAAAGATATTCCCAGCGTATTCAACCTGCATGCAGGTGTACAAATATTTACAGTCTCCAGTATAAGATATAAATATTTACATAATCATAAATTATGGCTAACGATAGTGAAATAAATTAAGGTCATTGGTAAATGTCAATACATGCGAATACAATATTAGTAAATGTACCTACCTATAATAGAGAATTCAGTGGCGGGGCGTGAAAATTTTTGCAAGTAAAGTCGGAGCAAAAAAAACCTAAAAACACACCCATTATTCTCTTCATGAAAAGCAGTGCCGTAATGGAAGAGAAGCGTTTAGTTACTTTGAAAGTTTAGTCAACCCGGCGCTCGGGTTGTTAGTACCCTTCGCCACTGTAGAGATTCAGTTCAGTTGTTACAACAAACATCGTTGTCTCCAGCCCATCATTGCCAGCTGTTGGAGTGCCTGATGTCCCGCAAAAGCTCCGTGGTGAAGGACGTGCTCTGCGTGATCGCGTACGGCACTTGGGGCGCCCGCGTGTCTGCCGCCAAGTTGCTGTTCTACTACTGGCCCCCGTTCGATGCCAAGCTGTTCGATAGGAAGGGTTTGCTCTGCAAGTTTTCTAGTGAGTATACGTGGATGATTTTGTTGTAAGTAATAAATAAATATTAGGGGACAATCTTACACAAATCGACCTAGTCCCAAACTAAGCAAAGCTTGTACTATGAGTACTAGACGACGATAAACATACTTATATAGATAAATAAATACTAAAATACATGGAAAACATCCATAACTCAGGAACAAATATTCGTGCTCATCACACAAATAAATGCCCTTACCGGGATTTGAACCCAGGACCTCTTGCTTCGTAGGCAGGGTCACTACCAACTAGGCTAAAGCGGTCCTTAAAATAATGAGGCTTTATTTAATTCCATACAAATAGATTCGAACAAGGTTATCAGAAGCGAGCGAAACTTTGGTGCCGATGATAGACGTATGTAAGCTAACAGAATGCTTGGTAAGGTTCAGTATCCAAAGGGTCCCATCGGGACCCCACTACCGAGACTCCGCTGGCTGTCTGTCTGTCCGCCCGTCTGTCACAGGGTTCTATCTCTTGAACCGTAATTTTGTTCACCAATTTGACCGAGACCGAGGGGATCGTCATACAAGAAACGTGTTTTTTTAGCGTGTTTAAGTCGATCTTTATATTGACATTAACTAGATGAGTACTTGTAATTTTCACCGAATATGTATTACTGTGGGCGCTACAACAACAATTAAAAAAAAATAATTAAATTAAGCATTAAGGGGAGTTCTGACTAACCACTATAAAATGATCCCACACTGCGTAAATTTTACTTAAATGCTGGGCTCTGCTAACACTGTATATTTATAGTTACTCTTAACGGCGTATATTTAGACATACCTAAAAATTGTACGGAACCGTCGGTGCGCGAGTCTAAGTCGCACTTGGCCGGTTTTTTACCTAGACCTCTTTACGTATATGTGCTTGTTACAGCCTATATTGAATGAAGATGTTTCGACTATGACTTTGACGAAGTCGCGGGCAAAAACTGGTGTGTTATTTTTACAGACGATTTAGTCCCTTTCGCGTGTCAGCGTGACATGTGCCCAAGCAACGGCACCGCGGAGGCAGCTAAGGTGTGTCTCGACCACTGCATCAGCGTAACCTTCGCCAGTGACAGCCCGCCGCCTCTCTATCTGTGCATAGAGTGCGCCAACGAAATACACAGGTCGGTGAACTGAACAGCTACTCCAATATAACGTCTTAAACTTTCGCGATTCTCACTAATAGCATCGATGAACGCCGGCTGCATACACGAAAAATGATGACGTAATGTAACGTACAGAGCAGCGAAGGCCAGTTGCAAGAGAGCGACGAACGGCAGGATGTACAATGCGGTTGATCTTGCCATAGGATGCACCGTTTTCAAGATATTTGACAAAATACCGGTTCGCGTCCGAAATGATGATGATGATATGTGTTTACATGGCGAGTTGTCGTTTATTGTGGCATTCTAAAAGTGTTCGTTCAATAGTGTACGTCTTCCGTTTTATGTAATTACGTTCCTATTTTATGAAAATAATAATAAAATGTCTCCTTTTTATAGGGAACATCCCAATCAGAATTTCCTGGACATCTTGCACCCACAGCAGCAAGTTTCCATGGTTTGCGAGAATAAGGTACGTATTATAAGGCGGCGTTCGTTGTTTTTTAACGGATGTGTCCTAGGTGTTTGTGGCATGAGAATGAACTCGTAGAGAGTTTGAAACGCGTTAGCGTTTTGTATGGTATTTGTATTGTGTGGTAGTAAAGTATCAAATAAGACTATAATCTTGATCGCATTACCTTTACCAAAACAAGATCAGGCAAAGTTGGCTACATAGATTTTAATGGTAAAGCGACTTTCTACTGTATTATTTCTCAGTTTGACAGATAAAACGCTAAACAATTGTTAATCTTCAAAGATTTAAACATTTCTTATTTGTGAAAGGTTATCTAAATGTAAACCTTTCTAAGTTTAATAATAAACCTACTAAAGTTATTAAACAATTTACGGTTTGATAATAGTGAAAGGTTAACTGATTGTAAACTTTCAAAGGTTTAAACCTTTCTCAGTTTGATAATAGTAAAAGACTAAATATTTTTAAACCATCAAAGGTTTAAATCTTTCTCAGCTTGGTAATAGTGAACCTTTAACTGTTACAGAACTGTCGTTCCACGGATAAGTCGGCATACTCCATTTGTTTTTCTAACGAATGCGCAAATTACAATGGCATGCATCCTATAAGGTACGTGTATCTCTTTACTAATGGGGGGCTGACGGATGCAAATTACGTCCAAATAATGTCGAACGACATACGTAATATGGATATGACTTTAATTGATTTAAAAAAGAGAACATAATTGAAAAAACGTTACAGAATTTTATTGTTGAAGTAAATAATCATATTTTTTTTTATATTATTTATTTTCAGTCCATTTCTACTCGACCCTACGATTCCTAGTCCACTAATACTCGAGAGGAATTTACAAGAATTTACAAGTGGCCAGTACTGTCAATATCCTTAATGCGCGCTTACTGATTTATCTTTATTATTACAAAAATATTACTCAAATTTTAATGAAAGTCTTATCCATTTTATGCTTTCGTCACCATATTGCACCCATCGTCCGCCCACTGCTCTTTACTACTACCGTCAGAAACCCCCGTAGCTTCTAACTGAGATCCCTAAATACCGACCGGTTTTGACATGTCTCCTGTCACCAGGTACTGCCAGCAGTGCCACGGCAACCAGCATAACAGCCGGCGCGTACTCAAATTTAAATGAAAGTCTTATCCATCTTCTGCTTTCGTCACCATATTGCACCCATCGTCCGCCCACTGCTCTTTACTACTACCGTCAGAAACCCCCGTAGCTTCTAACTGAGACCCCCAAATACCGACCGGTTTTGACATGTCTCCTGTCACCAGGTACTGCCAGCAGTGCCACGGCAACCGGCATAACAGCCGGCGCGTACTCAAATTTAAATGAAAGTCTTATCCATCTTATGCTTTCGTCACTATATTGCACCCATCGGCCGCCCACTGCTATACTACTACTGTCAGAAACCCCCGTAGCTTCTGACCGAGACCCCTAACACCGACCGGTTTCTGACACATCTCCTGTCACCAGATACTGCCAGCAGTGCCATGGCAACCGGCACAACAGCCGGCGCGGCGGCGACCACGTGGTGCATACAAGGCTACCGGGAGCCTGGCACATGGACTCCGACATGCAGACTAACCTGGTGGAGGCCATCATCAGGTAACTGAACCGGCCCTTTTGTGCCCGTGGCACTATTACGGCCACTTGCACAGACCAGGGTTAAAAAATTAAATCGTTAACCCTGAGTTAAGCTTGACATTTCCATACATTTTGACACTTGTTAGCCCGGGGTTAGCAGTTAACTCGGAGTTAAGTAGCTAACCCAGGTCCGCGCAAGCCCGCCTTAGTGGTGGATCTGCCTGCGCGAGCAAAAAACTAAAACTAAACTGTTTTTGACTATAAAAAAACAAACTGAAAAATGTGATATATAGGGAAAATTTGTGTCTAAACTCCTGACCAATGGTGATGTAGGGGTATGGCACGCAGCACGGAATGCTGAGGACCTGGGTTCGATTCCCAGCGCTGGTCTCTTTTTCTGAGTTTTTCTGTGCCAAGAGTAAAATATCTCACTAGATCCATAGTGGATCTGGTCAATGGATCTACAAAGATTGAAGGAACAGACAGACCCTGTACTGCGTGGACGAGGACTCAAAACCGTTTAATATAATAAAGGTATAGTGTTTAATTCAAATTCAAATTCAAAATCAAATAATTTATTTCGGACTTTGAGTCCATAGTATTAGTAGTTAGTGTTAGTATAGTAGTTATAAATTACAATCTTATTGCTATGGTTAGTATTTTATAATTAGGTATACTAAACTTAAATAAAAACTAAAGACGCCTGGGCACTGGCATTACAGGCGCGTGCAGCTGCACGTAACGCTGCAGCAGCGGCGAGTCCCAGCGGTGGGCTAACGTGCTCAGGATGCTATTCGAGCTGCCAAGACTGCGGTTAAGGAGAGACGCACAACGTTTCCTCATAATGGTAAAAAAACAGTCCGTGTGCGACTCCGCGAACATTGTCGACGCACTGCAATACCGTGGCAGCCCGAACAACATCCTGAACGCGCAACGCGCCGTAAGCCCGCTGAGTAAAGTTAGTACAACATTAATAATTTTAATTTCGCAGTCTCCTCAAAGAAGCCAAACCGATAAACATGGAGGATCCGGACAGCTCCGCGGAACAGCTGAAGCCGCCGCTGAGTGTGGACCTGCCGGACCCTATCTCCATTGAGGACAGACAGCTTCTCGGAAGGTAAGGTCAGTCAGGTCGGTCAGCAGGCTTATTGTCTAACGTTTCTAACGCTTGCCTTCGCAATCACTATTTCTTTCTGTCAAACGGTATAAGATGATGACAGAAAGAGATAGTGAAAGCGAAGGCAAGCGCCAGAAGCGTTAGACAATACGGTCTCTGGTCAGTAAGGTCAGGCAGGTAAGGTCGGTCAGGTCGGCAGTCTTTAAATTAAGCCCTCATCATCATGAAAACCCGGCCACGTGCGAGTCGGACTCGTGCACCGAGGGTTCCGTATAAATTTATATGTACCTATGAACATCCAGTCTTAGCAGACCCCTGCTCCTAAGCAAAATGTGTGCAGTGTGGGATCACTGTAGATTGGTTACTGATATAGACGGACAGACAAACTAGATCTCGTTCAAATCAATTTTCGGTGGAAGTTTACATGGTAATGTACATTATAATACAATACATACGGAAATAACGTTTAACAAAAAAAGCGACTTCCAAAAAATACAATTAAGAAATGCTGAGCACATATCATTAAGAGTTCCTAGAACTCGATATGGACACCAAAATTTGATGTATGAGGGTGCTAAATTATATAATTCCCTACCAAAATCCGTAAAAGATAGCAAATCACTGAATATCTTTAAAAACAAAGTTAAATTATATATAATTGATAACATTGTATAAATATAGCATTGCACTGTATAAATTGTCATTACCCACTCAGCTGCTTTTTGCTTTTACTGTCAACTATTTGACAAGTGATTTCAAACAATATCATTAAAACTTAACTGTAATAAATAAATAAATTGGCAAACGTGGTTGCACAAGGCATGTGAGTGGTGATATTCTATTAACTCACTGTGAAACCTAATAATTGTACTTTTAGCTATAGAAATTGTCTTATAAGTGAAATTATCTGTAATTTCTTTAGACAATAAATGTTCTTTAAACCTATATATATTTTTTAGTTTTATCATTCTCTTATTTTAGAAGTTACAGGGGGGGGGGGGGACACACATTTTACCACTTTAGAAGTGTCATTCGCGCAAACTATTCAGTTTAGAAAAAATGATATTAGAAACCTCAATATCATGTTTGAAGACCTATCCATAGACACCCCACACGTACGGGTTTGATGAAACAAAAATTTTTGAATTTCAGTTCTAAGTATGGGAAACCCCCAAAATTTATTGTTTTTTTTTTCTATTTTTGTGTGAAAATCTTAATGCGGTTCGCAGAACACATCTACTTACCAAGTTTCAACAGCATAGTTCTTATAGTTTCGGAAAAAAGTGGCTGTGACATACGGACGGACAGACAGACAGACAGATATGACGAATCCATAAGGGTTCCGTATTTTGCCATTTGGCTACGGAACCGTAAAAACGATTGAGGCGAGGTAATAGGATACCAATAATTCAGTGTTGTTGCGATTATTTTATATTGGTCCGACGACACCCCTTAGTTATTAACTTGATTTCATTTTTAATATTTGTTGTTATAGCGGCCACAGTAATACATAATTGGTGAAAATTTCAAGTGTCAAGCTAGCTAGCTATTACGGTTCAAGAGCCCTGTGACAGACGGACGGATAGACAGACAGACAACGGAGTCCCGTTGGCACGCTTTGAATACGGAACCCTATATATTAAATACTTGGTCCTCCGCCAAGTAGTGAAGCCAAGTCATGCGAAATAACTACGTTTGTTTTGAAAATAGTTATTTGTGCAACAAGAGAGCAATCTAGTTTTTTTCAGCGAGTGTTGATTTTGAATCACGAGCAAGCGAAGGATCCTGTAATTGATTCACGAGCGTAAGCGAGTGATTCTATGTTAGAATCCTAAATGCGCGAGGGATTCAAATACACGAGATGCAAAAAAACTTTGGTCTCGGGGGAGAATATCACGTCGTCTTGTCTTTACTGTGGCTTTCAACTTTGAGTAAATACTCCATTTTGTAGATAATAATAGTCTCAGGAGTAAAATGAAACACCAAAGCGAAGGACAGTAAATTGATTTAGTGCTGCTTATAATGAACATAAGCGTTAATATTTGTGCGTGCGTGCATGTGTGCGTGTATCCAGACTCCTACGAGCAAACATTTGCACTCTATGTTCTATTTTCTAGAATAAAAATACTGATTATTATTTCCAAGGTATGGAGTATGGCTGATGGTGGGCCTGTGCACTCCGAACCCTGACACACCAGACGAAATCCTGGGCCGGCTGCTGTCTGTACTGTTCCACTGGTTCCACGTCACCAACTTCTCTTATACTGGTAAGATCTGGACCTAAGTCTTGCAGCATCATAAAATCCGGACCGGTACAAGTTGGGATCTTCAAAAACGAGCGTACACTTTTTTGAGCCGGCAACGCATCCGTAACTCAACTTGAGCAGTGTTGGGCAAAATTTAGTTTGACTAATGATTGATGACTAATGATTAGATACGTCAATCATGATTAATGACTAATGATTTGTTAGTTTAGTCATGGTGTGGTGATTGATGATTGATTAGTTTCAATCTTTCTTAGTCAAGCAATAATGATTGATCGTTTATGACTTTAATTCATTAGCCACCATGGAACCATTTCAAAGGAAAAGTCATTACGATTTTCCTTGTTAATTAATGCGATGTCACTATGACGTTTACTGGGAAATGGTTCCATAGTAGCTCATGTCCTTGACCATACAGGACACAAATGCCAACAAATTGGAGGTTTAAAAATATATTTTTCTTTTGTTTGTTTTCATTTTGATGAATTTGGATCGGTACACGATTACATTAATTTACCCAAAGATAACATAAGGACAGTACGAAACTACCATAAAAGCGATATCTCAAACAGAAGTACGACGAAACAAACAAATATTCACATTCCGTTAGAAGCATCAATCACATGGTCGTGATTAAAACTGGCGATTTAATGACATGATTTGTGGCGTTAGTCATGATTAGTTCAATCATGATTAAATCAATCATGATTACATTAGTCATGACTAAATTAGTCATGATTGATCAGTTGATTGACGAAATTAGTTGATTTGCCCCACACTGAACTCAACTTGTGTTATGGGTGTCCATGGGCGCCGGTAATTGCTTATCACTAGGTGACCCACCTGTTGGTTTTCCATCTATCATACAAAAAACTAGTATAGCCGTGGTGGCCTAGTGGTTTGACCTATGGCGCTCAGCAGAGTTCCTCCTGAGTTTTTCGAAATTTATCTGCAAAAAAATTGCATTCTAAATTTACCATGAGCTTTACGGTAAAGGATAACATCGTTAAGAAACCTCAATACGCCTGCGAAGTAGTTCGAAGTAGTGAGTTGAAGTTCCCAATCCAGACTGGGCCTGCGTGGGAACTACAGCCCAAGCCCTCTCATCCTGTATGACATACAGCTGGATGATGATGATGATCCCAATCCCGTGAAAATATCGGAATAAATAAATATCTAGCCGTCCAATCTAGTAGAGATAAACTACGATAATATGGCCCGCCCCTCCGCATTACTATTTCAATGTGTTTAGTCACGAAAGAATTGAATAGAATTGTTATGTAGTAGTATCTGCTTTTGTTTGACGGCTGTCCCAACACGCACACATGCGTTGAAAGTTTTGGTGTGCTTTATAAATACTTTCACAATACATTGAAGACATCTTGAATTGTGGAAGGGCGGGCCATGTTATCGTAGATTATCTCTATAGTTCAATAGATGATTAGCAGGGTTCGGATTTTTCATCGCACGATAACATGAAAAAAAACTATGGAATCGATATTAAAGTTAAAATTTAACTCATATTCATACTCATACCCATTCATGAAATTAATACCAAGAGTAAATTTTAAATGAAACAAATATTTTGAATTCAATTCAATGATATCTATATATATAAAAGAAGAAACTGACTGACTGACTGACTGACTGACATATCAACGCACAGCCCAAACCGCTGGGCCTAGAGATTCCAAATTTGGCATGTAGGTTCCTTATAAGGTCTAGGGGTGCACTAAGAAAGGATTTTTCAAAATTCACTCCCTAAGGGGGTGAAAAAGGGGTCCAAAGTTTGTATGGGGAAACAAGATTCGTTCGACTATTGTATTCGAAACTTCACAGAAGTACTCCTAATGATAAATGAGTAAACACGTGTTTCAGGTTTTTTGAGAATTCAACCCCTAAAAGGGGGAAAAGGGGTAACAAAGCCTGAAAATCAACATGGGTGTTGTTTCTATGGTTTATCGGGTTGCTGGTTATGAAAACAACAACGGTTTTAAAATCTGACGTGGCGGACGTAAAATACCATCTCCCTGGATGGGGTGCGATGGGGTTGAAATGTCTAAATAAACTAAATGACTGTTGATATATCAACAAACAGCCCAAACCACTGGACCTAGAGACTTGAAATTTTGCACATAGATACCTTATACAATGTAGGCATCCACTAAGGAAGGATTTTTGGGAATTCCCACGGGGACGGGAAAAAACGGAATTTATATATTCGATTCCGAGTGACCCTATCTCAGTAACTATAATAACTAGACTCTTCAAACTTGATACACAAGTAGGTATTACATTATTTAAAACACATATTTCAGGATGTTTCAAAATACCCACAGGGTAAGGAAAAAACGGGATTTATATATTCAGTTCCACGGGATCGTATGAACTATAATTACTAGACTCTTGAAATTTGGCATAGAAGTAGATAATTATAATAGTAAAAAACCGTTTTAAGGATTTTTGGAAATTCCCACGGGATAAGGAAAAACAGGATTTTTCGTTTTACTGGTCGTAGAAAGCTGAAATTCGGCATCTAGGTTGCTTGGAGAGTGTACAGGAGGATTAGGACGGGACTTTTCAAAATTCCCATGGGAACGGGAAAAAACGGGATTTTTCGTTTTACTGGTCGTAGAAAGCTGAAATTCGGCATTTAGGTTGCTTGGGGAGTGTAGAGGAGCATTGAGAGAGGACTTTCCAAAATTCACACGGGAACGGGAAAAACGGGATTTTTCGTTTTACTGGTCATAGAAAGCTAAAATTTTGCAAGTGGGTTCCTTGGGGAGTGTAGAGGAGTATTAAGAAAGCATTTCCCGAAATTCTAACGGGAACGGGAAAAAACGGGATTTTGCGTTTTACTGGTTGTAAGCTAAAATTTCAAAATTCATAAGTTTATGCTGTAAGTAGGCCGCAAAGGGTTCTTTAACCGACTTAAAAAAGGAGGTTATGCATTCCACTTTATGTATTTTTTTATGTAGGTATTTTCACCGATTTCTCGGTCAATTGTGGACCGATTATAAAAATTATTTTTTTATTCGAAAGAAAACAATATACTCCTGAGATGAACTCATTGTCACCAAATCAGGATCTGATGACGGGATCTCAAGGAAATCGAGGGCAACCCTCAAATTTTGTAGGCACGCATTACGTTTTTCATATATTTTCTCAAGCTATTTAAGTGTTTGCGTCTGGTAGACATCATCTCATGTTGACGAGCTGATGATGGAAGGTAAATCTCCTTAACGGTTAGGAGTTGAGGATATTTTTTCAAATATTATAGGTACGTATAGACCGATTGTTATATTCTTTCAGGTTATCCGGGTAAGCTGATGATGGAAGGTTAAACTCCTTAACGGTTAGGAGTTTTAGGAAGTTTCTTTAAATATCATATGCACATTTAGAACTTTAGTTGTATTCTTTCTGGTTATTCAGATGAGCTGATGATGGAGGGTATAACTCCTTAGCGGTTAGGTCACACAAGACCTTTACAAAATACTATAATATGTATAATATCAATGCTAAGTAGGTACACAGCGCTTCCAGTTACTCAAGTTTCCATAGAAGGTAAGAAAACATTGAATTATACCTAATGCAGGACATGGGAAAGTAATAATAGGTTTTATATTATTAACAAGCCTGGTTATTTTAGTGCCCGCTTCCGAATTAGTGAAAAACATTGTATATAAAGAAATACTGTAAAGGACCGTATCTACCTGAAGTTTAGTCGGGCTTGCTTGCACGCTTGCTTGCACGCTTACTTGCACGCTTTCATGCACGCTTGCTTGCTTGCGTGCATGCTTGCTTGCTTGATATCTTAGATCTTTGGAATACTCGTGGTACACGCGAGCGAAGCCGCGGGCAAAAGCTAGTTTTAAATAAAAAAACGAACTGCCGCACAATTTTGAACATTTAGAATGCTTCTATTTCGTAATATCCATGGGGCATGGAGATACAGGAATGGGCGTCAAAATCTTGATAAGGTAGGTATAGCGCGTGTATTGTCCATTTCAAAATTACAATCGTAAAATGAGTATAAATAAATAAATAAATCTTTATTCAAAAATACAAAAGGTAAGAAACACTTATGCCTGAACTAGGATGTTCCTGTGTTTCAGGCGAAAAGGACTTATAAACTATCTTAAATTAACACTTGCAAAAAACAGTAGTTCTTAATAACTTTGCTAAATTACAAAACACTATAAATAACAAAATATGAAAAATGTTCATTAATGTTTGTATAATGTCATGGCGACGTTTTTGATATTTTCTAGAATAAAAGAGGTTTTATATTGGTTGGTAGTATATTCTAGACTTCTCGCATCGTAGTACAAAAAATCATTTGAATTACATTAAGTAAGTAAGATTATCTTTCGATTGACATTTTCGATCTGTCAGCCTGATAAAGGTATAAAAGTATTACGAGACTTAGAAAATAAGTGAGTATGAGTATGAATATGAGTTAAATTTTAACTTTAATATTGACTCCATAGTTTTCTTTCATCTTACCGTGCGATGAAAAATTCGAACCCTCAAATCAAATCAACTCAAATAGTTTATTTGTAAGAATACAGTTAGGATGATGGTCAATACATTTTGTCGTACAGTGTATTCAGCCCTTTGGAGGACATACAAATATTATCTTATACTATAATTCAAAATTTAAATAATAATAAAATAAAATAAGTCAATAAAATGTCAAATGATTCTTAACTTTTATGTCAAATTAAAATAATTACATTTCCTGTGCCTAAAAAAAAACCCTGATGATTAGGTACAGTAATTGTTATTTGCGCAGGTGAAACAGCAAACATGGTGGAGAAACTGAAGAACGAGCACGTATGCCCGTGGCTGCGCGACATAGCGGCGGCGCGGCGCGGCGTGCTCGTGGCGTGCCTGCTGCCGCACCCGCCGCACTACACCCGGCAAGCGGGCCACTGGGACAACCTGGCCTCCAAGACACATCATCTCAAAGACGGACTCAATAGGTCAGTCTATTTTGATGGGCTTATCAGTTTGACACACTGACTTATAAATAGGGCACACTGACATAACAGTTAAACACACTGGCTTATCATTTTGGCACACTGGCATACCAGTTTGGCATACTGACTCAACAGTTGGAAACACTGTCTTATCAGTTGGACGCAATGGCTTATCAGTTGGACTCTCTGACACCAGTTGGACACACTGGCTAACCATAACTTACTAGTTGGACACACTGACTTATAAGTAGGACACACTGACTTAACAGTTAGACACACTGGCTTATCATTTTGGCACACTGGCATACCAGTTTGGCATACTGACTCAACAGTTGGAAACACTGTCTTATCAGTTGGACGCAATGGCTTATCAGTTGGACTCTCTGACACCAGTTGGACAAACTGCTAACCAGTTGGACATACTAACTTACTAGTTGGACACACTGACTTATAAGTAGGACACACTGACTTAACAGTTAGACACACTGGCTTATCATTTTGGCACACTGGCATACCAGTTTGGCATACTGACTCAACAGTTGGAAACACTGTCTTATCAGTTGGACGCAATGGCTTATCAGTTGGACATACTAACTTACTAGTTGGACACACTGACTTATAAGTAGTACACACTGACTTAACAGTTAGATACACTGGCTTATCAGTTTAGCACACTGACATACCAGTTTGGCATACTGAATCAACAGTTGGAAACACTGTCTTATCAGTTGGACGCAATGGCTTATCAGTTGGACTCACTGACACCAGTTGGACACACTGGCTAACCAGTTGGACATACTAACTTACTAGTTGGACACACTGACTTACCCGGCGAACACACTGACTTGCCAAACAGATACACTAACTTACCAGTTCAAATAGCGTATCTACTGTGTCAAAAAATTTAATTGTATTAAATACTTTAGATATAATAATATGTAATTTAATAACAATGTAGATCTCTTTGAAAAAAATATACCTTGTTGAGTTTCTTGCCGGTTTCTTCTCAACAGGGTTTTTCCGAACCGGTGGTAGATTCTTCGACGTTCATAGGAGCATCAATTGATGCCTAAATTGAATAAAGAATTTTGACTTTGACTTTGATTTTGACAACACACTGACTTATAAGTTGGATTTAACTCTAGTCTGCTCTTTCCTTCTACTAAGTCAAAAACCTACCTACCTGAGTGAAAAATTCCAAAACATGCGTTTTTCCATCAATTGTTTGTCCACGAAAACCCCTAGCAAATTTGTCACATGTCTCCTGTAGCTCGACAATTGTCACTGACATTGTCGCGTTGGTGAATTAGGGGCGGGGCTTACACTCGCCAACCAACCTCGCAAAAACCATTATTAGTATGAAGATGGTTTCGTTATTGCAGGTTGTACTGCCTGATTCCTTACGGCATCATCACGCAGTCCATCTGGGATTACATAATGCCGGCCTGGATGGAGGCTATATGTACTGACGTGCCGGAAAAGGTGAGTTATGTTGATATTAACTTAGGTGCCTATTGTTAAGTTTGAAAGTAGTTATACTCCATTTAATTTAGAATTCTAAACCACAACAACATTATATTGCGGCTCGTGAACTGTAATCTCTTTACAATTTGTACTAGAGTAACAAGTGACATTAATAGTACATTATGATACAAGTGTGCTACGTTGGTCATTACACACGAGGTATAATTGTAAGCACGAGCCGTTAGGCGAGCGCGATAAGGAAGCCGAAGTGTGTAATGATCAATGCACACGAGTTGCATACGACGTTTTTCAACACAATTGCGAGGAAAAAAACAAACTTGTATTGTTAATAACTTTTGTAATTTTTACAAGGAACATTTCACCGTGGGTTTCTACATCCTTGGTTGTAATATTTATTGAGATCCTGACGTCTAAACGCACCAGTAATACCGAATTTTAACGCAACCTGCAAAGAGATCAAAGACGTATATTAGTAAATTTGTAGGAACGTATTGCCATAGTACTTAACGCAATTATAGAGCTGATACATAAATTTACATTTATAATGTTCAACTGACCTTTGTTGTCAAGTACTGACTGTCCGGAGCTTCTTTTAAAAACTTTTCAACATCGGTTGGTGACGACACCATTGACTTTCGACCAATAGATCTGCTAGGATGTCTCTTTAGAAATGCCGTCAAGTTACTAAGTAATATATGTTTACCAACTTCATTTTTGGTCTTTACTGTGCTTTTCAACATGGATATAACGAGCTGGGCTTGTATTTATTTGCCAGTTTATGCTATCACTCGCGTTCGTGCCTCGATAAGTATTTCCGGCGGGGTTGAATTAATATTTTGCTCGTCTTCACTATTTGAAGTAGATGTTTTTGATAGTAATTAACCACACAACAGCAACTTTACCAAATCTTAATATATAAAAGAAGAAACTGACTGACTGACTGACTGACATATCAACGCACAGCCCAAACCACTGGGCCTAGAGATTCCCAATTTGGCATGTAGGTTCCTTATAAGGTCTAGGGGTGCACTAAGAAAGGATTTTTCAAAATTCACTCCCTAAGGGGGTGAAACGGGGGTCCAAAGTTTGTATGGGGAAACAAGATTAGTTCGACTATTTTATTCGAAACTTCACAGAAGTACTCCTAATGGTAAATGAGTAAACATGTGTTTCAGGTTTTTTGTGAATTCAACCCCTAAAAGGGGGGAAAGGGGTAACAAAGTCTGAAAATCAACATGGGTGTTGTTTCTATGGTTTATCGGGTCGCTGGTTATGAAAACAACAACGGTTTTAAAATCCGACGTGGCGGACGTAAAATACCATCTCCCTGGATGGGGTGCGATGGGGTTGAAATGTCTAAATAAACTAAATGACTGTTGATATATCACACAGCCCAAACAACTGGATCTAGAGACTTGAAATTTTGCACATAGATACCTTATACAATGTAGGCATCCACTAAGGAAGGATTTTTGGGAATTCCCACGAGAACGGGAAAAAATGGGATTTATAAATTCGATTCCGAGTGACCCTATCTCAGTAACTATAATAACTAGACTCTTCTAATTTGATACACAAGTAGGTATTATATCAGTTAAAACATTAATTTCAGGATTTTTCAAAATTCCCACGGGATAAGGAAAAAACGGGATTTATATATTCAGTTCAACGGGATCCTATGAACTATAATTACTATACTCTTCAAGTTTGACATAGAAGTAGGTAATTATAATAGTAAAAAACTGTTTTAAGGATTTTTGGAAATTCTCACGAGATAAGGAAAACACGGGATTTTTCGTTTTACTGGTCGTAGAAAGCTGAAATTCGGCATGTAGGATGCTTAGGGAGTGTAGAGGAGGATTGAGAGAGGACTTTACAAAATTCCCATGGGAACGGGAAAAAACGGGATTTTTCGTTTTGGTGATCGTAGAAAGCTGAAATTCGGCATGTAGGTTGTTTGGGGAGTGTAGAGGAGCATTGAGAGAGGACTTTTCAAAATTCCCACGGGAACGGGAAAAACAGAATTTTTCGTTTTACTGGTCATAGAAAGCTGAAATTCGGCATGTAGGTTGCTTAGGGAGTGTAGAGGAGCATTAAGAGAGGATTTTCCAAAATTCCTACGGGAATGGGAAAAAACGGGATTTTTCGTTTTACTGGTTGTAGAAAGCTGAATTCGGCATGTAGGTTGCTTGGGGAGTGTAGAGGAGCATTGTGAGAGGACTTTCAAAAATTCCCACAGGAACGGGAAAAAACGGGATTTTTCGTTTTACTGGTGGTAGAAAGACGAAATTTGGCAAGTGGGTTCCTTGGGGAGTGAAGGGGAGCACTAAGAAAGCATTTCCCGAAATTCTTACGGGAACGGGAAAAAACGGGATTTTGCGTTTTACTGGTTTTTAAAAAGCTAAAATTTCAAAATTCATAAGTTCACACTGTAAATAGGCCGCAAAGGGCTCTTTAACCGAGTTCAAAAAAAGGAGGAGATTACATGCATTCCACTTACTTCATGTATTTTTTTATGTAGGTATGTTCGCCGATTTCTTGGTCAATTGTGGACCGATTATAAAAATTATTTTTTTATTGGAAAGAATACAATATACTCCTGAGATGGTTCCATTGTCACCAAATCAGGATCTGATGTCGGGATCTTAGGGAAATCGAGGGCAACCCTCAAATTTTGTAGGCACGCATTATGTTTTTCATATATTTTCTCAAGCTATTTAAGTGTTTGCGTCTGGTAGACATCATCTCATGTAGATGAGCTGATGATGGAAGGTAAAACTCCTTAACGGTTAGGAGTTGAGGATATTTTTTCAAATATTATAGGTACGTATAGACCGATAGTTGTATTCTTTCAGTTTATCCGGGTGAGCTGATGATGGAAGGTTAAACTCCTTAACGGTTAGGAGTTATAGGAAGTTTCTTTAAATATCATATGCACGTATTAATAAACACAATAGTCTTTATAAAAATTATTTATTAATCACCACTACACAAGGGTATACAGCCGCGCGCTATGAAAGCTCAAAGAGTTCTGTGTCAGGACTAACGTCAAACACCATAGAGATGTGACCCATATAATCGAAAATTAGTGACGTCCCTATTCGATGAATTTCCGCTTAACAGTTCGGCCATCCTGCAGTCCTTCGGTCCCCGAAGGAGAGAATCGCCAACTGCAACGGCAGCTGAGGTCTCCTACTCGAAACTCTTCTTTCTTGACAGCCGTTGGCCTCAGTTCATGTTCATTAGTAGAAGTCAACGTTGGTGTTGTATAAGTGCTATAAGGCTCCAGGGGCAAGCACTATTACAGACGCTATGTAGGCCCCGAAAGCAAGCGTGTAATGTGTAGTAACTTTTACTGTAAGGCTCCTTAAGCAAGTACAGTTATGGACGCTGTTTAGGCTCCGTAAGCAAGCGTACCATGACCAGAGTGATACTTGTGCTATAAGGCTCTTCAAGCAAGCACTGATACAACGCTGTGTAGGCTCCGTAAGCAAGCATACCATGACCAGAGTGATACTTGTGCTATAAGGCTCTTCAAGCAAGCACTGATACAACGCTGTGTAGGCTCCGTAAGCAAGCGTACCATGACCAGAGTGATACTTGTGCTATAAGGCTCTTCAAGCAAGCACTGATACAACGCTGTGTAGGCTCCGTAAGCAAGCGTGTAATGATTTATGAAGACTTGTGCTGTAAGGCTCCTTAAGCAAGCACTGATATGTACGCTGTGTAGGCTCCGTAAGCAAGCGTGTAATGATTTATGAAGACTTGTGCTGTAAGGCTCCTTAAGCAAGCACTGATATGTACGCTGTGTAGGCTCCGGGTTGATTTTGTTCCATACTAAAGGATATAGTATCTGTGGTGTTAATACTAGCTAAGTATCGCAGTAAGGAACTGGTATCACGGCATCCCGCTGACTTAGCACCAACCTCTAGCAATTTGTTGCCAAGCGTTCCTATGACAGCTTCGGTGATGACTTCATCACTCAAGTTACAAGACATCCCTATCCCCAGTTTATTGTAGTAAAACTCTATAGGGTCTTCACTTGGCTTCTTCACTCGGTTTACGAGTTCCCTTATTTGGGATAATTTGTTTTTGGTGAATGGAAACGCTTTTATGAGCTTCTCTTTCCACCCACTCCAACTTATTTCATATGATGCCTGTTGTTCGTACCATCCCTTGGCATATCCAGTTAATTTAGACGTACAATTACAGACTAGAGTACGCTCATCCCAACCATGCATTTTTGCCGTACTCTCCAGGTTGCGGATCCAATGTTCCACGGAGACAGAGGTGGTTTGAGGGTTGAATTCCGGGACGAAGTCATTCCGACCGACATAACGAATTGCTGGCCTCGTCACCTCAGTCGACGTAAATGTCGGCACCACTACAGGTGGCTCCATTGGTGTTGATGTCACTGGCTCCTCGTGGTAACTTTTTGTTTTTCTCAATTCTTTTATTAAACTCTCTAAAGCCTCTATACGCCTATCTTTGTGCTTCAGGTCCTTCTTAACCTTTTTCCTAGCCCGTTCAGAGTAAGTTGATGAGCTTGAGCTACTGCGAGATCTCTTCTTATGTTTACCCATTTATGAATAGTAAAAAGGTCCTGTTATAATTTACTTAAGTTCACTATCACTAACACAAGTCTATTCAAACTAAAAAAATGTTATTCTGTGAATAAACTGATTAATTAAATGAAGCACTAA
Source organism: Archips xylosteana (assembly GCA_947563465.1). NCBI lineage: Eukaryota > Metazoa > Arthropoda > Insecta > Lepidoptera > Tortricidae > Archips > Archips xylosteana. The sequence goes on from OX387364.1 coordinate 17,002,953, forward strand.
AACTGTTACAGCTAGGCACAACAATGTCAATAATATTCATTCAAACATTCGAAAGTTAAAACAAGTCCCAACACTCTATATTTCATCAAGAACAAAAGAGTCTTATCTCAAGTAATATGAAACGGCCTCACCAAGTTTCAAGTATTTCCGTTAATGTAAACACAGGACTGTGGCGGCTCGGCAGCGACACAAGTTGACGACGCCGGCCAAACCTCGGTATCGGTTCTTCCCCGACCACTGCGTACGCGACGACGTACTGCGCCACGCTACGTCACACAATTGTTCCGTTTCCGTCCCACTTTAATGTCACCAAACACCACAAAATCGCTTTTGAAAGTTCCACTCAATTATGGGCAAGGATTATCCCAGTTCTGAATCTAATAAACACAATAGTCTTTATAAAAATTATTTATTAATCACCACTACACAAGGGTATACAGCCGCGCGCTATGAAAGCTCAAAGAGTTCTGTGTCAGGACTAACGTCAAACACCATAGAGATGTGACCCATATAATCGAAAATTAGTGACGTCCCTATTCGATGAATTTCCGCTTAACAGTATAGACCTTTAGTTGTATTCTTTCTGGTTATTCAGATGAGCTGATGATGGAAGGTATAACTCCTTAACGGTTAGGTCACACAACACCATAACAAAATACTACAATATGTATAATATCAATGCTAAGTAGGTACACAGCGCTTCCAGTTACTCAAGTTTCCGTAGAAGGTAAGAAAACATTGAATTATACCTAATTAATAATAGGTTTAATAATAGGTTAATTAATATTAGGGGAAATTAATAATAGGTTTTATATTATTAACAAACCTGGTTATTTTAGTGCCCGCTTTCGAATACTTAGTGAAAAACATTGTATATAAAGAAATACTGTAAAGGACCGTATCTACCTGAGGTTTAGTCGGGCTTGCTTGCTCGCTTACTTGCACGCTTTCTTGCACGCTTGCTTGCTTGCGTGCATGCATGCTTGCTTGCATGCTTGCTTGCTTGCCTGTATGCTTGCTTGCTTGATATCTTGGTTCTTTGGAATACTCATGGTACACGCGAGCGAAGCCGCGGGCAAAAGCTAGTATTTACATAAAATGACACACTAGTTTTGTTTTTTTCGCGCGCCGCACTTTCGATGCGCGCGCAGGTTCAATAAAGGCACTGGAAAAACGGCTGTTCAGCCAGAGCAGCAGCAATATAAAAAATAAAATAAACTATAAATTTAATGTTTGTAAATACGATAATTAAGTTAATTTGTGTTTATGAATATACAATTTGATGAAATAAAATGTTTATTTGTCATCTTAACTCTAAAATAATTTAATATTCGTGAAAATATTCAATGTTCTTAGACATAAACTTTTGCTCAAATTAAAAAAAAGTTTATATTACAGCACTTGTACGGTAATGTTTTTACAGCACAAGTGTGGTAATATGCTGAATTATGAAACTAAAAACGGTTAATAAAAGTCAATTTACGAGCAACTGTGTTGAAAAACAATTTTATTTTGCGGCTCCCAGACTATTGTACTGTACTATTTGCTAGGTAAGAAATAGTTGACGAGCCGCAATATAATGATGCTGTGGTTTTCAATTCTAAATTAAATGAAGTATAGTTCCATGCGGATTGGGAATTTCATACACACTACTGAATTTCTTAGCAGGTGTGTGCAGCTTTCTTCACGATTTTTTTCTTTCACCGTAAAGCTCATGGTAAATTCCAATGTAATTTCGCACATCATCATCTTCATCATTTCAGCCGAAAGACGTCCACTGCTGAACATAGGTTTCACCCAAGGCTCGCCAAACAGATCGGCCCTGCGCCATCCGCATCATTGGTTCCCGCCACCTTAACCAGGACGTCGCTCCATCTTGTAGAGGCCTACCTACACTGCGTCTTCCAATCCGCGGACGCCACTCGAGAACCTTTCGGCCCCATCGGCCGTCAATTCTACGACCAACGTGCCCTGCCCACTGCCACTTAAGTCTAGCGATTCTTCGAGCTATGTCCATGACATTTTGTAGTGGTAGAGCCATGTTGTAGCTAGCCGCTGCATCACGAATGGGCCGGCTCGTCCGGGGCAGTACCACCCTCTCACAGAACACCGGCGTGAAGCAGCAGTACTCCTGCTGCGTTTCGTACGGTCAGTGAGAGCGCCGGGGGCCCAATACCTCTCCCGCGTCCCCCTTCCCTATTCCATCTCCTTTTTACAGGCCGGCAACAGATCAGTGACTCTCTTTGAGTTGTTGATTTTTATTTATTTATTTATTTATGTTTTTGGGCACAAACGGTACAATAAAACTTATACTACAAACAGTTACATTAAAAAATTAACTAACAAAGTTGCCACAGGTTATTAACTCTTAATAATGATAATATAGGTATCTAACGGGTGTAAAAGCAACATACATGCATGCAAAAAACTACGACTAAGAAAAAGAAAAACGAGAATGTGCACCTAACCCATTCTCAGCAAACAAATACAAAAATGGCAAACAAATTACTTACTTATTACTAATGAAAGACTTATATTTGCTTAGAGACATGGGCGGACTTATGGGCGGCGGTGATCATTTTCCATCAGATGACCCGCTTGCTCGTTTGCCTCCCTCTCATAATAAAAAAAAAATCCGATAACTCAGAGAGGTCAAACCACTAAGCTAAGCCATCACCGCTTTTTACTCTTCAATGGAAACAACATGTTCATAGGAGTTGATCGAGCTGAAGGTTCCAGTGGCCAAGATCTTGGAGCCGGATGGAGCCATGCTGGGGCTGGACGAGAGGAACCTGTACAACTTCGCAGTGCTGAAGGTCTCCGATGAGCCCACGCCGGAGACTGTGTTGCCAGTGCTGGAATGGTTTCAGGTATTGCCAGAAATAAACGGTCAAGCGCGAGTCTGACTCGTACAGTCAACCTGTTTGATTCCCAGGCCGCTATAGAACCTTGTCGCATTAACTAGGGTGAGTGGGGGTAAGATGAAAAGCAGAGTAAGATGAAAAACACTTGGTTGCTACGAGTAGTTTTTCATCTTACACTGCTTTTCATCTTACCCCCTCTCACTATACTAGATAATAACAACGTCAGTGCGGGTCAAAGGATTATCAACTATCCGACCACAACATGCAATAAACGTAAAGAGTTTATAAACGTTTTTGCTCTACGACATGAGAAGAAAAAGAAGTTTTGACGAACGAATAGCGACAATTCAAGTAAAGCAATTCAAAAAAAAAGCAATAAAGTTTCCTATTAATTATCGTTGACACATGTTCGCAAAGATCGAAATGTCATCATGAGTCATGTCATACATCACGCAATATTGACTGTCGTAGAAGATAAACAAATCGTTTATTTTATTAGCAGTACGGCTGCTCACCGAATCTAAGATTATTTAAAAGCGAAAAAGTTTTTCGGGTGCGCCGGTGGGATTCGAACCTACGTCTCCTGGGTATGCGCCCCAACGGGTGTTCTACCAATTGAACCACGTCGCATCCAACCGACTCCCCCGAAATTCTTAATCGCTTACATCACCAATCGCTGCACCAAAAATGCTACAAAATCTACGATCACTGTTTATGACGTTGACTGTACCACAGCTATGCAATAACTATGCACATAAAAAAATACATCCGTCAGACAGGCCCAACAATACAAACACCACACAAAATGCTAAATCGGTTTTTTGTCTCCTGAAAAGTAGCTAAAAAAGCATAGCATTTCTATTATGCATTCTAGCAATCTTCTCGACGATATTAGTTCTTCTATTTGAAACTAGATGGCGTTAGGAGTTATGAAAACTGAGTTGGTGATTCGAAAGCGAACCGTTGGACGGTTGAGCAGTTTCCAGTTACATATTTTCTTTTGCAGACCATTTCTCTTCTGGAGGTGAAGATACCGCTGCCGCAGCTCTTTGACCTGTTCAGCCATTGCGTTATCAACTTACCAGAAAAAATCTTCAAACCTCCTACAGGTAAATGCATGTACAGAAATAAAAAAAAAAATGTACGGTCAAGTGAAAAAATATGTATGATTTAATCCTCACATAATTGTGTACCAATACTTTAATTCGATGACATAAGAGCTATGGGACATATTTATGACCAACACTTGACTGTACTACAGATAAAATTACCGAGAGCGTGGAATTACATAGTAGTATTGTGTGTTTATAGGCATTGGAGAGAGAGATATCTATATTGTTGTCTCTCTCTCACTAAAGTGGAATGCCTATAAACACCAGAGGCCGTATTGTCCAACGCTTCTGACGCTGGCCTTCGCTTTCACCATCTCTTTCTGTCATCATCTTATACCGTACTGTTTGAGAGATAACAATATTGATTGCGAAGGCTAGCGTCAGAAGCGTCAGTTAGACAATAAGCCTGCTGCTCGGGTTAGTGTAATTGGGGATGTCTATTTTTTTGCAATGTATAGTAAATCGAAAACCATTTCGAGATAAATGCTTTTTAACTCGTTCTCTGTAGTTATTTAATTTTAATATTATGTAATGAATTTATTATATAACAAATAAGCAGTGACCGGTTCAAGTCGTACTTTATTCTGTGTGGTTAGAATTCTTCACAATTTACGCGTGGATTATACTACGGAGTTTGATTTGGACCCGCTGTCTGACATCTAGCACTTTGACAGTACCAGTAAAGTGACACAGTGTATAGTGTACCACTACGCAAAAAATAATTAAAGGGGTTGCCTTATCATACGCATTTAGATAGATTTAGAATTTGGCAGTGTGGGAGCCCTCAATTATAATCTGACGTCATCAACTAAAATAGTTTCAATAATTAATTTTGAAAAAAGTAGAGAACTAAATGACAAAATATTGAAATTAGTTCCTTATAATTGACTTTTCTATACAAAAAAAATATAAAAACCACTGGTAATTTTTTTTAGACATTCCCAATTGTGAAGCACGTGTAAACGAACTAAGTTCGATTCCCAGCCCCATTACTTTATTTTCGGTGTGATTCAAATTTTTTTTCGTGTCTAAGATTCATCGGAATGCCCCGAGATGAACGACAAGGAAACTAAAGAGAAGGAAGATCTCCTCAGGCCGCAGAATCTGACGTGCTGCATACTCATGCTCGACATACTGCTTAAACAGGTATGATTTTTACAATTATCTGTTTATTTATTCGTCAATAAAAATTACAGCATTACAGTATAACACGAATGCGCTGTAAAATTCAAAAATACAAATACGACTATTTAGTGTTTTTTGAAGGACGTCTTCGTCGCTTCCCTAAAACGACGGAACAGGACACCCTCCGGCCAGAAGTCGGAACGCAGGAATATGAATATGTAGATAAAATGAAGTATGCGACTATGCATAATCATAATTGGGATGTCCCAATTTTTGACAACGTGTAATAAATCGAAAACCGTTTGGAGAAATAGGCTTTGTGAAGCGTTTTCAGAAATCAAATTCCAAAAATATGGTAAACTGAATTAAATAAAGAAATTTTTAGTAATGACCTTCATTTGACCCCTGCAGTGAATCATCACAGAGGCAGATATAAAGAAGGTACCTACACTAAAGCAAATTGACAGATTGAAATGTTGCTGTCCTGCTTATAATAGCAAAGAGTGACAAAGACAGAACTTTAATCACATGATGCGCACCTGGCTTTAAACAGTTGTCATTTATCGTAAGTCCGAAATGTATAAATGTATTTCAAATGTATTTTTACAAATTTAATTATTAAATTACTACGTTGCAAGTAAATATAAACGAACTTAAATATCAGATTTTAATAAAAAGTATCTATTTACTATCACACCATTAAACAAACAGGAATAATCGAAGCTAAAAGAAGAGAAATAAATAATACTATTTGTCATATGGTTCATTTAGGACCCTAAGCCGTGCTTGTATTTTTGACAGTGACAAGACAAATCCGGGGGGCTACTCCGAAATTCGAAAATCGAAGTTCGTATCGCATCGTCTTGCTCGCTCTTGTATTAAATACTAATTAGCGTGAGAGGAATGGCACGATACGACGTTCGAATTTTGCACTTCGTAGTATAAGGCCAGTAGTGCCACAGATTATGTTATGCACGACTTGAATTTTTCTAGGCAATGGAACGTGGCTCTCTCACTGTGACGTCTTCCAACGTATTTTTAAAAAAAAATATTAAAAATTAAATACTCAACCAAATTCAAAATCGATGAAAATGGTATCTTAAAATATCCTATTCTTTCTAAAAAAAAATTAAAAACTGTATGTTATTTTTTTTGGTGCATCCCAATTAGGATTAAAACACTCGTGTGATCTTATTATGAAGCTCGCCTTCGGTTCGTTCCATAAAACCACACTCATCGTTTAAAGCCTCTCATTATGCACCAGTCACATAAATAACTATTTGTTGTCAGATGGAGCTGCAGCATCGTCGTATCAACATACAGAACGTGAGCAGCGAAGCGACCAAGTTGCTGCGCCTCATGCTGAAGTCGAACCAAAGCAACACCATTGAGCACGGTAAGTTATTTTTTAACCCCCGACACAAAAAGAGGGGTGTTATAAGTTTGACCGCTATGTGTGTGTGTGTCTGTCTGTCTGTCTGTCTGTGACATCATAGCTCTTAAACGGGTGAACCGATTTGGATGCGGTTTTTTTTAATAGAAAGGAGGTTTCTTGGCGGTGGTTCATAATCGGTTCAGCCGTTTCAAAGTTATCAGCTCTTTTGTTAGCTGCGGAAGGGAGACGCATTATGGGCATTGACTTAGGCTGCGTTTCCACCAGAGATGTGCGAGGATGCGTTGCGAGGAATGTGTTTGTCATGAACCAATAGAAACACTTCATTCACTTAGGGCCTTTTAAATGAAGTGTTTCTATTGGTTCATGACACACACATCCCTCGCAACGCATCCTCGCACAGCTCCGGTGGATACGCAGCCTCAACGTTCAAACATACGAGTAACATAATTGCGTTGGGGGTTTTTAAAATTTTCAATTTATAGTTATTATATTAGTATTTGTTGTTATACTCAGCGGCAACCAAAATACATCATCTGTGAAAATTTCAACTGTCTAGCTATCACGGTTCATGAGATACTGTAGCCTGGTGACAGACGGGCAGCGGACTCTCAGTTAATAGGGTCCCGTTTTTACCCTTTCGGTACGGAACCCTACAAATAGAATGTCGTCAATTATTGTTTGTTTTGTGGATACAGCGCAGTGTCTCTCAGAGGGTGCCTGTTCGTACTGCGAGGCCGCGGCGCTCTGGCATCAGCTAGCCGTTCAACTGGTGAAAGCCCTGGTACCGGATAAGCCCAAACCACAGCCCACAGTAAGTCATATCCCAGAATATAGTATATTATTATTATTATTTATTTTATAACCACACCACACCACATATTATACTATTGGTATATTTAGTAGTGGTAGAGCCATGTTGTAGCTAGCCGCTGCATCACGAATGGGCCGGCTTGTCCGGGGCAGTACCACCCTCTCACAGAAAACCGGCGTGAAGCAGCATTAATCCTGCTTGCGTTTCGTACGGTCAGTGAGAGTGCCGGGGGCCCAATACCTCACCCCTTCCCTCTCCCCCTCCCTCTCCCCCTTCCCCTATTCCCTCTCCTTAAGGGCCGACAACGCACTGGCATCGCGTAAAGCGCTGCAGGTGTCTATGGACAGTGGTGATCATTTAACATCAGGTGACTCACTAGTTTGTTTGTCTGGCCTTTCTTAAATAAAAAAAAATAAATATACATATATACGTTCCACTGCAGGGCTCAATTAAGAAGGCTTGGGCCATAGTTCCCACGCGGGCCCAGTGCAGATCGGGAACTTCACACACTGTTGAATTTTTTCGCAGGTACATAAATACACCTCCTATTTTAGAGGCCTTTACCCTGCAGTGGGAGGACGTAGTTTAACGAAAAGGATCCAAACCACTGACATTTTCTTCTTTAATTTATCTTTTGTTGGTACTGAAACTATGTAGATCCAAAATCAAAAAGCGACTTGTTGAGGGTTGGACCCTTTTCGTTAAACTACGTCCTTATAAAGACTGAGACGATTATCATGATGATGATGACCAAACACCGGATTGACGGGTGCAAATCTGTACTGACGTTTAATAGTGCGAGGACACATTAAACTAATTTTATTAGTTGTTATCGATAAAATTGACATACAACCGTTGTCTAATTTTAAGAATTTGAATTAAGAAATGTTTTGAATTTGAGTTAAGAAATGTCGTATGATACAACCGTTGTCTAATTTTAAGAATTTGAATTAAGAAGAAAATGTCATACACAAAAATAAACGTCTTGAGGAATTAACTTCTTTAATATGTTATATAATTTTCATAATATACATATGATCAACATTTTTTCCACATTTTCAGACCTCAAAAATCGTCGCCTGGGCGACAATATCCATTTTAGCCAACTAAATGACCATTCTAGGTCAACTGTAGTAACTGGAGCAAATTCAAACAATTTATAGTGTTGATGAATTTTATTTATGCATTTTAAACCGATTTGAAAAACAAAAAGGTAGGCTTAATTGGTCGGAATGCTAAATAATATTGTTGTACTGGATGAATTATTCAATGTAATTTAAATGGTTGTCAAAAGTGACTCGACACAGTTAATGTCAGATACCGGTTGTTTCTAGTTGCGATAAGTATAAATGAAAGAGGTTTGCACATAATTAAAAGTATTCAAATTTAGCCTTTAGTTATGATAATGATGGTTAAAAATTGTTTTTATCGATGTCGATAAACTTAGTCGATTTTGAATGAATCACCAGCACTGGTACATTTTTGCCCCCGTCAATCCGGTGTTTGATGATGATGATGATGATGAACCTATTATTCTTTGTCTCCAGCCACCCACAGAAGAACCCTGGCTGGAAAAGAAAGAAGAGGAACGTAGCAAGTCCGGCACCCCCGCCGCTCCGGACGCCTTGCTTGGAGTCGGACACTCGCTGGACAAGAGTTCCGTCGGTGGCGTACTGGTCCACATGCCGCATGTACGTATACACGGTCACTGCCGGCGACGCCTGGCAGGTTAGGCTGGTTCTAGTGTCACGCGGACCGTCCGTACGGATTGCTACGCACGGACCAATATAAAAAAAAAATATCACGGGACAAATCACACCAAATTGACCTAGTCCCAAAGTAAGCTAAGCAAAGCTTGTGTTATGGGTACTAGCAAGGATGACATAGACTGGATTGGCAGTCGCCATAGTACGGATCGGCCACGATTTTTGTAGTTCGATTATTAAATCTAGATGGCGCTGAAATATAGCCCGAGGCTTTGAAGGCAAAACAATAAGACTACGGATGTTTCATATTACTACAAATGTATTATTTTTCAAAAATATTGCATAATAATATATTTGCAATGATATGATATATCTGCAGTCTTATTGTTTTGCCTTCAAAGCCTCGGGCTATATTTCAGCACCATCTAGACTTAATAATCGAACTACAAAAACCGCAGTCGATCCGTACTATGGCGACTGCCAATCCAGTCTATATCATCCTTGGTACTAGGCAACGGATAAACATACTTATATAGATAGATACATACTTAAATACAATACGTATTTTTCATACAAATATCTGCCCCGACACGGGAATCGAATCCGGGACCTCAAGCTTCGTAGTCAGTAGTAGCAGTTTCAACATGTATTAAAACTGCTGTCCGCTCGGACGGTCTTCCGTACGGAGCCGCCTGCATTACTCTAAAACGCTCCCTATCCCTAAGCTTAATACATATTATAAATATTATAATAATATGGTCCATGCGTAGCAATCCGTACTGACCGTCCGCGTGACACTAAAACCAGCCTATATGCGTTCTCGTGTCTCATCCAGTGCCGCTGCCATGATTTTAACGACGACGTTAGTTGATGCGTTGAAATATTGGCAGCTGATTAAAGGTTTAACCTGTAGAAAAAATGTTTAAAATTATAGTGAATCATTCAAAACTGAAATAGATTTAATTACTAAAATGATATACACGGGCCACATACGTATTATGGGTATGGTATGCCCGATGTGTTGGGATGCGGATGGCGCATGACCGGTCTGTTTGGAGAACCTTGGGGAACCTTCATCGGGTATGTATTACAATACCGAAGTACGAAAGACCGAATGTTTTAAAACATCGAATGGGCCAAAAGACCGACACGATTTTTTTCTGAAACCGTTAACTTTTTAAGATTGTTATAAATCAAACCTAACCTAACCTAATGGGTTCTGTATGATGCCGTTTTAATAAATTCTGAAAAGTTTACGGTTTCAGAAGAAAATCGTGCCGGTCTTTTGACCCATTCGATGTTCTAATACATTCGGTCTTTCGTACTTCGGTATTGTAATACATACCCCCTTCATTAGTGGACGTTTTTCGTATGAAATAATGATGATGATGCCGAGCATACATCATCATCATCATTTCAACCGAAAAACGTCCACTGCTGGTTGGTTTGAACGTGAACGTAGAACGTAGGCTTCCCGTACGAACCAACCTTGAGAAAGAACCACGGATCGGTACACCTCGAGTACTAACACGTGAGTAACCCATTGTATCTTTATTTTAGTGATTATTTCTGTCTCATGATGGTTTTAATTCGAGAATTTTTTTCTTCATGAGGATAATTAAAATGAACTAAATAACGATAGTAAATTAAGTTTATGTTAAGGCTTTATTTCATCAATGGCTTGTTTGTGCCTCGAGTCCGATGGCCCGTCGTTGCATGTATGTTCCCGTAGCCTCCCTACGTGTTAGATGTATGTCTATCTGTTTCACGAGGCATCCTTTGGAGTGGTAAACTTATTGTGAGAAGCTAGTGTTCAAACTGAACATTCAGTTCGTTCTTTGAATGAAGTCCCTTGATTAATTCATTCACTCTTCTATCTTTTTCTCATATGAACAAATGTACCAGCCACTAAAAAGCCACGTTTTTTCTAGAAAATAGTGTTTTCTTTTCTACTTCTTTTGGGTGAGCCTCGAAGCGTTTCAACCACCGTATCCGGCGTGTTACGAAAGTCTAAGGATAATGTCTATGAACTAACACCAAATGCAATAGGGATGTTTCCTAGGTAAAAAAATAATAATTCTTATTAGTCCGTATTTTGCATTATCAAAAAATATTAGACACGTAATTTTTCTTTTGACAATTAAACAAAAAATGACGATGATATGGCGCGTTGAAGTTCCGCGTGACGAGGCGTGACGTCACTTGTTCCTAAAACGCTCATACAAACTGTAGGAACAAGTGACGTCACGCGAAACTTCAACGCGCCATATCTTCGTAATTTTTTGTTTAATTGACAAAATAAAAAATACGTGTCCAATATTTTTTGATTATCTAAAAGACTGACTAGTTAGGAAAGTAGCCAATTCTGCGGCCACACATCACGAGTCACACACACCTCCGCTCGAAGTTGTTGACGACTATATCTACCTGGGACATATGTACAGTTCAACCTACCTAAGGTTCAATTTCGAGAAAGAGGTCAATCGACGAATCCGACTCAGCTGGGCAGCGTTTGGGAAGCTCCGCATTATCTTGTCATCCAATATACCGCAGTGTCTCAAGTCAAAAGTCTTTGACCAGTGTGTGTTGCCAGTGATGACTTATGGCACTGAGACGTGGCCGCTAACGATGGGCCTCATAAGGAAGCTCAAAGCCATGGAGAGAGCTATGCTTGGAGTTTCTCTGCGGGATCGCATTAGAAATAATGAAATCCGTGCAAGAGCTAAAGTCACCGACATAGCTCGAAGAATCGCCAGACTCAAGTGGCAGTGGGCAGGGCACATCGCTCGTAGAACTGATGGCCGACGGGGCAAAAAGGTTCTCGAGTGGCGTCCACGGACCGCAAGACGCAGTGTATGTTGGCCTCCAACAAGATGGAGCGATGACCTGGTTAAGGTTGCGGGAACGCGTTGGATGCGGATGGTACGGGACCAATCTGTTTGGCGAGCCTTAGGAGAGGCTATGTTCAGCTCTGGACGTCTTTCGGCTTAAATGATGATAATGATGATGACACCAAGCGTGTTGGTCACTAGGATCAACATACGGGATACGGCGGTTGAAACGCTTCACAGCGCCACCCAAATACTAGGGTAAAATTGCTAAAATTGGTACAAAATGGCTAGGTATAGTCCGGTTTTTAATAGTATTGAGAAGAAAAATTAAGAGAAGAATAGCATCGTTCATATAATAGGGACGTGAATCTAGCACAGGACGTCTTTTGGCTGATATGATGATGATGATTTAGTTCGTGTTAATTTTCACTTAATCCTTCCACAGAACGCAGCGTGGGGCGTGCGCGCAACGCCATCGGAGAGTGCCCAGCGCGTTGTATAACACTGAATCATTTACGATGAGACACACCGGCAGCGCGGCGCACCGCATATGATTCAGTATTATACAACGCGCTGGCCGTCCGTCGGCGTCGCGCGCACGCCCCGCGCTGCGGTCTAAGGCTTAAACCATTAACCATTTTCTTTCAAAGGATGTCTCGTTACGTTAGGATTAACAAAGTCTCTATTTGTTGATAATTCCTTGTGTAGGTAGATTCAATGTCAATTGATAGTATTAATTCTTTTGACAATAACTGACTGACATTGCCTACGGTTTCTCAATCAAACTCGTGTGTAATTGCATTTTAATTAAGATCTGGCGTACAGTTGAATCGAGTAACTTTTCTTAACGAAATCGCTAAAAAATGATGAGTCTGTGTAAACTTTCACCCAATTCAAAGAATAAAATGGGAGTGAATTTTTGCTCATTTTGTACTCTTTTTCAAAATCGAAATTATTTTAGTCAGTTTCGAATAGAATGTATTTTTCATTCTTTATTAAAATTTCAATGAATTCAAAATGTTGTTGAGAATGTTAAACCAAGTACAGTCAACCAATTTGATTCCTACGCCTATAAAAACCTTGTCCCATTAACTACTACATAATTACAACGTCAGTGTGGGTCGAAGGATTATCAACTTTCAGATCACAAAATTCAATAAATGTAAAGAGTTTACAAACGTTTTGGCTCCACGACATGAGAAGAAAAAGAAGTTTTGACAGAAAAACATTGACAATCAAACTCCTTTCCTATTCATTATCGTTGACACATGTTCGCAAAAATCAAGGTGTCATCTCGACTACACCACGTAATAATCACTGACGTAGACGATAAAATATCGATTAATTATGACATGGTTCATGGTTCATGGTTCCTGGGAATCAAATTGGTTTGACTGTACGTGTAACTTTTGAATTTCATCTTTTAATTCTGGCCATTGACAGACAAAAAATTTACCCTTTACTAATGTAACTTCGCTCACTCTCTCTCTACGTTTATTTCTCTTTTCCCGTGGCTGTTATCAACCCCAAAAAATTTATATACTTTTTAGTACTATGTCACTTCAAATTTACACTTTGAAATCCGGAGAATGGTGTTTGAGGAGAAAACAATTATCACGGAAGTCGCTTTGTGCTGATAATTATGTTTGTCAAACGGACTTCACGATACTGGCGTTGACAAGCCTGTCACAATAATCCTCACTTGGTGGTGTCAAACACCCTATTATTAAGAGCCCGCGCAGACAGAGCGCGGTCTGGAGTTCTGAGTTCCGCGTTCAGAGTGTTGTACTGAGTCCCTTACGATAACGCACACAGGAGGTGGTCAGACCGCGGCGGTCAAAGCAGAACGCTGAGTTCTAGAGTTCTTTTGCCGCCGAGACAGAGAACGCCGCGTTCACCGCGATGTCTGAAGTTGCAAATACAGAAAAACTGAACAAATCGGTTAGAAAAAGGAGTATTATTATGATTTATATCACGTACACTACAAAAATAGTGACAAAAAAGCAGAAACTTGGCTTGAAATTGCCGCGGCAAGGGATTCTTCTAGTGTTGTGTTATTAAGTGCACCCAATATTTGCTTGCTTGCTCAACAAAATCAATGCTTCTTCTTCGAAAGATAGAATTTCTAGCGACATGTTGCACATACAAAAACATGGACGAAAATGGAACGCTAGAATTTGACCGCCTCTTGTGTGCGCTGGAACTCTCGAGCGGTCAAATCGAAGAACTCTGAACGCAGAACTTGTAACTCCAGACCGCTCTGTCTGCGCGGGCCCTAAAACGTGGTGGCAATAGATTTAACTAATTTTGCATACAAGCATACTTTTGCATAGAAAGTGGCGCGATTTCTCTCGAGACCCGTATACAATCTTGTGCATTTTGAACTAAGTGACACAGTACTAAAAAGTATACCAGTTTTCGGTGTTGAACGTATGTCTATATAGATGTATAGTTTGTTCATTTCATGCAACTGTCACTCATAAGCGACGTCGACTCGGACGCGACCCTGACTAAGTCGTCTGCCGACACGCAAGTATGACCTTCCTTGCTCTGTTTGTCACGTGTGCTTTATGTGTAAAAGGCATAAGGTCCATGGCGTTTAATGATTTAAAAAACAATGTGTTTTTAAATTAATCAGGAATAAATCGGCAGACAATGGCTGAAAAATACACCGTGAGTGCGGCGTATGCGCCAGAGTCATAACCATAACGCAAAGACTGATTTGAGACCCTCAGAAGTAAAAAATTGCCGATTGGTTTGGATCATTATTATGAACCTGGGGTCTAATCGGTAATTCTAACTTTCTTTTTTGTTCCTGCAAAAATATTAATAACTTTGAACTTCAAGATAACATAGCCTTAGAACGAGCTGGCAAGGCATACTAAGTTGTTACGACGTTATCAGTAAAAAAAATATTTTAGCATTGATGTGAGCCAACGTTTACTATCATTAGGGAGTGTAGCACTGCAGAATTTTTCAAAATATACTCGGCGTCAAAAATATCGCCCCTCCTATTTGTGCACTTTTTCCGATACATATAAATTAAACATGTTAATTTAAAACACATTGAACGTGCTTTTAATTGATACTACACAATATTAATTAGGTAACATAATTTCGCTAAGGTCTAGATTAGCTTGAATCTGATCTTCGCCGGAGGGGCGATATTTTTGACGCCGAGTATATAAAAAAAACTTCAATGAAATATCTCCCAAACTAAGTCAAATCGACTTTGTACTACAATTTTGGCTTGAAATAACCTAAGAAATACATATTAAAACATATTATTATATCTGTCGGGTTATTCGTCGGCTACGGTGCATATAATATGTTGTGTTAAAAATATATTATAATTGAATCAAACAAAGCATTCAACGTCATGGACTTTATTACTTTACATTTTTGAGACTTCATTCAACTGTGTGGACTTCTGGAGGAAGAGTTAGCAGTGATGCCGCGACGATTGAGCGACAGATTAATATAAAAACTTTGCGTTATTAGGTACCTATTACTATACATTTAAACAGCGGCCATAGTTTTGCGTTTCAAAAACATAATGATTGGATTTGCTGACTTAAGTCGTTGCCAGTTTGTAATTTTTTGTAATTTTCAACCTTTTTTATGAACTAATTCGACCTTACATTTGAGCGTACATTAATTTTGTGAAAATTATATCTGATCGCTGTTCATTATAGGATAGGAAGTGACGGCGCAGAGATTTGAATAAATAGGAACATTTGACAAAACATATACATCTAGACAAATTGAGAAGGAACCTCATTTTCAAAGTCTGTTAACTGTATTTTATTAAACAAACTGATCGTATTTGTATTCCCAAAAAATATCACACAGCCCTAAAATTAAAAAGTAATTGTCTGTTAATCCAATCCCAATCTTGTTTGAAACGAATAGCAGTATGCATTTCTATGCACTTTTTGAGCGCTGCGTTATTGACTTACTTGCATCTGCTGCGCTGACGCAACGTCACGTTCGCCACGTCACTGTCGCTCTGCTCCAAACTCCAGCTTTGTCTGTGTTGTTTATTAAAAAATTCCAACTTTTCTAAGTCAAAATCTGTGCCTATAAAACGTGGCTTTTAATGTTATACTCGTAGGTAGCTTTTCGATAAGTTGAATGAAGTCATTTTTTTTTCTTTGACCATGGAATATTTTTATTTCCTGACTTTACTTAGCTCTCTCGATACGTTTATTTTGCTGATTTTTGTTAATAATAAAAAAGTACGGGTATATCTGCAAAAAAATACAAATTTAAGTAAGTACTTTAGTAATTTATTGTTCTTTTTTGTCGGAATACCTTCAAAAATAAGTGGATTTTAAAAAAAAATCCGTAGATATTTTTTATATTATTAAATGAAATATTAAATATATAAATGAAGATACTAAAATTATCATGCCACCAAAAAACTTACTTTCACGTGCGTACATACAGGGTGTTAAAAAAATCCCGTACGATCCGAAACCCAGTGACAGTACCACAGTACTCATGAAACTGAACAACTTTCCCCAAGGAACAGGGGTCAAAATACAAAAAAAATGGACTATCCATACAAAACATCCGATCAGCTGACAGAGTTGGTATGAAGAGACCAAAATTTTATTTCATATTTCGTTCGACCTATGTTTCTTGGGGAAAGTTGTTCAGTTTCATGAGTACTGTCACTGGGTTTCGGATCGTACGGGATTTTATTAACATCCTGTATTTAGTATAGTAATCGCCATTCAGTATTTCCTTCTATAAAACTATGTGTAAAAAAAAGGCTGAATACTATCGTGAAGTCGCACGCGTTCAGCAAACAGGCAGTTCTACTAACATCTCTACCGTTATCAGTATCCTGTCTCATATATTGAAGAAGTCAGCCACACCGAACTTAATGATAAAAAAACCTATACAGTATGCTTGAGGTACATTTTTTCTTCAATATATGCGACAGGTTACTTACAGCGGTTGATAAGTTAGTAGAACTACTAAAGTCCTGGTGGTGCCAACATTTTTTTTCATCTTCTCCTTTTGAAGATAATGACAGCAACAGTGGAGACGATAACGGAACAACTCGACATGGCGACCAGTCTGCCGCCGAACGACGCTCCTACCATGGCCACTGCTCACACCATCACGCTGACTGATACTGACGTCGCTACAGCTACTGCTGACGTAAGTATTTACTGGATATGACCATCAGATGATCTGGTACTTGCCTATCTTTAAGACAATGACAGCAACAGTGGAGACGATAACGGAACAGCTCGACATGGCGACCAGTCTGCCGCCGAACGACGCTTCTACAATGGCCACTGCTCACACCATTGTGCTAACTGATACTGACGTCACTACAGCTACTGCTGACGTAAGTATTGAGTCCCCACGGTGTGGTCGTATGCGTAAAGCATTTTCCAACCGTTCATAACAAAAAAGTAGGGGAACCCTTCTTTAAGGTGATGTCAGCCACAGTGGAGACGATCGTGGATCTCATGCGAGCAAAGCCATGTGCAAAGCTAGCACATCATCATCATCCCAGCCTGTATACATCCCACTGCAGGGCACAGGCCTCCTCTCAGAATGAAAGCGCACTAAAAATGATCAAGATGTACAGTAAAATTACATAAAGTTTACCACTGACAGATGGTTTGCCTTCATTTCATATTCAACTTTAACGACCTACAAATAAAGCCAATTTTAGAATACTGTTACCCACGTTTGCAGATTTTGTAAAAGCTACTTTATTTGTATGGTGTTAAAGTTGGAAATGAAATGAAGGCAAGCCATCTGTCAGTGGTAAACTAAAAGTAAACGTATTGTAAATATCTTGTTTGCCAGGTGTCGACACCCAATCTACTAGGGGACAATGAAGCGATGGCGGAATCGGTAGAGGATGACATGACCAACTTCTGGCCCACGTCAGCTGGCAAGTTCCACTTCTGCATCGACGAGCTGCCCCAGGAGTTGCAGTATATACACCAGCTTTTGCAGGTGCTTTACATCTTTAAGTTTAAGTATCATAAAAATAACACAAAGCCATGAAAACTAACAATTACGTTGGTAGTTTTGTTTTGTTTTGTAAGTTTTTTTTTGTGCTCTGAAGAATTGATTAATTTGCTGCCTGCTGCAAAATTCCGCCATCGCACTTCCCGCCGTAAGTCTAAGTTCCATCATCACCATCTCGACGAATGACAGTCTGCCACTGTACCTTTTCTTCGGCACTTCCTGCCACGTACGGTGAAACTGTGGAACCAGCTTTCGGCAGCAATGTTTCCAGACTACTATGGCATCGGGGCTTTCAAGAAAAGGGTTTATACTTACTTTAAAGGCCGGCAACAGATTGGTGACTCTCTTTGAGTTGTTGATATTTATGGGCGGTGGTGATCATTTTCCATCAGATAACCCGCTTATTCGTTTGCCTCCCTCTCACAATAAAAAAAAAATAAAACGTCACGGGAAACGGGAAGTGTCGTGAAATCCTTGAACCCCACGGCGCCTACCAACCTCGGCAAGAGGGTCAGCGTCGGAGTGGTTTTAGTGGGTATACTTCCCCCTCCCCTTCCCGTCAGGGGAAGAGGACGGGGGAGAGAGCCCCACATAACCATCCGGGTCTCCCCGGGCCCGAGGTACACGTAAAGTGTTTCCACTACGTTAAAAAAGGGGGGGGGGGCTACAACGAAATTTGAAATTCCAAGTTCGTATCTCGATTCGTTTGTTCTCGGGTCTTGGGTGTTTAATATGTATTTAAGTATATATCTATCTATATAAGTATGTTTATCCGTTGCCTAGTACCCATAACACAAGCTTTGCTTAGCTTATTTTGGGAATAGGTCAATTGGTGTGAATTGTCCCGTGATATTTATTTATTTATTTATAATATATGTATAAAAATCTCGTGTCACGGTGTTTGTTACCGAACTCCTCTGAAACGGCTTGGCCGATTTTTATGAAACTTTTTTCCCCATATTCGGTAGGTCTGAGAATAGGTCGTAGGCTATCTTTTATACCCCTAGGTGATATGGCAAAACAACGTTTGCGGGGTCAGCTAGTTATGACTAGTTTAATTTTGCGGAACTATGGTATGGTATGTAGAGCCGTGATTCTGATATGACGTCTGAGGCTCTCGCCATTTGTGTCCCCCAGGAGCTGAAGAGCACCTCGCACCCGAACGTGCTGTACCACCTGCTGCAGTGCCTGCAGGTGCTGGTGCTGAGCGCGGACGCGCTGGCCGACCACCGCGGGTTCCTCATCTGGTGCCAGGAGAACTTGCTCATCGACAAGTTAGTGAAAAAAAATTAAAATAAATTAATACTTTAAAAAACACTAGAAAAACACGCTTTTATAAATGCACGTAAAAGCAAAAAATTAATTATGGATCGTTCAAGTTATCTCTATTTCTGGGCTGAAGTGTTAAGACGCTGTCAACACCAACGTCGGCGCACACTGTCTATTTGTATCGGAGTAAACGAGATGCCGCTATTACTGGGCAGCCGGGTATATTGAAATTTATCGGGCAAATATTGAATTAAAAAAAAAACTGTGGATTATTTGTGAAATATGACTCATGTTTTTAATTGCAGACGCATACGCCAAAAAAATAAAGACATAGAACCGTTTAATGATGATTTTAAGACCTATCTTTGCAATTATTTTCTATCGAGCCGATTTCGTCCAATTATGTATCGAGTCCGTCCACGGTCTTTGAAATATGATGAATATTAACATATAATTTTTTTGATGTGCTAGAACCAACAGTTTTTCTTAAAAAACTGTTTAAATTACATCAATTTCAACAAAATTAGGTGTTGTCAGCCTCTTAACTATGTGCTTTTAATTATAATATTTGATTGTAAAAGCGTGGGGCGCTGGAACAGGAAAGACGTTGCATGGGATCTAGCAAGTCAAGCAAAGCATAGTAGGTGTGTGTGTGTATGTGTGTGCGCGTGTGTTTGTGTGTATCAGTATTTCTATCTATTATCAGTCAGTGCTGACATATTGTGTTTAGTGTTATTTCGTTATTTTGTTATTTGAACCCACGACCCTCCGCTTGAGAGGCCATAGGTCAAACCGCTAGCCACGGCTTTTTTCTAGACCACTACCACCAGCCATATGGCTCTTATACAGACGTAAATTTACGTGAAAAAAAACAAATATCTATAATCTTTGATATCTGATAGTCGAACGTCACAACCCAAAAATTAAAAAAAAATTGAACTGATTACTTGTCAACTAGCCGAATTTGTTGCAGTCAAATGTCAAATTAATCGAAATTAAACAAGGTTTACGAGTAGTGACAATCAAATAATGACTTATTTGTTTGAAAAGCCGAGTGTAAAGCTCGAGCATTAAACTCATTTTCCCCTCGCCGCGTCTATCCACCCTCGCCGCATCGGCTCGGGTGGCTATATGTACGTCATGGGTAAAATGGCTCGTATTATGCTCTTGTGTCTACTATAGATCGAGCGAGTCATTTATGATGTTGCGTGCTGTGGTTGTTATTGGAATGTCGTTAATGTCTAACTTTAGAAAGCAAGAAAGAAACATTTATTCGTGACATGACAACAATTTTTTTAACTTAGGATGAAACTACAATAAAATCAATAAAAAATGCGAATACCACGAAAAGGTCCTAAATGAGCGAAGTGCCAGTCTTACGACTGGCGCTGATCTTCCTTTGGGACCAGTTATGACAAACTCACGGCTCTTCGTGTTCTCAAATCTATATTTTCATCTCTCCTGTTCGGAAAGGTAAATTTTCATGGGTAGATAGATAGCCGGGTGGAAAATTGCGTTTTCATCTCTAGGGTGGAAAGTTATTTTTTTTTAATTTTTACGATTAGCCACGGAGTCGAAGATAATTCAGTTACATCAATGACACTTTTTTAGGGTTCCGTAGTCAACTAGGAACCCTTATAGTTTCGCCATGTCTGTCTGTCTGTCTGTCTGTCTGTCCGTCCGCGGCTAAGCTCAGAGACTGTTAGTACTAAAAAGCTGTGATTTGGCATGAATATACATATCAGTCATGCCAACAAAGTGGTAAAATAAAAAATAAAAAAATAATTTTTTTTAGGTTACCTCCCATAGACGTAAAGTGGGGGTGATTTTTTTTTCTCGACTATCCCTTTAGTGTGGGATATCGTTGGATAGGTCTTTTAAAACCACTGGGGGGTTGCTAACATGATTTTTGTATTCAGTGATCTCTTTGCGAAATATTCAAGTTTAAAGTGAAAATTTTCATTAAAATCGACCGTCCTCCCCCTCTAAAATCTAAACTGTTGGGAGGAAAAATTTGAAAAAAATCAGAATGGTAGTAAATATATTAAATTTACAAGGAAAATTATAGCGGCTAAGATTGCTTGGGAATTATTTGTAGTTTAAGAGTAAATAGTACCCTAAGGTATAAAACATACCGTCACTACTTTGAAAAAGCTCGTATCTTAAATCAGCATGTAAACAAAACTGAACCTTGATACGCGCGTAATAAAGTTCACTTAGCCAGATTATCGATTGTGAAATACGAGCTTTTTTCAAAGTATTGACGATACCTAAACTTGGAAGATTCCGTACACATAGGAAATCCTTAGAAAAATATTACCTAAGTACTTGATTTTTTCGCAATGGCTACGGAACCCTATCTTGGGAGTATCCGACACGCTTTTGGCCGGTTTTTCACGTTTCGGCATGGCCTTCTAGATGCACGTCGTGACCAAGGAGCTTATATACAACACTGGAGGCTGTACGCCGAACATCCGTTTGAAACAAGAAATTTGATCTTTATTACGTCACGAAAATATTCCATCTCTTTCTTTAATTAGGTTAAGAAAGAGATGGAAGTCATTCGTGAAAATGTGAAAGAAAAATATAAATAAGTAATAAAGGTCAAAACTTCTTCGTTTGGCTATAAGTAAATTCAATTTTATTATTTATTCTCATTTTTTTGTAGTATTTAACTTTCCTCACAGTCAAAATGAGAAGTAAGATTGTCTAATTCGGGTGAAATTACCCATTTCCCCTCGAACTATTGGCGCTCGAACGAAGTGACTTCGTTCGAGCGCCAGAAATATCTCGGGTTCAATGGGTCACTTTCCACTCTTGGTTATCAATCTACTATTTGCGTTTTGTGTCTACTATTTTTAGCCTGTGGAGCGTGTGCGACGCGTCCCATTCGGCCATCTGTTCCGTGGCGGTGCCGGTGCTGCTGCACTGCTGCTCGCTGGCGGGCGGCGGGGACGTGTTCTGCGCGCTCGTGCGCGACCAGTTCCACCACCGGGACGCGCGCGTGCGCTTCCGCGCGCTCGAGAAGGTCACCGTCATCATCAGGTGGGAGAAATAGTTTCATCAGGCGTTACTTTGCAGAGGTCCTTATTCATCATCATCATGAACCACTGCTGGACCTCGGCATCCTCGGCCACTCTCACCCAGCTCTTGCCAGCCGCTTTGCGAAGATCATCGCTCCACCGAGTCTGAGAACTTCCTGCGCTACGTTTGCCGATCCGTGGTCTCCACTCAAGAACTCGTCTTCCCCAACGGTTATCGGTTCTTCGGGTTATGTGGCCGGCCCATTGCCACTTCAGCGTGCTAATGCGGTGGGCTATGTCGATAACTTTGGTTCTCTGTCGGATCACTTCGTTACGAATTCGATCTTTCAGAGAAACTCCGAGCATAGCCCTTTCCATAGCGCGTTGAGCAACTTTAAATTTGTGGACCAGCCCTACAGTGAGTGTCCATGTTTCGGCACCGTATGTCATGATGGGTAGGACGCACTGATTGAAGACTTTCGTCTTTAAACTCTGTGAAAGTCTATGTGGAGGTCCATATTAATGAACTAAAACAATTGTTTTGCTCACCCGCGACCTTACGATAGTTACTTACGTTTATGTAAGAAATGCGTGTTCATGCAGTTCCTCCACCTCCACACTATACGAACACACACAAATCACACAAACCCAACTATTACCACCACCAAACTACACTCAACATTCTAGTCTAACAACATTAGAAAAAAAAAATACACTTACGTTACAATATTTAATTTCTAAATTCTTAACCTCTCGTATGTCGAAATGAAAAAAAACCTGCATTAGTCCCGTTTGTTTAAAATAGTACCAATATTACAAAAAAAAAATATGTACAATAATATAGCCTTAAATCTGACGCGGATCCGTGTTCGATACGAGAGGTTAAGTTGAACGATTGTTGCAGTTAATATTACTAACCGTCTGTATGTCTCTCTTATTGTGGCTAGATTCATGGACGGCTCACCAATCAAGACCAGTCTGCCGTTACAGACTGCGCTCGCCACCGCTTTCTGTTACCTCATTTCTAGCATGGATGACATCAACGTCTACGTCGCACAACGCGCCACTCTGTACATTGGCACCATACACGACAACGCTATTGATGTAAGCTCAATTTATATATTTTTTTGTATAGAAACGTCAATTAGGTATAAGAAACTAATAGCAATATTTTTTCATTTAATTCACTACATTTTTCAAAATGATTGAAGCTATTTTGCTTGACGACGTCAGATTATAATTGAGGGCTCCCACACTGCCAAATTTCTAAATCTATATAAATGCATACGATAAGGCAACCCCTTTAATTATTTTTTGTGCAGTGGTATACTGTTGGTAGTGTAACTTTACTGGCGCTGTCAAAGTGCTAGATGTCAGACAGCGGGTCCAAATTAAACTCCGTAGTATAATCAGTAGTAGTATAATTTGATTTCTGACTGATCGTAGAACGTTTCACAGTAAGCGTCACAATCATTTTCCTTATCATGCAAAGCAATGTTATTGTGATATTATTTGTGAAAAGGTTCTAAAGTGGGCCAGGATTCGGTTGGTTCGCCTGTACAGTCAAGTGTCAAAATATGGTTGCATGCAACTTGCTCATATCGATACCGGAAATCTCAAATGGCGTAAAGGACAAAAATGCGAAAATGAGTCTTAAATGCCATCGTATACAGCTTTCTTTCCCTATCGAATGGCATTTAAGACTCATTTTCGCATTTTTGTCCTTTACGCCATTTGAGATTTCCGGTATCGATATGTCCAATAGGGGCGCCGTTCAATCGTCATACAAACTTTTGCATAATTCATCATTTGTCCGAAATGATCATTTTGCATAATCGGTTTTTACTCTGAATCCATTAATTATTCATGAATTTTGAAATGGTTATCCTGTAGGACTCTATAGGTTAGGTTAGGTTTGTTTTAAAACAACTCTGAATGATTAATGGATTCAGAGCAAAAAGCGATTATGCAAAATGATCATTTCGGACGAACATTACACACCCCTTTAACTCGTTGAAATAGAGTCGAAAAGTGACGACCCTTTTCATTCCTCGACTGTACATTATTATGAGAGGATGAAATTGATCCGTATTTTTGCACTTGACCCACCATGTGGTTGCGGAGTACCAAAGTAAAAGCTGATTCGATAGCTTTCGATTGAGTCTTTCAACTTGACCGTTTGATTCTGTCCCATAGCTGCTGGTGTATTGCTTGGAGACGCAGTTCGACCTGGTGATAGTGGACCGCGCCATGGTGCTGCAGTGCGTGTACCAGCTCCATAACACCCTGAGCGACCGCAACATCCTCTCCTGGCAGTTCTTTTTGAACAGATTCGAAGCTTTGTTCTTGGAGGCCCAGATAAACTCTAACAAGAACGTGGATTTTAACAATTTAAGAGGTAATATTTCTTAACATAGGATATGATAATTAGGGGTCGGTTTCACCACTCTCTAATAAGTTATTTTTTATTTACTAGCTGACGCTCACGGCTTCGCTCCCGGTGTTTTTTTTTTTCATAGAAACCTTGTATTGATAATTACGACCCAAAAAAAAAGAATTATCCAATTTTGGTGCAGTCGATTGGAAAGTTATGCGCGTACATACATTTCGGTGATTCATTTTTTTATATAGATTTACTAGCTGACCCGGCAAACGTTTTATTGCCTTATATCACCTAGGGGTATAAAAAATAGCTTAAGACCTATTCTCAGACCTACGGAGTATAGACAAAAAGGTTTCATAAAAATCGGTCAAGCCGTCTCGGAGGAGTTCGGTAACAAACACCGTGACACGAGATTTTTATATATTAGATATTTATTTAGAGTGGTGACAGACCCTTTAGTACTTTATTTTAAGCATATTTTGCTTCTGAGACCAAATTCTATCTGGACTTGGATGGATTTTTAGAAAACTTTATAGTTGCATGCAATGTTACACATTTTTCTTTTTTTTTTTATGTTAGAGAGGCCAGACAAACGAACTAGTGGGTCACCTGATGTTAAATGCTCACCACTGTCCATAGACACCCACAGCGCTTTACGCGCTGCTAGTGCGTTGTCGGCCCTAAAAGGGAGAGGAAAAAGGAAAGGGAATAGAGGATGGGGAAAGGTATTGGGCCCCCGGCGCTCTCACTGACCGTACGAAACGCAGCAGGAGCACTGCTGCTTCACGCCGGTGTTCTGTGAGAGGGTGGTACTGCCCCGGACGAGCCGGCCCATTCGTGATATAGCGCTAGCTACAACATGGCTCTACCACTACTCACTACCACTACTTTCGAAGAATTCACGATTTCTTCCATTGGAAGCCTATATTTTTCTTTTTATTTTATATTCCATGGTCTTCGTTTTAAGTTTGTTTTTAATTTTTAATTTAATACTATTTTATTTTGGCAGTTTTGGAGATTTATTTACCGGTGAGTTTTCAGTTGTTTACCTTATTTATTTAATATTAAACCGATTATTTATTCTTCTTTATGCTTTATTTTCGGCGTACTAATACCACACTTACAACTTTTAATCACCTCATCTCGGTCTATATACATCCTATATACCCCAGCCCAGGTCTAGGCCTCCTCTCAGAATGACAAAGCTTGCATCATTCATCTCAACGGCCGAAACAGCAAAACGCCGCAACTACGCAAATTTAGCAGACAGCTACATATTTGCGGCTTTTGCTGTTGAGACTCTGGGGCCGTGGGGATCCGAAGCACAAAAAATTAAAAATTTTTAAAAAGTAAACCTGTCCGATCCATAGGTGACCATAAGACTGGCTCTTTCCTCGGTCAACGTATTGGCGTTGCCATACAACGAGGAAACACAGCCAGCATTATGGGCACCCTGCCCATTAGCGACGATCTGGGAGACATTTGTAAATACAGGTTTTTAGGATTAGATTAAGTTAATTTAAGATTTATTTTATTTTTATCTTTTAAATATGTCTCATCATTATATTCTTGTATCACTGTTCAACCCACCAATCCAAAGTCCTTCGTCCCCCAGAGCTGGTCAGCACGGATACGAGCTCGGAATGGTTCCTGTACAAAGTGCGGCGCGCCCACGAGGCGTTGAGCGTGTCAGCCGTCAATACCTTGAGCGCTTCCTTTGGCACCAAGTGGCCGTATAAGCGGACCATATCCGCACCGGCGTCTATGCCGCCCCAACCGGACCGCCAGCATGGTATGTATCAGAATATGCACCTTTTCCACAAAACCGAAGCACGGGGCGTGCGCGGGGCCAGCGCGTTGTATAACACTGAGTCACATATACGGTGACACACTCGGAGTTCGGCGCAGCGTATATGTTTCAGTGTTATACAACGCGCTGGTCCCGCTCAGTCGGCGTCGCGCGCACGCCCCGGGTTGCGGTCTGTGGTGGCATTCGAAGATGCCCCAAGCAGAAGAGTAATTATCCGTGATGAAAGCAGACCCTGTTTCGCTTCGGAGCAAAAATGTAACCATTATTGGTAGAATCTACTATACGCAAAATGTACACAATATTGTGAAATACGCAGAACGTACAAAAAGCACATACGCGAAATGTACAAATCGAAAAATTACTTTATTCATTCATTTTGCGATTTGTACATTTTGCGAATGTACTTTTTGCTTTTCGTACGTCTGCGTTTCAATTCATAATTTCGATATTTTGACCGTCCGATATTCAGTTACGGGTTATACCTACACATTTCTTAGTTTGCGTGTCTCCTGTGGTCATGGCAAAAGTTAAGGGTCTACAGCCAATATTTTTTAGTCAAGTCTACATTCGCCGTGTGGGACGCCTGACCGACTTTCGGCCCGTTTAGATAAATCTCAAGTTTGCTGACTCGGAGTCGCTAATTTTATGTCCACAGGAGAGAACTTTGTGTATGACACTTAGGCTGCGTTTCCACCAGAGATGTGCGAGGATGCGTTGCGAGGGATGTGTTTGTCATAAAAAATGAAAAATGAAAAAAAAATGAAAAAATATTTATTTCACTAAAAAATAACATTGTTACAAAAATTAAGGGTTGGAGATTCCTATTAAGTAAGCAACATACTTGTATCAGGAAGCCCCGCTCCTCCATAACACAATTTGTAGTTATAAGAAAAAACAAAACAAAAAAACAAAAAATACAAAAGCTTAGTGTGTGTGTGTGTGTGTGTGTGTGTGTGTGTGTGTGTGTGTGTGTGTGTGTGTGTGTGTGTGTGTGTGCGTGTTAGCGAGTGTGTGTATACATGTGATTATGATGTACATTTTAACAATACATAATAGGATACCACATCTACCCATACATCAACATCAAGTCATCCATCCCATATCAACCCACAAAATTATAGCACATCGAATATTAACACATATTACTTTAGGTACATAATATAATTTTTGAATTCAAAGAATTAGATCTGGCACTTTCATTACAAACAAATCCCATCACTCTTAAAAAAGTAATGTCTCTGTCTCCTCATAATTAAGATTTTTTAGCCACTCATTTGTATTTTTTTTACATTTATAGAGTTGAAAGTTATATATGCCCAACACTTTATTAATTTTATTGTATACATAAGCAGATTGAGCTGCAAATTGTCTCTTAGCAAATGCAGATTTTGTAATTGGAAGGGGAGCAACATCGTGTTTCCGTCTACGAGTTAAAATGCTAGGATTAAATTTTAACGTTTTGTGAAATCCTGTTATTATACTCAAAACATACAGCTTCCTCATTGACAGTATGTCAATAAGTTGATACAGTTCATTCGTTGGAAATCTGATGAACCAATAGAAACACTTCATTCACTTAGGACCTTTTAAATGAAGTTTCTATTGGTTCATGACAGACACATCCCTCGCAAAGCATCCTCGCACAGCTCCGGTGGATACGCAGCCTTACGGACCCAGTGCTTGCACTTTTTCGAGTTAGGCCAGGGTAGCGAAAATCCCTTGAAGTTGATAAAATTCCAGAGCGCGAGAAGGTATACTCCCGTCAGTACTCGGCGCCGCTGCTCAAGCGCAAGACTTCTCGCTTCGGGCTCGGCCAGCTGCTCGCCGCGCCTGCGCCGGCGCCGCCGCGACCCTCCAACCACGGTAAGGATGCCACGCCAATCAGTGGCGATCCTTACATAGAAGCCCAAAAACCGGGCTTGCCTTATAAATCTCAAATCAAGATTAAAAATAAAAACCAAACCTCGTCCAAACGAAAAAAGTTCTAATAAAATCAATTTCATAATAACGCGCTTTATTTTATGTAAAATACCAAGAATTGCATAACAAATCCGCTGCGCGGCCCAGCGGCGCTGTACGGCGGCCGACGCGGCGATAGGCGATAGTAGCGACGTTATAAATAGCATGACATCTCGCTCGCTCTTGTGGGCTTTTACGGGGCTTCCAAACGCTCTCTTCATACTTAGGAAAACGTTAGTTTTGCAAATATCTATGTATAGCTGCATATATAGCGCTTTCTTTGCAATTTTGAATCTGGCTTACGGTGTGAAGTTTGCTGCGTTTGGTTTAGAACGCGAGTGCGCGGGTGAGATGAATAACTTCACGATTGTTTATATCGAATCGTGGGCCATACCATGCAAGGCGTTGTAAAATGCGTGAATTTATGTAATTACAAAATAAATAGGTATTCTTGTTTTAGTGCGTTGCGTGTGAGAATGAGTCTATAAAATTTAAAATTCTGTCTAGTAATAGAATGAAGTGTGCTTTGGTAAGCTTGCCCAAACTGAGTAAAGCGGCAACAAGATGGATTTACCTACATTAAATCAAAAAAAAAATACTAAAACATATCTCTCGGCTTGCCATAGCTTGATACCCTAGGCACGCCACTGACGCCAATAGGGATGTTGACGCCGCTATTGGCTATGTGCGATGCAGCGATAGCAAAATTAAAAAAACTAAGTTGAAAAATAAAAAATACAAAAAGACTCCAAAAACCAATCTTCATCAAAGTAGTCTCAATTTTGTTAAAGCCATGCAATTTACGATTCATACCTACTTGCATTTCACACAGAGGGCCTGCATACTTTGTCGGGGCGGTCTACGGAGGAGATGATGACGGTAATGCCCAAAGCGGTAGACCTCGAGGAGGCTGACAGAGAGACGACCAACCTGTTGGTGTTCCTGCTCATGCAGTTCTTGTCCAGGTGAGAGGGCTACTGGGCTAGCCTGCGTCATCAGAGATCGGAATTTTCTCGGCAAAATATAAGACTGTCGCAATGGAGGCAGAAGAAACAGCCTCACACATCCTGCTGGAGTGCGCTAGTGTGGCGAGCTACAGGGCACTGCACCTCGGGACACCGAGCTCGCTCCAGGAAGTCGTCGGCAACGTGAAGGGTCTGCTAGGCTTGAAAAATGAAAATAAAAATGAAAATAATTTATTCAGTAACTTAGTTAGTTATGACAATAACTGTGCTGGTGCCTCTTTTTGAGTATCATGATACTCGTACTAAAAGAACACCGCTCCTCCATGTTATGTAACTTAGAAATACTTAGGTGTAGGTACTCTAAACTATTTTTATTAAGTTTTATTAAAATATAACAACAAAAAATAAAAAATAAAAATAAAGTGAGGCAACGTATGTATATTAATGGTAGGTATGGTGCGGCTGTGTGTGTATAAGTGTGTGTGCGTGAGTGTGTGTGCGTGCGTGTGTGTGTGTGTGTGTGTGTGTGTGTGTGTGTGTGTGTGTGTGTGTGTGTGTGTGTGTGTGTGTGTGTGTGTGTGTGTGTGTGTGTGTGTGTGTGTGTGTGTGTGTGTGTGTGTGTGTGTGTGTGTGTGTGTGTGTGTGTGTGTGTGTGTGTGTGTGTGTGTGTGTGCGTTAATGCGTATGCGCGGGTATGATAATCATCATACAGGTTTCTGAATTAAACTCTCAATATCAATATAGCTTTTAGTTTTTAACCATTTAGTTAATTTAGCTTTACACTCATATGCAGTCAAGGAATAAATTTCTAAGTGTTTGTTTATAACATTATACAGGTTGGCAGATTGTGCAGGTTGTTGTCTCTTTGCAAATTTAGATTTCAGGCTTCCTTAAGGAGTTGGGCTGGCATGAATAGTGCCTACAGCCAGTCACGCAAAATAGGCGCGTAGAAGACGCCGAGTTGCGGAAATTAGCCCGTTATTACCAATTACCAATTACAAAGATTACTGTCGCAATCAAGCTAGTGTTAGAACCAATTTTTTATCGATATCGATAGTTGTGCAATAGAAGAAAAAAACGGTCCACTAAATAAAAAAAACTTATTTAATACAGAATTTTAGGTCAGGTGATAAACGAAACAGGCTACTCCCAGAGAATGTTGAGAAATCAATGATTATCTACTCCTATCACTATCACAGACCAAATAAAATGTCACGTGCTGCTGTGTGTAGAGCTTGTCTAATTTAATATGACGCGCCCCACCACCGCATTTGACATACAGGATTTCAAATCATTCATTTTAAATTAGACAAGCTATACTGACGCGGACTTCAAAGAAGAAATTGCATCTGTCTCTATATAATTTTATACAAACCTGACCTAAAATTCTGTATTAAATATGTTTTTTTATTTAGTGGACCGTTTTTTTCTTCTATTGCACAACTATCGATATCAATAAAAAATTGGTTCTAACACTAGCTTGATTGCGACAGTCTTATATTTTGCCGTGAAAATTGTGGTCTCTGATCATCATAAGCCTATGTTCGTCCACTGCTGGACATAGGCCTCTCCCATGGCACGCCAATGAGCACGATCCTCGGCCACTCTCATCACTTGCCAGCCGCCTTGCGAAGATCATCGCTCCACCGAGTCTGAGGACGTCCAGTGGTCTCCACTCAAGAACTCGTCTACCCCAACGGTTATCGGTTCTTCGGGTTATAGGACGGCCCATTGCCACTTCAGCGTGCTAATGCGGGGGATATGTCGATAATCTTTGGTTCTCTGTCGGATCACCTCGTTACGAATTCGATCTTTCAGAGAAACTCCGAGCATAGCGTACCTGGGTGGAACCTTTTTGTTGCACATGTCATGTTGACATTTCCTACATCTGTCAAAGAAAACATCGGGAAATTGACTGTGAAGAGGTTCCAAACAGGAAATGTAAATGTAATATAATGACGATTAATGTAATAATATAATGTTTTGTTAAATTAATTATTTATGCATGAGTTTCTAACGTTAAAATTATTGTGTGCCCTGTCAGTGCCATGGATTGAATTGAAATATAAATGTAACATCTTACAATATGTAAACATGACATAAATAAATAAATAAATGTTCGAGCAGACTCGAACCGATGACCATCTGCCTGAAATATCACACAACCAAGCTACCGTAGCATTGTTATTTATTTAGGAATTTTATTTGCTTCTAGATCTGACCAAGCCCATCCTAACGAAGACAAGCAGTCCCTGAAGACTCAAGAGGTGGTGCTGAGACACCTGTTCCTGCTCTTGGGGTACAACTGCGTAGACAAGTTCTTCCATATATCACCACACACGTTGAGGTAAAAAAAGGATAAGAAAACCTGGCAATGATTATGATTATTATGATTGAAATCAGTATTATGTGAAATCAATATTATATTTTTTTTGTGCAGGCAATCATCAATCTTCAATGCGTTCATAGCCAACTTACCACAAGTGTTGGACCAGAACCATTTGATGGGCGCCAGCATCGCCGAACCCACTTTGATGTTACTACAGGTATGTATGTTTACCTTAGATTGGTACTTAAAAGGAATGGGAGAGATAAAGAAAGAAAATACATAATTACAACAGCACGAGACTCACCAATATTTTTACAGATATTATTAAACATCGCAAATATAAAGTTGTTCTTTTTTGTTTGGAATAGTACGTTTGCCGTTAGGTCCCATTTCTAGACGTCGTTTTTTGGTTAATTTCCAGTACTGCAGCAGCCCCGGCGCGGGCCCGTCTGCGCCGGCGCCGCTGTCCGGCGCGTGCGCGCACTCGCTGCACGCGCTAGAGCCGCACGTGCGCCGACACTGGCTCATGGCGCTCTCCGTCGTGCTCTACAAGGTAAGTTATTACATAACGAGCTGCTGCCCGCGACTCCGTCTGCGCCGGCGCCGCTGTCCGGCGCGTGCGCGCACTCGCTGCACGCGCTAGAGCCGCACGTGCGCCGACACTGGCTCATGGCGCTCTCCGTCGTGCTCTACAAGGTAAGTTATTACATAACGAGCTGCTGCCCGCGACTCCGTCTGCGCCGGCGCCGCTGTCCGGCGCGTGCGCGCACTCGCTGCACGCGCTAGAGCCGCACGTGCGCCGACACTGGCTCATGGCGCTCTCCGTCGTGCTCTACAAGGTAAGTTATTACATAACGAGCTGCTGCCCGCGACTCCGTCTGCGCCGGCGCCGCTGTCCGGCGCGTGCGCGCACTCGCTGCACGCGCTAGAGCCGCACGTGCGCCGACACTGGCTCATGGCGCTCTCCGTCGTGCTCTACAAGGTAAGTTATTACATAACGAGCTGCTGCCCGCGACTCCGTCTGCGCCGGCGCCGCTGTCCGGCGCGTGCGCGCACTCGCTGCACGCGCTAGAGCCGCACGTGCGCCGACACTGGCTCATGGCGCTCTCCGTCGTGCTCTACAAGGTAAGTTATTACATAACGAGCTGCTGCCCGCGACTCCGTCTGCGCCGGCGCCGCTGTCCGGCGCGTGCGCGCACTCGCTGCACGCGCTAGAGCCGCACGTGCGCCGACACTGGCTCATGGCGCTCTCCGTCGTGCTCTACAAGGTAAGTTATTACATAACGAGCTGCTGCCCGCGACTCCGTCTGCGCCGGCGCCGCTGTCCGGCGCGTGCGCGCACTCGCTGCACGCGCTAGAGCCGCACGTGCGCCGACACTGGCTCATGGCGCTCTCCGTCGTGCTCTACAAGGTAAGTTACTACATAACGAGATGCTGCCCGCGACTCCGTCTGCGAAGAATTCGTTTATCGCTATCCCGCGGGAACTATGCAATTTTTCGGGATAAAAAGTAGCCTATATGTTAATCCGGATTATAAACTATCTGTGTGCCAAATTTCATCAGAATCCGTCGAATCGTTTTAACGTGAAAGAGTAACAAACATCCATCCATGCATCCATCATCCATCCATACTTACGAACTTTCGCGTTTATAATATTAGTATAGTTTCAGCCGTTACTATGCGGAGTTTCATGTCGAAATAAATGGAATACTTATTTAGCTCAATTCCTAAGTGATGTGAAAAAAAAAGTATGAGATGGGAGCAAGTATGGAGGTCTATCCCCTAATACACCATGAGGATATGCTAGGCCAGTGGACAGTCCTCCACAGTTACCAAACTATTGCCAGGTAAGAAGCGATATGGAATAGGCTATGAGGTTGGCAGGGTATGTATTACAATACCGAAGTACGAAAGACCGAATGCATTAAAACATCGAATGGATCAAAAGACCGACACGATTTTTTTCTGAAACCGTAAACTTTTCAGAACTTATTAAAACGGCATCATACAGAACCCATTAGGTTAGGTTAGGTTTGTTTTATAACAATCTTAAAAAGTTAACGGTTTCAGAAAAAAATCGTGTCGGTCTTTTGACCCATTCGATGTTATTAAAACATTCGGTCTTTCGCACTTCGGTATTGTAATACATATCCGGTTGGCATGCTGTCACACGATTACCGATTATTATTATTATTACAGCAATCGATGGTGGCGTATTGGTTTGACCTATTGCCTCACAAGCAGAGAGCCGTGGGTTCGAATCCGGCCACTTATGAGTTTTTCGGAATTTAAGTGCGAAATTACAGGTCGATTCACAAGAGCTGGCACGAATGGACTGAACGAAAGTAATAAAATAAAAAAAATAAAAAAATAAAATAAAAATCCATTTATTGCCACAACCATACAAAATAATAAATAAAAAATAAAACCTCCTTCAAAAAACATCCAAAAAACTATGAAATAATAATTGAACCGAACCGACCACAATAAGCATGAAAATATCTTTCTTCTAATCTGTTTGAAGTTGGTGCCTCAGCTCGAGCCAGCAGGAGTGGACCTAGTAATCTAACTTACCTACAAAGCTACCTACTATCTATAGGGCTTCTACACCCCTGCTGGCTCGTGCTGAGGCACCAACTTCAAACAGATTAGAAGAAAGATATTTTCATGCGTATTGTGGTCGGTTCGGTTCAATTATTATTTCATAGTTTTTTGGATGTTTTTTGAAGGAGGTTTTTTTATTTAAAATTTTTATTTTTTGCTTTTTAGTTGTTTCTGTATAAAATAGATGCGTAGGATAAAATCATCAGTTTGACTTCGAAATAACTTTATGTTAAAAATTCTATTTTTAATGATCGACGGGGTTGTGTCGTTTTATTACATAGTTCTATGATACTTTTTGAATGCAAATGTTCGACTTGTCACCGAAAATACTAAAATCGCTATACATTTCTCTTGAATTTTTGAGGAGTTTCGTCAATTCCTCATGGATCCCATCATCAGAACCGGATCCCGTTTCGGTTCATAAATGACGGAGTTCTGAGGTAACACACGTTAAAAAAAAAAAAAGAACATACAACCGAATTGAGAACCTCCTCCTTTTTTTTTTTTTTTTTTTTTTTTTTTTTTTTTTTTTTTTTTTTTTTTTTTTTTTTTTGACGGTGTCCAATCTTGTTATTTTAAATAATTATGTAACTGAAGCAATGGATAATGGGTGTCAAGTTGACGTCATCTATACGGATTACAGCAAGGCTTTTGATCGTATTGATCATAAATTGTTGATTTTGAAACTTTATCGTATAGGCATTACTGGTGATTTGCTTAGATGGTTCTCATCATATATTGAAAATAGATCTCAGGCGGTTGTTGTGAATAACTATATTTCTGGATGGGTAACAATTCCGAGTGGTGTCCCCCAGGGCTCCTTGCTCGGTCCTTTGCTCTTCAATATCTTTGTTAATGATATTAATAGTTGCTTCAGTTTTTCGAGATTGCTGTGTTTCGCTGATGATATGAAGATTTTTGCTCGGGTTAAGTCTATGCAGCACTCAGTTCTTATACAAGCTGATCTGGAGCGCCTTGATGCATATTGTCAAGTGAATAAATTAGACCTGAACCCAACTAAATGTTTTGCATTAACCTTTTCACGGCAACAGAACCAACTTGATACTTGTTATAAGTTAAAAGGCCAAACCTTGTGTAAGGTACCTTATATGAGAGACTTGGGTGTTTCTCATGACTCCAAGCTACTATTCAGTGTTCACATTGACAGTATCATTAAAAGTGCTACCAAGTCTTTGGGCTTCATAATGCGTAACTCCTCGCATTTTAGGCAAGCTAAAACTATTAAAGTACTTTATTGTGCTTATGTACGAAGTAAGCTTGAGTATGCTTCTCAAATATGGAACCCTTGTTATAGGATCTATATTGATAGAATTGAACGCGTTCAGAAAAAATTTGTTAAATTTCTTTGTTTTAAATTAGGTCACCCATATAATTCTTCTAATTACGTAGATATCTGTAGGAAGCACCATCTTGTCCCACTTTCTGAACGTCGTGAAATTGCAGATACTATATATTTGTTAAAAATTACTAATGGCAGCATTAACTGCCCTGAACTGCTAGCTAATATATCATTCAACACTCCATCCAGACCGAAGAGATTCGCGCCCCCTATTTCTGTGCCTTTTGGCCATTCTAACTATAGGCGGAACAGTTTTTGTATACGTGCAAGTAGACAATTGAATAAACTAACGAAGGAGCTTGATATTGACGTGTTTAATGTTAACACTGACACCTTGAGACGTACTTTGGTGAATCGATTTTTTGAGAGCGTGCATTGAGCGTTGTACCTTACTGTAGATTAAGTTTGTTAGGTTAGGGTCTTGATTAATTTTTCTCCTCTGATAAAATAGTGATGAATTATTAGTCACTAAGTAGTTATTTTCTCTTTTTTCTTTTTTGTGTGTCCGAAGGGGCTCTGTGTGGGCATACTGCCTTATTGTTACACTGTAATTGTCGGCGAGAACCTGTAATTGGCTTGCTGTATTTACTGTAATGTTTAAGATGATGTATAAGCTGTTGGTTCTCCATAAATAAATAAATAAATAAATAAATAAATAAATAAAAGAAACACAAAAAAAAGAAGAAGAACAGAAACACACAAAACAAAAAAAAAAACTCCGTGGCAATAGGCTCAGGCTCAGCATAAATGCTGCCGGTTAGGAAGCCGGCGGCGCTGATTTTCAGCCTGCGCCCTCCCGCGGCGCGTTAAACACAGCAATAATACGGGAAGGGCAGAGCTCACAATATTACGTAAATACAAAATATTTAATTTACCAAGATTAGTTTTTTGGAGTCTTTTTGTATTCTTATTTTTAACTCCAAATTTTTACTTTTACGGTCATTCCGTGAAATCCTAATATTTTTATACTAAATACAAACTGAAACATGGATACACAGAAAAAACCCCGAAAAAGAGCTGGGAAACGAACCCAAGTCCTCAGCATTCCGCGCTGCTTGCTTAAACCCCTACACCACCACTGGTCAGGAGTTAAGACACAAATTTTCCCCATATATCAACATTTTTCAGTTTGGTTTTCTCACTCAATGTCACTTTGACATTTTTGTAGGAAAATGATGCATGACATTTTCATATTTATGTGAAGTGTATTCAAATAGGTAACACATAGATACTTCCATTCACTCATTCGATCCATTCGTGCCAGCTCTTGTGAATCGACCTGTACATTTGTAATTTATCACGAGCTTTACGGTGAAGGAAAACATCGTAAGAAATTGCATACACCTGAGAAATTCAATGGTGTGTGTGAAGTGCAGTGGGACGTATATAGTCAAATGATGATGATGATGATGATGGTTATTATTATGCATTCCAGTATCACTACGGCACGGGTACGCTGTGCTCGCAAGTGCAAGCACTCGTGCGCATCGTGCTCAACACTGTGGAGGCGCAATACCACGTGTGCAAGCGCATCCCGCCAATGATCGTCATGCCGCTGCCGCACACCACCAGAGGTAAGGGAGAGGGGATGGGGAAGGCGAGAGGTAGGAGAGGGATAGAGAGATTTACACATGTTGGATGGATACACAGAAAAAAGATACATTGGACAATGCACATTTCCTCCAAACTGCACTGACCCGTTTCGAAATCAACCAGGGGCTAAATTCAGGAACGTCCCAACTAGCTTGCGAGCGGTAATTC
Source organism: Archips xylosteana (assembly GCA_947563465.1). Taxonomy (NCBI): domain Eukaryota; kingdom Metazoa; phylum Arthropoda; class Insecta; order Lepidoptera; family Tortricidae; genus Archips; species Archips xylosteana. Next base: position 17,040,265 of record OX387364.1, read on the forward strand.
AATCGAGAGGATAGGAATGGGCTGAGCTTGGGATGAGCTTTATTTTCCTGTTAATTCGCTTTGTAAATAAATAAATAAGGCTACCATCCCAATCTCGGGTGCGTCCCACGAGATATAACTACAACATATCTATTTTCATTTTAATAACGTTCAGAAGATATAATGAACGTTAGCTATAACAACAAAAAGTATAATTTTTAAACCTATAACGCTTAAATTATATAACGTTATTTTTATATAACTTCAATTTGTATAAGATTAATATGGACTAATTTCTTTTAACATGAACTAAAACAATTACTTTGCTCACCCGCGACCTTACAATAGTTACGTTTATGCAAGAAATGTGTGTTCATGCAGTTCCTCCACCTCCACACTGTACGAACACACACAAAGCGTTCGAAACGCGTCAGTGTAGCTTGGTGGTGGTGATGGTTGTGTTTATGTGATTTGTGTGTGTTCGTACAGTGTGGAGGTGGAGGAACTGCATGAACACACATTTCTTGCATAAACGTAACTATTGTAAGGTCGCGGGTGAGCAAAGTAATTGTTTTAGTTCATTAATATGGACCTCCGCAAAGTAACGCCTGATTCAATAAATTATTCTTTTAACATAACAAACATTAGGTATCATCAACATCATGATATATAATATAATATAATAATATGTGTAAATGTAAAATTAAGTGACGCGAGCGAGCGAAGCGAGCGAGCAAGACTTTTCGGGGCAGAAGCGACTTTGATAGGTTAGGTTCAGAAGGCTAAGGCGGGAGCGAAGGTTTTTTTTTGTAACAGAGCGGAAGAAATGAATGGATTGCTTGATTGTTTGCTTGCATTAAAGTTTTTAATGAATTTATACTTTTTAAATCTTAGGTGTTATGAACATTATACGCTTTGATCGTTATATCAATTGATATTATATATAAACAACGTTATACATTACAAAATTAGATATTTTATAATTATACTTTTCGTTCATTATATCCAGTGAACGTTATACTAAACGAGTTTATATAAAGTGAGCGTATATATTATGAATATTAGATAATAAGTTGTTATATCTCGTATTACACACCCCCCAATCTCAGCCCAAACCTCTCGCAACCCAGTGATTTTTGGCGTTCCTGTATAGCAGTTCATCCCTATCCTCTCGCAAACGATTGAATTACCGCTCGCAAACCGTGTTGGGCCGTTCCTGCATTTAGCCCTAGAGCTCATCTTTAGAGTACCGCGACCGTTCACTGTGCTACCAAATGTTAGACTAACACACATACAATTTGGTAGCACAGTGAACGGTTGCGGTACTCTGAGATGAGCTCTGGTTGAGTTCGAAACGCGTCAGTGTAGTTTGGTGGTGGTGATGCCTAGTTGGGTTTGTGTGATTTGTGTGTGATCATACAGTGTGGAGGTTGAGGAACTGCATGATCACGCATTTTTAGGGTTCCGCACCTGAAAAGGAAAAAGCGGAACCCTTATAGGATCACTTTGTTGTGCGTCCGTCCGTCAAGACCCTTTTTCTCAGGAACGCGTGAAGGTATCAAGCTGAAATTTATATCATATACTCAGGTCTACTGTCCCTTGGAGCTGTGAAAAAATCAAACTTCTAAGCCGACGCAATCAAAAAAATTTTAAATAAAAAATAAAACCTTCTTCAAAAAACATTCAAAAACCATGAAATAATAATTGAACTGAACCGACTACAATAAGCATGAAAATATCTTTCTTCTAATCTGTTTTAAGTCGGTGCCTCAGCACGAGCTTGCAGGAGTGTAGAAGCCCTATAGATAGTAAGGTATGTAGGTAAGTTAGATTACTAGGTCCACTCCTGCTGGCTCGAGCTGAGGCACCGACTTAAAACAGATTAGAAGAAAATATTTTCATGCTTATTGTAGTCGGTTCAGTTCAATTATTATTTCATGGTTTTTGAATGTTTTTTGAAGAAGGTTTTATTTTTTATTTAAAATTTTTTATTTTTTGCTTTTTAGTTGTTTCTGTATAAAATAGATGCGTAGGATAAAATCATCAGTTTGACTTCGATATAAGGTTATGTTGAAAATTCTATTTTTAATGCTCGACGGGGTTATGTCGTTTTATTACAGAGTTCCATGATACTTTCTGAATGCAAATGCTCGACTTGTCACCGAAAATACTCTAATCGCTATAAGTTTCTCTTGAATTTTTGAGGAGTTTCTTCAATTCCTCATGGATCCCATCATCAGAACTGGATTTTGGTAACAACGGGACCAACCTTGAAGCATGTGCTTTCAAACAACGAAAAAATTTTCCAAATCGGTTCATAAATGACGGAGTTCTGAGGTAACACACGACAAAAAAAAAAAAAAAAAAAAAAAAAAAAAGAACATACAACCGAATTGAGAACCTCCTCCTTTTTTTGAAGTCGGTTAAAAAGATAGCCATTTATGCCGCAAATTTTCGACACTCGCAAGGGAATCAAAACCTACAGGGTACTTCCCGTGAACTCAGAATCTTGTAATTTGGTACGAAGCAAGGCCTTATAGCACAAATAAAGGAAAAATTGCGAAAATCATAAATATTTTTGTCTGTCTGTCTATATCAGTAACCAATGTACAATGATCCCACACTGCGCACATTTTGCTTAGGAGCAGGGGTCTGCTAAGACTGAATGTTCATAGATACATATAAATTTGTACGGAACCCTCGGTGCGCGAGTCCGACTTGCACTTTGCCGGTTTAGCTGTCGTAAGGTCGCAGGTGAGCAAAGTAATTGTATCAGTTCATTAATATCTAATCTGTAAATATACAGGGTGTTTGGTAGCTAAGTACAAAGCTTTAAGGGGGTGATAGCCGAGGTATTTTTGAACATTTTTAGCCATATATGTTTTAGCCGAAATTTGTTTTTTTTTTTATTGAAGACAGAAAATTTAGGAAAATACCCGGAATTTGATAGCCACGAGTCAATATGGCCCCAATGAGCGTTAATTTGGAAATTTTAAATATGGCACAGAAAAATGACGTAGACTTGTCTTTTTCACATGTTATTTACTAGTAAAATTTCAAGACTAGTGCATTCTTAGCGAGTGCTCCCTGAGTTTGTTTTTTTTTTATCTCAGATTTAGCAAGCAATGCCAATGAGTGATACCTTAAAAGAAAGAACAATAAACAGGCATGTTTCTAAAAATGTTTGAACATTTCAAAGATTTTTTTTTAAATTTTTTTTATGGCCCAGAAAAAAGACGCAGTTGCAACCTAAGACATTTTTCGTAATTTGGAATGCCTCCATTTTGTTTTTGTGGCAAGAAAGACACTTAAAAATTATTTCATTTGGTCCAATACACACTAAACTATCCGAAATAAAAGATTTGGTTTCCAAATTAACGCTCATTAGGGCAATATTGACTCGTGACTGTCAAATTCTGGGTATTTTCCTAAAATTTCTAAGTCTTCAATTAAAAAAAAAAAAAAAACAAATTTCGGCTAAGACAAATATAGCTAAAAATGTTCAAAAATACCTTGGCTATCACCCCCTTAAAGCTTTGCACGTAGCTACCAAACACCCTGTATATCTATTCTTTTTGCATGTTTCCCGCAGAGCTAAGCCAGCCGTCTCTGAAGTCGTGCGCGTGTCCAGCGGAGCGGGCGGCGGGCTCGCCCGCGCCGCTTGAGCGGAAAACCAAACCCGCTGACGCTATGCCCACGCACTGGGAGCAGCCCGCCAACAAGTCAGTACATTACAATCGATGGGGAACTTTATTAATATTGTCATTATTAGTCTCTTTACCGGCAATATGTAGTTCCACTGGCAGACTACATCTTGCCGGATATTGGAGGGAGCAGAGGGTTAGTGAAACTACTATGCGACTGTTCTATATGAGACTGCCATGACTGACATGTCTACTTGTACAGGCCCTATACTACGAAGCGCGAAATTCGAACTTCGTTTCATGCCGTTCCGCTCACGCTAATGGTATTTATTACGAGAGTGAGAGGGACCGCACGATCCGAACTTCGAACTTCGAATTTCGTAGTAACCCCCCTGTACTGAAGAACTGAAGAACCAGTTTAACCATTACATATGCTAACTTATATATACAATCTATTCCTTATGCTAGGCGTGCAGATATCAGACTTGACTATCGTCACGCCAGCATCAATACAATCTACTTATCTTAGGTTCGCGCCGTATGCCCTAGTGACTTACCGGCACGTCTTAACATACAAGCTACATTTTGTGGCTTTCGCCACAGTCTCCAAGTATTACTACACATATTTAACAATTAAAGTAGGTATAAAAACAGGGACTAAGTTTAAAATTAACATACTTACTTACTTACTACACTGGCTCAACGACCCAAAGAGGATCTTGGCCTCCGACACCAGAGAGCGCCACTCTTCCCTATTTTGCACCACCTCGCGCCAATTGGCTGCGCCGAGGGCGGTTACGTCTTTCTGCACTTCGTCCAACCAGCGGTATCTAGGGCGACCCACCGGACGTTTTCCGCTCGGTCGCCCCATAAACGCTCTCTTCACTGCCCGATCCTCTCCCATCCTCTCTAGGTGGCCGAGCCAGCGCAGTCTCGCCGCCTTGGCTTCTCCAATTAGAGGTACATTGGGCTCAGACACCAGGTCTTCCAGCTCCCGGTTCTTTCTCCTCCTCCACTTGCCATCTTCCTCTTGAATCGGCCCTAGCATCTTCCTCCAGATCTTTCGTTCAGCCACTATGAGCTCGCCCTCTTCTTTTTTCGTTAGTGTCCAAGCCTCGCACCCGTACAACAAAATAACATAATTAAAACTAATTTAAAATAGCTGAACTAAAATTTCAATCGATGGTCATATACAACCACGGATCTTATAATAATAGAAATGCATATAGACGGTTAAAAGGAGTATTGATTCAAGCGCCATCCTAGTTGTTATTGAATTGTATGCATTATGCTGATTCCAATTAGGGTTATACTTAACTTCAATATCACCCAGGATGGTGCTTATATCAATTTGCCTTTTAACCGTTGGATCATTCTTTGTGTATTTCTTATTGTCTAACTAACCACTACTCAGTCAGAGAGTTTTAGTTCCATGGTGTGTGTGAAGTTCCTAATCCATTGAGCCCGCGTGGGAACTACGGCTACGGCCTATACCCTCTTATTCTGAGAGGAGGATTCTGCTTTCTGGACTATGTCCTCATACAAAACACCAGTAAGAATAACGGCCGAACGTACATATAAATATAGACATTATGTAGATGGAGCGAAGACCTGGTTAAGGTTGCGGGATTGTGTTGGATGCAGATGGCGCAGGACCGATGTGTTTGGTGAGCCTCGGGGGAGGCCTACGTTCAGCAGTGGACGTCTTTCAGCTGAAATGATGATGATGTACTATATAAAGTACAAATTATTCAATGAATAAAGAACTTCAAAGACGCTTAAAAAAGTTCTAAAATTACATAACGTATGACTTATATCTAGGTCTTAAGTTCTACATTGGTTGGATAAGGCGGGGACTGAGGAGTATACATGATGGCCTTAGCCTCTGGACAAATAATGAAACCAAGGATAAGACTGATACTTAGCAATATCGTAAAATAGTTATTTGCTTAATTATTTTTTTTTTTTTTTATGTTAGATAGGCCAGACAAACGAACTAGTGGGTCACCTGATGTTAAATGATCACCACTGTCCATAGACACCCGCAGCACTTTACGCGATGCCAGTGCGTTGTCGGCCCTAAAAGGGAGAGGAAAAGGAAAGGGAATAGAGGAGGGGGAGAGGTATTGGGCCCCCGGCGCTCTCACTGACCGTACGAAACACAACAGGAGTACTGCTGCTTCACGCCGGTGTTCTGTGAGAGGGTGGTACTACCCCGGACGAGCCGGCCCATTCGTGATGCAGCGGCTAGCTACAACATGGCTCTACCACTACAAAGAAAACAAAAAAAAAATTATGAAATCATATCATCCAAATAAACAGGCTCCTCCAAGGTGATACATTGAAAACCGTTAGTTTTTCGGTAAATATTGGACTGTTTGTTATGATACTTTGCAGTTTGGTTTTAAATATCTTGCTAAACCAGTAGCATTGGTATTTGTCCAGAGGCTAAGGTCACCCAGTATAGGCTGGGAATGATGATGAAAGAGGGCAATGTTTCAGGTATCAGCAGTGGAGTCTCGAACACGAGTCTTCGGAGAGCGAACTGATCGCCATTCCGGAGACCAGCGACGTCGATACCACTGTACACGGAAGCACTGCTCCGGTAAGTAAACGCCATATTGAATTAACCCTTTCTACGCCACGCCTCGACAAAACGTAAACCTGCTTTGAATCTTATGTCATTGTGTCAAGATCACTTTGACACTGTACTATGTGACACCTATATGTGTCGTTGGCGTTGAAAAGGTTAATGAAAATCATGAGCACAGTCAAAAATTTACGAACATATTGAACAGAAAAAAAATACAAATGGTAATTGAAAGATCACTACATAGTATAATAAAGTCGCTTCCCACTGTCTGTCTCTATGTATGCTTAGATCTTTAAAACTACGTAATGGATTTTGATGCGGTTTTTTTAATAGATAGAGTAAATAAATAAATAAATAAATATCACGGGACAATTCACACTGAATGACCTAGTCCCAAACTAAGCAAAGCTTGTACTATGGGTACTAGACAACGGATAAACATACTTATCTAGATAAATACATACTTAAATACATATTAAACATCCAAGACTCGAGCACAAACATTCGTATTTTTCACACAAATATCTGCCCCGACCGGGAATCAAACCCGGGACCTCAAGCTTCGTAGTCAGGTACTCTAACAACTAGGCTATCCGGCCGTCTAAAGTGATTCAAGAGTAAGGTTTATTTACATACATGCATAATTGCACCAGTGCGAAGCCGGGGCGGATCGCTAGCTATTTAAAATCGGAGTGAATGTTTAACATTGAAGTTATTGTGGTAGTGAAAACTGGGTCAAGTCTGAAATGGCACAATTATAACACTGCGTATTAACAACAGGTCCTCCTAACAACAAACAGCAACAACCCTACACAACACAACCCCCTATACAAAGTTCTGCCCTAGTGAAGTTGAAATTGAAATTTAATATAGCGGAGTTTTTCGGAATTTATGTAAATATTAAAAAAATAAAAAAATAAAAATATTAGGGGACAATCTCGCACAAATCGACCTAGTCCCAAACTAAGCAAAGCTTGTACTATGGGTACTAGACGACGATAAACATACTTATATATAAATAAATACTTAAATACATAGAAAACATCCATAACTCGGGAACAAATATTCGTGCTCATCACACAAATAAATGCCCTTTGCCGGGATTCGAACCCAGGACCTCTTGCTTCGTAGGCAGGGTCACTACCAACTAGGCTAAAGAGGTCGTCAAAATGTGAAGGAAAACATCGCGAGAGAACCTACACACATCTGCGAAGAAATTCAATAGCGTGTGAAGCTCCCAATCTGCACTGAGTCCGCGCCGGAACTAAGGCCTAAGCCCTCTTATTCTGAAAGGAGGCCTGTGCTGGAAGAGGAAAATCGAAATCATCCCCTTTTTCTCCAGGAACTGCAGTAGTACGGTTAGCAAATAAAATTCGACATAGCCTGGGTCAACGTTATAAATAATTTGTAGTGGTAGAGCCATGTTGTAGCTAGCCGCTGCATCACGAATGGGCCGGCTCGTCCGGGGCAGTACCACCCTCTCACAGAACACCGGCGTGAAGCAGCAGTAATCCTGCTTGCGTTTCGTACGGTCAGTGAGAGTGCCCGGGGCCCAATACCTCACCCCTTTCCCTCTCCCCCTTCCCCTATTCCCTCTCCTTTAGGGCCGACAACGCACTGGCATCGTGTAAAGCGCTGCGGGTGTCTATGGACAGTGGTGTTCATTTAACATCAGGTGACCCACTAGTTCGTTTGTCTGGCCTATCTAACATAAAAAAAAAAATAAGTGATGACTTTTCTACCTTGTCACTTTAACGAACGTCATGTTTGAAAAGTCATGCGAAATTATGTAACGACTGAAAGAGTCAAAGTAGAAAAGTGATCACTTATTTATGACGTTGACTGGACCACGCGGCGGACACGATGTACAAATACGCGTTCTTGAATCTACATAAGCACGACGACGTCTGTACACGCGTACGCCTACATACATCGCGCGTGCACTCTTCTGGTTTCTGGCGGTTTCCGGCTATCTGCGCCTTGAGGGGTGGGGTAATTCGAATCGGTGCGGGGCGGACCGTTTCCATTCTGTACGTCAGTACTATTATATATTCTGTGACTGGACTTAAACTTGTTTAGAATTTTTTATTAGAGCCATATTCTTTTTAGGGTTCCTTCGACGAGCCCTCTCACTACGAAGACCCTCCCCCGAAGATAGAAACTGTGGCTACGACCTCGCATCCGCCTGTCAGCAAAATCGTAAGCACAACTTAAAACTTTAACAGGGACCCCACCAATCAAGTGACGTACTTTTTATGAGCCGTCAAAACAATTCTCCCATAGAGTTTGAATTTCAATAGCAACTTATGACGTCACTTGTTCGCCAACTCAACCAACTAACTATTTATTTGTTTTGAAGCAACAAAAAATCTAATTTTACAGTTAGCCGAAAATTAATCTGGTTTTCGGGGCTAAAACATAGCTTTTTTTGACTGGAGTTGTGTCTTCGAATTATTTTTTACTGGCGTCAACATCCCTATTCAGTAGAACTCCCTATCTCTCGGTCGCAAAATCTATATTTTTCTCGTCTACGTCATAAATGGTTACTTTATGCAAAGTTTCAGTTTTCCAGGGGTTTGAGCGGGACGATGATAAGTCAGTCAGTCGGGACTTTTATACATCAATTAACCTTTACTACTTTTACTGAACTGAAACAATTACCTACTTTGCTCACCCGCGACCTTAACTTAAAGGTCGCGGGTGAGCAAAGTAATTGTTTCAGTTTCTTACTAGTATTGTCAACCAGTTACATTCGTAGGTCACTTTATCATAGATTTTTGCCTAAAACTGACTAAAACAGGAAAAAACGTAGGATTATAACTAATTGACTTTACACGGTCATCAACTCATCACTCAAGAAATCAGCTTCTCAATTTGTAAAATTTTCTTGCCAAGACTTTTTTTTTATTGACAGGCCCCATTGGGAGCACGACCTACGCATCAGCTGTCCACAAGCTCTTCGGTTTCCATCGGCAGTGACTCATCTAACCTGTAAGATTGTCTAGTTACTACTCTAACAAAATTGTAGTCAGATTTAGTTATACAAGGAAAATCAATGTCACTTGCTGTGAAAATAATCTACCGAAAGTCGCAATTTAATGGTAACTACCCTTTTTATGAATGTTTTATGGAAATGCGACATTGTCTTCAGTTTGATTGTCTTCCGTGACTAGTTTGATTATAAATAGTGAAATATATTAAAATTACTGTATCAATTATCATATTTTACGAAAAGTTTAACTTTAACCTGCAAAACCTAATTAAGTTTTGACAGTTTTGTCCTAAGATATAAAATGTTTGAATAATTTATTGAATCAGGCGTTACTTTGCGGAGGTCCATATTAATGAACTGAAACAATTACTTTACTCACCCGCGACCATCTACTTGACTTAACTTGAAGGTCGCGGGTGAGCAAAGTAATTGTCACAGTTCATATAAATTGTTTGCTTTATTTGCAACTGCACGTCACAGTGGTTGTGTCAGTGTGTCAAGACACTGTCTCATAACTTATATTTTAATAACTTTTTGAAAGTATTTATTTGATTAATAGATAATTAGTTGACTAATAGGTAACTTGTAGTGAATGCCTGATCATTAAATTTTATTCCTTTGAACGCCGATAGATTATATTTCCCTATTTAACCCTTTGAACGCCCCATTTCGAGTACAAATGTGTCACCAACACGCCGAGTGTAGACGAAAGGTAACGCAAATTTCAATCGTAATGTCGCGTGTCAAAGTTTCTTTGACAATAAACGTCATGACCTCTATAAGCGTCGGTGGCGTGGTAGGCACGCAGTACACGACCCCTTTAGGTGTTCTTGGCGTTCAAAGGGTTAAACACCATTCCATTTACTTCCCAAACTACCCTATTTTGACGTAATTTCGACAAGAATCCACAGTTTAATTACAACGCTCTATGGTGTTTGTTTCGGAGCAGTAAGTCGACGCCTATGAGTGGGCAATCAGTGGAGATATGGCCCGACCAACTGCACGGGCCTCAGACGTCGCCGCGCGCTAAGATACTCGGCAAACAGAAACGGATCATCGGTAAGGATACAATACAATACAATGCTATACAATGACTCTTTATTGTACATCATCATCATCAGCCTATGTTCGTCCACTGCTGGACATAGGCCTCTCCCATGGCACGCCACTGAGCACGATCCTCGGCCACTCTCATCCAGCTCTTGCCAGCCGCCTTGCGAAGATCATCGCTCCACCGAGTCTGAGGACGTCCCACGCTACGTTTGCCGATCCGTGGTCTCCACTCAAGAACTCGTCTACCCCAACGGTTATCGGTTCTTCCCATTGCCACTTCAGCGTGCTAATGCGGTGGGCTATGTCGATAACTTTGGTTCTCTATCGGATCACTTCGTTACGAATTCGATCTTTTAGAGAAACTCCGAGCATAGCTTTATTGTACACCACAAAGAAAATCAATACAGAAAAACAGCAATACTATGATACATTTCAATACTATCGTTTTATAAATGGCTAAATGGATAAGCTGTGGTGGCCTATTGGCTTGACCTACGGCCTCTCAAAGCAGAGCGGCAAGGGTTCAAATCCCTCGCACCTCTGAGTTTTTCGCAATTTATGTGCGAAATTACATTTGAAATTTACTATGAGCTTGAGAGGAGGCCTGCGCCATGCAGTGGGACGTATATAGGTTGGGATGATGATGATGATAGAAATGGGCATTTTCACTTTAAATTTATTTATTTGTTTATTTAAAATGGAGCCATTCTCTCGGCATAAAGAACAACTTTACTATTTTCAAATCCTTGCTTAAGGAGCACTATTTCCTATCTTGTGTGTGAAAATTATAGCCCGTTTATATATTTACAAGATTATTATTGTGTATAATTTATCTATGTGTGTTTTATGATGTATATATTGTATATTAGGTTGTTTTTGTATAATGTTTATATTATTACATATTTTTTTTTCTTATATTGCACCACCTGCTGAAATACATTCCTTGTTGTTTTTCCTTCGTAAAATGGTTGCCTGGAAGAGATCGCTTCGAAGCGATAAGGCCGCCTATTGCTTACCTTGTATATTTTTTCCATGTACTTGTTTTTCTGTATTGTTGTCTTTGTGGTGTACAATAAAGAGTCTTTGTATTGTATTGTATTGTATTGTAACTTTACGAGCACGAGACTTGAAAAAGGCATTTAAACATTTGTTTTTTTCCTGGTTCGCAGTGGGCAGTAGCACGTCGCCCGACACGGCGCCTTCGTCCAACGGCGACGGCCACTTCGCCGCGTGGCCGCCGCCACATCCCCGCGGAAAGAGCCCTGGTAAACTCGATTAAGGACGTGATATACCATTGACTTGACGTACAATAAAACAACTAGACTCCCAATCGCTTAACAAAAGTTCCCCATAAAACGTCCGAGCGGCGTTGTGCGTGTTGATAACTTAACAGCATTCATTCAAATTAACACCTTATTTCGTAGCAGTAAAGTTTAATGTCAATTGTATACGACCGTTAGAAGTAGTGGCATGACGTCACGCGCTGGAAACCGCCTAAATAGTACTAAAAGACTATCAGTCTCTTTTGTTCTCGTGAGTTTGATTACGGTGCGAAAGGGTTTTGGGTTTGATTACGGGGCGAGAATATTAAGTTTTAGCAATTGAAATGTAAATTTTTAACAAAATACTAAAAAACATCAAGATAGTTATGCAATTTTGTAAAGTTTAAAGGGACACTTACCTGAAATACGACATTCCATCCTTTTAAAGAGTGGATCTGCTGTCATTTGCACAGTTTTTCACCGAACACTTTGTCATTGCGGGACGTTGTAATCAACGCGCGGTCGAAACAACTGAACCAAAACTCTGCACAATAGACGCGTGCGCAGACTATTGCTTCCGACAATTTTTGAGCGTGATTGGGAGTCTAGTTGTTTTATTGTACGTCAATACGCATATTTCACTAAGTATGATTCTCACAGTAGTTTCTTGTTCAAAATTTTTGTTGCCTAAATTAGAATTTGCTTGTTGTAGTGCTCGCGGCGGGGTGCGCGTACGCATCCCCGGAGTCGCCGCTGTCTAAGATGGAGCTGGCCTGGGCCGCGCCCGCGCCGCGCGCCGCCGCGCCCGCGCACGCGCCGTTCAACATACCGCCGCAAGAGAGGTTGCTTATTGCACTACATACTTTATGGGTTGATCAACTTTTGACGGTCTCCTGAGTAACTCTTTAAACCGTAAGTTTATCTGATTAAAATGTGCCAAACGTCCATTTTTGTGGTAGTTTTAAACCCCTTCTACGATTGGTCATCTAATAAGCATGTTAGTTAATGTGACACAACATTTTCTTCTAATCAAACTGTATTACTTTTGTCCCCTCGCTGACGGGACAGAATAACAACAAGACATAGTTGATCCACCCTTATTACAGTACATAGCATATTCGCTCGTTCCCTAATATCAGAATTGCAAAATACTAGATTGCCGACTAACCCTATTTCTAAAATACCAAATTCCCGCAATACCAGACTTTTTGTCACCGTGTTTTTCTCTATATTGGATTCCCATTCAAAACCGAATTCCCGTAATACCAGATAGTGAAATCACCAGGCTCGTCAGGCAGGTCGTGGCCGTCGTGAGGAGGCCAGGGGTCGTGTTTTACGAGCCTGGTGATTTCACTATCTGGTATTATGGGAATTCGGTTTTGAATGGAACATGGTGTATTGAAAACAAGCTTTTTTTGGCAATCCAATATAGAGAAAAACACGGTGACAGGAAAGTCGGGTATTCTGGGAATTTGGTGCTTTTTTTTTTTTTTAGGTTAGTGAAGCCAGACAAACGAACTAGTGGGTCACCTGATGTTAAATGATCACCACTGTCCATAGACACTCGCAGCGCTTTACGCGATACCAGTGCGTTGTCGGCCCTGCAGAAAATTGTACACTCGCCTCTTAAAGGCACCAGGTCGTAACTCGATGGGAAGACCCCAGCGGGAAACTCGTTCCAGATTTTGCAAGTTCGTGGCAAAAAAGACCGCTTAAAACGCACCGTCAAAGACTGCCATTCATCAACATGATGTCGATGAAATGAACGCTTACGACGGGAGGATCTGTAATGGAACCCCGCAGCTGGAATGAGGTCAAAGAGTTCCTCAGAGCATTCCCCGTTGTAGATCTTATAGAACACGCAAAGGGAGCTAACGTCTCTGCGGAGAGCAAGAGGATCGAGTTTAACGGAGAGTGAGGGGTTGCCGACAACTCGGCACGCCTTGCGCTGTATGCGATCAAGTGAAAGCAGCTGATATTGGGGTGCGTTAGCCCAGAGATGAGAGCAATACTCCATCCTTGGCGTGTTTGGTGCTTGGTGTTTTAGAAATAGGGTAAGTCGGCAATCTAGTATTTTGCAATTTTGATATTTAGGGAACGAGCGAGCTTATTGCAGTACATAGTTTATTTTATTGCCGCCCAAGCCCTCATTCTAAGAAGCAAGTGCCGTGCAGTGGGACGTAGATATGCTGGGATGGAGGGACCTTTATTATCATGGGTGCTCTAAAACGACGACGTTGTCATTGACTTCAGGTTGCTGCCAATAGGCCCCAAGCCTAACAAAGACCAGTACCCAGTTTTCAACGCGCTGGTCGACAGAGTCAGGGAGGCTCTCACGTTACCGGGTAAGTTTTTAAAATTATTAAGTAAGAATAGCGCATAGCAAAATGTAGCGCTGACTAGAGAAGTTACGGCCCGGCCACGACTTCGCGCGTTGGGCGGCGTGGCTAGCGTTGTATCAGTTCATTGCGTGTACCGCCAGGTAACCACTGTACGGCGGGCGTCTCGGCCGCGCAATGAACACATAAAACGCTTGCCGCGCCGCCAAACACGCGAAGTCGAGGCCGAGCGGTTAGGCTATGGTCTCCTGTTTATGCTTTACGTGACGTCTAACGTCAACGTTCTGACGTCTGAACGCAACGCATAGCGAGGCGGTCAATACGTCCGCAGTAAACGTGGTTTTTTCTTTATTAAGGGGCTGTTTCACCACCCATTGATTAATATTAACTGTTGGATAAATGTGATGCCGTCTCCGTCTAACAAAACAAACGGAGACGGCATCACATTTATCCGTCAAATAAATTTGATCAATGGATGGTGTAAGAGGGGGTAAATCTCGCAATTTTGTATGCGACACGAGTTGACGCTGCAAGATCATGACGCCAACGTCGACGTTTGAAGGACACTACAACAGTACATTTCTATAGTAAGCATTGCGCTGGAGAGTACAGTAAAATTACTTAAAGTTTACCACTGACAGATGGTTTGCCTTCATTTCATATTCAACTTTAACGACCTACAAATAAAGCCAATTTTAGAATACTGTTACCCACGTTTGTAGGTTTTTTAATAGCTACTTTATTTGTATTGTATTAAAATTGGAAATGAAATGAAGGCAAGCCATCTGTCAGTGGTAAACTAAAAGTAAACGTATTGTACGACGTGTGTAAGCGGCCGATGGCGTTTATAGGAGACCATAGCCTTACGGAAGTGCTTCTAACGTAACAGAAATTGTAGTCGGAGTTATTAAATTTGAGTTGTCGAAGTCGGAATCGAAGCTAGCGTCAGTCCGGCAAATGCACCTCGAATTTGGTCGATATGCTAACGGGACGAAGTGCGAATGGGACGAGGTGCGTTTGCGGGACGATGTGCTAACGGGACAAATTGCGACCGGGATAGGGTGTGCTCCCGGTACTGGATTTCTATACAAATAGGGCGTTTGTGCACTACAATGAATTCTGCTGTCCGGAAGTCTGAGTTTTCATGGTCCGTTTTTTTCATGCCTTAAATGTATAGGATTGCCCGCAGTAAAATTCATTGTAGTGCACAAGCGCCCTATACAATTAATGGCGTGCCATATCGGACCGGTAAAAACTCGGACTGCCGGACAGTAAAGTTCATTGTAGTGCACAAACGCCCTTACGGTACTGGAACCGGGAATTCCCGGTTCTCGTTATACAAACTCAGTACCGGGAGCATGCCCTAGAACGGGACGAGGTGCGTTTGCGGGACCATATGCGACAAAGGGCTATAAACGTGTTCATACGACCTGATTGATCACGATCGCCGCCACCGCAGTACTTCGATACATTACACCGATTCTAACTTCCGATTTAAAAGTGTCGAAATCGGTGGTCTAATACCAGTCGGAAATTCCGACTTTTCGGAAACGGAGTCAAACCTCCGTAACAAATTTAGTGCTGACATAAATCACACTAATATTATAAAGGCGAAAGTTTGTGAGTGTGTGAGTGTGTATGTTTGTTACTTCTTCACGTCTAAACGGCTTCCATGCTTGCTTGCTTCCATGTCTGCTTGCATGTCTGCTTCCATGCCTGCTAGCATGCCTGCCTGCATGCTCGCTTACATGCCTGCATGCCTGCTTGAATGCTCGCTAGCATGCCTGCTTGGATGCTTGCTTGCATGCTTGCTTGCATGTTTGCTAACTTGCATGCTTGCTTGCTTGCATGCATGCTTGCTTGCATGGTTGCTTGCTTGCATGCTTTCTTGCTTGCATGCTTGCATGCATGCTCGCTAGAATCCTGCTTGGATTCTCGCTTGCATGCTTTCTTGCATGCCTGAATGCTTCCTTGCATGCTTCCTTGCAAACTTGCATGCTGTCTTGCAAGCTTGCATGCTTGCTTGCATGCTGCTTGCATGCTTGCGTGCATGCTTGCTTCAGGCTTGCTTGCTTAATTGCTTGCTTCTCTGAAATATTTATGGTTCACGCGAGCGAAGCCGCGGGTAAAAGCTTGTAAATAAATAAAATAAATAAATATCACGGGACAATTCACACCAATTGACCTAGTCCCAAACTAAGCAAAGCTTCTACTATGGGTACTAAACAACGGATAAACATACTTATATAGATAAATACATACTTAAATACATATTAAACACCCAAGACTCGAGCACAAACATTCGTATTATTTACACAAATGTCTGCCCCGACCGGGAATCGAACCCGGGACCTCAAGCTTCGTAGTCAGGTTCTCTAACAACTAGGCTATCCGGTCGACATACATATACAATTTTTTTGTTTAACAGATGACTCCACAGACAAGACAGATTCCAGCAAGTCCGAGCACGAGCCGACGCCTGCGCTGTCGCCTCGCCCGCAGGAGCTCAGTAAGAAACTATCTTCGGAAGTTCCCACGTGAGTTTTTTTATACTTACAGTTGTGGCCATATAATTAAGAACGATTATTTATTGAGATGATTTTTTCAAAGTAACAAGTATAACTAATTGCGCGTATTTTTTTTATTTCTCTCGGTATTGCGAAACTTTTCCGTACTACCGGTACATTCATTTATGCAACATAGTTGGTTAAAAAATTAATAGAGAAACTTTATACATTCGATCTGAACCTAGTATTAGTACTTACTGGCTGGTCACGTAATTAAGAACGCTGAATAGTTTATTATTTTTTCAAATTTAAATAGAGAACACTGTGTGGCTCTGTGGTTGTAGATTATTATTCGTATAATTTTGGCGCCATTTCGTGCTGTTAAAGTCTTAAAAGTGATTACTACGTATAAAAACAATGGGGAAAAATAAAAGTTGTGATAAATCTACAAGAGAAGTAATAATAAAACTTCGCGAGAAGAATTGGTCGTATAAAAAGATAGCCGACTATCTGCAATGTTCAAAAACAATGGTTTTCCATGCCGTAAAGCATTTTTCCACGTATCAAACTACTTCAAACGTTCCACGTGGACCTAGACAGAGAAAGTCATCTCGTCGAGATGATCGAAATATCGTTCGTTTGGCAAAACAAAATCCTTTTAAAGGGTCTAATGAGTTGAGAAAAGAATATTTTGGCGAAAACAACCCTTCAGCAATCTCTGCACGCACTATTCGAAGGCGTTTGGTAGAAAATAAGTTGAACGGAAGGATAGCAAGGAAGGTGCCTATGTTGAAACGATGTCATAGGCAAGCCCGACTTGCATTTGCAAGAAGGTATGAAAACTGGACAGTCAGACAGTGGAAAAACGTTCTTTTTTCTGACGAGACAAAAATAAATAGGGTATGTTCTGATGGAAAACAATATGTACGACGCCCTCCGAATAAAGCATTCGACCCAAAGTACACAAAAGTGACATTAAAGCATGGCGGGGGAAATGTGAAAATTTGGGGGTGCTTTTCTGGACATGGCGTTGGACCTGTTAGGCTGATAGAAGGAAACATGGATCAATTCCAATACAAAAATATACTGCAAGAAACAATGTTACCATATGCCGAAGACGTGCTTCCGGTTATTTGGACATTCCAGCACGACAATGATCCAAAGCATACTGCACGCACCGTTAAGGAATTCCTCACATCACAATCAGTTTCTGTCTTAGATTGGCCAGCCAACAGCCCAGATCTTAACCCAATAGAGCATCTTTGGTGCGAAGTCAAGAAAAAGGTTTCATATCGACAGTGTGGCAATTTGAGAGAGCTGTACGACGTTTTCTTAGAAGAATGGAACTCTATTTCTCTTGCAAAATGTTAAAAATTGATAGATTCAATGCCTCGCCGGTGTAAAGCCGTAATTAAAAGCCGTGGACATGCTACTAACTATTAATTTTAATTCAAATGTATTAAATTGCTTTTTTTTTCTATACCAACTTCACATTAATATGATTTATTTAATCTAAGTTTCATATAAAACAACTCTCGAGCAGTTTAATAAATCGTTCTTAATTATTTGTCCAGCTTCATTACTATTTGAATTTATTAGTATAGAGAACAAATAAAATTTGTAAAAAAAAATGTTAGCAATTATACACTATTATTCTTAATCCCGTTTGCTCTATCCATGTGGCTATTTTATAACATAACTTGTTACTTCTAAGAAGGAACACAACTAGACATATGACATGATTTAGATAAAAAAAAATCGGAAACTTCAAATCGTTCTTAATTGTATGACCACCACTGTATATGAAAGGGGTATATGTATCGCTCTGGGAATGCTGTTTTAGGAAACTGGTTCCATCACAACTTCGTCGTGCGTGGGAAAAAGTTCAAAAGTCTAAGATATTTTTTTTATAAGATAGAGGGCAAACGAGCTGGTGAGGTGAGTCACCTGATGGAAAGCAATCACCGCCGCCCATGGACGCCCACAACACAGGCTGAGTAACGGGTGTGTTGCCGGCGCGTCTCATTCTAAATCCCTAACATCGTTTGTCCTAATGTAATGTTTGTCCTAATGATCGTTTGTCCTAACACTTTTTTTCTCGGAAACCGTGAATTTTTCTGGAACTTTTCTGTGATTATCCTCTAGAACTCTATAGGTTAGGTTAGGTTTGTTTTATAAAAATCCCGAACAATTAATAGATTTTAAATAAAAAAAGTTAGGACAAACATTACAATAGGACAAATAATCATTAGGGATTTAGATATAGAGCCGTTGCTGGCCCTTTGAGAAAAGAGTAGGCTCGTTTTTTGAAGATCCTCAAGTTGTACTGATGCGGAAATACCGCCGCTGCAAGCCGATTTCTAAGTATGAACCGTGAGTGGCAAAAAGTTCTGCGTTCAGAAAGTTCATCAATTTTATACATTGTTTCCTCGCTTAACGCATTGTAAAACGTTGTATGATATACGTGTCGAAAGTAGGAAATTCCCCACTCATGTTGGCTAAAACACACTCGCTTCGCTCGTGTGTTTAGATCTCCACCATTCATAACTAAGAGCTTGTAATGTTGCAACTCGGCAGGCGGTCCCGCGGCGCGTCTCCCCGGCGCTTGGCCCGCCAGGCCGCCCAGCTGGGCTCCCCGCCCACGCCGCCGCCCGCCCCGACGCACCCCACAGCCCCCGCAGGTAACCACAACACTACTACTACGCTACTTTAAAAAAACCGGCCAAGTGCTAGTCGGACTCGCGCACGAAGGGTTCCGTACCATTATTAGAAACCTCAATATCATTTTTAAAGACCTACCTATCCATAGATAACCCACACGTATGGGTTTGATGAAAAAAAAATTTTTGAGTTTCAGTTCTAAGTATGAGGAACCCTCAAAATTTATTGTTTTTTTTTTTTGTCTATTTTTGTGAGAAAATCTAAATGCGGATCACAGAATACATAGTTGCAGAATGCATAGTTCTTATAGTTTCGGAAAAAAGTAGGTGCGGCTTACGGACGGACAGACAGACATGACGAATCCATAAGGGTTCCGTTTTTTGCCATTTGGCTACGGAACCCTAAAAACCGGCTAAGAGTATGTCGGACACGCCAAGGACAGGGTTCCGCAGCCGTTACGAAAAAATCCTTGCATATTTTATTAATTTTACTATTAATTATACTGTCTGTATTAAACAAGCATTATTTTATAAGCCAGGCTGCCGTTAACTCTTAAACTACTAATAATTCTCAAGCAAACTGAGCCGTTATAGTTTTCCTTGTTAATTTGACATATTTCCTCGCATCCTGATTTTTTAAAATTTTCCCAGCAAACGGTTCAGCTTTTAGAGGGGGCGCTCGATTTTAACAAAAAAATGCACTTTGTAGTTGAATATTTCGCAAACGAATCACTATCTTCTTCATCAGCCACCTTGTCACACGGATATGTACAGAAGAAATGCGTTCAATATGTCAATTTTGCTTTTTAATAATCTACCGGACGAAATTAAAATTTTGCAGAGTTTAGAGTTTAAGAAGGAGTTGACATCTTGGTTGCATAAATATTGTTTTTATAGTGTTAAGGAGTACTTGGATTTGTCAAATTGCAATAAATAAATTAGTAGGTATTAAGTTTATTTTAGCCCATTTATAATTCTGTATTATTTTAGTGTGTAATTAACGTAATTTGTCTTATTTGCAATGACTTATCTAATTTATATTACACCATGACGATTTTTTTGACATAGTTTCCTTAATTTATTTTATTTTCTTTTTAATTTGACATACATTCTGTAATATTATAGTGAAGACATAGGTACTTATTAATTTTATTGTGTAATTAATTTGCATGTTGACTCGTCGACTGAATACTGCTTCTTAATAATAGCATTTTAAGATCTGTGTGTACTTACGTATTCTGGGCAAATAAAAATTTCTTTCTTTCTTTCTTTCTTTCTATTATCAAAAAGCCAGGCAGTAGCCTTAAAATGATTTTAAAAGAATTATTCAACGATACCCCATACTATAGGCCAGACGAGAAAAAAATCACCCCCACTTTACATCTATGGGAGGTGCCCTAAAATATTTGTTTTTCTAAATTTTATTTTTTCACTTTGTCCGTATAATTTCTACACTTGTCAATAGAAAATTACTGCCCTAATAGTCTTTGAGTTAAGCCGCGTATGGAACCAGAGCAAGCAAACAATTCTAGGATACAACTACGAATGAACAGTGTGTTTCACAAAAGAATCCCGAGCGTAGCGAGAGTTTTAAAGCATGACACTCCAAACAACTTTGCTACCGAGCGAAACGAAGTCTTTCACCTCACTACTTGATTGTTTTCATTTTGATTTTGAAGCGATAAGACCGCCTATTGCTTACCTTGTATATTTTTCCATTTACTTGTTTTTAGGGTTCCGTACCCAAAGGGTAAAAACGGGACCCTATTACTGAGGCCCCGCTGTCCGTCCGTCCGTCTGTCCGTCTGTCACCAGGCTGTATCTCACGAACCGTGATAGCTAGACAGTTGAAATTTTCACAGATGATGTATTTCGGTTGCCGCTATAACAACAAATACTAAAAAGCAAAATAAAATAAATATTTAAGGGGGCTCACATACAACAAACAGGTAGACGCTTGAAATATACACAGAATATTTAGTTATAATTGAATAAAACAACACTGTTTCCTTCCTGAGTGGTATATTGGTATAAATAAACAAAATGTACCCAGTTCTCTTATACATCGCAACAAAAATCTTAATAGCGCCATTTAACTTTTGCTTCGGTCGGTACAGCGCCATCTATTGAGAGTTTGGAACACTAATAGAACTTAATGTTATACAAGTTGTACATTCCGCCCACCAAGGACCGTCTTACGTCCTTAACTTGAGTTTACCGCCCACCGTGATGGGTTAGTTGACTAAATCTACTAATCAGTAGAACAAGACTTGCAAGAAGTTTACCTTGCAGCTTATAAACTAAGAATATACTTAAAAGCTAGATTTTAGTTAACAAAGAATTAACGGCAGAATTACTTATATATGATGTTATTATCCACTGACACAGTAGATATAGTGACCACAACATCACTTATCATAAGTAAGCTTAAATACTAAGTTAAAAACAAAATAAAAAATAAAACTAAACAACTTGTCCTTCATGGACTAGCTAAAACTATAGTACGAAAGATAACATTTATTATTTATCTAAAAAGAAATAATAATAATAACTGCAAATTTAACATTCGCTAACTGGGAGAACACATAGCTTGGAAGTGGGGCGCTTCAGCAGGGCACCTTTTGTACGCAAAGTTACTACACGAGTAATATTGTCCATACCAGGGTGTTTACTGACAACTCTACCGAGCAACCACCGGCTAGGAGGTAAATTGTCCTCTTTAATTAAAACAACGTCTCCAATATTTGGTTCTGGCGTTTGTTGAGACCATTTATAGCGGTGTAAAAATCGAGTCAGATACTCCTGCGACCATCTGCGCCAAAAATCCTGAATCATGCGTTGTGTCAATTGCCACCTTCGCAAACTACTTATCTTAGTTTTCAGGTAATTTTGATCTGGTGCTGTAACCAGTGGTTCCCCAATCAAGAAATGTCCAGCTGTCAAGGCATTGATATTGTCGGGATTGTTGTCTAGACGTGTCAGAGGTCTAGAATTTAAGCAGGCTTCGATCTGCGATAGCACTGTAGACATCTCTTCGTACGTTAGTGTAGCTTCCCCTATGACTCGTTTGAGATGATACTTAGCTGATTTAATACCAGCCTCCCACAAACCACCAAAATTAGGGGCGTGCGGTGGTATGAAATGCCATGCCGTGCCTTCTGTTGCTAAGGCTTCCGCGATTTCCGACGGCATGTTCGCATTTTCAGCTTGAAGTAGAGCTTTTAGCTCTCTGGAGGCTCCCAAAAAGTTCGTACCATTGTCACTCCAGAGTTCTAAGCAGTATCCGCGTCTAGCTGTCATCCGCTTGAAAGCCTGGATGAATCCTTCAGTGGTTAGACTACTGCATACTTCGATATGCACCGCCCGAGTGGACATACATATAAATAGACATATGTAGCCCTTGTAAGACCTGTGTCCACGACCTCCTGACGTTCTAAGATTTATAGGACCAGCATAATCAACCCCACAGAACTTAAATGCACGCGTTGGTGTAACCCTTGGTGCTGGCAACTGCCCCATCAGTTGGGGCTGTGATCTGGATGCAGCAGAATGCCTAATGCATGTTACACATTTCCGATAACAGGCATTCACCAAATCCTTGGATCTTAAAATCCAATACTTGGAATTGATGTAATTTTGCATCAGCTGTGGTGGGCCATGACAAGTTTTTACATGAGCGTCAGCAATTATAAGTCGTGACAACGTACATCTCTTCGGTAACAGTATGGGATGTTTTCTATTTTCGCTTAAGTGTGTCGTATTTGCTAGGCGCCCACCGACTCTCATAATTTTATTTTCGTCTAAGAACGGGTTTAATGACCTTAAACTTGAGGTTCGTGGTATTTGTGCATCTTCATTAGTCAAACTTTTAATTTCTGTATCAAAGTTTTCCTTTTGAAAGTGTCTGATGCATACATTGAGTGCTTCTCTTAGTTCTTCACTGGTCAAATAGCCGTTATTTCTCTCCTTTTTCGGTTTTCTTAAGTCTAAAAACCGTCTGCAATAGGCTACCACTCTTGTCAATTTTGTTAGTGAAGAAAATTTGTCCAAAATATTGTTGATATCATTTGATATATGAAAGACTTTTACTGCCTCAAGATCTGTTTCAACGTCTCTTGGTCTTTCATATTTTATGGGTTCCTCTTTAAGATAATCTGGTCCATTTAACCACATGGAGGTGGTTAGAAATTCAGATGGCCGTAACCCTCTTGAAGCATAATCTGCCGGGTTGAGTTTGGATGGAACATGAGCCCACTGTCTTGAATCTATGGTGGTTAAGATTTCTGACACTCTGTTCGCCACAAAAGTTTTCCACCTACTTGGATGGCTGTTCAACCAAGCAAGGACAACCGTCGAATCTGTCCAAGCATGAATATCATTTTTGTCCACATTAAGATATTCAGATATTTCATTTAAGAGTCTAGCAAGAAGTACTGCTCCACAAAGCTCCAGTCTGGGTATCGAGACTTGTTTAATGGGAGTCACTTTCGTTTTGGCCGACACTAAGTTAACAGTGATGTTATCTGAAGCATCTATTACTCGGACATATACTACAGCTGCAAAAGCCGATTTCGATGCGTCACTGTACCCATGGAGTTCCACCCTTTTGTTGGTTTTTTGTAAGCCGATCCACCTCGGAACTCGAACCTTTTTCAGCAATGCCAACTCCTCACGGTAAGTGCACCATTCATTTATGATGTTGCTTGGGGCTTCTTCGTCCCAGGTTATTCCAGCCAACCAAAGCTTCTGTATCATAATTTTTGCTATTATCACGGTAGGAGCTACCCAGCCTAAGGGATCAAATAACCTTGCAATGTCAGAAATAATTTTCCTTTTAGTTACAGGTATCTTTAAGTCAGGAAGTGACACCGCATAGTGAAATTCATCGTGTTCTCGATTCCAGGTAAGTCCTAGAATTTTGATTATTTCATCCTGTTTAATTTCAATTCCTTTTTCAGATCCCATATCCTGACTTTCTGTCTTAATTCTGTCCAGTAAATTACTATTACTCGTCGTCCACTTTTGCAGACTAAATCCCGCCTTACCTAGAAGTTCCTTAATTTCCTTGTAAATTTGTATACCTTCTTCTTCAGTATGACATCCGGTCATGAGATCATCCATATAGAATTCGGTGCGGACTCTTTCTGTAGCTAAAGGATACTTTTCTCCTTCATCCTGTGCAATTTTTTGCATCGCTTTCACTGCAAGGTATGGAGCGCTAGCAGTCCCAAATGTCACACGTAGTAATTTGAAATGTTTTAACTCTGACTGCGGACTGTCTCTCCATAACAGTCTTTGGAAGTCCGCATCTTCGTCTTTGACCTTGACTTGTCTGTACATCTTGACTATATCAGACACCAGCGGGATCGGATATGACCTCCAACGAAGAATCAGGTGACGTAAGTCAGGTTGTAATTTAGGCCCAATCATAAGATTATCGTTTAATGATACGTCATTTTTTCCTTTACATGATGCATCGAATATGTCATGTATGTGGAACCAAAGGTACGTATATCAAACACGAGCGTTACTTTAAGACTGATTTTATTCACCCACCCTCAACTCCATTACAATAAATATGACAATTCCCTTTTTACAAAAAAAAAATAAGGAAAAAAAAATAACATGCATATACAACATTTAATTACAAATGTGATATAAAATAATTACAGCATTAAATTTAAATTAACGGTAGTAATTACCTTGCGATATTAAGTACATAGATATGCAAACATGAAAGTCTAAAAAAAAATTATTTAATTTTTATAACATAACTATTTGCCGGTACGCACATAAGAGATGAAAAATGAAATAAAAAGTAAACATGATTATCTTAACAAGACAGTCTTATTCCTAAAAAATATAAATAAGTAGGTACATGCCAACCGGAATGTAATATAATGTTTATCAAATACCTTTATGCTTGTGTTAACAATGGATTAATTTTAAAGTGGTTCTATCTATATGTTTGATACATTCAAATCACTATTTAATGGTTGAACATAATAAGAATAAACAAGCATTACATTAATTAATTTATAATAACATTAAATTCATTAGCTCTTTAAATAATTAGTAATTAAAAAATAACATTAACCATTCATTATTATACAAATTACATTGACATTATGTGTAAACAAACATTAATTGCGAGTTTTGTTCAATTATTTAGATATTATGTACAAATCTTATATCAGCTCGGTTTAGATTAAATTGGATGTGTTTTATGAGGTCGCTGGATATCCCCACCGATCAGGAGGACGCACTTCCCTGCCAAAACGAGTGCGATAGTTATTATTGTTGGAATTGCTGACATGGTTGTTGGTACTGGTGCTGGGCGAGCGCGGGGCGCGCGGGGGGCTGGGGGGCGCGGGCGCTGCGATCAGCTGAGTGTTGTCAACTGTTATGTCATCATACTGCAGGGAGTACCTACTTTGTAAACTATTATTACTACGTTCTGAGTCGGCAATGATATGCCTTCTATTCCGCCTTAACGTTTCGCCCGTTAGTAATCGTACAATGAAAGATCTAATACCTATTATTTTAATGACCGTGCCTGACCTCCAAGTGCCCTTATGCCAGACTTTTACATTTTGCCGAGGTACTAATTGTGACAGGTTTTTTGCTCCTCTATCGTAGTACATTTTTTGATAAAATTGACGTCTTTTTAACTTAGGAACTGTGTCTCTTTGTATTTTCGGTAACAATAATTTAGGGGTACAGGGAACTATGCTTCTAAGTTTCCTATTGTATAGTAATTCTGCCGGCGATCCTAGATCAGCACATATTGGCGTATTTGCATATTCCAAAAGTGCCAAATTGAAATCTGTACCATCTAAAGTTGTCTTTTTCAACATATTTTTAGCTGACTGTATAGCCCGTTCTGTCTGTCCGTTGGATTGTGCGTATCCCGGCGATGAAGTCACGTGCTGAAATTTCCAGTCTTTTGCAAACTGCTTAAAATGGCTAGAGGAGAATTCTGGACCATTATCGCTCATCACAACTTCCGGGATACCGTGCCTTGCGAATATCTTTTTAATTTTTCTAATAACATGATACGATTGTAATGACTGCAACTGGGATACTTCTATGAATTTACTGTAATAATCAATTACGAGTAGGTAGGACTTGGCATTACAATGGAAAATATCTGCTCCCACTTTACTCCATGCACGATGTGGTACTTCGTGTTGTATTAGTGGTTCTTTACTATTTTGTTTTCTATATGTTAGACAAGTTTGACAACGGGATAAATAATCTAATAATTGCGTGTTCAAATTAGGCCAGTACATTATTTCGCGGGCTCTTAATTTACATTTTTCTACTCCCATATGACCTATATGGATTTTACGAAGCATTTCCGATCGTAAACAATTAGGTATTACGACCCGATTTCCTTTCCAAACGATCCCATACGCGTACGTGAGCTCATCTCTAACGTCCCAATACGGTTTTAAAATATTGTTTATTTCACTTTTATGCGTTGGCCACCCCTTATGAATAATTTTAATTAATCTTTGCATTTCTTCATCATCTTTAGTGCATTTTTGTATAGTTAAGAAATGTGAATCAGTTAACGGATTAGTCGTTGTGATCGCACAAACCTGCGCTTGCGCCTCGAGATAGTCGCGCGGGTCGGACTTCTCGCTCGCGCCCGGTGCAACTGCCCGCGATAGTGCATCTGCTATGAATAGGTACTTGCCCGGTTTGTAAACAAGCGTAAAAGAGTAAGGTTGAAGTCGCAGCAACATTCTTTGCAAGCGCGCGGGCGCATTTGCCAATGGTTTATTTATAATACTAATTAACGGTTTATGATCCGTTTCTATTATGATGTCATTTCGACCATAAATGTATGAATAAAATCTTTCACAGGCAAAAACACAGGCAAATAATTCTTTCTCGATTTGAGCGTATGATTGTTCCGCTTTTGATAGTGATTTCGATGCATAGGCGACTGGTAGATTGTTTTGTAACAAACAACAACCAAGTCCATGCTTGCTTGCGTCAACAGAAATGACTACCGGTTTGTCTAGGCTGTAATATTGTAAGATAGGGGGATTTATGAGGCATTTTTTTATATTATCAAAACATTCTTGATGGTTATGATCCCAGTGCCATTCAACTGACTTTTTTAATAACTCGCGTAATATGAATGTCCTTTCTGATAAGTTTGGTACAAATCTACCTACATATGTGACCAATCCTAAAAAACGTTCCACATCTTTTGTATTTTGCGGCGTGGGTAAGTTCTTGATTGCTATTATGTGACTATTGTCAGGTTTGATTCCTGTACAAGTTATTGTGTGGCCCAGATATTTTATTTCAGTTAGACCTATCTTACACTTTTGTCGATTTAATTTAATATTTATTTCCTTACACCTATTGAGTACAGCTCTGAGCCGCTGGTCATGAGCTTCTTTAGTATCTGCATATACTAATAAGTCGTCTACAAAAAGTATTACACCTTCAATATCCTCAAAGTACTCGTATAACTTTCTATGAAATATCTCAGATGCCGATGAAATACCATAAGGCATCCTTAGAAATTTAAATCTCCCAAATGCTGTGTTAAAAGTACACAAATCTGTGCTAGACTCATGTAACGCAACTTGCCAAAAACCGTGCTTTGCATCCAACGTGCTGAAAATTTTTGCTTTTGATAATTTCGCAGTGATTTCTTCAAGTGTAGGTAGTTTAAAATGTTCGCGACGGATGGCCTTGTTTAAATCCTGAGGATCAAGACATATTCGTAGATCTCCGTTCGGCTTCTTTACTACGGTCATGCTGTTGACCCAGTCCGTGGGGCCTTCTACCTTGGCAATGATACCCTGAGCTTGCATTTCTGTTAATTTACTCTTAATTTTATCTTTCAAAGCTTCTGGTAATTTCCTGGGTGCATGAACTACCGGCGTAACATTGTCTTTTAACTCGATTTTGTATGTACCCGGCAAACACCCAATTCCTACAAAAACATCAGAATACTCGTCTAATATGTCGTTTTTAGTAGTAACTGAAAATACTCTTTTAATTAAATTTAATTGTTGGCAAGAATTGCGACCTAATATAGGAGGCGAGTCCGTATCGACAATTAAAAAGTCCAAAATGTAGATGTTCGTTTTATATTTTAATTTTAAAAAACATTTACCTACTACCTTCAACTCACTACCAGAGTAACCGTGCAATTTTATAGAAGTTCTAGTCAGCTCTGATTTCGTGATATGTAATTCTTTTAATTTATTAAGCGGTATAACATTAACGTCAGCACCAGTATCCAACTTAAAAGAAATTTTTGTTCCGCGAATTTGTAAACAAACAGACCAGTCAGAATGAATATTTGTATTTACCTGATCGGAAGAGTCCTCACGTACCTCGAACACTCCACACATTCTCGCATAGTGGTTCAATCTTTTGCAACGTGAGCATTGTTGACCATATGCTGGACATTCAAACCTCTTGTGCACCCCGCCACACTGTCTGCACCCACGATAAGTGCGCGTATATGACCAACTCGGCTCATCCCGTGGACGGTTGACGCGTTGGTGGTCACGAAATTCCCGCGGTGCCGGGGTTCGTTCCGGCTGCATCCGCGATGGGCCTGGGCGCGGCCAGTGTCCACGCGCTCCACGCGTACGCGATGACCTTGGCTGATTCCTCCGAGGTGGGTCGTGCCTGTTCTGTATTATATTTACTTGCGTTTCGGAATTCTCCTCAGATTCGTGGTTTTTTCTTATTTCGTGAACGTGAACATTTTCAGTTTTTATTGTTACGGCCTGTGCGCGGGATAATTCTGCTAGGTTACATATACCCACTGCTTTGCTTAGTGTTAAATTTTCTTCTCGCAGTAACCGTTCCCGCAGAGATCCGTCTCGAATTCCGCAAATCAATTTATCGCGGACAAGGTCGTCGCATAAATCTTTAAACTCGCATTTGGATGCCATTTTTTTCAACTCAAACACATACTGCTCCACGGACTCAGAATCACTTTGATCACGCTTGAAAAACTTGTGCCGCTCAATTGTTAAGTTCTGTTTTGGTAAAAAGAAAGCGTCAAAATGCTGTAACACTTTTTCGTAGGTATCCAGTTTTCCAGTACATTGTTCGTAAACATCCCGACCTTGTTCTCCAATCACATGCAGTAGAATATTTATCTGGACCGCTGTATCTTTTTTATGCAGTTCGCACGCCGCATAATAAATTTGGAAACCTTTCTTCCACTTGATCCATTCCTTGCTTAAGTTTCCTGACGTGACACTCATTAAATCATTTTCGAATAAAAATGGCTGCGGTGGTCGTAATATTGACTCCATATTCCTTCCTCACTATTATTATTTTTCTTTTTATATTATGTATATATTTTATTTTTATTTTGTACAAATTTATCCGAATTTTACACCACTACTTTAATTTTAAATAAGTTAACGGCTGCGCCATGTCATGTATGTGGAACCAAAGGTACGTATATCAAACACGAGCGTTACTTTAAGACTGATTTTATTCACCCACCCTCAACTCCATTACAATAAATATGACAGAATACAACTCGGACCTTTGTTGTATCCCGATCCTGTTTCACTACGGCGTGATGTGGTAAGTAAACCGCTTCTAATTTATTCTTTTCCTTTTCAGGTACTTCCTCCATATGTCCCAGCTGCAAGTATTCTTTAATTACATCTCGATACTGAGCTAGAAGTTCTGGGTTCTTGTGTAGTCTTTTTTCCAGTGTATAGAATCTGTTCTCAGCTATCTCCCTTGACTGTCCATATTTGCAGCTCGGATCTTGGTCACGGAATGGAAGTTTAACTACATATCTACCATCCTCATCTCTGGTGGTAGTAGCTGCAAATATATCCTCACATCTTTTTTCTTCTTCTGTCCACAGCTCCTGTTTCTTCAATGGCAATGAATCTGTCTCAATTTCCCAGAACCTTTTAAGACAGTCATCTTCCACTAGGTGAGTGTGTAGAACGATCATATTGGAGTTATTTTGAGTTGACTTTACCACCCCCGATATAATCCATCCAAAAGAAGTAGCTTGAGCCACGAGAGTACCCTGTTGGTTCTTTTTTATTCCTGCCATAATTATTTGACTATAAACCTCAGCACCTAACAAAACATCGATTTTGTTAGGCGTGTGATAGTTGGGATCAGCAAGTGGTAACTCTTGCATATCAACTGAGTCAAGATCAACTACCTTCTTAGCTGGCAGAAGGGTAGTGATTGAGCTCAGCACGAACGCATTCACTGAAAGTTTCACCTCAGGGAATATTATGGATTGCAAATTTAATGTTATCATTGACTTTGATCGAACATTATTCTCACCTCCTAGACCTGAAATATTTCCATGAATTGGTTTTCGTTTCAGACCCAAAAATTGAGCTGCAGCTTCTGTTATAAAGCAAGCCTGCGACCCTTGATCCAACAATGCTCTCACTGGATAGTACTGCCCGTTCTTCGACTGGGCGCTGATGACTGCAGTGGCCAACAGCACCTGATTATTATTCCCTGAAGAAAAACAGGAAGTAATAGTAGCTTGTTCTGAGCTATCTTCAGTTGATTCATCATCGTCCTCAATGGTACCAACGTTGCTCGTACCTTCTACTACCTTAACTGACGAACCTCCGGCAACAAAACCACTCTTAGGGTGAAGCAGCGAGTGGTGACGACGCTTGCATATTCTGCATGTGGTAGGATTTTGGCATGCTTTCGCGGAATGAAACCCACCCAAACAATTAAAACATAGACCCTTGGTTTGGACAAAATTACGGCGTGAGTCTACATCTTGTTTTACAAATTCTTTACAAAATGTGATTTTGTGAGATTCGGAACAAAACGGACATTGACTGTCTTGTACTACATGTAAACTTCGCGGTTTTTGTGTTATTGGAACAGTATGTTGACTAACAGGTTTCTTGGTTTCTATGAATTCTAAAGCTCTAAACCGATTTGTGATAAATTCCTTGAATTGATTAAACGTAGGTAATGAGTCGTCTATGTTCATAACCGATGCAGTCAATTCCCATTGTTTCCTTGTCTCCTGGTCTAACTTGAGAGTGAGCAAATGAATCACTAGAACGTCCCAAGTACTGACATCAATCCCAATATTTTTCAATGCATGTAAACAATCGGTACTGGTGTCAATAAGCTCTTTTAGAAAACTAGCTGACTCACAAGTCCCATTTTTTTGCGATAAAAATCGTTTCAAGATTGTTTGACACAAAAACCTTTTATTATTGTACCGTTGGTTCAAACATTCCCAACACTTATCATAATTTGAGTTAGAGATAGGTATTTGACGGAGCAATTGTTCCGCCTCTCCCGTCAAATAACCTTTTAAATAGTGCATTTTTTGTACATTATCAATCGTCTCATTTTTATGAATCAAGGACTCGAACAAATCACGGAATGTAGTCCACTCCGTATATTTTCCTGAAAACATAGGAATTACAATTTTTGGTAACTTAACCGAATTATGTTTCATTACTGAGATTGCGGCGTTTTGTGTACATGGTTGTTGAATATTACTAATATTTGGCTTGAATGTTTGAGCTACTGTTTTTAATTCCGACTTGTAATCCAAATACAATTCCTGAGTCTTATCATAAACATCACTTTTAGTATAAACAGAATCCGAGATCTCGTCATGATGATTCTCTAAAAGTCTTTTATGTCCTATTAAAAACTCCGTCCATAATTCATCTAAGTTTTCGAGTCGAACCTCTACATACTTTTCCGTGATTCGGTCTTTTGGAGATTTTTTATAATTATTTTTAGCCTTAATTATACGATTATAAATATCAATTTGTCCTGCGATTAACGCTTCCATCATAAACAATGTATGAAACACCAAAAAAAAGAAAACTTCTTGAATGACAGTTAATAAGCTTTAAAACAACTAAGTCGATAAATGAACTAAAATATTTTACAAGTTCAAGTGATAACTAAAATTTTCTAAGTCCATAGAATAAATTTATATAATTTTACAAGTGTTTTTACTATAGAGAATCCTAACTAAAATCGGGCATGGATTCCCCGTCTGAACCACTTATGCTTAAACTAAATTATTCTAAGTTAGTTAACTAGTTCACTTAAAGTTCAAAGTTGCCTGACTTTTGGTTAGTCGCGAAGACGGTACGATTTTGTTCAAGTTATTTGCTTCAAACAGTTAAGGTTCAATTTTGCACTAATTTTTTCACAAATAATCACTTTAAACTTCACTGATGTATGATTTTTAAGGTTCAAATTTGCGTGGGAATATAAATCAAAGTAACTCACAGTTTGTCCATTGATTGTGTCACCTCGTATTTCCATTCACTTGCACCGTTTCCTTCTGTATATACCATACACAGATGTAGATTGCTCGCTGTACATAGGCCCCTTCCAATGCGCCTCCGTGCCAGCCGTCACTGGATGCAGTACGGTCCTCTCGTACTTGCTGAAATCGCCCCGAACAGCAATCCACTGCCCATAGGTGCGCCAATTTTGAATACGCAAAAATAATCACCACTGGTAACCCTGCCGATATCCGGCTCGAAGGACCTTGAATAAAACAACACTGTTTCCTTCCTGAGTGGTATATTGGTATAAATAAACAAAATGTACCCAGTTCTCTTATACATCGCAACAAAAATCTTAATAGCGCCATTTAACTTTTGCTTCGGTCGGTACAGCGCCATCTATTGAGAGTTTGGAACACTAATAGAACTTAATGTTATACAAGTTGTACAATAATATATTCACTTTAAAAATAAAAAATTAAATTAAAATAAAACAATTATTTAAGGGGGGCTCCTATATAACAGACATGATTTTTTTGCCGTTTTTATAGACAATGGTACGGAACCCTTCGTGCGCGAATCCGACTCGTACTTGGCCGGTTTTTCTGTATTGTGGTGTACAATAAAGAGTCACTGTATTGTATTATTTACTGTGCAGAAGGCACGAGCGACGGCGGTGCGGGCGGCTGGTGGGAGGACGAGACTCGCGCCGGCCGGCGCGCCGCCCACGCCGGGACGGCGCCCCGCCCAGACACCACCCTTTGCTATCGCTGTACGTACTACGCTCCGCCTAGCGGAGCTCCTATTCTAATCATACTAATAATCCTTACTAAAACTACTTACTTACTTCATACAAGCTTATATACGCAACAAAAGGCGCAAAGACATAGTTTTTGTTTCCAAATGCACCTCTCATCTCATGCTTTCGCGCATAAATTCTTTCCCTTTCTTGGACCTTATTTATACAATAAAATCAATAAAGTACTAAATATTTATGATTTAAACCGTAAAGTGTGCAAGGTGTTACTGCGTGGCTGCAAAGTCTATCTTATGTTGACACTGAAAATCTGCTGACGATTGCAAGGTGAGGGTTACGCTGTGTAGCCAATTGTTCTTTGTTTATTTTGTTATTTGACACTTGATTACATTATTATAGTTTAATTACCAATTAAGTATTATGTTTTAAGATATTGTGTTGCGATGTTTAAATGCTCGAGTTTTATTATAATTCATTAGATTCCTTTTGTCTATAACACAGGTTACACTTGTAACCTAGCTTAGACTAAACTAAATTTACTAACTAGATCTAAGATTATTTCATGTTTATATGTTGTGATTATTATTTCATGTTTATATGAACTTTATGAATAAATAAATAAATAATACGTTCCATTGCAGAGCAGTCACTCACAAAATGAGAGGGTGTGGGCTGTAGTTAGTTCCTAAGCGGGCCCATTGCGGAATAATAACTTCACTTCACCCACTATTGAATTTCGGCTGAAATGATGATGATGACTTGACGGTCCCAAAGGAAGATCGACGCCGTCTGCAAGACCGGTAGTTTGCTGATCTGGACCATTTTTTATTCTTTTTCTTTGTTGATTTTTTTCCTCCATGTTGTCACGAATAATGCTCAAGTCACACAGAAGAGACGTAGGACGGGGGCGCGTCTAAGTCGCGACGCCACTTTTCAGTTCTAATAACTGTATAGAAGCAAATGTAATGTAAATGTATAGAAACGTCGCGATCCAAAGCAGCAGACGAAGAGACGGGGCGGAGACGCGGCCTCCGAACCTTTGATCAATTATAACTGTAGATCCACAGTCGCGCGCCCGAAAATGTCCGAGCCAAATGAGCGCCACTTTGATAAAAGTGGCCTTCTTTTTTCTCAGTACGTTGCGTGAAATTGTCAAGTTTAGCTGTCAAGTGTCAACCGAAATTCGACTGTAATGAAGTAAAGACTAGGTTCAAATTTCTGTGTAGGTGATGATTTTAATTGTTATGCAAACAAATAAAAAAGTTCGGACATTCTTTGAAGGGGATTTTGTTCGGCAATGTGTATCTTCAGTTATAATTGATCAAAGCTCCACTTCTATGTGGCTTGTGCCTATACTTTCGTTTTATTCAGCATTAGAAAGAAGGTACGCGATCTTGCCGTGTATTTTTATTGAAAAACACTTTTGAAAAATAATTCGCAGCAAATATGTAACAATTAGCTATAGTCCAGGAGCCGACTGCAAGAAACCCTACCTTATAAAAAAATAGAAAATAACTACTCTGTACTCTGTAGAGGTAGTTGAATTTTAGTAGCTTCAACTGCTCTTGGTCGGCCGCGGTTCAACTTGGCAAATTTTGCGCAAATGAAAAAAAGTGGTGCAAAAAAAAACCTCATCGAAAAATAGAATGAAACTTGTCTTAATGGGACAGAGACCTTTTGAGGACAGTAAAAAAAGTGGTCGGCCAAATCCTGTGTTGGCAGGTTCTTGTGTCCGACTGTACCACAAATTCAGTCGGACACAAGAACCTGCCAACACAGGATTTGGCCGACCACTTTTTTTACTGTCCTCAAAAGGTCTCTATCCCATTAATACAAGTTTCATTCTATTTTTCGATGAGGTTTTTTTTTGCACCACTTTTTTTTCATTTGCGCAAAATTTGCCAAGTTAAGACGCGGCCGACCAAGAGCAGTTGAAGCTACTAAAATTTAGCTACCCCTACAGAGTAGGTATTTTCTATTTTTTATAAGGTAGGGTTTCTTGCATTCGGCTCCCGGACTACTAGGACAAATGGCTATTACAAATGGTTACGACAGTTCCTACATCAGAATAAAAGCAATAGGACTGGGGGGTTACTGCGAAATTCGAAGTTCGAGGTTCGGATCGTGCGGTCCCTCTCACTCTCGTAATAAATACCATTAGCGTGAGTTTCGGGTTTCGCGCTCCGTAGTATAGGACCTGGTTGTCGCACTGACTTGTGTGTGAGTGAAAATAGCTTTTGATGTTTTGAGCCATGCAACTGTCATTGAACCGTGGATGGTGAAGGGATTTCTTGGTTGACTATACCGCTGTACGTTTTTTTTTTATAGTCCTACCCGCCTGTTTTTGCAATGTCAGCACGCTATAAGGGCGCAGGCTGAAAACCAGCGCGGTGATGAGTAATCCTCACCGCACATGCTGAGCCTGAGCCTTTTGCCACAATTTTGTGTATTTTTTCTTATTCTTCTTTTTTTGTGGGCAATAAATGGTTTTTTATTTTTTTATTTTTATTTTATTTACATTCTTTTGCTTTCATAAGTTATAAATAGTAACTAACTAAAAAGCCGCTAACTGTGGTGATTTTCAGGTATCAAAAATGAAATCTCGTCAATTTTAGTAAGTGTTAATGATGCTTAACACTGTTTGTTTTGTTGTTTAATCTTTTGTTGTATAATTATTTGAATTAGTAAGTAATATTTTGTTCTCGATCCTCTGGGCTGTGGCAGAATATCAGTGTTTTGCTCCTATGAGCAATGTTGACCACTGAGCCCCGGCCCTTTTGCACTACTGCAGCGCATACAGACAATATTAAATGTTTTACTTTTCAGTTTATACTGTTTTCTGTATTTTTGTTAATCTTGATTGTGTGTGCTTGCAGTACCAAATAAACGTCTTTATCTATCTATCTACTATTTTTTTAAAAGTGTTTTTTTTCCCGACTGCTTCAATAAATAGACGTCAAGATTGTTTACCCTATTTCTAATGCTAAAAAAAACGAAGTATAATCATAATAATAATCACAATAAATGACATCAATTGACCTAGTCCCAAAATAATCAAATACCTAATAATTTATTGAATCAGGCGTTACTTTGCGGAGGTCCATATTAACCTTTTCAACGCCACGCCTCGACAAAACGTAAACCTGCTTTGAATCTTATGTCATTGTGTCAAGATCACTTTGACAATGTACTTTGCGACACCTATATGTGTCGATGGCGTTGAAAGGGTTAATGAACTGAAACGTACGATTGTTTTGTTTTAGGCGCAGAGTGCGGCACGGCCGTGGAACAGTACAGCGACGAGGAGCTGGGTCTGTGCGTGATCATCCTGGCCACGTTCGTGCACCGCGAGCCGTGCGCCGCCGCCGCCATGCTGCCAGCGCTCTTGCACGACGTCAGCAGGTACAATACGTTTACTTTTAGTTTACCACTGACAGATGGCTTGCCTTCACTTCATTTCCAACTTTAACACCATACAAATAAAGTAGCTATTACAAAAACTGCAAACGTGGGTAACAGTATTCTAAAATTCAACACTTCCATCCTCACCATCTGGATGGTTGGCAATCTTCTACTGTGCGGTTTTCCAGAAATTTCCGCTCTGGAATGAGGTACCTGCTGCGGTATTCCCGGACCGATATGACCTTCAAGCTTTCAAAAAAAGAGCGTACTCCTACCTAAAAGGCCGGCAACGCACTTGTGACTCATCTGGTGTCGCAGGTGTCCATGGGCGACGGTAATTGTTTACCATCAGGCGATCCGTCTGCTCGTTTGTCCCCTATACTATAAAAAAAAAATTGGCTTTATTTGTAGGTCGTTAAAGTTGAATATGAAATGAAGGCAAACCATCTGTCAGTGGTAAAACAGGGCGTCCCAGAAGTCGACGTCAAGTAGAAATATAGGTTGGGGCTCTGGTTTCAAACTATGGAATAATTGCAGTTTTAGCTCCTTCTGGTGTAATATAGCATTATCTCGTGAACTGCTGGGTAAATTAGAATATGCTGTACCATTTTGAAAACTACAATAAAATTGCTATTTTTCCATGTTGTTTGCTAAGTTAGTTTAGTATAACTTGTTAAAATTAAACTCGATCAAACCCGCAGGATAAATTATAAAGTTTATTTAATTCGGTTTTGTATATTATTTTATCGCTATAGCATTATGGCATGTAATAAATTTAGATTAAAGTCGTTAGGATATGTTTTTGGTAACATGCTGAAAAAACAGATTTACAAAATACTTAAATTTGCAGTGGTGGCAATCGATACACTCATGCAGGGTATCAATAGTTTTTTTTAAACTGCCAATATCTCGAAAACCATGAGATTTTCATTAAGGTCAAATTTATAGTGAAAATAAACGGATCACTCACGTCTCAAAACGAGTTTAACTCGACATGTTTCGGGCTAATCCGTAGCCCTTCCTCTCGGAGTCGCACGTCACGGCGGCTGCCAAACGTGCACTATGCGTGCCGTGACGTGCGACTCCGAGAGGAAGGGCTACGGATTAGCCCGAAACATGTCGAGTTAAACTCGTTTTGAGACGTGAGTGATCCGTTTATTTTCACTATGAGTGAGTCTCACGGTAGTTTCATGTTTAAAAAGGTCAAATTTGCTTAATCTGACTGCTTATGAGTTGTTCTATCTCCCCTCCTCATTTTGGCGTTGGTTTTAGGGACACTCTATATGTATATTGGTTATCAGAAAATTATTAAAAAAAAACTAACAAGTAATTTATTGAATCAGGCGTTACTTTGCGGAGGTCCATATTAATGAACTAAAACAATTACTTTGCTTACCCGCGACCTCCCGCGAGGTCGCGGGTGAGCAAAGTAATTGTTTTAGTTCATTAACTAACAAGTATTTAAAAAAATATAGGCATTTAAAAAAATAAGAAAATCATCGCCCTCATTCTTTGTATGGAATTTCATACAAAATTGCAGGCTTAGACTTGCTATGTGCTATTTTTACCCGACTGCGAAGAAGGAAGGGTTATGTGTTTGACCCGTATGTATGTATGTGCGATCTATGTCTATTCCTATATCCTCTCGTAACTACTCAACGGGTGAACCGATTTTGATAATTTAATTTCCATTCCACATAAATTTGCTCCCGGCATCATGGCGTCCAGCCATTATTAAAAAAAAGTAATGAAAAAGAAAAGTAAGTAATGAGAAGTGATGAGCAGTGATCGGAACTCTGGGTGCAAAACTTTAACAAAACTTGCCAAGCGGGCATGAAACAGTGCTTACAGACGTGAAAATATTAATAAACTACTGAATATCTGAGATTTCGATATAGAGTTAAATTGAACACTAATCTGCCATTAATTTTTTTTATTTTCCTTGGTTGTAAATTCTTCTTAATGTC
Organism: Archips xylosteana; assembly: GCA_947563465.1. NCBI lineage: Eukaryota > Metazoa > Arthropoda > Insecta > Lepidoptera > Tortricidae > Archips > Archips xylosteana. The sequence goes on from OX387364.1 coordinate 17,078,694, forward strand.
AGCTTTACAAGATTTGTTAAAGTGTTGCACCCAGAGTTCCGACCTCTGGTGATGAGCCCCTTAGTTCCCGGCCTCTGCAGTAACATGGTATTGTTCCAGGGTGGTCCAGCTGGGCAACTACGCGTGGCAGTCGGAGAGCACGACGCGTCTGCCGGGCAGCGCCGTGTTCGTGGCGCACCAGTTCCTGCGCTGCGTGCTGCACCAGCTGGCGCCCAACAACGTGTTCCTGCAGATATTCCTGCTGCGGAGCCCCGGTGAGCGGGGGAGGGTACCACGGGGACGACGGCCATGCCGACATGCCACGCTTATGATACGGCTACACACATCGCGATAACGCGAATATTCGCATTATCGCGATGTATGTAGCCGAATATTCGCGAATACTTCGGCACTTCGCCCGAAGCCGCAGACCCTTCGCCCCGCTGTCGGTAAATTTGCGCACATCAAAGGCTTTTATCGCGATGAACTTCGCTTGCGCGGCCACATTTCACTCGGCTCAACTTCATCGTGCGTATTGGACGTACTGTCAACTGCAAGCGGCGACGTATTGTTTAGGATTTGATGGTTGTTTACGATGGATTGGAGTAATGATAGAATCTTGGAATTTATTTCTAATTACGAGGATGAGCCTGTACTATTTAAGTAAAAAGTATGCCGCCTTTTCTTCACTTTTTTTCTATTTTTTATTTTGCACAAAGTCAAAAAATAATTGTTGTGCGCCATAAAGTACAGAGCGACAGCTTCGTCCATTTTTCCGCGATAAACTCTGCGGCATTGCTCTCTATAGCAGTGTGGCCATGCACATTCGCCGTAGGCCGAAGACGAAGTTTTATCGCGATAATTCTATCGCGATGTGTGTAGCCCTAGGGTTATGAGACGGGGGCGACGAATGTATGACGAGGACGACGGACACGCAACGGATTTACAGTAATAATATTGTATACTTGGGTTGTATACTTGGCAAGTGAGATATACTAATTATGTTCAAGTAATTTTGTTATTATTATTTCCTTTTACAATTTACAAATTATTTATTTATTTATTTATTTATTTATTGCAACCATGGTGTTTGTAAAGGTCTTAAAATATAATTGTGCCACATGGACCCCGGTAGGGTATAGCAAGAAACATTTTACACTTTATTATACATGCAGTTCTATAACTAGTTCCAATCATTTAAAGTACACACAAATTATTATTAGAGAAGCACAAAATAAAATAAAATAACAGGCATAATCAAATACATAATCATAACAAATAGAAAATAAACCATACAAAATTAATAATAATAATTAAAGTCAATTAGGTATTAAACAAATAAGCAACCAATAAATGAAAATTCGAACAAATTACCCGTTTTGATTTTGTTAAGAAGCTGTTCAATTATTTATTTATTTATTTAGTCATGTACATATAGAACAAGGTTATAATATTTAAGTCTGTCCATGATGCCCTGTAGGGCACATAAGAATAATAATTATAACCAAACTTAAGATGAAATGTTAGAAATTATATGAAATTAGAAAATTACATTATTATTACAATCATACAATTAATATTAATCGCCGTTATAGATATTTTATGTCAATGAGTTATTGAAAATGTCATTTTGAAATAATACGCGTATCTAATTCTAATTATAATTACTCAAATTGTCAATATTTATTAAAAGAATAATAAATTTTACCTAATTTATATTAATAGAAATTAAATTGCAGTTTTGTCATTCAAGAACTCATTAACAGAGTAATAACATTTATTAATTAAAAATGTCTTGAATTTATTTTTGAAGATATTGTATTGGGACTCTTGTCTTATGGATTCTGGGATATTATTAGTAATTTGTATACATTTATATTGAGGACCATTTTTGAACATTTTTAAATTTGATTTTGGTAATAATAATCTATTTCTGTATTGTGTCCTAGTTGTACTTTTGTCTGTTTTTTCTTTAAATAGTTCAGGGTGTTTGCGTACAAACAGTGCCGATTCCAGTAAGTAAATTGAGGGTAGGGTTAACAATTTGTGTTTTATGAAGTGCTGACGGCAGCTCTCTAGTATGCGTATATTGGCTAGTATCCGAATGCACTTTTTTTTATTTACTTATTTTCTTATTTATTTACGCATGTAGTCTTATGTATTACTGTGCAGTTTGTTTATCTATCTAAACAGCGATCCGGGTGTCACCAAAATCAGTGCTGGGGTGCTATAAACGCCTCAGCATTATGCTGAGCCAGTGTCCGATTTGCAACCGCAATAACACATGTCTATGACTATGTCTTCTGTATATGACGGACACTCGACGGATATATGACGTGACGATGGTCACGCGACGAATATATTGACAGGAACAGCGGATACGCTACGCGACTGTTATATGACGGACACGCGGCCAAAATGTGACCGAGATGACGGACACGCGACGAGAGTTTGACGGGGACGACGGACATATGACGGACACGCGCCGGTTATTTGAAGGACACTTTTGTATGAAGGATCTTAGTTAGCAATGCAATAGTATGTTGAAAACAATAAAAAATATTGTTGACAGATTTAGAGGTGCGCTAAGAAAAGATTTCTTGAAATGTTCATTGACTGACTGGCTTCTGGATAAATGTTTTTATAGTGTTAGGGATTATTTAGAATTTAAGATAATTCAATTATAATTTATTATTATTATTACTGACGATGTATTATAACGGAAACGAATGATTATTAATTATTATTTGCATTTATCAAAAATATACTTGTATTAATTAATTTAATTATAAATTGACATGTTTCATTATTTAAATTCATCAAGTATTTGCACGCTTGCATGCAGGCTGAATACACTGTACCACTTTCTTGTAACACCTTAATAACTGTATTCTAGCAAATAAACTTATTTGATTTGATTTGATTCGATTTGAGGTTTTTTTTTATTCCACGGGAGCGAAGTTACAGCTCTTATCTATATCAACAGTATCAGGCGTTACTTTGCGGAGGTCCATATTAATGAACTGAAACAATTACTTTGCTCACCCGCGACCTTAAAGGTTAAGGTTAAGGTCGCGGGTGAGCAAAGTAATTGTTTCAGTTCAGTATTATTACTTTCAGAAAAGCAGCGCCTAATGTTTTTCAAGAGCATTGCGCAGGCTTTCGTGGACTTCAACGAGTTGTACCCGTGCGGGCCGCTTCAACTCGTGGTGGAACACCTGAACTCCAAGAAGACGTTGCCTATTGAAGTAAGTTGATACGCCAGCCTTCGCCAACGCTGATTTGCCTAAAGATATTCAGGCTTTTTTATTTAATTGAAATTAAAAGTAATTTATTGAATGAGGCGTTACTTTGCAGAGGTCCATATCAATGAAATGAAACAATTACTTTGCTCACCCGCGATCTTTAACCTTTAGATCGCGGTTGAGCAAAGTAATTGTTTTAACACTTTAACTGTCCAAAAGATAATTTATGCATGGCCAGTTAAAGAATTAAAAGTTTATTTTGAGAACTCTCTTATCCAAGTATTTTATATTATCAGTGCTTTCGAAAATTACGTCTTTGCCAATTGCAGTAGTGCCTAATGGTTTTCCATCGTAATATCGGAAAAGTTCGTATTTATCGTGCTCTCTCAATTCTTTCTTTGACATGTGACACTTCCATGTTAATGGATAGAAAAATGAGCCGAATCTAATGACACCGCACACTTCAAAATCCATTGAGCCGGTTTGCCAAATAATGATACATACATACATACATCAATACATACGCTCGAAAAACATAACCCTCCTTCGACAGTCGGGTGAAAATGGTGTTGCGAGAAATTTAGCAGAAAGTTTTTTTTTTCTAGAAACATGTTACTATTAGTATTTCACACTAACCACAAATTAAACATAAAAATAGCCACTGGTAGTATAAAAAAGACATATAAACTTGTGATATACGATAAAACTTGAATTTAGTGCTTGCGCGGATTTCATCATTTCTAATGTGATCCCGCAGAAAAACTACAAGCATAGCCCTCTCCATCGCCCTCTGAGTGAGCTTGAGTTTTCTTATGAGGTGGTTTACTTATAGCAACTTTTTTTAATATGATGGGGGGAAAACGAGCAGGCGAGAAACCAGATGGAAAGCGATCACCGCCGCCGACGAACATCCATAACTTAAGTTGAGTTACGGATCCGTTGTCGGCGGCCCTTTGGGAAAAGAGTGGGCTCCTTTTTAGAAAAACCCCAAGTTTTGACTCTTTTTCCAGCAAATTACAACAATAGCGTCCAACATCTGGTGCTACCTCTCCTGCCTGGCGCCAGAGGTCCTGGGCCCGTTGCCAGCTTGTGCGGCGCTGCTTCAGCAGCTGGAGACGCTGTTGCGAGCTATCGTACTGCAGTTGCCGGCCGTGGATGACCCGGCGCAGCTTCTGCCCGCCGCCGCGGCCGTGCTGAGGATACCCACTGCCAACCAGACCAAGGTACACCGTCAAATCTGGTACTACTCCTGCTTCAATAGCATCCAACATCTGGTACCAGTCCTGCATGGCGCCGAGTCCTCTATCGTCTGCAGAGGAGGCTGTCTGTAACACCTTGGTTATGTAAATGTTTGCGGAGCAGGACATGTTCAGGTAAAGCTCCGACTAGTACTCGGAGCTGACCGTGTTGAGGATATCCACTGCCAACCAGACCAAGGTACACAGTCAGATGTAATACTCCCGCTTGAATAGCTTCCGATATCTGGTACTGTCTGTCTTCCTTGGCGCCAGAGGTCCTGGGCCCGTTACCAGCTTGTGCGGCACTGCTTCAAGAGCTGGAGACGCTGTTGCGAGCAATCGTGTTACCCGCCGCCGCAGCCGTGCCGAGGATACCTTTTTTTATGGTGCGGAAAATGCGCCTTATGCATTCGTCTCTGTTCGAGAAAACAGAGGGCATGTGGGGCTCTCCCACAAGGGGCCTACCCACTAAAAACCACACGGATTCCCTCGTTGCCATCATGAAGAGACACCGCGACGCCCACTGGCCGCCCCGGGATGGGGCTCCTCTGTCGACACCGTGCAATGCGGACTCGGCTTTATGCTAAGGATACCTACCACAAACGAGACCAAGGTACACAGTCCAGTGTAGTACTTCCGCTTCAATAGCGCTCTAAAGACAAAATTTCGTAAATTATAATTTCTAATGTATGAAATTCCGTAGGACAAAACTTCGAAAATTTAAATTTCTAAGGGCCGATACAGACTGACTGCATTTCAACTAGAACGCAACCGCCGACTGCCCATTTTCCATTGAATTGAATTGCAGTCAGCCAAACTGCACGCAAACTGTACGCTAATGTACGAACCTGTAACATAACCTTTCAAAAATATTCTTGTACCCCAGAGCATCCTCGAGCCAATATCGAAGATCATCAGCTACTCCATCCAGAACTCCGTCGTGAAGCTCTCCGTGATCTCGGAGCTGAGCGCCGTCTGCGTGCGCACCTTCAGCCGCGACCGCGACAAGCTGTTGCTGTGTCGCGTCCTGGTGTACGAGCTGGTGCAGGCCCTGCGGACCAAGACTACCATACCTGACGAGAACCTCTTCATATTGATACAGTTCGTGCTGCAAGGTTAGTGGTTACCCCTGATGAAAAACTTAGGAGTGTAAAGGACCATGGGCAACTTTGTATGGAGTCTGGTCCCAAAGCCAACAAAGATGAGAGTTAGGTCATTAATAATATAATAATAATAATTTATTCAGAATATTCGTACTATAAAATTAATGACTATATCATGGACAGGGATGTTTGGAAATCAAAGTCGAAAAAATCCTAGTCTCAAATAGCGTATCTACTGTGTTAAAAAATTTAATTGTATTAAATACTTTAGATGTATGTCATTTAATAACAATGTAGATCTGATTGAAAAAAATATACCTTGTTGAGTTTCTTGCCGGTTTCTTCTCAACAGGGTTTTTTCCGAACCGGTGGTAGATTTTTCGACGTTCATAGGAGCATCAATTTGATGCCTAAATTGAATAAAGAATTTTGACTTTTGAATCAAGACATCAAAAGGTCCAATAGGACAAGGGAAGGAAGCAACATTAGATCGATTCAAGTGTACTTACCAAGTTTCATCTCTGGTCTCCTTCTAGAATCGATTTCTGGATTCACCTCCTGAACTGCAGCTCGTAGATTCTGGATATTCGGCAGCGGTGCTTGAAAGCGACCCGGGTGGCTCAGGAACTCAAAATCTTGATTTTGAAGGTTTCGGTTCCCGTTCGCAACCTGCGAATACCCTAACGACTGCGCCAAATATGTAAGCAGCAGCCAGAGGTCCGAAGAAAACCAGGAGAATGACTTAAAACTACTTTAATTAAAATTAATAACTATTCCTACATCTTAAATACTAAATGACAATAGCCCGATGTGAGAAACTTAAGTGATACAGTTTACAATTGTCTTAACTAGGTAAACGCGAGTCACATCCCGTTGATGCGTTGTCTCACGTAGTGGTAGGCGTCGCCTCGCGTAGTGGCAGCTGGCGTAGGCTAATTCTTAATGTCAGACTGCTATATGTTGGTTCGGCGACTCTCCTCGTAGTGCGCAGCGTAGTTACGTAACAGGTTAGTAAACAAGCAAGCTCCTTACAGCTATGTTAGTGCACATAAAAATAAAACAATAGTGGGTACGAGGCCACAGGAGAAATCATCTTCTGCTGATCAGCACCTGGGCAAAGTGGTTATATAGGTCTTAAAATCTTCTTATTTCGTTCTATGGGTACCACATCGAATTTTAAATATTTATTTAATGACCTATGTAACTGTCAGCACTATTGGTTTTGGGACCATTTTGATGCATGTTCCTTTCAAGTGTTTACTCCTTGGCATAATAATAGCTATCTCTCACGCGACGATATTAGCCATGGTCACGAGTAGGCCGAAGTGTATATAGCACATCACGTTAATATAACCGCGCGAGTTTTTCCATTTGATCTTGATTTTGTATCGTTCTTAAGTAAAAAATAAAAATTGGCATTGGCCAATGGAATGATTTCCCCGTCAACCCTTTTCAAATAACATAAATTGTCTGTGCCGCAGTTCGTTTTTCCGAGAGCTAAGACAGCCAGATCCGATCCTTATCTACGCCCCAGTATACCATTATGTATTTTGCTCTTTATTCTTCTCAAACGCGCGGACTTTTAATGCAAATCAGGATATTACTATATGAGTGTAAGCGGCTAAACTACGAACAGGAGCATTAATTAAAGCCCGTGACCGCACGTAATTTGATACAGTAAAATTACATAAAGTTTACCACTGACAGATGGTTTGCCTTCATTTCATATTCAACTTTAACGACCTACAAATAAAGCCAATTTTAGAATACTGTTACCCACGTTTGCAGATTTTGTAATAGCTACTTTATTTGTATGGCGTTAAAGTTGTAAATGAAATGAAGGCAAGCCATCTGTCAGTGTTAAACTAAAAGTAAACGTATTGTACATAAAACTGTCTCGCAGGCCACAACTGCACCCTGGTGCTCCCGCCGGCCCTGAACACGGGCGACCTGCTCACGCCGCTGGCGCCGGGCGCGGGGGCCGCGGGGGCCGCGGGGGGCGCCGACGTGCGCGACCTGGGCTCCGGCGCCGTCGACTGCATGCGCCCGCACCTGCCCGACATGATAGACCTGCTGCAGGACCCGCATCTGCTCAACAAGATCAAGGTTGGGTACCCCACTATCTCCTGAGCACCTCACAACTGCACCTTAGTGCTGCCACCGGCGTTAAACACAGCCGACTTGGTGCAGGACCCGCGTCTGCTCAGCAAGATCAAGGTAGGATACCCCACTGTCGCATAAACAGGTCACAACTGCACCCTAGTGCTCCCGCCGGCCCTCAACACGGGCGACCTGTTGACGTCGACTGCATGCGGCCCCACCTGCCCGGCATGATCAACCTGCTGCAGGACCCGTATCTGCTCAACAAGATCAAGGTTGGATACCCCACTGCCTCCTGAGCAGGTCAAAAGTACACCTTAGTACTGCCAAAGGCGTTAAACACGGCCGACCTGGTGCAGAAATCGCGTCTGCTCAACAAGATCAAGATAGGATACCCCACTGTCGCATAAACAGGTCACAACAGCACCTTAGTACTCCCGCCACCTGCCTGACATGATCAACCTGCTGCAGGACCCACATCTCCTCAACAAGATCAAGGTTAGATACCCCACTGTCTCCTGAGCACCTCACAACTGCACCTTATGCTGCCACCGGTGTTAAACACAGCCGACCTGGTGCAGGACCCGCGTCTGCTCAACAAGATCAAGTTTGTATCCATATATACCCAACTATAATGTCTCACAAGGCACAGCTGCTCCCGCCGGCACTGATCACTAGCAGCCTACTGCACGACTCACGTCTGCTGAACAAGGTCAAGATTACATCCATAGATAGGTATCCAACTGTCTCCTGAACATGAAGCAACTGCAGCTTAGTACTCCCGCCACCTGCCTGACATGATCGACCTGCTGCAGGACCCGCATCTGCTCAACAAGATCAAGGTTGGGTACCCCACTGTCTCCTGAGCAGGTCACAATCCCACCTTAGTGCTGCCACCGGCGTTAAGCGACAGGCGACATGTGTAAAACGCAACCTCAACTCAATGCGATTAATGATGGACGGTAGCGACCTGAGCTGGCAGCACGGGCGGGCGAGCGTGAGCTAGCCGGACAACGCACGTTGATTCACGAAGACCTGAGTTTCAGCCATCTTTTGGCCGAAACCGTAACTAAGGCTAAATCTGGTCGAAACCGAACTACTAATCTGGATTCTAATTCATATTTTGACTCACGACTTTGTCAACAGGGTTCGGTCTCCAAGTCGATAGTGAACCGAAACCTGATCTGCCTGAACGAGGATACCCTGGGGGCCATCGTGAAGGGCGGCATCGCGCAGTACGTGGCGCTGGAACTAGCAGCCGAGAGGGGAGGCAAGGGCTGCGCGCAGGGCCGCCACGTGCTGCCCTGGCTCACCACTGCCCTGCCCGGGTACGTACAGTACGAGAAATAAAAACTGAAAATAATTAAAAAAACTTGACTTTGACTTCACTTTGATTTGAATTTGACTTGACTTTAATTATAATTTTACTAATAATAGATGATAAAATTTTATTTGTATGCTTTTACTAACAAAATGGATGTAAATAAAGTCTGAAAAATGAATAAAATTATTATTATTATTATTTGACTTTGACTTGACTTGATTTTGACTTGACTTGACTTGACTTTGACTTGACTTGACTTGACTTAACTTTGACTTTGACTTGACTTGACTTTGATTTGAATTTGACTTGACTTGACTTTAATTATAATTTTACTAACAATAGATGATAAAATTTTATTTGTATGCTTTTTACTAACAAAATGGATGTAAATAATGTCTGAAAAATGAATAAAATGATTATTATTATTTGACTTTGACTTGACTTGACTTTGACTTGATTTGACTTTGACTTGACTGACTTTGATTTGACTTGACTTTGACTTGACTTGATTTGACTTGACTTGACTTTGACTTGACTTGACTTTGGCTTGATTTTGATTTTCTTGGCTTTGACTTGGACAAGACATTGACTTGACTTTGACTTGACCTTTTCTCACTACGTACGTCACTCGCCGTTCCGCCGCACCCGTGGCCGGTTTTATAAAAATCTATTCATTTGAACGCGCCGCATGTTCTGCCCGCTGGCTGACTTTATGTCCACGGCCTAAGGCAGTGGCTTATACCACCTACTTTACTTTGCTTAAAATGCATTAACCCTTTCAACGCCACGCCTCGACAAAACGTAAACCTGCTTTGAATCTTATGTCATTGTGACAAGATCACTTTGTCACTGTACTTTGTGACACCTATATCGATACCTTTAGGTTCAATTGGCGTAAAGGACAAAATGCCGAAAATGAGTTATATTATATTCAGTTTTGTTCAGAATTTCAAGCTCTATCGATCTGTATACTTAAAATTTTGATATCTCGCAAAATTTGACCTTTACACCCCAGAATTTTACATAGCTCAACATCAAAACTGCTTTTTTTTTTTTTATGTTAGACTAGCTTTTGCCCGCGGCTTCGCTCGCGTGTACCAAGAGTATTCCAAAGAACCAAGATATCAAGCAAGCAAGCATACAGGCAAGCAAGCAAGCATGCAAGAAAGCGTGCAAGTAAGCGTGCAAGCAAGCGTGCAAGCAAGCCCGACTACAGGTAGATACGGTCCTTTACAGTATTTCTTTATATTTTTGTACAATGTTTTTTGCTAATTCGGAAGCGGGCACTAAAATAACCAGGCTTGTTAATAATATAAAACCTATTATTACTATCCCCTGTCCTGCATTAGGTATAATATACCTTGCATCATATCAACCAGAAAAAAATACATCTAAAGGTATATACGTGCATATGATATTTAAAGAAACTTCCTATAACTCCTAACCGTTAAGGAGTTTAACCTTCCATCATCAGCTCACCTGGATAACCTGAAATAATACAACTATCGGACTATACGTACCTGTAATATTTAAAAAAATATCCTCAACTCCTAACCGTTAAGGAGTTTAACCTTCCATCATCAGCTCATCAACATGAGATGATGTCTACCAGACGCAAACACTTAAATAGCTTGAGAAAATATATGAAAAACGTAATGTGTGTCTACAAAATTTGAGGGTTGCCCTCGATTTCCCTGAGATCCCGTCATCAGATCCTGATTTGGTGACAATGGGACCATCTTAGGAGTACCTATATTATATTCTTACGAATAAAAAAATAATTTTCATAATCGGTCCACAATTGACCGAGAAATCGGTGAACATACCTCCTCCTTTTTTTGAAGTCGGTTAAAGAGCCCTTTGCGGCGGCCTACTCACAGTATAAACTTATGAATTTTGAAATTTTAGTTTTCTACAACCAGTACAACGCAAAATCCCGTTTTTCCCGTTCCCGTGGGAATTTTGGAAAGTCCTCTCTCAATGCTCCTCTGCACTGTTCAAACAACCTACATGCCGAATTTCAGCTTTCTGCGACCAGTAAAACGAAAAATCCCGTTTTTCCCGTTCCCGTGGGAATTTTGGAAAGTCCTCTCTCAATGCTTCTCTACACTCCCCACGCAACCTACATGCTGAACTTCAGCTTTCTACGACCAGTAAAATGAAAGATTCCGTTTTCTCCCGTTCCCGTGGGAATTTTGGAAAGTCCTCTCTCAATCCTCTTCTACACTCCCCAAGCAACCTACATGCCGAATTTCAGCTTTCTACGACCAGTAAAACGAAAAATCCCGTGTTTTCCTTATCCCGTGGGAATTTCCGAAAATCCTTAAAACAGTTTTTTTACTATTATAATTATCTACTTCTATGTCAAACTTGAGCAGTCTAGTAATTATAGTTCATAGGATCCCGTTGAACTGAATATATAAATCCCGTTTTTTCCTTATCCCGTGGGAATTTTGAAAAATCCTGAAATTAATGTTTTTATTAATATAATACCTACTTGTGTATCAAATTTGAAGAGTCTAGTAATTATAGTTACTGAGATAGGGTCACTCGGAATCGAATTTATAAATCCCGTTTTTGCCCGTTTCGGTGGGAATTCCCAAAAATCCTTCCTTAGTGGATTGTATAAGGTATCTATGTGCAAAATTTCAAGTCTCTAGGTCCAGTGGTTTGGGTTGTGCGTTGATATATCAACAGTCATTTAGTTTATTTAGACATTTCAACCCCATCGCACCCCATCCAGGGAGATGGTATTTTACGTCCGCCACGTCGGATTTTAAAACCGTTGTTGTTTTCATAACCAGCGACCCGATAAACCATAGAAACAACACCCATGTTGATTTTCAGACTTTGTTACCCCTTTCCGCCCTGTTAGGGGTTGAATTCTCAAAAAACCTGAAACACGTATTTACTCATTTACCATTAGGAGTACTTCTGTGAAGTTTCGAATAAAATAGTCGAACTAATCTTGTTTCCCCATACAAACTTTGGACCCCCTTTTCACCCCCCCAAGGGAGTGAATTTTAAAAAATCCTTTCTTAGTGCACCCCTAGACCTTATAAGGAACCTACATGCCAAATTTGAAATCTCTAGGCCCAGTGGTTTGGGCTGTGCGTTGATATGTCAGTCAGTCAGTCAGTCAGTCAGTTTCTTCTTTTATATATTAAGATAGGCCAGACAAACGAACTAGTGGGTCACCTGATGTTAAATGAACACCACTGTCCATAGACACCCGCAGCGCTTTATTCGATGCCAGTGCGTGGCCCTAAAGGAGAGGAAATAGGGGAAGGGGGAGAGGGAGGGGGAGAGGGAAGGGGTAAGGTATTGGGCCCCCGGCACTCTCACTGACCGTACGAAACGCAAGCAGGATTACTGCTGCTTAACGCCGGTGTTCTGTGTGAGGGTGGTACTGCCCCGGACGAGCCGGCCCATTCGTGATGCAGCGGCTAGCTACAACATGGCTCTACCACTACAAACTTAGAGCTTTGTTTAGTGGGTGTAAATATCACACTTGAAATCACATGGGATGTAAAGGATGTCATATAATATAGACCACGACGTAAAGTCCTGATATTATACACGTTGCCCTTTAAGACCTACCATTTGGAACCTTATTTTATTATTCTGTCCTTTACGACCTTTACTGTTCTTCATTTACGTACTACACTTATTTCATAACGTAGCTAAACTATGGGCGTAAAGGACGTATATATTTTTCCTAGCATTATACACGTGGTTTAAGCACTCACATACATTCTAAGGTCTATTTATGATGCAGCGTAAAGGACTTTTTAATGCTTTACTACTCTTTTTTATTGTATATTGGTGAACTTGATAAAAAAAATTAAAGGCTTAAAAGAGTTTTCCATTCCTGTTATGATGTCATAACGTAATTAAATCAAGTTTTAATAGGTTTAGTTACTTTAAACCTTTGATGTTCTTCTATTTTCATTATAATTGTCCTTTTCTTAATAATAACAGTTCGCGTCGTAACAAAACATACGATAGTTTTGCGCGGTAAAAAACTCCTCATGGCGTTGTCTCTGCCATCCTCGCAATTTTGTTTTTTATCTATATTAAAGCCCTCCACAGACCGCAGATGGAGCGCGCCCAGCGCGTTGCATATCACTGCCGGTGTATGTCACCGTGTATATGATTTAGTGTTATAGACCGCGCTGGGCATGCTCCATCGGCGTTGCGCGCACGCCCCGCGCTGCAGTTTGTGGTGGCTTTAAGAGTAAGATAGGTGAGTGATGTGTCGATGACGGTACGCACTTATACCTAGTCACCGATGCATACGCATGCAGATCAGATGATTGTTTTGTTTAGTTCAATTATTATTGTAGAAATATTTTCTAACGCTGATCGATTGAATTAGTATCGAGTAGTGTTTTTGAGGCAAGTTGTCAACAGTCGTCTACAGTGACATTGCAGTAGACGAAATAATTATTTTCTGATGAGTTGCTTTAAAGGCTTTTTGCGTTATTCTTACTACTTACTTGATACTAACTCGTTTATTTAAGGTCTAGCTAAATCTAGTTAGTCATTTCTGAGAACCAGTTTATTAATCGAGAAAGAGGTCAATCGACGAATTAGACTCGGCTGGGCAGCGTTCGGGAAGCTCCGCAATATCTTGTCATCCGATATACCGCAGTGTCTCAAGTCAAAAGTCTTTGACCAGTGTGTGTTGCCAGTGATGACTTATGGCACTGAGACGTGGCCGCTAACGATGGGTCTTATAAGGAAGCTCAAGGTCACTCAGAGGGCGATGGAGAGGGCTATGCTTGGAGTTTCTCTGCGGGATCGCATTAGAAATGATGAAATCCGCGCGAGAACTATGTCACGGACATAGCTCGAAGAATCGCTAGATTTAAGTGGCAGTGGGCAGGGCACATCGCCCGTAGAACTGATGGCCGATGGGGCCGAAAGGTTCTCGAGTGGCGTCCGTGAACCGGAAGACGCAGTGTAGGTAGGCCTCCAACAAGATGGAGCGACGACCTGGTGAAGGTAGCGGGAACGCATTGGATGCGGATGGCACAGGGCCGATCTGTTTGGAGAGCCTTGGGGGAGGCCTATGTTCAGCAGTGGACGTCTTTCGGCTGAAATGATGATGATGATGATGAGTTTATTAATATCAAGTTACGAATCATATAATTAGCATGGTTTTATCCGGAGAGATTTCTTTGTTAGAATTTGTATTGATTTATACTGGAAAATTTCGTGTTACGTTAGAGCTGTAGATACAACATGTGTGATAATTAGTTCTTACACAAAGAAAATGACGTTATTAAATTCCTAGTAGGTAAAGTAATTTTGTACTTATGTTGTGTAGCGTTTCTCTAGTAAAGTGCATATATCAAAGTTGACTTTACAGCGATTTGTTACAGTCTAATGGCTCCATCCTTTCATTCACGGCATACGTTGATTAACCTACCTGTTTTATTAAAATAATAAAATTCCATAGATGTAATTTTAATATTTTCAATGGCGTAAATTGTTTATTGCATGTATTTAATGATATTTTATGCTACTACCATCTACTAAATTATTGGTAAGTAACTACTAACGTATAATTACAACAAATGATGAATATTTTCACATAATACATTCCTGTAATGACATAAATCTAAGGAAAACAATATAAATTTAGTAAGTTATAGTGGTCTATACACCCAAAAATTACATTGTTTTTTACAAAAATGACCTTTACGGCCCTAACAATCTTAAATTTCTTAAAATGGTATTGTCGTAAGTGACTTTATAACGCTTTTAATAATATTTTATGCTACTACCAACTACTAAATTATTGGTAAGTAACTACTAACGTATAATTACAACAAATGATGAATATTTTCACATAATACATTCCTGTAATGACATAAATCTAAGGAAAACAATATAAATTTAGTAAGTTATAGAGGTCTATACACCCAAAAATTGCAATATTTTTTACAAAAATGACCTTTAAAACCCTAACAATTTTAAATTTCTTAAAATGATATGGTCGTAAGTGACTTTATAACGCTTTTTACCGTGGTGTAAAGGACACTAATTTTTTAAGTGTCATATTTAACGTAATAGGTACCAAATTACTAAATAGAGACAAGAATTCTAAGCAATTTTCTCATATACATCGAAAATATTGGTCATCAATGAAAAAAGTTACAAAAGTTTTTCAAAAAAAAAATTTTTTTTTGGCTCTCCTGAAAAGTGCCATTTTGTCCTTTACGCCAATTGAACCTAAAGGTATCGATATGTGTCGTTGGCGTTGAAAGCGTTAATATGCATGGCGTATTGGTTCGGCTGTGGTTCCAGGTCCCGCGAGGTGGGCGAGTGCGTGTCGCGCGTGCGGCTGGTGTCGTGGCTGGTGATGGGCGCGCTGTGCAACGCGCGGGGAGCCGCGCCTGCGCCTGCGCCGCTGCAGCAGCCCGTGCCGCAGGACGCCACCTGCCACATCACTGACCACCTGCAGGTGATGGTTACAGCGCGCGCGGCTGGTGTCGTGGCTGGTGATGGGCGCGCTGTGCAACGCGCGGGGAGCCGCGCCTGCGCCTGCGCCGCTGCAGCAGCCCGTGCCGCAGGACGCCACCTGCCACATCACTGACCACCTGCAGGTGATGGTTACAGCGCGCGCGGCTGGTGTCGTGGCTGGTGATGGGCGCGCTGTGCAACGCGCGGGGAGCCGCGCCTGCGCCTGCGCCGCTGCAGCAGCCCGTGCCGCAGGACGCCACCTGCCACATCACTGACCACCTGCAGGTGATGGTTACAGCGCGCGCGGCTGGTGTCGTGGCTGGTGATGGGCGCGCTGTGCAACGCGCGGGGAGCCGCGCCTGCGCCTGCGCCGCTGCAGCAGCCCGTGCCGCAGGACGCCACCTGCCACATCACTGACCACCTGCAGGTGATGGTTACAGCGCGCGCGGCTGGTGTCGTGGCTGGTGATGGGCGCGCTGTGCAACGCGCGGGGAGCCGCGCCTGCGCCTGCGCCGCTGCAGCAGCCCGTGCCGCAGGACGCCACCTGCCACATCACTGACCACCTGCAGGTGATGGTTACAGCGCGCGCGGCTGGTGTCGTGGCTGGTGATGGGCGCGCTGTGCAACGCGCGGGGAGCCGCGCCTGCGCCTGCGCCGCTGCAGCAGCCCGTGCCGCAGGACGCCACCTGCCACATCACTGACCACCTGCAGGTGATGGTTACAGCGCGCGCGGCTGGTGTCGTGGCTGGTGATGGGCGCGCTGTGCAACGCGCGGGGAGCCGCGCCTGCGCCTGCGCCGCTGCAGCAGCCCGTGCCGCAGGACGCCACCTGCCACATCACTGACCACCTGCAGGTGATGGTTACAGCGCGCGCGGCTGGTGTCGTGGCTGGTGATGGGCGCGCTGTGCAACGCGCGGGGAGCCGCGCCTGCGCCTGCGCCGCTGCAGCAGCCCGTGCCGCAGGACGCCACCTGCCACATCACTGACCACCTGCAGGTGATGGCGTGGCTGATGATGATGATGATGTGGTAATGATAATGACAATGATGATGGTGACAGTGCTATGCTGACGGTAATGATGATATTGATGATATATTTCAAACTGATACATGGATGCACAGAAAAACCCAGACAAAAGACCAGCGCTGAATGCTGAGGGAGGACCTGGGTTCAATTTCCGTCGCTGGTTTTTTTTCTGGGTTTTTCTGTGCATCCATGTTTCAATTTGTATATAGTATGAAATATATGGATTTCACGAGGTAATCGTAAAAGTAAAAAAAAAATTGGAGTTGATAAATACAAAAAGACTCCATAAAATCAATCTTGGTAATGATTTTGATGGCGATGATGATGGGATGGTTTTGGATTGGATTTAGATGATTTGGATGACATCTATACATTGGCGACTAGATGGCCTAGTGGTTAGCGAACTTGACTACGAAGCTTGAGGTCCCGGGTCCGATTCCCGTGTCGGGGCAGATATTTGAATGAAAAAAACAAATGTATGTTCTCGGGTCTGGAAATGAAATGAAATGAAAGAAGTTTATTTCACACACAAAACAAAACACATAAAATTACAAAAGAAAGAAGAAAAAAACATTAAAATGTGTGTGAAAAAGGTCCCGCCTCAGCATAAATGCGGACTCCTGAGGTGGAGCCAGCGCTGGTCTTCCGGCGGGACCCTTTTGTATCAGTCACAGAAACCCTGTCCGGTCTGGGTGTTTCATATTTATTGAAGTACATATCTATATAAGTATGTTTATCCGATGCCTAGTACCCATAACACAAGCTTTGCTTAGCTTACTTTGGGACTAGGTCAATTGGTGTGAATTGTCCTGTGATATTTATTCATTGTTTATTTATTTAAATATCCAAATTTTCGCATTTAGATGGTGTCAACAACCCCTTTACTGTAAGAAAGACGTAGAGAAGAAATCTTAACATTTAACCTCCCTTCCCCAGACAATAATGTCCTCCTACGTGGAACAAACCAAGCCGGCGCCGCAGCGTATGAACGCGCTCTTCCACGCGTTCATCCTCTGCCACTTATGGACGCTATACCTTGAAGAATTGGCCGGCAACGCTTCGCCCAACAGCGAGGCTTACAACACCACGGTGTGCATACTGCTCGACTTCTGGTGCAAACTGGTGCCGAGTATACTGCAAGTCACAGTGCAGTCTAAAGTGGTAAGTACATAGAGTGACGTTAATAGGATTATTTTTAACCCTTTTTAAGGTCCATAATTATTCATTGTGTTAGATTGTTTATATCATACGAAATACAAACTGAAACATGGATGCACAGAAAAACCCAGAAAAAGTCCAGCTCTGGAAATCGAACCATGATCCTCAGCATTCCGTGCTGCGTGCCAAACCCTTACACCACAACTGGTCGGGACTTAGACACTATAATTTTTCCTATACATCACACGTCTCAGCTCGCTTAATCACTTATTGCAGCGATACTAGCGACATCTATGTTACTACTCTCAACGAGAGAGACGTCAAATCGGAATTATGAGGACGATTTAAGAAGGTAATTAGATGCTAATTAGATGTAAGGACTAATTCTAATGTGACATCGAACTCACTCATACATAACTGACATAAAGTTTAAAGTTCATTGAAACAATATTTTCGTGAGCCTCAGGTCAGGAGGATACAACAGACATTATTTTTTTGCCGTTTTATAGATAATGGTACGGAACCCTTCGTGCGCGAGTACGACTCGCACTTGGCCGGTTTATTTGAACTGAAACAATTACTTTGCTCACCCGCGACCTTATTACGACGCGACGCGACGCGCGACAGTTTATTTGACTTAACTTTGACTTTGATTGGACTTTGACTTGACTTTGACTTGACTTTGATTTGACTTTGACTTGACTTTAACTTGGCTTTAACCTTATAAGGACCGCCGGCGGGCCGGATATAATCCTTTCGCCAGCCGGAACTGATCCCCGCGCCGCTGCCCTCGTGGTCGGTTTCAAAGGAATCTATTCATTTGAAAGTAGTTTGTCATCTCATCTCTATTGTTCTATTTCAGCTCGCGGAAACAGTGAACCTACACTTCCTGAGCCTTCTGGAATCTTTGTTGGAATGCAACTCAACCGTACTGAATAAGCTTCTGCCACTCTGGACCCCTATACTGCACTCTCCGCTGTTCAATGTAAGTATAGTAAAATTGATTGTGAAGATTTTTGAATGTCTGTTATTTTTTTTGAATGATGGATGACTCCATCAGAACGGATTTGGATGACACTTTGTTTACAGACAAAAATCAGAATTCTTCGCAAACGGAGTTGCGGGAAAAAAATATAATACAAAAAACCGGCCAAGAGCGTGTCGGGCACGCCCAAGATAGGGTTCCGTACCCATTACGAAAAAATCAAGTAATATTTTTCTAAGGATTTCGTATGTGTACGGAATCATCCAAGTTTAGGTATGTTTTATACCTTAGGCTACTATTTACTCTTAAACTACAAATAATTCCCAAGCAATCTTAGCCGCTATAATTTTCCTTGTAAATTTAATATATTTACTACCATTCTGAATTTTTTCAAATTTTTCCACCCAACAGTTTAGATTTTAGAGGGGCGGGGGGGACAGTCGATTTTAATGAAATTTTTCACTTTAAAGTTGAATATTTCGCAAACAGATCACTGAATAGAAAAGTCTTGTTAGCAATGGTTTTAAAAGACCTATCCAACGATACCCCGCACTATAGCGTTCGTCGACAAAAAAAAAATCACCCCCACTTTCCGTCTATGGGAGGTACCCTAAAAAAAAAATATTTTTTATTTTTTTATTTTACCACTTTGTTGGCGTAACTGATATGTATATTCATGCCAAATTACAGCTTTTTAGTGCTAACAGTCTCTGAGCTTAGCCGCGGACAGACAGACAGACGGACAGACATGGCGAAACTATAAGGGTTCCTAGTTGACTACAGAACCCTAAAAACCGGCCAAGTGCGAGTCAGACTCGCGCACGAAGGGTTCCGTACAATTATCTATAAAAATCACGTTTGTTGTATGGGAGCCCCCTTAAATTTTTTTTTAATTTTATTTTAATGATTTATTTTTAAAGTCAATATATAATTAAATATTCTGTGAATATTTCAAGCGTCTACCTGTTGCCGTTATCAATATCGAGCAAAACGAACAAAAAAATCACGTTTGTTGTATGGGATTGGGAGCCCCCTTAAATATTTATTTTATTCCATTTTTTAGTATTTGTTGTTATAGCCGCAACCAAAACACATCATCTGTGAAAATTTCAACTCTCTAGCTATCACGGTTCCCGAGATACAGCTTGGTGACAGACGGACAGACGGACGGACAGCGGAGCCTCAGTAATAGGGTCCCGTTTTTACCCTTTGGGTACGGAACTCTAAAAACTCTCAAACGTGGCACAAAATTGCAAACGTATCACTCGATACCAACGCCATCTATTGCAATTATCAACAGATGCCAGCGCACGTGTCGGAGCGCGTCGCCGCGTGCCGCGCGCTTCGTCCCGAGTGCGTGAAGAGCACACAAGATGGCGCTGTTCGGCCACAACGACTGTTGTTGCGACTGCTCGCCAAGATGGCGCAACTGGAACTACAACCGCATGCCTTCTACTTCATATAAACACCCTGGCACACAAGATGAAATTTTGAACGTGAAACAAAATTAGTGAATCTAATGCTTAATCTCAATAGGGATGTTGACGCTATTAAATATAATTTTTTTTTTTTTTTTTTATTTATTTCTCAACGGTATTACATATACTGGCTTACTGTCTAAATCCACTCGCCAAACTGATATGACAGTTTGTTGGCGAGAGCACGCTCATTGCAATTTAGTTATATGTAAGTACCTATTTAAATTAAACATGCATCTAAAAACAAAATAAAAGTTACAACAAACAAATACAGAGATGTGGATACTTTTGCAAAAATGTACCCTAAGGCAGTTTTTGCAAAAGAATCCTTTTGAGAGTATTTTTAACTTTCCTTATAGTACACTGATTTCCTTCTCTTAGCCACTCAATCTTGTTATAAATTTTTGGAACTAGGAACCCATTTGTTCGTTTACCATAATAATTTTTAGCACGACTTTGCACATATAGTTTAAATACTCCAGTAAAAAACGCTTCTTTTAGCCCTGAAAACCAGACTAATTTTCGATTAACTGCAAAATTAGATTGTTTGTTGCTTTAAAACAAATAAATAGTTTTAGCTGATTGAGTTGGCGAACAATAAGTTACATGATGTAAAGTTAATCCTACTTTGTTAATTGTTAAATTATTATAAGTTAATCCTACTTTATTAAGTCTATAACAACATGATGAACATGATTTTATGGTACCTGATATTAGTTAATAAAATTTTCTAATTTTTTAATTTTAAGAAATCTAATATATTGTACGCCTAAGGGGCAAATTATAGCGGTTCTTTCAATATGATTTTCCAACTACACATGTACCTATAATTAACAATAAATTATTTGAATTTTGAATTTGAATTTATAAGTTTGCACCGGTCTGGCTCTAGCTGTTAAGGTACAAATTGTAATTTTAAATAAATAAGTGACGTCATAAGTTGCAATTGCCATTCAAACTCTGCGAGAATTGTTTTTTGACAGCTCATAAAAAGTAAGTCAATTGATTGGTGGTATCAACATACCTATTGTTAAACTTGGTCTGTTCATACTTTGTTGAAATTAAATCACAAACTAAAGCAAGATAGTCTCCTGAAGGTTTGACCTATCCTCTCAAGAGGATCGCGAGTTCAAATCCGAGCTCGCACATTTGAGTTTATTAGAATTCATGTGCTAAATTACGAAGATTGTAAGGAACCCTATTTTGACGCATACTGTTCGGGGAGTGGCGTTTATTATGTTTGTTGTTGATTAAAACACTTGGTACCGATTAACCGAACGAACATTTTTTTTTATATAGATAGTGTCTGTCTAGTCAAATAACTGTGATTTGTTTTTTTCTAGAATTTTTATTAACACTGTACTTAGCCAAATGCTGTGTCAAATTAAATAATTGTTAACTTATTCGGTTTGGCAAAAAGGACGTTAGTTTTAAGTCTTATTTGTTAAATTATACTTGATGTTAGAAATATATGATAATTGAAATTAAACGATCATTTTATTTACCCTTCATATTATTATGGCTTAGTTGCGATAGCCTTGTAGCTTGACCTATGGCCTCTCAAGCTGCGGACCGTGGGTTCAAATCCGATTGCACCTCTGAATTTTTCAGATTTCACTATGCAAAATTATATTTTAAATTTACCATGAGAGGGTTGCTTTTACTTTTGCGGTGACGTGAAGCACACACCTGCGAAGAAATTCAATGGTGTGTGAAGTTCCCGATCCGCACTGGGCCCGCGTGGGAACTACAGCGCAAACCATCTCATTCTGTGGGAATGTCTGTGCCCTGCAGTGTAGGCTCGGATAATGATGATGAATAGATAATTCATTACATTTCAAATTAAACTTTTCAACTAATCCAAAAAATATATAAAAGCTTAACACATTCGCTGCCGGCTGTCAGATTAGAGACTTCTTCAGGTGCCACGAACGCACATGTGCTTTCAAATGACTGCAAACTACGGCAACGGCGAAAGTTATAAAAAATGTTGGCAGTAAAAATCTCTGCAAGTTATATTTTTGATAAAAACCGCATGGATTCAGTTGCTTGTTTTAAGCCGAGTTTACACCTGAGAGAAAAAGTGTAGTGCAATTTGCACGGTTTTTCTTGCAGGTCTAAACTGGGCTTTAAATAAATATAAATAAATAAAATATTAGGGGACTTAATCTTACTCAAACCGACCTTGTCTCAAACTAAGCAAAGCTTGTACTATGGGTACTAGACGACGATAAACATACTTATAATAGATAAATAATAGTATTTTTCTCAAACATGCTTTGAAATGTATGCGTTAATGTCACGAAATGAAGCCATGAAGTTTGTTGTTTATGGCTCCCTACATTACTTCTTGGCCTAGGCCATAAAAGTAAGTATGAAAAACCATTATTGTCCGCTGCTGTAACTTTTTAAATTTGCTTACTAACACTAAACTGACAAAGGAAAAATTACATACAGCCAACTTACGACATTAAAAAAATCTATCTTGTTTTATTTCTATAAAACCGCCTAAACTAATGGTGATGGATGGATGGATGTATGGATGGATGTATGGATATATGGATGTATGGATGTACGGATGGATGTATGGATGTATGGATGGATGGATGGATGGATGTATGGATGGATGAATGTATGGATGTATGGATGGATGTATGGATGTATGGATTGGATGTATAGATGTATGGATGGATGTATGGATGGATGTATGGATGGATGGATGTATGGATGTATGGATGGATGGATGGATGTATGGATGGTTGGATGTATGGATGTATGGATGGATGTATGGATGTATGGATAGATGGATGGATGTATGGATGGATGTATGGATGGATGTATGGATGGATGTATGGATGGATGTATGGATGGATGGATGGATGCATGGATGGATGGATTTATGGATGGATGTATGGATGGATGTATGGAGGGATGTGTGGGTGGATGTATGGATGGATGGACGGATGGATGGATGGTTGGATGGATGGATGGATGGATGATGATGATGATGATGCATGTTTGAGAAAAGCTCTATACAATCCTCGGCCGGAAGAGGGATTGCTGGACTCGTTTTATCCGGCCTCGTCTACGACTCGGCCGTATACCCCAAATCTCGTCCATCAATCCCTTACTTCACGGCCTCTGCAGTAATGTACTATTATGCAACTGTATCATAATAAGGGTCATTAAGACACGAATGCGAGTTTATGTCATGAGGCGAAGCCGAATGTCATAATAGATACGCATGAGTGTCTTAATGGCCGATTACGAATAGTTGCATACATTACTTTTTCTATGAGTTCAAAATAAACAATTATTAAATAATTATTACTTACATAACGGACAATAAATTAATTTTTTGATTTTAAAAGTAGCAAATTATTGCTCACTTCAATTGGGATTGTTCATTTTTTCTAACCCCCCCATTTTTATTTTTTTTATCGAAAATATAGACCATTTTAAGAAACTAATTTGAATATTTCAGCAATTCATCACTCCAATCATTTTTTATAATTTATTGAAAATTTGAGATACGACTTCTCGTAAATTACATGCCGCGGCTGAATATAAATCACAGACACAATAAAGAAAAAAAAAGTGCCATAATCGATGGTTAGTTGTCATCTGTCAATGTCACTTTGACTTTTTGTTTGTTTGAAACGAACGAGTCATTTTATTGCGGTTGTAAATTGGAGAGTTTGAAACAAAATATTTTCGATCATGACCGACAAATTTGTTAAAACTGATGCTAGAAACCTTCCCAAATTGGATAACGGAGCTTTAATGGAGTATATTGCCTCAAACTCCAACCATAATTTGGCTGAAATCAGGGGAGCAAAAATACTGATGTAAGTATCATTATTACAAATTATTCTTTGAATTGGTGCCAGGCCAGCATGACAAGCGACAAGGTAAATCTTACCGCGTATCATCTGGATCTGGATTGGATGCATTTCACTGACTAGACAAAGTCATTGCCACATACCGAAATGCAGATGACCCTTCATTTATCACTTGAAATACAGGCCAATTTTGCTCAGTAATTGTTACTTTTTCAGGTCGTCACGTGATTCTTATTTGGACACTGCTGTGGGATACGTGCAACTTTGCAAAGAAGGTGGAGAGTGCCATGTTAAAGCCAGAATAGTACCTGAGCACAAAGTCAACAATAAACCAACTGTAGTTTGCAAAATAAATGAAGTTGATGATGTTGTTCTAGACTCAACTTGCGAAGACTGTGCCGCTGCAGCAGGTAGAGTATTTTATTTAAAAGTTAAATGTGTAGGTATGATAGATACAAATAGAAGAAAATGAAGTAACTTTGTTTGAACTAGTCTTTCCCATACATATTTTTATATTTGAAAACTAAAGGTTTGCATAGGGCCTTCATGAGATGAGAGCGTGATTGGTCAGTCTGTTAATCTAAGTATCTGTTGTGCAGTAGCGGGGCATGAAAATGTTTGCAAGTAAAGCTGGAGCAAAAAAAAAAACCTGAAACCCCATTTATCCTCTTTTTTTCTAATTTTTGTCGAGGCTTTGAACACTCCAGGTGGTCATGTCAGCCTCATGGGAGCTTACTCACTTCCCTTTTCAAGGGACAGATCAATGAAATATGCTAACTGCCTCGCATAATAACAGCTCTGTCAGCCAACAAATTGACCCGGCTATTGTACATGGAACCCAATCCTCCAAGAACTCTTCTCAATTCCGAATTCCGGACGCACTCCAACAACACACGGGTCAAGTCATTGCACTTCTGACAATCATCACATAGTGGTAACGACTTGATTTTCAAATAAAACAACTTGGTTGTGGGAATACCACTTGTCAATTTCCAAGACTTGATTTATTTTCAGTTGTTTATTTTTGTTTGAAATGCTGTGAAAACTATCTTTACTTTACACATTAATAAATTTTATATGCAGGTGGTTGCATACATTCCCTGTTGCTGCTATTCTGGCTGGTGAAGAAGAGTTTGGAACCGGCATCAACTTCAACAGAATGCTATTGGAAGAAGCCTACGCTGTCCACAGCTAGTACAGCACATATCTTGGCCAAAGATATATCTTTCCAAAGGCAAAGAAACCAACTCTGGCTCCAAAAGATCCTTCCGTTTCGGCATCTTTTTATGAAGAATGTAAGAAGAGGAAAATAGAAAAATCTAGATCTAGATTCTGATTATATGTTTTCAACAAAATTTAAGTGTTAAATTAAAAATGTTCATGCTGAGAACTCGAAGGGACTGAAGGCCATCACCAAAGGCCTAAGGGGGCGATTAAGTCTCGATTTTGTTAGTTATAATACTTACTTATAATGCAATAAACCAATCTGCATTCAATGCTCAAATAAACTATTGCTGCTGCCAAAAATGGCTATTACAAGTATTTATATAAAAATTATAGCTGAATAACCTGGCTGATTATTGCTCTTTAAGAGTTATAAATAAAATATATATATATAGTGTATCTCTTGTTTAAAAGTAGGTATTAATATTTTTTTGTTACAATTTATAGGAGAATATGTTAAATTTAAGTTGATTAATATTGTAAGTAATATTATTCGTAATAGAGTTCATTTTCAGTATGAGGGGGCCAGTTATTGGCGATTTATCTTATCAATATTTTTTAATAAATGCCTAAGACTATCAAAATAGTAAATTTTATTTAAATGTAATTCTAACAACACATTTATATGCCTAGATGTTAGTAACTAGTTTATAAGAAACATTTTATTTGATAATTAAAATAAATAAAGCTATATATCTTTAAGGTAAATACGTCGTCGAAATCCACCACAGGCATCGACCCCAAGACCTGGCCGCATTACAGGATTTGTCATACTGGATGCGTTCTGCAGTGGTGGTCAGGTCAAATTGTACGCAGCCCGCATTATGTATGAACAACACTGTCGGTCTCTATATATTGCGTATCGTATCGTATATCTATACAAAATATATAGAGACCGACAATGTTGTTCATACATAATGCGGGCTCCGCTCAATTTGACCTGACCGCGACCGCAGAACGCATCCAGTGTGGCAATTCCTTACCTCTGCACTGCTATGCCTAGCCTTTGAGCGAGGTAAGCGCCAGCCCTGGGGTCACCTGAGGCGAGAACCAACTATGGGATAAAATAAAAATCATGTTTTATTTTTAACTACTCTTTATTATCTCATCTTGCAAGTTTATCAGACCGCAAGCAATAATTACTATTTCATCCAAATAAGAAACATATTTGTAGTGAACTTCAGAATGTGGCTTCAAAATTGAGAATTCTCTTACGCGTCGGATTGCCCTTTCGACATGTATTCTTAAACTAGCTATTACTTTACTCTTCATAGCTTCCGCCACAGTTTGCTTTACTCCACTAAACACACTCGGAGGCCTAAGTAATTTCATTCCGCGAGCGTTCAACAGACTTTCAATTTCTTTAAACCCCCTATCAGCTAAAACAACAGCATTTGGTTCCAAAGTATCTAGTAAATTACTTCCTTCTACCATAGCCTTGTCGGAAATTGCCCCAGAAATAAGCTTGCCAATCTTAAATCTTGTGTTTGTGGATTTGTCCATCATGTTAACAGTAGCCTGAACTGTAACTTGTACCTGAAAATTAAAAATGAAATCTGTTTTTACAAACTAGAAGGTCTAGAATACATAGACAGACATACACAATATATTGTAGAAAATACAGCATTAAACTGTTTCAAGATCTATCAATCTTCTGTGGTCATGCATTATAATTATACATTACTAGCTGTTTGTCGCGACTTTGTCTGTGTAGAATTTGGTTATCCCTATCCCGCGGGAACAATGCTTTTTTGCGGGATAAAATATGTAGCCTATGTCTCTCTC
Organism: Archips xylosteana; assembly: GCA_947563465.1. Classification (NCBI taxonomy): domain Eukaryota; kingdom Metazoa; phylum Arthropoda; class Insecta; order Lepidoptera; family Tortricidae; genus Archips; species Archips xylosteana. Next base: position 17,105,651 of record OX387364.1, read on the forward strand.
CGACCCTTCAACTACACTCACCGGCAAAAAATTTGGCCCACCAGTCCACCTTTCATACAAATGAGGTCACTTTGATGTCTTGGTTCTCCACTAGGCGGTGCTTTGGCTGTGATCTGATGATGGCTACTCCGAGCATTGATAAAGGACATTCAGAGTTCCTAATATACCCACATGATTGCATTTGCGCTTAACACGGAAATTATACACATTTAGAAAAACAGCTAAAATGGCAATAAAATGAATGAAAATCTCAGTGCTGTAAAAATTCTCTTGCTGTGGTGTAAACTGGTTGTTGAATCAGTTGTGTGTGTTAGAAACTCTGGACCACCATTATTGATGCTCTGGATATCCATCATCAGATCTCAACCGGGGCACTACCCTGGTGTAGAAACAAGGCATCAAAGTAGCCTCGTTTGTATGAAAGGTGGACTGTGGGCCAAATTTTTTGCCGGTGAGTATACAGGGTTAGTATATTTTTCAAACAAATGTTTTTTGTTTTACGACTTTTTAAAATGAAGCACTTTTTTTCCCATACAAATACACAGAGTATCGTAAAAATAAGAGGAAATCTCAAATTTTCAAAACGTTATTACATCAAAAGTATTAAGTTATGACAAAAGCCGTAAAACAAAAAACATTTGTTTAAGTGGTAGGAGTTTAGGGTTAAAAGGATGCTAGTGAATTACAAATAACCCTGTATATCCATACCAAAAAACACTGCAATCCATTGCTTACTTTCGACGTGAAAGAATGACAAAACTAACAAAAAAACACACAAGCATACTTTCACATTTAAAATATTAGTGTGGATAGAGATAATGAACTCGTGGCCTCATACAAAACACATTATCTACCACAAAGATAAAACATAACTTTTATTAACCCCAAACACAAAAAGATATAGTGTATTAACACTATATCAGTGAATAAAAGCTATTTTTATTTTTTTAAACACAAAAAGAGGGATTTTATAACTTTGACCGCTATGTGTGTGTGTGTGTGTGTGTGTGTGTGTGTGTGTGTGTGTGTGTGTGTGTGTGTGTGTGTGTGTGTGTGTGTGTGTGTGTCTGTCTGTGGCATCATAACTGTTAAACGGGTGAACCGATTTTGGATGCGGTTTTTTTATTTAAAAGCAGTTTTCTTGGTGATGGTTTTTAGATAGGTTTCATCAAAATTGGTCCAGCCATTTCAAAGTTATTAGCTCTTTTGCATGCTGCGGAAGGGATCTCAGACTTATTTAATTGCGTGGTGGGTTTTTAAATTTTTAAATTTATACTTATGTTCACTCAACTGTTCTAAAAATTATCACAGGATAGACTGCCATACACATGCTATAAAGTATGACTTAAAATAAAATTATTAAACATCCAAATGCACTAGTTTAAGCAAAACAATGCTACACTCATCTCTCGCAAGAGCGGATAAATTTTTATAAAGTTATTTCATCTTTTTTTTTAAGGTATAGGGGGCAAACAAGCGGACGGATTGCCTGATGGTAAACAATTACCGTTGCCCATGGACACCTGCGACACCAGAAGAGTCACAAGTGCGTTGCCGGCCTTGAATCAGAATTGAATATTAGAGTTTAGGTATCATAGCATCTTACCTTAAATTGAGGGCAAGAACCAGATGTACTGGGCTTATTTATTCCCTCATATTTCCTTTTCTTAGGTTCTGGTTCCGAGAGTAATTTTGCCAAATCAGATCCACATTCATCTGATTGTAATCCACCAGACACCTGCAATTCTTGGTTTAAAGAAACTGATATTTCAAATACAAAATAATAAAACAATATAAATATTACAGGACATTCTTACACAAATCAAATTATTATAAGCCCCATAGTAAGCTCAATAAGTTTTGTGTTATGGGTATGGGTAGCTGACAACATATAATAGATATAAATACACAGAAAACCCCCAAGACAGAAGAATAAGTATCTGTACTCATTACACCAGTAGTTGCCATGGCCGGGATTCAAACCCAAGTAGGCAAATAGGCTAAACAGGGCAGCAATTATATTATTGAATAATACTAGCTGTTGCCCGCGACTTCATCTGTGCAGAAATTTTATACTGGAAAAATGCATAGTTCTCGCGGGATAGCAATTACCCACCTATGTCACTTTCCAGTCCTTCAACTAACTATCTTCACACTAAAAATCCGTTGCTTAGTTTCAACATAAAGGAAGGACAAACAAACACACTTTCACATTTATAATATTAAAGTATGGATATCTTAAATCATAATACCTTTTCCTGTAAATTAACTCCAATATTTCTAAGTCTTGCTGTAGGTTTGAATCTTGGTTCTTGGTTTTCAGATTTAAAGTAAAAGTTTATCAAATCCTGTTTAGGCTGTAATAAGACATTAGATTTGTATTAATTTAGCAATATCTAGAAGCTTTATTAACAGAATAGAGAAAATCTTTAAATCTTAAATGTGAGAGAACACTGGGTACAACAACATAGGTAGTTACTTATTTAAAAACAACCTATGATTCAAAAAGTTCAAATTCTATATTGAAATATTTATTCTGCAAAAATATAATATATAATATGCATCGAAAGGCTCTTTTACATGTCTTTTTTGAGTCTACTAGCCACATTCGGAAAGACCATCTGCAAAGAAGAACAAGTCGCAAGAAATTTAGCAGGAAGGCTTGGTATGAAAATAATAATGTCTCAAAAGGGATACATAACACAAAAAATGATACATTGATTTATGTTTATATTTATTGTACTTACATCAAAGTGGTCCTCGCAGCAATATTGTGTAAAACACTGGAAATACTCCACATTGACTTGATTACACCAGCTTTGGCGTAAGTCTTCCCGGATGCGAACTATTGTTTTTTGAAGAATTTTTAGAATTATTCTTACACGCAGGAACAAAACATTTCCTGTATTCTTCCATTTTTTAAGAATTTTTGTGTAAAATATCGAAAACAACCTTATATATAACCTAAGATTCATTTATGTCAGTGTCTCAGTGACAGTGAAGTGACAGATGAACTTTTTGGTTCGAAAGCTTTTTTATTTCATAACTAAAGTCCAAGACAGAAACAGCCGACGAGGAAAGTCAAACAAAGGTCATTTGTATATTTATGAAAATATCCTGAATCATTTAATATTTTTTCGAATCAAATGTCTGAAATTGTTTATAAACCTCATATCTCGAAATGGTTTTGGAAATAGCACTTAAGAAAAAAAATGAACAATCCCAATTGCCGCCTGTTTTATTTCTAGCGGCGTCAACATTTCTGCATCACTTAATTCACCAAAGTCACAAATTCTCACAGATAAAAAGTCATTTAAATAGTGATTAACTCTTTTATTTCTTTCAACTTGAATTGAAAGAACTCCGTCCAAAGCAACAAATTCCCGCTATTTTGAAACTTTTTTTTTCACTACTCGCAACCTTAGAATGGACCCGGGAACTTTAGGTCATACAGCCAAATTGAATGATATTAAAATATTCGTATTTACTAATGACTTTAAAATTTATTTATTGCCCGTTATTTAAGTATTCATTATTTAATAATTGTTAATGTAAACATATTTTAATTAATGTATAATGACTTTATATTAATTTCCCGCTTTATTTTTTTTAATTTGCGACCGTACTTGTACCATAGAGCTTGATCAACGTGTTCTCAATTACGAAATTTCGCTTGAAAAAATAAACCTTGATTGTGATTGGTCCTACCTGTTCTTACTCATTTTTAAGCAACCAATCACGTGGCACACGCATATTTCATAAACTCGATTATCAAAATTTATTTTAGTATTCTTTTTTTTGAATGTTATTATATTACTCTGTCCCGTAACATAATGAAATTACTATGGGTTATTATGTTACTGAATTTGCACCATAGAGCATAGAACTTGGAACAGACTTATAACGTTGGTTATTATTGCATAGTTTTGACCATAAAATTGAAAGATTATACTACAGGAGTAGAAAAATACTTAAATACATAGAAAACATCCATAACTCAGGAACAAGAGCATTTCTTTTTTTTTTGTCCACAGCACATTGCTCCACTGAGCACTTCCCATGGGACACTTCCCACAAGTTTGAATTTCAATAAAAAATATTTAATCTATAAAAAACGATAAACTATAATTTTGTGAACAAAGTTCATGTAATTAGTAAACATACGAATTTTGATTTTTGGTCAAATACCTAGTAATTTATTAAAAATAAAATTTAAACCAAAACATTATAATTTCAAATGTAAGAAAACCGGCGTGTCCCATCCAAACTTTCACCAATTCAAACTCATTTTTCTCAATAACGGTCACAGACACTATATGAACCTTTTGATTTTAAACTCAGCACTGTTGTATGAAGATGCATATTACAGTGTATTTTTTATTATATAGCAACACCCAATAGTAGAAAATATTTTATAAAGTTTGTCCCAGGAAATATTCCATTCAAAAATTCTTTTTTTGTTACTCATTTTGGTCGCTAAATTATAAGAAATTCTACCAAACTTCGTTGCCTTTACCATCGGGCAACACTAAAATATGTACTAACATACGCTGCCATGTTATTACGTCAGTCATCGTCGAAAATATTGCCACGTAAACTCGTTGCTACTTGCCGTACCAAAAATAAGTTCTTTTTTTGATACCACGTTTTGAGGGTAAGTTTATACAAAAACATAATTCGCTATAATTTCTTGTAAAGTTAATACTATTAGTTATTAGAAGGTGTAAATTAATCTGTTATTTACTTAGATTATATATATATCCACTTCATAGTCCGGGCCGCGCGACCAATATGCCTCAAACCGTCCGGGTTTTTTATCGACGGACGCACCTCACGCACCGCGCCACGCGTTCACTACTTTCTAACAAAAACGTCTGTATCTTCCGAACCACAAGGTTTTAAATAAAGAAAAATACTGAGACGTAAATTAATGTTTATTCTTTCGAATCCTATTTATAAAACAATATCACACATATAATATTTTTGCATAAATCAAGGTCAAAGTTGTAAAATCGGTAAACTTGGCTGTAAGTTTCTTGTTTGACGACTAATAACTCGAAATATTGAGCGATGACCCCCTTTTGTTATCTTTATCTATATATATAAAATTCTAAACTGACTGACTGACTGAGTGACTGACTGTTGATATATCAACGCACAGCCCAAACCACTGGACCTAGAGACTTGAAATTTTGCACATAGATTCCTTATACAATGTAGGCATCCACTAAGGAAGGATTTTCGGGAATTTCCACGGGAACGGGAAAAAACGGGATTTATATATTCGATTCCGAGTGACCGTATCTCTGTAACTATAATAACTAGACTCTTCAAATTTGATACACAAGTAGGTATTACATTAGTTAAAACATCAATTTCAGGAATTTTCAAAATTCCTACGGGATAAGGAAAAAAACGGGATTTATATATTCAGTTCAACGGAATCCTATGAACTATAATTACTAGACTCTTCAAATTTGGCATAGAAGTAGGTAATTATAATAGTAAAAAACAATTTTAAGAATTTTCGGGAATTCCCACGGGATAAGGAAAAAACGGGATTTTTCGTTTTACTGGTCGTAGAAAGCTAAAATTCGGCATGTAGGTTGCTTGGGGAGTGTAGAGGAGCATTGAGAGAGGAATTTCCAAAATTCCCACGGGAACGGGAAAAAACGGGATTTATATATTCGATTCCGAGTGACCGTATCTCTGTAACTATAATAACTATACTCTTCAAATTTGATACACAAGTATATCAACGCACAGCCCAAACCACTGGACCTAGAGACTTGAAATTTTGCACATAGATTTCTTATACAATGTAGGCATCCACTAAGGAAGGATTTTCGGGAATTTCCACGGGAACGGGAAAAAACGGGATTTATATATTCGATTCCGAGTGACCGTATCTCTGTAACTATAATAACTAGACTCTTCAAATTTGATACACAAGTAGGTATTACATTAGTTAAAATATTAATTTCAGGATTTTTCAAAATTCCCACGGGATAAGGAAAAAAACGGGATTTATATATTCAGTTCAACGGAATCCTATGAACTGTAATTATTAGACTCTTCAAATTTGGCATAGAAGTAGGTAATCATAATAGTGAAAAACAGTTTTAAGGATTTTCAGAAATTCCCACGGAATAAAGAAAAAACGGGATGTATCGTTTAACTGGTCGTAAAAAGCTGAAATTCGGCATATAGGTTGCTTGGGGAGTGCAGAGGAGCATTGAGAGAGGACTTTCCAAAATTCCCACGGGAACGTGAAAAAACGGGATTTTTCGTTTTACTGGTCGTAGAAAGTTGAAATTCGGCATGTAGGTTGCTTGGAAAGTGTAGAATAGCATTGAGAGAGGACTATCCAAAATTCCCACGGGAACGGGAAAAAACGGGATTTTTCGTTTTACTGGTCGTAGAAAGCTGAAATTCGGCATGAGGTTGCTTGGGGCGTGTAGAGGAGCATTGAGAGAGAACTTTCCAAAATTCCCACGGGAACGGGAAAAAACGGGATTTTTCGTTTTACTGGTCGTAGAAAGCTGAAATTTGGCAAGTGGATTCCTTGGGGAGTGTAGAAGAGCATTAAGAAAGGACTATCCAAAATTCCCACTGGAACGGGAAAAAGGGGATTTTTCGTTTTTCTGGTCGTAGAAAGCTGAAATTCGGCATGAGGTTGCTTGGGGAGTGTAGAGGAGCATTGAGAGAGGACTTTCCAAATTTCCCACGGGAACGGGAAAAAACGGGATTTTTCGTATTACTGGTCGTAGAAAGCTGAAATTTGGCAAGTAGGTAGGTTCCTTGGGGAGTGTAGAAGAGCATTAAGATAGGACTATCCGAAATTCCCACGGGAACGGGAAAAACGGGATTTTTCGTTTTACTGGTCGTAGAAAGCTGAAATTCGGCATGAGGTTGCTTGGGGAGTGTAGAGGAGCATTGAGAGAGAACTTTCCCCGTATTAAGAAAGTATTTTCCGAAATTCTTACGGGAACGGGAAAAAACGGGATTTTGCGTTTTACTGGTTGTAAGCTAAAATTTCAAAATTCATAAGTTTATACTGTAAGTAGGCCGCAAAGGGCTCTTGAACCGACTTCAAAAAAAGGAGGAGGTTATGCATTCCATTTTATGTATTTTTTTATGTAGGTATGTTCACCGATTTCTCGGTCAATTGTGGACCGATTATAAAAATTATTTTTTTATTTGAAAGAATATAATATACTCCTGAGATGGTCCCATTGTCACGCAAGCAATCTTGCTTGCATGCTTGCTTGCTTGATATCTTGGTTCTTTGGAATTCTCATGGTACACGCGAGCGAAGCCGCGGGCAAAAGCTAGTTAATTATAAAAAAAACTACAGTTTTTCACCTTTAAAATGATACTACAATCTAAACACACCGTTCCCTGTGAGTTAGCAAAATAAATTAATCAAGTTGCCTACTCCTCGCAACATTTATAATTTTGCGAAACTGATTTAGTAGCAAGATGGCCGCCCGCGTAAGGCTGCCTGCAACCGATACTAACTTTACAGTTCGTGCATACTATGGTATCCATTGTCACGAGAAAGTAAATTTCGTCAAAAAAGTAAGATAATTTCTTTTTTGTTTTTTAATTTTTTGTTTAAAGAAATAATTTACATTACATGAAATCGGTAGCAGCTGATGCATTTCGCCTGTTTTTAGCGGGATATTTTTAATATTATTTTTATTAATTTAATAATTAAACCATTCCTAAAAACAATAGCACCTATAGCAAAAACTTAAAAAATACATACAAACAGAAACAATAATGCCAAACACCGAATAATCAAGTCACACGAGAAATAGTTTGTACAAACCCTTATTTCAGATATATTTTCAAATGTCCATGGATACTCAGCCATCCACAGCATAAAACCTGAGGAGCACCGTAAATGTTTTGATGAATCCTTGGCGAGTGTGACATATTTCCCAAATAAAAGTTTATTAATCTAATCTTCATAAACCAATCGTCAATATTTATTGTATATTTCAGTAATCAGGGCGCCAAATTACTAAAAATTTGGCTATAAATCTTCACATTCCCAGCTCAAAAAAAACCTCGATGTTTTAAATTGAAATTGCACTGTATTTACACTCACATTCAGTAGATTTAAGACGGAATCATAGAAAATAAACATTTCTGGTTATTTTTATGTACAATAACCCACAAAACTATGTAATAAATGTTAAATACTTAAGACATAACGGCACGTTATCCACAAACACTGACAATCAAGCGCAGAATTCACAGGTCACTGCGAAATGTTTTTTTTTTTACCGACAAGTAGTCCGCCACTACTGCCATCTATATTTTTTAGGGCTAATAATTTAGTCAGGCTACGTTTGTGCATCAATACATTTTGTAAATAATGCCGGGTATTTTTACTAGATTGCATTGAAATCAACTATTCATTCCTCCACCTTCTACGATACTAAGGTATCCGCGGACGGGTTGACGCATATTGGTTTTGGATACCATGGTATCGTCGGACTGTCAAGTGGATATACAAGATACCCAGTCCCGAAGAAAATTTTCAAACAAACACGGCTAAAGTGACATTTGCAGCTGTATTCAGGAAGATGCCAACATCACTTATTTACAACTTGTATTGAGATAAATATTTTATGCAAAAAACGACTCAATTTCATGAGCATTTAATAAAAATAATAAATAAATATTAGGGGACAATCTTACACAAATCGACATAGTCCCAAACTAAGCAAAGCTTGTACTATGGGTACTAGTCGACGATAAACATACTTATATAGATAAATAAATACTTAAATACATAGAAAACATCCATAACTCAAATATCAAATTTGCAAACATTCTTATCGAAATGTGGAATACTTTTTACTGAAGTAGCCATTCTAACAATATTGACACATTGTCAACTTCAAAGTGATGTTGGACGAAACATAAAATGAATGGAGTCTCGATTCGCTGGAAAATAGTTGATATTTTTTTTAATAAAATAAAATTTATAAAATGTTTTTTACACGTTTTAAGACTAAGACAATTTATTTACACTATATTTACATTTGCGGTGAACATTATTGTGCGAATATAATCGATTGAGCTAGGATATCGATGGGGCGAAAATGTGTCGAGCACACAACGGACCAGTTATAAGGCTTAAGTAGTTCATCACGCCTATCTCGTGCTAGTTTTGCAGCCCATTTTGCACGTCGCTTAATAATAATAGGCATCGTCACGACCTGCAGCTACCTCACGTAGACAAAAAAGCGTCGAACGCGTGGCTGCTGCGTGGCGAGCTGTTCCTTGAGACCGAAGCCTTCATGATCGCAATCCAAGATCAGGTTATTGATACTAAAAATTACCAGAAACACATCATTCGCAGATCAAACTTCACAGCAGATTTTTGCAGATATTCCCATAGTAGCTCTGAAACCATTCAACATATAACCGGTGCATGCAAGTCAATGGCTCAAACCGACTACAAACACTGACGTGATCAAGTAGCCGCTATAATTCACCAATACATAGTCTTCAAACACAAATTTATTTCCGAGAAATTACCATACTATAAATATAAACCACAATCAGTTCTAGAAAATGAAAGCTACAGGATATACTCATACTCATACTCATACTCATTTATTCATAATATTTATTACATGTCATTTTTAAAATTATTTTATCATATTCCAAAGTCATCATTAACAATTAGTAAATCGAAGTTTCTGGCTGAAAGTTAAGGAATTCATCAAACGTGTAGAATGTGTGTTCGAGTCAGAACCATAATAACAGACAAAACAATACACTACAACAGACCAGACAATAACTATATTAGATAAACTTAGCAAAACAGTAATCCTTATAGACATTGCTATCCACGGTCCTTTTACTTCCAACAATGTCTATTTTTAGTTCCGTCAATTTGCACTAGATGGCGATATTATTTATCAAATCATGTAGAAAATAGATGAAAACAACTTTAATTTCTAGTTTCAAAAAAGCTGTGGCTGTGCATGGGTAGTGACACAGCAGGGCTGGTATTGGTACGTGTGATTATTGGTCCTTGATATTATAGGTATGGTTCCTAATAGTAGTTACGGGAATTTGTGTTAGATGGCGTTGTGCCGTTGAATAGAGTGATATCTCTATCCTCCTATATATAATGTACTCTGTGTTGCTATCTGCAACACTCACAACTTGTTAACCACACACACAGACAAAATGACCAAATACACATCAGCACTTCACCTATCAATTGAGATTAAAACACATTGGCAAGCCCGTTGCGTAAAAACTGTACCTATCATCCTTTCCACAACAGGCGTCATCCCAAAAACTCTCCATACAAGCCTCCGGACCTTAGACATACACCCATCCACATACATACTCCTACAGAAAGCAGTCATGCTTAACACCATGCCGAATAGTACGTAAATTTTTATCCATGTCATAAATTAACATTTAAAAGAAACGCACTTGGCTTAGGCCCGTGCAATATTTTACCTCCTAAGTAGGAGAGATGATAAGAAACAAGAAAATAATAATAATAATAATATTTTTATTTCCGAATAAAGTATAAGTGTATTTTCTTAAGATTCCGTGAAAAACTTTAATTTAATTATAAAATATGATATGTTAAATTTTTATTCCTACACTTTTTTGTCGTTAGTCAAACTAATTATTATGATTATAGTGAGAAAATATAATATAATAATAATAGCTACTCTATATATTTTTGTTCCATGTGACACCATTATTTTGTACGTACAAAATAAATAATTAAAATTCATAAAATTTCTATTTATGTAACTAGTATTTGCTAATGAATCAATAGAACTTATGAAAAATAAGACATCCCATCCTTTTTTCTCATTTTTGAGCCAGTATTTACACATTTCTTGACGCAACATTTAGCCATTGTTGAGAACTGACACGGTCTATGGTCAAAACAAGACTAATCTCAAAACTCGGAACACAGTCGAAAAGTTCCGAGTTTTGTAGTGCCTATTTATTCCGGCTGATTGTGTATCTATGTAATATATATAATCTAAGTGTTATTTACTTAGATTATATATGTTATTTAGTTCAATTTGAGCCATCCACAATTTTTCAAAGTAGTTGAAGTAGTTTTCGTTACTTCTTTTTTTGTTAGTTTCACGTGGGTTCGTATCTAAGGAAAATTGAGTAACAAAAGAGGAAAAAATATAAGGGTGTGTTTCATTGTCGTACAGGATTAGAAAATGCCACTAACCGCGGCTGAAAAAATGAGGCGCTATCGAGAGCGGTTGAAAAATAATCCCGAGAAACTCGAAGAACAGCGAAAAAAAAATTTAGAACGTATTAACCCCTTTTTAGTTTGAATACGGGTTTTTATGCTTTATGATGAATTTAGCCTAACATTATTTATTTTGTTACCAGTGTAATTTTTTGTTACTGTCCCAAGATTTCAACTGATGTATTTTGGATTTTTCGCCTTTTTTAACATATCTAAATTAATGAAATGGGTGTAGAAAATTAATTTTAATTCATATTTTCTATATTTGATACTAGCAAGCTAAAATTCTGGGTTACTCGTTCGTTAAATTTAAATATTATACATGATTCTTGACCCGAGTAACAAAAAAAATGTATAGCGTTGAATAAAGTAAGAAATATCTTCTTCGCAAATGTTTAATTCAGTTGATTAAATTGTTTACATTGTATTGTTCAATAGAAAACCATAAATGAATGATTTTAACCCACAATTTATCATTTTAAGCTTTTAATAAAAAGTAACAAAATAGGAACAACAGTTGTACCTTTCGTGGAAATTTTGAGTTTTAATCGGTTAAAACCTAAATAAATTAAGGGACTATGTCATATTAACTAAATTTATTAAGAATTCTACCAAATAGTCTCAATAAAATATCAATATAAGCGTATTTATTTATTTTGACAATTATCAGAACCGTGGACAAAAAAAAAAGAAATGCTCACAAATATTCGTGCTCATCACACAAATAAATGCCCTTACCGGGATTCGAACCCAGGACCTCTTGCTTCGTAGGCAGGGTCACTACCAACTAGGCTAAGGCGGTCGTTATGTGTCTTTAGTGTTTAGTGTAACCTACATTTTAACAATCTGTGGCAGCTAGGCGTATCGTGCTATTATGGGGTATAGAGTACCTACCTATAGAGTTTTCTGAAGTCATAGAGTCAGACCAAGATAAGTCTGCAATGATTTTGATACCACACGCAGTGCAAGTGTTGTGTTGTTGTGAAAATAAACGGATCACTCACGTCTCAAAACGAGTTACACATACGAGTTAACGAGTCGACATGCTATGTTGTTATGTTGTGTCTCGACTCGTTTTGAGACGTGAGTGATCCGTTTATTTTCACTATGAGTGAGTCTCACGGAAGTTTCATGTTTGAAGTGTTATATTAAGTGACAAACTTCTAAGAAATTATGACTTATAAATAACACATCCACTGCGTGTGCTATCAAAATCGTTGCAGACTTATCTTGGTCTGACTCTATTATCTATGTTCTTATCTGGGGTCAAGTCGAGCAAAACAATCACGGCCGTACCATCCCTTTCTCGATTTAATTGTTCGTGACTATGTAAAAAACAGATAAAAGTACAGAAGTAGATAACATCTCTAATGAAAGCATATCCATTTCGCAGCTCCTCAATTTCCAAACGCGGCGGTCAAATCAAAAATCCTCACGGAATTGCAGCAACCATGTCTATATAAAAGAACAATGCTTATGCATGAAGAGTAATGAAGTACGAAATCCTGATTGATAGTGAACAAAGACGACTTCAAATGACCGCTGGTGCTATTGTGGTACCTTAATTGTGCGATATTGCTCTATCAGGTATAATATTGTAATAGGGATGTTGACACCACCAATCAACTGACATACTTTTTATGAGCTGTCAAAACATTTCTCCCATAGAGTTTGAATGGCAATAGCAACATATTATGACGTCACTTGTTCGCATACTCAAAAATGAAAAAAAAAAATGAAAAATGTTTTATTAGTTAGATAATAAGATTATACAAAATAGTCGCCGGAGCCTCCTTGTAAGCTTAAAAAAGCCTGTGTCAGGAGGCACCGCTCCTCCTCCTTCTCGACATTACATTTTGTGTATCTTAACTACCTACAAACTACTCTATATGTAGCAAGTATATAAAACTCTTTATTGTAAATAAAAAAAAAAACATGAAATTAAGAGTTAACAAGAGAAACAGATGTACAAAGGCGAACTTATCCTACTTTTACATACCTACTTTTATATATAGTCATGCCCAACATAGTGCATGGGGTCTAGCGAGTCAAGCAAAGCATAGTAGGTGTGTGTGTGTGTGTGTGTGTGTGTGTGTGTGTGTGTGCATTTGTGTGTGTTTGTGTGTATCAGTATTTCTATCTATTATCAACTAACTATTTATTTGTTTTAAAGCAACAAAAAATCTAATTTTGCAGTTAATCGAAAATTAATCTGGGTTTCAGGTGTGGTGTAGTGTAGTATGTAAGTTAGTAATAGAATAAATTGATTCAGTAATAAATGAATATTCCATCAAGTTACACGTATTATTTCAATACCGCTACCGCCAACACATGGCGATCCTGCCATTTAGTATTTGTATTGGTATTTTCCCGTTCCGGGGTCTACATAATCCCAATGTAATCATAAATAATAAAGGGAAGGAGGTTACGGTACATAAAAACCTTACAAAATTATATACACCCTAGAATAAGTAATGTTGAAAAAAATATTGTATTATTGTAAAATATGTATGAAACATTTTGTCAAAATTTTTTAATTATATAAACATACAGATTTATACATTAATATATATATATATATACATATATATATATATATATATATATATAAAATCCTAAATTCATTTTTTTCTTTTTTTTTTTGGTAGGGCGTTTGGAGTAGTGCAGTATGTAAGTTAGTAATAGAATAAATTGATTCAGTAATAAATGAATATTCCATCAAGTTACACGTATTATTTCAATACCGCTACCGCCAACACACAGGGCTAAAATAAAGCGATTTTTTACTGGACTCGTGTCTTCGAATTATTTTTTAATGGTGTCAACATCCCTATTGTGACAGTAAGACGAACCATTTCTTAAGAGATCGTGGTTCATTCTGTTAAGATGTTTTGGGATTTATTTTTAACTAGCTGTTGCCCGCGACTCCGTCCGCGAAGAATAGGGGTATAAAAAATAGCCTACGACCTATTCTCAGACCTACCGAATATAGGGAAAAAAAGTTTAATAAAAATCGTTCAAGCCGTTTCGGAGGACTTCGATAACAAACACCTTGACACGAGATTTTTATTTATTAGAGGTTAGAAATTTATATTAGGTAATAGCGATCCACCCCGGTTTCGGCCAGGTGCTAGTCGGACTCGTGTACCGAAGGTTCCGTACAATTTTTTAGGTAATACCGTTAAATATGCGCCATAAATGCCCGTTACTATAATAATCCAATGTTAGCAGAGCCCTGCTTCTTAGTGAAATGTACGCAGTGTGGGATCATTTGATATTGGTTAGTGGGACCCCCTTAATGTTTAATTTAACTATATTTTTTACACGCTTTATTATTAGGTATATCTATTTGTTATTTTAGCGGCCAAAGTAATTCATAATCGGTGAAAAGTTTAAGTAGCCAGTTAATACCTTTAAGTTAAAGGTCGAGTTAAAAACGCTGTAAAAAAAACGCGTTTCTTGTATGACGACTTATCTTTATTTTATTTTTAGTATTTGTTGTCGTAGCGGCCACAGTAATACATCATCATCATCATCATCATCCCAGCCTATATAGGTACGTCCCACTGCCTGCAGGGCACAGTAATACATAATCGGTAAAATTTCAAGTGTAGCAATGAGCAAGCTAGCTATTACGGTTCAAGAGATAAGAGTCCGTTGAGCGACGGACGGACGGACAGACAGCGGAGTCTCACTAATATGGTCCTGTTGGCAACCTTACGGTACGGAGCCTTATAAAACAAGATTACAGTAAACTAAGTAGGGTGAGAGACGCCAAACCGGGCCACTTACCTAACTACATCACGCGTGTTAATTGTTTTTAATTCTTCGCCCACTTTTTATTCATTATACACTCTGACCCGTATTGTCCCTGTCGATTGGGCTCTGTGAATCGATGTGTCGATTGCCCAATCGGTTATGTCACTTTATTGATGATGGGGCTTCCGACATGGGAGCCATAACAATTACATTAAAGGTGATTGGAATTATTTGTTCGCACGCTGTTACTTGTAGGTACTTAGGGTACTTTTGCTTCAGAGATGTCCTATGCTACATTGCTGTGGATTAGTAGAGATGATCTACGATAACATGGCCCGCCCCTCCACAATTCAAGAAGTCTTCAATGTATTGTGAAAGTATATATAAAGCACACCAAAACTTTCAACGCATGTGTGCGTGTTGTGACAACCGTCAAAAAAAAAATATTTTATTAAATACTTAAGATGTATGTAATTTAATAACAATGTAGATCTGATTGAAAAAATATACCTTGTTGAGTTTCTTGCCGGTTTCTTCTCAACAGGGTTTTTTCCGAACCGGTGGTAGATTCTTCGACGTTCATAGGAGCATCAATTGATGCCTAAATTGAATAAAGAATTTTGACTTTGACTTTGACTCTGAATAAAAGCAAATATGTACTACTAAATAAAAATTATTTCGTAAATATGTGACTAAACACATTGAAATAGTAATGTGGAGGGGCGGGCCATGTTATCGTAGTTTAGGTATCTCTATCCACGCACCGATTATATTCATTGGTCCACATAGCATAGCACTGTGGTAATGCAATGGGTTCACCTAACAAGGAAAGGTACTGTAAGCTGGCAGGCGACTGCTGTATGTAGGTTGTCTATGGATTGATTTAAATATTAAAAATAGAACATTGCGGATATTCGCGCGCTTTAACATCGTCTCTGTGTTTGAATATTCCAAATAATATAATAAGTGTACTTAAAGTTTTTTAAAAAATCCTTCCAGTGAATCTACAAGACAGTGCAGTGCGGAATAGTTTTTGTTTTTATAATCCGACTACAAACAACTGAGATATTGGAGTGTAAATTTATAAAACAAGTTACGGTGCCTAATACGCGATCGTGCGGATGACTCATCACTCGACCGGCCGGTCAGCCGCTTCAAATCAGCTGTATCACTGCTCGCCCCCGTACTGAGGAAGACATCGTTGTGCGTTCGAACCGGTTCTGCCAATACTGCAGCTACGCTCCGCAATCGTAACGAGTGCCGCCGCTTATACCGTGGTGCAGGGTGCCTACAAACAAAACAACCAACAACAATTCCAATCGCAACTTATAATTTAACAAGGCATTAACATTAATAACTAGTAGGCTAAATACAATAACAATGCAGAAGTGTGGTGCCTGTGTAAAGTTTATGTCCCGGGGTGGT
Organism: Archips xylosteana; assembly: GCA_947563465.1. Lineage (NCBI taxonomy): Eukaryota > Metazoa > Arthropoda > Insecta > Lepidoptera > Tortricidae > Archips > Archips xylosteana. The sequence continues at coordinate 17,122,107 of OX387364.1, forward strand.
GGCGTTATATGTCAGAAATGTGGTGTTGATTACCACCACGGTTGTGTAGGCATGGCAGCTGCGGCCGCAGCCCCACAGGACTGGCAGTGCCCGGCATGTAAGAGGTCGCAGCCGCGGGACAACAGGGCGGATACCTCAGTAAAAGGCCTTCACCAGCCGCCTGTGGCCAGCCCCTCGGGTATACCCAAGGATGTGGGTTCGTCGCGTGGCGGCGCGCTGCGTTCGGAGGCGCCGCTGACTGGCGATGAGATGGAAGGTGTGTCGTCAGTCCTCAGTCGGGAGATGCGGCTGTTCAGGGAGGAACTCCAGGTTGTCCGACAGGAGCTCAAAGATTTCCGACAGGAGTTCTTGGACATCAGAACTAGCCTGTCGGAATTTAATAAAAAAATCGACAGATTGGACAGCCGCGTCGACGCCATAGAGCACCAGGTGTCGAATAGCACTGTATCGGCGGCGCACAGGGTGCTCGAAGATGCCGTCGCGGCCCTGCAGCTGGAGCTCAACGACTGCAACCAGGAGCTCCTGGGCAACGACGTGCAGCTGTCCAACGTGCCGGAGGAGCCGGGGGAGAGTGCGGCCGGGCTGGCGGTGCGAGTCTGCGCCAAGCTCGGCGTACAGCTGGACGAGCGGGACGTGGTGGCGGCTCACCGCGCGGGCCGGGCGAGCGGCGCGGGCCGCCCGCGGCTGCTGGTGCTGCGCCTGGCGCGCCGCGCCGTGCGCGACGACGTGCTGCGGGCCGCGCGCGTGCGCCGCGGCGTTACCACCGCGGACCTGGGCCTGGCGGCGCCGCCGCAGCCCTTCTGTGTGAACGAGCGCCTCACCGCCACCAACCGTCAGCTGTTCCAGCGGGCTCGGGAAGCGACGCGCGCCGCCGCCTGGCGATATGTGTGGACCCGTGATGGCAAGTTATTTGCCCGCCAAAGGGATGGCCAGCCGTGCCATCGTTTGCGTCGCCCACTCGATTTAGATATTTTTCGAGCCGAGGGTGGCAGTCGCAGCGATGCATAGTTGTTATTGTTATTGTTTTTATTCTTGTTTTTGTCTTTGTTTTTATTTTGTTTTCTTTGAAAATCTGAAACAATGTAGTGTCGTTTATTCGTTATTATTTGTGTTGTCAATTTACTTTTTTGATGTTATGGCTTTCCTACCTGTAGTGTATTATTTCTTTGGTGTCATTGCGGGTGTGGATTTTGCACTGCACTGCCAGGATACCGACTGAGACACGTGCCACGGCCGGCTGACGTCCGCGCTGGGGGAGGCGGAGTGGGGTTTTATTTGCGCCGAGGCATGAACGCGCGTACGCTGCTGCACCCTCCTGCCGCGGTCGTCGAGCAAATGTGGCTTAAGCTTACAATTAATTGTAAGAAATTAATTGTGGGCACCGCGTACCGTCCTCCGTGGCTTGATGTTGATACTTTCTTCGACGCTTGAACTGACTCAATTACATCATTTACTAACTGCGACCGTTTGATTTTACTTGGTGACTTTAACATAAATTATTCCGACCACAACGACAATAAATTTAAACAGTTGACACAGTTTCTGACTACAGTTAATTGACACAGTACGTAAAAGAACCAACTCATTTTACTAGCCATAGTGAAACGACCATAGACCTTGTATGCACTGACGCTCGCGTGGAAAATGTGGATGTGAAGCATGTCCCGGAACTCGGTGCTCATGCCTTCGTTACTACCGAGTTAAACATTAAAAAGCGAAAACAGACACCAACCAAGATTACTTATAGACCCTTAAAAGACATAAACTTTATTGAATTTTACCGTGACCTTGACGAAATGGACTGGAGCCAGATAACTCTCCTTGAAGACGTTGACGAAATGGTGAGACGCTTTGATGACCTTCTACTGGAACTTTTTGACAGACATGCGCCAGAGAAGACGGTTGTGATGAAGGTGGCACCAAAACCATGGCTCACCAGTAATGTGAGGCTTATGATGAGTCTACGAAACGAAGCGCATTCGAGATTTAAGCGAACTAAGTTGGACTCACATAGGCAAGAAGCGTGCCTTCTTCGAACAACATATCAACGACACAACTGACAGTAAGACTCTCTGGAAAAACTTGAAGCGCACAGTTCTCCCAGAGCCACAAGTGCAAAACGACCTACCTAACCACTTTAATGACCCTGACTTAATAAATCGCCATTTTCTCAACGTTCCAGGGCAGTCGGAAGTATCTATATCTGACTTGTCTTTTTATGAATTTCACAGACATGGAGACTCGACTTTTAAACTTACAACAACGACATCGAAAACTGTTGCTAAAATTATTACTAGGATAAAATCTACAGCAAAGGGACTGGATTCGATTTCTGTTGACATGCTTCATTTGACACTTTCAAAGACTGCTGACATTTTGACATTTATTATTAACAAAAGTATTACGACTACAACATTCCCGAAGGACTGGGAAAACGCTCGAGTGACTCCATTACCTAAGAAACCGAATCCAGCTGACCTATCCGACCTTCGTCCTGTAAATATCCTTCCTTGCACATCGAAGATATTAGAGAGGGTAATTTATGATCAGCTGTCGGAATACCTGAAGGAAAATAGCATCCTGCCTGAACTACAGTCGGGTTTTCGCAAGGGTCGATCGACTGCTACTGCATTACTCGATGTAGTCGATAACATCTTACAGGCAAGGGATGCTGGCAGAAGTACCATTTTGGTTCTTTTGGATTTCTCTAGGGCTTTTGATTGCATCAATTTGTCCTTGCTATTATCTAAGATGTCATATTACGGATTTGATGCTATGGCGATTAGGTGGTTTGACAGTTACTTGTCCGGCCGGGCACAGGCGGTTGAGTTACGTGGAATGAATGATGGTGCTTTGCGGTCTTCCCTTAGTTCTGTGAACAGAGGAGTGCCGCAAGGTTCGATCTTGGGTCCGCTGCTCTTTATACTTTACAGCGCTGATATCGTTTCTTGTATAAAGAACAGTAGATACCACCTTTACGCCGATGACTTACAACTGTATGCATCCAGTGTGCCTTCAGATGCAGTCACCGTCGTGAAGAACATTAACGCGGACCTTGATCGGGTTTTCTCTTGGTCGGGGAGGTGCTGTCTGGCTCTTAATCCCGGAAAGTCCAAGTATCTTATATTTGGATCCAGGCATCAAATTCATAATACTCTGAAATACCTGGCTTCCGAGGATGTTGCTATCATGGGCGAACCAATAGAAAGGGTAGACGTAGCAAGAAATCTTGGGCTAATTATGGACGGCGAGTTACGCTTCGAGAGCCATATTGCTCAGTTAGTTAGCAGCTGCTTCTATCGCCTTCGGATTCTTTACAATATTCGAGATTACCTCAGTGTGGATTTGCGTGTCCGACTGTGTGAATCGCTCGTATTGTCTAGGATGAACTATTGTGACGTCGTTTATGATGGTTGCTTACTTGGTCGTTCTAGGAGATTGCTCCAACGAGTTCAAAACGCAAGTGCTCGTTTTTGCTTCAAAGTCCCTCCTCGGTCCCATGTCACTCCGTACTTGAACGCTGCTGATCTGCTTAAGATGCACAATCGGAGGCGCTTGCACCTTGCAACTCTTTTGTTCGGTGTAGTGCGACACAAGACGCCTTCCTACCTTTTTAAAAAAATCTCATGGTTGAAAAGTTTGCGCAGACTTAAGGCTATTGTGCCGCCGCACCAGACGGCGGCGTTTCGAGGGAGTTTTAGGTTTGCGGCGTCTAAGTGCTGGAAAGACATCCCCCCTCCCATCCTAAGTGTGACTAGCAGGTACACCTTTGGGCGAAAGCTTAAAGGCTATTTGTTGTCATTGCAAAAACCTTAATTTCCTCTCCTTTCCAGCACTATTTCACAAAACTTCTTTGATTTTTATTGTCTCGGTTATTGCATTTTTTCATTTTTCGTTTTAGTCCGCGCAGGGTTGTATACTTGGCAAGTGAGATATACTGATTATGTTCAAGAAATTTTGTTATTATTATTTGCTTTTACAATTTACAAATTATTTATTTACGCATGTAGTCTTATGTATGTAGCTATTAGTGTGCAGTTTATTTATTTATCTATCTAAACAGCGATCTGGGTGTCACCAACGGTACTGGCTGAAAATCAGCGCTGGGGTGTTTTAAACGCCTCAGCATTATGCTGAGCCAGTGTCCGATTTGCAACCGCAATGACACATTCTATCTTTAGCTTTAGTGTTGCCTTATGTTTTGTAAAATATTGATGATGTGTCTTGTGATGTTGTAAATAAATGTATTTTCTTTCTTTCTTTCTTCCTTTAACATCAGTCGAATGACAGCCATGAAAAACAAACTCTGTAGCTTTTGCAGAAGGACAGTCCTTTGATCAATTATAACTGTAGATCCACATTAATGAACTAAAACAATTACTTTGCTCACCCGCGACCTTACAATAGTTACGTTTATGCAAGAAATGTGTGTTCATGCAGTTCTTCCACCTCCACACAAATCACATAAACACAACCATCACCACCACCAAGCTACACTGACGCGTTTCGAACTCAACCAGAGCTCATCTTCAGAGTATGGTGTTTGGTGAGCAAAGTAATTGTTTTAGTTCATTAATATGGACCTCCGCAAAGTAACGCCTGATTCAATAAATTATGTAGATCCACAGTCGCGCGCCCGAAAATGTCCGAGCCAAATGAGCGCCACTTTGATAAAAGTGGCCTTCTTTTTTCTCAGTACGTTGCGTGAAATTGTCAAATTTAGCTGTCAAGTGTCAACCCAAATTCGACTGTAATGAAGTAAAGACTAGGTTCAAATTTCTGTGTAGGTGATGATTTTAATTGTTATGCAAACAAATAAAAAAGTTCGGACATTTTTTGAAGGAGATTTTGTTCGGCAATGTGTATCTTCATTTATAATTGATCAAAGGGACAGTCAATAAAACCCAGTCATGATATAAACAAGTGTTTATCAATTAATAGCATAAATAGTGTTAGGAAAGCTACACTCCCAAGCTCGTGGTACGATCGTGGTACGATCACCACAGTACCCAACAGCCCGGCTCCGATTTGATTTATTTTGATATATGTTAGAGAGTAGTCTAAAATAACAAACCCATAATTTTTTTTAGCTGCCCAAACTCAACCTATTTGAAAAAATTGTCCTCCAAATTACTGAAAAGTGACTATACACGGTGATTTTTAATTGGTATACAGGAACCATTTTTTCTTACTCAGTAATCGATGGCAATTACGTTTCAGTTAGAAGTTCGTAAAACAAACATGATGTTAAGAATTCTTTTCTTTTACATTTGCATTAAAAGTTAAATTCTAAATTAAGAATTTGGAAGAAATAAATAATGTTTATTTCAAGTAACTATCATGTAATCGCAATTGCCTGCAATTAATTAGTAAAAAAAAATGGTTCCTGGATACCAATTACAATTCACCGTGTATAAATGAGAAGTCACCGTGTCAGCTCAATAGATTAGCTGTCGAATATTATTGTTGTTTAAATTTAAGCTCATTATAAGTGAACAATGTACTGGGCCCGCTTGGGAACTACGGCCCAAGCCCTCTCATTCGGAGAGGAGGCCTGTGCCCTGCAGTGGGACGTACAGTCGACAAAAGCGAGGCTTTTTTTTTTGTGTGGATAATGCACCTTATGCATTGTCTCCGTTCGGGGAAACAGAGGTATGTGGGGCTCTCCCCAAGGGGCCTACCCACTAAAAACCACACGGATTCCGTCGTTGCCATTGTGAACGCCACGGGAGCAAAATGTGTCACCGCAACGCCCACCGGCCGCCCCGGGATGGGGCTCCTCTGTCGACACCGTGCAATGCGGGCTCGGCCCTCCCCGGCCTCCCCCGCTGGTGAAGGATTGTTTAAAGAGGTTTACTCCTCGTGGCTTCCACAGATGCCCACGTTTCCGGCAAACCGGGGTTACGTGCCGTCACGTTAGCTCCCGCGCCCTCATGTGTCGCTCTGAAAGCAGAGCGGTACCGAGGGCACCGTCGCTTCCGCCCACCAGGCTCCTCCTTGCCTTTCCCTGTCCGCCGTGGCAGAGCAGGTACTTAGCTTGGGTTCGCCTCCGTCAAAGGCGTCCGCCCAAGGGCGAGACGCCGTCCTGTCTGCGGACCCACGAGTGGGCCCGCTGGCTCGGATCCCCCGCAACTAGTTGCGGGTTCACCTCACCACCCCTACCCCCCCAGTATTTCAGTCAATTGCCACAGGTCATGGACCCATCCGCTACTCTTCTCCTCCTTAACCACCAGGGTTAACAGGGGAGAACCGTAACGGTCGTGCAGCCCATACGTTTATCACCGCCGGGCACATGTGGAAATACTAACTGATTCTGCTGAAATTTAGTGGATACTTAATTTTTAGAATACCTTGTATACGAAACAATCTACAAAATCTTCTTCAAATAGGTTCTATCATCAAGATTGGCCACGGAAATAAACGGTCGTTTAAACGTGGTTAAGTAATTCACTTTCTTCAACCAGAAATGACAGAAATCAGATAAAAACAAATATGTTTGTCCGGTTTTTTTATTCATACACAATGACAAATTAAATTTGAAGTTTTCGAGCAATTTTGCTTCAAAAAACATACTCTTGGTCTAAAAAAATAAAGAGAGAGGTACGCGCATTTGTTTACAAGCGGCGTTTATTTTTAAGCGGCTTGTATCCACCGAAATCCTACGGCCCTTACCAAATCATCCGTCTATCTCCTCGATAGACGTCCCACGTTGCGCTTGCCAGTCCGTGGTCTCCATTCGACAACTTTTCATCCCCAATGGCCATCTGTTCTGCGTGCTATATGGTCCGTCTGTAATGAAAATTCTACACGGGGTAGTGGGTAGCGCTGCGGGTGAGTAATTAGACCACGTTGTAGGTGCAATAAGATGTATATTTTTAGCTCTACAATTTCTTCCCCAGCTATCCCGCCCTCACCACACTAATACATAGACCATATAGGCTTAAGCTTAAATCCTAACTCACTATTATAACCCGTGAATGCAATTGGCCAGTGATCTGATATATCCAATGTATTTAAACTAATATGGAGCAACACCTGTACCTGGGCTGTGAAACGGCCAAACCTGGCTGCAGGCCACTGTAGGCCACACTCGGACGGCGTCTCGTGCCCGACGTCCCAGCGCCGCCGACAGCCGCCACACTGCGCAGACCAACCGGCTTCACAACCACCAAGCCTCTTTGAAACGCTTCTACACGAAGCCACAACAGCCACACTCAAGGCCATGTCTTAACACCTCCTGTGGACGGATCACGGATTAGAAACAACTTTAGAGTGGTTCCTTAAGGACAGAAGGAACCGGCTTGCTCAGTCCGGTGAACGGACACTATAGAAACTTGAAAACCACATAAGCACGCACCGTGGAGGAAATGCGGACTTGCTTAGTCGCCTGGGTCGCGCTGTCAACTCCAACGAAGGTGCAAGACCTCGGACACCACAGCAATCTACAACCAAAGATCAAGGATTAGCGTTGTCGACCCAAAGGAAAGGCAGGGCTCCGGTGACCAAGTGTTCAGGAAGATTCCGCGTGCGACGCTCCACGTCACCCACTTCTACCACATCACCGCACTGAAACAAAATGAAAAATAAGTATACCAGGACGCTAACAGCGCATTCCACTGTCTTTTTATCGAGATAATACGTTTGGACATGTCGGTGACCCTTGTTCTTCTACGGATCTCCTCATTCCTGATTCGATCCCGTAGAGAAACATACATCGCTCGGCATATTTAATATTTAGTCTTAACATATTTCTCTCAAGCAAAGTCACAGTCGAAACCGGTACAATATCAATTACCCTGACCAAAACACACCGTGGGAACATCTTGACAGCCATTCAACGGGCAAACGGCAATAAATATACATACAATCATCATACAAACTGCTTGTGCCTTTCATAAAACGTACAGCGTCCGTACTACGAAGACAAAGGGTTTACATTTCTCTGTACAAGTTGTGAGCAGAATTGCTTGTTACAATAATGGCAATCAGTAATTTTTGTTAGGTAATAGAAGGAAGATTTGTTTTTACTATCTTTAGAGGTTTTAGTTTGAGATTTTACAGCGTATTGACTTTTGGATTCCGGTAATTCGGAGAATAGGGACGATGACAAATAAAACTATAAATCCAAGACACAACTCTAGTATAAAAACCTGTGATAAAAACACTTTATTTTAGCCGTGAAAACCAGATTAATCTATCCATATATAAAAACATAAAATTCACTCAAATGATTCATTCACTGAAATATATGTATGTACCTATTACCCATGCGTATAACTTCCGATCGACGGCACCAAATTGGACAATTCTTTTTTTGAGAAGGTTCTTATAAAAGAAATTTCAGAAAATAAACTATAACGGGGGCAATGCTGCGGGCATCAGCTAGCTTTCAATATTTTTAGGGTTCCGTAGCCAACTGGCAAAAAACGGAACCCTTATTTAAATTGCAAAATACAACCATAACCTGGCACCTAACCTAGGGCTCTTGAAGACTAGCAGTGAGATACACCTTTGGCCTCATCTAGACTTCTCATCAGGTGAGTGGTCAATCACGGGTCAGTATAATGTAAAAAAAAATAGATTTTTAGCTGCTTAAACAAATAAACAGTCAGTTGATTGAGTTGGCTTAAATAACATAGCTCGAAGAATCGCTAGACTTAAGTGGCAGTGAGCAGGGCTCATCGCCCGTAGAACTGACGGCCGATGGGGCCGAAAGGTTCTCTAGTGGCTTCCGCGGACCGGAAGATGCAGTGTAGGTAGGCCTTCAACAAGATGAAGCGACGACCTAGTAAAGGTAGCGGGAACGCATTAGATGCGGATGGCGCCAGGCCGATCTGTTTGGCGAGCCTTGGGGGAGGACTATGTTCAGCAGTGGACGTCGTTCGGCCGAAATGATGATGATGATGTTATCTAATAAGTACCTATAATACAAGATTTGCTTAATTTGGGACTAGGTTAATTGGTGTCAATCGTCCCACGATTTATTAACGATTGATTTTATTTATTCCTGATAATCTAACTGACGGCCTAACTATATTTTCTAGGAACCTAGCAGTGGCGGGGCGTGAAAAAAACAAAAAAAAACCTAAAACATACCAATTTATCCTCTTCTTTAAAAGCAGTGCAGTGATACACGTAGAAGAGAAGCTTTGGACATTTCGAAAGTTTAGTCAACCCGGGGGGAATCGGGTTGTTAGTACCCTTCGCCACTGGAACCTAGCCTATTCTAATTTCTTCAAACCTCACTAGGATTTCTCAAAATTTCCTACTCACAAACCCCTACACGCCGGCCTACCAACTTAATTACCCCATTAGGTACACTCCACATTAGACGCCCACTACACGCTCTGGTGAAATTGGGTGTGACCACACACAATGGGCACAATAACACAGCCGTTTTGGTACTCTAATACGACCATTTTAGACGCAATCGTTGAAGCCTTCATTAGCTCCTTTGTGCACATTGAGCAATTTTTATATGAACTATTTGCAATGCGCACTCTTAGGGCTATTGTTAAATTGCAGTACGTATAGTTGATTTGGGACCAGTCTGTAACCTGCGCATTTTTTATTTCATTCTTGTTTGTTGTCACAATTTTTTTTTCTAATATGTATAAGTGCTTTTGATATGAACTTAATTTTTAATACAAGTATTTTTTAGCATATAAAAAAATGACCACCACAAAACCTACATGGACAAATAACAAAATAAATATGACTTAAAAATAAATATGCGTGGATTCCAAAAGTTTAAGTAAAACAATCTATAAATATAAATGAAATGAATCGTCAAATGTCTGTTAAGCGCAAAAACTCGAGGACGACTTTTTTACTAGCTTATTGGACTTCCCACTGCTGGGCAGAGGCCTCCCCTTTCTCTTTCCACCCATTTCTATCCTTCGCAAAATATTTATCGATAAACGGGATATGCATTCAAAAATAAATCTTATCTAATATATAAAAATCTCGTGTCACGATGTTTGTTATCGAACTCCTCCGAGACGGCTTGACCGATTTTTATGAAACTTTTCACCATATTCGGTAGGTCTGAGAAAAGGTCGAGGCTACTTTCTTCGCGGACGGAGCCGCGGACACCAGCTAGTCTAATATATAAAAACCTCGTGGTGTTTGTTTGAAGTGTTTTTACAGTGTTGACGAGTACATAGCTTAGGTATATTTGTATTGGACATTGATTGATTTTTTTTTAATTCTTTTTCTATTTTGTCATGTAAATATTTTTTTGTAGATTATTAATAATATACATTTTAACCAATATTAATAAGAATATTTATTCAATTTATTTTTAAGTTTGTTTTTATTTGTATTTGTGATTTTAAATACTATTGACATTTTATTTTTTTGTACTATTGACATAATAATTATTATATACTGTAATTAATTTCATACACAATGTAAATCGGTCGGCTGGACCGATTTTTGTGGATTTTTTTCTCCACTTTCTCCACTGTTCTTCACAGACGGAGTTGCGCGGGCCACAGCTAGTAAATATATATATATATATTTTTAAATAGCCTAATGGATGCCCCACTGCTGGGCAAAGGCCTCCCCTTTTTCTTTCCACACGTCTCTTTCCCTCGCAAATACCCACCAAAATGGGACATGTCTGCCGAATGCATCCGGATCGCTGGGCGAAAATCGTCACCGATTGGGTTCCAAGCGACGGGTACCGGAGCAGGGGCAGACCAAAACGGAGATGGCGGGATGACTTGGACCGTTTTGACCCATTGTGGTGGGATTTTGCGAGCTAGTAAATATATATAAATTTAAATACTATTATCCCATTCAAAGTAACCTTATCTCTGTAAATGTAACTGTAGTGTGTGTTGTAGAAACTTTCATACATCGCACTTATCACCTTTTAGAATCATAGAGGTGCAGAGAGATGAGACTCCGAATTTCCCGCGGAAAAGAGAACGGGTGCTTTACATAAATTTTATCTTTGCTCGGACGATGTCGCGTGCGATAGATAGGTAGCATTAAATTAAAAATGGCAAAAATGAAGTAATTAATTTCGAGATAGAGACATTGTGATGTTGTTGCCGTGGTGGCCTAGTGGTTTGACCTGTGGTCTCTCCAGCACACAGTCGTGGGTTCGAGTCCGGGCTCGCACCTCTGAGTTTCAGGGAATTTATGTGCGAATTTACATTTGTAATTTACAATGAGCTTTACGGCGAAGGAAAACATCGTAAGGAAACCTGAGTAGAAATTCAATGGTGTATGTGAAGTTCCCAATCCGCACTGAGCCCGCGTGGGAACTCATTCTGAGAGGAGGCCTGTGCCCTGCGGTGGGGTGTAAATAGGCTTGGATGATGATGATGTGATGTTGTAGTGAATAGGCGCTGACTTAGTATAAAATAAATAATAATAAATCGTTTATTCGGGTAATAACAAAACAGTCACATTTACAATGGTGTTTGAGGCCAAGAGTGTACTATCCCACTGGTTCAGTAATAACTTTCGATCCATTTAAATAAATCTCAAGTTTGCTGACTCGTAGTTGCTAACTTTATGTCAACAAGAGAGACAACTATTGTCTCTTACGGTGTGTATTTACCCGAATATGTCAAACGTCTTACGGCTGAAATGATGGTGACGATGTGGATGAAATCTAATTATACACGCAAGCAAAATCGCAGTTAAATCCAGTTGATTCACATAAGCAAGTTCAGTTAGTTCGTCTTTGTAACGCCGCCTGACATTTGAACACAAAGTGATCGCGTCTTTACATCATCTGCAATACATCACTCGTTAATAAGGCTCCGGTCACATTCGTACGCATTGTATTCCAGCTTTGGGTCTGCTTTGTTACAATTCTCTCGGGCCCATTGATATATCGTATAAAATTAAATTTGCCTTGAACTTTAAGTGATGGGAGATTTTGTCATGTTGTAAGAAGGTAAACTTATCGCCGCGTTTATCCTATTCTCGTAAGTTCTCGTATAGGTACATTATAATGTACAAAATGACTGCCGAATGCGTAGGAGATTTTTTTCAATGAAATCAGAACATTAAATTTGCAGAAATAATGTCCAAAATCACAAAACTGGACGTACGAGGCAATACTAGCCACCCGCTCGGCACGAGCGTAATTTTGAAATGAGAAAAATTGTTGAAGAAATATACAAGTTTTATAATATTACCTTACATGTTCATCCCTTTCTTTTCTTCAAAATGACAATGTTTGTGAAGCTGGGGCAGGCCGCTAAATTAGCGGCATTGAGGGCATGCTCCCGATATTGGATTTCCATGCAAATACGGTACCGTAACCGGGAATTCCCGGTTCTTTCCATAAAAACTCAGTACCTCCGGGAGTAATACTCGATATAGAGTGATGGCACTTCTGACGTTTGTTCGCTCATAAAGTTTCCTAAATATTGACAGCAAGTATAAAGGAACAGATGTCAAACTTCATTGTTGTAGGTCCCGGAATAGTGATGTACCTACCGTTGGCATTGTAGTAAAATTTATTGAAACGCATTTCGTAATTTTATCTTCATTATATGTTTTTATTTGCTCGCACTCTACTCTCTAGTGTTCGTCGTTTTAATTATAACGAACGAAAAACGATTAAACTTATATGATGTGTTAATATTAAAATTGTTACAGGAAGCTCGTGCACATTTCACTAAAACAGACTGGGTAACGGGTATTAAACAGTACCATGCGATAAATAAGGGAGGACTACGAAAACTGATATAAAAAATAGATAATATTTTACACCATGAAATTGTAATTAATGTAGCAGATGATAGCAGTGACGATTACCTGCATAGAACTTTAATATTTATTTTTTAGGATTTTATTAGTACATACTTAATTGACATGACTTTTTATGACTTAACAAATGATTAATATTAGTTTTAGTCGATTTGTTATGTCGAACTTATTATTTATAAGAATCTCATGATCACAAATGTATATTGTGCAGTGTTCTTCATCTCAATTAACACATCGAATCATGACTATGTGACAGATATCTACATAACTTGAAGCACAATACCTAACTGAATCATTTTCACACGGATCTGGTGAACTGTCACACATAGTTTTTACAAGAGTTTATTTAACTTGCACTGACATATGTATTTTTGTGTGGATCAAATCATGAAAGCCAAATCCAAGCTATTTACAATGGTTAGATCGACTTCAAATTTGGTATAAGTACATACGTAACTCAGATGATAAGGAACAAACAAAATTTATCCCGAAAATGCTCCCAAGTTATCATTTATAGGAGCAGACAGTCAAACCGATCCAGTCTAGTAGTCTGCTAATAGAATATCAGAACCAATTTTAAAACATCTTGTGTCCTCACTTTGAATATAATCCGTGCAGGTACAATCCCTAGCAACCTACATTCAGATTTTTGCTTAAAACAATGTTCCATCAAATATCCAATTAAATGGAATCGCAGAAGAAGCGCACGCGCAGCTTCCCGCAAGATGGCGGCGCTGTAGGGTTGACAAACACTTTTAAGTCAACTCTTACTTACCTAAAAATAAAATAATAAAGGTTTAGCAAATAATTCTATTCTATTCTATTCTATTCTATTCTATTCTATTCTATTCTATTCTATTCTATTCTATTCTATTCTATTCTATTCTATTCTATTCTATTCTATTCTATTCTATTCTATTCTATTCTATTCTATTATATTCTTAAATGAGTGTTACTAGTTGCTCCTGTGACTCCGTCAGCGAAGAATTAGTTGATTGCTATCCGAGGGAACTATGTAATTGTCCAGGATACAAAGTAGGTATTATCATCATCCCAGCCTATATAAGTCCCACTGCAGGGCACAGTGCGGATTGGGAACTTCATACACACCAATGACTTTCTTCTCAGGTGTGTGCAGGTTTCCTCACGATGTTTTCTTTCACCGTAAAGCTCATGGTAAATTTCAAATGTGATTCGCACCCAGCCACGACCCTCTGCTAGAGAGGCAATTTTATTAGTTTAAACTACTAGGCCACCATGGGTTAAAAAAGTGTCTACCTATATTGAATACTTATCTGTGTGCCGTATTTTATCAGAATCCGTTAAACCGTTTTAGCCTGAAAGAGTAACAAACATACATCCATCCTACAAGCTTACGCGATAATAATATTAGTAAGATATACCTAGCGCAATTCTACATAATTATGTGTTTCAACTTCACACGCGCCCGAGTAATAGGTCTAGACAGATAGGTAGACAGAGAGACAAACAATTGATCCTAATAATGGTCCCGATTTTCCTTTTAAGGAAACGACTCCTAAAAAAGCGCATAAATTAAATTATTTCCAAAATAATTCACCAACTGTACACCGACCAATATCTTGGCAGGTACATTTGGGAGCCCTACCGGTGTCGGCGCTTGCGTCACTAGAAAAATGGCATAATAACAATGATTATAGCACCACGCCTGCGCGGCCGCGCGGGATCCGTGTCACCGCCCAGTGATGCGCTTTTGTCGATGATTTTGACACTTTTTTCTGACATTTCTAATGCTATATTTACACTTTTTCCGAGGCTTGGCTTGACTTGGATACCTTTTACACACTTTTGAGTGCGATAAGCCGCATTTACATGTATTTGATGTATGTTGTTGTGACATATCTGATCAGTACCAGTTTCATACATTTAGCACAAGCCGTACGCGCTGCATCAAAGAAATGAACGCGATCATATTAAATGTATGAACTGTTCTGATGCATCACAAGCTAGTGTGGCTTTAGTTTTTTCCAAGCTTCTCAACAGGTTGTTTCCGAACCGGTGGGAGATTCTTCGGCATTTCATTGGTCGATAATTCGGTCGATATACAACGTGCGGTGACTCCCCGCAGTCGGTATAACGACTAGTGAAACTGATAAGTCGACAATTCGGTCGATATACAGCGTTGGATGACTTTTCGCAGGCGGTTTAACGACTAGAGAAACTCATAACTCTTCCCCGAATGCGGGCCCTATGTCATGCGTTATGGAAATCTACTGCATCCTGCGTGCGAGCCCTATCGACCAATGAAAACGGTCCCCCGAATGCGGGCCCTATGGTATGCGTTATGGAAATCTACCGCACTCCGCATGCGGGCCCTATCGACCAATGAAGGCGATCCCCGAATGCGGACCCCATGGCATGCGTTATAGAAATCTACCGCACCCCGCATGCGGGCCCTATCGACTAATGAAACTGAACCGTAAGAGCTTGTACCCTAAATTGAGGAAAGATGATTTGACTTTTGACTTTTCTTTGACTGCCGTTAATTTGTTTCCCCAAACTGTCACTAGCCTAGATCGGCGGCTAGCTCATGCGAGCCAGGCCTGCTTTCTCTACTTATTCAAAAATAACTTCTTTTATCGATAGTCGATAGAAAGTATCAATCGACAACAGTCCCTCACTACAGAATGTGGGAACACATCTCAAGCACAATGTTTTGCTCGGAATGAGATCAGATGTTTCTTATTTTATGCCATAATCTACATCAGCACGCGACAGGCCTATCTACTCTTACTTCTTCATCTTTTGGTACTGACAGTCAATATTACCTATTGGCATCTTCTTGGTAGGGTCGAGCCCGCGCTCACACCTCTGACTTTTTGGAATTTATGACATTTGAAATTAACCATGAGCACTGAGGTGAAGGAAAATGTCGTGAGGCAACCTGCATGCCTTGAGAATATCAATGGTTTGTGAGAAGTTCCTGATCCGCACTGGGCCTGCTTGGGAACTGCGGCTCAAGCCCTCCCATTCTATGAGGAGGCTTTGCCCTGGAGTGAGACGTAATGTAGGCTGGTGCAATGATGAAGAGAC
The DNA here is from genome assembly GCA_947563465.1 of Archips xylosteana. Taxonomy (NCBI): domain Eukaryota; kingdom Metazoa; phylum Arthropoda; class Insecta; order Lepidoptera; family Tortricidae; genus Archips; species Archips xylosteana. The sequence continues at coordinate 17,137,917 of OX387364.1, forward strand.
AATATTATTAGAAACCGTGGTAACCTACTAGTTTGACCTATTATCTATCAAGCAGAGTATTATGGGATTCGTGGGTTCATACCCCGGCGTCTCATTTCTACAAAATTAAATTCGAAAGAACCGTGGGGATAAATGTATGATTTTTTTTGACGAACTGTTGCTGTTACCTTTTGATGGCTTTTACAGTTTACCGGAGAGAGGGCGAGCTGCCTTTCGGGCTTCTCAGCGAAGGGAAGATTTATCTTAGCATGCCAAAGGGTGCTCCTATTGAGCCGACCTCGGACTTTGGACGCTAAGTAGAGTTACACAAGCAATCGGATTTTTATGCTGCCATGGTTTCGGAAAGACTACGTTAGTCCCGACTGAGAAAAAACGAGAAGAAACTCAGTCATGTTGAGGTCTGATTGGAGTCTAGCATTTGGTAGCATAGCGGTTGTGGTACCAACTCTGAAGATGAGCTCTGGTTGAGTTCGAAACGCGTAAGTGTAGTTTGGTGGTGGTGATGGTTGGGTTTGTGTGATTTGAGTGTGTTCGTACAGTGTGGAGGTGGAGGAACTGCATGAACACGCATTTCTTACATAAACGTAAGTACGTAACTATCGTAAGGTCGTGGGTGAGCAAAGTAATTGTATCAGTTCATTAATATGGACCTCCGCAAAGTAAGGCCTGATTCAATAAATGAACAACAACTTATTTATTGCATACGTAGTAAGTTATGACGCATCATTTCAGTCAAAAGACGTCCACTGCTGAGGTTCCTCAAACAGACGGGTCCTGCGCAATTCGTCTCCAACGCCATCCCACAACCTTAACCTGGCCGTCGCTCCATCTCATTGAAGTCCTACTACACTGCGTCTTCCGGTCCGTGGACGGACGCCACTCGAGAACCTTTTGGCCCACCGGCCGTCAGTTCTACGAGCGATGTGCCTTGCCCACTGCCACTTGTGTCTGGTGATGCATCGAGCTATGTCCGTGTTTTAGTTCTTGCGCGGATTTCATCATTCCTGTTGTGAATCCGTAGAGAAACTCTGAGCATAGTGTAGGGTGAGAGGATCGGCGTAGAGTAATAGACGACCAATCTAGTGTAAATATGATTTACTAGCTTTTGCCCGCGGCTTCGCTCGCGTGTACCATGAGTATTCCAAAGAACCAAGATATCAAGCAAGCAAGCATACAGGCAAGCAAGCAAGCAGGTCCACAATTGACCAAGAAATCGGTGAACATACCTACATAAAAAAATACATAAGGTGGAATGCATAACCTCCTCCTTTTTTAGAAGTCGGTTAAAGAGCCCTTTGCGGCCTATTAACAGTATAAACTTACAATACTTATACTTACTACTTATTTTAGCTTTTTACAACCAGTAAAACGCAAAATCCCGTTTTTTCCCGTTCCCGTAAGAATTTCGGGAAATGTTTTCTTAATGCTCCCCTACACTCCCCAAGGAACTCACCTGCCAAATTTCAGCTTTCTATGACCAGTAAAACGAAAGATCCCGTTTTTCCCGTTCCCGTAGGAATTTTGGAAAGTCCTCTCTCAGTGCTACTCTACACTCCCCAAACAACCTACATGCTGAATTTCAGCTTTCTACGGCCAGTAAAACATAAAGTCCCGTTTTTTCCCGTTCGAGTGGGAATTTTGGAAATCCCTCTCTTAATCCTCCTCAACACTCCCCAAGGAACCCACTTGCCAAATTTCAGCTTTCTATGACCAGTAAAACGAAAAATCCCGTTTTTCCCTTTCCCGTGGGAACTTTGAAAAGTCCTCTCTCAATGCTCCTCTACACTCCCCAAAAAACCTACATGCCGAGTTTCAGCTTTCTACGACCAGTAAAACAAAAAGTCCCGTTTTTTCCCGTTCCCGTGGGAATTTTGGAAAGCCCTCTCTCAATCCTCCTCTACACTCCCTAAGCAACCTACATGCCGAATTTTAGCTTTCTACAACCAGTAAAACGAAAAATCCCGTTTTTTCCCGTACCCGTGGGAATTTTGGAAAACCCTCTCTTAATTCTCCTCTACACTTTCCATGCAACCTACATGCCAAATTTCAGCTTTCTATGACCAGTAAAACGAAAAGTCCCGTTTTTTCCCGTTCCCGTGGGAAATTTGGAAAGTCCTCTCTCAATGCTCCTCTACACTCCCGCAACCTACATGCCGAATTTCAACTTTCTACGACCAGTTAAACGAAAAATCCCGTTTTTCCCGTTCCCGTGGGAATTTTGGAAAGTCCTCTCTTAATGCTCCTCTAAACTCCCCGAGCAACCTACATGCCGAATTTCAACTTTCTACGACCAGTAAGACGAAAAATCCCGTTTTTTCCCGTTCCCGTGGGAATTTTGAAAAGTCCTCTCTCAATGCTCCTCTACACTCCCCAAGCAACCTACATGCTGAATTTCAACTTTCTACGACCAGTAGAACGAAAAATCCCGTTTTTTCCCGTTTTCGTGGGAATTTTGGAAAGTCTTCTCTCAAGGCTCCTCTACACTCCCCAAGCAACCTACATGCCGAATTTCAGCTTTCTACGACCAGAAAACGAAAAATCTCGTTTTTTCCTTATCCCGTGGGAATTTCCAAAAATCCTTGAAACAGTTTTTCACTATTATAATTACCTACTTCTATGCCAAATTTGAAGAGTCTAGTAATTATGGTTCATAGGATTCCGTTGAACTGAATATATAAACCCGGTTTTTTTCTTATCCCGTGGGAATTTTGAAAAATCCTGATTGTAATATTTTAACTAATGTAATACCTATTTGTATATCAAATTTGAAGAGTCTAGTTATTATAGTTACTGAGATAGGGTCACTCGGAATCGAATATATAAATCCCGTTTTTTCCCGTTCCCGTGGGAATTCCCGAAAATCCTTCCTTAGTGGATGCCTACATTGTATAAGGAATCTATGTGCAAAATTTCAAGTCTCTAGGTCCAGTGGTTTGGGCTGTGCGTTGATATATCAACAGTCAGTCAGTCAGTCAGTCAGTTTAGAATTTTATATATGAACTAGCTTTTGCCCGCGGCTTCGCTCGCGTGTACCATGAGTATTCCAAAGAACCAAGATATCAAGCAAGCAAGCATACAGGCAAGCAAGCAAGCAGGTCCACAATTGACCAAGAAATCGGTGAACATACCTACATAAAAAAATACATAAGGTGGAATGCATAACCTCCTCCTTTTTTAGAAGTCGGTTAAAGAGCCCTTTGCGGCCTATTTACAGTATAAACTTATACAACCAGTAAAACGCAAAATCCCGTTTTTTCCCGTTCCCGTAAGAATTTCGGGAAATGTTTTCTTAATGCTCCCCTACACTCCCCAAGGAACTCACCTGCCAAATTTCAGCTTTCTATGACCAGTAAAACGAAAGATCCCGTTTTTCCCGTTCCCGTGGGAATTTTGGAAAGTCCTCTCTCAATGCTACTCTACACTCCCCAAACAACCTACATGCCGAATTTCAGCTTTCTACGGCCAGTAAAACATAAAGTCCCGTTTTTTCCCGTTCCAGTGGGAATTTTGGAAATCCCTCTCTTAATCCTCCTCAACACTCCCCAAGGAACTCACTTGCCAAATTTCAGCTTTCTATGACCAGTAAAACGAAAAATCCCGTTTTTCCCTTTCCCGTGGGAACTTTGAAAAGTCCTCTCTCAATGCTCCTCTACACTCCCCAAAAAACCTACATGCCGAGTTTCAGCTTTCTACGACCAGTAAAACAAAAAGTCCCGTTTTTTCCCGTTCCCGTGGGAATTTTGGAAAGCCCTCTCTCAATCCTCCTCTACACTCCCTAAGCAACCTACATGCCGAATTTTAGCTTTCTACAACCAGTAAAACGAAAAATCCCGTTTTTTCCCGTACCCGTGGGAATTTTCGAAAACCCTCTCTTAATTCTCCTCTACACTCTCCATGCAACCTACATGCCAAATTTCAGCTTTCTATGACCAGTAAAACGAAAAGTCCCGTTTTTTCCCGTTCCCGTGGGAATTTTGGAAAGTCCTCTCTCAATGCTCCTCTACACTCCCGCAACCTACATGCCGAATTTCAACTTTCTACGACCAGTTAAACGAAAAATCCCGTTTTTCCCGTTCCCGTGGGAATTTTGGAAAGTCCTCTCTTAATGCTCCTCTAAACTCCCCGAGCAACCTACATGCCGAATTTCAACTTTCTACGACCAGTAAGACGAAAAATCCCGTTTTTTCCCGTTCCCGTGGGAATTTTGAAAAGTCCTCTCTCAATGCTCCTCTACACTCCCCAAGCAACCTACATGCCGAATTTCAGCTTTCTACGACCAGTAAGACGAAAAATCCCGTTTTTTCCCGTTCCCGTGGGAATTTTGAAAAGTCCTCTCTTAATGCTCCTCTACACTCCCCAAGCAACCTACATGCCGAATTTCAGCTTTCTACGACCAGAAAACGAAAAATCTCGTTTTTTCCTTATCCCGTGGGAATTTCCGAAAATCCTTGAAACTGTTTTTTACTATTATAATTACCTGCTTCTACGCCAAATTTGAAGAGTCTAGTAATTACAGTTTATAGCATTCCGTTGAACTGAATATATAAATCCCGTTTTTTTCCTTATCCCGTGGGAATTTTGAAAAATCCTGAAATCAGTGTTTTAAATAATATAATACCTACTTGTGTATCAAATTTGAAGAGCCTAGTTTTTATAGTTACAGAGATACGGTCACTCGGAATCGAATATATAAATCCCGTTTTTCCCCGTTCCCGTGGGAATTTTGGAAATTCCTCTCTCAATGCTCCTCTACGCTCCCCTAGCAACCTACATGCCGAATTTCAGCTTTCTACGACCAGTAAATTGATAAATCCCGTTTTTTCTTTATCCCGTGGGAATTTCTGAAAATCCTTAAAACTGTTTTTCACTATTATAATTACCTACTTCTATGCCAAATTTGAAAAGTCTAGTAATTATGGTTCATAGGATTCCGTTGAACTGAATATATAAACCCGGTTTTTTTCTTATCCCGTGGGAATTTTGAAAAATCCTGATTGTAATATTTTAACTAATGTAATACCTATTTGTGTATCAAATTTGAAGAGTCTAGTTATTATAGTTACTGAGATAGGGTTACTCGGAATCGAATTTATAAATCCCGTTTTTTCCCGTTCCCGTGGGAATTCCCGAAAATCCTTCCTTAGTGGATGCCTATATTGTATAAGGAATCTATGTGCAAAATTTCAAGTCTCTAGGTCCAGTGGTTTGGGCTGTGCGTTGATATATCAACAGTCAGTCAGTCAGTCAGTCAGTTTAGAATTTTATATATGAATGATTTATTACTACTAAGATTACAATGTTTGTTACTATTTATGTATCTATGAGCTATGTATAAGACTATATCTATCATACATCACACCACCCACGGTAATTTAAAAAAAATAAACATAAGAAATATTTTATTTTTTAGTTACATAGGTACCTATAAAACACAAGAAAAAAAAGTGAGGTGTAGTGAAACATTTACATAATAAAAATATCTTAACACAATATTATAGAGTAAGTATAAAGTGTACTAAAAATATAACATTTATGTTATGGCATAATACATCGTTTAGTACGGTTTTTATGTACTACGTCTTCTTTCCCGTTTCTAAGTATTTTAACGTTACATCCTAAATCCTCTAATACTAAATATGGTCCTAAATAAATGCTTTGCATTTTATCTCCTGATTCATTCCTTAGCCATAAATAACTACTGTTGCTTGTATAATTGACCGGTCTAGCGCTAGCGTCATATTTCGCTTTCCTTTTAATTTTGCTATCAATTAAATTTTTACGGGCATCTGCCTGAGCTAATTCTAACCTATACCTTAACTCTAAGGGATAATTACCGTGATTATATAAGGGATTGACGACACTACTCCTTAAATTACTAGGTAGCGTGCATAACTTACCGAACACTAACTCGTGATATACGCGAGCGGCTCGCTGTAATTTCGACAGAGCGATCTCGTTACGCATCCACTTCTTATGAGTTGCTTTGCACCTCCTGTATATAGCGTATCCGCTTCCAAGGACAATAATGAAGAGCATCATCCCCAAAATGATGTTTGTTGTGCTGACATGGTATCGTAGTTCGTCGGTGCCCGCACTAGCCTTGTTGTCACCTGCAGCTGAGGTCTGAGCGATAATCACCTCCCTCCTCCTTGGATCTCGAATCTCCCATGATGGTATTTAACAACGGCGCGTGCATTTACAGATAGCGAACAAAATAATTAACGCCACGGTTACCGCCACACAAATTGTTCCGAACACAAAAACCGATTGTTCTAATTGTTCCATTAACTGTCTGTTGTCTACTTGAGCCATATTTATAAATGTTATCTCACTAATTAAGTTCTCATTTGATTTCACTCGGTGACCGTCAGCCCGCGCGACACCGTTTATGGCAGGATCGCCATGTAGGGTGAGAGGATCGGCGTAGAGTAATAGACGACGAATCTAGTGTAAATATGATTTATTACTACTAAGATTACAATGATTGTTACTATTTATGTATCTATGAGCTATGTATAACTAGACTCTATCTATCATACATTACAATAGGTTCTGAGCGCTTTATCACTGCATAAGGTGATTATAACAGACTGAAATGTACGATGCATGGGAAAAATTCGTCGCTAACCTCTAGACCAGTGATGATGTAGGGGTAAGCACGCAGCACGGCATGCTGAGGACCTGGGTTCGATTCCCAGCATTGGTCTTTTTTCTGGGGTTTTTTTCTGTGCATCTTTATTTCAGTTTGTATTTAGTTTGAAATATATGGTTTCACAGGATGACCGTAAAAGTAATAAAAAACCGGCCAAGTGCGAGTCGGACTCGCGCACCGAGGGTTCCGTACAAATTGATATGTATCTATGAATATCCAGTCTTAGCAGACCCCTGCTCCTAAGCAAAATGTGCGGGATTATTGTAGATTGGTTACTGATATAGACAGACAGACAAAAAATTGATGCTTTTCGCAATTTTTGCTTTATCTGTGCTATAAGAAATTGCTTCGCACCAAATTTCAAGATTCTGAGTTCACGGGAAGTACCCTGTAGGTTTTGATTCCCTTGCGAGTTCCGAAAATATGCGGAATTTGCGTCATAAACGGCTGTATCTTTTGATTGCGTTGGCTTAGAAGTTAGATTTTTTCACAGCTTCAAGGTACAGTAGACTTGAGTATTTGATATAAATTTCAGCTTTATACCTCCACGCGTTCCTGAGAAAAAGGGTCTTGACAGACGGACGGACGGACGGACGGACGGACGGACAACAAAGTGATCCTATAAGGGTTCCGTTTTTTCCTTTTGAGGTACGGAACCCTAAAAATGAAGTTGAAAAAATAAATACAAAAAGATACTTGATAATAGTTATGACCATTCGACAAGTAAGTAATAGGTATTCGACAGACACTTAAATTACTTGTTATTTTATTTTATTAAGAAACAAACAGTCATATACAACATAAAAATAACTAAGTTGAATATAAATTAGACCTACCTATAGTTTCCTTACGTGATACTGAGTACAACGTGCCGTAATAAACTTAACAATAGTAGGTATACATGCAAAAATAACTAAAATATTGTTTATTCCCTCGATTTTAGCACAAGCGGTACTAAATGATAATAAAAGGAAAATGATGAATTCTAAGACAAACTTATTTTTGCTGTGTATATAGTCTCTATGATGACGGCACAAACTTGATTATAGTGTGTAGGTAGCAGTTATGATGAGAACTTAGAGCAAAATTTGAGATAAACCGAAACCGAGTGGTTATTTTTTAACGTAAACATGAACCAATAATTTAATTACTAAGCTCTTGTATTTGATTCAGTAATTTACTTCGTTTACAATCAAATGAACGTCTCATTTCACGTTGTTTTATTAAATTTTGAATAATACATAAAGTATTTTATAAAATTATAGTTCTTCAGCTTCTATAAGAACCGTCTTTGGGACTAGTTGACATAAACTTCATATTGGTAAGTAGTTTTAACTGATTTCAAAAAGAGGAGGTTCTCTATTCGTCGGAATCTTTATGACGTTTATTATTAAAAATAAGAAAAAAATAACCAAGTTCAAAAAAAGAAGGACGTTATCAATTCAGTTGTTGGTATATTTTAGATTTGTTATACATATTAATGTATAGTCGACCAAGAAACTCCTTTACCACCCTAAAGTTCAATGTCAGTTGTATGACTTAAGACATCAAAGGCTATTTTCACTTACAAGTCAATGTGACAATCAGCCTTATTGTTTTTATTCTGATGTAGGAACTGTCACAAAAAATGGTAAAGCACTTACTTGGTCGACTATACACCTAGAATTCGGAAGGCCAGCTCTATTGAGCACCGTGCGATAGTGTTTCTAAGACTAAGTTTGGTCTAGCGAACCATAATAATTAGAGCTCACGTTAGGAAATAATTTGTATGTAAATTTCATTGCATCATTTAAATTTGTATAGCCGACCAAGTTAGTGAGTGCTCTATCATTTTTTATTACAGAATAAAAATTAAAATTCTGAATAAACACAATAAAGACCGATTGTCATATTGACTTGTAAGCAAAATAGCCTTTGATGTTTTATGCCGTCCTGATGTTTTGAACTGGCATTGAACCTCAGTGTGGTAAAGGAATTTCTTGGTCAAATATACAAGTCTTTAAGGCTGCGTATCCACCGGAGCTGTGCGAGGATGCGTTGCGAGGGATGTGTTTGTCATGAACCAATAGAAACACTTCATTTAAAAGGTCCTAAGTGAATGAAGTGTTTCTATTGGTTCATGACAAACACATCCCTCGCAACGCATCCTCGCACATCTCTGGTGGAAACGCAGCCGTGGCTTGTTTTTGTGTATCCTTGGTGCACCATACTATAACACTTTCGATTCCAGTCATGGCTGCTGGTGCGGCGTGGTGGATCGCAGCGGCGTGTGTCCTGGCCGCATGTGGCGACACACTCGCGGGCCTCAACGCCACTTGGCCCGGCTGCTTCAAACCGAAAACTGAAGAAACCGTAGATCCAGGAAAAACTAATATCCACGTCACCGGCTTATATTTAATTGACTGCAACTTTACAACAGTATATTATGATAGCTTAAAGAACTATCCTAACTCGAAAATTATTGGACTAGTGAACATCAAAGTTGTCAACGCAACAGCATTTACATATGATTATTTTACTAATTTAGAAACGTTGGTAATGGAAAATAATTCGATATTAGGAAAAAATCTGCCTTCAAATTTATTCCGGAATTGCCGTCGTTTGCGAAACATTATTTATGCTTCTAATGACATGTCGGACGCGCCAGCCGATCTGCTAAAAGGACTGCATCAGTTGGAGATGTTGCTCTTATTGCAATGCAAACTTCGTGAGATACCAGCATTCTTTACTAGCCAGATATTACCACATATGGATGTTTTTTCTGTAAAGGGCAATGAAATATCAGAAATGGACCCAACAGCATTTGCAAATGCTGTAAATCTGACTCGATTGAGTCTGTCATCTAACCGCATAGCTAATTTACACACTGACTTAATAAAACCACTCACTAAATTAAAAGCTATTTTTTTACTTAATAATAGGGTGCGAGTAATTCCAGAAGCTTTTTTTCAGCATAAGCCGAGCTTGTATTATATCGATATTTCCCACAATCTAATAGAAAGTATACCCTTAAATGCGTTCCTCGGTACTACTGATCTAAAAGCATTGTATCTTCAAGACAATAGATTGACGCATTTGCCACCGAACTTTATTTTAAACCTTCAAACCACCGGTATACGTCTTGATGAGTTTAATTTTCACGGAAATCCTTGGGAGTGTGCCTGCTTAAATAACCTTCTAGTCAGAGTTAAGAAGCTTAAAATACTTTACGATAGCTTACAATTTGATGGACAACACCAGGCATGTCAGATACGAGAAATTATATTCCAAAACAATAATAATTGTTTATAAACCAACATTTAATTCATCATAACCATTTTATTTAAAGATTGTAACTAAGTATAAGAAATTTTTTTTTTGTAACATTAATTGTAATAAACAGCTTAAATTTTAATTTTTTTTTTTTTATAAACTGAGGTCGGAATTTTCACGGCAAAACAAAAGACTGTCGCAATATGACTAGTCTTAGAAGCATTTTTTTTATCGATTAGTTGTGTAAGAAAAAAACGGTCAACCAAATTAAAAAAAATTGTACATAAAATATTGTTTTAAAGTCTGCATCCATAATACGGCGTGCCCCGCGGAGCGGTAACATTATATCCTGCGGATGATAGCGGATAGGCGGGGCTCGGCCGTCCTCGGCTGCTTCATGGATCTGCATGTGGTGAAAAGAGATCGTTGAGGCGGTAGAGGGTAGCGGGAGAGAGGGGCCTACCATGGCCTCTCTTTATTTCTGTTCTATATTGTATTTTCATTTAACTAACATAGTCTATAAATAAATTGTTACTAACAAAATATGGAACCTGTTTTCTGAAATAAATGATATTTTTATTTTTTAATATTGTGTGTAATAGTATTTTATGCAACGGTTGTATAAGTGAGGTCTTAAAAGGCGAGTGAGTTGCGATACGAGCGAATGCGAGTATCGCAATGGAAGACGGCACGAGCCGTTAAGACCAAATTATACACCGTTGCATACAATATTTTTCCTACGACTCGACTGTACTGTACTGTACTGTACCCTACTGTAGGGTACAGTAGGGTAAAATAGGGTACAGTAGGGTAAAATAGGGTACAGTCGGATACAGTAGGGTAAAATGGGGTACAGTCGGGTACAATAGGGTACAGTCTGGTGAAATAGGGTACAGTCGGGTACAGTAGGGTAAAATGGGGTACAGTCGGGTACAGTAGGGTACAGTCGGGTGAAATAGGGTACAGTAGGGTAAAATAGGGTACAGTAGGGTACAGTTGGTTACAGTAGGGTAAAATAGGGTACAGTTGGGTACAGTCGGGTACAGCAGGGTACAGTCAGGTACAGTCTGGTACAGTCGGGTTCAGTAGGGTAAAATAGGGTAACCTACTGTACCCGATTCTAGACTACCCTACTGTACCCTATTTTACCCTACTGTACCCGACTGTACCCGACTGTACTCGACTGTACCCTACTCTACCCGACTGTACCCAACTGTACCATATTTTACCCTACTGTACCCGACTGTACCCTACTGTACCCTATTTTACCCTACTGTACCCGACTGTACCCTACTGTACCCTATTTAACCCGACTGTACCCTACTGTACCTACCCTATTTTACCCTACTGCACCCGACTGTACCCTATTATACCCTATTTTACCCTACTGTACCCGACTGTACTCTACTGTACCCTATTTTACCCTACTCTACCCGACTGTACCCAACTGTACCCTATTTTACCCTACTGTACCCGACTGTACCGGACTGTACCCTACTGTACCATATTTTACCCTCTTTTACCCTACTGTACCCGACTGTACTCTACTGTACCCTATTTTACCCTACTGTACCCGACTGTACCCAACTGTACCCTATTTTACCCTACTGTACCCTATTTTACCCTACTGTACCCGACTGTACCCTATTTTACCCTACTGTACCCGACTGTACCCTATTTTACCCTACTGTACCCGACTGTACCCTACTGTACCCGACTATACCCTATTGTACCCTATTTTACCCTTCTGTACCCGACTGTACTCTACTGTACCCTATTTTACCCTACTGTACCCGACTGTACCCTACTCTACTCAACTCAGCAGGTCTAAACTGGGCTTTTAGTGTTGAGTGTACCCTACATTTAATATTATGTGGCAGCTAGGTGTATCGTAATAACGACATTACGACACAAGTGCTGTTATGGCGAATAGATTAAGTATAGACTCTCTGAAGTCATATTATCTATGTTCTTATATATTTGTTCGCGACCATGTAAAAAACAGATAAAAGTACAGGAGTAGGAAAATATTTTTTATATTTGGTTAACCGTTTTTTTCTTACACAACTATCGATATCGATAAAGATACGTTTCTGAAACTAGTTTAATTGCGACAGTTTTTGGTTTTGCCGTGAAAATTCCGACCTCTTATCATAACACGAAGGTTCACGAAGGTCGCGGACATCGTGGAATTTGAGCGTGTGAAGACTAAGCTCACTCTGAGGGTCGAGCGGCTGGAGTCCCGCCATGACGTGAATTTTAATTCGTTTGTGGTGAGGGTTCCGACTGATCAACTGTCGACCTTCACAAGAGAAGAGTTTTAGCCGAAAGGTGTCGCTTACCGTTCAGTGGCCGGTTGACTGACACCGCGAAAGTGCCCACGTCACAGACTTCACGTGCTAGTAATTAATTTGTTAATTAAGTATAATATAAATATGTATGTTAGTCTTTAAGATATTTTTATATGGGCCTGGGCAGCCTGAAATAAAATTATTCTATTCTTCTATTCTATAACATAAATGAGAAAGTTTGTGAAGATGTTTGAATTACTCACAGGTGCGAAGCCGAGTTCCAACTCACGACCCTCTAGGTACTTGAAAAGACGTAGGTCAAACGACTGGGCTACCACGAAAGTTTTCTTATGATTTTTTTTGGATGGTTCTACTTATTATTTTTAAACTCTTTGTACTCCATTTAAATCCTTTTTTTGGCTATGAAGTAATGACTCGTAAACCTATTCAGAAATAACAATGAAAGTTCTACATTTTTATTGGCCATTATACCAACTGAACACAAACAAATAATACTACTAACACAATTAACTATGCAATTAGGCAATTTACACAAAACAAACCAAATTATAAACTATTAAATAACTGTTACGTTTGTGTGAATAAAATAAAGCTGTCCAACCTTCAAACACAAAAGCGGTATAATTTATTACTTTTCAGGATTCACACGTAATACAGATGCAGAACAAAAGAAAATAACATCTTTGTGAGCTAAAAACCAGAATATCTTAACTACCTAATTTTTAATGTAACCTGTGCTGCCAACCCTAGTTTTAGAAAAGTAAGTAAATTAGTTATTTTTAAATACAATGTTTTTTAGGGTTCCGTACCCAAAGGGTAAAAACGGGACTCTATTATGAGGCTCCGCTGTCCGTCTGTCCGACTGTCCGTCTGTCCGTCTGTCCGTCTGTCACCAGGCTGTATCTCGGGAACCGTGATAGCTAGAGAGTTGAAATTTTCACAGATGATGTATTTCGATTGCCGCTATAACAACAAATACTAAAAAATGGAATAAAATAAATATTTAAGGGGACTCCTATACAACAAACGTGATTTTTTTTTTCGTCTTTGCTCGATATTGATAACGGCAACAGGTAGAAGCTTGAAATATTTACAAATATTTAATTATGTATTGACTTTAAAAATAAATCAATAAATTAAATTAAAAAATATTTAACGACCGCTTAGCCTAGTTGGTAGTGACCCTGCCTACGAAGCAAGAGGTCCTGGGTTCAAATCCCGGTAAGGGCATTTATTTGTGTGATGAGCACGAATATTTGTTCCTGAGTTATGGATGTTTTCTATGTATTTAAGTATTTATTTATCTATATAAGTATGTTTATCGTCGTCTAGTACCCATAGTACAAGCTTTGCTTAGTTTGGGACTAGATCGATTTGTGTAAGATTGTCCCCTAATATTTATTTATTATTATTTATTTATTTAAGGGGGGCTCCCATACAACAAACGTGATTTATAGATAATTGTACGGAACCCTTCGTGCGCGAGTCCGACTCGCACTTGGCCGGTTTTTTCTGACTGTACTTTTTGCCCCTGGTTAACATACCTACATAGTTCTCGTCAAGACGAATCAAACGAGTCCAAAGTCAATGCGGTCGTGTCGTTTTAACAGAGTTCCTATGGCCACCTTCCAGCTCCATCATCAGATCAGCTCCATGTCTTAATAATATCGCATTTTCATCTGGTTTAAACATGCATGCAAAATTTCAGCTCAATCGGAAACTGGGAAGTGGGTCAAATTAAAATTTAACTTGGAAGATTTGACCCATAATACAATAATTAAGTATGTACAGATTGATTCACAGAAGCTAGCACGAATGGATCGAATGAGCGAATGAAAGTATCTATGTGTTACCTATTTGAATACACTTCACACAGATATGAATACGACATGCATCAGTAATTTTCCTATAAAATTGTCAAAATGGCATTACTTTCGTTCAATCCATTCGTGCCAGCTCTTATGGATCGAGCTGTACATATAATCATCATCATCATTTCAGCAATAAACAAACATGTCCTGAAGTAAAAATTAGAGACGCCACTCTGCCGCAGGTAGAATGTGTCAAATATGTTGGAGTACACCTAGACAGAAGATTAACTTGGAAAACCCACATCAAGGCCAAACGAGATATTGAATATGAAAATGAGATCTATGAGCTGGTTATTCGGAAGAAAATCGAGATTGTCTTTGGAAAACAAGATAACCAATACACAATATTAAAACCCATTTGGGCACATGCTTGGAGCTGTGGGGAACAGCTAGCAAATCTAACATCGAGATACTGCAACGGTCTCAAAATAATGGCTCAAAAATATTTGTTGTGCACCATGGTTTACCAAAAACGAGGATGTGTACAAATACGTCAAGATTCCCACAATACTCGAAGAATTATCAGCCCGTAGTAAATCCTATAAAACAAGACTCACAGCACACAAAAATAAGCTAGCACAAGCATTGACTTTGTGCAACAACAAAGAACGTCGTTTGAAGAGGCGTAAAATATTGGACGCAGCAATGGCGGATTGAACTCTAAAACCCCCTCAACCCTAAAACATGCATAATAAGGAACAGAGATGTCAATGGACTTCTCGTTCCAAACGCCATATCTACATACAACTGATTTGCTCATGGTTTTTAGACCGCAGCATCTATCTCTGTGATTTCAGCCGAAAGACGTCAACTGCTGAACATCAATCAAATCATAACGCTACGAAACTAGAGCAATAGCTACTTGCAAAATATTTTAATGCATTTTATAGAGCCGAGTCTGAGATTCAGCTCGGTGATGTGCAGGTTTCGTCACCATGTGATAGCGTATAAGGTTGTCTGATATCGGCTCTGGATTTGAAGGCTTCATGTGCTTAATCTGTAAAGTTACATGGGTGGAGTTTGAATAGTTGAACACTTTCATCATCATCATCATTTCAGCCGAAAGACGTCCACTGCTGAACATAGGCATCCTCCAAGGCTCGCCAAATAGGGCGGTCCTGCGCCATCCGCATCCAACGCGTTCCCGCAACCTACATGCATACATTGCAAGTATAAAAAGCTTGTAAAAATTGCTAGACATTGGTAGGTTTGAAAAAGGAACATCGGAAAATCTACCTATGACAACATAATTTAGGTTAGTTTTAAAATAAATTTTTGCTAAAAATTTCATTTTCAATGCAAGCTTTTTCGCTGACTGTACTTTTTGTTGACTGTACTTGCATTGTCATCCAACCTACATAAGTATAGCAAATTTCAAGTGAATCCGACCACAGGAAGTGGGTCAAATTCGACTTCCAAGATTTGTTTGACCCGTACATACATACATGCTTAAATTATGTACTACATTTTTTCATTTTTTTAACGTCCGCTTTAGCCTAGTTGGTAGTGACCCTGCCTACGAAGCAAGAGGTCCTGGGTTCGAATCCCGGTAAGGGCATTTATTTGTGTGATGAGCACGAATATTTGTTCCTGAGTTATGGATGTTTTCTATGTATTTAAGTATTTATTTATCTATATAAGTATGTTTATCGTCGTCTAGTACCCATAGTACAAGCTTTGCTTAGTTTGGGACGATTTGTGTAGAACGATTTGTGTAAGATTGTTCCCTAATATTTATTTATTTATTTATTTTTAAAATATATTTATTTTTCGGTATCCGGTAAAAAAAATCATCATCACGCCAGCCTATATACGTTCCATTGCAGGGCACAAGCCTCGTCTCAGAATGAAAGGACTTGGGCCGTAGTTCCCACGCGGGCCCAGTGTGGATTGGGAACTACACACTATTAAATTTCTTCTCAGGTGTGTGCAGGTTTCCTCACGATGTTTTCCTTCACCGTAAAGCTCATGGTAAATTTCATATGTTAGTCATGGTACAATACGTTTACTTTTAGTTTACCACTGACAGATGGCTTGCCTTCATTTCATTTCCAACTTTAACAACATACAAATAAAGTAGCTATTACAAAATCTGCAAACGTGGGTAACAGTATTCTAAAATTGGCTTTATTTGTAGGTCGTTAAAGTTGAATATGAAATGAAGGCAAACCATCTGTCAGTGGTAAACTTTATGTATTTACTGTACCCCAGTGGTTTGACCTATGGCCTCTCAAGCAGAGGGTCGTGGGTTTGAGCCCGGGATCTCACTAGGCTACGATTTCAGTTTTTCTGCTAATTTCTGTCGAACACTTAGTTTTTGGTGAAAAAGTGCATGCAAGTTCGTGACTAACGAGCGATGTCAGATAACGCCATAGTCGTGGTTTCCCACCGAGAACCGTTCCATGGATGATCTCACGTCTTATGTCACCTGTTATTTGATGGATAAGCTGTAGAAAGTTAAGCGAGAAAGCTACTGGTTGTGAAAAATGTGCTTTTTATTAACATAGGTTCAATTCAATTCAATTCAATTCAATTCAATTCATTTATTTAAACAGTTTTAGTACATAGTATAATAATTATTAGTAGGCACTTTACTTAATCTAAGTTAGGTATTATATCTAGGTACTAAACTAATGGCTCGACTTAAGCGTCTAACCGCCTTTACGCCTACTACAGAAGACTAACAGGTTACTACTAAAATATAAACTAATGCCTAAACTAGGATACATAAGTAGCCTGTATCTTAGGCAACAACACATAGGCTATTAACATAGGTACATACATGATTTAATGCCTCCATTTCCATGTTACCAACGGACCAGGCGGGGAGTGTCTTCATCTTTATGGTGGTTAGTATTCCATTGGCATGGAATTCGCACGCGTCGTCTGTATTTCCAGATAAATACAACCTAGGGATCTTCAAGGCTAGTGAATAGGCTGTTACTGAACCAGTGAGATCTATACACCCTTGGCCTCATCTGCACTTTTCATCAGGTCAGATAGTGATCAGTCACGGGTCAGTTTTATGTAAAAAATAAATAAATAATCACAGGACAATTCACACCAATTGACCTCGTCCCAAACTAAGCAAAGCTTGTACTATGGGTACTAGACGACGGATAAACATACTTGTATAGATAAATACATACTTAAATACATATTAAACATCCAAGACCCGAGAACAAACATTCGTATTTTTCATACAAATATCTGCCCCGACACGGGAATTTAATCTGGGCCCACAAGCTTCGTAGTCAGGTTCTTTAACCACTAGGCCATCTGGTCGTCTTACTTAGGTACTTACTTTGCAAGTTAGTAAAAAAACTTGTAAAATGCCACACACGACTCTATTGCTAACGTAATAAGAGGTAAGTCAATTTGAGCTTAACCACCGCTCAACCAATTTTGTTGCTGACTATGCCTGAGTAACGCCCAAACAGATTACTGCTTTAGTATGGAAAATCGAGTTTTTTTTTTCAAATTTTTAATTTTTGTTAGAATAAAAGTGACTTTTTGATGAGTAGAATAAGCCCTTTAGAATATTTATACACTAGATTGCGATGTTCACTTCGTTCATATCGCAGCTCACGTCACTTGCCTTTTAAGACCTCACCTTATAGGTACAACCGTTGCATAAAATACTAGATTCGTTGTCTGTCAGTATAAACCCCATGCTTGAGAGATAGTAGATCAAACCATGACATCATCATCATCATCATCCCAGCCTATATACGTCCCACTGCATGGCACAGACCTCCTCTCAGAACAAGAGGGCTTGGGCCGTAGTTCCCACGCGGCCCAGAGCAGATTGGGAACTTCACATACATCATTGAATTTCTTCTCAGGTATATGCAAGTTTCCTCACGTTGTTTTCCTTCAGCGTAAAGCTCATGGTAAATTACAATTTTAATTTCGCACATAAATTCCAAAAAACTCAGAGGTGCAAGCTCGGACTCGAACCCACGACCCTCTGATTGAGAGGTCATAGGTCAAACCACTAGGCCAACACGGCTTTTTACTACCATGACATAGACTAATAAAATTATTAATATAGTGACAGTAAATTATTGATTAGGTATTAAATATTTGTAATGAACATGGTGGTAGTGGTTTAACTCATGTCTTCTCAAGCAGAGGATCGCAGGTTCGAGCCTGGGATCGCACCTCTAAGTTTTTCGAAATCTATGTATGTAATGTGTATATGTACCTATACATAAAAAATCACCAGGGACTCGGATAATCCGGTGTCCACATACTTACATCGGCTATAAGTTTCTTTAAAATGTGAACAGTCCTTTCGATGTGTCCTTACAAGTACCTAGTGGGCCGTAGGCTCGAAATGTGTGAAGTCCAAGGCCTTCACGACCATGCTTTAGTCTTGGCAGCGCCTGCGCAACGCGCGTGGCAAACAAAACAACCACAAAATTGCGTCTTCCTTACCCTTATTGCGGTCTTTTTTTGCAACACTCCAACAACTTTACAAAACGTTATACAAACGCAAAAAAACTCTTTTTAAACATCATAAGGCGTTAAACATAAGAGTGATTATAATTCAAAAAATAATATCCCAACTGCATATTTATGTTGGTAACACTTTTCAGCTTTTGTTACTGCGTTTTAATGTCGAGAAATTAAGGTTTGAAATTAGGTATGCGTATTGTGTTATTAAATTAAATTTAAAATAGAACCAGAAACTGTCACGATAACGTTGGACAAGGACAAGTGCGCAATTTTAATATTTTCATAATTACTAGAATCTCTGGGTTTCGTTTAATTTTGCGGTATTAACGGTTTAGCGCTCTTATTTTGACCGCAAACCAATTAATGGAGAAGTACGTGATTAAGAAGGCGATATTTCAAAACAAGAAAACTAAATTGAAATGCCTTGATAACAAAAAATACTATAAATAAAATAAAGTTAAAAATTAAATTAGCCAAACGGATTAGCTCGTTGAAATGGCAATGGGCAGGCCATATAGCACGTAGAACAGATGGCCGTTGGGGGCCAAAAGTTCTGGAATGGAGACCACGGACTGGCAAGCGCAGCGTGGGACGTCCACCAACGAGATGGACGGGCGATTTGGTGAAAGCCGCAGGTTCAGGGTGGATGCAAATCGCTTCCAATCGTAATGATTGGGCATCAATGAGGGAGGGCTATGTCCAGCAGTGGACGTCCTATGGCTGAAATGATGATGATGATGATGATAAAAATGAAAGAGGTCGACATTCAAGAAACGTGGTTTTTTCAGCGTTTTTAACTCGATCTTTATAATTTTTTTCAACTGAACTGTTTTAAAACATACTGTTTTAAACCTTCGTGATTTTCATTCATAATGACTATACTAAACGGGACTTATCTATCACTTTCTGTTTTAAGACATTGTACGAATGTTTGAAATTGAATGAATGAAATTGTTTTTATAGCTGTTTTCAAATATTTTCTAAAACTTTCGGAAAATAAAGACTTTATTATCTTTCATGTAATCTTCTAATAGGTATATAAAAATCTCATGTTACGGTGTTTATTATCGAACTCCTCCGAAACGGCTTAACCAATTTTTATGATTTTTTTCTCTATATTTAGTAGGTCTGAGAATAGGTCGTAGGCTATTTTTCATACCTCTATTCTTCGCAGACGAAGTCGCGGGCAATAGCTAGTTATTATAAAAATAATGAGCCTTTGTTTCAACCTCGTAAGTCCTCCCGTACTTTATAAAACCTTTAACAATAAGAAAGGTATACACACAAAGTACAGCAAACTGACCGCAAACGTGTCGAAACTCGCAACTGTCAAGGACAGCTAATAACTTGACACGCGTCTGTCCGTCTGTCCGTTCATTAGACACGCAACTCCGAACCTACGCCTCCGAAAACAAAGTGTGATCTTTGAAAAATACATTATTTATGTTCACGGTTGTCAAATTAGTGTTCCAATATTGCAATGTAATTGGGTTAGAGTTGTAATGAGTAGGTATGTATGTCTGTAAACCCTTTACTTGACAAATTTAAGAAAATAGAAGCACAATGAGTGTTTTTGTGACAGGCTAGTTAGTTAGTCAAAAAAAATAAACTGTTTAATTAAATTAAAAAAAACAATTCGAAATAATGGTTCTGATGAAAGTTGGACAGTTTAGTTTAAAACCTAGATTAAAATATAGGGTGCTAACAAATTAGGTACCGATATTTCTATGGCTTAATCATAGATTATTTATACACTAGATAGAGTGTCAGTAGCAAACATTGCGATACAAAACGTCCAAAAATCCATTTGACAGCTTCATATTACGATCGCGTTACGTCATTCAAACTGAAGGGAGGCAAATAACATATAAGCCAACAGTTGGCTTATATTTTTCGGGATGTTTTCATGCCGCCTAAGCTCTGTTTGACATATATTTGACAGATTTGATTGTCTATGGTAAACTTTGTTTTTAGTTGACTTTAGATATTTTTTAATATACATTTTTTTATGTTGGCAGTAAAAAAAATATCTCGGGAAGTTATATTTTTAATATGACCGCATGAATTCAGTTGCTTGTTTTAAGCAGAGTTTACACCTGCGAGAAAAATCGCGTAAGTGTAGTGCAACTTGCACGGTTTTCCTTGCAGGTCTAAACTGGGGTTTAGCATTGAGTGTAACCTACATTAAATATGTGGCAGCTAGGCGTATCGTTATAACGACATTACGACACAAGTTGTTATGGGGAAATTGTTCGTGAAAATGTAAAAAAAAAACAGGTACAGAAAGTACAGAAGTAGAAAAAATCTCTTATGGAACCCATTTAATTATTATAATTTCTTTTTAAACTATTAAGGTTAAAAAACCTACGTATATCATAAGTGTTAGGTCAAAAAAAGCACGGCGTTCACACAATCCATTATAACGGCCTTTTATTGAAGATCGTTTACTGGTCTGTATCTAATTTACTATAGTGTGACCATGTCAATCCCCGAATTTCACGTTTCAACGAGTCACGACAAGGCTGTACTTAGATAGTAATTAGTAGTAATAACTGTTAATGACGTTAAGTGGCTAGAGTGCCGCCGCGGTGGCCGAGGCAATGGTTTTTTTTTTTTTTTTTTTTTTTTTTTATGATAGATAGGCCAGACAAACGAACTAGTGGGTCACCTGATGTTAAATGAACACCACTGTCCATAGACACCCGCAGCGCTTTACACGATGCCAGTGCGTTGTCGGCCCTAAAGGAGAGTGAATAGGGGAAGGGGGAGAGGGAAGGGGTGAGGTATTGGGCCCCCGGCACTCTCACTGACCGTACGAAACGCAAGCAGGATTACTGCTGCTTCACGCCGGTGCTCTGTGAGAGGGTGGTACTGCCCCGGACGAGCCGGCCCATTCGTGATGCAGCGGCTAGCTACAACATGGCTCTACCACTACAAAAAACATATCACGACTGTTTTTTTATACAGTTTAGGCTGGCGTTTGGCTACAATCACGCCTGATGGAAAGCGAAGATGCGGCCTACGATGGAACACATTTGCCTAGTAAACGCTCATTCACCCTAGACTTGAATTTAGGGGAAAAAGCAGGAAGATGACAGTTGGGCGCAGTGTTGCGGACATCCCCAAGCAGTGCAAACCGTACAGCAAATACGGGGTACTGTAACCGGTACGCTCAGCTGTGGAGCGAGCTGCTCAGATCCTTCTTTCAGAATGGCTTCTAAATACGACCTGCTAGAGAGGCCAGAGATCAAACCACGCCACCCACCACACCACGTCAGCCAAACCCAAACTCTGTTTAAGTTGGTATTTGCGTATGCGTCAGCATCATTATGCACGGAATGAAAAAAAACGCCGCCCACGAGCCTTTTCTTATTATGGAGAACGTATGATGCCATACTTTCTGCTCAAGTCCTGCTAAAAGTCAGAGTTGCATCTCATCGCATAGTCCTGCTAAGTGGAGCTTTCTCGTTTCCTTTTGCGTCATTTGCTATATACTAGAAATTTTAGGTGCTTAATCGAATGTAAACAAACATGATACAGCGCCATCTATGTTTACACCCTCATCGAGAGACTTCAACACTCCTTCGGAACTATCCGCTCACCCGGACAAGAGATGTCGCTACTAAGCCAAACTTTAACAAGTTTTATATGAAGTATCTTTTTGTATTTAGAGAAGAATATCTTTATCTTATCTTATCTTATCTTATCTTATCTTATCTTATCTTATCTTATCTTAGAAGAGTATCTTTTTGTATCTAAAGAGTACGTCGATAATGCGACGCGTGAAGGTCAATTACAAATATTGCATTTGACTGGTTACCCGACGCCATAACTGTTGGTTGTTCATGTTAGTTTACCTTTTGTTAAGTACCTAAACATTTCTAGTATAGCCCGAAAGCTGGTTTGCATTTTAAAATCGGTATAGGTATAGTATGTAGGTAATCCTAACTAACCTAACTAACCTTTGACGAAAGGATAGCCCAGTGGTTAGAGAACCTGACTACGAAAATTGAAATCCCGGGTTTCGATTCCCGGTTGGGGCAGATATTTGTGTGAAAAGTACGAATGTTGTGCTCGAGTCTGTGATGTATAAGTATCTATGTGGAGATATTTATCCGTTGTCTAGTACCCAAAGTACAAGCTTAGCTTTGCTTAGTTTGGGACTAGGTCAATTGGTGTGAATTTTACTGTCCCATGATTTATACTATATTACTTATTATAATTAATATTTTAAATGCGACAAAAACTCTAAGATTAAAACTCGTCTAAATAAATTCAAAAATTAAGGATTATTTAGTTATTTCGAATAACGAATAATTTAGTCATCCTCCCGGTTATTCGTAAATACATAGATTTACCAAACTCTACACTAGACTAGACAACACAAAAATAAAACACAACGAGCTCTACTAACCTACTTCAAATATTCCATTCCGTCCAAATCAAGGGGGCTACTACGAAGTTCGAAATAAGTGTGATGTCTTCTCTTTCAGTCTTCTGTTAAATACTATTAGCGCAAACAGGACGGCACGATAGGAAGTTCGAAAATCGAATTTGGTATAAGGCCAAGTGGTCCATCTCTAGATACGCGTCGCAACGTTTTGTTAAGTGTTATCTTACTGATCAGTAAATTACAATAATTTGTATCAAATCTTTGAGTAGGTACTATTGCAGTCAAATAGTATTTTATACATTCGTTACATAATAGGGGTTTTTAGAGTCGAGTACCGTGATTAGGCCACGAAGCTTTGCTGAGTGGGCTAAATAAGGTACGAGATTTTAACACCTAATTATGTAATGACTAGCTGTTGCCCGCGACTCCGTCCGCGAAGAATAGGGGTATAAAAAATAGCCTACGACCTATTCTCAGACCTACCAAATATAGACAAAAAGGTTTCATAAAAAAAAGTCAAGCCCCTTCGGAGGAGTTCGATAATAAACACCGTGACACGATTTTTTTTATAATATCTATACAATACTTTTTCTACGACTACCTGTGTAATTTTATTCTGGAAGTTAATTTTAAAAAAATCTGTAAATTATGTATTGTATGTATGTAAAACTCTTTATTCTACATAAAACATGAAAATTAACAGTTAACAAGAGAAACAGATGTACAAAAGCGAACTTATCCCTTAAAGGGATCTCTTCCGGTTGACCTTTGAACGATTTGAATTATTTTAGCGGTTTTAACAATTTTCTGAAAAGCATTGGATAAAATACTGTCTTCCAATCAATTTAAATCTAACTAAAGACTACTTTGATAATAGTGACTAGTTTGATACCAAAGACTAGTTTGATAATAAGCACTAACAAAAATACAAAAGTAAAATAAACAAGGTCCAAATTAATGAGAGTTTTCTGACATGAGGAATATCGCTAGAAGGCGTTAGTATCGTGACGTTTGACGTTACAGTCTTGCTAGCGATTGGCTCATTTAGTTATAAGGGTGAATCAACCCTTCATACCAGCCACAGGTAAACACTGTAGAGAGGTACAATTGAACCATTGCAGGTTTTCTGCCAGGTACAATATCGCTAGATGGCGTTAGTATCGTGAGGTTTGACGTTGCAGTCTTGATTATCTTGACTCATTTAGTTATAAGGGTGAATCAACTCTTCATACCAGCCACAGGTATACACTGTAGCGAGGTAAAATTGAACCATTGAAAGTTTTCTACCAGGTACAATATCGCTAGATGGCGTTAGAATCGTGACGTTTGACGTTACTGTCTTGCTTGCGATTGGCTCATTTAGTTACAAGGGTGAATAAACTCTTCATACTACAAGTAAACACTGTAGAGAGATACCATTGAATATTGAAGGTTTTCTGCCAGGTACAATATCGCTAGATGGTGTTAGTATCGTGAGGTTACACGTTAAAGTCTTCCTTGCAATTGGCTCATTTAGTTATAAGGGTGAATCAACCCTTCATACCAGCCACAGGTAAACTCGGTACAATTGAACCATTGAAGGTTTTCTGCCAGGAACAATATCGCTAGATGGCGTTAGTATCGTGACGTTTGACGTTACAGCCTTGCTTGCTATTAGCTCATTTAGTAAAACCAATCATGACACAAAATGTCGAAGTTGTCAAACGGACCTCAAGATACAAGCGCCAACTAGCCTGTCACAGAAACTCTCATTTTTAAGGCTACCTCAAACGGCGCGGGGCGACGATGGAGCGGGCCCAGCGTGTTGTATAACACTGAATCATATATACGGTGACACACACCGGCAGCGCGGCGCAGCGTAATGATTCAGTGTTATACCCACACCCCGCGCTGCGGTGTATGGAAGACTTCAGTGATTTACCAAATGTATATACCCGCATACATGTATGTACGCGCATAACTTCCGATCGACTGCACCAAATTGGATAATTCTATTTTTGGGTTCGTACTTATCAGGATAAGATTTGTATGAAAAAAAATAGCTGGGGTGAAGCCGCGAGCATCAGCTAGTATTGAATAATTGTGACGAATCACAAGGCAATAGACTGGCCAGGTTCTAATTTCAACCAATCAGAAAGCAGCACAGCGTTAGCGTCACGTTATAATTGACAAATGCAGTAGGTGGGTAAAGAACTTAGCTTGGATTGAGACTTTTTTTTAAACACCTTTAAACTGTCTATACAGACCTTTAATATTTTTTTTGAAAACAGTAGCTAGTAGTTCCATAGTACCATAGACAATAGAATTTTAGTCCAACACTTAAAAGAGCGCCGTTGTGATTTTTTATTTGTGAAATTGTAATATGTAGAAAGATAACTTATAGGACAAAAGGTAACAAATCAAATCTGATTTTCAAGTAAAACATATTTACAAAGGCCAACCCTAGGTTCCGTAGAAACCATCAGTCACCGCTCTCTCCTGCCGCGGGCTCTCGTTAGCAGGGTCGCGGGTTCAATTCCCGGACATTGTCATTTTGTTTTGACCGCTGCTTTAACATTTGTGCGTCATTTGTTGTTCCTACAAACTTCCTCCTTTTTAAGGTTCCGCACCTACCTCAAAATAAAAAAAAATATGTCATACCTACTTATCAAAAGAAAAAAAAAGCAGCAAAAAAAACTGGTTTATTAGATACCTGCAGGATGAAACCATCGGTACGCGAGTGTGACTCGCACTTACCAGATTTTATGGCAGGCAGGTGCAGTCAAATATCCCCCCGATGGGTACCCACCTTGTCGTGGTGGGGGGGCTCCTCGCCGCATGTAATGTGTCCGGCCTGCGGCGGGGCCAAGAGGTACCCCGTTGTGGCCGCTCCCAGTATCCCTCTAACTCAGCAGAGTGGACAGGGGACGCGGCAGCGCTTCGGCGCGGGGTGGGCCCGCAAGGGCATAACGTGCAGCCATGGTGGCTGTCAAGGGTACGGTGTTTTGGCCACCGTACTTCGAGGGGGTCAGTGCCGGGACTGAGGGGCCACAACATCGGCCGCTCTCGGACACAAGTCCTTGCGAGGAAGGGCACGTAGGCGCATGATGGCGAGGGCGAAGGACCCCTGAAATTAGTTGCTGAATTGCCTCTGCCTTTTAGGCACTGGCTGCGGCGGCGATGCGGGGTGCCCTTCGGCATAGTGGGGTAGCTCCGGGGGCCTCCTGGAGGAAAAGTATCCTGGGGCCTGAGTACCCCGGATGGCCCAAGGATTGATGTCCTTGGGTCTTTTCCTGGCCCCAGAGAGGCGAGCTTACCCCGCTTCCCTCAGAGGGACATCGGGTGGTGGATCGGGGGGTCCGTCATCCGCCAAAGATGTCCCGAGGTTGTAAGGCGCTCCAGGTGTTTCCGGTGCGCCTTAAACGGAGTTTGTGGGGCTAACGCCCCACAGAGGTGGGCCCGAAAGGGCAGCCGCCGGTGGGGGCCGCGGATGGCGTAACCGTTCCCGTAGCCCCTACCTAGGCGGAGAGAGGGAGCACCGTGGGGTTTTACTCAGTAGGAGTCTGACATAACCCATCGTCCTCCCCCGAGGGTGGTGGGTATCCATGAGGATTTCCCCACGTAAAAAAAAAAGGTGCAGTCAAATATACATTCGTTACATAATCGGGGTTTTTTTTAATTCGAGTACCGTGATTAGACTATGAAGCTTTGCTGAGTAGGCTAAATAAGGTAGATTTTAACACCTAATAATTTTTCTACGAATAGAAATACTTAAATTAAACGTATGCCCTTGGTCGCATACAGGCGCTGAGCCGAAAGACAAGGAAACAGGCCTTAAAGTAGTATAATGATTTGCAGGTTCACACAACGCAACTCACTATCAGACATCAGGCGTATAACCAATAGAGTGGACTGTTCTAATGAAAAAAAAATTTAGCCTACCCCAGATGAAAAAAACAACTGGAGTTATGTCAGGACTGCGAACGAGTCTTGTAACCAGCACCGTCGTAGTCATACTTGTGTACTTGCATTGCACTGTATGGAAATGAGGTCTCTTTTTTTTGGAAATACTTTATTCCTTTACTTTTCATTCCTTAACTGGCACATGTTTAGAAAGCCCGTAAATCAAAGAAGTTTATTAAGTAATTTGATTGTGTAAATCGCTCTTACTTTTTTTTTGTAGGCACTCAAAGTTACAAAAGTATTTGAGTTTTTTTTTCTCGTCACGTCTAAAGAATTTTTTTTAATCAATCTAGCAGTAATAGGCAATTATTTGATTTTATTTTGAAGAAACAGGGTATTGCGAAGGCAAAACATTAAAGATTAATTCAATACAGGCTATACAGGACGTTAAATTTAAAAAAAAACTGGCAAAAAGAATGATTTTAGAAAAAAAATTCTAAATGGCTATATCTCAAAAACCGTGCAACTTGGCATAATAGTAAATGTGGTCAAAAATTTCCATAATGACCCTAACTATCGATTAATTGATTATGACCGCTGATTTTATTTAACGACCGCTTTAGCCTAGTTGGTAGTGACCCTGCCTACGAAGCAAGAGGTCCTGGGTTCAAATCCCGGTAAGGGCATTTATTTGTGTGATGAGCACGAATATTTTGTTCCTGAGTTATGGATGTTTTCTATGTATTTAAGTATTTATTTATCTATATAAGTATGTCTATCGTCGTCTAGTACCCATAGTACAAGCTTTGCTTAGTTTGGGACTAGGTCGATTTGTGTGAGATTGTCCCCTAATATTATTTATTTATGATATGATATTATAGCTTTTCATATGTTATTAGTTATGCCCCATGCAATCTGAGTTAGATGTCATTAGGGCAACATTAAGGGCTGTCGGTATACAATTGTAGCCCCTTAGACATCCTACTGACATTTACAATAACGTTGATTGATGCTGCTAAAAGGGCAGCTGACGATGTTCTAATAATGTGTCGGCGTATTAGATTATAGATGTTCATAGATTATGCAAGCATTACGAATTGTATGAAAACTAACGTGTCGACTTTTTAATCAGAAAACAATTAAATTCAATACATAGTCTAAGAAATAAGAGTTGTCTCTTCTGTGATTCTAACATAATTATAAGTAAACTGTTATTAAAATATGGAACCTGTGATCAGACCCAATTTTTTTTTTTATTTTATTATTTACGTCCCACTGCAGGGCACAAGCCTCCCCTCAGAATAAAAGGGATTGGGCCGTAGTTCCCACGCAGGCCCAGTGCGGATTGGGAACTTCACACACACCATTGAATTTCTTCGCAGGTGTATGCAGGTTTCCTCTCGATGTTTTCCTTCACCGCAAAGCTCATGGTAATAATTTCATATCGAACTTTAACCTTTTGAACGCCACAAATCGTTTTTGTTACGAACAAAATTGATTCTTATGCGGATGTGGTAGGTTAGTTTTTGTATTGCCGTATGGTCGTTTATAGCCGACGCTGGCGTTCAAAAGGCAGGATTGAATTTCTATTAGTCTAAAATAGTTATTTGTTATACAAGGGGGGAAAGTTGTATTTTACCAGCGAGTGTTCATTTGAAACAAGAGCTATCGAAAGGTTTCTATGATTGACCACGAGCGAAGCGAGTGGTTCAAAAATAGAATCCTTTCGATAGTGAGTGTTTCAACACACGAGACGTAAAATAACTTTTCACCCGTGTATAACACAAAACTTTTCACCTCACTACAGCGAGGAAAATAATTAGAAAAACATGCGAATATTTAATTGAAAAGTTTTGACTTAAGTTTTTTTTTATTATTTCGGATGCGTTTTGTTCGCACATCGACTTACTTGGACTGTCATAACATTTTATCCGTTTTTACAACAAGAATGAAGGTTAATGTTTAATGCTGATATTTATGAATTAAAATAAAGTTGTAAGACTGTATTTAGTGTTTTTTACTCGATGCAATTCATTAATTGTGATTTTAAAAATTCAGCACTTTTAACGTTTTACGTTTTGTTAGCTGTCAAATATCACTTAAGCTGCTCTCAAATGTCAAAACTCTTTCTTCACATGTGGATAAAAAGCGATTTTCTCAATAGATGTCAAACAAACAAAAAGGGCTTTCTGAGCTAGTGAGGTGAAAATATTATTAATTAAACCTTAGGCCGGTATCTGGGAACTCTTTGTTGTCTGTCCGTCTGTACCCGAGGCCGTCACACAAAGAACCATATAGATATCAAACTAAAAGTGTCAAGATTTTAATTTAAATGCTGCTTTGTTACAGTAAATGGACTTAATTTGTTGACTTTGATATTCTGACTAATTACGTGTAACTTATGTTATTTGCATTGGTAATTAACAAGCTATTATTTGCCCGGTTTGTGTTAAATTTCATGGTCTAATAGATTCAGAAAATTTTAACAATAAAGCTTTGAACACTGGTTAAAAAACTGTAGTAGCCTAGTAGTTTGATCTATGGCCTCTCAAGCAGAGGATCGTGGGTTCGAGCCCAGCCTGGCACCTCTGAGTTTTCCGAAATTTACGCGCGAAATTACATTTGAAAATTTACCATGAGCTGATCTGATGAGGAGATCTGCACACACCTGCGAAGAAATTCAATGGTGTGTGAAGTTCCCAATCCGCTATAGGCCCGCGTGGGAAGTACGGCCCAAGCCCTCTCATTCTGAGAGCCTGTGCCCTATATTGAAAAACATATTACCAATCCAAATTTTTATTTACCTGTACACCAAAAGTTTCGTACAAATCCGTTCATCCGTTATTGCACTATTGACCAACGAACATCCAAACACCCAAACATCTTCACGAACTTTCTCATTTATGATATTAGTAGGTTGTTCTAAACGAAAGTGATGAAGAGATATCTGCTGTAACTATGTCCGATAACCATCTAGATAAATTTCTAGTTAATAATATAGTGTTAGGTCATACTGCTAGTATTTTCGTCAATTACCGCGCAGTTTGTGCAGTTAAATGTAGTGCAGCGTTATAGAGCTGCATGAATACTTTAAAATTAAAACTTTTTGGCTATTCACTGTTATTTTTAACTGGCTGTTTTTCCTGGCCGCATACATATTTTCATGCATAGGAGAAATTTTATTCAAATTTAAAAATTGGGTTTGGGGTTTATCAGAGTTGTTTGTTTTGATTTGGATGACAGAATTACTTCAGATATAAGAGGAGTCGGACGCAAGTCAGTCACCAATTTTTTTCTCAAGAAAAAAAAAATAGTTTTCCGGTTTATAAGTCTGTGACTAAGTTATTTACAAGAAGGAAAGGCTTTAAGGAGCTTTTTACATATTGTCCGTTCGCTGCTCGCCTATTTGTTGAAGCAGATTTTGTTTGGAAGGCCGATTTTTCATCGGGTAAGTGTCATCTTCATTGGTTATTAGAGCAGGTTGTTCGGCTAGGTTTTGGTGTTGAAAATGGGCTAATTTTAAAATTTCTTTCCAGCCCGACCGTCACCCCGGTAGTTAAACTTCAGTGGATCCGTGAGAGGATTAGCGGATCTGCAGGCTATCTCATTAAGCGTACCTACGTGTTACGTTTTCAAAGGAATTCAATACATCAGAGAATCAGTGCTCATAAGTATACCTTGGATTTGTTTCGTCGCCAACGAAGAAGATACTTCATCAGTTAATTTACGAACCTAAATACCTTCACATATTTGTTTTCAAGACCTTAATTTTTCCGATAGTATAGATTTATACCTTTTACTCCTCGGCACACTATCTTACTAATTGATACTTTAATGCAACCCTTCTCAACTTACGCTCTTTCTACTGGCCTATAGTCCGATTCTTGAATCAGCATGCGCATATGGGTTTAGGGACTACGAGTTAGGTTGTAGAGTAACTTCGTGTTCTTCCGCGTTGCAAAAGGTACAATTGGTATCGAGACGTGCCAACGCCATCTTCAAAATTCTAATTGGGACTTACCATAAGTGCCCGTACGCTATTTTCGATAAATACGTTCCATTTCGGCCTTTTTTCGGAATAATTCTTTCTTTCGATGTTATAACCACAAAATTACATAGTATTTTATCATAGGGATAAACCGTCGCCTCGCGCGAGGCATATGTGTATATTATCGGCGGTATATACATGGGATTTCTTATATAGTTTTATATTCATAACCTATGTTTGACTCGAAGTGCAACCCTAATAAAATAAATGGTGTTTTACTACAAGTTTTATAATGTTTTATTTATGTTAGCACATTAAGGCGTTTGCACGCACCTTAAGTGCATTCAGACGGCTTATTATGCTGCAGTAGTTAGTTTGGTAGATTGGCATAATAGCAGAATTAGTATTTCAATGTTCGATTTTAATATTATTTTTGTTATTTCTTAGCCTAGACCAGGGGTCGGCCACCTTTGGAGTCTGAAGAGTCAAAAATTACAATTTACAAAATTTCAAAGTTTTAAAAAGCCACAAAAAAATATTGCCAACAATAGCAATAAATAGTATGTGCTTGCATAAGACAGGTGAAACTAAATAAAAGCTTGTAAAAGGGTGGATCAACTATTTCTTGTTGTTATTCTGTCCCGTCAGCGAGGCGAGGGGACAAAAGTAGTACAGTTTAATTAGAAGAAATGTTGTGTCACATTAACTAACATGCTTATTAGGTGACCAATTGTAGAAGGGGTGTAAAACTACCACAAAACTGCATGTTTGGCAAATTTTAATCAAATCAAAAATCAAATCAAATCAAAAATTTTATTCACTAAGATCACGGTAGGTAATAAGATAATTATAACAGCAGGAGGTATCACATGTTCTGCCACCATTGCAGCGTGTAAATATTAAAAACAGTAAAACTATAAATATGAGAAAGGACAATCAATTATCATGCATTATCAGAACAAAAATATCTACCCTAACAATAATAACAAAATAAACAAATTTATCCCAGCTATAACCAATCACTGCAACTATGTCACAAAAATAAATATAATGTCAATAATCAATAATAACAAATAAAATTAATAAATCAATGTAAACAAGTACGATATTTTTTCATGAAATCATTACAAATTAAAATCTTAAAGTATAGTATTATGTCAGTAATAAATCAGACCAATTAATATTAAAATCATTACATTACATTACGTCATTTTTATTGCCTATCAAATTCCATAAATTCCTTCAATGAATAAAAACATCTTTCCTTAAGCCAATCAGATAAACTTACGGTTTAAAGAGTTACTCAGGAGACCGTCACTATAGCAACGAGTGACAAGAAAAAGTTGATCGAACCAAAAAAATAGCATACTTGAACCCGTGCCATGCTATGTGGACCAATGAATATGATTGCTGGATAGCTAGCTAGATCTCTAGTGGAAAAACACCCTAATATATATATATATGGGTCATTATTCGAGCGTTCCAACCGCCTCACTTTCGTGGTCACGTTTTCTACGAATCGGCTGTAGATTTTGATGGCGTTTTCGGTTATTTATTAGAGGACCTGTACTTCTACCACATAATTAAAAACTGTATCATAATCTTTTGTCATTTCTACAAAAAAGTGTCCACGAAAGTGAGGCGGTTGAAACGCTCGAATAATGACCCATATACGTCCCACTGCAGCGGTCAGGCCTTTCAGAATGAGAGGGCTTGAGCTTTAGTTCCCACGCGGGCCCAGTGCGGATTGGGAACTTCACACACACCATTGAATTTCTTCGCAGGTGCAGGTTTCCTCACGATGTTTTCCTTCACCGTAAAGCTCATAGTAAATTTCCAATGTAATCTCGCACATAAATTCCGAAAAACTCAGAGGTGCGAGCCGGGATTTGAACCCACGACCCTCTGCTTGAGAGACCATAAGGTCAAACCACTAGGCCACCGCGGCTATTAGTAAGATAGGAAGCAGGTTTTAGTTCATAGCTACCGTATGTAATTTTGTTACTTTCTACGTATCAACATGTTTGAGATGTTTAGGAACTTCGAATTAACGTCAAAGGCATCAAATGCATCCAATTTCCCGCCTTTAACTTTGGTTTAACCCTTTAACCATTTGACAACCCTGTCAAGACATTCGATTTTGAACCGTAAATGTTGCTGGTTTGAATCGGTTTTGATTCCTGTTTGACGGCAAATACATTGCCGGTATCGATTTTAGGGTTAATTAATGGCATTAGGCGCAATCACTAAATAAAGACTGGGTGGTCCAGTGGTTAAGCTTATGGTCTCTCAAGCAGAAGGTCGTGGGTTCGAGACCGGGCTTGCATCTTTAAGTTTTTCGGAATTTATGTGTGTGTGATATTTAAAATTTACCATGGAAACCTACTCGCACCTGCGCAGAAATCTAATGGTGTTTATGAAGTTCCCAATCCGCACTGGGCCCGCGTGGGTACTACCGGCCCTCTCATCATACTGAGAGGAGGCCTGTGCCCTGCATTGGGACGCATGTGGGCTGAGATACTGATAATAAATAATAATTAAATATCACGGGACAATTCACACCAATTGACCGAGTCCCAAAGTAAGCAAAGTGTTATGGGTACTAGGCAACGGATAAACATACTTATATAGGTTGATACATACTTCAAAACATATTAAACATCCAAGACCCGAGAGCAAACATTCGTATTTTTCATGCAAATATCTGCCCCGACGCGGGAATCGAACCCGGGACCTCAAGATTCATAGTTCTCTAACCACTAGGCCGAATAACCACTAGGAGTTCTCTATCCAGTAGGCCATTTGGTCATCCGAATGTCCGATAGTTATGAATTAACGTCGAAGGCATCAAATCTATCCAATTTCCCCCGTTTAATTAATGGCGTTAGGTGCAATCACTGCAAGTGGTTTTACGGAACCCTATTTCAGACCTTGACACAACACCGGATAACTTTCTACCTTTGACTTAGTACATAACTAGGAGTAAGCTTCACTTCATTTACACTAGGCGGGCAGAACGACGTAAAATAATTGTTATTTGTGATACAAGGTTGGTAAGTATGGTTTTACACATGAGTTGACGAGTGATAAACCCGAGCCGCACGGCGAGGGTTTTCATCGTCACGAGTTTGTAAAACCTTTCCATCCGTATATCATACGACGTTTTTCAATACATTTGTGAGAAAATAGGCAATTAATAACACAAAATTGTAAAATAAAAACAAATTTCTCGAGATATTGGTGGCAAAAGATTATTTTGCGCGGTTTGCGCCTTACTTAAAATATCGGGCGGAGTTAATTCCATGTTACGTATATTGTCGACTTCATCACTTGAAGAACTCATTTTGTTTGGTTTTTGTACATATACTAAGTATAATCAACAACTCTTTTTTACAAAAATGGCGCGTCCGTAATGCGCATGCGTAAGTTTTGATTTTAATTAGGTTAACTAAAATTATCAGGCAAAGGTTCGACGCGTTCAGCCACTGCAATTTTTTCGAATAAATAAAAGTTGGAAATCATTAAAATCTGTGGTAATTAAATTACAGTTTATAATAATTACAATCAATTTTGCAAATTCATTACTTAGTTTTGTATATTTATACATTTTTTTCGTATAAATCGATATTTTTTATTTTTGTCACTTATAACTCTTGCTTGTAAACTTTTAAAATGGAGAATTAAAAAAAACTGTAAAAAAATCGCACTAGTACGGTAACATTAACTTACGAGCCATGTATATACATCCTTTGAAAGTGAATTTTTCGAGCAAATGTAATGAAAAATAAGTTTTCGTCTAAAATTCATTAATTCATTCATTTTTATTACGTTTTTTAAAAGACGTGATGGCCTAGTGGTTTGACATATTGCCTCTCAAGCAGAGAGTCGTAGGTTCAAATCCGGGCTCGCATCTCTGAGTTTTTCGGAATTCATGTGCGAAATTATATTTGGAATTTACCATGAGGTTTACGGTGAACCTGAGAATTTAATAATGTGTGTGAAGTTCCCAATGCGTACTGGTCCCGCGTGGGAACTACGGCCCAAACTCTCTGATTCAATGTTAAGGTCTGTTTCATTACAATTTTAGTTTAGTATCATCAACAACAACTAAAACAAAAGAAATGTACACTTTTTTATGCATGTTTTTGTAGTGGTAGAGCCATGTTGTAGCTAGCCGCTGCATCACGAATGGGCCGGCTCGTCCGGGGCAGTACCACCCTCTCACAGAACACCGGCGTGAAGCAGCAGTAATCCTGCTTGCGTTTCGTACGGTCAGTGAGAGTGCCGGGGGCCCAATACCTCACCCCTTCCCTCTCCCCCTCCCTCTCCCCCTTCCCCTATTCCCTCTCCTTTAGGGCCGACAACGCACTGGCATCGCGTAAAGCGCTGCGGGTGTCTATGGACAGTGGTGTTCATCTAACATCAGGTGACCCACTAGTTCGTTTGTCTGGCCTATCTAACATAAAAAAAATAAAATAAATTGTATATAAATAAAATAAAATAAATATAACGGGACGATTCGCACGAATTGACCTAGGCCTAAAGTCTTATGGGTACTAGGCAACGAATAAATTATATACTTATATAGATACTAGCTGTTGCCCGCGACTCCGTCTGCGAAGAATTGGGGTATAAAAAATAGCCTACGACTTATTCTCATACCTACCGAATAGCGAGAAAAAGTTTCATAAAAATCGGTCAAGCCGTTTCAGAGGAGTTCGATAACAAACACCGCGACACGAGATTTTTATATATTAGTTATTATACATACTTAAATACATGTCAAACACCCAAGACTTGAGAACAAACATTCGCATTTTTCATACAAATATCTACCCCGACGCGGGAATCGAACCCGAGACCTCAAGCTTTGTAGTCAGGTTCTCTAATTTTTAGGTTGTCATAACTGTATACTACGACTGATTGAACTGATTATAGCTGTATATTGGAAATGAATGTCTTTATTTTTTCCCCACAATGTCAATTACCAGCGTGTCGACCGCGCGTGTCGCCCGCCGCACACTTATGGCCATGCGCGTCGACGCATCCCCGTTGCGCTCTTCTCTGCGCGCGCGCAGATCCGCGCAGTCTCCTTGCGCGCCGCCTCGCGAGCGCATCTTCGCAAACGTGCTTTATTACACTTGGTTTGTTCTTTCAAACTGTTTATATTTTTAAGTGAAATCTTAGATCTGCGTTGTTTTAATCCAGTTAGGTTTTGAGTTTTACATTGTCGAAGTGCTTCAAGGTGGAAGTAGGAACGGTTTGAAAATTGACAAAGATTTTTTTTAAACTTAACTTGGTTTAGTTTGAACTACAGTTAAAGTGGTAGGTAATTTAGATACAATTATTAAAGTGTGAGGTGTTTCAATAATTTGATATTTAAGTCCAAAATCTCTATTAGGTACTGTCAACAATAGTTAAAAAATACGTTTTTAACAGTTTTAATCATCTTTGATTCTTAAAACTAACAAATAATTTAACAAAGTATTCTTCATGTTTTAATATTTTGCAATTTTCGAAATCTAATCATGCAGATTAATATTGTTTATAATATTACCTCGCGTTTCAGCAGTACTACAACAGTAATACAAAAATTTTTGTTTGATAGAAAAAATATTTTGACATGGTTCTAGAAGCTCTCAGGTAAATTTAAATGTAATATTTGAACACTAAAGTATTAGGTTTCTTGTGGAAATTGAAAAAGTTCTGAACTTACAGCCGATATTTAAAGAAAATGCGCGTGATTGGCGTCTGATCGATTTTTAGTCCATTCGAAGGAAACGATAAGTTTGATGACTAAAATATCGTTTAAATTTATGTTCCTGGGAAAGACAATTTTGGTACTAATTTGAACATATTTTCTAAGCAAATATCAACTATTCTTGGCTGACATTAAGTTTCAAATTCTAATAAGATTATAAATTTTACGTGTATTTACTAATGACCTAGGTTAGATACTTAATTGCAACCACGTCTCCCCAAACAATATTCCAGCTGCTTTGAGCCATGTAAAGAGTAGCAAAAAAATCTTCCATTTTCTTCTCTCGTTCGGGAACAGTTGTGGCGATGAGGAGACTTTCTACGCATTTTGTGAAAAATTACGAGTAATACTTAAAGTTTGAAAATCTCAGATAATGACTGTTTATCGCTTCCTGCTTAGATAGTGTAGGTGGTAGAGTGCAGGCCTATCGATAATTTATTTGCAGTTCTTGCATTAAAAAACAGTCAAAACTAAAGCCTAACTTAGACCTAAACTTAAAGTACGAAATCTGTTTCTAATCGCCGCTAATGGCTAAGATTCTGGGCATCCATACTTCATGAGATTAAAAAGAACTATCTGGATTTAGAACACCTTTAAAAATTATGAGGTTCTCGATACCATTGAAATATTCACAAGCTTTTATTTACATAACTTCCAATTTTTGTGTATTCAAGTTATCTTCAAATCTTGTAAGTTAACTTCAGCCACTTCTAGAGATAAAATTAACTTGAAATGTATAACCTCATTTCAGGTCATTAGAGGGTTTGATGTTGTCATTAGGTTGAAATATTCATAGTTAATTTGCATTTTTTGTAGTTTAATATGATTTGTTTTTATCAAGATCTGGCGATAACATGAAAAATAAACTAAAATTCTTCAATTTGCTTAAACTTTTTAAAAACAAGATCTGTTGGCGACTTTTTAAGCTTTTCAGTTCTTAATCACCAAAGTTTTATTTCGGCGTGTTGTTCACGTGTTTTCTTTTTAATCGATTAATTGCCTTATTTACTTAGTATTTTTCGTCTAAGATTAAATTACATTGCTTTGTTAAATAAACCAATCTTCGTTGTATTTTGGCGATGCCACAGATAAGCGTTGACCCAAGGCATTCACAATAGGCGGCCATATTTTTTCTCAACCCTACCTTACGCTTTGTCAAATTCTAAAACAATGTCCGTTTTAAAAAAAGACTCTAATTACGTGCAATATTTGCGTAATGTTGTCTTTGGCGTGGGAATGATTGTGTGTGTGACTGTGTCTGCGGCGTAACTCTGTTCTTGCTGGATTAGGCTTAGGCGTGTTATACAACGTAGGAACTGTTGGATGGGTTTTATAGGTGACTAGGCTACGCCCGCGACTTCATTTGTGAAGAATTTGTATTTTATCTGTGAATTTTTCCAGGGTAAAAACTATCCCTTGTCCTTCGTAAGATGTTAAACTATCTCCATACCACATTTCAGCATGATAGCTTGAGTACTTCAAGCGTAAAAACAAAGAAACGCACAGTCACACTCATTTTAGTTACGATGGTCCAGATGATTGTCACGGAATTTTAATTTTCTAGCTAAAGTCTTGTACGCAAAGCTCTTTTAACGACAATTGCTTTTACTTTATTTTTAGGTTATTTTTGGTTACTTTTGTATTTTTCTTATTCGTAACTTTGTGCTCAACAGTTTGAAAGAACACTCACCAACAGAAGTGACTCGTGTTCTGAGTGACAAACGCTTACAGTTTTGTGAAAAAGTTTGTGTTGGAAGCAGATTATACTTCGGTAAGTCTTTTAAATTTTACCTTTAAAAAGTGTCATAACAATTTTTCAAAACTAACTTAAGTTTATAAAAAAAATACATATTTAAATCCTTGTTTACAACACAATAAGAAAAAAGAAAACAAAAAATATAAAATAATGATAATTTTATTATAACTAAAACATATTCTGAAAGCTAGTCCCTTTAGGCAAGGTGCCGAAGATGCTGGCAGCGTTTCCTCTTTGAATAGCTAAGCTAATTCTTTGTCCGAGGAAGCTGCCAGCTCTTCGGTCCCCTGTGACGTCGACTAACCTCTTAGAAATTTCCTTAAAGAGCTTTAAGGCGCTAGGACCCCACGGACCAAGGGTCTCGACACCGAATGGGACAAAATCGTATTCGCTGCCTAGACCCCCGTATTTCAGTCCTTTCGCCTTTTTAGCCGCTTCTGAAGCTGCACCAGGTCTGTTGCAAGTACCATGGAGATGGGAAGGGGCCAGCGTGTCTGAACAAGTGGCACCCCATACCGGCACCCGACCCATCTTCCATGGAATCAGACTCATACCATCCGGTCTCTTGCCATCGTCTCTTGCAATGCCTGTGGGCTCAAGCAACGTTGGCACGTTGAGGGTGGCAAGGGACCGGCATATAATGTCGTTTAGTGCAGCATGTCTTGAGAAGCGGCATGTCTTGTCTTGTCTTAAATCCTTATTTTTCGTGACACATTTTCGATATGTATCATAACTAAAACCAATAATTGAATTCTTATCATTACTCTTACTAAAGCAAATAGAAACACCTAATTTATTGCTATTTGAACCGTGATTCAAGCAATTCTAGCCTACTTTTTTACCACGGGGACGAAGCCATATACATAAGCTG
The DNA here is from genome assembly GCA_947563465.1 of Archips xylosteana. Lineage (NCBI taxonomy): Eukaryota > Metazoa > Arthropoda > Insecta > Lepidoptera > Tortricidae > Archips > Archips xylosteana. Next base: position 17,177,116 of record OX387364.1, read on the forward strand.
GTTGCTAAAAAATGTTAAACCTTCTTGTTTATATTTGTTAATATTAAACACCCTGGTCATTTTTGATATCGTGTATGTTCAATATTTTTGAATGTTTTTTTATATTCTATATTATGCCTATCGTCATTCCTTTTTTAAATACTTACTTACATTAAACTTGTTATTTTCACCACAAAACTGTCTTGTTTCACTCGAGAACTAAAAAAATATTTTTAAACTTCCTTTGCTGTCACTTTTGAAACCGACTGTACCGCCTTACCTCACATCAAACGACACTAACATTCTTGAAATTTTGAAATTCATAGTCCAATTATGATGAAATCGCGCTAATGAAGCCCGATTGTGAAAACAATTGGACATAAAGCTCACGTTTAAAACGGGTTAATTGTCCAATTACATAATTATAATATTATCCGTTATATATTTCAAGTATTTGGTTATCGCCGTTATACATTTAATGATCATCGTTATATTTTTACGGTAACACATTATGTATAATAAGAGCATTGAAATACCAGTGAAAAATAGCATTTAAGTACAAACGTGTTTATGTTTCCCATCATCATCCCGCCTAACGTCTAACTGCAGGGCGCAGGCCTCCTCTCAGAATGAAAGGGCTTGGACCATAGCTCCTGCGAAGACCTGAATTGGGAAATTTACAATTTCACACGCACCATATAATTTCTACGATTTTTTTACGAAATGGACGGATGATCTGGTAAAAACCGCAGGTTTACAAATGCAAGCCGCTTCCAACGGTAATCAACGGAAGGGATCTCAGACGCATAATGGGCATTTACTTAATTTTCAAACATAAAAGTGACCCGAGGGGTTTCATTTTCAAACATATAAGTGACCTGGGGTCGCGTTGGGGGTTTTTAAAGTTTCTAATTTTTAGTTATTACCTATGTTTAGTATAATTGTTTGTAAAGAAATTTCGATGAAATTCTTCTAATTTTGAGACGCTTTGTGTCACTGCTGGGAACCGACCTCTCAAAATGAACTACTAAAACTAATCAGGTCTAGTTTTGAAATGACATTATTTTGAATTAAGCCTGTTTTTCCGAAGGTGCGATATTTTGCGAGGCTTTTAATGATGGCGCACCACACGTTAAATAACGGATTATTTTTGATCAACAAAACGAAAACCTTTCGAGCCGTGAGGCACCTCAAACAGCTAGGTCTATCTACTCTACTATCTATATGAATTCATAGATACATACAGGAATTCCTGTAGCTAGGGTGAAGTACCTAGCCGTCAGCCAGGCACTGGAAGTCGGCCGTAAATGAGTGCGAGGAGAACGAAAGATATCTCTCGTGCTCTTCCCACTCGTGCGAAAGATTGGCAGACCCCGACTACCGGTGCCCGGCTGACTACTGGGTATTTTACTATTATGTTAAATTTTCGACTATTTCTCCAGCTTCAAGAATTAAAATACTTATTACAAGTCTTGATACAATTGCAATTGTCATTTTCTACAGACCACAATCCGTTCAATGCGATTAACATCGTACGTAGCGAAACCGAAAGTGAAATAAGACACAAACGACACGTGTTAACGTGTGTGTGTCTGTGTTATGCTCGTTAACTAGAGAAAATTTAGTTGAACGTGAAGTTTATTGTCAGCGATTTATGTATGTTTATTTATACAGATGAAATGTTGAACTATATTAAAAACTTATACAAAACAAACAAGGATGACTGTTGGTTGATACAATCGAATTGAGCACAAATTTTATGTTAGGGTCATAATACACAGTAAGAATCAAAAGTAGTCTCTCCTGTAGACAAATAAAAACCAGCCAAGTGCGAGTCGGACTCGCGCACGAAGGGTTCCGTACCTTTATCTATAAAAACGGCAAAAAATCATGTCTGTTGTATGGGAGCCCCCCTTAAATAATCGTTTTATTTTAATTTAATTACTTATATTTAAAGTGAATATATAACTAAATATTCGGTGAATATTACAAGCGTCTACCTGTTGTTGTTATGAATATCGAGCAATAACGAGCAAAAAAATCACGTTTGTTGTATCGGAGCCCCCTTAAATATTTATTTTAGTTTGTTTTTTAGTGTTTGTTGTTATAGCGGCAACCGAAATACATCATCTGTGCAATTTTCAACTGTCTAGCTATCACGGTTCATGAGATTCAGCCTGGTGGCAGACGGACAGACGGACGGTCAGCGTAGCCTCAGTAATAGGGTCCCGTTTTTACCCTTTGGGTACGGAACCCTAAAAATTAGCAACTCTGACCAGTGAAGTTAAGATTTATTTAAATTTTTCGGTGTCTCTTAGCACAGGTATCACGTATACTTAAAAAGAGGCACCAACCTTTGTTACTATGTATCCATAAGTGAATGAATAAACGTTTTTTTTTTTTTATTTTTTTTTTATTTTTTTTTATTTAAACGGGCCGAAAGTCGGCCAGGCGTCCCACTCGCTGATGAAGACTTGGCTAAAAAATATTGGCTGTAGACTCTTAGCTTTTGTAATGTTCACAAGAGAGACGCGTACAAAAATGTGTGTGATCCATTATGATAGTTAAAATTAGACATGGGCTTTACGAGTTTAAATAATAAACTCAATACCTGGGCGACCTAGCGAACTTAACCCTTAAACCACCGAATATAGATGACCAGAGCCCAATTGCATAACAAAGTAGGTACAACTTATATTACAAGCGGAACTCCCTTTCTAGTTAATATAACTGAAGCGAGAGTTCCGCTTGTAATATTAGTTGTACTTTGTTATGCAATTGGGCCCAGATAGCCTAGTTGTTAGAGAACCTGACTACGAGCTTGAGGTCGTGAATTCGATTCCCGGTTGGGGCAGATATTTGTGTAATTTGTTAGTGAAAATTGATTAGATTTCAAAGGGATAATGAAAGAAAGAAGTTTTCTAGTTATACCTTATTTGATTTCCGTCCTCAAAAAAACAACGTATTTTATAAGTATGATTAAAACAATTAAGAAAAAATAACAATGAATAAAACTTAACTATAAACTAAATATTACAAACTAAATTAAAAACTAAACTAGATCTAAAAAAGGCCCCTAAAACATGCTGGCAGCATTTCCTCGTTGAATCGCTAGGCTAATTCTTTGAGCGAGGTAGCTGCCAGCTCTTCGGTCACCGGTAGCATCTATAAGCCTTTTCGAAATCGTATTTTTGACATCGACTTTACTATGCATTCCAATTAATGTTATATTCATTGAATTTATTTTGTGATTATTTCATAAGGTATATCACCAAGTAAATACCATAATAAATAAAGCAATGGTAAATTTTTCACTGTCGCCTATAATACTGAATATCGTCACTTTAATTTTAATAGAAAATAGTAGATTGTTCAACAAGGGACTAAAACAAGCCATAATGACACGAGATATTTATTTATTCGCTATCGCTCGGGTGGCTATAATTCGAGTTGACATTATGGTAGTTTAGTCTCGCGTTAAACACTCTACTTTTCACTTTGAATGCGAGGAAAAAAACGACGTACAAAATTACTTTTTTACAACGTATGCTCAATACGAGCAATGGACATCTGTTCAAGATTCAAATAGCAAAAAAAAATTCCGCTGTCTTTTCTTTTCTTTTATATTTTTTTGTAAAGTGACGCTTTAAATGCTTGCATAATTAGCCAACAGATTCTAACTTAAAGACTATGTTAAAACTAATTGGACTATATATGCATGTAAGAATGATAATTGTTCATTCATTAGAATCGGCAAATAAATTAACCTAATTGATCTAACTAAGTTCACACACAAAATATATTGTTAACTGAAACACTTACCCGTGAATAAAGAAACGACATTTTAAGTTTATTTTCTATATGCCAATTCTTTGTTATATTATATCTAATTATACTATCTATTTACTATTAAATGCAACTGACATCGCATTATTTTGAAGTCACGCCATATTAACATTCAAACGTAACTGCTCTATCTACCGTACACTCCATCCAGCACTGCTTTGCCGACAGTGCGGATTGCTATTTTATCGACAGAGCAGGGAACTGCTTTGCCGACAGCGCTTTTAAAAAAAAACAAATTAAAAAACACCTAAGCTAAAGGAAATCTTTCTTTACATGCAGAATAAAATGAATTCATCTTTAATATTTTATAATTAAATAGATTAATATTCGTAATTATTCATGGTGTTTCACGAAATTATTATTTTTTAAATATTTTTTATACAGTTGTCATTTTGAGGTTATTTCCACTCCCTAAAGGCTTCCACAGACCGAAGCGCAGGGCACTACCGACGGAGCGTCCGCAGCGCGCTTCGGTCTGTGGAAAGCTTTAAAATTGTCTATACCCAGTCACTGAAAATAGCGATAATCCTTCATTCACAAACACCGTGATTGGCAGTTTAGTGGTTTCCATAGTCAATTAAAAAAAATTTACTTTAATCCCTAGAGATCAAAAACGAGCTTTAGTCCCGATATGCAGAGATTAAAGTAACATTTTAAGAGCATGAGAAGTGAAAAATACTTTTTATTTACTTACTTTAATATGTAAATCTACACAATAAGAAGTCTCTGTTTAACTTATTTGTTACTGTCTTGCGAAGTATACAAATTAAATTTCAGCTAAGAAATCAATTAATTAATCTTTGGGTGAAAATAAACGGATCACTCACGTCTTAAAACTAGTTTAACTCGACATGTTTCGGGCTAATCCGTAGCCCTTCTTCTCGGAGTCACGCGTCACGCGTGAGTGATCCGTTTACTTTCACATGAGTGAGTCTCACAGTAGTTTCATATTTAAAGTAATTAATCTTTGAAGTCATGTCCATATTATTGCGGGTAATGACGCCCATTTGTCCGATCTCTGGTATTATGCAGTACAAAAATATTTACGGATATTAACACCAAACTTTGAAGCTTCCAATAACCATCAAAGGCCATAAAACCTTGAATACCGCAGTCGGTGAACGTACGGAGCGTAAACAGCTTGTTTCCTCATTTTTAAATGACGACAAACAGAACGCGTGGAAGAGAGAAATAAAATGTTAAATGTCATCATTGTAATTGATACAGTACAGTTTTATTACAGTCGAGCTTTTGCTCGCGGCTTTGAATTTGAATTCTGCGAAAGAGAGAGAGATGAAGACATCTCTCTCATTAAATAAAGCAACAATCTGAAACCCATCATCATCATCAGCGATATCAGTTATTTAAAATATATCCCGTAAGAATTTTCTAAAATCCTGACATCTGTTTTTGCTTTTATAATCACTAACATTTATACCGAACTAGCTTTTGCCCGCGACTCCGTCCGCGTGGAATTAGTAATGTGGGCAGCTTATTTTTTAATCCAATTTGCTTTTTCATCAATTATGGCTCTCCTTAGTTCCTCGATATAAAAAAATTACCCGCCATTATACCAGTTCCCCAGGCCTCCTCTCAGAATCAGAGAGCTTGGGCTTCATCCAAATCCATCTATCCATCCATCCATTAATGTGAAGAAGTAACAACACACATACATATAATATTAGTTGAATAGTAAAAGCAGTGTATGTAAGCCTCCAACAAGATGGAGCGATGACCTGGTTAAGGTTGCAGGAACGCGTTGGATGCGCATGACGCAGGACCGGTCTGTTCGGCGAACTATGGAGGCCTATGTTTTATCACAGACTTATTTCGGCTAAAACTACGATGATGATGTGTAATATTTAGCAATGAAGTTCGCAATACAGGCATTTAGTAAAATACCATATTATAATCTTATTAGATAAATTGATCTGTGTAACAATAAATCAAATGAATCAAATTAATTCCTAACAATAGGAAAATCAATTTAAAACATTACTTAAGCCCAATTTGTTATTGGGCAAGGCACATGCGAAATGTTATGGTAATATAGTCATTCCCCCCGGTTTCGCTTGATTTAATCATTACATCGGGCTTTTGTGATAAAATTCCGGTATTTCACAAAATTTCCGCGGGGATTGCCAAAAAACCGGTCAAGTGTACATGAAGGGTTCCGTACCTCCGTACGATAACAATTCAGTAAAAAATCTCCGAAATGCTAGCACTAAAATCGCTTTCTTTTTCAAAACAGATCTGCAATTATTATTAATAGAAATGTAAACTTGAGGCTGGTTTTTAATTTTGTACAGTAGGTTAGTAAGTAGGTGAGAAAACCTTGCATACAGCAGAGAAGCAATTCAAGTGAAGTTCCCAATCCGCACTGGGCCCGCGTGGGAACTACGGCCCAAACCCTCTCGTTCTGAGAGGAGTCCTGTACCCTACAGTGGGACGTAAAGTATACACACTCAGTGCGCGAATGTAAATCGCACTTGGCCGGTTTTTCTCCAAATGTGTGATAGTTTTGTGCGCAGGAGTTACGCCACACCGCGGCGTCGAACGACCTTTGTACAAATCGCCGCGATCTCTTCTTACACAAACTACTGTTAATGTTCTGTTGCCAGGCAACGCTGGGTACTTACCCAGCTACTAACAGCTACTTAGCTGTTATAATTGTTCGTATAACTCTTTGATCAATTATAACTGTAGATCCACAGTCGCGCGCCCGAAAATGTCCGAGCCAAATGAGCGCCACTTTGATAAAAGTGGCCTTCTTTTTTCTCAGTACGTTGCGTGAAATTGTCAAGTTTAGCTGTCAAGTGTCAACCGAATTCGACTGTAATGAAGTAAAAACTAGGTTCAAATTTCTGTGTAGGTGATGATTTTAATTTTTATGCAAACAAATAAAAAAGTTCGGACATTCTTTGAAGGGGATTTTGTTCGGCAATGTGTATCTTCAGTTATAATTGATCAAAGGTATAACTGATGGCCGATAGGGGCAAAAGGTTCGCGAGTGACGTCCACGGACCGGAATATAGGTGTCGATAGGCTTCCAATAAGATGGAGGAACGATCAGGAGCTAAATTCAGGGACGGCCCAATACGGTTTGGAGCGGTAATCCAATCGTTTGCGAGAGGATAGGGATGAACTGCTATTCAGGAACGCCAAAAATCACTGGTTCGCGAGAGCTTTGGGCTCCTCTAGTTGCGGTAGTTCGGTTGATTTGTCCGGGACCGAACTGCTGCAACACTTTTTGTCTCAGTAGTTCGGTAAAGACGTCAAACCGAACTGCTGGGAAACCTTTAGTTGCAGTAGTTCGGTTGATTGTCCGGGACCAAACTACTGCCACACTTTTAGTCTCATTAGCTCGGTTGTGACGTCAAACCGAACTAATGAAAATTGAAACGACTAAAAAGCGCGATTAAAAATATAGCTAAATACACAATCCATGAAAAATAAGAGCTAGTTAATTTTATTTGCAATGTTGCTACTTATTTAATTTCCTTGCAATCGAAGTGAAAAGAAGAGTGTACCTAAAACTCTAGCATTAAATTAAATTGACCAACCAAACGTCTCGGGTAAAATGGCTCGTTTTATGCTCTTGTTGTACAATCTAATCCTTAAACGTCCTTTTGAGTCGTTTCAATTCTCAGTAGTTCGGTTTGACGTCATAACCGAGCTAATAAGACTAAAATTGTGGCAGTAGTTCGATTCCGGACAGTCAACAGAACTACTGCAACTAAAGTCTTCCCAACAGTTCGGTTTGACGTGTTAACCGAACTACTGAAACAAAAAGTGTTGCAGCAGTTCGGTCCCGGACAAATCAACCGAACTACTGCAACTAGAGGTTTGGGCTGAGCTTGGGATGAGCCTTATATATTTATTTACAAAGCGTATTAACAGGAAAATAAGGCTCATCCCAAGCTCAGCCCATCCCTATCCTCTCGCAAACGATTGTATTACCGCTCGCAAACCGTGTTGGGCCGTTCCTGAATTAGCCCCTGGTTAAAGTTGGGAACGCGCTGGATGCGGATGGCGCCGAACCGATCTGTTTGGCGAGCCTTGACGGAGGCCTAGTTCAGCAGTGGACGTATTTCGGCTGAAATGATGATGATGATTTCCATACTAATATTATAAATGCTAAAGTGTGTCTGTCTGTCTCTCTGTTACCTCTTCAAGCTTAAGCCGTTGAACCGATTTAGATTCAATTTGGTATGGAAATAGTTTGAGACACTGCGAAAAACAAAGGAAAGTTTTTATCCCAGAAAATGCCATAGTCGCCGCGTTCGTCGCAGACAAAATCGCGGATAACTGCTAATATACCATGTTTTATCCTGGGAAATATAAATGTACTTATAGGTAACGCCATCAGAGTTGAGGCCACGCACACAACCACATCTCATGTAATGACAGCGGGATTTTGACGTTGTGTTGTCGTTAAACCACAGATCTGAAAAAAAAAGTGTGAAGGGTTGGACTGAAAACCAGCGCTGTGTGCGTGCGCACCTCCGTGGGCATGCATCCACAGCACACGCTGAGTCCAATCCATTTAACACGCTTAGTTATAGGTTCAATGTAGACTTTTAATATTGTATCTTTTTTTTTTCTAAGAGTGTTAATAAATTCTATTCTATTCTATTCTATTCTATTCTATTCTATTCTATTCTATTCTATTCTATTCTATTCTATTCTATTCTATTCTATTCTATTCTATTCTATTCTATTCTATTCTATTCTATTCTATTCTATTCTATTCTATTCTATTCTATTCTATTCTATTCTATTCTATTCTATTCTATTCTATTCTATTCTATTCTATTCCATTCCATTCCATTCTATTCTATTCTATTCTACTCTACTCTATTCAATTCTATAAAAGGTTGATATACTAAATCAATATTTAATTGCGTTTATTACTGCGAGATACATCGATTGAAAAACTATGGCTTTTCAAGCTAAACCTTATGGTTCCGAGCCTGGACTCGTCACCTCTGAGTTTTTCTGAATTCATGCGCTACTTAAATTAAATCTGAAATTTACCATGAGTTTGGTGAAGGAAAAACTCGTAGGAAACCTACTCACACATTCGAAGAAATTCAATGCTGTGTGTGAAGTTCCCAATCCGCTTGGACCTGCGCGGGAACTACGGGCCAAGCTCTTATTCTGACAGTCCGGTTCTAAATCGGTTTTTATTTTATTTATATTTAGCCTGAAGAGGTAACAGACAGAGGATTGGTAAGGATATACAGAATAAGACGGCAGGAGCTGTAGTTCCCACGCTTGCTCAGTAGTGTTAGGAAACTTCACACACCATAGAATGTATACTTACAGATTTTTTCATGATTTTTTTTACAAATTTTCAAATGTAATTTCGCACTTATCGATAAATTCGGATCTGCGTGACCAGGTTCGAACTCATGACCCTCGGCTTATTAAGAGTTCATATAGTTTTTTGCTGAACTCTTTTTAAAATATTGTACGGAGGTACTCACACTTGACTGGATTTTTTAGGTTAAGCAGGATATCAATTTAAGTCAAAATTTTCGGTGGTAGATTTACAGAGGTGTTCAAAAAAACTAACCAGACTATCTCAATCTGGCGAAACATTCCGGACTAATTTGAGACACTTTGTATAAATTAGATCAGTTTAAGTCAACATATGTATAACCTCTTTAAACCGAGGGCAATTACCCTGTACATTAAAACAGATGTAAAATAAAACTGGCACTCTCGCGCATGACGTAACGCTCGATCATTGCGTTCGATAGATCATTCCGTACGCAGTCATTAGGTAGATGTTCCACTTTTATCTCGTTGACTTCGCGCGTTTCCATTCGGCGCACGAACATATTTATAACGTCATCGTTTTCTTGACGTGACAACGTCTAATAAATCGATGAACGCCGGCTGCAAGCACGAAAAAGGATGACTCAGTTTAACGTACATACCGCATTGTCCCGTTACGCGTCCCGTTACGCTCGAGCCGATGAACTATCGGAGCGAGAGCGCGGCACGAGCGAGCGAAAGGCACAATCGGCAAAAGTATGCAATCATTTCATCAATGTTTTGTTATGACGTTGTCATGTTAAACTACCGTCCGTAAACCGACTTTACAGACAACCGGTTTTTTATTATAAGAAGGAGGCAAACGAGGAAGCGAGTCATATGATGGGAAATGATCAGCACCGCCCATCTTTATCCCAACCTATATGTATACGTCCCACTGCACGGCACAGGCCTCCTGTCAGAATGAAAGGGCTTTAGTTCCCACGCGGGCCCAGTGCGGATTGGGACCTTCACACGCACCATTGAATTTCTTCTCAGGTGTGTGCAGATTTCATCACGATGTTTTCCATCACCGTAAATGCTCATGGTAAATCAATTCCGAAAAACTCATAGGTGGTGACGATGGAATACTTATTTAGACAATTACTTATTCCCAGAGCGGTAGAACTTGGCCTTTTTTTGTCTCGTCAGTGTTCACAAACACACACTCCTGTACTTTTCAGTAAAAAAAAAAATATTTTACAAACACTCCCATTTTGCAATCATTTGTGATGCTCGACGAATGACACGTTTTAAATTATCAGCCGTACAATGGGACAGTGGAAACATGCCTTATTACCGAGATGGTAACCGCGGAACTGGTACCCAAGCCGCATCTTGGTAACGATGCAACAATTAGTGCACCGAAGATGGCACTGTCATAGTATACTCAAGTAAGTGATCGGGTTCATTTTAGAAATCACATCTCATCATCACCATCATCATGAACATAGGCTCGCCAAACAGATCGGTCCTGTGCCATCCGCATCCAACGCGTTCCCGCAACCTTAACCAGGTCGTCGCTCCATCTTGTTGGAGGCCTACCTACACTGCGTCTTCCGGTCCGTGGACGCCACTCACATATATCACATCACACACACATTATAAAATCACATCTGTGAAGTAAAAAATAAAAAGCCGTGGTTACCTAGTGGTTTAACCTATAGCGTCTCAAGCAGAGGGTCGTGGGTTCGAATTTATTTAGATAGATAGATAAAGACGTTTATTTGGTACTGCAAACACACACAATCAAGATTAACAAAAATACAAAAGTCAGTACAAACTTAAAAGTAAAACATTATATATTGTCTGTATGCGCTGCAGTAGTGCAAAAGGGCCGTGGCTCAGTGGTCAACATTGCTCATAGGAGCAAAACACTGATATTCTGCCACAACCAAGAGGATCGAGAACAAAATATTACTTAAAAACAAAACAAACAGTGCTAAGCATCATTAATACCGACAATAAAAAGCAGATTACACTTACAACAAATGCACAAAACAAGCCATCCCACCCGAGACGTCCCTAAAACTACCCGAGCCGGTACGGCGAGGGCAGACAGACACGTCGAGGGGAAAATGGGTCCAATGCTCGACAGTGCTCGACAGGGCTCGAACCCTCTCATTCTGAGAGGAGGCTTGTTTACTGCAGTATATAGGGTAAGATGATGATAATGATCTGTATATTTCAAACTAAATACAAACTGAAATATAGATGCACAGAAAAAACCCCAGAAAAAAGACCAATGCTGGGAATTGAACCCAGGTCCTCAGCGTTCCGTGCTGCGTGCTTACCCCTACACCATCACTGGTCTAGAGGTAAGCGACGAATTTTTCCCATACATCGTACATTCCAGTCTGTTATAATCACCTTATGCAGTGATAAAGCGCGCATCTATGTTATGCCCTCTACCGAGAGACTTTAACACTCCTTCGGAACTAACCGCTCACCTGGACCAAGAGATGGCGCTACTGTGTAACTCTAAACAAGTTAGATATGAAGTATCTTTTTTCTGTATTTATTTTTCAACTTCTTTTTTATTACTTTTACGGTCATCCCGTGAAAACCATATATTTCAAACTAAATACAAACTGAAATATAGATGCATAGAAAAAACCCCAGAAAAAATACCAAAAAAAAAATTCGTCGCTAACCTCTAGACCAGTGATGGAGCACAGAACGCTGAGGACCTGGGTTCGATTCCCAGCATTGGTCTTTTTTCTGGGGTTTTTTCTGTGCATCTATATTTCAGTTTGTATTTAGTTTGAAATATATGGTTTTCACGGGATGACCGTAAAAGTAATAAAAATGAAGTTGAAAAATAAATACAGAAAAAAGATACTTCATACCTAACTTGATAATGATCTGTTAAAAATATTTTTAATACAGTCCTTTTTCTGACTGTGACTTTTGTAGACTATGGTTGCATGTTATCCAACTTACATTATGTATGTACCGAACTTAGATTATTTATACACTAGATAGAGCTTCGGCGACATGAAAACGTCCCGAAAAATATAAGCCAACTGTTGGCTTATATGTCATTTGCCTCCCTTCAGTTTGAATGACGTAACGCGATCGTAATATGAAGCTGTCAAATAGATTTTTGGACGTTTTGTATCGCAATGTTTGCTACTGACACTCTATCTAGGTAGTGCATGAATAATCTAAGGTACCGAACGTCAAGACGATTGAACCACTGCTATAAGTAAGTTCAAACCGATTTTCAACATTTGAATCATAGAAACATGGCAAACTGTGTGAATGAGTACGTGCGTGCGTGTCTGCATGAATGAAAAGAAAGAAAATACATTTATTTACGACACCACAAGACACATCAATATTATTACAAATAGACAGCATGAAGAATTAAGATAGTGTGTCATTAGGTATAGTTGTCAGTCGGACGCCGCCTCAGCATAATGCTAAGGCGTTTATAACACCCCAGCGCAAAGGCATGCGTGTGTGCGTGCATTTGTGAGTGCGTGCGTGCGTGGTTGCATGCGTGAATGCGTGCGTGCGAGCATGTGTATGCGAAACCGTCATAAGCATAAAAATCCTCTCAAAGTTATATTCACGTAATAACCCCACATGTCATTAATTTTGGCACAGAATTGAACCCGCGACCTGCGTGCCCGTAATCACTTGGCTTTCGTGCTATTGTTGACATAACTTATTAGCTACACTTGTTGGTTGTTAGTTTGATTACAATTTTGATTGTAACTTTCTTATTTTTTACATGGACAAAGGTCAGTCGATATTGATATGTTATATAAACCTTTTATTACTGTCTGGAAGCTGTTTTGAGGCATAGAGTTTTAATATTAGTAGGTGGTGACAGGTTGGTGGTTGGCATGATAGCTCTATTACGTAGAGCATTTACCTGCGGGTTTTCTCATCATCATCATTATCATTTCAGCTGAAAGACGTCCACTGCTGAACATAGGCCTCCCACAAGGCTCGCCAAACAGATCGGTCCCGTGCCATCTGCATACAACGCGTTCCCGCAACCTTAACCAGGTTGTCGCTCCATCTTGTTGGAGGCCTACCTATACTGCGTCTTTCGGTTCGTGGACGCCACCCGAGAATCTTTTGCCCCGTCGGCCATCAGTTCTACGAGCGATGTGCCACTGCCAGTTGAGTCTGGCGATTCTTCGAGTTATGTCGGTGACATTCCTTATCCCATAGGAATTTCCGAAATTTCTGAAATTGGATAACCAATGTTGTTATTAATTACCTACATGCAGGTTAAATTTGTTCCTTATCCCGTGGGAATTTAAATTCAAATAAGGATACCTCGCAAGGACAAGGAGTAACCTTGTCTACGTACCTACATTACGAAGGCAACTTTGTAAAATTTCTTCTAGAGCCAATGATTTAGGTTGGGTGTTGATGAGTCCGCCAGTCAGGGAGTCAATCAGTTAATCAGTCAGGACTTTTATTTTTATTTCTGTAGATTCTGTGAATATAATCCAACGTACAGTCGCCATCATAAACATTGGACTAATAATATCTAAACACGCGCGCACGCGATTGACAATACAGTCAGATATAGATTTTTTTGACAACCATGAATGTTCCAATGTTTATAATGGGTTTACACGGGTGACTAAAGCCGCACGATTTTTGCCGCGCGGCTAAAATCGACCGTCTAAATGGCAATTCGGCTAGACTAAAGCCGCGAGCCCCAAAGTTGGGTAGCATCCGACTTTGGCCGCGCGACTAGCCGCACGGCGAAAATCGACCCGTGTAAACCCCTCATTAAGCAAAGGCAACTGCGTTGGCTGGGGCATGTGCACCGCATGGAGCGGACTCGTTTGCCTACGCGATTTCTGCTAGGACACAGGTCGCAGACGCAAAAAGGTCCCGACCCATGTTGCATGGCTGAGAGATTTTTGAGAAATAGGTATTTTAATGAAATGTCGCTGTCTCGCCCGAACCCCTCCGTGTCAGTACAGCGAGAGCGGGACAACTGCAGCTCAGACCGTTAATAGGCGCGTAAAATTGATCAAAACAGCATTTCGTAGTCCCCTGTTTTCTTCTCGAAAACTGGACCAATAAAATTATTTTTTTCAAATATAATTAGAGGATAGATTTAGCTATGCCCCTATGTTTTACTTTTTTTGTTTATATGAGGGATTCTTTTCTGATGAGTGTCTGAAAATGACGTTGAAATTGGGCAATTTTTTCAGTTTTTGAAAGCTCATATTTCTTATGTTAATTGAAATATGGAAAAAAACGAAACCTAGGGGCATAGCTGTGGTAGATACATATTACACAGTAAAAAAAATTTGGCTTTAAAGCCATTATCCAGTGAGGAAACAGGGGATTACGTTTGTATGGAGAAATGGTGCGCATCGTATCCTCTTAAGCAGAGGCGACTGCGTTGGCTGGGGCATGTGCACCGCATGGAGCGGACTCGTTTGCCTAAGCAAATTCTGCTAGGGACGCAAAAAGGTCCCGACAAATGTTGCGCTTTAAGGACTGTGTCAAGCGCATAGTTGCTTTTGATATCCCTAGCAACCAAAGGGAAGAGCTAGCTGTAAATCGTGGCAAGTGGCGACACCTTTTTCACAAAGGCCAATCAAAGCACGACGACGCCTAGTTTGAGTCACTGAGGGTGAAACGCATAAAGCGCCACAACCGGGCCACCAACCCTCGACCATCGCTGCGTACGCTTGTCGCGAGTGCGGCCGAGGTATTCTATCCCGCATCGGTCTTTTCAGCCACGAGCGCTACAGGGTGCTACTTAAATCATCTGCCACAGATGTAAAGGCCTATTATTGTTACATTCCACTGCATGGTACTTATTACGTACATCTTCATTTACCTCGCGTGTTTTGCCAAATGTATCAATCCGCCCAATCTCCTGTCAGTTCCGCAACATAGCGGTGTGTTTCTTTATTATTTTGACATTACTTGTGTCAACACGCAATTTGCGGCGCGCTCGGGTCACGCGCAGGCGCGGGTGATGGAGTTATTTAAAAACGATTAGGGTGACCTGACATGTCCGGCACACCGCGACTGTCAACACGTGCGTGTCCCGATCATTCCACGCCGGTAGTGCGAATACGCTAACTGGCGTTGGATATTTCTGCGTATCTGACAAATTTAGCGTATTTACTGAAACAATTACTTGCTCACCCGCGACCTTACGATAGTTACGTTTATATAACAAAAGCAGTTCCTCCACCTTCACACTGTACGAACACACAAAAATCACACAAACCCACACCACTACCAAACTACATACATCCACTGAGCGTTTCGAACTCAACCAGAGCTCGTCTTCAGAGTAGGTACAGTCAAGGGCAAAAATATGTATACACTTTAGTACCTTGTCTATTTTCGTCATATTTGATCTGCCATATATGAACTGTCACAGTGGTTAAAGTGACAAGGTACTAAAGTGTATACATATTTTTGCCCTTGACTGTACCACAACCGTTTGCTATACTACCAAATGTTAGACCAAGGTGTGTTGAGTTCGAAACGCGTCAGTTTACCTAGTTTGGTGGTGGTTATAGTTGGGTTTCTGTGATTTGTGTGTGCTCGTACAGTGTGGAGATGGAGGAACTGCATGAACACGCATTTCTTACATAAACGTAACTATAGTAAGGTCGCGGGTGAGCAAAGTTTGAGTTCATTAATATGGACCTCCGCAAAGTAACGCCTCATTCAATAAATTTAGCATACTTATCTAAATTTATTTATCGTTTTTTGGAGATTCCCACGGGGATTCAAATTTTCAAAGTGTTTGTAACTATATCTATACCAAATTTCATCTAAATCGATTCAGCGGTTATTGATTCCCCATACAAACTTCCACCCTCCATTTCATCCCATCAAAGGATGATTTCTGGGATAAAAACTATCGATTCCTTTCACAGAACTCAATCTATGAATCTTTTAAAAAACTAACTTCATCTAAATTGGTTCAGTAGTTCAGACAGACAGACACAGTTTCGCATTTATAATATTAGTATGGATCCAGTTTGTAGCTGGAATGAACATAACGATATAAGAAGTAGCAAACGGTTATATTGAATGCGCGAGCGCATCTCGGGTCGGTGAATGTAAGCGAATGTAGCGTCAAACGAGACCAGGGAAAGGACGACACGGGGCGCAGAGTAGCGTTGCGGTACAGAGGTAGCATTTTTTTTTTATAATCCCATATAGGTGAAAAACTTAAGTAAAGGACATGCACGCTTATTTATTATCTAACGTGCGAACGCTTGCAATATATATACATATAAAGAGGTGGTGAATGCGATAGCAAGCGCCTATGCGTTGACAATACGGCCGCTATTGTATGTAGTAGTGCGCCGAATTGATAATAAAGCTTAAGTAATTTTTCTAATTTGGAAAGTCTTTTTGTTTATTCGGACACGTTACTACTACATACAGGTCAAGGTACTTAAGTTTTTCACATATACCTCGCGTACTTTATAACATACAAATCTATCGTAAGAATAACTGCCGAATCTGTATGGAGTACAAATTTTTCAATGAAATGAGAACATTCAATTTGAAGAAATCATTACCGAAATCACAAAACTGGGTATTTTTGATTCGGTCTGTAGCACTTGCTGTTAAAAAAAAATCAGGACTTATGGAACGTTATTAAATAACTAATAATCATTTATTTCTAGATATAAATCCAGTGGTCAGTGATGTTATTTTTACGAACTATGTGAGTAGATGAATCGATGCTGTATTGATATTTATGGCAGTTTAATAAATTCACTCATGTGAAAATATAATTTAAATAGTATAGTAAATAAAAATAATAAAATAATTTCTAATACGAGCTTAACAACAATTAAAATTATTTGAAAATTTGTACTGTTACGATGGTAAGTAACTCTTATAATGGATTTGTACTTTATACCTAGATAAAATACCTACGCAAGAATTTAAGTGATTAATAACCTAGTAGGCATCCCACTTTTTTTTCTAAACGTACGTCATACAAAGCAAATCCCACTTGTAGCATGAGGTATGAGGTATCTTTGCCTAATCTCAGTGCCTCTGTCGTACCTAATGCCATCATCTCTAGAGGTTTGTCTAACGCGCAGGCACTTACAATTTCTTTCATTGTCTCTTTCTACCTTCATTAATTACTATAACGACAGAAAGAAGAGGTTAAAACAATTGTGATTCAGAGTGCATTAGATGATAAGTTCTTTGGAGAGATATTATATTGTCAGGGCAAGTATACTTGGTGTTGTTGCCTTGGGTAACAAGTTAATTATACAGGATGAAATTTGCACCACCGATTATAACGTAGAATGATGCAATATCTATCACCTAGATCACTTTCAACAACGAACAGTAAACCACGAATGTGCATATAAAACAGCGATAAATTAAAAAATAAAACCACATCATATGAAGCAATAAAAAGGCCGAAATTCAATCAGATTACGATAAATAATGATTAAATCACTTTAATTGCGAAAAATAATTGGTTGTTACTATTTAATTGTGGTGCGGACATTTGAAATCGAGTTGTATGGTTTTGAAATACGGTGCGGTTTTGTGTGGCTTGACCTTTGGAGATGAGTAGTGGGTGTGGTCGTATAATTGTTATGTCAGTAGTTGAAATTTGGACATAGTAATAAGCTGTTTTTGGTAAGATTTCTCACGTTTCTAAGTTAAGGTCAAGCGTGTTTAAACATTACCGAGAGTTTTAATTTAAGATTTTATATGGTTTTTTAGAACACATTTGTTTTGATTGTGTAATAATGAGTTTAGATTATAATTTTTTGTGCACTGGGCGTTTATTCGAGCGTTCGAACCGCCTCATTTGCTTGTTTCTATTGTAAAGAAATGGCTGTAGATTATGATGGGATGGGGCTTTCGGTTATATATTAGAGGTCCTTCCTGTACGTCGACCAAACAACTGGAAACTGTATCAGAATCTTCTGCCATTTCTTAAAAAATGTGACCAGAATAAACGTCCTACTGCTTTTAGGTATAATAATACCTACATACAATTTCCTCTACTATTTTTATTTGAAAACCCGAAAATTACAAAGCGGTCTTCATCTCATATATAAAATTCTCGTGTCGCGGGGTTTGTTACCAAACTCCTCTGAAATGGCTCGACCGATTCTCATGAAATTTTTTGTTCATATCGGGTAGGTCTGAGAACCGGTCAGCATCTATTTTTCATACCCCAATTCTCGCAGACGGAGTCGCGGGTAACAGCTAGTTATCATTATATTAAAAATACCTAATCAGAATTTTATGACTCTAGAGTCTAGACTTAGCGGTACACACCTTACACACCTGGTCTACCATTCCGAAAAAATTTCTGAATAAAAGTATTTTTTATGTTATTTCCTTTGATCAAGTTATTTCTAAGATTTCTCTATTAACGTACCAAATTTCATCTCAATTCTCAATTTTCAATTCGCCAGTGCACCTTTTTTTCTCAAAAAAACCTGCTTATTTTTGAGTCAGTTTTGTGGTGTTTTCATACAGTTTCTATGGGTCGTCACAAAACTGAGACGGAAAAAATTGGCAAGGAATTATGACGCTTACTGTAAAAACGTTTTACAATGAATCATAATGAACTGAAACAATTACTTTGCTCACCCGCGACCTTACAATAGTTACGTTTATGCCAGAAATGTGTGTTCATGCAGTTCCTCCAGCTCCACACTGTACGAACATACACAAATCACATAAACACAAATATCACCACCACCAAGCTACACTGACGCGTTTCGAACTCAACCAGAGCTCATCTTCGGAGTTACCCCGAAGGAGAGGAGGGGGAGGAGGGAGTTCGGAGGTAACTCCGAAGATGAGCTCTGGTTGAGTTCGAAACGCGTCAGTGTAGCTTGGTGGTGGTGATAGTTGTGTTTATGTGATTTGTGTGTGTTCGTACAGTGTGGAGGTGGAGGAACTGCATGAACACACATTTCTTGCATAAACGTAACTATTGTAAGGTCGCGGGTGAGCAAAGTAATTGTTTTAGTTCATTAATATGGACCTCCGCAAAGTAACGCCTGATTCAATAAATTAAATGGATCATAATCCAAATAGTTCAACTTTACCTACATTTTAAATTTTTTTCTACAAAATAATAAATAAATAAATAAATAAATATCACGGGACAATTCACACCAATTGACCTAGTCCCAAAGTAAGCTTAGCAAAGCTTGTGTTATGGGTACTAGGCAACGGATAAACATACTTATATAGATAGATACATACTTAAATACATATTAAACACCCAAGACCCGAGAACAAACATTCGTATTTTTCATACAAATATCTGCCCCGACACGGGAATCGAACCCGGGACCTCAAGCTTCATAGTCAGGGTCTCTAACCACTAGGCCATCTGGTCGTCTACCGTACCGTACCGTGGTGGTGGTTAATGTTTATTAACTCTAATTTAAATTACATTATATCTCCTCTGTATCATGTTGGTACTCTGTGCCCGCCGCGCTGGGAAGGTCACGGTACTCTAGTCCACTATCGCTCTCGAAGCACTTATTTTCTGATAGTACTTAGCAAAGGGCACAATGCGCTCTTTACGGTGACCCTACTCTATAGGTGCAACAGTGCACCTTGTGGTAATTTAAAGGGTTATTTTTTTATAACTGGACCCAAGCCCCTTCATTGTGAAAGGAGGCCTGTGCCCTGCAGTTGGACGAATATAGGCTGGGATGATGATGATGATGAATTTTTATAATACCATACCATACATAGATAAATACACTTTTTATATTAAAGGGGGAAAATGATGCATGCGGGTCACCTGATGGGAAGCAATCACCGCCGCCCGTGGACAGCCGCAGCACTAAGGGTGTCACAGGCGCGTTGCCGGCCCTTTGAGAGATAGATAGGTTCGTTTTTTAAAGATCTCCAAGCTGTATCGCTCCGGGAATGCTGTCCTAGGAAGCTGGTTCCGTAACTTCGTCGTGCGAAGGAAAAAGTTCCGCTTATAGGTGCTAGACTGCCAACCATCAAGATGGTGAGGATGAAATAATTGACACATACTATTAAAACACTAATGGTTGTATAGCTTAGGCTTAAAACTACCAGGAAGACGACGGAATAAAAATCCAGTTTAAATTTGTAATGACAGACACTATGTGCAGCAGGAACTAATGTCTAAAAAATAAGTTATCCTTCAAATCAAATAAATGACATTTAACGACAATATTATACAATTAACCTGACCTTCAATCTAAAATGTAACGATCGACATTTAATAATTAGCAGACCAATTACTCCAAGCGACCACTTTTACTTACTACAAGGCTACCATCCACAAAATGCCCCAGTAATTTGTCTTCATTAAAACTAAATTATTTTAATTGAATATCGAACATCAAAAAATAAACAAATAAATTACATCCCAGCCTGTAGGTAGGTATTGGCTATGTGCGAAGCGGGTGGTGGGGTACAGAAAACGATCGCAGCGCACAACATGGCAAAAATTGGAAGTAAATGAGGAGGAAATGTTGACAACGCTACGCGGCGCCACCGTCGTGCGCGGTCCCAATACGTCCCACAGAAGGGCACAGGTCTCCTCTCAAAATGAGAGACCTGGGGCTGTAGATCCCACGCGGGGCCACTGCGGATCGTCACCATTGATTCGGTTTTCGGTTTGAGGCGGATCGACACAATTGAATTTGTTGGGGGCGTGTGCAGTTTCTTCATCAGGTCATCTGATGGAAAATGATCACCACCGCCCATGAATATCATCAACTAAAGGAGTCACTGATCTGTTGCCGGCTTTTAAAGAAAGTAAAAACAATTTTCTGTAAAGACCCGATGTTAAGGACCTACCGTGTTTTTGGCGCATTTATTGCATTCATTTAATCTCGTGCATTACATTACAAGTAAAGCTATAGTCTTGAATTTCATGTGTAAGATATTTGAGGATTCACTCTAATGACAAGTGTTTATCGAAACACGATTACTTATAGTTCGCTCGATAGAAAAAAAATCCAAAGTCGTCTCTAAAAAATAAAATAAATTCGTTGTGCGACGCTAATACTGCTCGGCAGGTCATGACTTTTTGAATGTTAATAAAACAAGATGTTTTCTAGGGCGTAGTGTTGCTACATTTTTAAAATATGTATTTGTTTTAGTAATAAGATTAAAATACCCAAAAACACGCGCAGTCCAACTAACCTTTTTTGAACCATCGTGCCTCCCCCACGCCCGAAACCGCCCACCCAAAATCGATTAGCGCGAAAAGCTCGGTAGGCCCTTAAGTATAATTTATTGTATTTTGGTTAAATGTGTGAAATGTTTTCAGCTATACAAAAATCAATCGAGATTTTTTTTCGCATTTCAAATTTGCAAAAGAAACTTGATTTTCCATTACTAAAGCAGTAATCCGCTTGAATGGATATGTACCTATGAAAAGTTCGCATATTTTTTTAAATTTTGAAAAGTAGTCTGTCTTGTTTTGATGAGTAAATTACGCTCTGGAAATATTGGTACCCAAGTTATTAGCACCTTTAATAATATTGTCATCTTTATGTATAGTCGGGGTAAGAAAAGGTTCGTCACTTTTCGACTCTATGTCAATGAGTTAAGGTCGAAAAGTGACGAACCATTTCTTACCCCGACTATACCACACATTATGCGAAATAAACGTATTTATATTTAATAATAATAATAATAATAAATTTATTTCAACAAAACATCTTTTACATAAGATCCTTAAACACTAGAACTCCACTCCCTAAATAGGTATGAACCTGTGCTTTAGGATAAGCAGTGCTCCTCCCCGTAATAGATTTCGATGTTAGTTACAAATCAGATTATAACACAATGATTAAAAACTAAAAAAAGTGTGTGTATGCGCGCATATGTGTGTGTGTGTGTGTGCGTATGTGTGTGTATATATGTGTGTCTGTGGGTGTGTGTGCATGAAAGTATTTTAGGTACTTTTGATTACTGTGCCATGGCTATTTGAGTTACGTTTTGATCAAGTAAATATCTAATTTATTGAATCAGGCGTTACTTTGCGGAGGTCCATATTAATGAACTAAAACAATTACTTTGCTCACCCGCGACCTTACAATAGTTACGTTTATGCAAGAAATGTGTGTTCATGCAGTTCCTCCACCTCCACACTGTACGAACACACACAAATCACACAAACACAACTATCACCACCACCAAGCTACACTGACGCGTTTCGAACTCAACTCTGAAGATGAGCTATGTTTTGAACAGCTAAACGATTTGTGTGTTCGTACAGTGTGGAGGTGGAGGAACTGCATGAACACACATTTCTTGCATAAACGTAACTATTGTAAGGTCGCGGGTGAGCAAAGTAATTGTTTTAGTTCATCAAGTAAATATCGTTAAAAAATCTTTAGTATCCTTATAAGTTTTATTCAATAACCATTTAGTGACAGTTTTTTTACATTCACTTTTTGTCATCGGATAGATGTTCAGAATTTTATTAATATATTTAATTGGGTATTGTAGATAACCCACTGTACACAATGAGAATGAGCTAAAGTGGCCCAACATGATCCATTGCGTACACGCTCGCACGAACGCAACTTATAGCTTGAACTGTTTACAACGCACATTCACGGGATTCTTCGTAGATGTTTTAATAACCCCAAGTTAAGAGCCGCACTTCCAATTTCGCAAACGTCATAACTTGGGCATTTTTGTCGTCATGTTAGGGCGGTTACAGACTAGCGTTTTTTCTGCGCGTATACGGTCGTTACCTATGCATACGCGCACACACGCGCTTCAAAAAACTACGATTATCTATAAAAACGGCAAAAACAAAATTATATTATGGGAGCCCGCCTTATTTTTTTGTTTTATTCTAATTTAATTATTTATTTTTAAAGTGAATATATAGCTAAATATGCTGTGAAAATTTCAACTATCTAGGTTCATGAGATACAGCCTGGTGACAGACGAACAGACAGACAGACAGACGGACGGACCTCGGAGTCTTAGTAATAGGGTCCCATTTTTACCCTTTGGGTTCATCATCAAATCAAACGAGCTTATCATCATCATCATCATTTCAGCTGAAAGACGTCCACTGCTGAACATAGGCCTCCCCCAAGGCTCGCCAAACAGATCGGCCCTGCGCCATCCGCAACCGATGTGTTCCCGCCACCTTAACTAGGTCGTCACTCCATCTTATTGGAGGCCTACCGACACCGGTCCGCGGACGCCACTCGAGAACCTTTCAGCCCCATCGGCCGTCAATTCTACGAGCGATGTGCCGTAGCTGCCCACTGCCACTTAAGTCTAGCGATTCTTCGAGCTATTTCGGTGACTTTAGTTCTTGCGCGGATTTCATCATTTCTAATGCGATCCCGCCGAGAAACTCCAAGCATAGCCCTTTCCATCGCCCTCAGAGTGACTTTACGACTTGAGCTTATACGCGCGTATGAAATGTTAGTCTGGAACCGCCCTAAAACGTATAAGTTGTGCAACTGTACCGCAAACGGTAATTGGTATAAAAACAATGTGTGAATGAGTCTCTTTGAAGATATTGCATTAATATGATAAGTTGTAATGTTATGTAAGTATTGGCTTTTATTTTATACGAGTTGGCTTCTGCGAAACAATGAGAAGTTGTCTGTCATTATAATATTTACTTACGTGAGAGGTTTTTAATCTGTCCGCTTCATGCTTGGAGTTGCGTAGTTTTTGATAGCGGTACTTTTGATGGCACATTTCTAAACACTATACACAAACATTTTTAAACGTAATTTCGCACGTAAATTTGGACAACTCATAAGTGCGAGCAGAGGCTTGAGAGGCCTAACCACTAGAAGCACAAGGCTTTTTTCTAATGTTTCTTCTTATTACTAAAGGTTGGCAGTCAGCTCTTAACCCTTCATTTGATAATGTACAGCCAACAGCATAAATAAGTGATCATTTATGTACATTGTCACTTTAACGTCATGTTTGATGTCAAAAGATTGAAAACGACAAGGTACAGAAATGATCACTTATTATAATTGCATCATGCTTATGATAGTTGTGTAATTTAATATCTACCTTTTATATGCAAAACACGAACTAATATTTCAATTAGTTAGGTATGTTAATTATTTTTCACTTGTCATGCTCTTAAAATGTTACTTTAGTCTCTGCATATCGGGACTAAAGCTCTTTTTTGATCTCAAGGGATTAAAGTAAAATTTTTTTAATTGACTATGGAAACCCCTAAACTGCCAATCACGGTGTTTGTGAATGGAGGATTATCGCCATTTTCAGTAACTGGGTGGGTATAGACAATTTTAAAGCTTTCCACAGACCGAAGCGCGCTGCGGACGCACTGTAGCGCCCTGCGCTTCGGTCTGTGGAAGCCTTTAGGGCGTGTAAATAACCTCAAAATGACAACTGTATAAAAAATTATAAAATATTAAAGATGAATTCATTTTATTTTGCACGTAAAGAAAGATTTCCTTTAGCTTAGGTGTTTTTAATTTGTTTTTTTTTAAAAACGCTGTCGGCAAAGCAGGGGGGCTACTCCGAAATTCGAAAATCGAAGTTCGTATCGCATCGTCTTGCTCGCTCTTGTATTAAATACTGTTAGCGTGAGAGGAATGGCACGATACGAAGTTCGAATTTTGCACTTCGTAGTATTAGGCCAGTTCCCTGCTCTGTCGATAAAATAGCAGTCCGCACCGTCGGCAAAGCAGTGCTGGAGTGTACGATAGATAGAGCAGTTACGTTTGAATGTTAATATGGCGTGACTTCAAAATAATGCGATGTCAGTTGCATTTAATAGTAAATAGAAAGTATAATTAGATATAATTTAACAAAGAATTGGCATATAGAAAATAAACTTAAAAAGTCGTTTCTTTATTCACGGGTAAGTGTTTCAGTTAACAATATATTTTGTGTGTGAACTTAGATCAATTAGGTTAATTTATTTGCCGATTCTAATGAATGAACAATAATCTGTTGGCTAATTATGCAAGCATTTAAAGCGTCACTTTACAA
This sequence comes from Archips xylosteana, assembly GCA_947563465.1. Lineage (NCBI taxonomy): Eukaryota > Metazoa > Arthropoda > Insecta > Lepidoptera > Tortricidae > Archips > Archips xylosteana. The sequence goes on from OX387364.1 coordinate 17,202,241, forward strand.
AAAACATAAAAGAAAAGAAAAGACAGCGGTATTTTTTTTGCTATTTGAATTTTGAACAGATGTCCATTGCTCGTATTGAGCATACGTTGTAAAAAAGTAATTTTGTACGTCGTTTTTTTCCTCGCACTCAAAGTGAAAAGTAGAGTGTTTAACGCGGGACTAAACTACCATAATGACAACTCGAATTATAGCCTCCCTCGCTATCGCTCGGGTGGCTAAATATCTCGTGTCATTATGGCTTGTTTTAGTCCCTTGTTGAACAATCTACTATTTTAGCACTTAATTATTTATTTGCCTAAGAAACAGGCTACTTTATTATCATAGTTTAGGCATTTAAGTTATTTATGAATATAGAACGGTATTGTTTGTATTATGTTTATGTTGTTATGTTTAGGTTGTTAGTGTTCCATTAAAGTCAATTTGTATCGAGTCAGTACTTTAGTATGTCGGTCTTTGTTTACTAACACATAGACATAATCTCAGCGCTTACTAACGACTTTTCGTGTAAATAATTATTTATTTTAATTAACAATTTGAATTTGAATTTATGCTGTTGACCCTACCCCACAAGGCACATTATTTAAGACAACCTTTTGTATTTTTTTTAAATCTAGAATTTTCAGGAGTCCTAGTTTAAGACTGGGTTTGAATTAGAGAGTTTCAGAAGTTTTACATTTGAAATTAACCATGAGCTTTTCGGTGAAGAAAAACATCGCGAGGAAACCTGTATGCAAGATTTTCAATGGTGTGTGTGAAGTTCCCAATCCGCACTGGGCCCGCGTGGGAACTACGGTCCAAGCCCTCTCATTCTGAGAGGAGGCCTGTGGCCTGCAGTGGGACGTATATTATAGGCTGGGATGATGATATTTCTCTGATGCAGCGTGTTGTGATGTCTGGTGTTGAATGTATGAAACCGATACTTTTCTGTTCACAACATAATACGTCATATAAATGTGAATGCGGCTAATAGCTGTTCTACTACCTGGATACTGGCACACTCTCTTATGTTACAGAACCATGACCATACGTTTTCCCAAGATTGGTTTTATTTTTTTGGACTCTTTTTGTATTTTTTCAACTCATTTTTTTTTACTTTTACGCTCATCCCGTGAAATCCATATATTTCACACGAAATACAAACTAAAACATGGATGCACAGAAAAACTCGGTAAAAGAGACCAGCGCTGGAACTCGAACCCATGTCTTCAGCATTCCGTGCTGCATGCTAAACCCCTACACCACCACTGGTCAAACCACCAGTGGACCAGTTTTTCTGTGCATCCATGTTTCAGTTTGTATTTCGTGTGAAATACTTACGTTTTCCGGCTATTTTGTCTATCGTGACGGTTTGCAGAAGGCGATATTTTTGGCGTCGAGAATATGGTCTAAATAAACGACTTTTCTTTGTTTTACTTGCCGATCAAGTTCAACCTCCTTTCCCACAACACACCACGAACTTTAAAAACCTACAAATGTCACAAGCCCATAGTTCTTCCACAGAGCGTCGACCATGACTTTTTTAACGTTCGAATGTACTTTGAAAAGCTCGCATCTCATAACCTGAAAGCTTAGTAACGTGAACATTATCTTTGGTGATTTAAGAATCAGTTTTGCGTGCTGTGATTTTGAGATACGTGTTGTTTGAAGTAGTGGCTTTATGTCAGTACTATCCCATCGCATGCGCATGTCATCGCAAAGGTAACAGGAAAGTAATACTAAGCTTATTTATTGCTTGAAAGCTTCCTCGTACAAAATTCTTGTTGAAGGAGGACTTGTTGATAAAAATATTGACGAAACTGGCCAAGCGTGAGTTAGGCACCTACACGAAGGGTGCTGCACCTTCACACAATATTACTACTGCCTATATTTTTAGGATTCCCTAGCTCAAAAGGAACCCGTATGGTTTCATTATATCACTATATTTATGTGTCAAACATTACATTCGGCAAATACTATATGGGCTATAAATATGAGTGAATAATTAACTGATTCAGATGTTATTTCGGCGAGTTCCTCAATGAATTGCATTAGGTATAATATTTTAATGAGACTCTAAAGCTTTTGAACCGGCGTATCCCAAGTGATAAGAAAATCGACTAGTAATAGGTATATGTAGCTACGAGTATAATGTCCGTCAACTAAAAATCCTAAAGCTGCGTACGGACTGCGCGCACATTACGCGTACCCTACGCGAGCCCGGGTACGCCATGTCCGTACGCTATGTACGCGTACACTGTACGCGTAGCTGCAAGTACGGACATGGCGTTCCAGGACACGCGTACCCGGGCTCGCGTAGGGTACGCGTAATGTGCACGCAGTCCGTACGCAGCTTTATACCCACCACCATGCGCGGTGTGGTATGTAGTCGTAGGATTCCATTCGATGTTAGTCCTTAGATTTTCGTAACACGCCGGTTACGGTGGTTGATACGCTGAACTGAAATGGTTATTAATGAATCATCATCATCATCATCATCATCCCAGCCTATAGACGTTCCGTATACCGTATGAATGGTGGTTCAAAAAAGATGACATTTCATTGATGAGTGCCATGACCTCTAAAACACGGAGTAACATACGATAAAGTTGAAAACGTCTTACATCAATTGTACAAGGGGAAATAATCACGATAATATTTTTATTGGTTTTATCTTTGATCAATTATAACTGAAGATACACATTGCCGAATAAAATCCCCTTCAAAGAATGTCCGAACTTTTTTATTTGTTTGCATAACAATTAAAATCATCACCTACACAGAAATTTGAACCTAGTCTTTACTTCATTACAGTCGAATTTCGGTTGACACTTGACAGCTAAACTTGACAATTTCACGCAACGTACTGATAAAAAAGAAGGCCACTTTTATCAAAGTGGCGCTCATTTGGCTCGGACATTTTCGGGCGCGCGACTGTGGATCTACAGTTATAATTGATCAAAGGGGGTTTTATTATTAGTTGTATTCGTACCCTACATTTTGACAAACCCTGCCCTAACTAAACTAATACAATAACTAGGAAACTCGTTTGGCGCTACGCAATAATCGTAAACCAAACAGTGGCTGCGAATTGCCCACTTATTGCCCTTTGTGTGTTTGCTTTTATGTATGTGCCGCAATTTGCCTAATCGAAAGTTCTGAATTGTCAAAGCACCGTTTCTCAACCTCTGAAGGAGATGCCCCTAAAAACAAACAAGGGACACTTAGTGAACCCTTTATCCGTTTGCCGTTGCATTTTCAAATGTAGTAATAATGTAGTAGTAGCCGTGATATATGACATATGGCCTCTCAAGCAGAGGGTCATGGGTTCGAGTCCGGGCTCGCTCCTCTGAGTTTTTCGGATTTTATGTGCATTTAAAACCTGCACATATCTGTGAAGAAATTCAATGGTGAGTAAAGTTCCCGATTCGCACTGGCACTTTAATTCTGAGAGGAGGCATGTGAGGTGCAGTGAGATGTAAATAGACTGATGACGACGATTAACTCTTTGTAGGTATTTAAATTGTTATCTCATTTAGCGGTTATTTATAACATTGGTCACTTTAAACTTAGAAATGTTTTTCAGTACAGTTGTATTGAACCACTCTACAGTGTTATTCTCCGGTGCATAGGCGCGACTTTCCTCTCTCGCACGCGACGTTTTCACCCTCGAGACCGTTGCATTACAGATAATAGGATAATAAATCGCCGGCCCCGGAGAACAAAATGGTAACCACCATTATCTTAGTTTTATTTTTATGCCATATTTGGAATCCGTAGGTGCCAATGCACCAGCTCAATTTTTTTCGTAATTTTTGTACGGTAAATGACAAAGTTGAAACATAATACAATACTTTTCAATTTTTTTATTTATATACCTTGTAACTAGAATAAAAGTGTGCAATAATTTTATCATTAAATACTGAAAGCTCATCGCATGTCAAACATCTATATTATTATGTTCTCGTCAAAATTAGATCGCTAAGTAATGATAAGCGCAGTTATCTTTTTATTCTCGTCGCAAACCGCTAAATACTGTTCGTGCAATGGCGCTCACCAAAACTACGCATTTGAAACGGAACTCTAAAACGTCTTGCCATATCCTTTTGTCACATTGCACGGGTCGAATGTAAATTGCAATGGTCTATATCGACATGTCAAGTGCTAAGGGTACGTGGCAATGTTTATTTACAATAACAAACTGCCTCTCAATGTGATTTCAAACCGGCTCGCGAAAACATTGTGTCGGCTTTTTAGTGTTCGATTTCTAAAACTATATAATTATTGGTGTGATTGGAGTATAAGTGAAGTGAGTGACAATGAACAAACAAAGGACATCGCGTTTAATGAATATTATGAATAAACTGCGACGGATAAAAATGTAGTGACTACGAATCATATATGATTTAAGAAAAATATCTAGAGAAAAAAAAATATTGCGAAGAAAATGATTCTGAATTGAACCAAGATTTCTCACCAGATGTGTCTGAATATTTGCCTAGCCCAGAGAGATTTCAAAATTTACAGCGCAGTAAGAGTTCTTCAAGCATTGGAGGAGACTCAGATTATTTAGAAAAAGCCTCTCAAAATATAATAAGCACTCCATCAAATATATCGAACATTTCCCTCGTATTGAATTCTGTGAATTTTATAGCATCACCTTCAATCGTTTATCAACAACTTAAGGGAACTCCAGAAACAAACACTAATTGTTCTATTGATTTGACACCAACCTCAACACATGAATGTATAGGACCCTCTCATAAGAATTCAAAACGATGTCTGAGTCAAATATTCCTTAACGACGCTCAGCCGTCAACATCGTCTAATTCTATAGGTATTTTTGATAACCGAGAACAAGAACTAGCGTCGCCTTTTGACGGTAATGATTTAGATGAAACATTACAGAGGAATAGTAATTGTAGCAGTGTACTCTCAGATAAAACGATTATCGGTAATTCAAGCATGACGTATAGACTTGCCCACCAGAGTCCTGGCCCTCAGAGTCCTCCCTGTCACAGTTTTGGCAATGAGAGCCCGGTTCACCCGTCCCTGTCCGTTGCAGTCCTGCCCATCAGAGTTCCGATCAGAGTTCAGACCATCAAACTCTTGTCAATCATATTCCTGAGCAGTACACTCCACACCATCAAGGTCCTGACCCTCAGAGATCTGCCCGTCACAGTCTTGACGGTGAGAGGTTGGTTCACCAAAGTCCTGTTCGTCGCAGTTCTGCCCATCAGAGTCCCGATCAGAGTCCAGTCCATCAAACTCTTGCCCATCATAGTCCAGAGCAGTACTCTCCCAGCCACCAGTGTCCTAACCCTCAGACTCCTGCCTGTCACAGTATTGACAATGAGAGTCCGGTTCACCAAAGTCCTGTCCGTCGCAGTCCTGCCCATCAGAGTCCCGATTACAGTCCACATCAAACTTTTGCCCATCATAGTCTTGAGCAGTACACTCCCAGCCACCAAAGTCCTGACCTTTTCAGAGTCCTATCCATCACAGTCTTGACAACGATGGCCAGAGTGAGGGAGACTCTTTGCACGCCAACATTGAAAGAGAATTAAAAAATAGAGTCGTGTACACCCCGGACCAGATGTACGCAATCATTATGAACGCGAAAGTCAACGGAGAAAAGTACAACGTTAAAGAAATGCTTCAAAAGGAGTTTTATAACATAAAAGAACTAATAAATAATAAAAATTGGGTCAAAAATGAGGTAGGGCAAAAAGTAACATGGAAACAGCCCTCAATTTTACAGTATAAATATGATTTTGATTCTGGATATTCTCAAATGAACATAGAACCTGTCCAAAAAACAAAAAGCAAGCGGGGAACCAAGACAAACAGCAGCTCCTTAGTCAACCCAAATCCTGCCTCTGATTTTGAACTGCAAGTGCTATGTACGAACATGCCACTCAGAATATATTGAGAACTCCGTCAACTATTTCAAATATTTCGCTTATTTTGAATGCAGCAGATTTCATAGCATCACCTTCACCGACAGTCGGTGGAAATAACAAGATTTGTACTTCTGATTTGACACCAACTTCAAAGCATGCGTTGAATGAATCTTCATTGCAGCGGTCATCAAAACGATGTCTTAATCAAATATTCCAGAACTGCAACCAGCCCTCGACCTTTGATGCTTACGAAGGTAACAAGCACAAAGAACAAACAAGGACCCTTGATGCTACTGATTTGGACGAAACTCTACAACCAGAAAATAATACAGAAAGTATCTTAACGGACGAAACGATGATCAGCAATGATCAGATGATCACAACAACGATTCAAAGTCAACCGATATTAATAAATAATAAAATAATGAAAGTCAGTGTTTCTTCTGCAGAGCCGTCAATTTTAAAATACAAATTTTAATATGACGTCGATTCTGAATATTTCCGAATAAACACAGAGTCAATCCAAAAATTAAGGAGCATGCGAGGTACCAGGCAGACACTTAAATCTATAGTCAGCCCAAGCCCTGTCCTTGAAACCGAACTACCAGACCAGTATTATACACCCAGCTTTTGCCAATTATATTATACGACGACCTGATTAGCCTTTGTAAGGCAGGTGATATTCCAAGCTATCATGCTAACTATCATGCTTTTTATGAGTCCTTGACTTATGTAAAGAACTCTGAACTGAATAATGATGATGAAGATGATGATCAAGAATAAGAATCAAGTAATAAGTACCTAATAAATTGTATTGTTTTAGTTTTTTTTCGAGATTCTGTTAATTTTAACCTAATAATTGAAATAAAGTCAAAGTTGATTATCATGTTATTGTTTCATTGCAATACCAGATAAATTACATTATCATAAAACAAATTTCACAATATTAACGAGAATAAGATGATATGTAACTATTATTTTTACTAATCGAACCGTAAAAATAGTAGAATAAAATGATAAAACAACCATACAATACGTATTTTAAACCCTTGAAAAAGCGGGAATAAAATGATAATCGACTTTATAAATCACAGATGATGATCGATTTCCCCTAACTTCTAATTTTTTAAATAACTCCTTTTTAATATGTATTATATAAGTGACACTAAAAAAAGAAGAATTCTTATAAAATTAGCTTTCCGTAACGCTGACTATCATCAGTTTACGTCCACTTGTTTAGAAGTAATTGGCAAAAATGTGTTTTTTATTTTTCCTGAAAAGTTACGTTTTTGCGATTATCATTTTATTCGCCGGAGGCGGCGAAATATTATATAACTAGCTTTTACCCGCGGCTTCCCTCTCGTGATCCATGAAAACTTGCTTTAGAATTCAACCTCCGTGATTTTATTTCTCATTAGGTCATCTCTTACGGCACGCTGTTTGAGCTGTGCGTTGATAGATCAGTCAGTAACGGTTGCCTTTTATACATACTCTAGCTGTTGCCCGCGACTCTGTCCGCGAAGAATATTAGGGAAGAAAAATAGCCTATGACCCACACCTACGACCACTAAATACCTACCTACCTAACCTACCTAGCTACCTACCTGCTGAATATGGACAGAAATTTTCATAAAAATCCGTCAAGTCGTTTCGGAGGAGTTCGACAACAAACACCGTGACACGAGATTTTTATATTAGATAAAGAGAAGAAGATAATTTATACTGCTGTTGTACTCATTATTGATATATCTATTTCAGACATGATACTAAACTTGTTTTATGAACAAGATTATGAAACACGGCAACTTTCCTACACTCGTTAGTCACATTGTGTCATTTAGATAGTTATTACGACGTCAGTAGAAAACGGCTAGGTATGCGAGTATCGACGATGAACAATTGCTGTAGTTTATCATAGACGCTTGTAATGACGTACCTACTAAATATAGAGTTCAAACCTGGGTTAAATTCAGGAACGGGCTTTCACGGGTTTGGTAGCGGTAATTCAACTTTGGTTTGAACCGCTATTCAGGAACGCCAAAAGGAGTTTGGGATGCTTTGATCAATTATAACTGAAGATACACATTGCCGAACAAAATCCCCTTCAAAAAATGTCCGAACTTTTTTATTTGTTTGCATAACAATTAAAATCATCACCTGCACAGAAATTTGAACCTAGTCATTACTTCATTACAGTCGAATTTCGGTTGACACTTGACAGCTAAACTTGACAATTTCACGCAACGTACTGAGAAAAAAGAAGGCCACTTTTATCAAAGTGGCGCTCATATGGCTCGGACATTTTCGGGCGCGCGACTGTGGATCTACAGTTATAATTGATCAAAGTTCCTCGCGATGTTTTTCTTCGCAAAAAAGGCAAATAAAGTTCAACTGTAATTTGATATACAGGGTGCTAACAAATTAGGTACCAATATTTTTCTATGGCTTAATCTACTCATCAAAACAAGTCACTTTTAATGTAACCCGGGACCCGTTTCTGAGATTCTGATTATATATATAAGTATATATATATATATACAAGAATTGCTCGTTTAAAGGTTTTAGATTAGAATAGATAGAGTCACACAATTATTTCCTAGATATTTTCGAAAGAATCGCTTAATGAAGTGACATGGTTATTTTCTTATTTATTCCAGAACTTAATAAATAATTATCACGGGACAATCCACACCAATTTTGACCTACCTACCAAAGCAAGCAAAGCTTTGTGTTATGGATACTAGGCAAAAGGGTAAACATAGTTTTACATAGATAGACCGCTTTAGCCTAGTTGGTAGTGACCCTGCCTACGAAGCAAGAGGTCCTGGGTTAGAATCCCGGTAAGGGCATTTATTTGTGTGATGAGCACGAATATTTGTTCCTGAGTTATGGATGTTTTCTATGTATTTAAGTATTTATTTATCCGTATAAGTATGTTTATCGTCGTCTAGTACCCATAGTACAAGCTTTGCTTAGTTTGGGACTAGGTCGATTTGTGTAAGATTGTCCCCTAATATATTTTTTTTATACATACGTAAACACATATTAAACACAAGACTCGAGAACAAACATTCGTATTTTTCATACAAATATCTGCCCCGACGTGGGAATAAAAACCGGGACCTCAAGCTTCGTAGTTAGTTTGTATAACCACTAGGCATTTCGTCGTCTACATTATCGTTGACTTTTAAGACACCCTGTATAGACTAATAAGATGATGACATATCAGAAAACTGCAACACAATGCAGCGTCTATTCAAACCTCTACATTCAACGATGCAATTTCACTCTCATAAATTACGAATGGATCGTACGAAATTTCAGAGGTGTCATGACATCACAGTTTATCTCAGCACGCCATCTCAATCGTGCCGGGGACACATTTCTCCGAACAATACGTTAGTGTCGGAGTGTCGACACTAGACCTTTATGCCTTACACTAGTTAGGGCCCGAGAGTTGCCTGATGCAATAGGAAATGGAAAGGTCGAGAAGATGCAAGCCGAATTTATTTGGAATTACAAAATATGGTGTCACGATGTCGGCGAACGTTTGAGTCCTTAGTGAATTTTTTTTATGCAACTGCTTTACATTCTCCGCGAATGTACTGAGGCAGATGTGCCTAGAATCCTCATGGAATCATACAACTGCCTATCTTATTATTACTAGCTGTTGCCCGCGACTCCATCTGCGAAGATAGGGATATAAAAAAAATATACGCGTCGACTTGAGAACCTCCTCCGTTTTTTCGTCGGTTGAAATAGCCTACGATCTATTCTCAGACCTACACAATACAGAAAAAAAATCATAAAAATCGGTCAGCCATTTTGGAGGAGTTCGATAACACACTGGCAAAATTGTCCTCTGATCAATATACCTAGTCATATTTTTTTTAACTAAGTAACTGCTTAATGAACTAAAACAATTATGTACTTTGCTCACCCGCGACCTTACGATAGCTACTTTTACGTAAAAAATGCGTGTTCATGCTGTTCCTCCACTTCCACACTGTAAGAACACACACTAATCACACAAACCCAACTATCACCACCACCAAACTACACTGACGCGTTTTGAACTCAACCAGAGCTCATCTTCGGTGTATAGTCGGGGTAAGGAAAGGTTTGTCACTTTTCGACTCTATGTCAACGAGTTAAGGTCGAAAAGTGACGAACCTTTTCTTACCCCGACTATACATTGGTTTGTGTGATTTGTGTGTGTTCATACAGAGTGGAGGTGGAGGAACTGCATGAACACACATTTTTTTACATAAACGTAACTAACGTAAGGTCGCGGGTGAGCAAAGTAATTGTCTTAGTTCATTAATATGGAGCTCCGCAAAGTAACGCTTGATTCAATAAATACCATAAAAAAAACTAAGTAACCGCTTCTTTTCCTTTTTTAACTAAACCTTTATTTTACAGTTGTGACCTCGGTGCCTGAAAAGCGGTCAGAAAAATCTCTTGGGTAAGTGACTTGAACTTAATATCTGTGTAATAAAAATAGTATTTAACTTGTGCAAGTATCTAACTAATGACCTAATCCAACAGTTAGCTCTAACTAGATTATAATTGGTTCTATGTAACCGCTTGAACTCTAATGATATAATTGCGGAATTTTCTTTTTCTATGACTAGGTCAGGAGAAATAAAAACCAATATGTAAATTACACCTTCTAACTCCTTTACACGAAATCATGATCCCAAAGCAAAGGTAATTCAGCGGAAATAAAAATTGAGACACTTTTGTTCTCCTAGTAGTTCTCGTGATTCTGAGGAGAAATCACATAAAATTTTCCAAATTAAAAAAAAAGTCAAAACTGACAAGAAAATAAAAATCGGCCTATTATATAAGTCTAACAATAAGATACTGGTACCTTTTATGGAAATAAAGAACTATTATTATTATTATTCATAGGTTGATTGCACGGACGTAGTCGCGGGCAATTCCCCGGGCAAAACTAGTCATTCTATACACAATACTTCGCCTTGCAATATTAGAAGACAGAACATAATATGTACATTGCATGTTAAGCTTGTAAATAGCGCAACATTTGACAGCCTGCATGATTTCCTGATTCAGCATCGATTGCTCCAAAAACCATTGTGTACGTGTCGGAATCATAATCCTATCACAAAACAATTCTAATTACTCCCCCCTTTATATACGTATCTGGTGAAGCATCTCGTGCAGAATTAGTTACGAGGTGGTTGCACAACCAAGAGAACATCATTAATAGTCATTTACATAATAATGGGAGCATGAGTTTATAAGGTAAAGTTTTAGGAATAGAAGCTGTGGTGGCCTAGTATACTCCATTTAATTTAGAATTATAAACCACAACAACATTATATTGCGGCTCGTGAACTGTAATCTCTTTACAATTTGTACTAGAGTAACAATTGACGACACGCAAATAAAGTGACATTGAAACAATTTTATTTTGCGCCTCCCAGACTATTGTACTTTACTATCTGCTAGGTAAGAAATAGTTGACGAGCCGCAATATAATAATTGTAGTGTACCCTATGATAGAAACTAATGACTAACTTAATCTAAACCTAAAACTAAACCTTAGTTCTAAAACTAAACTTAATTCTAAAACTTATTGTTATATGAATAAAATTATAATTAAGTCAATCAAAATTGTAATTAATCAAAACTAAAAACAATTACAATTTCATCATTAATTATTTTGTAAGTTAATATTTTGTACGTAACGCGGACAAGCGAACCCTGTTTTCGTATTAGATATCGCGCATCAAGCAATCGGTACGTGTGAGGTAGTTGCATCGCCTAGCGACACGGACCGAGCGCCTGCGCCAGTACTTATGACCTTTCGCCGCGGAGCGCATGTCGCCCGTATACGTTTATTGTAGCAACGATTAACGCGTTATTATTTACTGTTCCAAAACTTTATATTGTGTTTGTGTTTGTCGGATTTTCATTGTTGTGTATCTGGACTGCAGTGGCTAAATTATAAACTTTCTCCTTCTAATATTGTACCGTGTTTCGTGTACTGAGTAAATTGTTGTGTGTTCGTTATCCGGTATTTTATTGATGCCCACATCGGATGAACAAAGTGAGTCCAACATTGGTGACCCCGAGAAAGAACTCATCATCATGCCCAACGAGTCAGAAATACACCGAGTGGGTGTACGAGTACCCCCATTTTACCCCGACAAGCCGGCGCTGTGGTTTGTGCAGCTGGAGAGCCAATTCGTGTTATCCAATATAACAGTGGATGCTACGAAATTCCACTATGCATTATCCCAACTGGATTCGGCTTCTGCAACTATCGTAGAAGACATTATCACGGCCCCAGCAACAGCAGATAAGTACGAACAATTAAAAACAGAGCTCATAAAGCGTTTATCAGTCTCACGAGAGAAGAGGCTTAACCAGTTGCTCACAAACGAAGTGTTGGGGGACAGGTCACCCTCGCAGTTCCTGCGGCATCTGAGAAGTCTCGCTGGACCGGGTGTACCCGAAGAATTCATGCGGTCGATATGGACTAGCAGACTGCCAACAGCCACTCAGAGCATAATTGCGTGCCAGGCAAAGCTGTCACTTGACGAGGTAGCAGAACTAGCTGACCGGATTCACGAAGTCGTGCCATCACACCCGCAAGTAGCTGCAGCATCACCACTCTCACCGGCACCGGCACCAAACACTCTCAGCCAGGAAATTGCAGCGTTGACCCAGCAGATGCAGGCGTTGACAGCAAAGTTCGACCGGATGTCACGCCAGCGCAGTCGTTCGAAGACACCGGGAGGTCAGCGCGGACGCGGGCGTTCATCGTCAGCACGAAGGTCAAACTCGAACTATAGGAAGTTCCCAACGTGCTGGTACCATCACAAATTCGGCGATAAGGCGAAGCGCTGCGTGACACCGTGTAACTACGCGGGAAACGGCAAGGGCAATCTGTAATGGCGGCCGACGACTGCCCGAGTTCCGGTCGCCTGTTTGTAACCGATCAACGGTCTAAAACCCAATTTTTGGTGGACACTGGCAGTGACTTATGTGTGTTTCCTCGGACAGCATTAAAAAATCGATGTGTAAAAACCGAGTTAGTTCTAAGTGCAGCGAACGGTACAACTATTCACACATATGGTTTTGTTAATTTTATTTTAAACCTAGGCTTGCGCCGCGACTATTCCTGGCGATTTATTGTTGCAGACGTGACGAGGGCGATAATAGGGGTAGATTTTTTATCCCACTATGGAATTGTCGTCGATGTGAGGAATCAACGCCTCATCGACGGCACGACATCGCTTGCAACCCCGGCTTTGCTTGCGCAAAAATCGGATAACGTCACTTCGGTAAAGGTAATGTCTGGTGATTCTACATACCACACCATACTCGAACACTATCCCGAAATTACACGGCCACCGGGAATACACCGCGCACCTAAACACACTACAGTACACCACATACGTACTACACCTGGGCCACCAGTAACGAGTGCACCTCGTCGTCTCGCACCGGATAAATTAAAGATCGCCAAAGCAGAGTTTGAAGCCATGTTAAGGTGCGGCATATGTCGACCCTCAGAGTCCCAATGGTGTTCCCCTCTCCATCTAGCCCAGAAGAAAAACGATGGGTGGCGTCCGTGTGGCGATTATCGGATGCTCAATGCCCGTACCATCCCAGATAAGTACCCAATTCGCCACATCCAGGATTTCGCGCACAGCCTATCTGGTTGTACTATTTTTTCCACTATAGACCTGGTAAAGGCTTACAACCAGATCCCCCTGAACCCCGAGGATATCGCAAAGACCGCTATTACAACGCCGTTCGGTCTTTACGAATTTCCCTACATGACCTTCGGGCTGCGTAATGCTGGACAGACGTTCCAGCGCTTCGTCGATGTCATGCTCAGGGGGCTCGATTTTGTATACGCTTATATCGATGACTTTCTGGTCTTTTCGCAGGATAAAGAGACGCACGAGCGCCATCTACATCAGGTGTTTCGTAGGCTCAAGGAGTTTGGTATGGTGATTAACCCAGCTAAATGTCACTTTGGAGTATCTGAAGTTACCTTTCTCGGATACCGCATAACAGCCAAAGGTACTGCGCCACTACCATCCAAGGTCGAAGCCATTCAAAACTTTCCTGTACCGAAGACAGTCAAAGAGTTACGCCGTTTTTTGGGGATGCTTAATTTCTACCGCCGGTTTATTCCAAACGCAGCCAGGCACCAAGCACCCCTAAACGCTTTACTGACTGGTTCGGTGAAGGGCTCCCATCCTATTTATTTTTCCACAGAGGATGGGGACGCATTCCAGGCGTGTAAAGACGGTCTTTGCCAGGCGGCTATGCTCGCCCACCCGGATTGCCACGCGAAGCTCGCTTTAGTGACCGACGCTTCGGATACGGCCATAGGTGCAGTGCTCCAGCAGAGGAAGAAGGACGAGTGGCAGCCACTTGCCTTCTTTTCGCGGAAATTGAGCCCAGCACAGGTAAAATATTCACCGTATGATCGCGAGCTCTTAGCAATTTACGAGAGCGTGAAGTATTTCCGACACATGGTGGAGGCCCGTGATTTTACGATCTATACAGATCACAAACCTCTCACTTTCGCGTTCCACTCTCGTAAAGAAAACTGCTCCCCACGACAATTTAGACACCTGGATCTGATAGCTCAATTTACGACCGATATTAAACATATATCAGGCAAAAATAATGTCGTGGCCGATACACTTTCTCGCATAGAGGCAATTTCACAGCCAGTCACCGCCGAGAGAATAGCTGCGGCTCAGCAAAAGGACCAAGAGCTCGAAGAGCTACTAAAAACGGGTTCATCACTCCAACTGGACAAGGTTAAAATTCCCGGGTCCCAGAGTCATCTGTATTGTGATATAAGTAATACTAATCAGAGACCGTTTGTCCCTAAAGAGCTACGCAAGTCAGTGTTCGACGGTCTTCACTCTCTGAGTCACCCAGGCGCCAACGCCACGGCCAGATTGATAGCAGAGCGTTACGTCTGGCCTGGAGTCAAGAAGGACTGCCGGGCATGGGTACGAGCCTGCCTAGCTTGCCAACGCTCCAAGGTCACCCGCCACGTGTCTTCTCCTGTGGGTAAATTCGAATTGCCCCGGGCTAGACTAGCATTCGTCCACATAGACCTGATAGGTCCTTTACCGTTATGCCAGGGGTTCCGATATTGCCTCACAGCCGTTGATAGGTATACGCGATGGCCAGAGGCGATACCATTGCCCGACATGACGGCGCAAACGGTGGCCGGTGCATTGCTGAGTGGTTGGATATCCCGCTTTGGCTGCCCTGCGGATATAGTCACGGATAGAGGACGTCAGTTCGAGTCGGCCCTATTCCAGCAGTTATCCGCAATCGCAGGTTTCCAGCACCGGAGAACGACGGCATACCATCCAGCATGCAATGGACTCGTGGAAAGGTTCCACCGGCAGCTCAAGGCTGCCATAACCTGCCACGGGGGCAGCAACTGGGTTGAAGCACTTCCACTCGTCTTATTAGGGATACGCAGCGCCTATAAGGAAGGTGTTCAGGCTTCCACGGCTGAACTTCTTTATGGTCAACCTTTGCGTCTACCAGGAGACTTTTTCAGCTCTCAACCCTCTGACGAGTCAATTGACGTGACAGATTATTTATCACGGCTCCGCAGACTTGTAAGAGACTTGCGCCCATCACCAGCTTCGCAGCACAGTGGTAAGCGCAATATCTTTATCTTTAAAGACCTGTCCACATCACCTCATGTATTTCTAAGGGATGATACTATAGGAGGGTCTCTAAAACCAGCATACACTGGACCTTACGAGGTTATTGCAAGAGGTGACAAAGTTTTTAAAATTATGGTAAACGGCAAACAGGTAACAGTATCAGTGGACCGTATTAAGCCGGCCTACATACTGCAGGATCCAGACACCTCAAACCACTCACCACCAAGCAATAACACTCACACTCATACTCACACTCATCACACAAGTTCATCCAAAAATCACCAGTCATTACCAGTTAAAAGCGACAACGCAGTGAGAAAGACGCGGTCGGGGCGTTGTATTCGATTTCCTGATTATTATCGCCCTTGACGGTCTCTGGAAGGGGGTGATGTAGTGTACCCTATGATAGAAACTAATGACTAACTTAATCTAAACCTAAAACTAAACCTTAGTTCTAAAACTAAACTTAATTCTAAAACTTATTGTTATATGAATAAAATTATAATTAAGTCAATCAAAATTGTAATTAATCAAAACTAAAAACAATTACAATTTCATCATTAATTATTTTGTAAGTTAATATTTTGTACGTAACGCGGACAAGCGAACCCTGTTTTCGTATTAGATATCGCGCATCAAGCAATCGGTACGTGTGAGGTAGTTGCATCGCCTAGCGACACGGACCGAGCGCCTGCGCCAGTACTTATGACCTTTCGCCGCGGAGCGCATGTCGCCCGTATACGTTTATTGTAGCAACGATTAACGCGTTATTATTTACTGTTCCAAAACTTTATATTGTGTTTGTGTTTGTCGGATTTTCATTGTTGTGTATCTGGACTGCAGTGGCTAAATTATAAACTTTCTCCTTCTAATATTGTACCGTGTTTCGTGTACTGAGTAAATTGTTGTGTGTTCGTTATCCGGTATTTTATTGATGCCCACATCGGATGAACAAAGTGAGTCCAACATAATGTTGTGGTTTTCAATTCTAAATTAAATGAAGTATACTTAGTTTGACCTAAGCTACGGCCTCTCAAGCAGGTCATGGGTTCGAGCACGCTCTCGCACTTGGCTTTTCGGGAGTTCTATGTGTTACATGCGGTATTTTTTTTTGGTTTGCCAATTAAAAAAATACCAAAAAAAAAAAAAAATACCAAAAAAAATATTATCGCATAAAGCGCCGCGGGTGTCTATGGACAGTGGTGATCATTTAACATCAGGTGACCCACTAAGTAGTTCGATTGTCTGGCCTCTCTAACATAAAAAAAAATAAAAATAAAAGGCAGTGATTGTGGACTGTGCTTTTTAATTCTCGGAATAACGGAATTAACTACAAATATGTTTTCTAGCTATCATTATCATCATCCCATCCTATATACGATCCACTGCAGGGCACGAGCCTCCTCTCAGAATGAGAGGGCTTGGGTCGTAGTACCCACGCTGGCCCAGTGTGGATTAGGAACTTCACACACACCATTGAATGCAGGTTTCGTCAAGATGTTTTCCTTCCAACGTAAAGCTCATAAAATATTTCAAAAATTTTGCACATAAGTTCCGTAAAACTTAGAGGTGCGAGCCGGGATCTGAACCCACGACCCTCTGCTTGAGAGGCGCTAGGTCAAACTACTAGGCCACTGCGGCTTCTAGCTATACTTATGGATATTATAATTATAATATAACTATAGCCCTTATCTTTCAAAACAAACGGTATCGTCATAGTATTAAGGTTCAAATTTAATGTAATGGCTCGAAGCGAAAAATTCACCTGGGAAGATTTATACTATATCTATGTATAAGTAAGTTTATCCTTTGCCTAGCACCCATAACACAAGCCTTGCTTACTTTGTGACTAGGTCAATTGCTGTGAATTGTCCCGTGATATATTTATTAATTTAGTTCTAGAAAAAAATAGGAAAAAAATCCATGTCACTTCACTTAGCGATGATACTTAGACATTGTTTCGAAAATATCTAATACCGAAAGAATTGTGTGACTCTATTATTTTTTTTATTATTATGAGAGGGAGGCAAACAAGCAAGCAGTCATCTGATGGAAAATGATCACCACCGCCCATAAATATCAGCAACTCAAAGAGAGTCACCGATCTGTTGCCGGCCTTTAAAGGAAGTAGGTATAAACCCTTTTCTTGAAAGCCCCGATGTCATAGTTGTCTGGAAACACTGCTGCCGGAAGCTGGTTCCACAGTTTCACCGCTAATCACTATTGGTACCGCTTAATGAATAAATTACAATTTTGATAGATCAACTACGAATCTTAAATACCAACCAGTACATTTCTAGACTAACCTAATATCTAATGATTCAAATATCAAATCATAAAGCTACGAAACTAGAGCAATAGCTACTTGCAAAATATTTTAATGCATTTTATAGAGCCGAGTCTTAGATTTAGCTTGGTGATGTGCAGGTTTCGTCAGCATGTGATAGCGTATAAGGTTGTCTGATATCGGCTCTGGATTGAAGGCTACATGTATTCGCTTAATCTGTAAAGTTACATGGGTTCTTGTGCGGATTTCATCATTTATTCTAATGCGATCCCGCAGAGAAACTCCGAGCATAGCCCTCTCCAACGCCCGAGTTGAACACCTTAACGGTAGTTAAAACTTCTACGTCAACCCTCTGCTTGTAGACCAAAGGCAAAACCACTAACTAACCATGGCTTTTTTAATCCTATATCCCTAGAAAATTACATTCAAATAAACAATAACGCGTTTTTAAACCCTTCATTATTCTTTAATGATAATGATCACGAGATAATGGACGTTAAGACAATGGTCCGGCAATCCGTGTGTGTACATGTATGTACTCCCTAACTGTTAAACTAAGCCGAAAGCAAAAAGTTCAAGGGCGTAACTACTGAGAGAGTCATGCGTGTGTAAAGATAGCAACATAGGTATGTACACAATACTTGTATAATAGAAATTGTTTTTTTCGTAAATGGTGTAAAATATTAATTAAAATTACATTTAAATGTGAATGTTCGTGATTGTGTGATGTGTGTGAGAGTGGTTAGAGAATCTGACTATCAAGCTTTAGGTCCCAAGTTCAATTCCCGGTCCCGGTCCCTGTAATGTGTGCCGAAATATTACGTATGCATTATGTTTGTTCTCGAGTCTTGGATATATAATATCTATTCAATTACGTCTCTATCTATAGGTATGTATAATTAATTATGTTTATCCCTTTCTAGAAACCATTAACATAAAGCTTTGCTTACTTTGGGACTACTTGGGACTAATGGTGTCAATTTGTCCCGTGATATTTATTATTATTTTTAACTGAAAAAACACGTGCAAAATGAAAAAGATAAAACACTACTATAGCGACATTTTATTAAGCACCACAACGTAACCAGTTCAGATAAAAAAAGAAAAGCACGATGTAACCAAAAACCTTTCATAAATTTAAACATGTTTAAAATAAATTGTTTGAATGCACATCGGATGTGCACGCGCATATTGGATTTTTAGTTAACCTGATATTTGTTAATAGTTTTGGATTAATTTTAAGATCAAGTTCCAATCGTGTTTTTAGCGTTCCATACCACAGAAAGAAAAAACCGGCCAAGAGCGTGTCGGACACGCCCAAGATAGGGTTCCGTAGCAGGTACGAAAAAATCTTTGCATACTTTATTAATGTGGTTGGTTTGGTCGTAGCGTCGGCGGTACAGCGCCATCTATCGGCGAATTGGGTAACTAACCTAATTACAGTCTACTAGAACCAGTATAATGTTGATTGTTTTTCAGATGTAATATATTTTTTTATTTGAAAGAAGATACTGTTAGCGTGATCTTATAGGTTCTTAAAGAAAAAAAAATGCTTGCAATGGCGGTTAAATTATAATCTTAGTTTAGAAATATTTTTTTACAAAAACTTAAAAACTGCTCAACTGATTAAGTTGAAAATAATTTTCCTAGAAAGTATTTATTGAGTTTAACTTACCTGATTTTTTTCATATTTTTTAGACGTGCGGTTCAAAAGTTAGAGGGGGGGACGCATTATTTTGAACTTTCGGAGTAAATATCTCCGAAAATATTCACTTTATAAAAAAATAGTTTTAGAAAACCCCTATTTATTTTCAAATACCTATCCAATGATATCCCACACTAAAGGGTTAGTCGAGAAAAAAAATCACCCCCACTTTAGGTCTATGGGAGGTACCCTAAAAAAAATTTTTTTTGTTTTTTTTATTTAATCACTTTGTCGGCGTGACTGATATATATATTCATGCCAAATTACAGCTTTCTAGTACTAACAGTCTCTGAGATTAGCCGCGGACAGACAGACGGACAGACATGGCGAAACTATAAGGGTTCCTAGTTGACTACGGAACCCTAAAAAACGAAACCGCATTCGGTTTATAAATTTGCTGTCCGTCTGTCCGCCTGTCACGATCCTTTTTATCATGAACTTAAAATTTATTTACTTTTGGACCCATTTTTAGTTTAACATAGTTGACCGTGAATTTGCATATTGTGTGACTAACAAAAAAATGCAACTGAATTGAGACCATTCTCCTTTTTAGAAGTCGATTGAATAAATCTCGAACAGTTTGAGATAACTAGTATAACACTGGAGGTATTTTCAACCCAACTATACTTAATGTAGGACTTATGATAGCCTGGGGGTCTATATAGTTTGTCTGAATCGAATATGCCATAATGTATTGTTATACCACGCGGCGGACACGACGTACAAATACGCGTTCTTGAATCTACATAAGCACGACGACGTCTGTACACGCGTACGCCTACATACATCGCGCTCGCACTCTTCTGGTTTCTGGCGGTTTCCGGCTATCTGCGCCTTGAGGGGTGGGGTAATTCGAATCGGTGCGGGGCGGACCGTTTCCATTCTGTACGTCAATACTATTATATATTCTGTGGTTATACAATATATAATTTTCATTAACCATAAAGTGATTAAATCACTTTATGGTTAGTGAATATTTATTTGTGAAACAGTATTTTCTTCGGAATTGATACTAAGTAGCTCTTAACTTTATAGCGTACGCGAAAAGACACATTATTTAATACCACTTTTTTGTGTTTTATTTCAGATGTAGAATTTTCAGGACTTCTAGTGTAAGACAGGGTTTGAATTATAAACTTTTAGAAACTTTGCCAATTTTAGGGTTAAACTAACCTAACCTAGCCTACTTCATTATATAAGATGTCATTTCAAAAAAATCCTGAAATCTGTACGCTGTAATATTTTATGACAAACGTTGATATGACAAGTGAAATTATGACAAACTAAATTATGGGAAACCAAGGGATCCAGATAGCCTGGCTACCACAATATATAATATCTACTATTCTGCCTCACTTAATCTGCTGACGCACTACCGAAAGGCCATCTTCCCATGTGGTGACGTAACGCATCACGCGCGATCTAGTTAGCTGACCTTTGTTTAGTATTTGGAACTAATTGTTATTAAGATGGTCACTCATATATTCTCACCGTCAAGGCACATTTGGAGCATTAAGTCTGTTCCATTGCTTTCTGTGGGTCATCCCAGCCCATAAAAGCCGCACAGGCCTTCACTCAGAATGAGAGGAGTTGGACCTTAGTTCCCACGCGGGCCCAGTGCGGATTGGAAACTTTACACACCATTGAATTTCTTCTCATGTGTGTGCAGGTTTCTCGCGATGTTTCCTGCACCGTAAAGCTCATTGTCATGTGTAATTTCGCACATAAATTTCACCATAACGCTCATATAGAAGAACACTGACACAATTACAAATTATATCATTTCAAAACTAGTTTTTCTTTTTACATAAAGTTTAGTTTTGAAATGACATAATTTGTAATTGTGTCAGTGCTCTTCTACATGAGCGATAAATTCAAACTCATTTTCTAATAAATTTAAACTTAGAGATGCAAGCCCGCAGGATCGAACCCTGGACCCTGTTCTTCAGAGGCCTTAGGTCAAACCACTAGGCAAGCACGGCTTACTGTTTGGGAAATAAATTACTTCATGATAAATGAAAATTATGGGAAACGGTATAGTTGAACAAGTGAGTGCTTTACTATTTTTAATGACAGTTCCTACATCGGAATAAAAACAATAAGGCTGATTGTCACATTGAATTGTGAGTGAAACTAGCCTTTGATGTTTTAAGCTGAACAACTGACATTGAATCTTAGGGTGGTACGGGAGACCGAAAAGAGTTGTGACAGAGGAGAGTTGTGACATCGTCGATTTTTGGGAACCTATTTACTACTAGCAAGCTCGCAACTGCGCATATTTGATAGCTCGAGACTTGAACTAAAAAAACGCGCGCTATTGCGAGCTCGCTAGCAGTTAATAAGTTCTAAAAAATCGACGTTGTCACTACCTCTCTACTCTCTACTCTCCTCTGTCACAACTGTCCTCGGTCTCCCCTAAAGGAATTACTTGGTCGACTATACATTATGATATGACATAATAAATTCGAGCAAACGATAAAGAACTATTTAAACAACATCAGTAGTTTAACAGTAATGGTCAAACAGAACCTTATTATGACATTAACCAAACTGAATCGCAACTCCTACCGTTGATATACCGTCCACAAAAACAACACCAAGAATGTCATTGACGTGTGAAATGGAAAGTGCATCGCCCGGGACCGGTCCGCCGCGTTCCGAATGTCAAGGTCGCCGTAAATGTCAATAATGTGGGAACAGTCCGCGATGATCCGTGACATGAGTCATGTGCGGGATTTTGAATGGTTGTCAAAGCTGTGATCAATCGCGTTTGTGTGGAATCCATATTGTGCAGAATTATGTGTTCGAGGCTCTGTATTTAGCCTACTTCCAATCGACGACCACAACGACGATACGCAAACATAATAATACAACATTTGACCTAGCTACTCCCCCACCAGACCTCTATGCATATGTAAAATTCATGTAGCTCAATAATTAACGGTTAATTATAATTACATCAGGTACAGTCAATGCCATAAATAAGTGATCACTTTTATACCTTTTCGCTTTCAGTTGTTACATAATATCGTGTGGTTTTTCAAACATGACGTTAAAGCGACAAAATACAAAAGTGATCACTTATTTATGATGTTGACCCTACACATACAAGTAGTCGTCTGACTACTATCACTGTCCCAATGATTGCCATAGAGACGACAGCATCGGGTATAAGCATGTCAAACACCAGGACATTTAACTTAATATCTATGTGAATGCATTCAAGAGTTTCAGTGCAACAAAAAACCTACACTGAGAGGTTTGTATAGCGTGAAAAAACTATTGTCTCTTTTGTTTACGCCAATATGCGAACACGAAGTGAAGTTATGGACCACAAGCGATTGCGTGGACTATTATTTTCAGACATTCCAAGCGTCATCTTCAAAAGTCTAGACCACAGACCTATATTGTAGTGGATGACGCAAGTATGGCGAAAACAAGAACCGAGCGTGTTGAGCTTTGAATATGTCGTCAATGAATTTCAGAGGATAATATCTGCATTCTATCAGCCATTTTAATTACTTAGTTACTAAAGGCAAACAAATTTTTTTTTTGCATGAACTGTAACAACATCCATTTGGGCAGATTGCGGTTATCCGCTTTTACGAATCCGTTGGTTACTTTAGTTTAAAAATATTCTCGTCCCAGTCTATATACGTCCCACTGCTGGGCACAGGTCTCGTCTCAGAATGAAAAAAAATGTTATCAAAGCGTAATTCAAAACAATGATTAAGAGAACCGAAAGCGTGTCGTTACAATCAAGTAATCCGTCAGACAGGACGATAAAAAATGAACTGACAGTTTTTATTTTTATTTTATGGTAATAAATGGACTAACAGCCACTAAGTGTAGGTATTCCTAACAATTATAATCCAACTTTTTTTTACTCTTTTTCGTGAATATGCAAAAACTACTGCATAAAAAATCCAAAAATATGTTTCCTTTAACCAGCTGCGATAAATCTACAAATGGTTTTTTATTTTACTTAATTAGCACATTTGAATTGTTGTCAATTTGGTTGCACTTTTTATGCTTGTTACTTTATAACTTCGTCATTTATGAACTGATTTGATTTTTCCTTTTTTTTGTTAGGTGCAGAAGTAATTAGTTACTATCTGTTTGGCCCCACTTAAATTTTAAAAAGAAATACCGTCTCTGATAAAGGTCATCAGGTTTTATGCATGTCACTATAGACCTGTTGTCAGACGGTGCGTGGGTCAACTGTAATCCATACTAATATTATAAATGCGAAAGTGTGTCTGTCTGTCTGTTACCTCTTCACGCTTAAACCGCTGAATCGATTTAAATGAAATTTGGTATGGATATAGTTTGAGACCCTGGGAAGGATATAGGATAGCTTGGATCCCGGAAAATTGCGAAGTTCCCGCGGAATAGCGATAAAAGAATTCAACAACTAGCAACAGCTAGTCATCTATATAAACACAGGTCTATGTAAACTGAATCTAGCTTACATAACAAACACAAAACATTCCTAATAAAGCCAACAGCTATTAATTTTGTCTGTTCGTCCGTACCCACCAAATTTGGGGCGAAAGTGTAAATATTTTGATATTGTTCTTTCGATTGAAATACTATTCGACACTGTAATCGATACGTTGATAGGTTTCCGATTATTGTAGTGGTCGCTTTGTATTACGTGTGTCAGTGAAAGTGATATGTTTCTAAATATAGTAAATATAATATAGAAAAGCTGCAGCTATCCAGAGAGGCAATGCTGCGAGCGTAATGGGGACATTTGTTTCCAGGGGCTAAATTCAGGAACGGGCCTTCACGGATTTGGTAGCGGTAATTCAATCGTTTGGGTTGGGTTTGGTTTGAACTGCTATTCAGGAACGCCAAAAATCATTGGTTTGCGAGAGGTTTGGGCTGAGTTTGGATTGAGCCTTATTTATTTGTTCATTTATTTACAAGAAAATAAGGCTCATCCCAAGCTCAACCCATTCCTATCCTCTCCCAAACGATTGAATTACCGCTCGCAAACCCTGTTGGGCCGTTCCTAAAGCCCCAGTTCGTCGCGGGGAGGGATTTTTGAGGAAACACGCTTTATGACGGTTGGACATTTATTTAGGGTAAATTCCGATTATGATTAGGATTAGGGTCTAGACCAGCCCTAGACCAGTGGTGGTGTAGGGGTTTGGCACGCAGCGCGGAATGCTGAGGACCTGGGTTCGACCCCAGCGCTGGTCTCTTTTTCTGGGTTTTTTCTGTGTATCCATGTTTCAGTTTGAATTTAGTATGAAAATAACAGTGTTCTGAGCAAAATGTGAAAACGACCCGGTAGCCTAATGGTTTCACCTATGGCCTCTCAAGCAGAGGGTCGTAGGTTCGACCCCGCCGGACTCGCAATTCATGTGCGAAATTAGTTTTGAAATTTACCTCGAGCTGTACGGTGAATTTAAACGTCGTGAGGGACCCTGCACACGCCTGCGAAAAAATCAAATGTTGTGTGAAGTTCCCGATCCACACTGAACCCGCGTGGGAACGACAGCCTGCGCCCTCTCATTTCGAGAGGAGGCTTCATCATCAACCCAACCTATAACCTAGGGCCCAATGTGGATTGGGAACTTCACACATTATTGTTTTTTTGCAGATTAAATTCACCGTGATGACGATGATGATGACGATGATTAATATTAATTTATTCACTCAGAGTCTAGTTTATTATCAGAATGACATCATGACAATGCATCGGAAATTAACAAAAGCAAATCGCATAACTGAGATTATTGGATGATCTCACAAAGTCTCGCGCAATCTCGCGTTAATCAGTGGCCCATTTAGGCGTAACAATGGCTCACACGCCATAACCGATTATATAAGTTAATGCGAGGAAATTATTAAACAGCGTGTGACATGGTTCCCAAAACAGTCACGATTGGAGATAGATATGTGGATTTCACACGAAATACAAACTGAAACATGGATAAGATTATTTAAAAGCGAAAAAGTTTTTCGGGTGCGCCGGTGGGATTCGAACCCACGTCTCCTGGGTATGCGCCCCAACGGGTGTTCTACCAATTGAACCACGTCGCATCCCATGAACTGTTCAATTGGTAGAACACCCGTTGGGGCGCATACCCAGGAGACGTGGGTTCGAATCCCACCGGCGCACCCGAAAAACTTTTTCGCTTTTAAATAATCTTAGATTCGGTGAGCAGCCGCACTGCTAATAAAAATAAATAATATTTGAAACATGGATGCACAGAAAAACTCAGAAAAAGAGACCAGCGCTGGGAATCGAACCCAGGTCCTCAGCATTCCGTGCTGCGTGCTAAACCCCTACACGACCACTGGTCAGGAGTTTAGACACAAATTTCTCCTATACATCCATATACATCCATCTCAGCTTTTAGTCACTTAAGCAGCGACACTAGCGACATCTATGTTAGCTCTCATCGAGAGACCTCAACACTCCTTCGGAACTAACCGCAAAACAAAGTAACAAATTTGGAGTTGAAAAAAAAATACAAAAAGACTCCAAAAACCAATCTTGATTATGTGGATTGCTGGGTTCTGAGCTTTGATCAATTATAACTGAAGATACACATTGCCGAACAAAATCCCCTTCAAAAAGTGTCCGAACTTTTTTATTTGTTTGCATAACAATTAAAATCATCACCTACACAGAAATTTGAACCTAGTCTTTACTTCATTACAGTCGAATTTCGGTTGACACTTGACCGCTAAACTTGACAATTTCACGCAACGTTCTGAGAAAAAAGAAGGCCACTTTTATCAAAGTGGCGCTCATTTGGCTCGGACATTTTCGGGCGCGCGACTGTGGATCTACAGTTATACTTGATCAAAGGTTCTGAGAGTTAAGTTAATGAAGTATTTCCTTTTTAGGGTTCCTTACCCAAAAGAATCTATCACAGGGTTCTATCTCGTGAAACGTCATCATCTCAGACTATACGTCCCATTGCAGGGCACAGGCCTCCTCTCGGAATGAAAGGGATTGGGGCACAGTTCCGACGCAGACACCATTGGCCTCTCAAGCTGAGGGTCGTGGGTTCGAATCTGAGTTTTTCGGAATTTATGTGCGAAATTACATTTGAAATTTACCATGAGCATTACGGTGAAGGAAAACATCCTAAGGTAAACATCGTAACACACGCCTGAGAAGAAATTCAATGGTGTGTGTGAAGTTCCCAATCCGCAGTGGGTCCGCCTGGGAACTACGGCCCAAGCCCTCTTAGTCTCAGAGAAGGCCTGTGCCCTGCAGTGAGCCTAAATGGCTGAAATGATGATGGACCATTGCAAGACAGTACCTATGTACAGACGAGGAAACTGAATCACGTACCAGGGTGGAACCTTTTCGTAACCAATTTCGCTATGATTTGTTTGGCAGATGTATGGGATGTCAACATGACATTAGTAGCACAAAGTTTCCACCCTGGTACGTGATTCAGTTTCCTTGACTGTACGTCTGTGTGACATTGAGAGAAAGACGCTCACTCGGTCAATTAAAAGTTAAGTGAATAAATTGTTTTTTAATTACAAAAACCGGCCAAGTGCGAGTCGGACTCGCGCACGAAGGGTTCCGTACCATTATCTATAAAAACGGCAAAAAAATCACGTTTGCTGTATGGGCCCCAATTCAATATTTGTTTATCTTAATTTAATTATTTTTATTTTTAAAGTGAATAATACATAAGCGTAAATACTAGAAGCGTCTACCTGTTGCCGTTATCAATATCGAGCAAAAACGAGCAAAAAAATCACGTTTGTTGTATGGGAGGCGCCCTAAATATTTATTTTATTCTGTTTTTTAGTATTTGTTGTTATAGCGGCAACCGAAATACATCATCTGTGAAAATTTCAACTGTCTAGCTACCACGGTTCGTGAGATACAGCCTGGTGACACGGACAGACGGACGGACGGCGGAGTCTCAGTAATAGGGTCCCGTTGTTACCCTTTGAGTACGGAACCCTAAAAACAAAGTCATCAAACACGTGAACACGTACTTGACCGCAAAAGTATCATCGTCAATACTGTCATTACTACTAATCATTAAATCACACGCGAATGCGAAAAGGCCACTTGCAAAACGTCCATTGATAAAAAGCTACGTGTCAAGGCGTTTGACAAAGGTCATTATTTAGATTATTGTAGATTTCACACGTTCCTATTTAATTTTGGGTGATAATGATGTTCGTACGCGTGTCGGAACGGGTATGTATTACAATACCGAAGTACGAAAGACCGAATGTATTAAAACATCGAATGGGTCAAAAGACCGACACGATTTTTTTCTGAAACCGTAAACTTCTCAGAATTTATTAAAACGGCATCATACAGAACTCATTAGGTTAGGTTAGGTTTGTTTTATAACAATCTTAAAAAGTTAACGGTTTCAGAAAAAAATCGGGTCGGTCTTTTGACCCATTCGATGTTTTAATACATTCGGTCTTTCGTACTTTGGTATTGTAATACATACCCGTCGGAACGGTGTGTGTACAGTTATTTGGGTAATATTTTGAGCTTTAAACATGAAACTCACTCATAGTGAAAAAATACGGGTAACTCGCGTCTATGACCGATGTGTGCACGTTTGGCAGCCGCCGTGGCATGCTCCTAGGGGAAGGGCTACGGATTAGCCTGAAACATGTTTATTTTAGATGAGAGCTTGTTTCAAAATTGTGACGATATCTCCAATCATCTCATTCATGTGGGTGCCCCTTGTTTTATAGAAAGAAATTTCATAGAATTTCGTTTCGTAGAAAATGTTTCACATAATATTTGGTACATATATTTTCATCTCTAATATTATTTTTTCCAGGAATATTTGTTTTAGTGAAACTTATGCCATAAACACAATTCAATGAATTTTATTATCTAATATTTTCATTTCACAACGTTATAAAACCAGTATAGGATTATTTTTTATAGAATATTATTTGTTCGATGTATTTTTTCATAGAATTCTATTTCGGTGAAAATTTTAAAATGGTCGTTAGTCTAATCGTAATTTTATAAAGGGTGCGTCTCACGAGATATAACTATAAATTATATAATTTCGAAGATGTAATATCATGTGTAGTTCGAGTTTTTTTAACCAAATGCATGTGAAAGGGGGAATTGGGGGCGAAAGGAGCTCGGGGGGCGATGCCCCCCGCAGAAGAAGGACTAAACGTTCCTTACTACTGTTGTACTAGTAGGTTAGGTTTGGGTTATCTTCTGTCCGTTAGAGGGGAAATATAGGCTTATGGGGGAAATACGCTGGCGATCAGGTTAGGTTAGTTAATAACATAATATGCAAGGGGCATAATCAATAATAAACTATACAATAATTTATTCAATAAAAGTGTTACAATTTGACGTCAAGAGAAAAAAAAAGGCTTAACACGCTGTTATTGAAAAAATTTAGACTGTGATAAAAAAGCAAAGATTTAGTATAATGATCTATTTCCTTATTAGAATTAAATTATTTTCAAACTTTTTAGTTTTTTTTATTAATATAGGTACCTAATAAAAGCATGTTTTAAAACAAAACCACAGCCGTGATTCGAGCCCACGACCCTCTACTTGAGAGGAGTTAACTTCGTCTGCAATCAATAAATAATGGCGTTGTCCAAGCGAGCCCTTTGTAATTTTGGCATAACCATTTTTTTTAGTCCATTCTCCAAAAAAAACACCTCTTACCCAAAAAAAATCAGAATACTTACTTAGTAAAGTTTATTGCATTACAGACAGATGAACAGGATGTTGCCAAAAGAATATCTACAAATGGAAATGCCACACCATTATGTTGCAAATAACGCGAGATCTGATGAGATAGTGTGAACGCGAATCCGTTATGAAAATGTCAAACTGTTAATGCTTGGGCCATCTTTGACATGTCAATAGGGATGTTGACCCCACCAACCAACTGACGTACTTTTCATGAGCTGTCAAAACACAATTCTCCCATGGAGTTTGAATGGCAATAGCATCTTATGACGTCACTGGATCGCCAACTCAATCAACTACTGTGAGATTTTTTACTGACCTGTTTTAAACATTGTACGGAGGTACGGAACCCTTCATGTTCGAGTCAGACTGGCACTGCCACTTTTTTATTTTATTTTTGATATTTGAATTGTGTTTATTATATTGTTTTATTTTATTTTACTTGAATTCTTTGATCAATTATAACTGAAGATACACATTGCCGAACAAAATCCCCTTCAAAAATGTCCGAACTTTTTTATTTGTTTGCATAACAATTAAAATCATCACCTACACAGAAATTTGAACCTAGTCTTTACTTCATTACAGTCGAATTTCGGTTGACACTTGACAGCTAAACTTGACAATTTCACGCAACGTACTGAGAAAAAAGAAGGCCACTTTTATCAAAGTGGCGCTCATTTGGCTCGGACATTTTCGGGCGCGCGACTGTGGATCTACAGTTATAATTGATCAAAGCTTGAATTGATTATATTAGTAGGATGGAAGAGATTAAAGCTATCATTTCATAGCCAATTTGTAGTTGTATACTTCAAAGGAGCAAAGCCGTGGGATAAAACTAGTTTTCGCGTTTAAAAATACCGAAAATCTAGTATATCTATACTAATATTATAAAGCTGAAGAGTTTGTTTGTTTGCTTGAACACGCTAATCTCAGGAACTACTGGTCCGATTTGAAAAATTATTTCAGTGTTAGTGTTAGATAGCCCCTTTATCGAGAAAGGCTATATAACATCACGCTACGACCTATAGGTGTGGAGCATCAATGATTAACGCAGACGAAGTCGCGGGCACCAGCTAGTTTCGTATAACTTGACTGTTCTTCTTCATTTGACTTTGTTAACTTTTAGTACGAAATATTTCAACGCGCTCGTCAACTTTCGATTTTCCTTTAAAAATTATAAATTTATAATTATAATTATTATTAAGCAGTGGTAGCCTAGTGGTTTGACCTATAGCCTCTTAAGCAGTGGGTCGTGGGTTCAAATCCCGGCACGCACTTCTGAAATTTTCGGGGGTTTACGTGCGAAATTACATTTGAAATTACCATGAGCTTTACGGTGAAGGAAACCTACACACACACACTTGACTTAAGAGGATATTCAATGGAGTTTGAAGTTCCCAATCCGCAGTGGGCCCGCGTTGGAACTACGGCCCAAACCCTCTTAGTCTGAAACCTAACACTTGACCTGACCTGTCTGTCTGGGTTCTGTAAGTAGTGCGACATGTTATTATAGGCTGAGATAATAAATAAATAAATAAATCGTGGGACGATTGACACCAACTGACCTAGTCCCAAACTTAGCAAAGCTTGTACTATGGGTACTAGACAACGGATAAACATACTTATATAGATAAATACATACTTAAATACATATAAAACATCCAAGACTCGAGCACAAACATTCGTATTTGTCACACAAATATTTGCCTCGACCGGGAATCGAACCCAGGATCTCAGGCTTCGTAGTCAGGTTCTCTAACCACTAGGCCATCTGGTCGTCTAAAATAATGATGATGAATTTTTAATTAATGTCAAAGTTGAAGCGCGCTAACTGCTTGATGCGTGTGCGCATGTTAGACTGACGCTGACACTGCGCACGACACTGACATTTGCACTTTTGTCTTGTTAGCGCATTTGATGTAATTAATTACTCGTATTTTTGATGGGACTGATCACTGACCAGTTGATGATACAAATTATAAGTATGGTTTTATTTGAACTTATGTCTTTAAAGGAATCATCATCATCATTTCAGCCGAAAGACGTCCACTGCTGAACAGTGAACACACCCACAAGGCTCGCCAAACAGATCGGTCCGGTGCCATCCGCATCCAACGCATTCCCGCAACATGAACCAGGTCGTGGCTCCATCTTGTTGGAGGCCTACCTACACTACACACACACTATACAGGGTGTCCGGTAGTAAATGGACAAGCTTCTATCCACCGACAGGGCATCTTAGGCTGATCCCTAGAATGGACTTAAAGTGTTTAATAAATAATAAGTAATCTTTATTTCGAACAACATTGGTCCATAGATTTTAGTAACATTGTTCACTAGGTTAGATTAGTATATTATTACTAGATGTTGCCCGTGACTCCGTCTGCGAAGAATAGGAGTACAAAAATAGCCTACGACCTATTCTCAGACCCACCAAATATAGAGAAAAAATTTCATGAAAATCGGTCAAGCCGTCTCGGAGGAGTTCGATTAACAAACACCGTGTCACGAGATTTTCATATATTAGATTAGAAAGATTAAACAGTGAAAAAATTATAGTCTAAAAAATTTCAAAGTTAATTTTAGTAAAAGCTCAGGTTTTCGAGACAATACAACTTTTTTTTTAATATAAAGAAAATTTCGATGTAAATTTTGAAATCCCCAGCGTATTTTTATGTGAAATCCCGGGATTTCAATTTGACTGTCAAAGTCCTAAAAGAAGATTGATTTCCTCAAAAAAAAACTTTCACAAAACTTCAAATTCAACTGAATATATCTAATCCATTTAATCGATCAATGATGGACTCGATTGAATTTCACCGGCAATCGAATAACAATCGTTTCTCCGAATCTCATCTCCGAATGAAATCGCATACTTAGTTCGGTTAAAATTGTATCACGCGAATGATTCGTCCGTCATTTTAATGATCGTCATTCTATTCACGTCATTATGTAAGGGACCTTGTGCTTTCAAATGGAAAGGATAATAGCTCATCGATGATTTCGTATGGTGCAAGTGAAGGGAGAAGAGCGGATGGGAATACAACTGGGTTTATCGTTCAATAATATCGACTGGATAGCCCCGTAGTTATAAAACCTGATTACGAAGCTTAACGTCGACATGTTATGAATGAAAAATTACGAATGTTTGTTATCGGGTACTGGGTGTTTAATGGGTATGTGTTTAAGTACGAAACTACCTATCTGTATTTTTTTAATCTATTTTTATTATGACTTGATGGTCCAAAGGAAGACCAGCATTTTGCTAATTTAAGACCATTTTGTGGCATGCGCATTTTTTATTTCGTCCTTATTTTATTCTTAATATTTTCCTTTATGTTGTACGTTTTCTTTCTTTATATTTAAGTATGTTTATCCGTTGCCTAGTACCTATAAGACAAGCTTAGCTTACTTTAGGAGGTTAATTGGTGTTAAAGTGATATAAATAATTATTACTTATTATTAAGAGGTTAAGTCGAGATGTTTCTCTTTTTATGTATTCATTTCTTCGCAATAAGCACGAAAAAGACGTCGACGTAACCCGACATTGAGCGGAATTGGGCCGATCTGAAAATGGACCGATTAGGCCGAATTGAGCCGATTAACGTCTAACGTCTTTTTCCCTCTTATAGTATGTATGTATGTATGTAAACTCATTATTGTACAAAAATAAGGAAAAAAAGAAAAACATTATTGACAACCGTTGAAATGCATGTACAAAGGCGAACTTATCCCTTTAAGGGATCTCTACCAGTCAACCTTTGAGTGGATGAAAGGAGCATTTAGTAAGGGACCGACAAAGAGTAAGTAAAAATAAAACAGTCGGACAAAGCAAAGGCTCTTATTGCAAGGACATAAAGCCTTTTTAATCGGCTTAAGACGATTCTGCATAGAGAAACGTAGCGAGAGCCTAACTCTGCTTGCTGAGTCCCCGCGTCAGCTCCTCGCTTGGGCCACGAGCCGCCGCGTGAGCGATGGTCCGCATATAACAACGCATAACTTTCTTTCCTTTGTAACTAATAATAACAACCTAATTGCGAACGTGATAGATTTGGAGAAATTGACATTTGTCATTCGTTGCTTCATCCGATCGCGGCCAGACAAAGGGTTGATGCGGATGTTCGAATTCATTGAATTGGCGGGTCTCAGGGTTCTCTACTAGTATAGTCAAGTTTGTGGCCGATGGGGCCAAAAGATTCTCGAATGGCGGCCATGAACCGGAAGACGCAGTGTAGATAGGCGTCATAAAATGGAGCGACGTGGTTAAAGTTGGGGGAACGCGTTGGATGCTGTTGCTGTAAAACCAGTTTAAAAATATATGCGAGTAATGAAATATACCGGCATAGCCAAACGGATTAGCTCGTTGAAATGGCAATGGGCAGGTCATATAGCACGCAGAACAGATGGCCGTTGGGGCCCAAAGGTTCTGGCATGGAGCCCACGGACTAGCAAGCGCAGCGTGGGACGTCCTCCAACAGTTCAGGGTGGATGCAAATCGCTTCCAATCGTAATGATTAGGCATCAATGAGGGAGGACTATGTCCAGCAGTGAATGTCCCACGGCTGAAATGATGATGATGATGATGAATAAAATATACCACTGATATTACATGCTGCTACCACAAAATACGTGAACAGGTGTAAAGCCACAAGGAATTAATGATATCGAGGTACATGACTAACAAACGACACCAACGGCGGCCAATGGCGGTACGTATTTTTAATAAGCTGCCAAAAAATATTGCCGAGTTGCCCCGGAGTAAGTTTAGGTCCAAACTATTCCAGTGGCTTAAAGACAAATCGTTTTATTCAATTAAGGAATATTTATTATGCAAATAAATAATTTAGGAGACTATAATATGACATTTGGTAATATATAAATTGATTGACATTTAAGCCTAATAGAAATAATAATCATATTGTACTAGTTTAATTCTGTATAATTTATTCAATAATTTAATAGTAATTTTCTATGATCAATTATAACTGAAGATACACATTGCCGAACAAAATCCCCTTCAAAGAATGTCCGAACTTTTTTATTTGTTTGCATAACAATTAAAATCATCACCTACACATAAATTTGAACCTAGTCTTTACTTCATTACAGTCGAATTTCGGTTGACACTTGACAGCTAAACTTGACAATTTCACGCAACGTACTGAGAAAAAAGAAGGCCACTTTTATCAAAGTGGCGCTCATTTGGCTCGGACATTTTCGGGCGCGCGACTGTGGATCTACAGTTATAATTGATCAAAGGTAATTTTAATCATTATAATTTTGTGTAATAATTTGTTAGATTATCGATTTACTGTAGATTATAGAATAAGATTTTTGCATGCCAATATATCTGGCTAGACATGTCACGGCACAGTAACACTCCTCTACAACATATTTTGTACACCATGTCTAAAGCAGAATAAATAATTTCAATTTCATTTCATTTCATTTTCATTTCATTTCAACACACCAACCAACACCGTCGCCGTAATAATTATATTCTCCTTCACTATTCATGGAACAAAAACTGAAACACATAAAGCACATAAACCTCTAGTGAGAGCGAGAACAAAGATAGCATCACTTGAGTTGTGTTGGTGCTAACCGAGGATTTAACACCTCGTTAGTGGAGTTATATGAGAGCGTGGCTGACTGGCCGGACGCTGTGGCAATACTAAACTAGAAATCTACAATTTTGAACATGAAACTACCATAATACCGAGAGACTCACTCATAGTGAAATTATTTTGTGTTAAATATTTATTTTTGTAAAAGCTTTTTTTGCTGACTGTACCCGATTGACTGACTGTTTTGTTTTAGGACCAAATTACTCGTCAAGACGAATCAAACGAGCCCAAACTAAATGCGGTCGTGTCGCTTTATTAGTAGTTTCTATGGCCACCTTCCAGCTCCATTATCAGATCAGCTCCATGTCATAGTAATATTGCATTGTCATCGGATGCAAAATTTTAGCTCAATCAGTTGAAGATATTTACTTCAAAATTGAGTTGAAAGACTCCACCTGAATAGTACCTATCGATTGTATTGCCATTATCTATTAGTATTGCTTCTAAAGAACTATCGATACTATTGGTTTGTCTTAGTTAAGACTATCGAATTTAAAAAAAAGCTTGTAAAATACAGATAACTCACGTCTAAGTATGAACTTAGAAATCTACAAGTTTCAGAACATTCTCGAACACACAGGAAAGATCTAAGATATTTCAGAAAATAAATGCCACTATTGGCGTTAACTGATAAATATTTTCGGCTGGGCCGGGAGACTCGTGGCGCAGTTGGTAGTCACTTGACGCGTTTACCAGAATACCATATAGTTTGTACGGCTCGTTACGAATCGGACACAAAAAGAAATATGCTTTGATCAATTATAACTGTAGATCCACAGTCGCGCGCCCGAAAATGTTCGAGCCAAATGAGCGCCACTTTGATAAAAGTGGCCTTCTTTATCTCAGTACGTTGCGTGAAATTGTCAAGATTAGCTGTCAAGTGTCTACCGAAATTCGACTGTAATGAAGTAAAGACTAGGTTCAAATTTCTGTGTAGGTGATGATTTTAATTGTTATGCAAACAAATAAAAAAGTTCGGACATTCTTTGAAGGGGATTTTGTTCGGCAATGTGTATCTTCAGTTATAACTGATCAAAGGAAATATGGAAAATTAGGGACCCTTTTATTCTCGTCAAAAACAATACCCTCTTGATTATGAGTAAAATAACACCAAAATTTCCTTATTTACAAAAAAAAAACTGCTCACTTTAATATGGAAATGCCCCCTAATCCATTCAATCATTGCGTAAATGACTAACAAACATCCAAATGTCGAAAACCTCGTTCTCATTCGTAATATTAGTAAAATTTTACATACGGTAAAGCGACCTTCAGCGCCATCTAGGCCATCTAGCCGTCAGTTTAATAATAATAATAATAAAAAAATGTTTATTGTTTTCAAAAACAAGTGTTACAAGTAACATAAGTTTAAGTTTGTACAAACAACATCTTGTTGGAGGCCTACCTACACTGCGTCTTCCGGTCCGCGGACGCCACTCGAGAACCTTTCGGCCCCATCGGCCGTCAGTTCTACGGGCGATGTGCCCTGCCCACTGCCACTTAAGTCTAGCGATTCTTCGAGCGACGACCTGGTGAAGGTAGCAGGAACGCATTGGATGCGGATGGCGCAGGGCCGATCTGTTTGGCGAGCCTTGGGGGGGCCTATGTTCAGCAGTGGACGTCTTTCGGCTGAAATGATGATGATGATGATGAAACAATATCTTAAATAAGTGGTCGAGCTTTCGACCCCTAAACTAGGTTTGGATCCGTGCCTTAGGGGCTTGAGTTCGTCCGAATTTAATGTCTTTAAACAAACATTGTACTTGGACAATGTAACAGCAAGCATTAGCTTAGTAAATGGTACCTAGTAATAATAAACTATAGAACAAAAAAAACAAAGTAAAGGACCAGAGTTATGCAAGGGAGACGCCCAAGCGCTCGCCTTATCACAGTAGCTTCTATAATTAGTATTAAGCTCTTAGCACTAGGGGTCACTTTAGGATGTCAATTTTTGAGCATTACCAGGACGTCAACCCCAGCATAACGTGAAATTTTGTTCAAAAAAATTATTGGTTTCATGGGATTGATATTGACTTTTGACTTAAAATCTAAAATAATAAAGTGAATTTATGACATAGTGATTTTTCTTATTGATGATGGTTAAAGTTAGAGAAACCGGTATATTCTACATCGCGCTACCGAAGTTTTTCAACACGGCTACATAAATACAGCTTCCAACTCTCTTCCTTTAGACTTCGGTCCCCAGGCATAACATCTGCCTGGAGAGAGATCTCTCTATTGTAACCTACCCTCACAACGGTTTCATCATCATCATCATCATCATTTCAGCCGAAAGACGTCCACTGCTGAACATAGGCCTCCCCCAAGGCTCGCCAAACAGATCGGCCCTGCGCCATCCGCATCCAATGCGTTCCCGCTACCTTCACCAGGTCGTCGCTCCATCTTGTTGGAGGCCTACCTACACTGCGTCTTCCGGTCCGCGGACGCCACTCGAGAACCTTTCGGCCCCATCGGCCGTCAGTTCTACGGGCGATGTGCCCCGCCCACTGCCACTTAAGTCTAGCGATTCTTCGAGCTATGTCCGTGACTTTAGTTCTCGCGCGGATTCCATCATTTCTAATGCGATCCCGTAGAGAAACTCCAAGCATAGCCCTCTCCACCGCCCTCTGAGTGACCTTGAGCTCACTGAGTGGCACTGAGACGTGGCCGCTAACGATGGGTCTTATAAGGAAGCACAACGGTTTACTTCTTTCAAATTATAGAATTCTAGAATAGTCTAGAGTGACGTTTTAAAAGTCAGTCCCCAGACTTCAATAGACTACTGATAACTTAATTTAAACTGATTTGAATAGTAAAATTACTTGTAAAGCTAGACAAAAAGACTATTTGAGTACAATTGCAAAGTACTTGCGCAGGAAGCGAGCGAGCGTGTGAACCCGGCACTCTCGCTGCTCTAGTGGTCCAAGTTTAGAGTGGGAGCGTTTCAAAATACACATCATTATCATTCCAGCAGAAGAAGCTGTGGTGGCCCGGTTGTTTGACTATGGTCCCTCAAGCAGGTCGTGGAACCTCTGAGTTTCTCGGGAATTATGTACGAAATTGCATTTGTAATTTTCCATGAGCTTCACGGTGAAGGAAAGATCGTGAGAAAACCTGTATACGCCTGAGAAGAAACTCAATTCAAAGTCAAAGTCAAAATTCTTTATTCAATTTAGGCATCAATTGATGCTCCTATGAACGTTGAAGAAACTACTACCGGTTCGGAAAAACCCTGTTGAGAAGAAACCGGCAAGAAACTCAACAAGGTATATTTTTTTCAAAAAGATCTACATTGTTATTAAATTACATACCATTATATCTAAAGTATTTAATACAATTAATTTTTTTAACACAGTAGATACGCTATTTGAGACTAGGGATCGCCAATGTGGATCGGAACTATTTCCAAACATCCCTGTTCATAATAATTGCGTGTGTGAAGTTCCA
This sequence comes from Archips xylosteana, assembly GCA_947563465.1. NCBI lineage: Eukaryota > Metazoa > Arthropoda > Insecta > Lepidoptera > Tortricidae > Archips > Archips xylosteana. The sequence goes on from OX387364.1 coordinate 17,240,575, forward strand.
AATCCGCACTGGGCCAGCGTGGGAACTACGGCCCAAGCCCTCTCATTCTGAGAGGAGGCCTGTGCCCTGCAGCGGGACGTGTATAGGCTGGAATGATGATGATGATCATCCCAGCCTATTTACGCCCCACTGCCCAGCATAGGACTCTCAGAGTTAGAGAGCTTGGGCCGTAGTTCCCGCCTGTTTTGCTGAATTATTAATAGTTTGACTATCGGTAGTTGACCTCGAAATTCCAACGTGGGTCCAGTGCGGATCGGGAGCTTAACACACACCAGCCTCTCTCTCTTGGCGACATTTTTTACTTATCAGCTGTAGATTTTGAAGGTGTTTTCGGTTATTTATTAGAACTCCTACCTACCAGACAACTGGAAACTGTATTAAAATCTTTTGCCATTTCCACAAAAATGTATTCACGAAAATTCTGAACCAACTCTTCTCTCGATTTAATAATATCATTTATTTCTAATAACTTAGATTCATATCGTTAGTAACAGCTATCTTAGAAGCTACGTTAGCAGGTGTTAGTAGTATTGGTAACAGGTGCTTGTACTCGTATTTAATCTTCCTTGCTAGAAGCAATACTGTCTCGACAATGAAGTATGTCTGTTTGGTGAGCCATGGGGGAGACCTATGTTCAGCAGTGGACGTCTTTTGGCTGCAATGATGATGAGAATGATGAATAAAGTAGGTATTTCGTGACTGTATACAGCCTCTATCGCCTGTAGCTTGGACCACGCGAGAGAAATTGGGATAGATGGTAATCAAGCAATCAGCTGAAGCGATACGATGAGCGTTTTGATTTATTTGCGCTACTGTTGCGGCATGTTTTACGTATTCTGGGAGAAGGGTTGTGTTGTAACGGCACGTTTGTTTGGGAACTTTAAGATCTGTTGTGACTTTAAATGTTTTAAACATAAAGATAGAGCGGTTCCATATTGGGTTGTTTATTTTTTACGCATAATTCATAGAAAAAAAGAAAGAAGGAAAGAAAGGATATATTTATTCACTTTAATAAGATACACAAAAAAATACACACAATTTTATACAAATAAAAAAAAAGATCACAAACAATAGAGTAATAAATATGTACACAATTCTGCATGTGTGTCCCTGCAAAAGTGTAACGGTCGCTGACTCAGCATTATGATGATGCGTTATACTCCTGCAGCGCTAATTTTCTGCCAGAACCGTCCGTGACTCACGGAACGATACACCATCATTTATTGTGATACAATTCTTCATTTCGCATAAAACTCTTATGTCTCAGGAATCAGTAATTATTCAGAACTGTTACAAAACAAACCTAACCTATAGAGTCCTACAGGATAATTATTTAAAAATTCCTGAATAATTGTAGGTTTCTGAGAAAATAAAGTTATGCAAAATGATGAAATATTTATACCATTAGACTGGATCCTGACACAAGAAATGGCGGGAGGGGGTTTGTAGTTAATCTTACTACTATTAGTAGGTATTATTTGAACTCCTGTAGTTTTGATCTCGATATGAAATCTTTTTTGGGTTCAAGATACGGGCACAAGCCATTATATCAAATTACCAATGTATCATCTCGGCTTATCTAGGTTCGACTGCAGCCACAGGCCTCCTCTCTCAATAAGAGGGCTTGGGCCGTAGTTCCCAGATTCGAAACTTCTAATACACCATTGAATTGCTCCATTGCTCCGTAGTTTTGCGCAAGTTTCTTTGCCGTAAAGTAAAATTTCAAATGTAATTTCGCACATAAATTCCGAAAAACTCAGACGTGCGAGCCCGGGCTCGAACTCACGACCCTCTGCTGGAGACGCCATAGGTCAAACTACTAGGCCACCACGGCTTTGAACCATCAACCAATATAATAATAACATGTCTGTAGGCTAAAAAAAAGCCCTAAATCACACAACTCCCGAGCAAAACACAATCAATGATCTTAGGCAAGCCAACAAAAATTAATGACAGGTTTATTAAATTGATACCCCGATCAATAAATGGGCCAGCTTATAATGGCGGTCCCACACTCTTTCCACACTGGAACGCTCCGCAATGGTATTTGGTATCGGTGCCCGTTAACCACCTATAATTAATTCTTTAGGTTACAATACCTTCTAAGTACTTTGATACCCATTAAATTGAGCTTGTGTATACCGGCTGCCGTACACGCATCTTTTCACTCACCAAAAATTATAAAAATGGATAGTTGACAAACCGGAAGGCGCAGTGTAGGTAGGCCTCCAACAAGATGGAGCGCCGACCTGGTTAAGATTGCGGGAACGTGTTGGAGGCGGATGGCAAAGGACTGGTCTCTTAGGCGAAACTTATTTCAGCAGTGGACGTCTTTTGGCTGAAATAAATAAATAAATAAATAAAATAAATATTAGGGGACAATCTTACACAAATCGACATAGTCCCAAACTAAGCAAAGCTTGTACTATGGGTACTAGTCGACGATAAACATACTTATATAGATAAATAAATACTTAAATACATAGAAAACATCCATAACTCAGGAACAAATATTCGTGCTCATCACACAAATAAATGCCCTTACCGGGATTTGAACCCAGGACCTCTTGCTTCGTAGGCAGGGTCACTACCAACTAGGCTAAAGCGGTCGTTAAATGATAAGATGATGATCATTTTTGAAAAAAGCACCGAACCAAAAACATGAACTGACCACTTTGAACATGAAACTACCGTGAGACTTACTCATAGTGAAAAAATACGGACACGACATGTTCTGGGTTCGAAACAAGTCGAGCTAAACTCGAACTTAGATGTGAGTTGTCCGTATTTTTCCACTATGAAATGACCACCAAAATTCTCATATATTGTAATTTAGAATGACTACTACGTAATTATATTTATAACCAAAAAGGTATCATTCCGATGTTGGGAACCGTGACCCGGTCGCGTAGCCATCTGCTTAGTATGAACTTAGTCGCGCGACGCGGTTACTTGCATCTATCAGTACTTCATAAAAAAAGTGATCTTGTTTCTTTTCTTCATGTGGCGTTGATTAGCGTCCTTTTGCTCGGAATTTTTCAACAACAATTTCACACTATGTCAGCGATAGCTAAAATAACCTCACACTTCGTTTGTAGGGAAGCCGGCCTCGCGTGCGCGTACACAGATCGTTGTTAAAAGTATACAATGAAAGGTCGTTCTCGTTTTCATCGGCCGATAGCATCGGTACATTGTGCCCCGCCAATCAGAGTGCAACAGATTGCGGGAGGCTCTAGTCCTTGCTCACTTTAAAATTAACGGTTTATCAGAAAATCCTCTTTGAAAAATCCCTCCGAAACACTCCCCGTAATAGTCGACCAAGAAATCCCTTTTCTTTAGGTCTCACTACAATATTTACCTTGGTTCTCCGCACTTACTTTAGTAATGGAGAAACAAGGTTTTTTTTTCTCTATTTAAACCTAGGCTACGTCCCGGCGACATAAAACTATGAAAATGTGTACCTAATGATTTGCAGAACAAAAATTTTACTAATTTCCACTTTCCAGTTTCAAATAATAATATTAAAAACATACAATGTACACTTTATAGAACAACGGAAAGTAAACGACTGATACAAAATTGACGAAGCTCCACGCGGAGCTCCTATTCCGCGTACATGAGGCGCTTGACGCTTGACTTGAAGAAATACTAACCTAACTTATTTTATAAGTCTTTTACAAGACCCAACTATGTAAATTGATATTATTCCTCCTGTTCCTTATATCAAATGTTAGTATGCATTTCGATCATTATAAAAAATTATCATTATTCCATTAGGAACTTTATGTCAAAAGTTGTTATGATAAATGTCTATTATGTTTTATTTAAATTAATAAATGTTATGCTTTTCAACAGTTGCACTTTGATTTCAGCTAAACTTTTCTTATAATTTACGTTACGTTTTTCTTATATTTTAGTTTTTATTTTGATTGAACGGCATCCAAAAACATAAAAAAGGAAAAATCCGAAAATCACTGAGCGACGTTGAGTGTACATCCAAATAGATTGACTTGCAAGATGCGCTCGTCCTTGCTTTTACATTCGATTGCGCAAGATCTAGATCCGATCTGAAGGTCGCTGCGGTTCCCAGGCGGAAATCGATCGTTTAATCGATCTATATGCCTATTATTAATGTACTTCGATCATCATTATATCATTAATGTAAAGTCGACCAAAATATTTCTTTACCATCCAAGGCATTTTTTTGTCACTTACAAAGTCTATAATATAATTTTTTTAATAAGTTACTTGAGGTTTCAATAAACACTTACTTCATTTTGTTAAATAAAAAATATCCTTAATGAATAATCATAACAATGAACGACTATTATGACCTTATTATTTTTATCAACAGAACGTATGCTCAACGAAATCTACTTAAGAATGTTTAAATATAAAAAGTTTTCGCTTGTGTCATATGGGATACGGATCATAATAATTATGATTCTATAATGACTCCCATAAAATTTTAAGTCATAATGTGTCATTAGCCATAATCAACGTTAGTCATACAGTGATTTATTTCTGAAACAATTTATTTTTCGGAATCGTTATAAAACAAACCTAACCTAACCTATTGCATTCTAAAGCACACGTTTTTTGTTTTGATAACCAATAGAGAAGGGGACTTGTGACCGGGTTTTTAGTCCGTGCAAGTCGGACACTGTCTGGGCCCTCCATTCCCAGTTCGTCCGAAGGGATTTTTCCCGAGCACAAGTCACCCTTCCAATCCTTAAAGTAAAAAACAGCAAAGACTTCACGTCTTTGGCCCCTCTGGCGACTCATTCAAAAAAAAAACCTATTGCATTCTATAAGATGGCATTTAAAAAAGTCCTGAAAAAAATACCGTTTCAGAAATAAATCACTTTATGACTAACGTTGATTATGACTAATGATACATTATGACTTAAAATTTTATGGGAGAAAAGGGGCACCGTAATAAAATTATGACAAATGAAATTATAAAAAACATTAACGTTTTGGTTCCTAAGCGGATATCGATCAGCTATTGTTATTAACGATCCTTGATCTCTAATGGTCTATGTATCTTATTGTGGTCTAAGTTCCCACGGTAATCTAAAGCTTAAGTATGTACTTAAGTTTTTGCGAATATTTACGATTGCGGTTTTGAAGGTCAATGACATGTATAACTTTTGCAACTACAGAGTATGTTATTAGTGAACCTGTGAACGTGATTCATTTACTTTGACGTAAGATCGATAGAATTACAATAAAACGATATAAAATATCACAAAATATTTTTTTTTATTTGCATTAAAATGTTATGTAGGAGAGATCTTGATAAGTATGTACAGCTTCAATATTTAACCTAGAAGGGCACAGCAATTATACTACATATAGTAATAACAAACACATAGTAATTATTTTCCTTAAAATATTAACAATGTGTCACTTTCTTCAAAGTTGCCCAATAATCAATGTATAATCATAATAAATATTATATAGTGATATTGTAACCAGACGACCAGATGGCCTAGTGGTTAGAGACCCTGACTATGAAGATTGAGGTCCCGGGTTCGATTCCCGTGTCGGGGCAGATATTTGTATAAAAAATACGAATGTTTGTTCTCGGGTCTTGGGTGTTTAATATGTATTTAAGTATGTATCTATCTATATAAGTATGTTTATCCGTTCCCTAGTACCTATAACACAAGCTTTGCTAAGCTTACTTTGGGACTAGGTCAATTGGTGTGAATTGTCCCGTGATATTTATTTATTATTTATTTATAACTACGAGGATCATGCCAAAAGAAATTAGATACTCCATGTTCATTTGATTGATATTAGCCAGTTATAAATACACTATCACGAAGGCTGATAATCTTCTTCTATCGTCTTCTTAATATATAAAAATCTCGTGTCACGGTGCTTGTTATCGAACTCCTCCTAAACGGCTTGGCCGATTTTTATAAAACTATTTTTTCTCTATTTGGTAGATCTGAGAATAGGTCGTAGGCTATTTTTTATACCCCTATTCTTCGCAGACGGAGTCGCGGGCAACAGCTAGTAAAGCTATAAATTTATAAATAGAATACTCCGGAAATCCACGTAAGATTTTTCAAAGAGTCTTGGATGTTTAAAAGTGGATTTAAGTATGTGTTTATCTATATTAACTATATAAGTATGTATGTTTATACCACAGAAATGTTTATACGTTGTCTAGTACCCATAGTACAAGCTTTGCTTAATTCGGGACTATGAAGGTCAGTCGGTGTCAATTTTTTATTTATTTTTTATTCTGTTTGAATATGGCCCAGAGAAGTGACCCACTGCTGGGCAAAGATATCCCCGTTTACTCTACTCCAGGTAGAAATACAGTATTATTGACCATTTAAACGCAATTAATTCTAAAGCCCTTTAAGTGAAATGTCCGCAGTTGATCTCGCGATCCTCGGGCATTGCGCAGCGCATGCCGCCGCGTGCGCTCACCGCGTTGCGTGTGCGCAGGCGGCGCCAGGCACAAGACACAAGCGAATTACATTCGCGGCTTAACTTAATAATAACGATTAGACAGACATAGCAATCAAATCATCATTATCATCTGTGACGACCGGATAACCTAGTGGTTAGAGAACCTACTGCGAAGCTTGAGGTCCCAGGTTCGATTCCCGGTCGGGGTAGATAAATAAATAATAAATATCATGGGACAATTCACACCAATTGACCTAGTCCCAAAGTAAGCTAAGCAAAGTTTGTGTTATGGGCACTAAGCAACGAATAAACATACTTGTATAGATAGATACATACTTAAATACATATTAAACACCCAAGACCCGAGAACAAACATTCGTATTTTTCATACACATATCTGCCCCGACACGGGTATCGAACCCGGGACCTCAAGCTTCGCAGTCAGGTTCTCTAACCACTAGGCCATCTGGTCGTCAAATATATATTTGTATGAAAAATACAATTATTTGTGATAGAGTGTTGGATGTTTAATATTTAGGTATTAGGTATGTAACTTAGGAATGTTTATTCATTATTTAGTGCGCATAGTAGCAGTGAATTTTTATAAATTAAATACAATTTTTGCTCGACACAAAGCAGTTTGTTGTTATAAATGATATGATCATTAACCATTCGTATATTCGATCACTTTATTTTAAGTTAATCAAAAATATTCTCCGGTCCGTCCGCTCGTCACTTGCACCACACACTTTCACTGGGATGCGCAGGAGCAACCCAACCGAGAAATCGATTCAGAAATCATTTAATTGACTCCGCTGCCGTAATACGATGTAACGCGGGCTTATGCTTTACGACTTAACAATGGCTGAATGAGATTTGTTGTATGATTAAGTAGATTTGTTTAGTGCTGTCATGGAGCTCCTAATGGCGAGAGAAACCTTAAAGGTTTAAAGTAACTAGCTGTTTATAGTGAGAAAATCCGTATTTTCACACTCACGTCTATGATCGAATTTAGCTCGACACGTTTCAGGTTAATCCGTAGCCCTTCATCCTTCAGCAATGCAAACCGTACAACAAATACGGGGCACTGTAACCGGTACGCGCGCGCTGCACAACTGCTCAGGCCCTTCCTCCCGAATGGCTTCTATAGGCAACAGGCCGGAAAATGAGAGTCGCTTGGCGGCCTGACTCAACCTATAGGGTGGTGACCAGCCGCGGCCAAAGCCTACCACCAGAGTTGTATCGCTCGTTTAGCACGTAGGGTTCACGTGCAGGGGTCCCGACGGTAAACCTACGGAGGCGAGCATTTTCAACCCCCAAACAGGCGTGTACAGGTGTAAAAACTAGCTATAAAATGTCTTTGACTGTCTTAACAACGGTATCAGCGGCTATTGTTGACAGCTTAGCGCCGTTTCACACGGTTCCAATGACTTATCAAGCGATTTAACGACAATAATTACACAATTAACAAGCTTACTAACTTGTCAAAACATGTCATTGTCAAAACCTCAGATTATTTATACACTAGATAGAGCTTAGGCGGCATGAAAACGTCCCGAAAAATATAAGCCAATTGTTGGCTTATATGACATTTGCCTCCCTTCAGTTTTTATGACGTAACGCGATCGTAATATGAAGCTGTCAAATGGATTTTTGGACGTTTTGTATCGCAATGTTTCCTACTGACACTCTATCTAGTGTATATAAATAATCTAAGGTCAAAACATTGTTTATGTGTATAAGTTGAGAGAGAGTTGAGTGTCTGGTGGTAGAGCATTGGAATAACTATCCATAAGAAGTGCCACTTAAAAAGAAGATGAAAAGAGATCGAGTGCCAATTTAAATTATTAAGTAAGTCATTTTGTAATTTTCGTGATTTAAATTTAATTTAATTTTAATTACAATTTTCATTTCTATTTTGACTGATTTTAATTTACATTTTTTAACAATAGTTATGTAATTAATTCTGTAACTAACAAACTATTGGCGATTTCATAACTATTAAGGGTACGCGCAAATTATATTTATTTACCTCGACATTTTGGCCACATTTCAGTGGCCGTGGTCACGAGTTGAAGTGTAGGGTATCACGTTTGTTTAGCCGCACGAGTGATGTACTAAAACACTCGATATTGTATTTCCGCAATAGTATTGCTATGACTTGCACTATCGATACTATCTATAATCGTCGCTAGTGTGACTTGTTGTAGATCTATTGATCATGTAATTAACGATTCATTCATTAAAATTACAGTAATTACAGTAGAGGTTTCTTATAATAAATTCATATGAATTGAATCTCAGGTCAGCCAAAACACATTATTCTCAAATTTGAAATTCTTATAATACTGTCCCTTTCACTCTGTTTTAAATACTAGCGCGCACTCTGTTTTAGCGGGAGTGGAATGGCAGGATAAATAGCTCGAATCTCTAACTTCATAGTACTAGACCTGAGAAATGCCCAGACATCGCGGGAGATCGGTAATACTAATAATAGTACAGGATCCGCACCAGAAATGACCTTCACCTAGGTATCTGTTTGATGGGTATGTTTATGTATTACAATACCGATGTACGAAAGACCGAATGTATTAAAACATCGAATGGGTCAAAAGACCGACATTTTTTTCTGAAACCGTAAACTTCTCAGAATTTATTAAAATGGCATCATACAGAACCCATTAGGTTAGGTTAGGTTAGTTTTATAACAATCTTAAAAAGTTAACGGTTTCAGAAAAAAATCGTATCTGTCTTTTGACCCATTCGATGTTTTAATACATTCGGTCTTTTGTACTTTCGGTCTTTTCGGTATTGTAAGTCAAAATTCTTTATTAAATTTAGGCATTAATTAATGCTCCTATGAACGTCGAAGAATCTACCACAGGTTCAAAAACCCTGTTAAGAAGAATCCGGCAAGAAACTCGACAAGGTATTTTTTTTTCAAACAGATTTACATCGTTACTTAATCTATGCATTTAATAATTCTGAAACAAGTCAATGACTGTACATTTAAAATATTTGAGAAAAACTGTTACTAATGATATTTATTAGCACAATAGAACCCAAAACAACGATTTAAAGAATTATTGTCTGTTTATCTGAGTGCAATATTTAATAAGTAAAAAGTCTTTTTTTTAATTAATCATTCCGCCCAGGAATTCTTTTAGCCAACTCACTCGTATTTTTTCATCATTATCCCAGCCTTTATACGTCCCACTGCAAGACACAGGCCTCCTCTCAGAATGAGAGGGCTTGAGCCGTAGTTTCCACGCAGGCCCAGAGCGGATTGCGAGCTTCACACACACCATTGAATTTCTTCTCCTGTTTTCCATCACCGTAAAGCTCATTTGATATAAAATTCTTTTCATCCGTTAAACTGATGGGTTAAGGTCGCTTCTAGTCCGGATCTTAGACTATAAAGTTCGCTTTCGAACGGACGTTTAGAAAGACATTAAGGTAAGAGGCGGTTTGACCTTTGCACGGCTTTTCACTGCCACAATACACAGCGACGCAGTAAGGAACGTCTGGAATAAGAGGTCAACGACCCGCGCTAAAATTCTATTAATAAAATACAAATATTCTTTATTGAACACCAAAAACAGTACCTACAGAAAAAATAACAAAATAAAAATTTACTGTAGTAATGATACAAATGCGAAAGTTTACGTTATAAGGTTATTACTATTTCACGCTAAAGCGGTTGCACGGAATTTAGATGAATGATAATTATACTTACCTATAACTAGTGATCAGTGACGTAGCATTTTATGTCACTTTGATGTCCAACGTAATGACGAATATGGATAAGTCTGAAGTCTGTGTTGTTAAAAATAAAACCATATTATATCGTTAAAAACTCACTGAATTTAATTTGTTATAGTAAACTAGCTGTTGCCCGCGACTCCATCTGCGAAGCATAGGGGTATAAAAATAGCCTACGACCGCTCAAATTCTACTAAATACAATACAAATAATACTTTATTGAACACCAAAAACAGTACAGAAAAATTAGACAAAAAAATGTAGTAATGTTACAAATACGAAAGTTTGTGTATGTGGTTATTACTATTTCACGCTAAAGCGGTTGCACAGAATTTGGATGAAAGATAATCATCATCATCCCAGCCTATATAGGGTAAGTCCAGGATAGGTGCCCCACTTTTTGAAATAGCTTTATAATTCAAAAACTTAACAAATTATAGCATTGCGTCCAATGCGTATGATAACTATGGTCCTTAATCTATTATTTTACTGTACTTGTTTTAATATAAATCGTATGGATTTTGTGTAAATCGTACTTTTTTTGACCCCTTATAAATGGGATAGGTGCCTACCGTGGGGGATAGACGACTCGTCGCAAAAATGAGTCACAGGATAGATGCCCTTTGAAATTAAACAAGTTAAATAAAAGTTATCAATTTTTTATATTCATTGAAAATTCGCCAAGTTTGAATAGTATGAGCCACGAGCCTCTTCTCATTTTAGAATCCTGTACTGGATGTTTTACTGAAACAAATTAGAAAAGTTCAATCAATTCCATATAAAATGTGATTTTGCTTCTATTTGCAAATACACAGAAAAAACTTCACTAAATACCAATCAACATGTACCTATATAACTACCTACTTAGCTAGGGTCAATTGATTTTCGTCATTTTTGGCAAAACGTCGTCTTAGTAATCTCGACGGTATTCCATATGTTCTGGCTTCTTCGTTGACTCCTTTTTCTCCCTTCTTCATTTCCTCGAAGGCTGCTAGCAAGCTTTCTTCAGTCCAGGCGACGTTACGCGGGACTACGCCCTGTTTTCTCTCATATTTAAATTATTTCTAACAAGTTGAGGATAGATGCCCTTAGGGGCATCTATAGCGATCGAAAACGGGGCAACTATACTTTTCGCAGAGGATAGATGCCCTTTTCGATAAACAATCAAGTAATGATAAAATCACTATAAAATATACTAATCCATGCAGCCTAAACTTCAGTGCAACCAAATGAGTTAGTTAAAAGCGCAAATTATAAGCCAGTCTAAAGTTATTCAAAAACAAATACTTACGAATATAATTTTCACGCTCTGCGCGATCTCGCCGCGGAAGGTTTTGGCAACCATGGACTAAACGCGTTCGCTCTTGCTCATGATAGCAGCGGCCCAGAGGTTTGCAGGGAGGGGGCTTGCTATCATTTAGTGGAATTTTAGTCCCACAGCCTTGCTACTAGTAGAAATTGAAATCGAGGCATCTATCCCACTGGGGCATCTATCCTGGAATTACCCTACGTCCCACTGTAGGGCACAGGCCTCTCAAAATGAGAGGGCTTGGGCTGTAGTTCCCACGCGGGCCCAGTGCGGATTGGGATCTTCACACACACCATGGATTTTCTTCGCAGGTATATACAGGTGTATACGGCTTGGATGAAAGATCCAATAACTAAATCTCGGGATCATCAAGATTACTTTTTATTCCAATATTCCTACGAGACATAATCCTAAAATCTTAACCGCTACGCATAAGCTTAGCGTACACTTTTCCACTTTATGCTGCGAGAATATGAAAGTTACGCTGCAAAACTATGTGACAGTTTACCCTAAAGCAAGGCTAATTGTAGGCGTTCAAGGAATATCCAGAGCACACATATTTTCACATAAAATACTTCCTAGTTAAACCAAAATATTTATGTGTGCCTTTCTATAATTGAACCACGATTTAGTTTTTTGGGCACCCATATGAGAATTTAGTAAAATAGCGAATGGTCTACGTGGGTGAAGTAAATGGTTCAATAAATAAATACTTCTCAATTAAATCTTAGCACAGATGTAAGGATAAATTAACATGTAACCTGCTCCTTTTTCAGAATTACTAGTAGGTAGTTCTTTAGTTTTCTTGCACAGAATCAAGAAAGGTATTGATTCCGATTATTAAAAAAATGTCCCCAATTATTCATACCATTTTTTTTGACTCAGTATTGTGCGCCATGTAAACTACTCGTATATGAAAATCACAACACTAACACTTTTTTTCTTTATGAAAAATTAATAGTACTCGTAGTTTTCAATAAGAAAAACCCAAAATTTCCGATAAAAAAGCAAATTATACACTTTCTAATAGAAAATTCCCAAATATCTCTTTAAAAACTCTCGTAATAACTTTACTTTCTATACTAGATGAAAAAATACCGCCTTTATAATTCCCGTTCCCATGAAAAATTATTGTATTCCTAAAGAAAATAATAAATATTATATTTATATTATATTCCTTATGTCACTCTCGGAACTAAGACGAATCTAATGACACCTCACACTTCAAAATCCATTGAGCCGTTTCGGCTGCAGGGCGTACCTACCTACCAAAGAATGATACATACAAATACATGTATATGCTCGAAAAACATAACCCTCCTTCGACAGTCGGGTGAAAAACAACTATCTCATACCAATTGCCCAACTTTCCCTTGACTCCACCAAAACCATGGCAATATCAAGGTCACGTCAAACAATAAAGTCATAAATCAGCCGTTCTTCAACGATGTCGAAATAAGATATATCCGTTCACGAACTTCCGAAGCAAGCCTATCTGAGCCAACTGGATTGTTAGCGGACAATGGATTGTTTTAATATCGGAAATGAGATGCAAATTAACTAATGAAATGGTTCTCGAGATGGATAGATAACTGAATTTGAGAACTGGAAAACCAACGCTCAAATTTGATGTAACATAAAAACAAGCGATGGAGCGAGCTATAGGTATATACTGACTAGGGATAGGGATAAAAAAATATCCCTAGGCACTTTTGATGACTGTATTAAGTTATTGATATCATTTAATTGAGTTTCTATCATTTGTTTGAATTTCATATGCCATAATGTATTGATTTCCATGATTTTCATTGGCCATAAAATAGATAATTTACAAGTGAAATACTAGTACTGTGAGGTCCGTTTGACAACTTTGACATTTGTGTCACGTTTGGGATTGGTTTATAAATAAACTAGCTTTTGCCCGCGGCTTCGCTCGCGTGTACCATGAGTATTCCAAAGAGCCAAGATATCAAGCAAGCAAGCATACAAGCAAGCAAGCAAGCATGCAAGAATGCAAGCAAGCATGCATGCACGCAAGCAAGCAAGTGTGCAAGAAAGCGTGCAAGTAAGCGAGCAAGCAAGCCCGACTGAACTTCAGGTAGATACGGTCTTTTACAGTATTTCTTTATCTACAATGTTTTTCACTATTCGAAAGCGGGCACTAAAATAACCAGGTTTGTTAATAATATAAAACCTATTATTAATTTCCCCTGTCCTGCATTAGGTATAATTCAATGTTTTCTTACCTTCTACGGAAACTTGAGTAACTGGAAGCGCTGTGTATCTACTTAGCATTGATATTATACATATTATAGTATTTTGATAAGGTGTTGTGTGACCTAACCGTTAAGTAGTTATACCTTCCATCATCAGCTCAACTGAATAACCAGAAAGAATACAACTAAAGGTCTATACGTGCATATGATATTTAAAGAAACTTCCTATAACTCCTAACCGTTAAGGAGTTTAACCTTCCATCATCAGCTCACCCGGATAACCTGAAAGAATACAACTATCGGTCTATACGTACCTATAATATTTGAAAAAATATCCTCAACTCCTAACCGTTAAGGAGTTTTACCTTCCATCATCAGCTCATCTACATGAGATGATGTCTACCAGACGCAAACACTTAAATAGCTTGAGAAAATATATGAAAAACGTAATGCGTGCCTACATAATTTGAGGGTTGCCGTCGATTTCCCTGAGATCCCGTCATCAGATCCTGATTTGGTAACAATGGAACCATCTCAGGAGTGTATTGTATTGTTTCGAATAAAAAAATAATTTTTATAATCGGTCCACAATTGATCGAGAAATCGGCGAACATACCTACATAAAAAAATACATAAAGTGGAATGCATAATCTCCTCCTTTTTTGAACTCGGTTAAAGAGCCCTTTGCGGCCTATTTACAGTGTAAACTTTTGAATTTTTTAAATTTTAGCTTTCTACAACCAGTAAAACGCAAAATCTTGTTCTTTCCCGTTCCCGTAAGAATTTCGGGAAATGCTTTCTTAGTGCTACCCTACACTCCCCAAGGAACCCACTTGCCAAATTTCATCTTTCTACGGCCAATAAAACGAAATATCCCGTTTTTTCCCGTTCCTGTGGGAATTTAGGAAAGTCCTCTCACAATGCTCCTCTACACTCCCCAAGCAACCTACATGCCGAATTCAGCTTTCTAAACCAGTAAAACGAAAAATCCCATTTTTTCCCGTTCCCGTGGGAATTTTGGAAAATTCTCTCTCAATGCTCCTACTACACTCCCCAAACAACCTACATGCCGAATTTCAGCTTTCTACGACCAGTAAAACGAAAAATCCCGTTTTTTCCCGTTCCCGTGGGAATTTTGGAAAGTCCTCTCTCAATGCTCCTCTACACTCTCTAAGCAACTTACATGCCAAATTTCAGCTTTCTACGATCACCAAAACGAAAAATCCCGTTTTTTCCCGTTCCCGTGGGAATTTTGGGAAGTCTTCTCTCAATCCTCCTCTACACTCCCCAAGCAACCTACATGCCGAAGTTCAGCTTTCTACAACCAGTAAAACGAAAAATCCCGTGTTTTCCTTATCCCGTGGGAATTTCCGAAAATCCTTAAAACAGTTTTTTACTATTATAATTACCTACTTCTATGTCAAACTGGAAGAGTCTAGTAATTATAGTTCATAGGATCCCGTTGAACTGCATATATAAATCCCGTTTTTTCCTTATTCCGTGGGAATTTTGAAAAATCCTGAAATTAATGTTTTAACTAATATAATACCTACATGTGTATCAAATTTGAAGAGTCTAGTTATTATAGTCACTGAGATAGGGTCACTCGGAATCAAATACAAATACAAATACAAATACAAATATATTTATTTCGTTATCACAGGTGAATATATGTTAAGATGACATGTAGTTTAATAATAGTACAGCTATGATTTACCGGTTGGCGTACAAAATAATAAATTACAAAACTAAAACTAGTCAGTCAAAAATGGCACAAATAGTTGTTAGATTAAATTACAATATAAAAAATAATAATAATAATAAAAGAAAAATTACAAATTACAAATTTATGTCAGCATCACTAATATAATCCTTAATGTTATAATAACATTTATTTTGAAGAATTTTATTTAACTGATTCTTAAAGCTAGGCAGATCTAAATTCTTTAGTATTGTCGGTAACTTATTAAATAGTTTTGGAGCCATTAAAACTACACTTTTCTTCATTAGACCAGTGTTACATTGAGCGATACACAATGAGGGACTGCGGGGTCTAAGGTTGACATGTTGTGCTGGTTGTTTCATTTTAAAAAGATTGATGTTACATTTTATAAAAATGCAGCATTCAAAAATATATAAAGATGGCAGCGTCAACAACTTTAATTTTTTAAAATAGGGTTGACAGCTTTCTGTAGGCTTTATACCACAGAGATGGCCCTAACACATCTCTTCTGGGCTTTGAAAATTGCTTCTCGGTATCTTGAGTTGCCCCAAAAAATTAGGCCATATCTCAGGACAGCTCCTACAAAACCATGGTACGCTGTTAATAATGTACTCTGATGTGAAACTTTCGCTAATTTATAAAGGGCATAGGAAAATGTATATATTTTTTTGCAAACTTCTATTGAATGCGTCTCCCATGACATATTATAATCAATGTTTATTCCTAAGAATTTATTTGTGTGTGTTTTATGCATAGCTATTCCCTTATATTCGATATCTAGTTTTGGAGCTAGTTTCCTTTGTGTAAATTGCATAATACTAGTTTTGTCCAAGTTAATTTTCAAATTATTCGCATTCAACCATTCAATAATATGTCCAATCGTGTAATTAACATTGCTTTCATAATCAATCGTAGTGTCTAGTTCAATAAAAATAGTACTATCGTCGGCAAAGAGAATCATGGGATGTGGGCAATTCTTAACGATGTCATTTATATAAACTAGAAATAACAGAGGCCCCAGAACACTTCCTTGTGGCACTCCATATCCGATGCCTCTCTTCGTGGACTCATATACCATTTCTTTTTTAGTTAAAGTGCATATTTGTCTTATCTCGGTGAATTGTTGTCTATTGTCTAGGTAGGATTCCAAGAGTTTCAGGGCATTACCGCGGATTCCGTAGCATTCTAATTTATGAAGTAATATTTGATGTTCAACATAGTCAAAGGCTTTCGTCATGTCCATGTATATGGCACATGACGGCTTCCTCTTATCCAGGCTACTGATAACCCTTTTTATTAATTCATAAATAGCCATATTTATTGTGTTATTTTTTCTAAAACCTTTTTGTTCCTCAACCAGGATTTTATGTTTGTCAAGGAAACTGTATAAAACATTATATATTTGTTTTTCTACGATTTTTGAGAATATTGTTGGTAAAGTAACTGGTCTGTAATTTTTTATGTTTTCTTTATCACCCTTTTTGTGTAGCGGTTTTACAACACCCGTTTTCAAATTTGTGGGATAGGTGCCTGTGGTAAAAATTAAATTTATTATGTGCCTTAAGGGTTCTGCTATGTAATGAGCAACATATTTAATTACTTTGGTGTTTATGCCATCAGATCCCACACTATTAGTGTTTTTTAATGACATAATTGTCTTTAATATATCATCTGGCGAAGTGGGAAACAGAAAAATAGTATTAGGGTTTCTCTCTATGTTTAAATCTAAAACATGCCGTTTTTCGCTATTCTTTTTTATTTCGTCTATAAAATAGTTGTTGAATACTGCTGCAATTGTTGATGGATCCGTGATATACGAATTGTTTACTTTTATCTTATTTATTGGTTCCCTGGGCATGTTTGTTTTGGTATTATTTATAACCTGCCACGTGGCTTTGGATTTATTTTCTGCTGTTTTAATGAAATTATCATTTTGTGATCGCTTAGTTAGTTTAATAATCTTTCTGAGTCTACTTGAATACGCGTTAAAAGCCGCTTTGGCACCTTTTTTGTCCTCCTTGTTTTTAGTTGTCCTATAGCGCCATAGCATTTGTCTCTTTTTCCTGCAGCAAATCGAATTTATAAATCCCGTTTTTTCCCGTTTTCGTGGGAATTCCCAAAAATCCTTCCTTAGTGGATGCCTACATTGTATAAGGTATCTATGTGCAAAATTTCAAGTCTCTAGGTCCAGTGGTTTCGGCTGTGCGTTGATATATCAACAGTCATTTAGTTTATTTAGACATTTCAACCCCATCGCACCTCATCCAGGGAGATGGTATTTTACGTCCGCCACGTCGGATTTTAAAACCGTTGTTGTTTTCGTAACCAGTGATCCGATAAACCATAGAAACAATACCCATGTTGATTTTCAGACTTTGTCCCCCCATTTCCCCCTTTTAGGGGTTGAATTCCCAAAAAAACCTGAAACACGTGTTTAATCATTTATCGTTAGGAGTACTTCTGTTAAGTTTCGAATAAAATAGTCGAACTAATCTTGTTTCCCCATACAAACTTTGGACCCCCGTTTCACCCCCTTAGGGAGTGAATTTTGAAAAATCCTTTCTTAGTGCACCCCTAGACCTTATAAGGAACCTACGTACCAAATTTGGAATCTCTAAGCCCAGCGGTTTGGGCTGTGCGTTGATATGTCAGTCAGTCAGTCAGTCAGTCAGTCAGTCAGTCAGTCAGTCAGTTTCTTCTTTTATATATTAAGATGTTCCAACTGCAAGCAAGAGTGTAACGTCAAACCTCACGATACTAACGCTATCTAGCTATATTGTACTTGGCAGAAAACCTTCAATGGTTCAATTGTACCTCTCTACAGTGTTTACCTGTGGCTGGTATGAAGAGTTGATTCACCCTTATAACTAAACGAGTCAATCGCAAGCAAGACTGTAACGTCAAACCTCACGATACTAACGCCATCTAGCGATTATTATACCTGGCAGAAAACCTTCGATGGTTCAATTGTACCTCTACAGTGTTTACTTGTGGCTGGTATGAAGAGTTGATTCACCCTTATAACTAAACTAGCTTTTGCCCGCGGCTTCGCTCGCGTGTTCCATGAGTATTCCAAAGAATATCAAGCAAGTATTCCATGAGTATATCAAGCAAGCAAGCATGCACGCAAGCAAGCTAGCGTGCAAGAAAGCGTGCAAGTAAGCGTGCAAGCAACCGTGCAAGCAAGCCCGACTAAACTTCAGGTAGATAGGGTCCTTTACAGTATTTCTTTATATACAATGTTTTTCACTAATTCGGAAGCGGGCACTAAAATAACCAGGCTTGTTAATAATATAAAACCTATTATTACTTTCCCCTGTCCTGCATTGGGTATAATTCAATGTTTTCTTACCTTCTACGGAAACTTGAGTAACTGGAAGCGCTGTGTACCTACTTAGCATTGATATTATACATATTATAGTATTTTCTAAAGGTGTTGTGTGACCTAACCGCTAAGGAGTTCATTAGCTCATCTGAATAACCAGAAAGAATACAACTAAAGATCTATACGTGCAACCAGTAAAACGCAAAATCCCGTTTTTTCCCGTTCCCGTAAGAATTTCGGAAAATACTTTCTTAATACGGAGAAAGTTCTCTCTCAATGCTCCTCTACACTCCCCAAGCAACTCATGCCGAATTTCAGCTTTCTAAGACCAGTAAAACGAAAAATCCCGTTTTTTTCCGTTCCCGTGGGAATTTCGGAAAGTCCTCTCTCAATGCTCCTCTACACTCCCCAAGCAACCTCATGCCGAATTTCAGCTTTCTACGACCAGTAAAACGAAAAATCCCGTTTTTCCCGTTCCCGTGGAAATTTTGGATAGTCCTATCTTAATGCTCTTCTACACTCCCCAAGGAACCCACTTGCCAAATTTCAGCTTTCTGCGACCAGTAAAACGAAAAATCCCGTTTATTCCCGTTCCCGTGGGAATTTTGGAAAGTCCTCTCTCAATGCTCCTCTACACTCCCCAAGCAACCTCATGCCGAATTTCAGCTTTCTACGACCAGTAAAACGAAAAATCCCGTTTTTTCCAGTTCCCGTGGGAATTTTGGAAAGTCCTCTCTTAATGCTCTTCTACACTTCCCAAGCAACCTACATGCCAAATTTCAGCTTTCTACGACCAGTAAAACGAAAAATCCCGTTTATTCCCGTTCCCGTGGGAATTTTGGAAAGTCCTCTCTCAATGCTCCTCTACACTCCCCAAGCAACCTCATGCCAAATTTCAGCTTTCTACGACCAGTAAAACGAAAAATCCCGTTTTTTCCCGTTCCCGTGGGAATTTTGGATAGTCCTCTCTTAATGTTCTTTTACACTTCCCAAGCAACCTACATGCCGAATTTCAGCTTTCTACGACCAGTAAAACGATAAATCCCGTTTTTTCTTTATCCCGTGGGAATTTCTGAAAATCCTTAAAACTGTTTTTCACTATTATGATTATCTACTTCTATGCCAAATTTGAAGAGTCTAGTAATTATAGTTCATAGGATTCCGTTGAACTGAATATATAAATCTCGTTTTTTTCTTATCACGTGGGAATTTTGAAAAATCCTGAAATTAATATTTTAACTAATGTAATACCTATTTGTGTATCAAATTTGAAGAGTCTAGTTATTATAGTTACTGAGATAGGGTCACTCGGAATCGAATATATAAATCCCGTTTTATCCCGTTCCCGTGGGAATTTTGGAAATTCCTCTCACAATGCTCCTCTACACTCCCCAAGCAACCTTCATGCCGAATTTCAGCTTTCTACGACCAGTAAAACGAAAAATCCCGTTTTTTCTTTATCCCGTGGGAATTTCCGAAAATCCTTAAAACTATTTTTTACTATTATAATTACCTACTTCTATGCTAAATTTGAAGAGTCTAGTAATTATAGTTCATAGGATTCCGTTGAACTGAATATATAAATCCCGTTTATTCCTTATCCCGTGGGAATTTTGAAAAATCCTGAAATAGATGTTTTCATTATTGTAATACCTACTTGTGTATCAAATTTGAAGAGTCTAGTTATTATAGTTACTGAGATACGGTCACTCGGAATCGAATCTATAAATCCCGTTTTTTCCCGTTCCCGTGGGAATTCCCAAAAATCCTTCCTTAGTGGATGCCTACATTGTATAAGGTATCTATGTGCAAAATTTCAAGTCTCTAGGTCCAGTGGTTTGGGCTGTGCGTTGATATATCAACAGTCAGTCAGTCAGTCAGTTTAGAATTTTATATATATAGATGAGCCAATAGCAAGCAAGACTGTAACGACAAACGTTACGATACTAACGCCATCTAGCGATATTGTACCTCGCAGAAAACCTTCAGTAGTTCAATTGTACCTCTCTACAGTGTTTACCTGTGGCTGGTATGAAGAGTTGATTCACCCTTATAACTAAATGAGCCAATTGCAAGCAAGACTGTAACGTCAGACCTCACGATAATAGATAACGCCACCCAGCGATATTCTACCTGTCAGAAAACACACATCAATCTTAATTTTTTTCGGTTACAAGATCAGTAAACATGTAGTGAAAGAATATGGATTACTCACGTCTTCAAACAACGCTAATCCGTAGCCCTTTTTCTCGGAGCGCGCACTCAAAGAAGGAGAAAAGAGAAGAATGACTACGGGTTTGAAAACGTGCGTAATCCGTATTCTTTCACTATGAGTGAGTATCACGGTAGTTTCATGTTTAAATCAGTAAACATGAGTTTATGTTCAACAAAGCCTGGATATTAGACTATTAATTTAAGGAATATCACCCCTGGATCATCAGAGCTAGCTTGTTCTCGATAATTATGCCGAAGCAATCTGCGGCGCCTGCAATTTGTAAACAAACAATCGCATTGGAAACACTCATTGTGCTCTATTGCAATTAGGGCTGGCAACTGAAGTCTACCCACTACAGAAAATAATTTTAATGTTCGTTTTTTAGCAAGTAGAGTTTTAACTTAGAATTTATTTATTAATAAACCAATTTCTTAATGGACTTGCAGCGTATGCTGACGCACCCAACAAGCCATTTACAAATGTTACTAATATTATAAACGTGAAAGTTTGTATGGATGTTTGTTAACTCTATCACGCTAAAACGGTTCGACAGATTCTGATGAAATTGGGGACATAAATAATATAGTAATCAATTTCTCTTAAAAATTACAAGGACAGTTGAAATCTCATAGAAAAGCAATAGGTTTTACTTGTTAATTTATAAAAGCACCGAATTTCCAATTTTGACTGGTACCTTCACTAAGCATAGCCTGCATGAAATAGTTTAAAATTTGAATTAACATATAGAATACTTTTTACTGTGGAAAATTGCATAGCCCCGCGGGATAATGATAAAAAAATTATTCGAAGAGGGAGTCGCGGGCTACAGCTAGCTGTACTCCGTCTAACTAAGTCCGTGGTATCGTGTGAGACCAACAATCCTTGCTTTTTATTTTAACCAGCTAACGCCCACCTGGTTAAGACTTTGTAGTTCCTCTAGGGGTCGTAACCCCACAGGTTAAAACACTGGTTCAGTTTAAGCAGCTTTGTTGTTAGCTTTTCATTTTTCAACGCAGGCAGGTTTTTTTCATAATTTCATCATCATCCCAGCCAATACACGTCCTGCAGGGAACAGGTCTCCTCACAGAATGAGAGGGCTTGGACCGTAGTTCCCACACGCAACTTCACAAATACTATTTAATAATTTAGCTTATAATACGGTGATTGGTTTAGACTCTAGATTCTAAAACCGGGCATGCTGTGTTTTTCCTAACCGTTATTTTTTACTCATATATTATTTTTATTTTTTTATATTTGTTAATGGCTTGGCAACCCTATACTGTACAAGCTTCTTCAAACGCGTTAGTGGAGCGATCGCGAGACAAGTTGGCCGATTGTTCGCGCGCCGCAACGCTATTTGCATATCCTCACTCAAACAGAAATGAGTGATTACTGGTTGGCACATCTTATACTAGCCATCACCTGCGACTCCACCTGTGAGTTAGGTTTTCATCATCCCACGTATACGTTCCACTGCAGGGCACAAGCCTCCTCTCAGAACGAGAATGAGTTAGGTTTACCAAAGAAGATTCAATCAAGAGGACCAATCGGTCAATGTTTAAACGACTTCGCGTTACTTTAACCTCGTAAATCTCAACGTCCTATTTTTAGCCCAAGTAAATGTTCAAATTCATTAAATAGCGACCCAATGTCCCAAAATAAGAACACGCGCTAATTTGCAATTAAGTACAATCTTTTTAGGGTTCCGTAGTCAACTAGGAACCCTTATAGTTTCGCCATGTCTGTCTGTCTGTCTGTCCGTCCGCGGCTAAGCTCAGAGATCGTTAGTACTAGAAAGCTGTAATTTGGCATGAATATACATATCAGTCACGCCAACTAAGTGGTAAAATAAAAAATATTTTTTTTTAGGGTACTCCCATAGACGTAAAGGGGGTGATTTTTTTTATCGACAAACCCTATAGTGTGGGGTATCGTTGGATAGGTTTTTTAAAACCATTGCGGGGTTGCTAACATGATTTTTCTATTCAGTGATCTGTTTGCGAAATATTCAACTTTAAAGTGAAAATTTTCATTTAAATCGACCGTTCCTTCCCCCCTCTAAAATCTAAACTGTTGAATGGAAAAATTTGAAAAAATTCAGAATGGTAGTAAATATATCAAATTTACTAGGAAAATTATAGCGGCTAAGATTGCTTGGAAATTATTTGTAGTTTAAGAGTAAATAGTAGTCTAAGGTATAAAACACACCTAAACTTGGATGATTCCGTACACATACGAAGTCCTTAGAAAAATATTACTTGATTTTTTCGTAATGGCTACGGAACCCTACCTTGGGCGTGTCCGACACGCTCTTGGCCAGTTTTTAATATATTGAATCAGCCGTTACTTTGCGGAGGTCAATATTAATGAACTGAATTATTTTATTTATTGCTTTGATCGCGACCTTACGATAGCTAGAGCTATGTTTAAGTAAAAAATGCGTGTTCATGCAGTTCCTCCACCTGTATGAACACACACAAATCACACAAACCCAACTATCACCACCACCAAACTACACTGACGCGTTTCGAACTCAACCAGAGCTCATCTTCAGAGTACCGCAACCGTTCACTGTGCTAACAAATGTTAGACCAACATATTAGAGTCAAACGGGCATCTGAATCGAGACTGTAGGTACGTTACGAACTTCGATTTTCGAATTTCGAATTGCCCTGACGTGCGATCGTTGAACGCGTGTTCATATCGCTGCTAGAAGCCAGTGTGAACCAACCTTAGACTTAGCTGACCTTAGGCTATTCATTATAATCTCATAATGTATGGAAACAACGGATCGGGGAAGGGTAGTCGACGCTTGCGCAAGTACTGGCGGGGCTTTGAAATCAGATAGACAAGACAAAAAAATCGTGGTACAATAGTAATATGACCTATAGTCTTTCAGCAGAGGATCGCGGATTCGAACCCGGACGCGCCCGGGCATAGTTTTTCAGAATTTATGAGGATAACTTTAATTCAAACAAAAAAAAACTAGATTTTTTTTAAAAATCCCCGTCCCGATCCGCGCCCTGCCCAAAGGTCCCCATGACGCACAACTAATATTACAAGCGGAACTCTCGCTTCAGTTATATTAACTAGAAAGGGAGTTCCGCTTGTAATATAAGTTGTACTTTGTTATGCAATTGGGCCCTGGAGGGGGGTTTTGTTTTGGTGTCGGACTTTCCTCGCACTGGGCTCGAGTGAGAACTACATTCCAACCCCTCTCATTTTGATAGGAGGCCGGTGTCCAGTAGCGGGATGTATACAAGCCGCTGCTGCAAGCAAGCAAGCTGTGTTCCGTACCTCAGTATTGCTCCAATTAGTATTTTTTTTTAATGTTAGATAGGCCAGACAAACGAACTAGTGGGTCACCTGATGTTAAATGAACACCACTGTCCATAGACACCCGCAGCGCTTTACACGATGCCAGTGCGTTGTCGGCCCTAAAGGAGAGGAAATAGGGAAAGAGGGAGAGGGAAGGGGTGAGGTATTGGGTCCCCGGCACTCTCACTGACCGTACGAACCGCAAGCAGGATTACTGCTGCTTCACGCCGGTGTTCTGTGTGAGGGTGGTACTGCCCCGGATGAGCCGGCCCATTCGTGATGCAGCGGCTAGCTACAACATGGCTCTACCACTACAACACGGCTCTACCACTACAAAAAAGAACAATAAATTATTTTAAGCGGAATAAACATGTTTACGTACTAAAGTAACAGATATCTTGAAACGCATTGCACGACTGAAATGGAACTGGGCGGGGCATGTGGCACGCGGAGTGGATAATCGCCGGGCCCATAGAGTGCTGGAGACCGCGGACCACAAGAATTAGTGTAGGCAGACCCCAGATGAGATGGTCTGATGATATAAAAAGTTACGCCGGACCGTACTGGCTCAGGAAGACGAAGAATAGGACGAAGTGGAGGGGATTAGGAGAGGGTTACATCCAGCAGTGGATAGAAAAAGCCTGAAGTGTGAAATCTAAATCATCATTATCGTCATCATCCCAGCCTATATACGTCTCACTGCAGGGCACAGGCCTCCTCTCAGAATGAGACGGCTTGGGCCGTAGTCCCCACGCTGGCCCAGTGCGGATTGGAAACTTCACACACACCATTGAATTTCTTCGCAGGTGTATGCAGGTTTCCTCATGATGTTTTCCTTCACCGTAAATCTCATGGTAAATTAAATTCCGAAAACTCAGAGGTGCTAGCCGGGATTTGAACCCACGGTCCTCTGCTTGAGAAGTCAGAGGTCAAATCTAGGCCACCACGGCTAATTAGCACTGTATTTCACCGAAATAAACACTTTTTACAGCCATGACAGACCTTTTCTCCTTTAGAGTTAGTGCATTATGTTGTCCAGCATTAACTGACTAAGAAACACTAATTTTGTATCACCATTTAGATATCATCCTGTATAAGTATCTCTCACATAAAATACTAGGAACATTCTAGATAATTGTGAAACAGGATCTAAATAGACAATTGTTTTGATTACTAGGTTCGCTCTATGATTGAAACATCATCAATCATGGATCGGTCGGTTGACCTGCGCAGGCGCAGCGTACCGCGCGGCTACTGGTTACATGCAAATCGGAAGCGTGGAGTGACGCAAGTTAGAAGAGCTCAGCGAGACTGAGTTCTAACTCATACAGAATTTCAAATCCTGTATGCCAAATGCGGTGGTGGGGCGCGTTATTTTAAATTAGACAAACTATACGTACAGTCAAGGACTTTAATTCATAAGCCACCGTGGAACCATTTCACAGTAAACGTCATAGTGACATCGCATTAATTAACAAGGAAAATCGTGATGACTTTTCTTTTGAGAAGGTTCTAGTTTGTGAGTGTTTTTGTTTATCTTTCACGTCAAAAAATATTTGGATGAAGTTTGGAAAGTCGAAGTCAATATTTTTAGGTTATAACGAGAACTTATGAATGTCGAAGACTTTACCACGAGTTCTGAAAACCCTGTTGAGAAGAATTCAGCAAGAAATTCAACAAGGTATTTTTTTTTTCAAGTCAGATCTAAGTAGAATGTTATTTAATTACTTACATCCGAAGTAATTAACACAGTAGGATACGCTATTTGAAGTTAGGGTCATTGCTATTGCCAATGCAGGTTGGAATTATTTCGAAACATACTTCTGCCGTGTCATGACAAAACACTGTAACTCGAGTTACAGTGTTTTGTGCTAACACCGTTAAATTAACTATTCGGACCCTCATCTATATATGCATGCTTAGAGTAACTGATTTTCTATCAAAAACATCGAAAAACGTCATTGCAATTTACACTGTAACTCTTAAAATGAAGGGTCTTAATTCGACTAAAAACTGTATTATCTCCAGATACCGTGTTTTGCCAAAACAAACTCACATTTTCTTAGTATAGTATCAAGAGTTACAGTGTTTTGTCGCAACAATAACACGAGAAATTAGTCCAAGTGTAAGTCGGTACTTCTTCAAGGTAATCATCCTTTCTAAAGACTAAGAAATATATTAAGATGAGAATGTTAGTTTTATGAATTTTGATGTTAGCAATATATTACTAAATTAAATTTAAAGAAGCATTTTCATATGAGTATAATGTCATTAAGTATCACGTTACAGTGTTTTGTTATAACAACTCTCATACATTATTGATAAAGCACATTACGACATAACACGTTTTTGCTTGAAAATTCATGTAAAAAGTAAAAAAAAATAATATTATTTTTCTTTGTCCACTACTAGTAGCATATTATCCGTAATTTGTCCAAATTCTATTGCAATCAGATCAATATTCACTGTTCTGTAGCCAATTAAAGAAATCAAAAGTTTTTTGCGATTTCTGAAAAATAGGTGTTTTTTAGATACAGTGTTTTGTCATGACACGGCAGACTTAGGTAGATAGCTAGAAACACGTAACGTAGATAACTAGATTTCTAGAAGGACACAAATAGGGTAATTTTTATCTCGATATATTCCTATGATATCGAGATTTCCACGAGAAGGCCACGCTTACTTTTGGGAATTTCCGTGAGAATATAGTAAAAAAGGTTTACAGGCAACAGAGCCTATACATATTAGAATTACATGTAATGATGCCTAAGCATATTTATATGAACTAAATGTACCTTTTTTATAGACATAACTACCACATATTTTGAGTCGAATAAAACAAAAATTATCTTATCAGATTTTTGAAGACTTCAGTAATGACATAAAAACTCTATATTTTCAAAGTCGTATATGACCTTAGGAAAATCTTTCCGCTCCCGCTCCCGCTGCCTCTCCCGTCTTACCCCTCCGTCTCAGCACAGGTGACTTCCTTGTCTCATCGCTTGTGAAACCCAACATTTCCCATGCTTTCGCGAGTCGTGATGCAGATCGGGCGAGATCGGCGCGGGTCGGAGATTATCGGCGCTCTACGACTCTCTGATTGGTTAATTCGATGTGACATAACTGTGTAACTGTAACGGTTCGAGTGATTTTAATTCTGATGAAATGTGAGTCGTGTTAGGCCGGGGCCGCACTGGTAAGGCGACCGGCGTCGCGACGCGACGGCGACTAAATCAAACATAGTTCGAGTTATGTGAGCGGCCGCAGCGGCCGCAGCGGCGACGGCGACTAAATCAACTATGTTTGATTTAGTCGCCGTCGCGTCGCGTCGCCTGTCGTCTTACCAGTGCGGCCCCGGCTTTAGTCTAGTGCCGTGTTATTCAAACTTTTTCAAGACGCGACCCCCTCTGGTTTGAAAAATATTTGGCGACCCCCTACTTACCTCGCCATTTACAGTTACATATTTGTATTATTTGACGTTGATAATACAAACATTGAATAATCATACACAATAACGGTGAGAGTATTTGATAGGGGTATGTATTACAATACCGAAGTACGAAAGACCGTATGTATTAAAAGATCGAATGGGTCAAAAGACCGACACGAATTTTTTCTGAAACCGTAAACATCTCAGAATTTATTAAAACGGCATCATACAGAACCCATTAGGTTAGGTTAGGTTTGTTTTATAACAATCTTAAAAAGTTAACGGTTTCAGAAAAAAATCGTGTCGGTCTTTTGACCCATTCGATGTTTTAATACATTCGGTCTTTCGTACTTCGGTATTGTAATACATACCCATTTGATAGATACGCGACCCCCTTAAGGGGCATCCGCGACCCCCCAGGGGATCGCGACCCACAGATTGAAAAACACTGGTCTAGTGGTTTGCTCTGTGGGCTGTCAAGCAGAGGGTTGTGGGTTCGAGTTTATGTGCAGAATTGCATTTTATTTACCATGTGATTTTTGGTGAAGGAAATCTGAAAAATTTTACTCACACCGTGAAATTCCCATTCCGCATGGGGATTACAGGCCACTTTTTATTCTTAGACAAGACCTATGTCCAGCTATGCTGGCCAGCATTAAAAAAAAATCGTTAATCTAACGGATACTGGGTCACTTCAAGTCTCCCGAAACAGCTTGTTATAGGCCACGACAAATATTATGATTTTCCATCTCATCATCATCATTTCAGCCTTAGGACGTCCACTGCTGGACATAGGCCTCCCTCATTGACGCCCAGACATTACGGTTGGAAGCGCAATGCATCCACCTTGAACCTGTGGCCTTCACCGAATCGTCCGTGATGTTCCATCGTTTGCCCGAATTTCATATGCAATACAATACAAATATTCTTCTTTTTTCTTCGGATTGGCAAACGTAGCGTGGGACGTCCTCAGACTCGGTGGAGCGATGAGCATCGCAAGGCGGCTGGCAAGAGCTGGATGAGAGTGGCTGAGGATCGTGCTCAGTGGCGTGCCATGGGAGAGGCCTATGTCCAGCAGTGGACGAACATAGGCTGGTGATGATGATGATGATGATGATGATGACAAATATTCTTTATTGAACACCAAAAACAGTATTTATTTCAGTATTTTATTTTGTGCTTCTTTAATGTAATGTAATCTTTGTTGAGCTTTAAATTATTGGAAGCATTGAACTGCACGTATAAAATCTAATACATAAAAATCTCATGTCACGGTATTTGCTATCGAATTCAGCACAGCTCAGCTCAGAACAGCACTGTCCTCCATTTTGGGCAAACGTAAGTAGGTATGCCAAGTGAAATTATGCGAAACGAAATGATTCGGTTTCATATACGACGTAACTTTACGTAGCTTAGGGCCTTGCTAACAATTAAATTTACGCTAAAACATTACGCAACGAGGAAGCGACGGCAGACGAAACCAACATATACTAACTGTTGTACTTTCACCACCTATATACAATTAAAGCATGTAGACATATAATTTTAAGTTTTGCATATGTATTGTTGCCTCGAATTACGAGGTATTTAGTGTTCGGAGATACAAAACGACATAATAACTGGTCATAACATTTGGTAATAAACTTAGTACAAATGGTATGCATTGGGTGCATAGAGGAAGTAACAAATTGAGTGGTAATACGGGCAATACGTAAGTAAGCAGTTTTAGCATAGTAGCATTATTTTTTTCCTTTATTCAAGTATAAGTAGTGGTTATTCAACCTTTTCACGAAGCGATCTCTTTAGTATGTAATAATATTTGGCGACGAAATATAAGGGATCCAGGGGTATCTTTCGTGGTTTCTAACTTTAGTTAATGTTTTACTTATTATACACATTGAAAATTTAGTGTCAAATCCACTATTTTCATTTATTTGGATATCGCTCATTGATATCTTTTCATTTTTGTTGATTTGTGTTAGTCTATAAATTATATTAAATAAATTATTTTTTTCATAATATAATACTTTTTTTAATTCACTTATGAAATTATCGAAATCAATCGTAATTATCTGATTACCTAACTTTAAGTGCCCTGTTTGACTTTGGTCCAGCCAATTGAAGTGCAGCAATTTCAGTGGTGGTGAGGCTGCACCGTTTCAAAACCTAGTAACTCCCAAAAAATCAATTTTGCGATTTTTGCATATAACGCAGTTTCTAGTAAATGCCTACAGGATACAAAAACATTTAGAGGCCTACCTCGCTCAATTTCACAAATATGAACCAAACCAAACCTAGTAAGTACACAAAAAAACGGGCTAGACCATTTCAAAACCTAGGATGGCACAAAACTATTTCAAAAAACTAGTATGTCGCATGCACTTACTAGGTTTTGAAAAAGCAGAGAGGCTTATTAGGTTTGATGTTGTCAAACGATAATCAATACGCTCATTTCAAAATCCAGTATGGTACATATTTTTAGATAAAAAATTAAACATCCACATAAATACCTAGATATAATTACGTCTTAATCATATCACTTTTTGAACAAATATTGCAAAATTTTGTACGGCTGAGACAAAACATGTTTTTTCGCTCTCTTGTAAAATTAGCTGAATGTCCCTTACTATGTTTTGAAATGGTGCAGCTGGTATGGAGATATTTTCTTCTAGGAGTGACATTTTGTCTCTATTGGTTAGTTTATCTGTGATGGGTGTTATCTCACTTTCAATTTAATACTTTGTATGAGCAACCGCAGTTTTTAGAATGTAACTATGGTCATTATTGCCAGCTTTTATTTAACTTGCAATTTTCATACAAGTAGGTACAGTCGCGGAATGAAAAGGTTCGTCAATTTTCGACTCTATGTCAACGAGTTAAGGTCGAAAAGTGACGAACCATTTCATTCCGCTACTATACCTAACTATGTAACGTGTTTTAAAAATCTAGCAGTCAAATTTGACCACTTCCAGAGATCGCATTGAGTTGAAATTTGGTCCGGATATATATAGTTGGAAGCCGTGGTGGCCTAGTAGTTTGATCTATGGTCTCTCAAGCACAGGGTCATGGGTTCGAGTCCGGGCTCGCAGCTCTGAGTTTTTCGGAATTATCGTGCGAAATTACATTTGAAACTTACCATGAGCTTTACGGCAAAGGAACCTACCTGCACGCACCTGAGAAGAAATTCAATGGTGTGTGTGAAGTTCCCAATCTACACTGGGCCCGCGTGGGAACTACGGCCCAAACCATCTCATTCTGAGAGGAGGCCTGTGCCCTGTAAAACAGTTTTTGAAAAACAGCGTTGTGGCTTGCCACAACATTATGCTGAGTGGGGCCCAATTTATACTATTCGATATATTTTTTTAATTTGTAAATTTCCTGTCAAATGTATTTTTTTTTTCTGTGTTTGTATCGAATATGTGTAAATAAACATCTCTCTCTCTCTCTCTCTCTCTCTCTCTCTCTGTAGTAGGACCTAGATAGACTGGGATAATGATGCCCTGCTTGGAAACGTGTAAATGCAATTAAATTGTTACACGTAACTTTCCATGCGCATGCGCTGGCTTAGCACGATCTCGGAACGACTGATAAGAACTCTCCCTCACGCGTTCCTTATCAGTGCTTCCATCGGATCACACTTGACTGGTGTAGGTAGATCTCTTTAATAGTCTGCCTTTTTAAGCAGTATCATCATCATCCCAGCCCACGTTCCACTGCAGGGCACAGGCCTCCTCTCAGAATGAGAGGGCTTGGGCCTACGGTAATACTACGGTATTGGAAAAGATGACTTCCTGCCAAGTTTCTTGCGGCGCATTCTTCTTGGCAATGATGGTCCTTACGACAGCGCTGGTAGTTATAAAAAAGTGACATATAAAAGAGTCCTTTGCGGTCTACTTGCAGAATAAATATTTTGATTTTTTTTATAGTTCCCACATGGGCCCAGTGCCTATTGGGAACTTCACACACACCATTGAATTTCTTCGCAAGTGTATGCAGGTTTCCTCACGATATTTTCCTTCACCGTAAAGCTTATGTTTTCCGGAAAACTCAGAGGTGCGAGTCGGGATTTGAACCCACGACCCTCTGCTTGAGAGTCTATAAACCGCTAGGACAGCATGGTTTCATTCATTTAAGCAGTATTTCTTTTCTATTTATTAGCATTTCTATCTGTTACCTCTGCATGCTTAAACCGATGAAATTTGGTATTGAGATAGTTTGAGACCCAGGGAAGGACATAGGACAGTTTGTATCCCGAAAAATTACATAGTTCTCGTGGGACAGCGATAAATGAATTCGCAGACGGAGTCGCGGGCAATAGCTTTGTGAAGCTATTAGGTAACCTAACGTCAATTTGCTTGACCTAAGACTAAGACCTAAGTGCATCTCAACTATCACTAAGGCAATAAGGCATAGCAATTTGTCATGAGACCCAGCAATTAGACGATAATGGCGACCCGTCGGGCAACGGGTCGGCCGACTTGATACAGATCTCTTCTGAGATGTCGACCTTTTGGGCAATAATTTCTGAATTTTCTTGTGCAACATGATTGTTTTAGGTTAGGTAAAGCAAATAAGTGTTGCCCTTATCTTGCGAAGTTAGAAAGAGTCAGCGTGCGCGCTTCATTAAGAACTTACACATAACTAATATTTTGATACTTCTAACCTTTGATCAATTATAACTGAAGATACACATTGCCGAACAAAATCCCCTTCAAAGAATGTCCGAACTTTTTTATTTGTTTGCGTAACAATTAAAATCATCACCTACACAGAAATTTGAACCTAGTCTTTACTTCATTACAGTCGAATTTCGGTTGACACTTGACAGCTAAACTTGACAATTTCACGCAACGTACTGAGAAAAAAGAAGGCCACTTTTATCAAAGTGGCGCTCATTTGGCTCGGACATTTTCGGGCACGCGACTGTGGATCTACAGTTATAATTGATCAAAGCTTCTAACTTGAAACAAAATATGCACTAAAAAACATTGCCTCTTTCCCAGCCTTGTTTTCCAGCCTTGTGATATTTTTTTTTATTAAAAGGGACTAAACGTGAAGCATAAGATAATCATTTAATCATTATAATTTCAGCCGAAAGACGTCTACTGGTGAATAGGCATCCACAAGGTTCACTAAACAGACCGATCCTGCGCCCGCATCCAACGCGTTCACGCAACCTTAACCACGTCACTCCACCTCGTTGGACGCCTACCTACACTGCATCTTCTTGTCGATGGCCGCAACTCAAGAACCTTTTGGCCACATCGGCCATCAATTTTAAAATATTTTCGCAGTCTGTTTTTTTTTAAAGCAGACCTACGATGTCATTACAAGCTTTCATTTAACGTTACGTATGATAATTTTGTGTAAGTCAAAAATCACCCATTTCTAGTAAGCAGATTCACTTGAAATTTCGTATGACTATAGTTTAGCTCCAACAAGATGGAGCGACGCCTGATTAAGGTTGCGGGAACACGTTGGATGCAGATAGCACAGGACCGGTCTGTTTGGCGAACCTTGTAACAATGTACAGGTCGATTCACAAGAGCTGGCACGAATGGATCGAATGAGTGAATGAAAGTAACTATGTGTCACCTATTTGAATACACTTCACACAAATATGAAAATGTCATGCATTATTTATTTATTTTTTTTTTTTTTTTTTTATTAAATGGCGTCTGTCCAATTGGACAATTTTGCCAGCGTCAAGGTTGAGAGCTACAGATGTTTATAGATTACTCCATGGATTACTCAGGTTGTCAGGCGCTGTGATGTCAAATGACTGGTAGGGTTAGTTCAGGATACCTACACATGCATTATTCATTTTCCTGCAAAAATGTCAAAGTGACATTACTTTCGTTCAATCCATTCGCGCCAACTCTTGTGAATCGACCTGTAAGTACAGTCAGTAAAAAAAATTGTATTACAAACGAAATTTTGATAGGTTACTAATTTTCCAAACGCCCGAAGAAGTTTCTTGCGATCATAATTGTTTAAAAAACACTATTATTGACAAGAAAATCAATTTAGGTCAAGGAACATGTACACGTTAACCTGCTTTTAATTTAAACTATTTGAAACAAAGCCAACCTAGGTACTTAGTTAACTAAAACAAGCTATAATCCTGTAACAAAAGACTTCATTCACGTGTACAGAAAACGTACCAGTAATGTGTACAGTCAAGGTAAAAAGTCATAGTTTCGCATAATGCGGCGTTGTTATAATTAGTTGAAAGTCATGTTTTTGTATACTGTTGCGCCAACACAGTGGTAAATGTTATTGCTTTTAGTTATCGTTATGTATTTCAAGTAACGTGACCAGAATAAACTAAAACACTCTAACATTTACAATCATTTGGTCTAAAAAAAGGCGGTATAATACCTAGCATTAATAAAAAAACCGGCCAAGTGCGAGCCGACTCGCGCTCGAAGGGTAACGTACTAACGTACCATCTTCTAATATATAAAAATCTCGTGTCACGGTGTTTGTTATCGAACTCCTCCGAAACGGCTTAACCGATTTTTATGAAACTTTTTTCTCTGTATTCGGTAGGTCTGAGAATAGGTTGTAGGCTATTATTTATATCCCTATTCTTCGCAGACGGAGTAGCGGGCAACAGCTAGTTATCTATAAAAACGGCTAAAAAAATCACGTTTGATGTATGGGCGCCTCCCTTAAATATTTGTTTTATTTTAATTTAATAATTTATTTTTAAAGTGATTAATATCTAAATATTTTGTGAATATTTCAAGCGTCTACCTGTTGCCGTTATCAATATCGAGCAAAAACGAGCAAAAAATCACGTTTGTTGTATGGGAGCCCCCTTAAATATTTGTTTTATTCTGTTATTTAGTATTTGTTCTTATAGCGGCAACCGAAATACATCATCTGTGAAAATTTCAACTGTCTAGCTAGCGACAGACGGACAGACGGACGGACAGCGAAGTCTCAGTAATAGGGTCCCGTTTTTACACTTTGGGTATGGAACCCTAATAATGTAGAAATGTCTCTTTACCCTTGTCTTGTTTGTGTTGCTTGTCTTGGTTTTGGAGCTCACCCAAGTTACGATTTCCATGCTTTCGTTCCACCAGTGACTTGGCTAGTCTACGGCCCATACTACACGGGCGGTTTCCCGCCGCGGGAAACCGCTCGACGGAGCTGCGCAGTGTAGTTTGCACCATACAACTTCCATATAAAATTGTGTCTAGTGGCGGTTCAGAAGCGGTTTCCCGCGGCGGGAGAACCGCCCGTGTAGTATGGGCCTACGGCTTTTGAAAAGACAAAATTATACACACAAACTCCTTTACCTTGTCGATAATGGTTCCAAGGCTGCAATGGTGCATGAGCAGGTAACGATGCTTGACGCCAGATGGTAAACCAATGCTTTTATAAACGAATTTATAAGAAATTATGCAGTCACGTACACGCCATTGCAAATATGAGTTTTATTGCTTCAATATTGTACAGGTTGTACCATAAGTCAATGATAATCAGGGGCTAAATTCAGGAACGGGCCTTCCCGTGTTTGGTAGCGGTAATTCAATCGTTTGGGTTGGGTTTGGTTTGAACTGGTAATCAGGAACGCCAAAAATCACTATGGTTTGCGAGAGGTTTGGACTAAGTTTGGGATGAGCCTTATTTATTTATTTATTTATTTACAAAGCGAATTAACAGGAAAATAAGGCTCATCCCAAGCTCAACCCATTCCTATCCTCTCCCAAAGGATTGAATTACCGCTCGCAAACAGTGTTGGGCATTTCCTGATTTAGCCCCTGGTGGTTTTTTTAAAAACCTCCTCAAGACTCACTATTTGTCACTAACTTAAGGCCCTACCCAGCTTTTGGCGCATTAATTGCATTCATTTAATCCCTAGCTTTATCATTACTAGCATAGCTTTAGTTCTGAAATTTATGTAAGATATTTGATGATTCACTCCAATGACCAGTGAATTTCGAAATACGATTACTTACTTGCGGTTTGCTGGATAGAAAAAAAATCCAAAGTCGTCTCTACAAACTAAAATAAATACTGCACGGCAGGTCAACTTTTGAATGTTAATAAAACAATGGATGGAATGGTTGTTATGTGAAATAAATAAATAAATAAAATAAATATTTTTTTCGAAAACATCTAATACTGAAATATTGATCTATACTAATATTATTAAGAGGAAAGATATGATTGTTTGTTTGTTTGCATTGAATAGGCTCCGTAACTACTGGACTGATTTCAAAAATACTTTTGCCGTTAGAAAGCTACATTATCACTGAGTGACATAGGCTACTTTTTACCGCGGGAAAATACCTTTTCCTACGGGAAAATTAATTTTTTGCGGGCGAAGCTGCGGACGGAAGGCTAGTATGTAATAATATGAAGTGACATATTTCATGATGATTATAAAACTTAAAAGAAGCAAATAAAAATTATTTCATCTATATTAGAGTCAGTTAGCATTGCCCTTCAAGATGTCGCTTCACCAGTCAACATGTACTTATTTAATTATCCGTTCCCAAACCATCACTCAGGTCATCGTGTACATTCGCTACGGATACCCCGTAATTATCACGTCTGGATGTCCGTTTGTTGGTACTCTGATGCAACGCCGTGTCATGAAATATGTATCAGTTCTATCGGATTGTTCACGATTTTTCGCTCTTAGATGTCGTAAGGTTTAAGGGTATTACTTTCTCTTTACTGGTTGCTAGTTGACTCGGAGAGGTCGTATCGGATGATCAATATTGGTCGTTGACACTATACTATCCTGTTTAAATACTACCAAGGATGATATAGACTGGATTGGCAGTTGCCATAGTACGGATCGGCCGCGGTTTTTGTAGTTCGATTATTAAATCTAGATGGCGCTGCAATATAGCCAGAGGCTTTGAAGGCAAAACAATAAGACTACAGATATCTCATATCACTGCAAATGTATTATTATGCAATGTTTTTGAAAAATAATACATTACATACATACATACATTTTTGCCTTCAAAGCCTCTGGCTATATTTCAGCGCCATCTAGATTTAATAATCGAACTACAAAAACCGTGGCCGATCCGTACTATGGCGTCTGCCAATCCAGTCTATATCATCCTTGATACTACCTACCCTGCTAAAATTATAATCGAGAAAGTTTGTTGAAATGTTTGGATTTTTGGATTTGATAATAATAAATGAATCCGTAGTGGCCTAGTGATTTGACTTATTTCCTCTCAAGCAGAGGGTCATGGGTTCAAGTCCCGGCTCGCACCTATGAGTTTTTCGGAATTTATGTGCGATAATACATTTGAAATTCACCGTGAGTATTACGGTGAAGGAAACCTGTATACGCCTGCGAAGAAATTCGATGGTGTGTGTGAATTTCCCAATCCGCTCTGAGCCCGCATGGGAACTACGGCCCAAGCCCTCTCTGAGAGGAGCCTGTGGAACGTAAGTACATAGGCTAGGATGATGAAAAGCGGAAAATCTGAAAGTTCCGTCAGTGAAAGCTCATAATATGAATATTAGTAAGCATAACCTTGTCGGAGACGGAAACTGTCGCACGACTTCCGGGCATGCGCGACTCCTTAACAGGGTGTGCTTTTTGATATGAGCTTTTATACAAGCATTTACTTAACATATAGTGCCGTGGTGGCCTAGCGGTTTGACCTATGGCCTCTCGAGCAGAGGGTCGTGGGTTCAAATCCCGGCTCGCAAATCTGAGTCTTACGGAATTTATGCGCGAAATTAAGTACGTTTAAAATTTACCACGAGCTTTACGGTGAATGAAAACATCTTAAGGAAACCTGCATACACCTCAAGAAATTCAATGGTGAGTGTGAAGTTCCTAATCCGCACTGGGCCCGCGTGGGAACTACGGCCCAAGTGGCAGGCTTAACACATACAGTGCCAGTGACACAACGTCTGTGATCAAAAAAATCTTACTCGTATGCCAATGACACGCAAGCGTGACAGCAAAAATTATGCTCCTATGCCAGTAACACTCATTCGTCACTACGACCATTTCGGCCGGCATAGCGTAAAGGCCTCCACAGACCGCATCAAATACGGTGTGCCGCGCTGCCGGTGTGTGTCACCGTATAATTGATTCAGTAATATTGGCTATGTGCGAAGCGGGTGGTGGGGTACAGAAAACGATCGCAGCGGAATTGGAAGTAAATGAGGAGGAAATGTTGTCAACGCTACGCGGCGCCACCGTCGTGCACGGTCTCAATAGAGCGCGCTGGGCGGAACGTTGCCGGAGCGGAATGTGCCAAATAAATTGATTTGATTAATTCTTTGATCAATTATAACTGAAGACACACATTGCCGAACAAAATCCCCTTCAAAGAATGTCCGAACTTTTATTTGGTTGCGTAACAAATAAAATCATCACCTACACAGAAATTTGAACCTAATCTTTACTTCATTACAGTCGAATTTCGGTAGCGGCAAAACTCCACTTGACAGCTAAACTTGACAATTTCACGCAACGTTCTGAGAAAAAAGATGGCCACTTTTATCAAAGTGGCGCTCATTTGGCTCGGACATTTTCGGGCGCGCGACTGTGGATCTACAGTTATAATTGATCAAAGGATTAATTGATTGATTGTGTTAACTTGCCCTGTTTTTGTGGCAGTACCGGATTTACACATTCATTCGCCGCCAGTAAGTAAGCATAATTTTTGCCGCCCCTTGGTAGTTCTACTAGCGTTTCAACTATTCTATTTATTAACATTATTAACAGCTTATTAAAATTCAAAAAATGAAATTTCACATAAAATAATGGTACAACAGGTGATAAATTAACAATACATTACAGAAACGTATTTTGCTACATAATAGCATGCAAAGTAACCTTAAAACTAGACTTATTATTAATTTATTTGGTCTTAAGTCTGACCCCCTGTATACTCCAACGTGTGCGCGCGCAGATCGGATATGGCGGAGGTTCGTGCGCTGGGAACCAACCGGATCTAGACTTGAACTTAGAGTTTAACTATCAGTTTAATAAGAAACTGGTAAACAATGGTTTACGTAAGCATTATGCAATCTATGGTATTATGTTTGTATTTTATTCTACTTAGCTATGGCCTGCGGCTGGTCATTGTGGAAGTATTCCCTCATCATATCCAACAAAGTTTATATCTATCTATCTATCTATCTATCTATCTAACATTACATGGCCTATAGCTGCTCATAAACCTTTTAGAATGAGAAGAGAGCAAAAGCAAAAGTCTTTGCCTATTTTCAAATCCTTGCTTAAGGGACACTATTTGCTATCTTGTGTGTGAAAATTATAGCCCGTTTATATTTTTACAAGTTTATTGTTGTGTATTGTTGTGTAATTTATCTGTGTGTTTTATGATGTGTATTGTATATTAGGTTGTTTTTGTATAATGTTTATATTACTATTTATTTTTATTTTTATATAGCACCACCTGCTGAAATACATTCCTTGTTATTTTCCTTTGTGTAATGGTTGCCTGGAAGAGATCGCTTCGAAGCGATAAGGCCGCCTATTGCTTACCTTGTATATTTTTTCCATGTATAGTCGGGGTAAGAAAAGGTTCGTCACTTTTCGACTCTATGTCAACGAATTAAGGTCGAAAAGTGACGAACCTTTTTTTACCCCGACTATACTTGTTTTTCTGTATTGTTTTCTTTGTGGTGTATAATAAAGAGTCATGTATTGTATTCTATTGTAAGAGAGGTCTTGACCGTCGCTTTGGATCGTTTCTGGTGCAAAGGTTGTCCATCGCGGTTCAACGGGTATTTGGCACCTTTGCCCCTGGTAAGATCCGGGGCGGGTTATTTGACTGACTCTTAGATTATTTATACACTAGATAGAGTGATACTGCGATACAAAAACCCATTTGACAGCTTCATCTTTCAAACGACCGCTTTAGCCTAGTTGGTAGTGACCCTGCCTACGAAGCAAGAGGTCCTGGGTTCAAATCCCGGTAAGGGCATTTATTTGTGTGATGAGCACGAATATTTGTTCCTGAGTTATGGATGTTTTCTATGTATTTAAGTATGTATTTATCTATATAAGTATGTTTATCGTCGTCTAGTACCCATAGTACAAGCTTTGCTTAGTTTGGGACTAGATCGATTTGTGTAAGATTGTCCCCTAATATTTATTTATTATTTATTTATTAATCGCGTTACGTCATTCAGACTGAAGGGGGCAAATGGCATATAAGCCAATTATATTGTTGGCTTATATTTTTCGGAACGTTTTCATGCCGCCTAAGCTCTATAGCTAGTGTATAAGTCAATAATCTAAGGACCGACTCCATTTTTTTTAATTGTATTTTTTTAGGTTTTTATTTTTAGGATAATTATTATTGTACTTATTGTAAATCATTTCTATAGCTTTTCTTTTTAATCAATTTGAAATGTCTCATATGCTTGCGCATTTTTCGTGACACGATAAGGTAAAGTTCCTCAGACTGACACAGTTAGGTACTTATGATATAAGCCTTAATTTCGCTGAAATCTCTGAAATCTTAGTTTTACTGAAATCTCTCTCTATTTATTTTAATTAATTTCAATCGAGAACCTTTTTGCCCCATCGGCCATCTGTTTTACGAGCGATGTGCCCAGCCCACTGGCGATTTTAGTTCTTGCGTGGATTTCATCATTTCTAACGCGACCCGGCACAGAAACTCCGATCATACCCGGACCGAAAGACGCAGTGTAGATAGGCCTCCAACAAGATGGAGCGACGACATGGTTAAGGTGTCGGGATCGCGTTGTATGCGGATGGCGCAGACCGATCTGTTTGGCGAGCCTTGGAGGAGGCCTATTATGTTCAACAGTGGACGTCTTTCGGCTGAAACGATGATGATGATTTTAATTAATTTAATTCGTTGTTTCAGGTTATTATGCGGCGAAAGTGGACAGG
The DNA here is from genome assembly GCA_947563465.1 of Archips xylosteana. NCBI lineage: Eukaryota > Metazoa > Arthropoda > Insecta > Lepidoptera > Tortricidae > Archips > Archips xylosteana. The sequence goes on from OX387364.1 coordinate 17,281,194, forward strand.
CTGTGAGATGGCGCGGGCTGTGCTGATATTCATCTTAATAGCAATGAGTGAGTCACTTGTTTAAATTAAATACGGCCTCCGTATACAAATAAACTAGCTTTTTCCCGCGACTTCGTCTGCGCACAGATAATAACTTTAATTTCAATACTAGATGAAAAAAACCCGCCTGTATAATTCCCGTTCCCATGGGAATTCCGGGAAAATACATACCCTATGTCACTCTCGGAACTCGGAGTCTTTTAAAATCATTCCAAGATTGTGAAGATGATTTTTCAATATAGTAGTGATTCATTTGCGAAATATTCAACTTTATAGTGCAAATTATTGTTAAAATCGAGCATCCCCGCTCCCCCTCCTCCCTTCTAAAACCTAAACGGTTGGTTTGAAAATTCATTCATTCATAACGGCTAAGTTTTATGTCATGATCAAGGAATAAAAAACTCCAGAAGCGAGCACAATTTGTGTTTTAATGTTTTAAAAATATACAGCAATGTTTTATGTAGTACCTAATGTAGGTAGGAAATTTTATTTTCACCATAGATAAGTAATCCAAATTAAAATAAGTCAAAGCATACAACTAAATACACGCACACACCTAAATCTAAATTGCATGCAGTCCTATTTTTAATTTCAATTATTTATTTTTTTTCTTTCTCCTTTCAAGATATTGTTCTGATAGCTTCACAGAATATTTTGTCACATTGCAACTGCAGTGTTTATGGTTATAATTCCACTATAGCCAACGGGACAACCAACTTAACCGTGTAATCTGTTAAAGTTATAATATCATAATGTTTGTAAACTGGCTCAGTGAGTGCCAAGATACAGGCTCAGCCTAGTTTGGCGCTTACCGGATAATACTGTTCTGTATAACCATGTAATTTTGTTTTTTAAATAAATAAACTATAAACTAAATAAAAAATTGGTCCATGAGGTATATGGTGAAAAATTGGCTATCACCGCATGTTATGCTGGCCAAGCCGACTGTTTCGTAACGTAATGAAATTATGTCAAAGACTGCCGTACGCGGTCTGCGGTTGTGGTGTTCAGGGAAGCGATAAAAATAATAAGGAATTGTACGCTATAGTACAAACGAGGCGTACATGTCACATAACAAATCCGGGTATTGGTAAGTATACTTGGAGCCTATCACTTCCCACTGATCGTCATCATACCAGCCTATATACGTCCTACTCTGCCCTCATAAGGCAAATGAATGAGTCCAAAAACTGAATGAGAAAAAAAACGAATGAGTCGGGAAGACCGTGACGAAAAACGAATAAAACGTATTAAGAGATAGACAAGTTGCAGAATTTGACCAAAAAAGATAGTGACGGATAGTTAACAAGACGAAGACGAATACAGAATGAGAAGAAATATGAATGAAACGAAAAACGAATGAGGCGAGATAATAGGATACTGGTTTTTCATAGTACCGACGATTTGTTCTCCCCAAATATTTATGTCAAAACAAGATCATTGGTATGCGCAAGCGACAAAATGGCCAGCAATGTCGCAACGCGTCGGGATCGCCGACTCTGGCGCGTCCATGATTATTGTGATCCATGGATTATTGGTCCACTGTTAATGATCACGTTTCGACACGTTTACCCGAGTTGGCCAACTTTCTCGGAGATATAATTTTGTTATGTTCGATAATTCATGTTAATGTTTAGAATATTTGCCCGCTGCTTCGACGGATGGACCCTAAAAAACCGGCCGGACTCGCGTACGAAGAGTTCCGAACTATTATCTATAAAAACGGCAAAAAAATCACGTTCGTTGTTTCATTTTAATTGAAAGAAAGAAAGAAAGAAAAATATTTTATTTCAGGTTTCAAGAGTACCACCACCAAACAGTAGAAAACAACATTAACAACTAATAACACAAGTTTGTTAAGGTAGTGACACCAATTGTCACCGAAAAAGGGTCTCTACTCAGCATGTTGAATTATTTATTTTTAAAATAAACATATAACTAAATATTCTGTGAATATTTCAAGCGTCTACCTGTTGCCGTTATCAATATCGAGCAAAAACGAGTAAAATAATCACTTTTGTTGTATGGGAGCCCCCTAAATATTTATTTTATTCTGTTTTTTAGTATTTTTTGTTATAGCGGCAACCGAAAGACATCATCTGTGAAAATTTCAACTGACTAGCTATCACGGTTCATGAGATACAGCCTGGTAACAGACGGATGGACAGCGAAGTCTCGGTAATAGGGTCCCGTTGTTACCCTTCGGGTGCGGAACCCTAAAAAGCAGTAGATATTCGGAATCCGGAACTATGATTGTAATTCCTGGACACGGGACAAGAACCAGGAATTCGGGGATAATCCCGGATTTCCCGAACATCTGCAACCATAAGTGGGATCTATACCTATTTTATTTATTTATTTATTTTATTTTATTATATTAGGAAAACCAACAGCTTAAAATTACTATTACATATTAATACGAAATAAATAACAATAGATAGAGCCAATTAAAGGTTTCCACAGCAGATATGCACGAAGATATGCACAGATAAGCACAAAGACAGGAAACAGTAAAAGAAAGAAAAATTCAGACCAAATTAATAATTAAAAAACATGAAACTAAAGAAGACATAATTAAACCGCGGAATGAGGAGCAAAGAAATTGGATGACATATGATTTCTTACTGCAGCAGGATTTAAACGGTACAGATCTAGATCCTCACAACGCTGACACAGTTCATTCATCGACCTCGAAGCACGATAAAAGTATGAATTCTTACGGTAGTTAGTTTTTGCATGTGACAACGCCAACGGCCGATAGTTATTTCTAATGGGTGCTCTGGGAACACGAAAGTTAATATTATTAAGTAACTCTGGACTATCAACGGAACCTATACTAGCTGTTGCCCGCGACTCCGTCTGCAAAAATTCGTTTACCGCTATCCCGCGGGAACTGTGCAATTTTCTGGAATAAAAACCATCCTATGTCCTTCCCAGGGTCTCAGACTATCTCCATACCAAATTTCATTTAATTCGGTAACAGACAGACAGACACGCTTTCGCATTTATAATATTATATAAGTATAGTATGGATAGCCTTGGATGATGGTCCACCAGTCATACGAAATCATTTTTGTCTAATCTGAAACAGTGACGCTTATTACGAAGATGGTTACTCATTAAATGACCCACAAACCCACTCTCTTACCCAACGCCACCCAATTACCATCGCATCACCAAAACCTCCACAGACTGTCAAAATTTTGACATGTTAACAAATTTGGCACCTCATTATCCGACGCGTGCCGAGAGGTCGTGCGGTCTCCCTCTACAACGGTTGTGCAAATTCGATTTGACTCTGACTTAACCGTTTGACAGACTTTCTTGACTACTGGTTGATTTATGACGTTGCAAATGTCGAATGACATTGGGTTTGACATAAAGAAATGTCACTGAAGTTATGTAATAACGATGAGTATCAAAATTGTAAATTGACAATAGTATAATGTAATTTGGTGAGTTGCGTGACCCCATGACTTGGGAATGAAATTGCTTGGCGGATAATAAGTAGATGTTTATGTCATTTCCGTTTTTCACAATTACTAAGGAACCTACTTTGTTCCCTTTTGTTGATTGACTTGTTTATAACACTAATATAGGACTGATAACACCGTAAAACAATTTACTGTCATTATGTAGAAATGGAAAATCATCCACTCGAAATACGTCAATAAGGAAAATTGTCTGTCCATAATATAGTCATTATGTCCCATAGAACATTGTAGAAAAATTACCCTAATTTTCCGACTAAAAAAGAAGGACACTTTTTTACTTTATTAATAATTCTTGTGATTTTGACTAAGAAAACACCAAATTTTCTCATTTAAAGAAACACACTACACTTTGAATTGAATATGACCTTTTACGTGCTCAAATATAGGTACGGTCAACCAATAAAGTGGTCTACCAGTTTGACTTTTCTGAGTGAAGTCTTCACTGTCCTAATATAATTCAAGGGAAAATCGACCTCGTTGTATTGTGACGTGCAAAAATGAACTTCAACCGTAGGGTGGTAGACCATATTTTTGGCCGATGGTACCTACTGACCATCGATGTCAACCCTGTCAGTTATTCTTGTTTTTCATACAGTATAAAATAAAAATCATAAGCGGAACCACAATATATTATCAAGTTATTTTACTATTATTCTGTACCCCTTACACTATACGTAATCCAATTTAATCGCCAAATAGAACAATACACGGTACCCATTAACTAAACCAATGGGAGGCCGTCAAGATGATCTAAAACAAAAGGCGATCAATAATGAGATGCCCGTAATGATCCATATAGTTCAAACATTAGATAATAATATGTTACAATATAGACGCGCCGCAACTTTCGCTTGATTGCTGATCAGCGAGTGAACCTATACATAGAGTCATAGTATAGACAATAAAGTGGATATATCTTTTAACTGGACTTTACAATCCGCTCGTGATTTATATACAACTTGCTTATGTGCCCGCAGCTTTACCCCGCTGAAGTATTTTTTTTTCTGCCAATTTACGAACACAACAAAAAAAGAATTATCCAATTTGGTGTAGTGATTCTCGAGTTTAGCGCTTCGCAACACATTTGGCTATAATTCATTTTCATTATTCGTAGATAACGCTAATATTTCTTGCAAATTTATTTAATAATGTTACTACTTAATATTATTAACGTGAAAGTTTGTAAGTATGGATGGATGGATGTGTGTCTTTCACGCTAGAACGCTTTGACGGATTCTGATAAAAGGACAACTAAACTTTTATAGTTTATAACCTGGAACATCATTCTAGGATACTTTGTTTAATGAAAATTGCTTAGTTCCCGCGGGATAGCGATAAACGAATTCTTCGCAAACGAAGTCGCGGGAAACAGGTGGTTTTAATTAAATAAAAAACCCCGTAGGCCCCACGTCACCGCCGCTTGAAGGAAAGTTATAGATGACAATTACTTTTGGATAGCTTTGTCTCTCAACCTTAATTCCTACACATGATATTATGAATTTATGACAATAGGAAGTGTGTCAGGATATAGTTTCATCGCGTGCGCACGACTATGCAAACTAATCCGCCATTTAATGATCGTCTTTTGTTCATGTCGTGAAACGCACCGCACGCGCCTTTTTATTCCGGTTTGTGACATGACATTGACATTGGCGCAGAATTACCTTAAAATCGCTTGATAAGCTTATGTTTTCAACCGACTGTCGAAGGAGGGTTATATTTTTCGAGCGTATGTATTTAAATAAATAAAATAAATATCACGGGACAATTCACAACATTTGACCTAGTCTCAAAGTAAGCTAAGCAAAGCTTGTGTTATGGGTACTAGGCAACGCGGCGGATAAACATACTTATATAAATAAATAAAATAAATAAATAAATATTAGGGGACAATCTTACACAAATCAAACTAGTCCCAAACTAAGCAAAGCTTGTACTATGGGTAATAGACGACGATAAACATACTTATATAGATAAATAAATACTTAAATACATAGAAAACATCCATAACTCAGGAACAAATATTCGTGCTCATCACACAAATAAATGCCCTTACCGGGATTCGAACCCAGGACCTCTTGCTTCACAGGCAGGGTCACTACCAACTAGGCTAAAGCGGTCGTTATAGATAGATACATACTTAAAAACATATTAAACATCCAAGACCCAAGAACAAACATTTGTATTTTTCATTTTTCATACATATACTATCTGCCTCGACACGGGAATCGAACCCGGGACCTCAAGTTTCATAGTCAGGTTCTCTAACCACTAGGCCATCGGTCGTCTAAAAAAATAATTAATTAATGTATGTTATGTTGTTAATGTAATGTATGTATGTATCATTCTTTGGCACACCCTGCAGCCTAAACGGCTCAATGGATTTTGAAGTGTGAGGTGTCATTAGATTCGTCTCAGTTCCGCGAGTGACATAGGATATATACTTGTCAAAGTATAGGTAACGCCACGAGATTTGAGGCGAATGATTACACACACAGCTACAAAAAGTACTGATTGCAAAAAAGATAGTGAATGAATGATATGACTGAGTGAATGAAAATGTGAGTTATATGATCTTATGATGAAATACTTACGCAATACTATGCAAAATAATGCATATTATAATTGTTTTTTTTTTCATATAACCTATTATTAAAATAAAACAATTAGAAACTGATAAAAAATATTCGCAAGAAAAAAATCGGTATTTTATAAATAGCGAAAAATATGCTTATCTGATTTATATAAAATAGTTCATAATATTTTATTTTCTGTTTTGTTTGAACTAGATGTATTTTCCTAAATTATTATTAAAGAAATAGGTTTAAGAAATTTTTAGTTAATCTTGTAATTCTATGTTGAGTCTAGTGAACTTGCTATCGGTACGAATAAATGACAAAAATCCGCTGTCATTACATGACGTGTTGTTGTGTGCGTAACCTCAACTCTGATGGCGTTAATACCTATATTACTATTTTCGTATTGTGATTTCAATAATCTTGGTAATGCTTGTTTACTAACAAATTCTCACTAACTACACCTTACCATTCAACGCACGATAATAGCAAGCACAAAGCACTTGTCACTATTTATTTGCCTTCAATGACACTTCTGACGGGGGTCGCGACCCCTGTCAAAGCCCCAAAGCTCCATGACAAACGTCTACACAAAGCTTTAGAAAGCTCATGTTATGCGCGTTCATTATTTCGCGCGATTAAATCTTTGTTACGCATTGATGGTTGTAGATGAGTTGTGAACATTGGCGATAGCTTTTTAGAAAGTTTGAGGGTCGAGCTTAATGTGGGCGTGGTTGAATTGTGATATACTATACTAGGTTTCTCAGCAATGGATCTGCAATAAAAATGAAGGCATAAGTATCGTTATCGTGACTCATCTGACCAGCTGTTCAGCTGCAAGGAACGTCAGAGGCCCGGACGCCGAAAGCCATAAGATAGGCCCAGGTGGAAACGCCGTTACACTATCGGCTGCTGGTTTGTGGTGTATAGTGGGGCCTTGACGACCACTGGCCTATAGCTACCGGTATTGCGACGTCTTATAAACCCGGGCAAACCTAAAACTTAAGGGCGCCATCTGCTTCGCTAACCATTCAGCCGACACTCCTGCCCGAGGCACTAGTGAGCCAAAGTGATGGTCGGTCAAGGAATAAACCAACGGGTAAAAACATAAAAGACCGACCTAAGCACCCCCCAGTGCCCAGCGGGAGAATGCATGCTCCTCTCCCGGCCTTCCAGCAAATGGCTGAGCCAGGACACTGTGGGTAGATTAAGTCCCCTCCCTACCCCTCCCCTCCTCAAAATATAAAGCACACGTTTTTTGTATTAATAATCAATAGAGAAGGGGACTTGTGACCGGGTTTTTTAGTCCGTGCAAGTCGGACACTGTCTGGGCCCTCCAGTCCCAGTTCGTCCGAAGGGATTTTTCCCGAGCACAAGTCACTCTTCCTACCCTAAAGTAAAAAAACAGCAAAGACTTCGCGTCTTTGGCCCCTCTGGCGTCTCATTAAAAAAAAAAAAAAAAAAAAAGTGATAGGACGGGACTGTTGGGCGTGTGCAGTCTGAATGAGGAGTGGGAGGATAGAGTCGAACCGAATTCTGGCATCGTAAATCCAACATGAGGAAGATATATACTATACTCGGTGTGTTATATATATAGACAGGAAGGGTATGTATTACAATACCGAAGTACGAAAGACCGAATGTATTAAAACATCGAATGGGTCAAAAGACCGACACGATTTTTTTCTGAAACCGTTTACTTTTTAAGATTGTTATAAAACAAACCTAACCTAACCTAATGGGTTCTGTATGATGCCGTTTTAATAAATTCTGAGAAGTTTACGGTTTCAGAAAAAAAATCGTGTCGGTCTTTTGACCCATTCGATGTTTTAATACATTCGGTCTTTCGTACTTCGGTACAGACCTGTAATACATACCCGACAGGAAATAGAGTGCTAATTGGTGGGTGCGTCTCCATTCGTGCACCTTGGGTTGGAATTTTCATGTATCTCCTCGGGTTCTGATTCAGTATCTGATTCCGGATTATTATTATTATTACGTTTATTCAGTTTCTTTTTCGATTTGTTTGCGATCAACGGCTAATGATTTCCAGGAATCTATTTTGCACGAGTGGTTACATATAGTGTGTGTCAGTGAGTCCTCCCATGTGTGAATCGGCTGGCCCTACTTCTTCTTGGCATGACCTAATTGGCTAAGTAAAGTTTTTTGAAGAGGTGCTAATTATAATTTTTTTCGACAGCAGTCGTCTTGAAGACCGAGAAACTGCAGCTGTTTTTTTTTTACTTACTACTATTTATTGGAAATATTTTTTTAAGTGTTCGAGATGACATTTGTGAGATTTAATGGCTGACAAGCGGTTCGTGCTCAGTACTTAATAAAAATAGAAAAAAAAAACGAAGTCAATTGTCAATGTCAAATGAAATCTAACCGTTTGCGTTTCGTTTACTTTACGTTGTCCAAGAAGCAGTTCCAAAATAGTGATCGAAAATATTCAATCGTGATTCAATTATCGTGCATAGGTCGTGGAGAAATGCGGTAAAATTGAAAATCCGAATTTTGTGCGGAGGTCGTTAAAAATAGTCCAAAAATCACACTGATCACGCCAAAATGCAAAGCAAACGAAACGCAAACGGTTTGACATGGACAAAAGTGACAGATGACTTCGTTTTTTTTCTGTTTCTACTAAGGTCTGAGCACGAACGGCTTGACAGCCATTAAATCTCACAAATGTCATCTCGAACACTTAAAAAAATATTTCCAGTAAACAATAGGAGATAAAAATAAAACAGTTGCAGTTTCTCGATCTTCAGAACGCCAACTTTCGAAAAAAAATATAATTAACACCTCTTAAAAAAACTTTACTTAGCCAATTGTCGCTTGAAGAAGGTGTGGTGTTTCTCGTATAATTTGTGGCCGTAGTACGAGATTTTGCGGACTTTAAGTGATCAAACGAACTTCGCAAGCGAAGTTCGATCATTATTATATGAGTCGCTTCATTCGAAGATATAATCAATCGCTCGCACGCTCCAAAAGACATTTTCTGACTACTGACGTCATATAAACACCTCCGGTTTACCCCTCCCTAGCCTGAGGCCATGATGATCACCTCATTTTTTCAGTGCAATAAAAATGAAGGTATAAGTAGGTGAAAAACTTGGGTCTATAATGACTCCCATAAAATTTTTGTTCCGAATTTTCAAGCCCATAACGTTTTCTGTCATAAGTTTTCTTCGTCATATTATCGGAAGTCATAATATTAAACAACATAAATTGGAGTTACAATTGTCTTAAGTCATAATTGTTGTAAGGTCTAAAAAAGTAAAGTCATATTATTATCATTCAGTGCCATGGAAGCATCACACTTCATAATGTTAAAGGTAATACCTATGGATCATTGGCAATTAGAACTACCTATTAAGCGATAAGCTTTAAAAAAATTATGACCATCGATATTTATGAGAAAGAATATTATGGACATCAATTTCTGACTTTTAAAATTCGGATAAAAAAGATTATGGGGAGAAAAGGGGATCCCGAAAAACTTAAATAAAAGACCGGAGGCCGCATTGTCTATCGCATTCACTATTTCTTTCTGTCAAACGGCATAAGAAGGTGACAGAAAGACATGCTGAAAGCAATGTGAAGCGGCCGCGGGTTGTCAATATGGCTGTTGAATGTGTATGTAGTACAGTAAAATTACATAAAGTTTACACTAACAGATGGTTTGCCTTCATCTCATATTCAACTTTAACGACCTACAAATAAAGCCAATTTTAGAATACTGTTACCCACGTTTGCAGATTTTGTAATAGCTATTTTATTTGTATGGTGTTAAAGTTGGAAATGGAATGAAGGTAAGCCATCTGTCAGTGGTAAACTAAAAGCAAACGTATTGTAGTAACGTGTTCGTATAAACAAATCGGCACGCAGGACATTTCATAGTCTCACGAGAACTAAGTATACCAGAACATGCGAGTCTGTCGTGATTTGAAAGTATAAAGGTACCTGTTTGACTCATCCTGCGTGAATCGTGACACTTTCGCCGTACGTCCGCTGTCCTTTGTTCTAGTCTTTATGTCATTGTCAATACGTGTTTATCTTAATAAATGCCATAGTATTGTCTGTGCTTAGTCTAGCCGCAGGGGACACATGGTATTGTAGGTGATTGTAGGCTGTACATCTGTCATGTAGACACAACATGCGAAGTACTTTCAAACACCTTTCATTATCATCATCCCATGTACCCGTCCCAATGTTGGATACACGCCTCTTGGAATGAGAGGGCTTGAACTGCAGTTCCGTTCCCATGCGGGCGGGGAAATTCACATACACCTGATACACCATCCAATTAAATAAATAATATATTAATAATTGACATCAATTGAGCTAGTCCCAAACTAAGCAAAGCTTGTACTATGGGTATCAGACAACGGATAAACTTATATAGGTACTCAGATAAATACATACACATTACACATTAAACATCCAAGTCTCGGCCACAAACATTCGTATTTTTTACACAAATATCTGCCTAAATATTGCTTATGCAGATTCCCTGACTATGTTTTCCAAATTCACAAAGATGAAAATGTATTATCGCACATCGAAAAATTCAGGGGGTAACTCCAGGTTTGAACCAATGATTCTGAATGTTTTCTTTCTATAACTTACCAATTTCTGATTGATTTACTTACTCGGGTATTTTCTTTTTTCAGCTGCCAGCTGCGATGGGGCGAGACGGGCTCAGCGTCGAAAGGTAAATTTATAAAAACATTATATTGGTGTTATTGTTACATTAGCTAAGTTTTAAAAATAAGTATATGTAGGCTACCTCCCGTACAAACAAAGTGGGGATATTTTTTAGCAAAATATTCAGCTTTAAAATGCTACATTTTGCTAATCAAAATCATCCTGTGCCACCCTCTACAAGCTAAACCACAGATTAGTTAATAGTTATGGCTAAACTATTGGCTTGAAAAATCTGAAAAAATCTTAATTCTAGTATCCACATACACAAGTGTTGTATGTGTACATGTAACAACAGCTGTCTACATTATTAGCCACGAGATATAGACTGTGATAACTTTAATGATCTCCCAATATCGACGCAGTTACATTCATCGTGATCACGGGGTAAACTAAATAATTTGTGGGTAGATGTTTAAGTTATGTGGACTGAACTTCGTACATCATAATAGCTATGTTAGAAAAAAATCTGTGGACATATTATAGGACAATTCCTTGTGCTCAGATAGGGCCGGCGCTCACTGCCGGCACGGCACGGCGTGTCATGGGTCATGGCAAAGGCTTTAAGGGGGAGGAGTGTTATATATGTGTATAGGTGTGCCTGCGCGCACATCTCTTCGAGTATTATTAGTTAATAAATCAGTGTTAAGCGAGCTCGGTTAACACTGATTTATTAACTAATAATACTCGAAGAGATGTGCGCGCAGGCACACCTATAAACATATATAACAATTACTACTTATACTTGAAAGGTTTAGGTAGTTAACTAAATGTAAACAAACTTCAGTTTCCAAATTTGGCACATTCAAGGATTCAAAACATTTAATTGTAATACAAACTAGACTAACGTATTTTAATACAGAAATGTAAATGTTTAGATAGTTTAATGGCAGAATTACAGTATTTAAGACATCAGTTGACATTGTTTTGTTTACATTTAGTTATTCTTATTATTATTATTATAATTACCTAAACCTTTCAAGTATAATAAAGTTATTTTGAATCTTATTTCAATGAGTTTAGAATTCATGTTACTTTATTTCGATACCACGATGCCGCGACGTGCCGAGGGTTGCTGCGGTATGCCGTCAGTGAGCACCGGCCCATAGGTGTCTAAAAACTTTGTATAACTCAATTTTATGCATAACAATAGCCGATTTTATATGCCTCAGTTTTGGCGTGTTCAACCTTTAGTCCCCTTAGACAGCTATTATTACGTCGCATGTATCAAAGCATCAACGATAGTATTTTCTCAACATTTCCATACTTTTTCTCAGGATACGGCGCGCGCAGTGTTACCGTCGGTGGCTCCAAGCGCAGAAACGCTGACTGCGCTCGCGCAGGCGATGGGTGCGGCCGGATTCGAACACCGAGAAGGAAGAACTCTCGTGAAGCGACTCATACCAGCTGACAGCCAGCCTGACTTGGATGTGGTGGAGCATCAAGGTAAGATCAAAAAAGTTACACCCATGACTCCAACATAAAGTGGCTTGTCGAAAGCTACTATCAAAACTGCAAAGAGGCCTAGAGAACTCCGAGTAAGATGCTGTTCCAAAGAGTGTTATTTAAAGTTTTAGAAACTGATTTACTCGTAGTAGTAAGAGTATGGTATCGATTTCTGGAAAGGGAGCCCCTCGTAAAGCGACTTGTAGCTTGAATGATAATGTAAATGTAGTCAGTAAAAAGTGAAGACAGCAGAAAAACTTTTACATTTATTTATGAAAATTTTAAGTTTTAAAGCGCCTTAAGCCGTGTTTCGAAAAACATATTATTAATCAACCTTATACATACAGGGTTATTTGTAATTCACTGACATCCTCTTAATCCTGAATTCCTATCACTCAAACAAATGTTTTTTGTTTTACGACTTTTTAAAATTAAGCACTTTTTTTCCCATACAAATACACAGAGTATCGTAAAAATAAGAGGTAATCACAAATTTTCAAAATGTTATTGCACCAAAAATATTAAGTTATGACAAAAGCCGTAAAACAAAAAACATTTGTTTAAGCAGTAGGAGTTTAGGTTTAAAAGGATGCTAGTGAATTACAAATAACCCTGTATAAACAACTCGCAGTCTCATGTATAAATGTTATATTTCCAGGTGTGATTGGCAAAGCAGGCGTAGACTTCCCAGCGTTCCCGACCATCCCCAACACTGGGTTCAACTGTAAGAACGTGCCCACCGGCTACTACGCTGACCTGGAGACCGATTGCCAGGTAACTATAGAGGACAATATTAGTCCACTGGTGGACGAAAGTACACCTTATTCAAGCGACTGTGTCGGATCTACAGAACATCTGTTTCTAAGCATCTTGTCATCATCAATCTATCATTGTCTTGCACTAGGTTTTTCAGAAAAGCCATGGTGCCTAGTGGTTTGACCTTTGGCCTACCAAGCCGAAAGTCGTGGGTCTAAACCTTAGCTCATACATCTAAATTATTCCTATGTGCGAAATAACACTCTTAAAATTTACTATGAAGTTTTCGGTGAAAGAAAACATCGCGTAGAAAATAATAGAATTAATTTCCAATCTGCACTGGGTCCTCGTAGGAACTACAGCCCAAGCCCCCTCAAAGAGACATCTGCGCCCAACAGTGAGATGTCTATAGAAAGCTTTCCAGAAAGTTTCACTTAGTTTTACGCACAAATATAACCGCAAATTTAATGTAACTTACTGCACGACAGATATTCAAATTGACGAGATTATAGATAAATAAACTCGTGCATTTCTTCGACACACATAAAAAACTTATTGAAATTCCATTCTTATCGAAACTTTTTGTGAGGATACTGCAACTGAATCTACTATCCTCACATATTCAACCCTAAACTTGAATAAGTTATAATCTAATTGCGTCCTGTTTACAACCAGATTAAAAGCATCGACTTGTCTCGTTTCCAGGTATTCCACATCTGTGACACATCCCGCAAGATATCCTTCCTCTGCCCGAACGGCACCATCTTCAGCCAGTCGCACCTCATCTGTGACTGGTGGTTCAAGGTGGACTGCGCCTCCGCGCCTGCGCTCTACGAGTCCAGCGCCGAATATTACTCCAACGAGCAGAAGAAATCCCAAAAGATCACTCAAAGCCTAAGCAAGAACGCTGACCTCCAGATCGTAGCTGATTCAAACGTCCGAGCTGAATCCAGAAGATCCTCCGTCAATGTACCAAGCACGACGGAAAGACTATTGAGACACAGACAAAGGCTCCAAACTGAACCTCCCAAAGCAACAGCCAGAAGCTTCCACGCACTGTTTGCTGATGTAAGCCCTACACTTAAAACTGAAGCGACGACTAACTTTGAGAAGCGAAGAAGGAATCTCGTTCAGTTGATAGCCAATAACTTTGGAAACCCACCCGCTAGAACTACGCTACCTACTTACACTGACTCATCAACCTACCGGACTGATACCGCTGCCGGTGACTATAACAATCTGAAAGAAATGCAAGTAGCGGCTGAATCTGCGTCGTTTACAAACAACAAAAATAGACAATACTTGCAGGATTATAATAATAAGAACTACCGCCCGTACCCAGTTTACACGCCAAACGTGGTCCCAAAAGCTAACAACAAACCGAAAAACAACCCCACTTTGACTACCCTGTACGACTTCAGAGATAAAAACGTGAACCAAGTCACAAAGGAAGTAACTGTTACTACTAAACGACCAACCTTGTTGCCGTACACTAAGAGTTACGCCAGCACTTTGACCGAGCGACGAGAACCTTACACGAGACCTGGAGTATCAGCATTGAAGGACTTTCTTGAGAGAGAGAGAAACAAGACTCTTGCTGCCACTACTACGGAAAAAGTCACCCAATTCACAGACAGAAGCGATCAATTCAACCAAAACTTAGGAAACAAGGTCACCATTGAAACTAGAAACAGCTTCGAATCTGTCACCAAAATTCCACAGACCACTAGGAATCAATACATTGCTGAAACAACCAACGATAGATTCAATACATTCTCGAGCACTGACTTTAATCAGGTAACCACTGAGCCGTCCTACCAAGAGCGAAGAGAAAGGCTGATGAGGAAGCTAAACCTTGAAAGCCTCAGCCCAACTGAAGCAACAATTCCAACGACCAACACTGAGAAATTTTACGGTGACCTCCCTAACCGTCCTGGTCTTGTAGTACCGCCATCTTTAACACCAAAAACCTTACACACGTTAGCAATCTACTACGCAACGGCGTTGGATAACTTGTCGACCACACCACCCCCAGAAGAAACCAGTGACGTTAGCACAACAGCATTTGAAGACTACGAAACTATGGAAGAAGCTTTACCGGCACTGTTCAGCCAACACACTATTAATAAATACAGCAAGCTTTTTAATCACGGAACAGACACTTCTGGGTTATTAGAAGAAATCAAACTTGATCCTAATGGCACATACAATGAGTTAGCTGATGATTTAGCTGTGCAGCAAAGTCAAAACCCACTGGCTACATCTCCGCAAATCAGAGAGTTGGCTCAAGTTTTTACACACGCGCTGTCCGCTTACCTACAAGACCCAATACAATTCAGGAAAGTACTATCCGATATCAGACCCACCCATCCATCATTTGGTGATATGCTGGCAACTACTGAAGAATCATATAATACTGAGCCAACAACAACTGTAAACGAAGAAGACGATGAAATCTTAGGTTTCTCTGATGATAATAAAGTAAGACCTCCATTCGCTTCATTACGAGATGGAAAAGCGTTAAACATTGCTACCGATTACCCAACAACAACTGATGAAACTGTAACAACGCCCAGTACAATAAGTACTGAGTACTACTCAACTACCCCTGCTCCAATCACATCGAGGAATCCTTTCAGATGCTGTGGAAGAATATCAGCATCTTACACTACTGCCTCTACTCCTATTGCGCGTTCAACTACTCCTTTCTCGTTCACTAACACAGTGGCAGCTAACGTCAATACTTTAGCGTCTAACAACAGTGAAATTTCATTTACTACCACGGAAGATAGTTACTTGGAACAAAGGTACGGTGGCTTCCAGAACAACTCTAACAATTCCCCATACGGTAAAGACGTCATCTCTCCAAATGCTAAACCTCTAAACGAATACGTTGAAGTAACGAACCTACCATCAGCTTGGGGTGTCGACGTAGACGCTACATTACCACCGATAACAGCATCCGATAACGTTTTCGAAAGTAAAAAGTTAAAGACGACCACAGCTGTACCTGATACCACAACTGTGTATTTCACATCAGGCGACAGTAGCATCGAGTTAGAAAATGAAGAAGAACTGCAAAGAGCTCACAGCCAATCCTTCGTTACACCACAAAATAATATACGTCAAGGTAAACAGATTAATTTGGAAGAAACCAAGACAACCGTAAGGAAGCCCTCGGAAGAACTAGAAGCGCCTACTGTAACTGACGGAGTTACGACAACAGTACAAACTACAGCTCAACCTAGTACCACAATTAAAGAAGAAGAATCTGCTTCTACAGTATCTCCCGTGTCCAGTATATTCACTTCGCCTGGCAGTGACAAAATTGAATTCACTTGGCCAACCACGTTTGAAAACTGGCAAAGCACCATAATAGATCCTATCACTTTGAACGATGGCCTCAGTCCATCAGGACCCGAACAAGGAGTGTCTCAACTAGCCAGTCAAACTAATGCATGGGCACAAAATACACTCACTACACCAGCAACGGAAGCTAAGGTGAGCGAACAGGCCTTGTCCTCTTCAATATCTATTGAGTTGACTACTCCAAGAAATAACAATGACGAGAGAGTAGGCAGATTAGTGAAGGACCCCACTTCAACAGAGCCTGCGCAAGATATCACAACAATTGCTGACACAGTAGTAGAAAAGGCTAAGGAAATCATGGGTGGCATGAACGCGACTACTACAGAAAAACTGATGAACGTAATGAAGAAGACCAAATCAAAAACAGTGAGGAGACTAATTCTATTATTGGTTCAAACCTGCGACGACGATCATAACACAACAGCTGAGGCATCTAAGAAGGCGCTTCTTGAAGCTCTTATGGCGGTATCGCAGAAAGATATGGATGAAATAGCAAAGGAAGAAGGAGTTACCAATTTACCACCCACGGCATCCGATATCGAAATCAGGACAACGCAGTACAAGAGAAGCGACAAGCTATCCGCTCTAGAAGAAATCAGGCCAAAGCAATTCGAAAGAAAAGGAAAGAGCATCAACATCGATCCTACCTTCATCAACGCTTTCTCAAGCCCATCGACTACAGAAAATGTGAAGACGACGACGGAAGCTTACACAGAAACTACGGTTAATTCTAGAACTACGCCAGCGAGCCGTAGGGGTGTCAAAAAGTTCTTAGTGAGAAGTAATCCAGCTGAACAGAAAGCTACGAAAGCTTCGTTTGTAGACAGCCCTATTGCGGAAGCAAGAGTAGCTCCTGATGAAGCTAAAACCCCCGCCGACACACGAGCGTTGGAACTATTAAGATCGCTTTACACGATCGCCGCTAGATGGGGTTGATATAACCTCAAATTAAGTTATTAAGAATTTGAAAGACATTAGGGATGCCCATCATTTTTTATTAAGAATCGGTGTACAGAATTTTGTATAAATTTGTAATTCAACATCCCTATATGGGCGTGTTTGTAAAACATTGTGATTTTGTAGATAGAGGTCAGGCTCAAATTTTTTTTAATCATCTGTTTCAGTGATAATTGTGTACTGCAAATTGAAATTATTATTGAAAATGGTGATTGGTTCGTTGCCTTAGTTCATAAAACTAGTTAACTTATTACGTTGTGTATTATAAATGATTTTATAGACTTTATTTTTATTCAGGGCCGCTTGGGCCGTCCCCATTTTAGGGACGACTTGGCTACCTACTGAGTTACCTATTTTAGTTAGTTAAGTTCTTGTTACACTGCCAATTTGATTTTATTGTCAAAATACTCTAAGTAGACTAATTTAGCGTGTAATATGCGTTAAGAATTTTTATAGTAAATTTTATATAAAATATTCTGATTTTCATTTCATAGAGTACCTTAACCTGCGGCTTCACACGGGGAACATATCAAAATACTTAGTTTAAAAATAATAGTGGACGAAACACATAATTATCATTTGACATAATGTAATTTTCGAGAAAACTATTCACCTTTACAATGCCAAGCAAGCTAATTTGAACCTTACGTAACGTTGACGCAAATATCCGTCGTTAACGTTGAAAAGGATAAGTGAACTTTTTTATCGTGTAATCAACAGATTAGGTTAGATTTAGTTCATAAAAATCCTGGAAAGTTGAGAATTTCCAAAAATATTCCATTAAATATATCAAATGACCATTATGTATTTTGCCCATTATAATTTTCAAAATCCTTTAAACGAGCAATTCTTGTATATACTTATATATAATCAGAATCTCAGAAACGGCTCCTACGATTTCGATGAAATTTGGTATGTGGGGGTATTCGGGGATGAAAAATTGATCTAGCTTGGTCTTATCTCTGGGAAAACGCTTGGTACCGAGTTTTAGCCCAGGTACTTTATGACTTAAACAATAAAATGTGAAATCGTGGGTATCATCATAACTATGTATGGATCTATCATTCAGCCAGGGTTAAGAAAACGGCCCTAACAACAATAAAATTTGCCAAAAATATTAATAAAACACCGTTTATTCATCCACATATGTGATCACTTTTTCTTATTAATATACTTCTCGATCTCCTGGTCAGTGACCTTGTGTCCGGCTTTGAAATAGCTCTTGACCCTCAGTTTCTTCTTCATCATGAGCTTGGAGGCGGCTAGGGCTCCGCGATGCTGAAGGGACTCGAAACGGTCGCGAAGGAGATTTGCTGGAAATAAATAAATAAATAAATATCACGGGACAATTCACACCAATTGACCTAGTCCCAAAGTAAGCTAAGCATAGCTTGTGTTATGGGTTACAAGGCAACGGATAAACATACTTATATAGATAGATACATACTTAAATACATATTAAACACCCAAGACCCAAGAACAAATATTCGTATTATTCATACAAATATCTGCCCCGACGCGGGAATCGAACCCGGGACCTCAAGCTTCGTAGTCAGGATATCTACCTACTAGGCCATCTGGTCGTCTAAAAAACATGGATGAAGAACCCATAAAAACAAACGCTCGTTCCCTAAATATCAGAATAGCAAAATACTAGAGTGCCAACTTACCCTATTTCTAAAATACCAAATTCCCAGAATACCAGGCTTTCACGTCACCGTCTTTTTCTCTATATCGGACTGCCAAAAGAGCTTGTTTTCAATACACCATGATCCATTCAAAACCGAATTTCCATAATACTAGATAGTGAAATCACCAGGCTCGTCGGCAGGTCGTGGTCGTCGTGGGGAGGCCAGGGGGTCGTGTTTTACGAGCCTGGTGATTTCACTATCTGGTATTATGGGAATTCGGTTTTGAATGGAACATGGTGTATTGAAAACAAGCTTTTTTTGGCAATCCGATATAGAATAAAACGCGGTGACAGGAAAGTCTGGTATTCTGGGAATTTGGTATTTTAGAAATAGGGTAAGTCGGCAATCTAGTATTTTGCAATTCTTATATTTAGGGAACGAGCGAAAACTAAGAGGTTTCGCCCGGGCTCGAACCTACGGCCTTCTGCTTGAGAGGCCATAAACACTTAGTTACGACTATTCATCATCATTATCATTTCAGCCGAAAGACGTCAACTGCTGAACATAGGCCTCCCTATGCCTAGGCTTGCCAAACAGATCGGCCCTGCGCCATCCGCATCCAATGCGTTCCCACCACCTTAACCAGGTCGTCGCTCCATCTTGTTGGAGGCCTACCTACACTGCGTCTTCCGGTCCGCGGACGCCACTCGAGAACCTTTCGGCCCCATCGGCCGTCAGTTCTACGAGCGATGTGCCGTAGCTGCCCACTGCCAGTTAAGTCTAGCGATTCTTCGAGCTATTTCGGTGACTTTAGTTCTTGCGCGGATTTCATCATTTCTAATGCGATCCCGCAGAGAAACTCCAAGCATAGCCCTCTCCATCGTCCTCTGAGTGACTTTGAACTTCCTTATGAGGCCCATCGTTAGCGGCCACGTCTCAGTGCCATAAGTCATCACTGGCAACACACACTGGTCAAAGACTTTTGACTTGAGACATTGCGGTATATTGGATGACAAGATAATGCGGAGCTTCCCGAACGCTGCCCAGCCGAGTCGGATTCGTCGATTGGCCTCTCGAAGTTGAACCTACCAAACTGGATTGTGTGTCCTAGGTAGGGGTATGTATTACAATACCGAAGTACGAAAGACCGAATGTATTAAAACATCGAATGGGTCAAAAGACCGACACGATTTTTTTCTGAAACCGTAAACTTTTCAGAATTTATTAAAACGGCATCATACAAAACCCATTAGGTTAGGTTAGGTTTGTTTTATAACAATCTTAAAAAGTTAACGGTTTCAGAAAAAAATCGTCTCGGTCTTTTGATCCATTCGATGCTTTAATACATTCGGTCTTTCGTACTTCGGTATTGTAATACATACCCCCTAGGTAGATATAGTCGTCAACAACTTCGAGCGTAGAATCTCCACTCCAATTATAACGGGAGATGGTACAACATGGACGTTCGACATGACCTTCATGACCTTACAATACAATACAATACAAATATTCTTTATTGATCACCAAAAACAGTACAGTAACATTACAAAAATAAAAATTCAGGTAGACAATAGGCGGTCTTATCGCTAAAAAGCGATCTCTTCCAGACAACCAATTACTCAGAAATTAATAAATATCAACAGACTAATGTAGGTGGCAGAAATAACAGACAAGAGAAACGTAGTATTAATAGACAATAAACAATAAAAATCAATACAAATATAATATAAATTTTATAAATAAACACATATATTCAATATAATACATATACACACTACATATACTTAATACAAAATATCAATGGAAAAATGTCAAAAGGCCGCATGTGAGAAAAGGATTTAAAAAGGAAATTAAAGAAAATAAACAAAAAACAAAAAGAACAAAGAAGTGTCAAAGACCGAGGATTATGTTAGTGACAAATAGTGAGCCTTTAGAAGGTTTTTAAAAATGGGAAGGGATTTCGCTTACCTTAGTAATATTATAGGAAGTAAGATTTATACTAACTGTTGGTACTGAGTCGGGTCAGATTCCCGCTAAGCGTGGCGGGGTCAACGAACTCAGGCTCCTTCTTGTGCGCCTTGCGAGCGTTGAGCGACGGCGTAGCGGTCTCCGCAAGCATCGCGCGCTGCTTCGCTCGCTTCGCGCGGAGCGTCTCTTGCTTTGTCTCCTTATTCGTGATTGTTGAGTGGAGTTTCCGAAGCCTGGAAAGTATAAGCAAGTGTTAACCTTTGATCAAATGTTTATTTTGCCACTACCTCCACTTTCAGTCGGACTCACGCATCGAGGTTTTCAAGCAAATTAAAAAACCGGCCAAGTGCGAGTCGGACTCGCGCACGAAGGGTTCCGTGCCATTATCTATAAAAACGGCAAAAAAATAACGTTTTCATCACACTTGCTCGTCAATGGTGTTATTCCATGTCTGTATACTAAATGTCAAAGGCCTAAATTGTTCTTAAGGGAGTTATGGATTTACGTACAATTTTTCTACCCAAGGGAGTTCTAACTTTAGTTTTAAAATTTGCAAACAAGTAATTTCAGACTAAGGAGGTTTCAAGTCAGCCAACGTTTTATTTATTATCTTTAAAACTTAGCTATAACCCAAATTTTACAACACAAAACTTATCTACGCTTCATGAAAATTCGTTATTTTTATATTTTAAATTTATAACAAATACTTAGTTTTGCAATAATTTTAGTAATATTTTTTTTAAAATGTTGGTAGAATCTGGCCGTATGACCTTTCGAATTCTAAACTAAACACAGTTTACATTATCTATGGTAGATGACTCGAAAAAGTGACAATCTGTATTGGCGGGTAGCCATTATTTTATTCAATTTAAGTGTTTAGAGACCAAATAATTTTATTTTTGGATTTTTTTTTCTCGCAATGTGATGAAAATCATTGTGTGTATCACGGGCAGTAAGGGGATTACAAACTCGAGTCATTAAAAGCCCTCCGCCTTCGGCGTCGGGCTTCTAATAGACCCTCGTTAGTAATCCCCTACTTGCGGCCCTAGATGCACAATGTACTATTGTGTGTACGGGAGCCCTCTCAAATATTTATTTTATAAATTAGTGCGGGTGAGCAGAGTAATTGTTTCAGTTCATTAATATGGACCTCCGCAAAGTAACGCCTGATTCAATACATAATATAAGTTAGAAGAGATAATGATCACTGAGTATTTCTGAAAAGAGTTGCGTGTGATCGGCGCTCTAGACGGCGGTCCTGCGTCCGCAACGCGCAATCTTAACCAGGTCGTCGCTCCATCTTGTCCACCCACGCTGCGTCATCCGGTCCGTGGACTTGTATATACTCACTTGTAAATATCAGTAATCTTCTTCCTGTCGATCTTCTGCCGTTTCAGCCTCTCCTTCTCCACGAGCTGCTCCCTCTGCTTCCTCCGGGCCTTGTGGTCCTTCTTCTTGTTCTGGACGGGCGGGTTCACGGCGCGGTATTCCGAGTCCGATGCGGAGTCCTCATCGGGTTTGCTTGGCTCGTTCAGCTTCATATCTTCCCGCCATTGATTCTAAAACATTTTTTTTTTTATAGTATAGGGGGCAAACGAGCAGACGGATCGCCTGATGGTAAACAATTACCGTCGCCCATGGACACCTGCGACACCAGAAGAGTCACAAGTGCGTTGCCGGCCTTTCAGGTAGGAGTACGCTCTTTTTTTGAAAGCTTGAAGGTCATATCGGTCCGGGAATACCGCAGCAGGTACTTCATTCCAGAGCTTTACTGTGCGAGGCAGGAAATTTCTGGAAAAACGCACAGTAGAAGATTGCCAACCATCCAGATGGTGAGGATGGAAGTGTTGTCGCGTAGGGCGGTGGCGGAAGGATGCGGCAGAGATCAACCCGAATAACTCCTCGGAGCACTCTCCGTTGTACATGCGATAGAAGATGCACAATGAAGCTACATCTCTACGCAGCGCCAAGGGGTCAAGTCGATCAGAAATTCGTTGGCAGCCGACTATTCGAGTCGCCCTCCGCTGTAAGCGATCCAGAGGGAGAAGCTGGTAATGGGGAGCCCCCGCCCACAGATGAGAACAGTATTCCATATGAGGGCGAACCTGCGCCTTATAAAGCTGGAGGCGGTGGGCCGGAGTGAAATACCGTCTCGATCTGTTGAGCACGCCGAGCTTCTTCGAGGCTAATTTAGCCTTACCCTCCAAATGGTCGCGGAACTGGACTTCATAATAGATCATGGGACAAATGCCCTGGTCCCTAACTATACTTCGTTTTTTTAGCATTAGAAATAAGGTAAACAATCTTGATGAGTATTATTATTGAAAATCGCTTTTAAAAAAATATTAACTGTTACATGAAACCAAAATAGTGTAAATGGGTTGATCATCTTTTTTGTCACTCGCTGCTATAGTGACGGTCTCCTAGGTCACTCTTTAAACCGTAAGTTTATCTGATAAATCTGCCAAACATGCATTTTTGTGGTAGTTTTAAACCCCTTATACAATTGGTCATCTATTTATTTATTTATTTATTTATTCAGGATAACAACAGCCTTAAATTAATAAAAGAAACATACAAAAGGTTACATCATATGAGGCCAATAACAGCTATCCATTGTGAGTCTTAATCTAAGTCATCATAGTGGAAATGTCTGCAACACCAGATACACCAACTCATGCTAATCTCTAGAGCGTTATATAGTTATATGAAATTGTATTTCATGAGTTCATGAGTAATGTATGAGGTGTAATGCTAAACAGTAACTACAACAATAATATTCTAATATTTAATGTTTATCGTTAAGTTGCCTCAATCAGTACCTATGGGTATGGGTTCTTCAATATTAGTCTTACAGTCAATAAATAGCCGATAAATACTGCCAAAATTTATAAGTATATAAAATTTGCAAACCACTCACAATGTACTAAATACCAATAATCGTATGTAAATCAAAACGAAATTAGAGCTGAATTTACCTACGTACAAATTTAAAAAAAAAAAAAAAAAAAAACATGTTGGTTAATGTGGCACAACATTTCTTCTAGTTAAACTGTACTACTTTTGTCCCCTCGCTGACGGGACAGAATAACAACAAGAAATAGTTGATCCACCCAAATAATCAAGATCGCTTACATTCTTTCTAATGCTAAAAAAAGCGAAGTATAGACAACGGATAAACATCCTTTCATAGATAAACTAGCTGTTGTCCGCGACGCCGTCTGCGTAGAATAGGGGTATAAAAATAGCCTACGACCTATTCTCAGACCTACCAAATATAGAGAAAAAAAAATTGATAAAAATCGGTCCAGCCGTTTCGGAGGAGTTCGATAACAAACACCGTGACACGAGATTATTAATTATTAGATACATAATTAAATACATATTAAACATCCAAGATTCGAGCAGAAACATATTTGTATTTTTCAAACAAATATCTGCCCCGACCGGAAATCGAACCCGGGACCTCAAATTTCGTAGTCAGGTTCTCCGATCACTGGGATATCCGGTGAACATTCTCAGAGTTTCCCTCTTTTGTTCAACAGTGTACGTCATTAGTTCCCAAACGTTTTTTTCCATAGACCTCTTTCAAAATTTAGCTGGTTCCGGTGGACCCCTTGCAGCTACATTTGTAGAGCTTGTCTAATTTAAAATGACGCGCCCCACCACCGCATTTACGCACAGGATTTTTCATGCGATTTGTCGATCGTGATGTTGCACACTGATCATAGTTCACGGAGTGGTTGACGCTCTCAAATAGATGAAGAGTTGTAATATGTTCTCTATTTAAATGTTCTCTGTTTAGATTTATAGATCATAATTTTGTGTCAACTACTATCCCAAGAATAGTTTATTCGCTCAGAGTGTGAAGAGCCCGGCTGAAAACCAGCGCCGAGACCTCGCGGCGCCGCGCGGGTTCGGCTATTGCTGAGCCGGTTCCTTTTGCCACAATATGCTTTGTAGTCATATACCTATTGTTTTTATTTTGCTTATTTGTGCTCTCTTTGTATTTTGTGGCAATAAATGAATTTGTATTTGTAATTAATATTTGCACGCGCTCGTCCAAACCAATTGATTCAGTAAAGGGGCGCGCGTCATTTTAGATTAGACAAGCTCTACCATATTCCCAAAACTCAACAAACATGTGAAGATTGGATCTAAATCTAAATCCCTTCGAGTCTCCCGTGGGCCCCTGGGGGTCCACGTGGACCACTTTGGGAATCACGGGTGTACGTCATCGAGCTGATGATGACTTTGACTTTGAATACCTCATTCTCCTGGCGCGTGACTCGGCTGAACATGCCGGTGGTCCGGCGGTGCAGCCGCTCCCCGCGCTTGATGATTTTCTGTTCATGCGCCACCACTTCTAGAAGCAGCTCTTGATGCTCCTGCAAAAAAAATTACAAACTAGAGCACAAATAAAAATAACTTTAATTTCAATACTAGGTGAAAAAACCCGCCTCTATAATTCCCGTTCCCATAAGAATTGACGAGACTTCATATTTCTAAGGCTATAATTTGATTCGTTCTCTGTATTCAGTTTGGAAAGAGAAAGACGCTGATAGTTTTAAATTTTCACTAGGATTATTAATTAATTTATAACAAATTTTTTAAGATGTTCTTATTCTATAAGGGCATAACTCCAAAACTACCACACAATAGATCCAATACTTTTGTCTAGTCTCTATTAAAAAAAGTGATGACGCAAATCTGACGTTGAGGTTATCTATCAAATTTAAAATTATTACAGTTCTTTTTTCTGGTGAAAAGGGCAAAGGGAACATATCTATTCTGTGGTAGTATTGATAAATTCAGATATATTTTTTTAATTTCTTGTATTTTTTAAAATATGGTGAAATAAATATTTTTCCGTGTTTAGGAGGCAAAACTCTTTCGATTCCTGTAGTAATTTTCAGGTGTTAAAAAAATTAAATCTCGTCATTTAATTAACGCTCATAGGGGAAATATTGACTCGTGACTATCAAATTCTGGTATTTTCCTAAAATTTCTAAGTCTTGAATTTAAAAAAAAAATATCAAATTTCGGCTAAGACATATATGGCTAAAAATGTTCAAAAATACCTCGGCTATCACCCCATTAAAGCTTTGCGAGTAGCTACCAAACACCCTGTATACATACATACGCTCGAAAAACATAACTCTCCTTCGGCAGTCGGGTGAAAAACTACACCCAATTTCATATTTTAATACAATTTGATGGGGTCTCAAGGTTTCGGTATCAAACAAGAGCTATGCTTGGTACTGGTAACCCGGTAGAGGTAACAAGACTAATACCGGTTCCTGGTGTAAGGCCCAATACCGGTTCCGGAAAATACCAGTACCAGTATACCGGGATTTCGGTCGTGCGTTATAATTCCGGGTCAACTTACGAGGTTGTGTATTAATTGCACTCAAATTGGGGATGTCTATTTTTTTGCAATGTGTAGTAAATCAAAAACCATTTCGAGATAAATGCTTTTTAATTCGTTTTCTGTAGTTATTTAATTTTAATATTATGTAATGAATTTATTACGTAGCAAATAAGCGGTGACCTTCATTTGACATTGGTGTAAATTGCATGACCGGTCCAAGTCGTACTTTATTCTGTGTGGTTAGAATTCTTCACAATTACGCGTGGATAAGTATACTACGGAGTTTGATTTGGACCCGCTGCCTGACATCTAGCACTTTGACAGCGCCAGTAAAGTGACACTAGTTACAGTGTACCACTACGCAAAAAATAATTAAAGGGGTTGCCTTATCGTACGCATTTAGTAGATTTAGAAATTTGGCAGTGTGGGAGCCCTCAATTACAATCTAACGTCATCAACCAAAATAGTTTCTATAATTAATTTTGAAAAAAGTAGTGAACTAAATGACAAATTATTGAAATTAGTTTCTTATAATTAACTTTTCTATACAAATAAAAATATAAAAACCTCTGGTAATTTTTTTTTAAACATTCTCAATTTAGCACACTTACCTTGAATGATGGATTATAACTGATACCGGGGTGTGGTATATCAACAGCCTTCCTAGAGACAGTTGGGGCCAGCGGTGGCTTTGGCCGGAGTCTCCGTTCTGGGAGGACATTGTGTATCTGCGCTTCTGGAGATATGAAGTCGTGCACCAAGGTTGAGGGGATACCTTTGGCTTCTGGTGCTGCAAAACGTTAGGTCAAAATTATTGAACTTTTCGATGTTCTAAATAGCTAAAATAATTGAGAAAAACCTTGTTGGCAAAGCGGTTTGACCTATGGCCTCTCAAGCAGAGGGTCGTGGGTTCAAATCCCGGCTCAAACCTCTGAGTTTTTCGGAATTTATGTGCGAAATTACATTTGAAATTTACCATGAACCTACCAACCATAAACCTGCGTAGGTACACCTGCGAAGAAATTCAATGGTGTGTGTGAAGTTCCCAATCCGCACTGGGCCCGCGTGGGAAGCCCTCTCATTCTAAGAGGAGGCCTGTGCCCTGCAGTGGGATGTATAGGCTGGGATGATGATGATAAATTTGAGACTTCGTGTGAATTACTCTTACGCATTAGGGATGTTGACGCCATTAAAAAATAATTCGAAGACACAACTCCAGTAAAAAACGCTTTGTTTTAACCCTAAAACCAGATTAATTTTCGATTAACTGCAAAATTAGATTTTTTGTTGCTTTAAAACTAATATATTTAGTTGATTGACTCGGCGAACAAGTGACGTCATAAGTTGCTATTGCCGTTCAAACTCTATTGGAGAATTGTGATTTGACAGCTCATAAAAAGTACGTCAGTTGATTGGTGGTGCCAACATCCCTATTAAACCACTTTTATTATTCTCACAGCTTTATTTTTAACCCCCGTCACAAAAAGAGGGGTGTTATAAGTTTGACCGCTATGTGTGTGTGTCTGTCTGTCTGTGGCATCATAGCTCTTAAACGGGTAAACCGATTTGGATGCGGTTTTTTTTAATAGACAACAGGTTTCTTGGCGATGGATCTTAGATATGTTTCATCAAAATCGGTTCAGCCATTTCAAAGTTTTCTGCTAAAGGGCATTGACTTAATGTTCAAACATACGAGTGACATAATTGCGTTGGGGATTTTTATTTTTTTTAATTTATTATTATCATTTTCATACAGTGGTACTCACTGTCCTGCCCCCAGAGGTCCAAACCAAAGTTCTGCCGAGTCATCTTATTCTTCTTCTTCAAGTTCAATGCTATTTTCCTGTTCTTCTTGGCCTGTTGCATCTTTCTCTCGAGCGCTCCCTTCTCGAGGCGGCGTTTCTCTGTGATCTTACTGAGCGCCGTAGCCCTAGTACCTACTGGGTTCACGTGGTTACGCTTTGCATTCGGGTCAGGAACCTGGAATTACATTTTTGAAGTGAAACTTCTAATGCGACTTCCAACATGGTCGCGTTAAACGTTTAACGCTACCATGGAGGGGGTATGAAAGCATTAAGTAGTCTATGTACTGCCGAAGCAAGTAATCTCGCATTGTATACATATATACTAACGGATGTTAAAAACTCCGACAGTGCGATGCAGAACTCATACTGTCTGTGCAAATTTGTACGAGACCTGATAAAAGCGCCATCTAGTGAGTAATTTAAGCACATAGATGCATAAGTAAATTTAGTGCTTTAAGTTATTGCAATAAGGTTCATATTGATGTATAAGTGCCTTTTTCATTTCCACATTACGAAGTTTCACTTCTTCCGCGCGGACGAACTGCACGCACGATTTTTGCTTTAGGAATTGTTTCAGTACATTAATATGGACCTCCGCCAAGTAACGCCTGATTCAATAAAGTTATAATTGTGTTTAACTCTTTCCCCAAAATCAATATAAAAAAAAAGATTCCGACGAATTACGAACCTCCTTTTTTTTGAAGTTGGTTAGTGAGTGAGTTATAGAGGAATAACATACAGTACAGATGGGAAAGACAGACACATACAGTCGAGTTCACCAATATCTGTCCAGCCAACCTTTCATAAATATCTATACATAGACCTTATTACGGTAACATAAGGTCTATGTATAGATATTTATGAAAGGTTGGCGATACAGATATTGGTGAACTCAACTGTACCATCCATTGTCAATTTAAAGTGATCATGCATTTTCAATTTAAAGTGTAAAATTGTTTTTTTTAAGCCATGATGGATGGCCTAGTGGTTTGACCTATGGTCTCTCAAGGAGAGGATCGTGGGTTCGAGACCCTGAGTTTTTCGGAATTTATGTACGAAATTACATTTATAATTTACCATGAGCTTTACGGTGAATAAAAACATCGTGAGGAAACCTGCATACCTATGTAACTGAGAAGAAATTCAATGGTGTGTGTGAAATTCCCAATCCGCATTGGGCCCGCGTGGGAACTGCGGCCCAAGCCCTCTCATTCCGAGAGGTCTGTGCCCTGCAGTGGGACGTATATAGGCTGGGATAATAATTTTTTTCAAAATGAGGAAAGTTTGGGGTCTTTGCATTCAAAAAAAAAAGTTGTTTGTTATTTTTCGAGTCAGTTTTGTAACTTTTTTCATACAGTTTATATGGCTCGTCAGTCACAAAACTGGCACAATTTTTTTTATACAAAATTATGGATTTATTTTTCATCATCAAAATCTATAGTACTCTTGATTCTGAGTAAGAAAACCTAATTCCGAAAAAAAGCAGGTACATTTTAGATTGAAAATGTCCATAAAATAAAACTAAAAAAATTTTTAGTTAACTATCAAACTAACTGTGTTATTAACTATCTATGTTCTTCATTTGAAATCAAAATCTGTTCAAATAATTTTGGGCAACGGTCGAGCCTAAATAAGATATTGTTTTAAGATCCAATTAGCAATCATTTTTAATTATTGTGACATTGGAAGACATCTCCAATATTTTTATTTTTTATTTTTTCCTTTTTAATTTTTTTTTTTTTGACGGCGGAAGCATTCTACACTTCCACTTAACGTAGATATAGTTAAGATGTAGGTATTCTTTTAGTTTTTTAACTAAGGGACCCAATACATCGCTGTATTGTTTTTTTATATAATTATTTTTTTTTATTTACCTAATTCTATATTTGTATGATTTTTTTTAATTTGTAATTTATTATATTTTAATTTGAAAAGATGACTTTCTGCCAAGTTTCTTGCGGCGCATTCTTCTTGGCAATGATGGTCCTTACGAAAGCGCTGGTAGTTTAAAAAAAATGACATGTAAAAGAGCCCTTTGCGGCCTACTTGCAGAATAAACGTTTTGATTTTGATTTTTGACTTACTTACTTACTTACTTACTTACTGAGTCCTCGCCCGCGCGGGTATGAATCAGAATCAGAATCAGAATCAGAAATCAGAATCAGAAATTTTTATTATCATAGCTGTTACATAATACGAGACGAGTGATACGAGTGATGTGATGTGTGAGTGTGTGTGTGTGACGCGAGGCCAAGAGAGGAGCGGGCGACGACTCATTTAGTGCCGGCGCTCACTGACGGCATGGCACGGCAGGTTACGTACGAATTTTACCGCAGCATCCCTCGGCACGTCACGGCATCGTGGTATCGAAATAAAGTAACATGAATTCTAAACTCAATGAAATAAGATTCAAAATAACTTGATAGTAATAAAATTCTTTAGACTTTTGATACTTGTATCCTACCTTGCATCACATATGGCTGCGAAACCTGGGCTTTAACAAAACACCACAGGGACAAACTAGCAAGATGTCAGAGAGGAATGGAAAGGAGCATGCTAAGATTGAAACTTTTGGACAAAGTTAAAAGTGTAGACATCAGGCACAAGACGAAACTATCAGACATCCTATCACGTATAGACCAACTTAAATGGAGATGGACTGGTCATATGCTCCGCTGTAAAAAGGAGAAATGGAGCAAGCAGGTGACAGTTTGGTACCCTAGGGATGGCTATAGAAGCCGAGGTCGCAAAACTGTAAGATGGGAGGATGAATTGAGGTTGACCATAGGACCCCAATGGACAAGGATAGCGGCAGACAGGAAGCAGTAGAAGGAGTTGGAGGAGGCCTTTGTCAGAAGGCATACCGAAATTAGGGATATATTATGATTATAGCTTTTGCCCGCGACTCCGTCCGCGTGGAATTAGTAATTTGGGCAGCTTATTTTTTTTATCAATTTGCTTTTTCATAAATTATGGCTCTCCTTAGTTCCTCGATATAAAAAAAATTATCCGCATCTAATTTTAAATGTTTAAGTTTTAATGTAAATATTTCGGGAAATAAAGGCTTTATTATTATTATTTAATAAAATGCTTTGCCGTGAGAGAAGTATGTTAGGACTAAAGTTAAGCGACAAAATTAAAAATACAGAAATAAGAAAGAAAACTAAAGTGTCAGACATACTCACTAGAATTGACCATTTAAAATGGGGCTGGACAGGTCACATGCTTAGATGTAAAGAAAATAAGTGGAGCAAACAGGTCACTATGTGGTACCCTAGGGACGGCACCAGGAAAAGAGGAAGACCAACAAGGAGATGGGTGGATGACATCCGCTTGACCCTGGGGCCACAATGGACCAGAGTTGTGGATGACAGAGCACAGTGGAGACTGTTGGAGGAGGCCTATGCCAGAAGGCACACCAATATTAGAGATATTTTGTAACTATTTGTAAAGTGTTAAGTAATTTGGAAATAAAGGGCATTATTATTATTATGTTGGTACGGATTTCCGATCACGGGCCCATGGGGACCCGGTCATTTAAAAGGCATTCATGGGGCCGAAGCCAACATGAAGAGGCCTTTGGTACCATATAATATAAATGAGATGGGCGCAACTATGGAGGTCTATCCCCTAATACACCATGAGGATGTGCTAGCGGACAGTCCTCCACAGTTGCCAAACTATTGCCAGGTAGGAAGCGACATGGAATTGGCTATGGGGTTGGGATGTTGTGGACAGGATTACCGGGCTATGGAGTGAGATAACGGACACCTACCATTTCAATATCTCATAAACTGAACTTTTGGTAGGCGGTGACTCGCCATTCACTAAATGGGCCCCTCAAACTATTGCCCGCTCGGGGCAACGAGGCGGCAACATTGGTGTGAACGGCTAAGGATGGAGAGGTGTCCCTGGGCTTTAAACTTCAAAATGCCAACTCGCCACTTACGGCCAAACACATCCATCCTTCGAGCATTTAGCTCTTGCGCTCCACTCTAGGCGGCCAACAAAGGCAAACTAGAGGCGGGGTGGGCGTGTAACTGTGTGTGAGTGTGTGTATAAGCGCATTATTATTATTTATTATTATTATTATTATTTAATAAAATGCTTTGCCGTGCCAAGCCGTACCGTGCCGTCAGTGAGCGCCGGCCCCTAAACGGTCTAGCTATAGCTGTATTATTTTCATTATATTTTAATAAGTATGACACTGTATGTACTGGTACCTTAGATGAAGGCAGTAGAATCTCGTAGCATTTAGGGGGCTCGGCCAGCTTAGCCCGCTTCTGTTGTTTGGCTGAAAGCTTCTCTCCTGTGGCTTTGGCACTGTCACCGCCCGTGTCAACAACAAACAACTCTGCATCGGGTTTAGCATCAAATTTGCTAAAAAAAATATTTTCATATCAGTTTACATACCAACTTTCTTTAGAAACTTGTAAGAGAAGTGAATAGGCTGTTACTGAACCAGTGAGGTACACCTTTGGCCTCCTCTTCACTTTTCATCATGTGAGATAGTGGCCAATCACAGGTCAGTTTTACGTAAAAAAAAATGAAGATGAACAGCATTATATTGTTTAGGTTCGGTGGGCCATCTAATTAACTCATGAGACGTCCTACATACCACAATGGCACATAAAAATTCTTGATTTACGAATTTTCAATACTAGTTTTGATCACCATTTAACATACTTACACAATGTTTGTTTCTTAAGGTTGAATCTTGCAAGTAGACTTCTAAGATAATAAGGATTACTCACATCTCAAAACGAGTTTAACTCAACATGTTTCAGGCTAATCCGCCTTTCCACCATAAGGAACATGTTAGGGGCCATCCATAAATTACGTCACACATTTAGGGAGAGGGGGGGTCAAGCGATCGGTGACACTAGAACAAAATAATGGCAATGAAAACATAGTAATAAGTGTGACAAGGGGGGGAGGGGTCCAAATTGATTGAAATTGGTGTGACGTAATTTATGGATGGCCCCTTACAGCTGCTGCCAAGCATGCACTATGCAACACCAAAACTGCTTGACGGAACATTGTGACAACGTGAATAATCCATTATTACACCTGCAAGTTCTATTTCACACACTTGTAGTGATCAGATTGACTTGATATTCGGTATGGATATGTTATTTAAGTGACAATGCAAGTATAATTCACACAAGACGTAAAGTCAGCAGTGGCAACCAAGCTTGTATTAAAAACTATTTTTTACAAAACCAATGCGCGTTCTAAATAATATTGCGCAAGTGTGTTCATACAGTAGGAGCCACTTGCAGGATCTAGGGTAAAAAATAATTGTTAACACTGGGTTATAGGTTATAGATGACAGTTCCATATCGATACCTTCTACGTATACTGGTATAACTGGATAATGGTGATTTTACAGTAAAGACCGTATCGTTAAACAATATGGTCTTTACTGTAAAATCACCATTATGCAGTTATACCAGTATACGTATGTTATCGATATATTTTGACACTAATTAACCGTGGTTTTTCACTTAACTCACGGCTTGCTCTAGACCATACAAGTCCGCTTTAAAAAACCATACTACTCCCTTACGGTCACTATAACAATACTTAATTCACAGCTATCCTAATAATCGTCAGTGTCAGCGCTACTTTGATTGTAGTGAATTTATTTTATGATCTACGGAAAACATTTCTTAATATTTACAACAACCACGTAAACATAACCTTACCCCAATCTTTCTTCAAGCCTCTGGTCTTCTAAAAAGTCCTCAACGTCCCTGATATCACAGTGCTTGCGCCACGCTTTTTTATTCTTCTTGGACACATGCTTCTTCATTTTTATAACCGACATGATTATTTAATTTAAAATGAAAATAAAGTCATGTGCTACGCGATAAATTCGCGTTTAGATAGAAAGGTTAGTTTTAGGACTTGACATTGACACTGACACTTGATTTGACATTTGAATTTGACAATGATAGGTTTTCGTTCTACGGTTATTTATTACGATTGAATGAAGAATCAAATCGGAATAATTGATTTCTTGCTTATTATTACAATAATTAATCTTTTAATATCAGTAAAGATTTTAATAGTAGTGAATTAGCGTCGTCCTCAGAATTCTAATTGCTTTTTAATCCTTTTTGTTTGTTCGGACAGGTTTAAGTCCGAAACTAAATTGCTTAGAGATAAAGATAACTTTACAGTTTATTATTATTACTATTACGTCTTAACTAACTATTAATTATTCTATTTCCATGTCATCTCATTTGGTAACTCTTACTGCGTAAAATGGAAAGTACAAAATTTGACGTTACTATTTGCATTTACAAAGTGTGTTGTTACTCAGAGTATGAAATCAAAACAATCTTAAGAAGAAGGTTTTAATATATGATTTTAAAAACTTAAAAATACTTAACAATATTAACAACTATAAAAACAAAACATATTAATGGCAATTAAATAAGTAGGCGGCTGTTTTGTATATTTATTCCTCGCAGTCTTCTTCTTCTTCCTCTTCCTCTTCTGCCGGTTCTGCTGCCAGTTCTGAAAATTATATTTTATTCTGCTTTATATATAACTAGCCTTCCGTCCGCAGCTTCGCCCGCGATAAATTGATTTTCCCGCGGTAAAAAGTAACCAATGTCACTCAGTGATAATGTAGCTTTCTAACGGCAAAAGAATTTTTGAAATCGGTCCAGTAGTTTTTAAGTTTATTCGTTACATACAAAAATACAAATCTTTCCTCTTTATAATATTAGTGTAGATTTAGATCAACGTGACAAAATAATCAATTGGTAAGCCATACTTTATAATATTATAAATTTGAGAGTATGTCTGTTAATATATTTGTCTGTCTGTTAGGTACCTCTTCACGTTTAAACTGCTGCTGCACCGATTTAGATGAAATTTAGTATAAAGATAATTTGAGTCCTAGGAAAGAACGAAATATAATAGTTTTTAACCAGGAAATCATCCTCTAAGGGGGTAAAAAGGGGAGTGGAAAATTGTATGGAGATAGTTTGAGTTGATTACCTCAATAGTAAGCAGACTGATGAAAAAGCAGATCGGATAAAAAATAAGCTGCCAAAATTACTAATTCCACGCGACGAAAGCGCAGGCAAAATCTAGTATTATCATCATCATCATACCAGCCTATATACGTCCCACTACAAGCCAACAGGCCTCCTCTCAGATTGAGAAGGCTTGGGCCCACGCGGGCCCAGTGTGGATTGGGAACTTAGTAATCTTAGAAATATAGTATAATAATTAGGTAATTATCAAGTTTGCTATGAAGTATCTTTTGTTTTTTTTTTTTCAACTTCATTTTTTACTTTTATTTAGTACGGTCATCCCGTGAAATCCATATATTTCATACTAAATACAAACTAACATGCATGCATAGAAAAAAACCCCAGAAAAAAGACCAGCGCTGGGAATCGTACCTACCCAGGTCCTCAGCATTTCGTGCCGCGTATCATACCCTCACACCACCACTGGTCAGGAGTTAAGACGCGTTTTCGATGAGGTTGTAACATAGATGGCGCTGTATCACGGCTTAAATGTGATTAGTTAACGAACATGTGCGATGTATGGGAAAAAATTGTGTCTTTACTCCTGACCAGTGGTGGTGTAGGGGTAAGGCACGCGGCACGGAATGCTGAGGACCTGGGTTCGATTCCCAGCGCTGGTCTTTTTTCTGGAGTTTTTTCTATGCATCCATGTCTCAGTTTGTAGAGGTAACGCCACCAGAGTTGAGGCCATGCACACAACCACATCTCATGTAATGACAGCGGGATTTTAACGTTGTGTTGACGTTTAACGACAACACAACGTCAAAATCCCGCTGTCATTACAAGAGATGTGGTTGTGTGCGTGGCCTCAACTCTGGTGGCGTTACCTATATTTAGTATGTAATATATAATAATTATATAAAGTAGAGTACTTATATTATGAATATCTACTTACCAATAGGTGTGCTCTCGGCTGATTAGTCTTTAATCTGTTTTAGTCACGGGTGTGACGGACCTATATTGAAGTGGATGGCGCAAGTATGATGGAATATATTAGAACAGAGCATGTAATTTTTTTAATTCTTCATCGGCACATTTTAGTACAAAATATGAGTATATCGACGGTTAAAAGAGAACTTAATTTAAGTCCTATCCTGGGCGAATGATGTATATAACTAAATGTCGCCTAGAAGCCATATTGTCTAACGCACGGACGCTTGCCATGGCTTTCACCATCTCTTTCTGTCACCATCTTATGTCGTTTGACAGAAAATAATAGTGAATGCGTTAGCAAGCGTCCGCGCGTTAGCCTATATGGATGGAGCTTGAGTACATTCTCTCAGCTGCATTTAAATTACTCAGGTTCCCACAATTCACCATTTTCGCTTGTGTTAAACATAACCGCCGTATGGCTACATACGACAATGACTAATTTAGTAAAGTTCATAGTGGTGCTCTACCGGTTCGCCGACTTTAATTTCACCGATTATCGTTTCCCAGACCCCTATTCGCAGGTGTTTCATTTGGCAGAGTAACTTTTGGTATAATTTCATTATGCAACATAGGGATGTCACGAATGTCAAAATTTATGCGAATGCGAATGCGAATGCGAATGTCCAGGATGCGAATGTTCGAATGCGAATGCGAATGCGAATGTTTGGAAAAAAAATTGAAATACCACAGATAAATAGTAATTTTAAATGAAATCAAACTTAAAAAAGTTATTGTTACAAAATCAACATTGTAATTGAATACAAAAAGTATTTTTTAATGAAATCTAACATGAAAAAATTATTGTTACAAAATCAACATTGTAATAGCCGACGACAAGTTACCGTCGCGCGCCGCGCGAGCGAGCCAAGACGCGACCTCCACACATTCGCATTCGCAAAAAATTCGCATTATTTGATGCGAATGCGAATGTCGATGCGAATGTTAAAAATGATGCGAATATTCGCATTATGCAAATGCGAGTGCGAATATTCGTGACATCCCTAATGCAACATATATTTTTTTTACATAAAACTGACCCGAGGTTGAGAGAGAGAGAGATGTTTATTTACACATATTCGATACACAGGAAATACACCACCATGGTTGACCATTATCTCACCTGATAAAAAGTGCAGATGAGGCCAAAGGTGTATCTCACTGGTCTATTATTTTTGTCGGATTATTTGCTGTTGTTCCTGTAATGGAACTTCTGCGCTTCTTTTTTCGATTTTGTTCCTTTGCATGCAGTATTTCCATTAAGTAGGTAAAAAAATGATAGGTAAAATTACAAATTCTTACGGAACAACTAATGAATTAACTTGAATGCCAATTGAATCAGGAAATTCGAAGTTCATATCGTGCTGTCTCTTACATTCTTCTGTTCAATACTGTTAGCGTGTCCAGAACAACACGATATGAAGTTCGAAAATCGAATTTCGTAGTAAAAGGCCCGATACGTAACGTTGAGCTTCGAAACGTTACTCTGCGAAACAACTCATCTGCGAAAAATAATCGATCTGCGAAATCTGTCAAACGAAAATCTGGTAGTCGTTTTTTGGTGAAACATTAGGTATCCCACGCTTGAAAATGAAAGGTCGACTGGCGTCATCCACTAAAATACAGGTCCGTGGTATTAGTCATCTTATAAAATAAGAAAGTAACATAAAAGGTTAGTCAGTCAATAGTACGAAGCAGTAAGTAAATAATGTGATGTCAAACAGTCAAAAAAATAAGTAACAATCAAGTGAGATGTCAAGAAGTCGATAGTCGCAAAGTCGAAGTATGAGTCAGAGACAGTCAATTATTGAAATAACATAATATTACAAAAATATTTATTTTTTTAAATACACTCTCTTTGTAACTCCATCGTTGTGGTGTTCGGACATCACACTCAATTTTAATGTTTGGTTAAAAAGGGTGTCAATGTTATAAAATAAGCAAATATTTATTATTCTTCATAAAATTTCAACCTAGACCAACTATTTTTCTATTCTAGCAGCTTTTTATTTACTACAAAAATATAAATTCAGAAATTTATCGTTTCATCGAATGTTTGTTTCGCCGAAAACTTTAATTACGAAATGAAGTTAAGCCAAATATATGAAAATACAAAATTTGTTTCTATCATTTACACCCTTTTTCAAGCAAAGAAAGATTTTTCTTTATTGTTAGTAATGTTATAGACCGATTGGTTGCACATAAACTATCATTTACACAATTCAATTGTCGTATTATTACAAATCAAAAGCTATTTTTGTTCTACAATGTAAATAAATAAGTTTAATTTTTATACAAAAGTTATAAAAATGAAATAAAAAAGTATATCACAAAAAAGCTTCGTAAAAAATTCAAACTTGAACAACTAAGTAGCAAAAACTATTATTTACATTTATTTGTTAAATAAGTTAAAATCAGAATAGGTTTCCTTGGTAGGTAGATAAAAACATTGACTAAAGTTAAGCAGACGTACTACTTAATTAACTTTGAAACAGTAGGTATTATTTCATAAAACTAAAAATTAAACAGTTTGACTTATACATCTATAACCAGACTTAAACCGCATAATTCTTAGTTTTATAAATCATGCCTCACGAGATTTTAAATAATACTATAGTATTATTCCTAATATAAATAATGGTACCCTATTCTCATGTTAACCTTTAATTTTCATCTAGTTTTGAGTTAGTTTATTCTATGATCCTCAACTTTCACATGTTCTTTCCCATCATAAACTAAAAACTCTTATTTAACATAAATTTCCGTTACAATGAGGGGTTCTGAGACAAGCTAGATGGCGCTAGTATTGTCAGGTCCGTTTGACAACTGTGACGTTTGTATCACGTTTGTGATTGGTTCCTAAATGAGCCAATCGCAAACAAGACTAACGTCAAATAGACTATACTAACGCCATCTAGCGGTATTTCAACTCAGAAAACCCTCATTTCAGCCGTGAAATTAACATTGAAGACATGGTTGCTGGATCACCAAAAAACTCATCAAAACCAAATGTGACTAAACCTTAGCTACTAATGTTGGTAGTTCGGCTGAACGTTTATATAGTACTCCTGTGGTGCCTCCTGGGCTGGTAGGGAGTACTCCTCATAGGTCGTACCTTCGTGGGATGCGTCGTGGGCTGGTTTCTGGTTGGCGCTGAGGCCAGCTGCCGCAGCCTTGGCTGCTGCTTCAGCAGCATTTGCTTGAGCTTGTTGCGCAGCCGCCTGGAAATTTAATAAATAAATATCAATGAGTATCAATGAGTGGTATAAACTGAGTATATCACTAAATATCTACATATATGCATCCCGAATAAATGGCTTGATGTTAGAGAGTAAAATAGATATCTTCAAGGAAGTGTATGCTTTTGTGACAGTAAATAACTTATTTCTTTAAGCAGGTAGAAGCAAGAGAAAACGAGAAGAATAAGAGTTGAAACAATTATATGAAAGGTCCTTGAACAAATTAGGTTAAGAAAGAAAAGAAGATATGATAATCGACCGTTTATTTCATATACAAACGTCGAAAAAATAATAAATAACAAGCAATTTTCTTTGGACATTTTGTGTTAGAAGAAGACATCAATTGTGACGTGTTCGTATATGATCATGGCTGCCTTTTTCGATTCCTGCATCAAAGAACAAGAAACCCTTGTTTTAAACTTGATCAACAAAATAAATGCCGCGTAATCGACAAAATGGACGGAATCAAGGAAAAAGACAGATCCTTAAAAGATATAGCTTCTATAAGAGACCGGAGTGAACCTGCAGGTCCGGCCACATCATTGTCTTTCTCCATGGCGACAGCTTTGTCCTTCAAGTACCCGTCTTTCCCTTTGAGGCATACAGAGTCCATGCTCTGAGCCTCCAAACTCACGGGCACCCTGATAGTAGATTCTTCGACATTCATAAATACTTGAATTTAAGCCTAATTTGAATAAAAACATTTTGACTTTAACGCCATCTTGCAATATTCCAGCTGTCAAAAAACTTGAATGAAGATTTCCAAAGAAATAATAAAGACATTATTTTATATATTTGAATAAAGATTCTCCACATACCTGCGCCTTTCGTGCCGCGGCCTGGGTAGCCTCAAAGTCAATCCTGACTCCGTGCAGCTGTTCTT
This sequence comes from Archips xylosteana, assembly GCA_947563465.1. Taxonomy (NCBI): domain Eukaryota; kingdom Metazoa; phylum Arthropoda; class Insecta; order Lepidoptera; family Tortricidae; genus Archips; species Archips xylosteana. Next base: position 17,321,417 of record OX387364.1, read on the forward strand.
GGAGGGACCCAAGCCGTTGTCTCGCGGCGCCCACCATGGCAGTCTGGGCTCCAAGTTCTCCCGCCGCCTGGGACGCTGCTTCATTGGCGTTTTCTGATGTCGCTTGAGCAGCGTTCAAGGCTGCTTGGATCACGTTCACCTGGAAAATTCAGATTGTCAAGTTAGCAAGCCATTGGAGCATTTAATTTTGCTGGAAGGACCAAACCATTGCATCGAGCATCACAATTAGGAATTTCTAAAAAAATTACCAATGGTTTTTATTTTTTTTGTTTCTAGAGTAAAGTCAATTGTAAGAAACTAATTTCAATATTTCTTAATTTAGTTAATGAAGTCTCTGTTACATTAAAAAAAAACTTTATTGTTAATTCTTCCTCCAACTACCGAATGCATGGTCATCCTACATTTGTTGAAGTTATGTAGTTTCGTCAAGTGTCATTGCTTTGGCGGGAAGTTTGACAGGTCTCACGTCAAAGTCAAAGAGGTTTTAGGCTCATAACTAAACCATGATTATTGTGTAGGTTGACAATGATTTAAAAAAATATTTTACAAATAATTATTATTTTAAAAAATAGACGTTTTGCTTCACGTTATTACGACTTAAACGCGATCGCCATCGAATACTGATCTGTAAAAACTGGTTCCTGATGGTGATCAGGAAAAATCATGGTGTATATTATGAAACGTAGCAAGCACAGCACAACTCTGGTGGTAAGGCACCCTTAGTATAGCCACGAGAGTTGAGGTCACGCACACAACAACATGTCGTGTAATGACAGCGGGATTTTGACATTTATTCGTACCGATAGCAAGTTCAACAGACTCAACAGTGAATAGGGATGACGACTGGGTTAAAAATTGGTCATTCTAATTAGTCCGTCATTTAGATTATGGGAAAATATGGGACACGTATTTTTTGGTTTATCAAATTATTAAAAAACGACAAAGATATAGATCATCAAACTTCCGGAGTGGGGGCTTGTGACGTCACCCTTAGGTAAAAATTGTACCATATAGTGACGTCACTCGAAACTTCTAAGCACTGTATCCTCCTCATTTTTTGTTTGTCAAACAAAAGAAAAAATACGTGTACAATATTTTTTAATAATCTAACTGACGGACTAAACAGTTTTTTTTAGTCGTCTAGCCTATTACATGATTGACTAAAAATTTCTTCAACCTATTTTGTTAAGAATTATTTAGGAAAATAGGAACATCTATTTCCAACAAAACGGAAAATTAAATATTTTGATCTATTTTATTTACGTTAATCAGATAAGAAGCATATTTTTCGCTGTTTGTAGAACACCGATTTTTTTGTTGCGAATATTTCTTATCAGTTTCAAATTGTTTTATTTCAAAAATAGGTTATATGAAAAAAGAAAAAATATAATATGCATAGTATAAGACATTTGCTCGAAAAATTCACTTTCAAAGGAGTTGTGGGGTATCTTTACTCCTAAGTCATATCATAATTTTATTTAACTATATAAATAAACGTGACGGGCACCCTACCTAAGGGTCCAAATTTAGATAATAATTTTTAGTGTTTAATTTCTGTTTAACTATTTTAAGTTAGTTTTAGTTATGTTAATTTTATACTTAGTCCCTGTTTTTATACCTTATTTTATAGTATAAGATCATCTTTTATATAATTCACTGTATAGTATAAATCTTCCCAGGCGAATTATTCGCTTCGAGCCATTACATTAAATTTGAACCTTAATACTATGACGGTACCGTTTGTTTTGAAAGATAAGGGCACGAAGCGAAAAATTCACCTGGGAAGATTTATACTATACGTGTGTTTGTCACTGAACTCCTCCTAAACGGCTGGACCGATTTGAATGTTTTTTTTGTATGCGTTTGGGTGGCGCCCTGGATGGTTTAGATTCACAAATCAGCCCAGCAGATGGCGCTGCAGCTGATATCTAGGTTCATGCAGGACAACGTCTGTCGGGTCCGCTAGTATAACATAAATTTTCATTCACTCACTCATTATTCACTCACTACTTTTCTGCAACCAGTACTAGTAGCTGTGTGTGTAATCATTCGCGTGAACTCTCGTTGTGTTACCTATAATATGGATAAAGCTCTATCAAAAGTAACTTTAGACGTGAAAACTGCGGTTAGTGTGACCACAAACACTTTCTGTTTTCATTTAATCGCGTGTGACATAGTGGCATTGACCGCCGCGTCGTTATTAAATTTCATTACGATATAAGGTTACTACGTAAGATCATTGATCTATTGTTTTTGCCTTGAACTTTGCTGGTTCGAAATTTTGTTCGCAGATAAAGTTTCTGAAAGCAGGTCGTTATACAATATGTTAAGTAAATATAGGTATCAACGGTGTATCAAGAAAATTGTTCGAAATTCCCGTGGTATGAGAACTAGACAGATCTTTAATCTTCCGCGAGAGCGATCATAAGCTGCTCAAAAATATACATATCTATACTACGTTTTTTTTTTGCAATAGAGATATGGCAAACAATCTTAGCCTACTTACCTTTTAATTGAAAAATACTTTTAAATAATGAGTGACAGGAAGTAACCATTAAATAGCAGTGCGATATATATATATAGTTAGCGTTCTCCCGCGGGAACAGTGCAATTTTCTGGGATAAAATCTATTCTGTGTCCTCCCAGGGTCTCAAACTATCTCCATATTAAATTTCATCTAAAGAGGTTCAACGGTATAAGCGTGAAGAGCTAACACACAGACAGTTCTTCAGCATTTATAATATTAGCGAGGATGGTTTCATAAATGTTCATTCATTTTTAAAAGCTTTTTTCAATACTGTATAGATTCAGGCGTTACTTTGCGGTGTTCCAGAAAAGCTTTTTTTCAGTAAAAAGACAGTCTACACTGTTTACCTCATTTCTATTGCTACAAAAAGTAATTAGGTACAGTCACGCGGCGGACACGACGTACAAATACGCGTTCTTGAATCTACATAAGCACGACGACGTCTGTACACGCGTACGCCTACATACATCGCGCGCGCACTCTTCTGGTTTCTGGCGGTTTCCGGCTATCTGCGCCTTGAGGGGTGGGGTAATTCGAATCGGTGCGGGGCGGACCGTTTCCATTCTGTACGTCAGTACTATTATATATTCTGTGGTACAGTCAAAGAATTTAATTTGCAACCCACCTAAGTTTGAATATCGCACAGCAAACTGTCACCATAAGAGCTAGCTACGATGTTGCTTGGACGTGTTGCATTTGACATATCGACCTTAATGCATTGCGAATGATTAACGACATTTTTACGAAATGGGTAGGGAATTAAATTCCTTGACTTCCTATGCAGGTAAAGTATGTGCTTCTAAAATGTAACAAATGTAGGCATGTAATGTTGAAATGCAATTTGTTTATATAATTTGTCTCGATCGTTCGAAAAGTCCAATGATTAAACCAATTCATGGGTATTGGAGCATTTAATTTATTTCTCTATCGAATGTTGTGAAACAATATCAAATCAAATCTACTTAGATAGAAATATGTAGCAAGTTGGAAACTATACCAGATGGCCCAGGGTTAGAGAACCTGACTACGGAGTTTGAGGTCTAGGATTCGACCCAAGGTTAAAAAAAAATCAAAACGTTTATTCTGCAAGTAGGCCGCAAAGGGCTCTTTTACGTGTCACTTTTTGGGGCATGGGGCATTGGGGTTGGGGCAGATATTACTTTTATGTATGAGAAAAAAAAAGAATGTTTGCTCTCGAGTTTCGGGATGTTTAGCGTTGCGAAAAATTGTATGGAAAATTACTGTCATTTTTTTAATAATCAAAATCAATAGCGATTGTGATTAAGAAATTCTGAAAAAAGTAGCAGGTTCATTTTTAATTGAAAATGCCCATATTTCTTTGCTTTTTCTTCTTTGTATGCTTTAAGACCAGACATTACATACGTACCCATTTGTTTTTTGAAATTGGTGATTCTATTCTAATCTCATTATTCTAAGTCAACGGGACCAGTTTAAGTTATGATTCCTATGATTTTAGTTTGAAAACACCCTTTCAAAAAGTTGTATATTATTTTCATCGTATGAACTTAGAACTTAAACTTACAGCTACGAGAGATCGCAGACAGTATTTGATATTATTTTCAACTTGATACTTCTATGCTTTCACGAGAAAAAGTGTTTTGACAGACCGACGGAGAACATGTACCTAAGTAATCCTTTTTTCCTCAAAATTGCAAAATACGTAAATAGTTATCGAAAATGAATATATCGAATGTATTAAAATGTCGAATAACACCGAAACACACTCATCGAACAAACACCAAAAACAGTTTTTTTTTAAACGGTAAACTTTTCATGGCTGTTATGTATTGTAGAACTAACCTAATCCTGTGAAGTTTAAGGTTTCAGAAAAAACTATTCGATTTCATAACCCATTCGATATTATAATACATTCGATTTATTAATTTTCGATATTCAGAAACGTATCTATCTACCCAAATTGCACGCCGTACCACGCTAGCAGAAAAGTAATTTTAATACGTTATCGATTCATTGTACTCGTCAACTGTATCTAATTATGCAGTTAATTCCGTTTGGCAAGCGATCTAGATCGGTGTTGGGACATGACGCACGTGACAAAGACGGCTGCGCAAGAGTCTTTTTTACAATTATTTGCAAATTTTGCTGGACGTGGCGTAAGATGTCGCTAGGTCTTACTTTAGTAACAAAATAAACGGATATTTAGTTACGTTACGACTGAGGAAGCTATTTCAACTGCTGATAAAGTATCCACTGAAAAATACGTTTACTATGTTCTTGTGGTTTTATTTTAAGTCTTTAATAGGTTATTTATAGCCTGAGACACATAGTAGGAGAGCTAATTGACATTTTTGTGTAGGTATTTGAAGCACTCTGAAAAGTTGTCTAATACTTCTCCTATAATACCCAAGAATAGAACCACAGACCTGGCTGATGGGTATAGCGGGGCTAAAACACCTCTCAATTTTATTTAACTGGCAGATTAATTGTCCATCCGAACTTATCTGTATTTTATTTGAAATATTTATTTTTAATTATAAATAATATTCTCTCTAAATTTCTGCGTACCTGGAAACATTATTTTTATTTTTTGGAAAATTATTTCGTAAGCATCTGGCAAAGTTTAAGTCCCGACTAAATGAGCTATCTGACTTATTTATTTTCTCAATCTTCATTATGTCAAATTTTTGAAGTATAAAAATTTCGAAATACCTCAATGACGTTTTCTTCAAAAAAAATGTACCTATTAGTAAAAATATGATGGTTGATTTAACCCCCGCCCCGCCACCTGTCAGCCAGGTCTGAGGTTCCGTGCTTGGGTATCATAGGGGAAGCATTAGACAAGTTTTCAGCGCCTCAAATACCTACTCAAAAATGTCCATCAGCTCTCGGACTATCAGGATTACGTAAACGGTACATATTCATTAAAGTATAAGAATAAATTGTATCTATAAATTTTGTTAAGTTTGACGACCGGATAGCTTAGTGGTTAGAAAACCTAACTACAAAGCTTGAGGTCCCAGGTTCGTTTTCCGGTTGAGGCAGATATTACGTACAAAAAATAAGAATCTCTGAGCTCGAGTCTTGGATGTTTAATAATATATTTAAGTACGTTTATCCGTTGCCTGGTAAGTACCCATAATACAAGTTTTGCTTCCTTTGGGGCTAAGTCAATTGGTGGGAATTACCTCTTGATATTTATTTATTAAGTTAAAAAGAAATTTGAATAAATTTATCTATTATGTTAGGTACATCCGTAAAGATGAAATTATAGCATTTATTTATTTACTGCAATGATGTATGAAATATTAACAAATTAATCAAGGTGAAACAACACTAGTAAAAGCAAATGAAACAAAAAAAAATAGAGATACAGGGTACGGTTAAACCCCGTATTTGGCAACCCGGAAGGAACGATAATACACGACCCGGTAATTCAAACATTTATGGCATATTCTCATACTCTAAAGAAAGTAACAAATTGTTATGATCACTCAACATATACAAGGTGTCTCTACTCTCTGGACAAAGACGGAAATCCTGAGTAGAGTTTCTTCTCAGGAATAGTAAAATTATTGGATTAGTTAATAAAAACCGGTTATCTGTAAAGTCGGTTTACGGACGATAGTTTAACGTGACAACGTCATAACAAAACATTCAAAAAAACAAAAATTAAACCAGGCGGTCACCCATCCAAGTACTGACCGAGCCCGACGTTGCTTAACCTCGGTGATCGGACGAGAACCGGTGTTTTGTCAAATATCTTGAAAACGGTGCATCCTACGGCAAAATCAATGAAATTTTCATCCCCCTTTAATACCACTTTGTCACGTCAAAAAAAATACAATTAATATCCATAAACATGTCAACAATTAGTAAGACAAACTGTATCAGTTCGCAATGAGTTTTGAGGTTCAGAGGTTGATCAAGTTCAAATACTCTTTAATTGCCATGTATCTGTACATGTTGTTTTAAAGTATTAATGAACTGAAACAATTACTTTGCTCACCCGCAAAGCAAAGCAAAGCACTGTGCAAAGCGCTGTGAGCAAAGTAATTTGTTTCAGTGCATTAATATGGACCTCCGCAAAGTAACGCCTGATTCAATAAATTATTGAAGCTTTGTAATATCCTAATCAAGACGTCCTATTCCTCTATGCCCAGAGGTTAGAGGCACGTTGTATAATTACATGCGAATTTCTGATAAATTAGCAAGTATAGTTAGTGCGATTCACGAAGACCCGTGAATTTGTCAAAATTAGACATTAATATCATTGCAATAAGAATCACGGCACGCGTCTTTATGAATGACTCGATCTTATTATCGATCCACTTTAACGAAGAAATCGGAAAACGTGAACGTTAATAAAATGATGAACAAAACAAAATGGAGTATATTAAATTGAGGTCAAACAGTTCTTTTAATAGCATTAGCAGGCAATACTCTTAATATTTACCTAAATTATGTCGTTTAAGGCATTATTTCCGATATAACATTGTTGCGACATTTCAATTTATATTACGTAAGTTGTTTCGCCGCCGTTGTTTTTACGCAACTGGTTTTTGCACAGAACAGATTTCGGTTCGGATCGAATTTTTTAATATATTTTTTTGAACATTTCTTAGTCGGTGTTGCATTTGCATTTTTGTTACAAAAAGTTCATTGTCAGCTAAACTAGCTAGTTGATGAGGTACGTAACTAAGTGAAGGAGGAAAGAGGTCAATGTTAGGTCATACAAAACGTTATATTTAATTGGAACAAGCTTTTTCATCCGCGCAGATATTTTTATGGACACCGTTCTTTATCCACGAGAATATCCAAAAATCTCCTCCTCAATCAACGATGAAGAATCGTAAAAATGAACATGTGAACTTAGTTCAGCCGTTCGCGAATAGCAGTGGAACAAAAAAACTCACACAATTACATAAAGCTTTGCAAGGAATGTAAAGAAAGTTTTTTGTAATGTTACTTGTGTATGATCGGCCAAGAATGTGATCCCGCAGAGAAACTCCGAGCATAGCCCTCTCCGTCTTCCTCTGAGTGACCTTGAGCTACCTTATGAGACCTATCGTTAGCGGCCACGTCTCAGTACCATAAGTCATCACTGGCTCATTCCATTTTTGGTAACACTACATTTACTATATCATTCTTACCCCCTGTTTCACCATCCATTGATCATTCATTGATACGTCAGTTAAAATTAATCAATGGGTGGTGAAACAGCCCCTTAATCTGGCAGTATATTGTCATAGGTAGGTAGTATTGCGAAGGAGACGACTTTTAAGTTTGATTTTGTATAGGACTTTACATCTACGTATTAAGTATATGATCGAAGTGGATGACAAGATATAGGTAACGCCACGAGAGTTGGAGGAATGATTACACACACGGCTACATAAAGTACTGATTGTAAAAAAATAGTAAATGAATGAAATGAGTGAGTGAATGAAAATGAGAGTTATATGATCTTATGGTGAAATACCTGCGCAATACTAAGCATATTATAATTTTTCTTTTTCCATAGAACCTATTTTTGAAATAAAACAATTTGAAACTGATAAGAAATATACGCAACAAAAAAAATGTGTATTTTATAAATACTTACCGAAAATATGCTTATAAATCTCATTTAAATAAAATAAATCAAAATATTTTATTTTCTGTTTTGTTTGAACTACAATATATTACTATCATTATATTATTATAACAGATGTATTTTCCTAAATAATTCTTAACGAAATAGGTTCAAGACATTGTTAGTACGAAAGACCGAATGTATTAAAATATCGAATGGGTCAAAAGACCGACACGATTTTTTTCTGAAACCGTTAACTTTTCAAGATTGTTATAAAACAAACCTAACCTAACCTAATGGGTTCTGTATGATGCCGTTTTAATAAATTCTGATAAGTTTACGGTTTCAGAAAAAAATCGTGTCGGTCTTTTGACCCATTCGATGTTTTAATACATTCGGTCTTTCGTACTTCGGTATTGTAATACATACCCGTTGAGCCTGTTGAACTTGCTATCGGCAAGAATAAATGTCAAAAACCCGCTGTCATTACATGACATGTTGTTGTGTGCGTGACCTCAACTCTCGTGGGGATAGCTATAATTGCAAGAATACACCAATGTCTATCAGCTGGACTTACTTGGTGCATAGCCTGCTGCGCCGCCTGAGCCGCCGCCTGCGCTGATCTCTTGGCCTGTTGGAGCTGCATTTCTTCTCCCTGGAGCGCCACTTTGGCGTCCCGGACTTGCTGCTCCAGACCGGAGAGGATCACCTGGACACCACGAGGATGTTAGTCAAGGTCCAGGAGAAAACAAATGGATTTTGCAAAGCCATACGAAATTATGTAACG